>OX419759.1:13576159-14830905 GCA_948567375.1 Lunularia cruciata
TTAGTTGGATGCCAAAATATCAAAGTGCAAGTTTAGCAAGTCAAAAGTAGACTACTTAGGGCATAAAGTATGTGCAAAAGGTATCCAAGTGTTAGTAGATAAAATAGAGGTCATTCAAAAATAGAGTGCTCCAGAAGACCAGACTCAACTCAAGAGCTTCTTGGGATTGATAAGCTTCTATCATCAATTTGTTCAAGACTTTTCTAATGTTGCATAGCCTCTAATAGCCCTACTAGGCAAGGGGAAGAAGTAGATGTGGAGAACCACATAAGAATTGGCCTTTTAGGAATTTAAGACACATTACTACATGCACCAATCTTGAAATGGTGTGACCAAAAATATCTGATCAAGTTGGCTACAGATGCATCAAGCATAGCAATAGGAGCAGTCAAACAACAAGAGTGACATGATGTATGTTTAAAATTGTTATTGGAAAAATGCAACTATCACACCACCAAATGAGAAGAGCTGGCCATTGTCCTCGCAACCAAGCATTGGAAGCACTATCTTAGCAAGAAGGCATTTGTAGTAGAGATAGACCACAAACCTCTAGTCTATCTCAAGACACAGAAAGATCTATCTTGTTGATGATTTTGGTGGGCAGAGTGGAGACAATGGTTCAACATGACAATCACATATGTGGAAGGCAAGAAGCAACTTGCAGATGCATTCACCCAAATACCAATGGCAAACAATCTCATGGTAGAGGTTAAGGTGAACCTTGAAATCTAGCTAAGGATTCTTGCTATAACATAAACTGATCTATAGATTGTAGAGGCTTAATCATCCAAAGGCGTCACCAGCACCCAAGGACTCACCTTTCATGATGGCAGGTTATGGATCCCAGATGCCATGGATATAAGAACCACCATCCTAGAAAAATATCATGATTCCACCATTGCATGTCATGTTGGAATGGACAAGACCTTGGATGCAATCAACACCATTACTATTAGCCCAAGATGAGCAATGATGTGATGGAATATGTTTGGAGCTACCTACTTGATCAACAAAAATAAAGCTTTTGATTAAGCTCCAACATGACCTTCTTCAACTCCTCCCCACTCTTACACAATGTTGGGAACAAGTAAGCATGGATCTAGATTGTGAATTGCCCAATACCACCTTAGGGTTTGACTCCATCATAGTCTTTGTTGATCAACTCAACAAAATGATTCATGTGCATCCTACCACCAAGGATGTGATTGCTCCACAACTAGCTCAATTGTACTTAGATGTAGTCTTTTCTCACCACAGCCTATCTTGAGTGTTCATCATTGATAGAGGCACTGAATTCATTATTTTTTTTGGAGAAAATTCTTTGGTTTCCTCAAAACTAAATTGGCAATGTCCATAGCTTACCATCCACAGATCAATGGATAAATAAAGTGGGCTAATTGCAATATTGAAGACATGTGTAATGTTAGACGATAGTAGAGAGACACAGAACAAAAAACACAAGTTTCACACTCAAAACTTTGATGCCCCAAAGGAGCACATTCTCTTTATTATATAGCTAAAGAGGATCCATTTGAAAGAAGCTCCACCATTGGATGAGATACATGGATTGGTGACCTATAAGCAAGTTCCACCCTTAGATTAGTTGCTTGGATGGGTGACATGTCGGTCCTTGTCCTATTTGGTTGGTCAAATAGGTTTTGATTGGAGGGAATCTTTAGGGAATCTTCTTGTAGGAATCTCATAATCATGTGGGTGAGGTACCATTGGAAAGCTCTTATTGGGACAAGTCTAGGAGGATTTACCATTGGAAATCTCTTGCTAAGACAAGCCTGGGAGAAGGAAGGTCAACCTTTTGCCGTTGGGGAGGAATCTACACATTTTTTAAGCCTAATTCATCCATTTAGGCCTCCAAAATTGCCTTTGAAGTTGAAAGGCATATTTTGATTTCTACCCTATTAGTAGAAGTAATCTTTTGGTGATACCTCTATTTGATCTACTTAGTCCATCATGTGTCACATCGTTCCAAATGTTACCAAACCAAATTTCACCTCTAGATCATATGTTTAGCTATTGAGTCCAAGGTTTCAAGCATATTTTGGTTTCTACCCTATTAGTAAAAGTACTCTTTTGGTGATACCTCTATTTGAACCAAATTTCACCTCTAGATCATATATCTAGCTATTGGTATTACAACATGCTCCATGGCTTCACCTTAGATGAGCAAGAGAGGTGGGACACCTTACTTCCACCAGTGGAATTTGTGCACAAAAATTTAGTGGATGCATCCACATAGGTCACACAGTTCTTCCTCATGTATAGAGAACATCCTCTCACACCTTTGAGCTTGATGAAGATCCATCCGGTGGCTGTGAAGGTTGATGTTGTCAACACTTTTGTTTCTAGAATCCAACAAGGTGTGGAAAACGCCAAGCACAAGTTGTAGACTGCCCAAGATCGATAGAAGAAATATGTAGATGCACACTACCAGCACATAGAGTTCAATGTTGGGGATCAAGTCTAGTTGTCAACAACCAATCTCATGTTAGTTGGCCCTTGTAAGACCTTGTTTTATTGGACCTTTTCTCATTCTTCATTGAATCGGTGCAATGGCCTATCACCTTGAGTTACCATCACACATGAAGATCCATCCATTATTCCATCTCTTCTCACTATATAAATATGCCCCCCAACTACCACATTTTCCTTACATATGACACATTTGACCTTGTCCAACACTCATTGATGGCACATCGGAATATGAAGTTGAATGCATTCTTCATAAATGCATCTGGGGTACTTGTTATCTACGTGTGGAATAAGAGTACAATGGAAAGGGTACCCATTGTATGAGATGACATGTGAGCTAGTAGCCATGCACCAATGTTGGGGAAATCTTTTGAGCAACAACTTCTCAACAAGGATGTTGCATCTTAAAAGGATGTTGCATCTTAAAAGGAGGGAGGTTTGTAATACCAATAGTTAGATATATTATCTACAGGTGAAAATTGGCTTGGTAACATCTTGAAGGATGTTATATATGATCAGATAGAAGTATTGCCAAAGAATACTTCTATTAATAGGGTAGGAGCCAAGAATAGTCTGAAAACTTCAAAGCTAATTTCAGAGGCCTAAACAAATGAATTAGGCCTAAAAAAATAGAGTATCTTTAACATGGGTCAATAAGTCACCAAGCCAAGTAATGGAACAATAGAGTTAAAATTGATGTCATGATCCCTAACTATAGTGAGCCAAGACTACCACAACTAAAGTGCATCAATAGGTGACATGCATGTCCCTCATTTGACTACCTACTTGGCCAAAGGAGGTTATCTCCTCCTAATAATCAATATTGAAACCCATGGGATATAACAATGCTCCACCAACTAGCACATCATATAACTTTGTTATTGTTGTAATGGCCTAAGCTCTCACCTTAGAGCTATCAATTGGATGACCAGGCTGAATATGGACAATGAGCTCTCCACATGTGATGTACTATGTAGAACCACCCCCTAAAGATCTCTCTCCATTTTAGCAAATTTACTCCCTACTTTATCCGTTAAGATTCATAATTTGTTTTTAGAACTAATGGTCAATTAACCAAATAGTTCAAAAATTCAATTTCAGTAGATAACGCTATAAGTAGTACTTTGCAACTTGAACCTATGCCCAAGCAAAGAACAAGTACACATGCCAAATATCCAATTAGACAATTTCAAGTTGAAGGGTTTTTAGCCTAGCACCATGCATATATATGGTAAAGGCTATCCAAGAACAAGAACCAAATGCTATTGAGAAAGCAATTCATCATGCACATTGGGTGCAAGCCACGGAGCTTGAAGTTGTAGCATTACATAAGCAACAAACATGGGAGTTGGTGGATTTATCTCCCGCTAAGAAGGCAATTTGCTGCATGTGGATGAAGAGAAATTTTGATAATTCATTGAGAAGGCAATATTTGTTGCAAAGGACTATTTACAAAAATATGCAATTGATTTTGATGAGACATTCAGCCCTATTGCAAAGATATCATCAATTTGTAATCCTTCAAAATTTGCCACTTTAAATAAGTGGAAGCTCTATCAAATAGACTTTAATCATGCTTTCTTCAATGGAGATTTAGAGGAAGAGTTCTACATGATCCAACCACCTAGATATGAAGATCCAAGATATCTAAACAAATTTTGTTCATTGAAAAAGTCTCTTTGTGAAATTAAGCAAGCTCCATGAGCTTTGAATGCTAAGATAAATTCCTATATTTTATCCATTGGAATTAAAGTTTGTAGTTCAAATATATAGACTACAAGATGTTGGAAATATGGTTTTATTGATCATCTATGTTGATAACTTGATTACCACAAATAGGAGTAGAGATCTTATTTGGCAAGTAAAAGATCAGTTGAAGAGAAAATTCAACATGAAAAACTTGGGAGAACTCAAACAATTTGTAAGTATTGAGTTATTCAAGACAACAATAGCCTTTGGTTACTACAATATTCTCTCAACATGTTTGAGAAGTTTGGTATGACAATGCATGTCTAACTTTAACCCTTTCTAAACTTTTGTTAAGTTAAGTGTAGAAGATGATGAGTTGTTGGATGATCCAAATATATGAAGATAGATGATTGGAAGTCTGATTTATTTGGCTTTTACTAACCAAATCTAAACTAAGTTAGTGGACGAGTGAGTCAATGTATACAACAACCAAGGAAACAACCTCTTGAAATAGTTTGAAAGGTTTTACATTATGTAAAACTTACCATTCAATTTAGTCTTCACTATTGAGCTGGTGGGTTACCCGTTCTACAAGATTTTACTGATGCACATAAGGCAAGAAATGCTCAAAATAGAAGATCTGCATCAGGTTATATTTTGGGAATTGTTAAATACATCACTTTTTACTAAATACACCACACCATGCACCACCACTGAATTAAATACACCACAATCATCGCACCACAGTTTATTGAAAAAGAAACATGACCCAACATCCCAAAGGCATTATGCATACTGCTATACATCTAAGGTATCTTCTAAGAATATTACACACTAAATGTGGTGTATTTCATAAAAAGTGTGGTATATTTAACAATTCCCTATATTTTAACCTTGGAAGTTCTGCAATTAGTTGGTCATCCAATAAGCAATCTAATGTCATCAACAGAATCAGAATATAGAGGTGTCACTAATGCTCCATGTGAATAGATTTTGCTTCATATCTTATTACAAGATATGAGATATACACTTCATAATCCTATAAATTTTTATATAGATAATATCAATATTATTAAACTTGCTAGCAGTCTAATATTTAATGGGATATACATTTCATAATCCTATAATTTTATATATAAATACTATCAATACTATTAAACTTGCTAGCAATCCAATATTTCATGCCAGAACCATACTTTATCATTTATTAGAGAGAAGGTAATGATTAAAAAATAGATCAAGAATATATTCCTACAAATCAGCAAGCCGCTGTGTTTTCACCAAAAGTTTACTTAGAGATAAATCTGAACGTTCTCATACATCATATAGGCGCCTGAGATATTGACGTTAGCTTGAGAAAGCGTGGTGATAGAGTATAACAAGCTAATATTTCTAGCGGGCCTAGTGTATGCCTTTGAAATTTTGTTAATCTTTAATCACAATTTTAAATTGATGGTGAAGACAGTCAACACCTGTATGCTCTTCTCCTCTCATATATATTGTAAATTATTTTTTATAAAACGGAGCAGGACTTGAGTCCCGCTAACCATTCTTTGGTGAACTTTGGTACCTCCAGCTCCCATTTTTCAATTCGAAATAAACTTAACGGGTGTTCAAAACAGTCACAGTAGATGAACTTGAAGTTCTAAATGGGCAAATAGTGCTGAATATGGAGAGATCCAACTGTCAATGCCCCTAATGTCTCTTCAGATCTTAGGTTGGAGTTGAGCCCGAGGGATCTTGAGTTTCCATCATAACACTAGTGAAGCTCGTCATTATGCATATCTTATCTAGATCTCTTCAATTTTGTGTTCATAATTGTTGATTCTATGTCGTGTAGCTAGTATGATTTCTTTACAAGATCCTTCAGATTTGAATTGAAAACGTATGAAGTTTGGATTACTATAGTTGCGGCTATAATTGATGCAGGACTCTCCATACAAAAACGACGTAAACATAAATAAATCTACTTCTACAAAATGTTTTCTAGAGCATGAATTGAAGATACTTAGTGAGACATGTGTACTCTTCAGAAGAAGTTTGAATCCATACGTATAAGTGATCAAAATGAGGTCGCTTTCTTTTCTAACATGGATATTATTTGAGTGATGTATTGATCAATATGCACGTCATATCTATTACAAGTTTTATTTATTAGTATATTGAATTATGGATAGACTGTTTAAAAGGGACTGCAATAACCGTCCAATTCTAAAATATTAGAATTGAGACAGAAATATATGATTGCCAGAACACTTTTAGAATGAAACAATTAAAAGTAAAGTGAAATTAAAAGTAAAAACGTTCCATTCTTTCAACAAAGGTTCTCTAAACGTTTGGAAACAAGGGTTTGATCAAGATTGATGATAAAGAGGAGGAGATCTAGTGTAGAATTGCGAGTATAGTTAATTTTTATTGGTGAAGTGCTCTATATTATCATAAACAAATAATTCTCCTCTTGAACTTTGGTGACACTTCAAGATCTTATATACAATGGAATCAATTTGAAATCTATAAACGATGAAGTTATAGTTCTCCACACTAAGAGGGATGAAGAACTGGACCAATATGGTATCATAGAATATCTTAAAATTTTTGAAGAGTTCAATATTTAAATACTTTGATAAAGTTTTATGTGAGATTTTGAATGTGCATGTAATTTTGCCAAGATAGAGCAGTTCTTTTGCTCATATCTTTATTTCTATTATTTCGACATCTTTTAACTAGATTTTTGAATTGTTATGGAAGAGATATTACAGACTAAGGATAATATTGTTACTCTATTCTATGATGAAATGAGAAAATGCCAAGTAATAAAAGGCAAAAAGAAATCAAAACTACTATTTCTGACAGGTTGAAAGATAGAGAGATGAAGATCCAAATCTGTATACGATACATCAAGTAACAGAACAAACTGTAGAGATGTGAGAAAGTAAGATATATCGAAAATAATCATAGCAAGAATGAGAAAACGGTCATCTTATAATAATCTAAAATTTCAGATTTTATTGATATTTATACGAAAATTTTGGTCATCATGTTGTAACAACAATGATGTATAGATCATTGATTTGAAATATTTCTATCATATGTGTATCTACTACTATCACACCATATACATCAATATGATATCATGGTGCATGATGTATCGTTTGTAAGATTTTAGCAACAAGCCGTGGATAGATCAAGATATTTGATACACAATGATCATGAGAACTTTGACAGATTACAAGATACGGCTGATCCGAGAAAGTAACTTTTCTTCATTCATTGCACTTCACCCACGAAGATGAAAATATGCTTTTGTTTTATAATTCCTCAAAGTTGTGAAGGATGCTTTTGTGACGATAAAAGTGAAGTGGGGCAGAACGTCTTCATAAGCTAGTGGAAGACATAACGAATGACACTCACAGTGGTATCGTATCCCCTCAAGATTTTAGAACGATTAGATCTTTCAAAACCTCTTTGTGGTACGCTAGTTGCCGAGCTGCTGCGATGACCTCACTGAGTTTGCTCCCCATGAACAAAATCTCTAGTTCTCCGAAAGCTTGTATCCACATCATACTTTCGAAGACTCGCAAGTCTTTCTGCCATCTTGGGGTGTCCTTGAGTGTAAGTGCCAGAGTTGGGTTACTGGGTTTAGCTCCACAGCGGCTGCAGCAGTTGTTCCCGTTCGATACTGTAGGTGAAAGATTAGAGACAAGCGGAATTTAAACATGAAGGTTCTACATGCTTGATAGTTTGCTGCCATGCTGGTGTTGACAGTCGTACCAAGCTCTGAGCCGCAGTGTCGATCGGTTTGCGAAGCTGTACAGAACACCTGTGGTGCTAAAGTTGGCATACTGGGCTGAGTCCATCTCTGATCGAAAAGTTTATGTTATCTCCGAATCATCCGAAAGTTCACGAAGTGAGGAGAAGTGAGGAGAAGGGACCGAAGGAAACTAAGCGGATCATAGACCGTTTCCTACATGGAGTATGTAGCAAAAGGTCGAATAAAGGTGTTGAAGGAAACTAAACGGAGCATAGACCGTTGGCTACATGGATTACGTAGCAAAAGGTCGAATAAAGGTGTTAAAGGTACCGAGGGGGCAAGGTACTATCTACAAGGGTGTCACCTATACCATGTGAAGTTCCGAATCGATCCAACTGAAGTGCTTAACGTGAGAGAAATTTGTAATTCTGGTTTGTGTAATACTTTGACCACCCCACGACATATAATGAAAATTTCTCAAGAGTTCTGTTCATGGTGACCATTATCAGCGGCACAAGTAGACCTGGACGAATTCGCCCAGACCTCGTACTGTTTGCTTATGTTAGAAAATCTCCAATCTTTCACATAGGTGTCCAAAGGTTTACCAATATGGTGACCACGGTACAGGAGCGCAACACTTATCTAAAGTATGAGTCTCATGCCCCTGGTGATCAGGAGCAAGTGGATCTTCAGACTGTTCAGGCAGTGACTCACATGGCCTGCAAAGAGGTTGTTTTCTACTCAGGGAAACCCATGATCGGCAGTATTGAGACATGCTACTGTAGTAATTAGCGATGCAGCAATAATGTCTTGTGGATAATGAGCCGCAGGGATTTCAAGGATAGCTGCACTCTATATGCTCTTGACTCCAACTCTGTATTTATCCCATTTATCACTTTTACACTCCCCTCGACTGTGACTGCCACTCAGCGCCTTTCGATCAATAAGAGGACGGATCGGATCAGTTCGGCAGATAGAAATTTACACGATATCGGAGGTAAATCAATTAACCACTAACAACCTCGCTGAATTCCCGAATCGGAATTTCGTGGTAGAAAGTGACCACCGTTTGCAATTGCCACCGCTTGGGAGAACATTTGTTGCACATGTACCTTCCCTGTTAAGATGCTCCCGCTTTTAGTCGTCACCGGCATTATCCGATTCTCTGCACTATCAGGCGGCAATAACCGAGTCTGAGATTCTGATATCGACATTTCCTGATTTCGTCGTTCCTCAGCAAGTTACTTGAGATTACTCTGTAGGCCAGTCACTCCTGAGGGTTGGAAACTCGCTCGTGAAACAGAGCTTGAAGTGATGTCTCGAGGATGTGCGGACCTAAATGCGACGAGTGACCCCAGACACATGGCTCGCGACCTACGACCATACATGACCTTCCCCGCTGGAGTTTTTTTGGAGCTATTCCAGCTGACTAAACGATTATCGAGCGATGAATACCATTACGGTCAACCGCCACACAAACAACTTTGTTATGGGAACTATGCTGGATACCAAACATTGATTCCAAATCACTTTGATTGCTTCAAATTTTTTGAAGCAGACAATCTCAGACATTATTCCCAACCTCTTACTGAAACAAGACGAAGAACATAGAACACATTAGGACGTATACTCGCTTCGTTACCTTGTGCCTGAGGACCAGGTAGGGAGGGATGTGGGAGGTAAAGAATGGAGGTAGACTCCACGTGCGAGTTTCTAACATTTTCGCACTTCAGGAAGTTATCAGGAATTGCTCGTCGAGCATTCAGAACCCGCTGATGAGTCAGTGATATACTCATCGCTCGATCGTCATTAACTGCAGACATGTTTCCCGATGTTCGATCGGGCCCATCATCTTTCTGCCCAAAGACGTCCTGATTAGCAGAGCAGAGCTTACTGTGCCGAGAGTGCAGCGGTCCCTGAAAGCCCTGCGTCTTACCATCCACGATTGAACTTGATCGGCTCAGGGGATGCAGCTAAACAGCAGAAGATTATTTCGATTCAGCGGAATCGGACTAATCTTATACTGTCTGGTAAGGACCGACCACTGTTCAGGATCTCCGCTCCCGGGACTTGTGGACTCCGGGTTGTGATGGTAAAACCCCGATGTCATGTCTGTAACAGACATGACATCGGGGCTTGGCATATATATGTACTGTACTCATTTACGATCCGTGAACTGGTCGGAACATCGTGAACCTACGGAGAGACAATGGGCATTTCATCTCTTCGATACCAGGTTCCAACTCTCGATTTTCTTCTCGAATTTCTTCTTTCATCCCGAGGACTCTCTCGTTGCTTCACCACAACGTCTCCTACTTTCAAGTTGGGCTCGTTGTTCAACTCTGTTGAAAACACAGTCCCCATGACCTCTCGCAATAGCACATCATAAACCCCATTAAGCAAATAATGAAAGGATAACAGGAAATAACGTGGTTCACTTCCTGTCCCGGAAGCTGTTCACGGCTGAAACAAACAGGCTCACATCCCAACTCTTTCTTACTCGCTGCATATATATATAAATAAAAAAATAAAAACAGGGATAGTTCCTCATCACTGTCATTCGGGCTGAACTTCTGAATTGGAATTTCTTGAATACTTACCATTCAAGATTCAAAGTAACTAGTCACTTTAATACTTTGCCATAGTAGTGATTGAATATATTCTGCATCTGTAGTTAAATACTGCAAACTCAGTTGAAAGATCATCTCCATCAAACAAAGCATCCGCTTGCGATCCATGGCGTCATCTCTCCAGAATTTTGTTTCCAGTTGCGTAGAGTACATCAGTAAACAGCGTCACGACCAAAGCTTACTGGATCCCAACCTACCTGGTTCTTCCCGTCTTCCTTTCAGTAAATTTGAACTAGAATTTCTGGTCCTAGCTTGGTGCGGCATGCGTTTATCACGAACACGTTGGTTTTCCCGACCAGTTTCTTACAGGCAGCGATAGGCTCCAGGATACATGAGACAACAGGAAGGAACTCCATAAATATGCCTCAACATCTCGGAATATGGAATGTCCTCCTGAGGCAGCACGAAGCTCCTACCCTTCCGCAACTTGTGCTTCATCAGAAACTCCTCCGTACGCACACACAATAGACGGGAAACTTTCGTCTTCTTCACTCACATCATGTTCCAGGATTGATCATACTATTTTGTACTACTGTTCTCGTGCCTGATCCGTCCAAATGTCCTTGATGTTCTCATCCAAAGTGGGTCTGCGTTCGACATATCCTGCATGGGTAGTTGGAAACTATGAAATGCCTGCTATGCCCCTTACGAAGTCCTCATTACGTTCTATATTCACTTTCCCCTTTCCACTTGAACCGATCAATCATCAGCAAATTGCAGAGCTTTTTAATGATAAGCCCTTCGAAACAGAGCGACTTGCACCACAGGATAACTATAACGAGGATTTGGAACAATTTTCCCCATACGGGTTCTCAGTAAGAAGTTGTAAGACCAGTACCCCACCCTCTCGAGGTCCTACCAAGTCAACCTGTACGGACTAAATCTTATCCGAATAAGCACTAGGTAATCGGAAAGCACTACTCACATGCTCCAGTGACTACACACACTACTGTAATCACGAACCTCACTAAATGAAGCAACACACGCGAATCGTGGATCCCTCCTGTTTTCAAACATGTGTGCAAACACTGGTTCGCTTAGCATCATAGTTTGCTAGCGCTAGCACTGACTGATTCGGTTTTGACCCTCTCAATTCCGCTTGTGGTGCGGACTGCAATTGATAGAGCATGAATCTGTCAGAATTTACATGGATCCATCCTTCAGTTGACATTTCCACACCCTAATGTACGCACAGATGACACATTACTGACATCAGACACTCGCGGCTGTAGAAAGCAACCGGCCACCTCCGTTACTTGCTCCGTTGCCGTTTGTAGACCGGCGAAACCGGTTTTCTGAACTTTGTGTGCTGCTTAGAAACGCGAACCACCTCATATACGAACAAAAACCAAACACGTTTAAACTCGGTACTGTCTACATGGAATCAAATGCGCATGAACTTGTGGCAATGATAACCAGAATTGTGAACGTGAGTTTCATTTCATTTTTTCGGGTATTTCTCATCCTTAGATTCATAATCACTTGGTTTCATTGCATTGTCTTAGGGAAAGAGTGAAAAAGGCGACCACGTAGGAAAAACGAAGGATGGGAAGACCCCATCAAGCCCGTACAAGTACAAGGGAGAGAAAAAAGAGGTAACATGGGCTAAGCCGCAACAGAGTCTATATAAGAAATCTGCCCTATAGCACCTAAGATATCCTGGAAATATCTTAGTATCTTAGGGTAGGTATCTTTCCGGAAAGTGAAAAGACGGATCCAGGAAGATCCTTGAGAAGTAGAATTTTCTAAAGTGAGTTACCTTTTCAAATATCCATACTTTCGGATATTTGTACGTTTACATTGGGACAATAGAATTTTAAAAGAGCTACTCTACTTATAGAAAGTTGCAGTTACACATTCTGATAATGGGAATGTTCTGGCATCCATTACACTTGATCAGAATGCACTTTATTACATATGAAAATTTACTCTTCGTTCTTTTCTTTCGAACCAGATCTCATAGACTTATCGACCATAGTCGAACGTATCAACCTTTAGAGAATGAATGCAATAAAAAGGTGCTCGTTAAATAGCTCCAAACCACCGTAAAACCCTTTGAATGAACTCATGAACGCAATTTTCTACAAGGAGATCATGAGAGCTTCGATAAACTCCTGATCTCCTGAATTGTTGATCGCCACTGTCCGACACTCACAATCACAATTCCAGTATTAACACATTTTGCATATTACCAGAATATAAATCCACAATAAGATAGGGACACAACACAAATCATGAGTAAAGTGAACTCAAGTGTGAAATGAATCATCTCACGTGATGAATTATAATTACAAGCACATATTCAGCCATATAGCATCTTTTAGGAAATTCTTTTTTGAAGGGGCGAACCACATAGACAACACAGAGGATGGGAAGACCGCATCAGGCTGTGTAAGGGTGAGACAAAATAGATAAAATGGGGCTAAGCCCCAACAGAGTCTATATGAAAAATTTACCATACTGCACCTAAGATATCCAAGTTATGCAAATCATGGAAAGTGAACACCGAAAAAATTTCACCTGCTGTGATTATTTTCCTAGATATCCAAGTTAAGCAAGTCATAGAAAAGGAACATCCTAAAATATATCATCTAGTGTGATTGTTTTCCTATGAATTGCATCGACCATTATCTTTTATAAAGCAATAGAAGACGCACACTATCTAAAATATATATTACAAAGTATAAAAATGATAGGGGTACACCCAGCAGCTAAAGCAATAGACACATACTATCTAAAATATATATTACAAAATATAAGAATGATAGTGGTACACCGAGCACCTAAAACAATAGACACACACTATCTAAAATATATATTACAAAGTATAAGAATGATAGTGGCATACCGAGCACCTAACATGGTAAGCTCTCACACACTCCCTACCAAATATGGTCAAACACCGTGTCCATAGTTCCATATAATTCCAAGGCTACAAGAACCGAGAAGTGACCTTGTGACATGCCCCTATACTTGGAAACCTTGCAAGATGCTGCTGCACTCACTGCCCATCCCTGGGATAGGTAATCATTCACTCCTATCATACATGGAGTCTACACTCACGATATCCGTTTTTGTCACCTGATAGTCTCAAACCAAAAATAAGTCGTTTCAAACCAAATATAAGTTGTGACAAAAGAGATGAATACTCTTTTCAAGCCAAGTATCCAATCTCTCAAGCCATAAAAAGCCATAAAAAACAGTGTCCCTAATACATCATGAAATAATGTTTAAAAGGGGTTGATCCACAATTGACATGACTTTATTTTACAAGTCGCCAGTCAGTTTGGCATAATAACCGGCCGCACGGAAACTACACTTACGTCCGTTGTACTGAAAGAAGTTGGAAGCTTCCATCACCGGGGACGCCAGGACAGCCGCTTCTTGAGAGTATCCTCTATTACAGGAAGTTGTCCATCCCGGTTCAAGTATTTGATATCGTCTTCCAACTTTTGAATTTGCTTCTCCAGCTCCTCGACTTCCTCCTCTTTCAGCCCTTTCAGCTCATCGAGCGGTTCTTCTTGCATATTGAGTAGCTCGTCCAACAACTTCCTTTTGTTGTTCGCTTTTTTTTCCACGTCCTTTTGGAGGATTCTGGCCCTTGCTTGAACTTGTTTTGCGACTTCCTTGAAGATCTCCTGCACATCTGCAGTCTGATACGCCCAAGTAAGCTGACTAACCATCTCAAGCAGGCAAAGAGTCCCGCTCTCAATGCTCGACTGTCTCCAAGATTTTGCGTTTAGTTGCGCAGAGTACATCAGTAAACAGTCGTCACGACCAAAGCGAACTGGATCGCACTCTATCGGGTGTCCACCGTCTCGTTTTTCGCTATATTCAACTAGGATCTCTGGTCCCAGCTCGGTACGGCAAGCGTTGATCACAATCACCTTCGGTTTCCCGACCAGTTTCTTACAAGCAGCGATAGGCTCCAGGATACCTGAGACAACAGGAAGCAACTCCTCTGGTTCGTCGTTAACCAAATGAAATATGAAATGTACTCCTCCTTGGACAGCAGATAACTTCTCCCCATCCGCGCCTGGTGTTTTTGGAGAAACTCCCCCGTGCGCATTCACAATACATAGAAAACTTTCATCTTGTTCATTCACTTCCTCTTCAAGAATGTCTCCGATGTTCTGAAGTATTTCGCTTGCCTCTCTACACACAACCGTCAGTGTCTTGAAACCCAAAACCCCAAGCAAGACCTCCAACCGGTTCCGGTCGTTTTCGCTACCTTTCCTCTGTTCTTCCATTGCGATAATCATGGCAACTCCTCGGTACTTCTTCCGCCTTACATTCATGTTCGGATACTGTGCCTGCAGACATAAAATTTTCAAGAGGAATCAGATTTCGTGAAGAAACATTCTCCATGAGATGTATACTGCAGATCTCTCAGGATCATAACTCCGAACATCGATGAATAATCTACCATCTCAGCTACAAAAAATTTGTTCGTATGACTGTTGGTTTTATCGAGGTACGTAGTTCTGCAAGGCTGACCTCATCCATTGCGGTGCGGATAAAATGCACAAGATACTGGAAGCTATTCGACTCCCGCCTATTGGGCTTACAGATCGTGAAATGGTCCGCGGCAACAGCAAAGACAAAGTTATGATGTATCCCACGACTTGCGGAGGCGTCACTCACAATCATGGCTCCACCCTGACAGAGTGTCAAAACATAGTTAGAGATTACAAGCTTCAAAGATGTTCTTCCCATCTGTTATTCCTCCACAGTACTTCGGCCCTCTATCTATGCACAAGCACAAAACAACATCGTCGAGAGCGGGCCCAACCCGATATTTAACGAATGCTAAATTATGTCAAGTGAAGTGATTCAAACAAGAACAAACAGACTTTCAACAGTGACCTTTTCTGTTGGAAAGGTTGCAAACAACGCAAGCTCCTTCCAGCCCAGCGTTGCCTTCCGACGATTGTGATCACTGTTTACCCGCGCCACATCCAGCCAAAACTTCTCGTGATCCCTCGACGATTCCCCAGCACTTCCGAACCACCACCACCTAGGGGAATTGCTTTTGCATTCGACGTAGCCTGCATGAGGAGTTGAAAGATATGCAATACCTAGTATATTGCTCAAAAACCCCTCTGAAGCTAAAGCTATATCGCTACCAGCTTTCTTCTCAGCAAATTGACACAACTCTTTGATTACGAGACCCCCAAAACAATGTCCAACTAATATTATTGGGCGCCGAGTAGGAAGTGGGGATTTAATAATAGTCATCAGGTTCTCAGCCATAATGTAGAAGTCCAGGCTCTCCACTTGATCAGAACTCGTAACAGACTCGTATTGCACGAACATAATCCGTGCTGTTGGGAACTCCTCTGGCAGCCATGTTTGTAGCCAGGACTCCTCACCTACTGACATCCAACTCCAGAGGTATGCACCCCGAGAGCCAACTGGATGAAGACCAGGAAAGAAAATAATCTCCATGGTGAAATCGTTCTCAGCAGGTCGGTAAACCTCGTACAAAGAATCATTGAGCTACACGAATCACAGATCTTCCCACAGTTATCAGTCTCAATCGATACTCGTGGCCGTTCACATTTCGGAACATCATATGAAATTGAAAGCATGAGAATGTGAATACTCAGACACAGAATCAACTTGAAGACTCGCAGGTTATAGCTCTTAGGCAGTACCATACACCACGTAATACTCAATAAATTGGTTCAGTTTAACTTCGGGAAGAGTGCACACCCGAACAGGTTGTCCACGGGGCTTACTAGCCGACGTCGACCTCTCCACAACCGCGTCCTCGAAGGGATTTCCAGGAAGTTCGATCTGTACTTGAGAAACATTCGCAGATAGGCAAAGCAGCTCATCAGATGAATCTCAAGCTGTAGCTTGAAATGATTGATATTACTGTTAGAGCAAATCCAGCTGATTCGTTATACGACGCGAAGAACGAGGAGACCCCATTCTTGTTACCTAGCACTTCAACATCAATAAAATGTAAGGTTATGAAACGTATGAGAAACCTTCACTGCTTCGCATCTACTGTTATTACACACCACACTCTCAAATGTTCGTTTCTTATTAACCTCTCAAATGATTCGCTGAAGTAAATATCGTACTATATGTCGTACTTTCTGTCGTAATATCGTACTTTCTCCTAAAGCTTATAGGAGAACAGTGAAAATACAGAGCATTTTCATATTACAGAATAACAACTCACAAACGAACTTCTCGGTTCCCCAAGCACGTCCAAAATAAAACCCTTGATATATTGCTTGGTGGTGTCCACTTTATGCATTGTGGAGTGGTCTGCAGAAACGCTGAGTGGCATCTTTACTCCGCCCTGTCTTGAGGATTCCTCTGGAACTATCTCAAATTGCACTGGCAGAACTATGCCGCTCCACACCTTCAAAGCAAATCTTTTATCGAATGAGCAGCTTTCCTCCGTAATGTCATCAACTCTTCCATCTCTCTGCAGTTCAAAAGAATTCTAGAGACTAAGCAAAACCATTCCCTATGTTTCTCTATAAAATTAAAGGCTCGTCCCTTGAACGGCAGATTACTCTTACCTCTGTCGAATGACTCGCCCTTACATCACGCTGCTTCCACTCTCTTTCAAATACTATCGAATGGAATTCTCCATTCAGTTGTACCAAGCGCTCACTTGACTTGTTGAGATATTCAAGCACGGGGCCATCACACTTCTTTTCTCTTTTTAGAAAGTCTACCAAACCAGAACCAGCGTGTGGCGTGTCCAAATACGCAATACCCCTTACATTGGTTAGGAACCGATCCAGTCGCCCTTTACTGGAGCCGTCTTGAGCCTGATCTAATTGCCTTCCAGCTTCCGTGCAAAGCTGTTTTATTACCAGACCCCCAAGGCAATATCCTATAAGTATCACAGGACACCCTTGCTGACCGGCTTTGGCCAAATGAATTATGTCCTGCACAAGTGTTCTCCCAATGCTGTTAAAGTCCACCCTCCCAGTTTTATCCGACCTCTGAGCACAGGAATCATAAGAGATGGACAGAACTCGTCCCTTAATTGGCTCATTGACAGAATTCGTGCCTTGTCTTGAAAACAAATTGGTTAACCACCATCCGCTTCCACCTTCGACCTCCCACGTTGTCTTGTACGCCTTCTCGTGTTCGGAAAAGCAGAGGCCGTGGAACAATATTAACTCACAATCCCACTTTCCAGGCGTTCGATGCACCTCGTACACTGAATCGTTGATCTACACGCACGAGAACACAATCGTTTACAATCCACTTCTGTCTTTATATCTCACAAAGAGCTCCTCAGTCAATCAAAATTTCAACATTCACCATATAGCCAGAGTGTTTAAAAATCAACTAACCCAGACAGATTCCGATATTACGAATCCAACTGTGCCCCAAAAAGGTTCGAATTTTGACCTTCCTCATCTTAAACTGCAAACTCAGCCTTCAATCTCCAATAATTGCTGATCCATGAAGACCAATTTGTACGGATTCAAATCCATCTGAGTGAAGCAAAATTTCTCCAACATAGTGCACACTAGCCTTCGCCGAGCTGGACGCGACTGCGAAGCTCCAATTTGAAACCGTCTACGAGAAATCTGCACGAAACTTCGAGAGTCTGTCCGATGAGCAGATGACGAAAAGAATCGCATCCGCACGCTCTTCGTCATATAAGCAATTTTGTTGTCTTTTCAGAAGGCTGTGGTTTGTGGATAGCACCGATTCCTAAAGTTTTCGAGAATATCGAAAAGGGCGGCCTGGATGGAATATCCAGGCCAGGAATTCCCAAAAGACCAGTTCCACACCGTCATAAAGTTCTTGGTGCTACAATACTAGTGTCGTTATTGGCCCCATGACTACTGGTAGCTTCACTTTTGCTCCTGCCGGTGATAAGAGATTTGATCCCTAAAATCAACCGTGGTGCTAAACCTATTCTGCTATTCCTTTCTCACAATTTCAAAACAATATAATTATCACGGTATAATTTGAAATTTATGCGTAACACAGATTTGACCGGATAGTCCACCATTTACTGACTTAAGGATCAAGCATCCTTGTACCGCTGATGTAAACCGTAGAGGAACTCCGACTACGGTAAGTTCCAATCGCAGAAACAGCGATTATTGTCTGGAATTCGGAGCTTCCACCACACCACGAGATATAATGAAAACTTTTCAAAAGACTTATGCTAATGTTCTGTTGATGGCGACGATTATCAGAGAGGCAAACGTAGGCCTGTACTGTTTGTTTGCTTGGGTTAGAAAATCTCCGATCTTTGACATACGTGTCAAGAGGTTTACCAATAGGTTGACCACTTTAGCAGGAGCGCAATACTTATCTAAAACTATCAATCTCATGTCTGCCGCAGTTGCTCTCGTTGATTTTAAATCTTTGAATCTTCAAAGTGTTCATGCATCGACTCGGATGCCCTGGAAAGAGATTGTTTCCTACTCGAGAAAACCAATGATTTGCAGTATTGCTAATAACCTACTTTAGTAATTAGCAACGCAGCAAATGTTGTGTGAATAAGTTTCAATCGTGGTACTACTTTTGCGATGAGTTTTCCATTCAAATCCTCGCACATGTTCACTCATTCGATTCATTCAATGCACATCTTCATAAGGGGCTAGTACCTTACCGATACTAAGCATTGATAAGGGCAAGTACTTCAATGGTACTAAGCATTGAAGACCTAGTGTGAAATTCTTCAAGTCTACTCTTGCCCAGACATTGAACAACGCATAAAACAAAACACATAGAACTTGCAAAGTAATAATAGTATTCTTTAGTTACTTGTAATCAAATTATAAAATTCAAAATATAAATGAACAAATGAACACTACTACCATGGCACTCAGCCTTAAATACTAATCTGACTTTGAGCTGAAAGGATCAGGATCCCAAATGGATCCATGAAAATCCCGAACTATAATGTACATCACTTGAGGAAATTCCTAATTTTACCTTATCTTAATCAACTATAGAATGATTAGGTGCTTAATGCATGTAAGGAAAGATGTTAGAGTTCCCTACCTGATCTAATCTTAGAGTACAATGCAGAGTGCATGTACAATTCCAAGGGCACTTCTCCTGAAATATATACAATTCAGAGTATTGGCACAAATGGCCTACTTGGAGTGCTTGACTATTGTGCAATTTTGAGTGCGTAAAATTTGCCTAAGAGTGCTTGCTTTACTAAAGGACTTCCACTCAAGAGGTGCCTTTGGTTGGAACCATTGGTGGTGAAGTACTTCATTCACCTCTCAAATACCCAATTACTTGGTGTGTTTGTGCATGTTACCTAGCTATCTCTAACAAGTAGGTTTGTTAAACTTCTTATCATAGTGCTCCTTCAAATGCAAGGACAAGATGTTCATTCTTGTCATGCCTATATACATTGCTACACAACATACACTATAGCAACACACCTCACTCATAAGACATGCATGAAATCTAAAGTCTATAATCATCCTCCTAATTGGAGATTAGGTCCCTCTAACTCCAGACCCAAAACTAATAGCTCAAGACCCACAACTATAGCCTTCCCCAAAATAAAGAACTACACATTATAGTCTAATAAGACCCTTTGTGGTGTATAGATCTTCCTTGAAGGTCACATTAAACAAAAAATCCTATTCTAGTTGTCCAATAAGACAAATCCATATGTAAACCAAACTCGCTCAAAGGCAAGCCTGATTGGTAACTACTCCAACCTAGCTACTACTTGCTATAAACTATTGGTCATTGAGCAGATCTCATGCTCCTCAACCAAGTCAACTCCACTATCAACCACCTTGGCACTAGAATTAGAGAACACATCATCCCTACTCTCACAAAGTGTGGTAGCAAATTGGAACATTAGAGTTGGGTCAACTCCCATTGTAAACATGTCATTGGTTGAGAACAACGGAAGAACATAATCAACTAAATGATACTCAAAATTGTGCTAGACTCAATTTGGGTAGTAGTAGGTGGATGATTAGCTCCTAGTCCATCATGCACTCCATCACCACTTGTAATACCAAGAGCTAGCCATATGATCTAGATGTGAAATTCAGTTTAGTAACATCTAGAATGATGTTATCCATGATGGTCAAAATAGATCAGATAGAAATATCACCAAAAGAGTACTTCTACTAACAGAGTAGAACCCAAAATAGACTTGAGAACATTAGAACCAATAGCTAGACATATGATTTAAAGGTGAGAATTGGTTTGGTAACATCTAGAAGTATGTTACACATGATGGACTAAAAAATCCAGAAAGAGGTATCACCAAAAGGGAACTTCTACTAATAGAGTAAGAATCAAAATATGCCTAAAATCTTTGAAGACAATTTTGGAGGCCTAAACGGATGAATTAGGCTTAAAATATGTGCAGCTCCTCCCCTTAACAGAGGTAAGGCTGGCCTTCCCTCCCCACGGGTTTTTCTTGTTGAGAGCTTTCCAATGGTACCTTACTCATGTGATTTTGAGACTCCTACAAGAAGATTCCCTAAAAGATTCCCTCCGGTCAAAGCTTGTTTGACCAACCAGATAGGACCTAGACCAACATGTCACCCATCCAAGTAAGTAATCCAAGGGTGGAGCTTGCTGACATGTCACCTATCTGTATCCCTAATCCTATGGTGGAGCTTCCTTGGAGGAGATCCTTTTTGTCTATATAATAATGAGAAGGTGCTCCTTTGGGGCACCAAATGTTGAGTGTGTAATCTGTATTTTCTCTCTTCTCTTGTCCTCGGAGTATTACACCACCTACCACATCTACACAAGGACATCTTGGAGCCATGGATGTAATCTATAGTGCTTCAAATAGTATGAAAGACTAGGGAAGTTTGACCTATCTACTAGCCTCTCCTCTTTGTGAGTCCAAATCCACTGATGCTTCTTTGGGCTCTAAAGCACATATTGCACTCTTGGACACTATGGCTGATGCATATACTTATGTTACTCTATGTATAAAGCCCAAGATATCTCTATCACTAGCATAAGAAATGGAAGCAACACTTGAATCTGATTTCCTTTGAGTTATGGCTATGCTAGCCAATATTTGCTCCAACTACTCAATCTGAGCAACCATGGCTATATCAAAAGCAACGGCAAGTATTGGGCCCCTACTAGGTGTAGGTCCTCTACCACCACCTTTACCACCTTGTCCTCCATGACTTGGAGCTCCTCTACCACCTAACATAACAACCCTACCACTCTATAACTCCAAGTGAAGGTCAAAGCATTGGTCATTGGTGTGACCAAATTTGTGGCAATGTTCACAATCTCTATGATGGTTGTGATGCACATGATGTATCATGTCCATTGCCTTCAGTGCACTCTTTCTTGTAGTGAGGTCCACCACAAGCCCAACAAATAACACCACCACTCATTGGATGTTGTTGATCCAAAAATGAAGGTAAGGAGCTAGCTGCACTAGATCCTCTACTAGCTCCATAAGATCAAGGTTGTCCATTTTGCACTTAGAAGTCAATATAGTGTGGTGCACTTTGTTGCATTCTAAAATAAGTAATAATTATGGATGAGGTCTCCCTACCAAATTAGGATATCACCACTCTCCCCTCTACCATGTTGAGGTCAATGTGCTTAGCCAAACTAAAGACCACTATGAAAGTAGGTGAGGTAGCCTATAAAAACATAGCATCATGTACTCCATGTTACAACTCTCTATTCAAGATCCTATACCAAAAATAGACTGCTTGGGCCTTAGTAACTCCTTGAGTGGAACTAATTAGCCATTTCATGCAAGTGTATGCCTTGCATAGGTTCTCTCCAACCTTCAACTAGAACTCTTGCAAGCTCCTCAATTTGTCAATCAACATTCCTTGGTAGTTCTACCTCAAACACTAGAAAAACTACACCATGGGGTTAAATCCCGGTATGGCACCATCTCCTATAGTGGTATATCCACTCATAGTAATACATCTTCCAACTAGTGCACCTCTACTAGATACACCAATAATACTAGAGCTAGAACTTGTGAGTATTATCAATCTACCCCTAGAAACCAAGCCTAAAGTGATGGAGCTATAGTTCAAAGACCGGTATTGTCTCCATAGTTTGATCTCCTCTAAGTGAGCTCTTTTGAACTGATGATAGTCATCCATCAATTGACCCTCCAAGTGTTAGAATAATCCTTTCCATATGATGAAGGGTGTGAACAAATTTTGATTTCACATCTACTACAGATCACACCAATTATCAAACTCTTGGATGAAGTCATCCAACTCAATAGTAACCATTGTACCAAAGTAGTGCCAAGGGCCTTTAGAGGTCTCATAAATCTCATCTATGTCCTATGATGATAGTGTAAACATACTAAGTGCACTCTTAACTAAATCAGCTCTTGTATCAAACATTACATCAAAGTCAATGTCCTTCCTCACTAGGACCTTAGATATAAGCTAATACCAAATACCACTATATAAACACATTTTGTACCATAGTAATGTCTCCTCTACTATCTCCAAAGAACTCTATCATGATAATGTAACTAAAACCACAATTGTAACCACCGCAAGTACCCCACCAAGGATCACCACCAACTGAACACCATTCACTAATATAACTCTAACTATGACAACTACACTAGAGGAAAATGCAACCTATAACCCATCATCATAACATGCACTCTCACAATCTGTAGGTCATTACTTCTTGTCTCATCAAAGAAAAACATAGGTAGCATCACTCCAACCTCACTACTATAATACCGATAGTTAGATATATATCTAGAGGTGAAAATTGGTTTGGAACATCTGGAAAGATATTTTGTATGATGAGCTAAGTAGATTAGATAGAAGTGTCACCAAAAGAGTACTTCTACCAATGGAGCATGAGTTGAAAATAACTTGAAAACTCCAAAGCTAATTTTAGAAGTCTAAATGGATAAATTAGATCTTGAAAGTGTGCAAATTCCTTCCCCAAGAGAGAAGAAGATTGGACATTCTCTCTCCTCTTTTTGTCTTGTTGAGAGCTTTCTAATGGTACCTCACCCATGCAATTCTAAGAGTTTTATAAAATATTCCCTAAAGATTCCCTCTAGTAAAAGCTTTTTTGACCAACCAAATAAGACAAGAACCAACATGTCATCCATTCATGCAACTAATCTAAAGGTAGAACTTGCTAACATGTCATGAAGCCATGTATCTGATCCAAGGGTGGAGCTTCCTTTGAGTGAATCCTCTTTGCTATATAATAAAGACAAGGTGTTCCTTGGGGCATAGAGTATTGAATGGGAAGATTTGTGTTTCTTCTCTTTTGTTTTTCTTATAAGGTCTGGTATCCTTAGAAGATTATAATGGTACCATATCTAGGTTTTTAATCCAAGAGAGTGGATCATCCCTCTTGGAAGAATAGGGGCTATTGAGTAATTTTGATGAGAGATACTATAATACAATTGATAAATTAAGATGTGTTAGAGAGACAATGTGATGGAAGCTCTTGGAAGATAATATCTTGCACCCTAATTTCAATTCTTGAATCCATTCTTTATCAAGATTATGTACATCCAACATGAGCAAGTGAGAGTATATTTCAATTTCTAATTCATAGTAGAGTTCATGGATATAGTAATGATTTTGCTATGGTGATTTATGATAGAGAGTGGGATTTGACAATGTATATTCTATTATGATAGATTTTAATATACCAAATCCTCTCCCTTTCAACATTCAAGTAGAAATTTGTTATGTGATTAGATCAAAAGTAATGTATCAGAACTTTGTAATCTATAATTTTGATGAAGAATATTATCAGCAACTATTAACCTCTAAAGCCCAATGGTAGTCCCAATAGTCCATACTCATTCTTGAGTGATCATATTAACCCTCTATTGAAGTAGAAAGTAGCAATTGAGCAATTGTTATGAGCAAGAATCATGGATTTGATGTAAGGAATGCATTGGATGTTGAATGAATTCTAAGAAATCAAGATGCCCATGGAGGTATTGCAAAGCAAAGTATGTACCTTCAGGAATGATCAGTTGAAGTACAAAGGAGAACCATCCCAAAACCTCATACCATTGGCCAAAGTACCTAGAGAGTCACTCATGCCAATGACACCAATGCTAGTCAACAATGAAGTCATATTGTTACTATGGATGAAGAAGACATGCAATATTAAGCCTTACAAGGGACAATTTTCCATGGAAATAGTGGAGAATTGGATTTCAAGAGTAAATCGATACTTTTGATTATTCATAATTGAGATCACCAATCATTTCACAAGCATGTTTACATGTGGGTACTTGATTAATAAAGTAAAGCTCTCACATGGTATGATGCTTGGGAAAAATGAATTTTGGTAGAAGGAAGAGAGGTCACTTGGATAGCCATGTAGGAAGGGATGCTAAAGAATTTCCAATCCATAGATTTTGTGGAGATGGCCTAAACCCAACTATGAGGTTGAAATAGAAGAATAACGTACATGAGTACACGGAGGCATTCCTTGATCTACAGGTTGCAATAACCCATATGAGTCCAATAGAGGCTTTGGACAATTTCAAACAAGGGTTAAAAGAGCAAATTAATCAAAAAGTAATGGTACAAAATCCTTGTATGGTTTATGAAGCCATTGCTTGCATCCAAAGAATAATAGGGGCATTTGGAAGAGGTGAAGGAGTAGTCTTGACTCAACACTATTGGGCTGAAATACAACACTTTGGTGGACCAATTCCTATGAACTTGGGCAACATTTGGTTCTGAGAACGAGGAGAACAACCGCTCCAAGGAGGACGGGGACGAGTCAAAGAAAAGAGAGATGAGGTCCCATGAGGAGAAGGGACTCAAGTAGAAAAATGTTGTTGTTATAATTGCGGCCAAGTTGGGCACCTAGCCATCAATTTTTGTGCTCATTTTCCTATAGGCCCTTGGTCTCCATACAAGCAATCTCTGAACAACATGGAGAGATAAATTAAAGAAGAAGATGCAAAAATCACATTTTGAAAATGAAGATCACCAATAAATGTACCTTATGGCCTTATTAGCTCAATGGAGAAGCAAAATAGTGAGGGAAGGATAAGGACAAGAGTGCAAAGATTGAGGAAGACAAACTCATTATTGATTGTAGTAAATGGAGTCCTAGAAGGCAATAAGGTGAGAATATTGATAGACCTTGGAGCAATAGAGGATTTCTTATCTTGCTCTATTGCAATAAGGTTAGGGATGGATCTAGAGAAAGATGAGAATGAAGAAGTAGAATTACCTAATGGGCTAACAAAGAGGATTGAGTAGTTACCTAAAAGGTGACACTCTTTATAAGAGAGTATCAAGAAGCACTTGAATGGCAAGTAATATGGTAAGCTCATTATGATGCAGTCTTAGGTATGTCATGGATGGCACACTATAACCCCACGGTTAACTGGAGGAAGAAAGTAGTGAGAAATTTCCAACTTTAATCATTGGGATTAAAGAAAGATCATACAAGCAAGAATTATCTCTCTATTTCATAGGGACAATAAATATCTATAAGATAGATAAGTATTTTATGAATTTAATAAGAGAAGTCCAAAGTGCACAACTTGATGAACAAGTTCTTGAGAAATAAAAAATGTGATCAATGAGTTTGAAGATATTTTCCTAGATGATCTACCCTCAAGGCTATCACCAAAAGGGAAAGTAGATTATAAAATAGAGACACCTCCTTGTAAGGCCCCATATCGTCTATCCCCTCATGAGTTGGAAGAGTGTAAGGCTCAAATTGAAGATATGTTGTAGAAAGGATTTATCCAACCCAATGTATCACTATATGGAGTTCTTGTCTTGTTTGTGAAGGAAAAGGATGGTATAATGGGCATGTGCATTGACTATTGGAGGCATAAATCAACAAATGGTGCAGAATAAATACCCCTTATTCCGCATGAATGACCTATTTGATCAACTCAATAAGGCAAAACACTTCACCAAACCTGAACTATGGAGCGGTTACAACCAAATATAGATTACAAAAGATGTGCACAAAACTGCCTTTCAAACAAGGTATGGTCACTTAGTGTACCTAGTGATGCCATTTGGCCTCACCAACACACCAACCACTTTCATGAGTTTGATGAATAAAATATTTCATCCATATTTAGATAAATTTCTTATCATTTTCTATATGACATCCTAGTCTACAATAGAACAATGATGGAACACAAGCAACATCTATGAGAAGTCTATGACAAAATCATTTATATTCCAAAATCTCAAGTTTGGCAAGTCTGAAGTAGAGTACTTGGGGCATAAAGTAGTGCAAAAGGTTTCCAAGTGTTAACAAATAAAATAGATTTCATTCAGAAATAGAGTGCTCGAGAAGATCAAACTCAACTTGAGAGTTTCTTGGGATTGATGGGATGCTATAGTCAATTTATCAAAGACTTCTCCAAGGTTTCATAGCCTCTAATGGCACTACTTGGCAAGGAGAATAAGTGGATATGGAGAACCATACAAGAATTGGCATTTCAAGAATTAAAAGATACATTATTACATGCACCAATCTTGAAATGGTATGACCTAAAAAATCCAATCAAGTTGGCTACAACTGCATCAAGTGTAGCGATAGGAGTAGTCCTGCACCAAGAGTGGCATGATGGATTGCACCCAATTGTATATTTATTTAAAACCTTTTATCAACAAAACAGAACTATCTCACCACCAAACAAGAAGAGTTGGCCATTGTTGTTGCATCCAAGCATTGGAAGCTCTATCTTGGCAAGAAGGTATTTGTAGTGGAGAAAGACCATAAACCTCTAGTCTACCTTAAGACACAAATAGATCTATCTCATTGATATATTTGGTGGGTTGAGTGGAGATGCTAGTTCAACATGATTATCATATATATAGAAGGCAAGAAGCAACTTAGAGATGCATTCATCTAGATGCCTATGGTAAATAATCCGATGGTAGAGGTCAATATGAACATTCAGTTCTAGCCAAGGATTCTTGTTGCTACAAAATCTAACCCACAAATTGTAGGAGCTCTATCATCCAAAGGCATCACCAATACCCAAGGACTCACTTTTTGTGAGAGTAGGTTATGGATTTGGATGACACGGACATAAGAATCACCATCCGAGCAAAATATCATGATACTGCCATTGCATGTCATGTTGGAGTGGACAAGACCTTGATGCAATCCAAACACCATTACTATTGGCCCAAGATGAGAAATAATGTGATGGAGTATGTTTGAAGCTACCTACTTTTTCAACAAAATAAAGCTCCTAATCAAGCTTCTACAAGACTCTTTCAATCCCTTCCTACTCTTACAAAAAATTGAGAACAAGTAAATATGGATATGTTTTACAAATTGCCCAAGATACCTTAGGGTTTGAGTCCGCCATAGTACTTGTTTATCAACTCAACAAAATGATTCATGTGCATCTTACCAACAAGGACATGATTGCTCCACAATTAGCTCAATTGTACTTAGATGCAATTTTTTCTCACCATGGTTTGTCTTGAGTGCTCATTATTGATAGGGATACTCAATTCACTAGTTTGTTTTGGAGAACATTCTTTGGTTTCTTCAAAACCAAATTGACTATATCCACGGCTTACCATCCACATATTACTTGAAAAATAGAGTGGGCTAATCACAATATTGAAGACATGCTCCGGGGCTTCACCCTAGAGGAGCAAGAGAGGTGGGACACCTTACTTCCACTGTTGGACATTTTCATACAATAATTTAGTGAATGCATCCACACAAGTCAAACCATCTTTCCTCGTGTGTGGAGAGCATTCCGTTCATACCTTCAAGCTTGATGAAAGTTAGAGCCAATTTTGGAGGCCAAAATGGATGAATTAAGCCTAAAAGATATACAAATTCAACCCCTAAGAAAGAAAAAGGTTGGACTATAACACTTGTTTGTGCATGTATGTTGTATTGTGATATTTAGTTTGGTATTATTAGTACTTGAGAGATATTATTTATATAGAGATAGAGGATGCTTCTACATTAGTCATAATTAGCTAAAGTTAGTCATAGCTAAGATAGAGTGGACCTTACTCTAGAGAAAGTGGAAAAGATGAGCACCACTATTTTGGATTCTAGTGTGTTGACTTGGTATTATTTCTAGGTGTTTGGCTTTGAGGATAGAGTTGAGAATTCTTGGGCCCGCAAGCCTTTTTGTTTTGGATTCTTCTATAGTCCAAGGATAGCCCATGTGAAGGAATCCTTGACTTAGTGGTTGGGTCAAGATGAGATCACATGCTTAGTGGAATATGCCTATGTAGATAGATATTTTTTTATACTTTTTGACTTTACTTGACTTTTAGCTTAGTAACTTGAGTTGCTACGGTAATTAGTAACTTTGGTGCATAACTATTTCACAAGTATATAAAAAAGGAGTGAGGAGGTACTCATCATCCTTTCATTTGCAACTATCTTTCTCTCATTGAGTTTTCTAGTGAGCAATATCTTGAATCTTGGAGTGTTAGCCTTGGAGTAGTATGATGGAGTTGGGGTTCCTTGCCTTCTTAGTCCATGGTGTGCTACCATAATAACCATCAGAGGTTCATTCTAAGTGAAAGACACGCCGGCTCACATTTTTGGTTTAGTTATCGGGACCTCTCTAGAAGGCAAGATAATGTTCCGCGTACAATTCTATATTAGACAGAAGGAGGCTATGAGAGCTCACTTGGAGAGAAATTTAGGGGAGGAGAGGGCTGAACTTATGCATGAGGAGTTTGAGAGCAACAAAAAGCATGTTTGAGTGTTTAGATTCATCTTGGGAACATGGAGTGTCATCAATAGTGGAAATTGAGACTATGCAAGGTTCTCCAAGAGTTTGAGTTGATTGTAGGGGTGGATTTGAGGAAAATAGAGTTTAGAATAGAGTTTGAAGAGAGTGTTGAGAGGATTCAAAAACCTACACCACTTGGAGGAAAGAGTGAGTCTAAGTGCTTTCTATGTGGAGAGAAGGGACATAAAGCAAGTTCATGTCCATTGACCATTGAGAGCAAGAGAATAAGGGAAAGGAGAGGATTACTTGACTTGGGTTTGCATGTTAGACCTTTGAAGCGGAGTTTCCTTTCTCAAGCAAGGAGATGGAGAGAAAGTGAGAGTCTATGTGGAAAGAATAGAAAAGTTAGAGTCCAGATTTTGCATAGTGTTGAGGAAAGATGGGGATGATGTGGAGATTGCTATGATTGGCATAGGAGCTATGCTCACCAAAAATTTGTGGGAGGGTTGAGACCATAAATTAAAAGCAAGGTGAGATATGAGAAACCTTCTTCCAAGGTTGAAGCTATCAAGATTGCAATTCGTATGGAGGAGAGTTTGGAAGGGAATGAGAGTGATTTGGTGGTGAAAGAGGTTGTGCATCCTCCTCAAGGCTACAAGTATGGAGGAACTTCTGATAGTTTGGTAGCAAGGGTTGCACCACAAGTAATATTTGCTCCAATTCTGGGATCTCCACCAAAAGATCCACTTCAAACCATCACAAAATAACTTGTAGATCTCAAGATCAATGTGGTGCAACTATGGGAGAAAAGAGAGGTGGATCAAAATGTAGGGAGTGAGCCTAGGAGTTATGGAAACTATCTATATAGAGGAGGCCAAACAACCAAAAATTTTAATGATAGAAATTGTTTTGGTTGTGGAGGAAGAGACCATATCCAAAGGAATTGCCCAAATTCCACCTACCATGGAGGAAGGGGTTATGAGGGAGCCAATAGAGAGAAAGAGGGAGGCAGTGAAACCCAAGTGGCTCCTAATCTAAACAAAGGCAAGGAGATAGCATCCATAGATGTGGTTGAGAGCAAGTATGAGAAGGGAGAGTTCTCAAACTCCAAGAGTCTTAATTTGGAGCTTTTGGCGCAAGAAAAGAAGAGAGCTCGTTTTGCAAAGGATGTTCACTCTTCTCAAGGATTTACTTCAAGCAAAGATTTATTTATGTCTACTAAGAGTACTCGCACCTTAACACCATCAACAACAAAGACTCTAAGGAAGAAGTTGGGGATGAAGGATTTCTTGATTTCAAAGCAGCAATGGAACTACAATATGTTGGAGGATGTTGGTAGTCGTAAGGCTAACATCATAGTGGACCAATTGATTGCTTTAAACCCTATGTTGAGAAAGGAGCTTAGAGGTGGTTTGAGTTCTACAAGGAGCAAGAGGAAGAAGAAGGCAAAAACTCCAATATCAATAGGAGTGGTCGATGCAAAGCCAACACCATGGAAGGCTTGTGAATATGCCTCCAAGATTGATGTGAGAATGAATGGTCATAACATCCAAGATGCATGGTTGACGTAGGATCAGTAGTGAATGTCATGTCAGAATGGTCGATGAAGAAGTTGGATCAGATACACTCTAGACCTTCAACATTTGTGGTGAGCATGGCAAACAAGCAACAAGTTAGACAAGTAGGGGTGATGTATAAGGTGATAATTTCAATTATGGGAGTTCAAAATCTCATAACTTTCCAAGTCTTGAAAGATTCAAGCTATGACTTAATTCTTGGGAGGCCATGGTTGAGAGCAGCACTCACAACTGATTGATGGCACAAAGTGTACTTGAGGATTGGGCCATCAAACCATAGACTCACAATTCATGTGAATAACACCATCAATACTTCACATTCAGATACACCATCTTCTGATTATTGGGAATCAGATTCTAAAGAAGGAGCTTCACGTGTGGACACAAGCATGGAAGAGGAGATTTCCATAGAGAAAGATGAATCTGAATTTGATTAAGATGTGTATCCCTTGTGTGCTATGGATTTTGCACCTAAGCCAAAGGTTTTGAAGGACCCAAATAAATCACCATTGACACTTGAGGAGATAGAGAGGAGGTTATCTACCCTCCAGTATGGCCCAAATGTTACCAAGGAGGAGAAGGTGAGATTTGAGGAGATTTTTTGCAAGTTCATCCATGTGTTTACTTTTAGTTATAAGGATTTGAAGAAAGTCACCTTGGAGGAGCACAAGATAGAGGTGGAGTCACATGCAAGACCAATCAGCCAAAAGCAACATCGCATTAGCCCACCAATATCTTTGGTTTGAAGGAAGAGATTGATAAGCTCAAGGAGGCTAGATTTATCTTTGAGGTAGAGAATTCAGAATGGGTGTCTCCAATTGTCATTGTGAAGAAAAAGAATGGCAAGTTTTGGGTATGTGTGGATAACAAGAAGCTCAACACTATTACCAAGAAGGACTACTACCCATTGCCATTCATTGATGAGATCTTGGAGGAGGTTGCAGGTCATGAGAGGTATAATTTTGGAGAGGGTTATAATAGATATAACCAAATCAAGATTCCACCAGAGCATCAACAACTCACCACATTCACCACACCTTGGAGAACTTACGCTTTCAAGGTCATGCCTTTTGGGCTTTGGAATGCTCTAGCCACATTCCAATGGTTCATGAACAAGATATTTGAACCTTTCATTGGGAAATTTATAAGAGACTTCATTGATGACTTTTGTGTCTATGGGAGCAAGGAGAAGCACTTTGCGCATCTAATCAAGGTCTTGTAATGCTTGGATGAGGCAAATACATCACTCAACCCGGAGAAGTGCATTTTTGGATGTGAAGAAGGTCTAATTTTAGGGCACATCATCTCCAAGGATAGAATAGCAATTGATCATGAGAAAGTGAAGAAAATCTTAGACCTTCCATTCCCTTCAAGCTTGACAAAGTTATGCCAATTCTTGAGGATGGTTGGGTACTATAGGAGGTTCATCTTCTCATTTTCCAACAAGGCTTATGTATTGACCATCTACATGAAGAAGGGTGTAGATTACATGGTGATTTTGGAGGACATGGAGGCTCTCAAAGCTTTTGAGGAACTCAAGCAATCCCTTGTTGTTGCTCCAATTCTTGTTAAGCTTGATTGGAGTAAGCCTTTCATCCTCTACCTGATGCTTCCAATGTTGCTATAAGATGCACTCTTAGTCAGCTAGACCAAGATAGGCATGATCATCTAATAGTTTATGCTAGTAAGCAAATGGTTTCAACAAAAAAGAATTACTTTGTCACGGAGAGAGAAGGGTTGGCAATGATCTTTGGTCTCAAGAAGATTAGACACGACTTGATTGGTGGGAAAGCCACCATTGTCACGGATCACAAGGCCTTGAAGTACATCTTCAACAAGCCTAATGTTGAAGGGAGACTAGCGAGGTGGATGATATTCTTGTTTGAGTATGACTACACCATTGAGGATAGGCTAGGAAAGAAACATGCAAATGCTGATTTGTTATCTAAGGCCTATGATGGAGATGAAATAGTGGATGATTCCTTCTCGGATGAGAAGCTCATGACAATCTCAATCACTCAAGAGAAACCAATGGAATACAAGAAGATTGTGGATTTTGTGACAAGTGGTAATTATCCGAAAGGGATGCATGCTAAGGAAAGGAAGGCCCTTGCAACAAGATCTAGACCTTACACAATGGTGGAGGATATTGTTTTTAACCAAGGAGCAGATGGTCTACTTCAAAGAGCTGTGGGTAAGGAAGAGTCTATCCTACTCATAAAGGAGTTTCATGAAGGTTTAGTGTGTGGAGGACACTTTGCAAGAAAGGTGACTACTTTTAAGATTCTAGATGTAGGTTACCATTGGAGAGGGATTTTCAAGGATTATCTTGATTATTGAAAAACTTGTCATGTTTGTCAAGCTTTTGCTATAAAATCTACTTCCACTCCACCATTAAGATCAATTCTCTTGCTCGGACCTTTTGAGAAGTGAGAAATTGATTTTGTAGGTCCTCTCAATAGAATCCCAAGGAAAAATCGGTACATTGTGGTAGTTATTGATTACCTTACCAAGTGGGTTGAGGCTAGACCATTGAGTGATAAGAATGAAGATGAAGTTGGTAGATTTCTTTATGAACGCATTATCATTAGTTTTGGATGCCCTTTGGAGTTGGTTTTTGATAGAGGAGGAGAGTTTACAAGAACATCACTACAACCATGCTAAGACATTTTTCTATCACACATAGAGTAACTACATCCTATAAGCCAAATTCCAATGGCTTGGCAAAGAGAACCAATCAAACCTTGTGCATGATGTTGGCCAAAGATGCAGAAATGGAGGGAGCTAAACATCATTGGGACAAGAGGGTTCATGCAGTTTTGTGAGAGTATAGGATAACCATGAAGACTTCCACCAGATATTCTCCATTTCAATTGGTATATGGTATTGAGTCTACCTTATCCATTCACTTTGATCTTCTTACCTTTTAAACCATTCATAGAAGATTGAAGAAAGCACAAGGAGGTGATGTAGAGAAGTCAAGGAAGGATCAACTCATGGAATTGGAAGAGGCAAGAGCAGTTGCTATGGTTTGAGTGGAGCAAGCCCAAAGGAAACAAAACAAGAGCTATGACAAGCGGCAAGGCAAGAAGAAGGTGGATCCTTTCAAAGAAGATGATTGAGTAATGTTGTTTGATTCTATTCAAATCAAGAGAGTACAAAAGAAGTTTTTGCCTAAGTACTTTGGACCTTTCATAGTAGAGAAGTTGTGGGTCAATTACACCTATGATCTAAAGGAGTTGGGAGGACTACACTTTGATAGGATTAACCATGATAAGTTGAAGATGTATCATAGAAGGTAGAGAGACCTTCACTTTGAGGAACAAGTGAAAACTTATTCCGGGGATAAGTGTAAACACCCATTTGTACATGTATGTAGTATTGTGATATTTAGTTTGGTATTACTAGTACTTGAAAGATATTTTTTATATAGAGATAAAGGATGCTTCTACATTAGTCATAATTAGCTAAAGTTAGTCATAACTAAGATAGAGTGGACCTTACTTTAGAGGAAGTGGAAAAGATGAGCACCACTATTTTGGATTCTAGTGTGTTGACTTGGTATTATTCCTAGGTGTTTGGCTTTGAGGATAGAGTTGAGAACTCTTGGGCCCGCAAGCCTTTTTGTTTTGGATTCTTCTATAGTCCAAAGATAGCCCATGTGAAGGAATTCTTGACTAAGTGGTTGGGTCAAGATAAGATCACATGCTTAGTAGATATGCTCATGTGGATGGATATTATTTTATACTTTTTTACTTTTAGCCTAATAACTTGAGTTACTCCAATAATTAATAACTTTGGTGCGTAACTATTTTACAAGTATATAAACTAAGGGTGAGGAGGTTCTCATCATCCTTTCATTTGCAACTATCTTTCTCTCATTGAGTCCTCTAGTGAGCAATGTCTTGAGTCTTGGAGTGTTAGCCGTGGAGGAGTATGATGAAGTTGTGGTTCCTTGCCTTCTTAGTCCATGGTGCGCTACCATAATAGCCATCAGAGGTTCATCTTGAGTGAGAGACAAACCGGCTCACAAGACTTCTCCTCTCCTACTATTTGTCTCATCGAGAGCTTTCCAATGGTAACTCACCCATGCAATTCTAAGATTCATATAAGAATATTCTCTAAAGATTCTCTCTAGTCAAAGTCTATTTGACCAACCAGATAGGACCAAAACCAACATGACACCCATGCATACAACTAATCTAAGGGTAGAGCTTGCTGACATGTCACCAATCCATATGTTTGATCCAAGGATGGAGCTTCCTTTGAGGAAATCCACTTTGATATATAAAAGACAAGGTGCTCCTTTGGGGCATTGGAGTATTGAGTGGGAAGGTTTGTGTTTCTTCTCTTATGTTTCTCTTGTAAGGTCTCCTATTATCAAAAGATTACAACTACCAAGAGTACACCAAGCACCAACACTATAATAATATGGAGTTTAGCGACATAGTTAGTAAGGCTAACAAAGTAAAGAATAAGTCAAATTAGCCCAGAATATTCCAAAAAGCATCTAGTAAGCTTCTTGGGAAGTTTCCCGACTAGTTTATCTTGCACCCCAAGCAAATAGCTTCTAGAAGGAGACTTCTAGAAGCTTGTAACTAGCTTAGCTTGCATGCCATGTAGGCGGCTTCTAGAAAAAAGCTTCTTGAGAAGCTTCATGGCTAACTTGGCTTGCACTCTAAGAATGCGGCTCAAGGAAGCTTCTTGAGAAGCTTCTCAAGGGCCTTGAATGCCACCTTTAAATACCAAAGCCAAAGCTCATGCTAGACATTTGGAGTTTTCCCTCATTCAAGTGTCCCACCAATGTGAGCTTCCATTCTCCTATTTCTCTCATCGGTCTTGGAATTTTACATTGGTATCAGAGTAGGAATGGGATGGATAGAATTTATGGACCACCAAATCTACTTCCGCCACTGGGATTTTTGTGTCCAAATATTACCCAAGCATCATTTCACATAATTCATTACCTCGTGCTTTGGATAGGATTTTATGCATATGATCACCTTATCTTAGGAACCCTTGATACTTCCGATTGTAACTTATGGAGAATGATGGATGTGTTGCATCTATGTGTTAATCAATTAGATAAATTGGGAGTAGTGCAATGGAGTAGTAGTAGTCATGGTGGCAATATTGGACATTATCCTTGGGATGCAACAGCAAATTGAGCACCTTACTCGATTGTTGGATGATCGAGACCAGCAATGACATGAACACATAGAGAGAACACCAGTTTGAGATGGAGAAGATTACATCCAATTTCTAAAAACCTAGGTGTTTGAAGGCAAGAATCTTCCAAGCACAATGGAAAATTGTGTGTCTAACTATGAACATTACTTTGAAGCCACCAATCTTCAAGATGAACAGAAACAAATTCTCTTGGCTTCTAGCCAATTGGATAGTGTGGCAAAACTTTGATGGCAATTCCAAGTGGAGCGATCTGAACGACAGATTATTGCACCAACTTTGACATGGGAAAAATTCAAGGATGCAATACTTGGCCAATTTTTTTGTTCTGTTGAAAAAGTAGGCAGTCACACACATAGTCCATCACGTCATTGCTCATCTTGTGCCAATAGTAATGATGTTGGACTACATCCAAGGTCTTGTCCACTTCGACATGACCTGCAATAGCCAAATCATGACATTCCGCTAGAATGGTGGTGCATAATTCTGGGACATTTGGGATCCATAATCTACCATCACGAAAGGTGAGTCCTTGGGTACTGGTGACACCATTGGATGATTGCACTTCTACAATCTATGGATCAATTGTTCTAGCAGCCATAATCTTTGGCCAGAATTTAGGGTTAATCTTAACCTCTACCACCAAGTTGTTTGCCATTGGCATGCGGGTCAATGTATCTACTAGTTGCTTCTTACCTTCCACAAAGGTGATTGACATGCTAAAGCGTTGTCACTTCTATGCCCACCAAATCTGGCAACAAGATAGATCCTTTTGGGTCTCGAGGTAGACTAGAGGTTTCTGGTCTGTCTCTACTACAAATGCCTTCTTGGCCAGATAGTGCTTTGAATGCTTGGTTGCAAAAACAATGGCCAACTCTTCTTGTTCTGTGGTGTGGTAGTTACACTCTACCGGTAACAACTTTCAAGAGAAATATGCAATTGGATGCCATCCGTCATGCCACTCTTGTTGTAGGACTGCTCCTATTGCTACGCTTGATACATCTATAGCCAACTTGATTGGTTGTTTTGGGTCATACCACTTCAAGATTGGTGCATGTAGCAAGGCGGCTTTCAATTCTTGAAAGACCAACTCTTGTGCGGTTCCCCATGTCCACTTCTTCCTCTTGCCAAGTAGTGCCATTACAGGCTGTGCAACCTTGGAGAAGTCCTTGACAAATCTACAATAGAATCTTGTCAACCCCAAGAAGCTCTTGAGTTGAGTCTGATCTTCTGGGGCACGCCATTTTTGAATGACCTCTATTTTATCTATCAATACTAGAATGCACTCTGCACTTACTCTATGCCCCAAGTAGTCTACTTCAGACTTGCCAAACTTGCACTTTGAGATTTTGGCATACAATCAATTTTGTCTTAGAATCTGGACGACCTCTTGTAGATATTGTTTGTGTTCTGTCATTGTGCTACTGTATACTAAGATATTATCCAAGAAGAAAATAACAGACTTATCCAAATATAGACAAAATATATCATTCATTAGACTCATGAAAGTGGCAGGTGCATTGGTGAGGCCAAAAGGCATCACAAGATACTCAAAGTGGCCATACCTGGTTCAAAAAGCAGTTTTGTACACATCCTCCTCTGCAATTCAGATTTGATTGTAACTGCTCCGCAAGTCCAATTTGGTGAAATATCTCGCTCCATGGAGTTGATCAAACAAGTCATCCATGGGAGGTAAGGGGTATTTTTTCTTCATTGTTTGCTGATTGAGACTTTGATAGTCAATGAACATGCGGATTGTACCATCCTTCTTCTTCACAAACAAGACAAGAGCCCATATGGTGATATGCTAGGTTGGAAAAACCCCTTCTACAACATCTTCTCAATTTGAGTCTTACATCCTCCAACTCATGAGGTGATAGGCGATATGGGGCCTTACAAGGAGGTGTCTTCCTTGGGAGTGTCTCAATTTTATGATCTACTCTCCTTTTTGGTGGTAATCCTAAGGGTAGATCATCAGGAAAGACATCTTGAAATTCATCCACCACAACCTTCAATTTCTCAGGAACTTGTCCATCACTCTAGACTTCTCTTATTAGACCCATGAAACATCTATCGGTCTTACAGGCAGTTGCTGTCCCTATGACATATAGAGGTAGATCTTGCATGGGTGATCTTTCTTTAACTCCAATGATTGACCATTTCTGGGTTCTCATTACTTTCTTCCTCCAATCTACCATAGGGTTGTAATGCTCCATCCATGCCATGCCTAAGATTGCATCATAATGAGCTAATTCTATCATGCGCCACTCAATTGCTTCTTGATATTCTCCTAAAGAGAGTGTTACCTATCTAGATAATGATTCAATCCTCTCTATTTGCCCGTTAGGCAACTCTACTTCTTCATTCCTATCTCTCTCTAGATCCATTCCTAATCTTATTGCGACAAAGCGAGATAAGAAATTCTCTATCGCTCTCGGATCAATTAATACTCTCACTTGATTGCCTTCTAGGACTCCATTCACAACAATCAATTGTGAGGTTGCCTTTCGGGATCTTTGCATATTAGTCTTCTTCCTTCTCTCGCTTCTCTTCTTCCTTATTGAGCCAGTAAGGTACATTTATTGGTGATCTTTGTTTTTGAAGTGATTTCCACCTCCTCCTCTTCAATGCACCTCTTCATGTTGTTCAAAGATTACCTATACAAAGGCCAAGGGTCTCTAGGGAAACAAGTGCAATAGTTGGTGGATATGTGCCCAATACGGCCACAATTGTAAAAACGGTGTTGTTCTCCTTGAGTTCCTTCTCCTCGTGGGACTCCATCTCTTTGTTCTTCTACCCATCCATGCTCCCCTTGAAACAGTCATGCTCCTTGATCTCAAAATCGAAGGTTACCCAATTCCATTGGTATTGGTCCACCCATGTGTGGCATTTCTGCCCAATAATGTTGAGGTGGAACTACTCCTTCACCTCCACCCAATGCTCTTGCTATTCTCTACGCACAAGCAATGGCTTCAAATACCGTGCAAGGATTTTGCACCATGATTTATTGGTGAATCCGCTCCTTTAACCCTCATTTGAAATTGTTGAGAGCCTTTGTTGGACTCATATCGGTTACTACAACTTGTAGATCCAGAAATGCCTCCACATACTCTTGTACGCTATTCTTCTGTCTCAATCCCCATAGTTGGGTTTGAGCCATCTGCACAGAATCCACCAATTAGAAATTCTTCAGCAATCCTTCTTGCATTGCTGTCCACGTGACCTCCCTTCTCTCTGCCAACATGGATTGTTCCCAAGCATCATACCATGTGAGGGCTTTATCGGTCAAGTACCCACATGCAAACATGCATGCAGCATGCTCCGTGATCTCTATTGAGAACAATCAGAAATATTGATTCATTCTCGAGATCCAATTTTCCACTACTCACATCATACGTTGCTCCTTGTAAGGCTTGATGTTGCATGTCTTCTTCATCCGTAGCAGCAATAGGGCTTCATCATTGAGAGGGTTTGTAGGCATATGTGCCTCTCCAAGTACTTAAGTTGCAGGTATTGGGTTTTGAGACGGCTCTTCTCCTTGCATGGCTTGATTGTTCCTAAGGATTTGCACTTGACTTTGTAATGTCTCCATGGTCATCTTAATCTCTTGAAATTCATTCAACATCCCTTGCATTCTTTGCACCAACTCTTGCAATTGCGGATCCATGGTTCTTGCAACACTCAATTGCTAATATAGAGTCAATATGATCACTCAGGAAAGCGCACAAATTACCAGAACTACCAATGGGACCTTAGAAGCTATCACTCATTGATAATACTCCTCGCCAAAATTCCTAACCACAAAATCTCTAAACATCACTTATGGTCTCACTACATAACGGATTTCTACTTGAGTGTTGAAAGGGAGAGGATTTGGGACATTCACATCCATATTATCATAATAGAATGTAGATTGTCAAATCCCACTCTCTGTCATATATCACCATAGGTAGAATCACCGGGTTTGGTGAGTTCATCACCCTATCCATGAATTATGTGCCAAAGTGATAAACTAGCGATACCTTTATTTGCTCACGTTGGATGTACATAACCTTGATGTGGAATGGATTTGGGAATGGAAAGCTAGGTGTAGAAAATTGTTCCCCCGGTGCATCCATCCCATTCACTCTCTAAAGTCCTTCCTAAGTCTAGCAATTACTTTATGTTCTTAACCTCAAATTACTCAGTTTCAGTAGTTTGTGCTCTTCTAAGAGGGGTGATCCATTCTCTTGGACTAAGACACTCGCTTTGATACCATTGAAATACTCCGAGGACAAGAGAAGAGAGAAAACACTGATTACACACCCAACATTTGGTGCCCCAAAGGAGCACCTTCTCATTATTATATAGACAAAGACGATCTCCTCCAAGGAAGCTCCACCATAGGATTAGGCACACAGATAGGTGACATGTCAGCAAGCTCCACTCTTGGATTACTTACTTGGATGGGTGACATGTTGGTCTAGGTCCTATCTGGTTGGTCAAACAAACTTTGATTAGAGGGAATCTTTTAGGGAATCTTCTTGTAGGAGTCTCAAAATCACGTAAGGTACCATGGGAAAGCTCTCAACAAGACAAACCAGGGAGAAGGGGAGGCTAGACTTTTCTTTATTGGAGAAAATATGCACATTTTCAAGGCCTAATTCATCCGTTTAGGCCTCCAAAATTACCTTCAAAGATTTCAGGCATATTTTGGTTCCTACTCTATTAGTAGAAGTCCCCATTTGGTGATACCTCTTTCTGATCTATTTAGTTTTTCATGTGTAACATCCTTCCAGATGTTACCAAACCAATTCTCACCTTTAAATCATATGTCTAACTATTGGTTCTAAGGTTCTCAAGTCTATTTTGGTTTCTGCTCTATTAGTAGAAGTACTCTTTTGGTGATATTTCTATTGATCTATTTTGACCATCATGGATAACATCATTCTAGATGTTACCAAACCAAATTCCACATCTAGATCATATGGCTAGCTCTTGGTATTATAGTTGACCAATTTTTAGCGACGGTTCATCCATTATTATGCTCAGATGGCTACACCATTGATTGACCTCTTGGGGAAGGACTCAAGTTTCCAATGGACCACCAAGCATAAAGAAGCATTCTAGAAGTTGAAACATATGGTGTCTTCAAGACCCATTCTTCAACCGTATGATCCTCAACTACCATGTGTGGCTGATTTTGATGCTTTTAACTTTGCAATTGGAGTTGTGTTGCAATAGGAATTCCCAGATGGACTACATCCCATTGCCTTTGTGTCTCACCGACTCAATACGGCTAAAAGAAACTACTCTGCTCAAGATCAAGAACAACTTGCAATGGTATATGCCACCAAGGTATGGAAGCATTACCTCTTGGGGAAACAAGTGATCATGCAAACTGATCACAAACCATTGTTGTAGACCTTACACTTGGAACACATGAAGAGTTGACATTATCGAGGGGAGGAACAACTCCAATTGTTTGACATCAAACTTGAATACAAACCAGGTCGGTTCCATATCATCCCTGATGCCTTATCACTGTGTCCTAATTTGAAGTCTCTTCCTCTCATCACGATAGCAATTACAATGGTGTCAATTGACTCTAAGGTCCAAAACAAGCTTTGGTTAGCTTTACAACAAGATCACTTCTTCCAAATGGTACATGGTCATCTTATAGCATGCGGCAAGGAGTACAACATCTTCTCCTTCAAGGAAAGCCTTTTATTCCATGATGACCGGATCTATATTCTAGCCAAAGTTGATCTTGGACTTATATACGCCTTCAAGAAGCCCATGATTTACCAATAGCTGGTCACATGGGTGTGGGCAAGACCAATGTGACCAGCTATATATCTTTATTGACAATATCTTCAAGCATCATGGGATGCCACGTGTACTCATTTCCAATCGTGATCCTCGATTCACCCAGAAGTTTTGGCAAGCACTCTTCTAGATACTCGGCACCAAGCTTGCTTTTGTCCACATCCTATCATCCTCAAACTGATGGACAAATGGAACATGCAAATCATACCTTGGAGAATATACTACGTGCCTTTGTCAATGTCCACCATACCAACTGGGATGAATGTCTTATAGTTGCAGAATTTGCCTACAACAATTCCAAACAAGCAAGCACTTGATTTTCTCCTTTCTTTCTCAATTTTGATCAAAATCCACTTGTCCCAAATTCTCTTCTTGTTCCTCCTCAGTCTCATGTCCCTCATACTTCAACTTTCTTGACCACCATCTCCAAATCTCTCCAACAAGCCAAATCTCACCTCCTTGTTGCTCAAAATTGTCAAAAACAATATGCGACCACCATCATCATGATTTCACCTTTGAAGTTGGTGATAAAGTTATGCTATCATCTAGTAATCTACCCCTCCCACTTGATACCCAAGTTCATAAACTTACTCCTAATTAGATAGGACCCTTTGATGTCACCCAAAGTTGTCTCTCTTGTTCCTTATTGACTTGCCTTGCCTTGCCTTGCCTTGTCATATGCGCATCCATCTTGTCTTTCATGTTTCCAAGTTAAAACCCTTTGTTCCTCTTCTTTTTCCTCTCAAGTCCAACTCCCTCCTCCTCTTGTCCCTATCAATGATCATGAGGAGTACAAAGTTGATAGTATTCTTGTGCCACATTCAACGAGATGAATGTTGCCACATTCAACGAGAACACCAACAACATACGGAGTACACGATCCTTTGGAAAAGGTATCCCCTTCATGATGCCACATGGGAACCTCTTTCTCACCTCTAGAATGCATAGATGACCATCCAAGAGTCTGAAGCTTCAATGGCAACTAGGACGTCACCAACTTATGGTGGGGGAATATGTAACAATATGGAGTTTAGCGACGTAGTTAGTAAGGCTAACAAAGTAAAGAATAAGGCAAATTAGCCTAGAATATTCCTAAAAGCATATAGGAAGTTTCTTGCAAAGCTTCTTGACTAGTTTAACTTGCACCCCAAGCAAATAGCTTCTAGAAGCTTCTAATTAGCTTAGCTTGCACACCAAGTAGGCGGCTTCTAGAAGGAAGTTTCTTGAGAAGCTTCTTGGTTAACTTGGCTTGCACTCTAAGAAAGCGGTTCAAGAAAGCTTCTTAAGAAGCTTCTCAAGGGCCTTGTATGCTACCTATAAATACCAAAGCCAAAGCTCATGCTAGGCATTCGGAGTTTTCCCTCATTCAAGTGTCCCAATATGAGCTTCTATTCTCCTATTTCTCTCCTTGGTATTGGACTTTTACAAAGACTCTAAATTCAAGGTATCTCACACAAACATTATGCATAAACAAGAAGTAGAGAATGGAGGAAATCCAATCACAAGAAGTCTAAACAAAAACTCTCCATCTCATAAATCAACACTAGATTTTCTTTACAACCATTTGATATAATAAGAGTGTCTATCTACTCCTAAGCTATCAACCAAAGCTACATGTGTATATGTATCAATCTAGTGGTCATTATGACAACAAATGATGGTGGACCAATTAGCTAAGGCACCAATCTAGAAACCAAAGATCTAGGGTTTAAATCTTGTTGCACATAATCTAGAAGGGTGTGTAGATTTTTCCAAACAACTACCAAAAACTCATCTAAATTGGCTAGCCTCATGCCATCAAGCTAACCTCTCTAGTCCACAACCTTATGCCTTGAAGCCTCTAAATACCAAATGAGGACTTTCTTCTTGCCAATTCAAACCCTCTCTAAACCAAGTTAACCTCCACTAGCTAGGGCAACTGTTCCCAAAGCCTCTAAATGCCCAATGAGGTCTTTTTTCTTGCCAATTCAAACATCTCTCCAAATCGGGTTAACCTTCACTGCTCAAGAAACTTCTGCCAAATTTGACCTAACTTGAGCAACCTCTAACTCTTAATGGTCTATGAAAACTCAACCTTTGAATCTAGACAACCTTTACTAACCTAATGCACCTCTTCTATAGTTGGTTCACACCAAATCCTTCATTAACTATCAACTCGGGCCAAATTGAGAGGATGGGGATTTCCAAATTCTTAATTTGATAGGATGGGCTCCCAAATCCACCCCCGCTTTCTTCTCATGTCCAATTTGCAATGCCAAGGCCTTTGATTTCACTCTCTTACCCTCAAATCAACATCCATTGATTTGAAATTGACCTTAATTTTGAAAAATTTGGGCAACACTTCCGCATACCATCTACCTCACTACCAAATCTACATCAACTTGAACAAGGCTTCTACATACAATCACTCTTAGGGAAATCTGGGACCATGATCAAATGTACCAACAATTTGCTAAGCTTGGAGATACCATCAACACCTTTAGTTTGTGCATCCAATTTCTCCCTAACACACTTCTTTGATGTAATCAATTTCTTTGATGTAATCAATCTCTTCCACTTGAATCACACTTAAAAGTCAATTTTGAATTTAATCTTTCACTCAATAATCTGCAAACAATCAGACATTGATTACAATCAAACCACACTTCCTCTAGCTAAGAGACACCATGTGATGCTTGCCAGCCTCTATCCAGCATAGCCAAGAACTTGAAGGCTCAACATCAAAGAAGTGAGTTCTCTAGGGTTGCACTTTGAAAGTATACTTCTTTGCTCAACTTGAGTCTTTAGCCCTAATGGTGCCATAGATGGTGCAAGTGATAATGGGTCCCATCATGTGATAAGTAGCCCTAACATGAAATTTGGCCACCATCAATTAGTCCATGAGCAACTCCCAAAATAGCTATGATTGCCTACACTACCACTCCAACATCCAAGCAAAGTAGTTTTAATGCTACAAATGTTGTGACATTCTCTCTTCTTCATAAGCATGATTTTGCAATTATCAAACATGAATTTTCAATTCATGACTTTGTTTGTAATCCACACACTAGTCCTTCTTCCTTTAGCATGTCCATGAATAAGGGCTGAGTTTTCATTAATTGTTGTAGCGCTTTGAGTTGGTCCACCTTGGTATTCTTGGTCCAAGTACTCTATATGACCCTTTTTTTTCAAACAATTGGAGACTTTTTGTATGCTTAGCTCTCTCTTCTTTTGCTTCCTTGGTGAGATGCTCTAGTTGCACTGCCACTTCCTTTTGGTACCCTTGCATTTGGCTCCTAAGATCACCACATGATCATATACCTCTTCTAGAGTACTTTGAGTGCTCCCCAACTCCTGGCACTTGCTATAAAATAGTTTTACTTCTATCCTATATTAGTCAAACTCAAGGTTGATTGCCTTCCAATCCCCTTTGAACCTCTAGGTCTCCAAAGCATGGTGATCTCATTCATTCTCTATTGTTGCACTTCTCCTCTTGAGTTCTTGGTTCTCTTGCAACAAGGCACTTACCTTTGTTACCTCTACCTTGTATTAATATTTGGCCCTCATTGCTTCTTCTTTCACTAGGTCTTCTTTGGCCTTTTGAGTGGACTATTTTATGCATGTTCTTGATTAGGGTGGTATAGTCTACAATGTTTGGGTAGTGTAATAGCTCACGAAGTAAACAAGAGTGGAACTCTCAGAAAACTGTAATGCTCCAAAGGAGCACCTTGTTTTCATTATATAGCAAAAAGGATCTCCTCATAAAGAGAATTACATCCTTAGATTAGTTATATGGATTGGTGACAAATCAATCCTTGTCATATTTGGTTGGTTAAAAAATTTTGACCAAAGGGAAGTTTTGGGGAATCGTCATGTAGGAAGCTCAGAATAGCACATGTGAGATATCAATGGAAAGATCTTGAAAAGAAAAAAGGGGGAAAGATAACACCTTTTCCCTTGGAGGGAGATAACAATTTCATTTTGTGAGGCCTAATTCTTTTGTTTAGGCCTCTAAATTGACTCTAAAGTTTTTGTTTTTGACTTCTACCCTATTAGTGGAAGTCTTCTTTTGGTGATTCCTCTATCTGATCTGATAAAATCATCATGTATAACATATCTAAATATATTACCAAGCCAATTTTCATGTATAGCTAATTTTTCTAGCTGATAATAGCTGATAATTGGCTTGGTATGGAGGCATCAACACCTCCTTGATCTACAATGCGGCTCCAATTGAATGTATGACAAAGTTGGACCCTTCTTGGATTGGCACTGGCTTCAAAGTTGTTGGCTCCTCCTAAATTTTGAGTTTTGTTTCTAGTGCAAGTACAAGAAGGTTGGTCTCAATGTCAACTTCCTCTTCTTCTTCTCCATGGTCAGTGAGGCTGTCTTCTTCTTTTTGGGCAAACTTTGGCCTCTTCCTTCCTTTCAGGCTAAGTTTCTTTGGCCATTGAGCACTCAACTTGATATTGAATTTCTTTGCAACTCCTTATTCCATGGACTCATTGGTGCCTATTTTGAGACTGCCCCTTCTTCCGTCACATTCTTCTCTTCATCTACAAGGCACTCATCCATATCTTGGTCCTACAAATTTGGAGTAGACTTGGAATCTTCCCAGGTTTCTTCTTCATTGTCTTACTCTCTGGAAGCAAAGGTTGATCCCTCCAAGGTGAAGGATCTTTGCTCCCCTTCTTCATCATCCCTTTCTACTTCAATATCCTCAACTTTATCTTCTGAAGAGGACACATCTACAATCTGAGCATTGGTCCTTGGCTTCTTGGATGGAGGGAAGTGGCTCCTTCTTTGGCATGGTGATCTTCCTCTTTGCAGCCTTTAGCATGGCCAGCTCTTTTTCCACAGGCACAAAGAGACCTATGAAAGAAAACTTAGCAAGCAAACTAAGCATCTATATGTTGTTACTTGGGAATTTGAATGGGTCCTTCAAGTTGACCATGAAAATAACCTATAGGATGGAAATGGGTTGAAAACCTCTTTTCCTCTTCTTTGGTCCGTAGGTTGGTCCCTATGTAGTAATTAATGGCAAAAGGTGCAAGGTAGGTAGCTCTTCTATCTTCCTCAAAGTCTTAGTACAAGATTTTGGACTGTTTATCAAACATCTTGATCTAATCTACTAGCTCTCCCAAATACATGTAGTAAAAAAACACTACATTGCCATTGGTTAAGTAGATGGTTTTCTTTTGTTTAAAAGAGTTTCATAACCAACTCTACTATGGCTCTTCTTGCATGATCCTTGTAATTGGCCACTCTCCACCCATTGTTCTTTGATTGTTTATTGTTAAAAGTGGCATTGATTTTGGTTGTCAGCTCCTTCTCTACAAATCTGCTATTAGTGGTCATCACTCTTGCAATTCCAACATCTTGGCTGAGTACTATTATCCGATGGTTCCTTGTCCAATTCAGCGGGTTGCCTTTCATTCCTCTCAATGTTTTCTCTTCATCTCATGAATCATCTAGAAATTTGTTAATTCTCAATTCCAGAGCAAGAATCCCAAGTGCTTGCTCCAAATTACATTAATCCTACAATGCATCACCTATTTTTTCACAATTGGGGATCAAAGAATGGCCTCAAAGACCTTTCTTTATGCTTTGGATGTGAATACCATGATTTTGGATAGAAAGGAGTGCTAAAGTTCTTTTATGCCACTACTCTAAGTACCTCACTTCACTCTAAGTGCTGGAAACCACAATGAGTGCAACCCCTAAACAACTTGTACTAATTTTCTTGGTTTGTGATGAAGTGAAAGACTCTATTTGATCAACTAAGCAGACAAATAAAATTCAAAAAATGCAACTTCTAGCCAAACATCTTAATTTATAATCCAAAATCCACATAGATCCTCAACACTTTGGGGGTTATAAAGAGTAAGTAGGCACTACTCACCATTACATAGATAAAGGCCTTTGCATGTTGTCTTGGTAAGAAGTTGCCATCCCACATGTCAAAGATTCTTTCCCATCACTCTCCCATGTGTCAAACTTGCCTACAGTGTGCTAAATGTTATCTTCAGTGTAACAACACATGGGAACAAATTTCAGTTGAGCTTGTGATATATTCAGATTGCAAAGGCTCTTAACTAGGAGTGCCAAGGTGACACTCTGCACTTGGTCCTGTAAGATCCACCCATTGGCAGTCCTAGTGCTCTCCAACTCTTGGAAGCTTTCCAAATGATTCTAAAACATCCAAAATATTGTTCCTTCTTCAAGCACTTGGGATCAACCTAAATTCTCCAAATGTTGCTTGTCTTCCAATCACTTGAGGTTATCCTACACCACTTTGATTACTAGCCCATCCTCTTCCTTGTGACACCCTTCAAGTACCTTCTACTCTTGAGGCAATTCTCCAAGTAAATAGGTTATTCTTTGTGGTTTTCTAGCACTTAAGCATGGTTTGATCAACAAAGCAAATTTTGAAGAAATGGGAGCACCATAGATGCTCTTTGCACTCATTGCTTGATCTCATAAGTTTGCCAATGTATTAGCAATAGTTGGCATGGACATTGATGAGGATGCCCATGCAATGACACTACTTAGAGCACTACCAATGACAAAGTATCTACCTCTAGTCATGACTCTTAGTATTGTTGCCAGAGCCAGTGACCTCAAAGTGACCAATGTGAGTTGGAATTATGCACCAAGAAATTATGTGCCAAAAAAATGGAGAGCTGGCCTATAATACCCATTTGTGCATGTGTGTGGAATTGTGATATTTAGCTTGGTATTACAAGTACTTGAGAGATATTATTTATATAAAGATAAAGGATGGTTCTACATTAGTCATGATTAGCTAAAGTTAGTCATAGCTAAGATAGAGTGGACCTTACCCTAGAGGAAGTGGAAAAGATGAGCATCACTATTTTGGATTCTAGTGTGTTGACTTGGTATTATTCCTAGGTGTTTGGCTTTGAGGAAAGAGTTGAGAACTCTTGTGCCCGCAAGCCTTTTTGTTTTGGATTCTTCTATAGTCCAAGGATAACCCATGTGAAGAAATCCTTGACTTAGTGGTTGGTTCAAGATAAGATCCCATGCTAGTGGAATATGCCCATGTGGATGGATATTCCTTTATACTTTTTGAGTTTACTTGACTTTCAGTCTAGTAACTTGAGTTACTACGGTAATTAGTAACTTTGGTACATAACTATTTCACAAGTATATAAACAAGGGGTGAGGAGGTTCTCATCATCCTTTCATTTGCAACTATCTTTCTCTCATTGAATTCTCTAGTGAGCAATGTCTTGAGTCTTGGAGTGTTAGCCTTAGAAGAGTACGATGGAGTTGGGGTTCTTTGCTTTCTTAGTCCATGGTGCGCTACCATAATAGCCATCAGAGGTTCATCTTGAGTGAGAGACAAGCCGGCTCATAGGCCAAAACAAGAGTGCAAATTAAACTTCATTACAAGACCTCACCAGTCAAAATAGGGTTAAATGGATATTATTTGGGAATATTGTGGCAAGAGAGGCCACCATGAGACTATATGCGACAATTTTCCTCAAGTGCACTAGCATCATGTTCTAAAAACAAGCATGTTCCAACAAACACCATCATGTTGAACCACCAAGATTGATGGTATCCATCAACCAATTGTGCTCAAGACCATGCACCTCCAATTATAGCTTGCATAACTATGTCTACTTGTTCAACAAATGCCCTATCATCTTCCCTCCATGACCACAAATGGCTACTCCTTGGCTTGTCTACCACATTGCACAATGGCCTTAATAGCCTGGTTCTTGACTTTGGTGCAACTAGCCTCATCACTTATGATAGTGTTGCACTCTATGACTACAATGCACTTACTGCCGCTAAGCCCATTATCCTAAGGAACTGCTATGCTACTAGTGCCATTGGTATTGGCACACGTTGTGTATAGACAACAATGCAACAATGCCTACTCTACCTTGACTTATGTATAACACTATTCTCCTTTCAAGCACTTGGTGCTATAGGCATTTGAGTCTCCTTCAAAAGGAGGCTTTGCCGTTGTGTACAAGGATAGGCACATGCTTGCTTTGGTCAATGTGATAGATCATTTATACAAACTTGTTGTCTTAATTCTCTACCCCTTTGAAGTAAGTGCCACTACCATCACGAATAACATGATGTCATGGCACCAACATCTCAAGCACCTTGGCGCATCATATATGAACTTGCTATGCAATTTTGCTACAAGGCTACCATACAAAGAACTACCATATGGAATTTTTGAACCTTGTGCCCTAGCTAGGTCTTACCATGCACCCCTCCTTAACACCCATGGCATCTTGACACAGATGTTTGAGCAGATCTGGCTGGTCCCATGCAAATTGTGTCTCTAAAGGCAATCTCTGTTTCCTTGCCATTGTCAACAAGTTCACGCACATGATTGGCATCACACCTCTGAAACAAAATTAGATGCCTTGTTAGCACTTAAAGCATATTGCAAAAAATAGAGACATCCTCAAGTTTCCATATAAAAGTCCTATGTATTGATGGAGGAGGTAAATTCATCAACTCTACCATTGATGTATGTGTACATGAATGCGGTATTGTTTAGGAAACCTCCTTGCTCATTTGAAATCAATAGCATTGCCGAATGTGCTATCCACATGCTTGTCAAATGTGCACGAGCTATGATGCATACTACAAAAAGGCTCAATGGCTTTTAGGAGAGGGCTATACTCACTACCTGCAAAAAAAAAGCTCAAGTTCACATTTACATGGATGCACACCTTGGCAAGCCTAAAGTGGCCTCAAGCCTGACCTAGAACAATTTCATATTTGGGGATGCCACATGTTTCATTCTTGACGACCTGAAAAAACTAAGCAAACTTGGCTCACATGCAATAAGAGACATCTTTACTAGCTATAGCACCAATGACTACATTTTCCATTTTCCATCTTCTTGATGTAGGAAAATGGTTGTGCTCATGTCATGCTTGTTTTGTTAAACACCCAACACCACAACCTATAGACATTGAATAGATACTAGCCCGATCAACAACTATGACTTCTTTGACAATAGCATTAACAACAAAAATGTAGCCAAGCTTGGGCATATAAGACTAATGCACGTACAATTGTAGAACAATGTCCGGCAACATCACCAAGTGCTCAGTTCCTTGTTTTTTACAGATCCACACTTATCCACAACCATCCCATTGGTACACAAAAAAGAATATGTTGCTTATGTAGCTCCATATATGCAATGACTCACTAGCTAAAGATGATATTGATACACCATTGCACCACTGAACTAACACCCTATATTGTAGCTCTTTGTAGCTCAAACACAACACATTGAGGTGAAGCAATGCAAAAAAAATATGATGCACTTTCCAGCATGAATGTCTTCACAAAAATGTTACACTTAGATGTGCTTGCCTCTGCAAATATGACCCGCTCTAAGTGGGTCTTCAAGGTAAAAAAAAAACACCCAATGCATTATTGAACAGTTCAAGGCCCCCATTGTTGCACAAGCTACACCCACATTGCAGACATTGACTGTTGGACAACATTTGCACTAGTGACCGCTATGGCAATCATTAGTATCCTGATCGGCCTAGCTGTTGCACAATAACTTCTCATTGAACAACTTGTCATAGAATAACTTGATGGTGTAATGGCTTACCTAAAAAGAATGCTCAAGCATGATATGTATCTCATTCCACCATCGGGCTATGCCACACTTGGCAGCATTTGGAAATTAAAGAAAGCACTATATAGTCTAAAGCAATCAAGATATGAATGGTGTAAGACATTTACAGTGGATCTTCAAGCCGTTTGAGTTTCACTTACAATCAATGCCTATTCAACATCATCAAGAAACGTCAAATGCTACACCTAAAACTCTATGTAGATGACATTCTTCTTGTGATTGCTTCATCATCATTCCTCACTATGATCAAGTATCAACTTGCTAGTACCTTTGAGATCAAACAACTTGGACCTAAACGCCACCTACTTGGTCTTAAAATCATCTGCTATAATGCATGCGACATTTCTATAACATATACTAGCTACCTCAAACTTGTTCTATCTTGGGTCAACTTTGCCAAGATATAACCAATTTGTACACCCCTTTTTCTAGGAATATAGCTCACAACTGCCAACAAATCAGAAGCAAAAACAATGCACCCATTTAGGCAGCTCCTTGGCAAACTGAACTATGCACACACCTTGATCTCACTCACAATTTCTCTCTCCTTGCTCAACACTCATCTCACCCAACTTATAAACGTTGCATAACACTAAAGCACCTCTGTGGCTACATTGCTGGCAGTAAAGATTATTGCCTTGTCTACCCAACGTCTAGTACTGCACTCACTCTAGTTGCATTTGCTGATGCTGATTGGGCAAACCAATGCTCAAACTGCAAATCCTATACAAGAGTCCTTCTACTGCTTCGCAACATTGCCGTCGTTTGGTCGTCCAAGAAACAAGCAATGGTGGCCCTCTTAATCGTGAAAGCAAAGTGTTATGCCCTTGCAGCAGTAGGCCACAAAGCAACATGATTGCAAAATATCATTGCCTTTATGACCACCTTTGAAAGGACAGTTTTCATCCATGCTAATAGCCATGGTGCTATTGCCACTGCCTCCAATACCAACAACATCGCCTTGACCCGAATGAAGCATATTGACATTCGACACCACTGCATCAAAGACATTATCCCAAAGGACCTTGTTTCCCTCGCTCCAGTCCCACTACCAACAATGACAACGTTGCCAATGCCCTAACAAAAGTACTTCTTGGATCTCATACAACCCTAGTCTGCAAGCGTATTAGCCTTCACTCCCTCGGATCATTGTGATAACTTTTTTGATTCCCCCAATGACATTCCAAATTACATTTGGTCATGTTGTTGTAGCACAAACTTCATTTTTGGAAACTACATCATCAATCTGCCTTTGACCCGCCCATTAATGTACTACCCTTTTGTATCATCATATGCATTAGTCTCGGTGAACTACCAGTCACTTCTTGCTTCTAAACTATCTTGACCAACTCTTGTCAACATGCAGCCACACAATGGATGCTAAAGATTTTCTAGCTGGACATCTACTTCAATCTCCTTAGCTCTATCTGCTGCTTCCGAGCCGTAATAGCTAAAAATGATAGCAGAAATGAGAGCAATAGCAAAGAGAAATGCACACAAATCCAACTACACGGCCCACGAGGAAATCGATCTTTTGCTCAGTCAGCTTACTTGATAGCTAAATATTAACTCTCTCCTCTCTACCAAATATACCTTGGAAGACTTATATCACACAATTCAGCTGTAGATTATTTAGTTTCTTGACTTTGTTTTGTTTTGCATAGATTTTTAACTTTATTTCTTTGGACCTTGTGCTCGTCACCCGAATTTTCACTTCTAGTACCTTGCATTCCTTTTTCCGTTTTCATCGGGGTAGACTATTTGACTCGGTTTCACCCATCATGTAAGACAATCTCATCGGTGTCGAAATTGAACAGATGTATAATTTGCAATTGTTCCAAGCAGGGAGGGTCTAGTGTTCCATTTACAGCCTCTGCGCTGTCACTCAGCTCGTCACCTCTCTCGACAGACCCAAGGAATTCAACCCTCCCCTCATCTATTTCAAATTTGTCAACCCTCCGTTGCTGAACGACCGGCTCAGCTCAATTCCACAAGGGAGTTTCGAAGTCTCCAGTTACTGCAAAGGATGAAATACTATGTTCCTGGTGAAATTAGATCTTCATATTACAAGAACCGGTTACTACAACATCTCTATACCTCAAGGAAAAGAGATAATAAGGCGACCTCGTTGAAAAAAGAAGGATGGGAAGACCCCATCAAGCCGTACAAGGGAAAGAAAAAAAAAGTAAAATAGAGTAAAGTTCCAATAGAGTCTATATAAAAAGATCTGCCTTACCGCATCTAAGATATGCGAACTATACAAGTGATACAATCTACACATAACTGGAACACCCGATATTTCCCATGACTAGAACACCCGAAGAAACATCACCGAAGGAAACGAGGTACTGCTAAGTCTTTCTCCCAACTTGGAACCCCGTTAAGTCTTAGTATTGGACGAGGCACGAATATTTACTTTTCCGTGCTACTTCATTTTTGTCGTATTAAAGTACCGTCGTCATGTCATTATGAAAGACCGCAGTGATCATCGGCTGGTTTTATGTGTTACCATTTCTGCATTTTAGATTGCCGGAGAAACGAAATATCCGATTCTCCAAATTCCCAAATTTCACGGCCACGCCGCGAAACGAGGAACTTGCTAACCTGTTCGGATAGTGATCTAAAGCGGTCCCGGCAGATGTGATAGTTTCCCGATTGTACATGTACATTGTACCCTTCACCGGGAATAAAACTGGTGATACTCTATGCAAGTCTTTCGCCGAAAGTTGCAGATAAGTGCCGGGACCATTGCTCGTCGAATCCCCTGGATCCAGTACTTGCTCAATTTGACAGGTATGCTGACAATTCGTACCTGCTCTTGAGTAAAAGGGTACTGACCATTCCTTGAAAATCTGTGAACCGTCGTGTTCGTCTGTTTGTATAGTCCCTCTTGCTCATCATGAGAACGAAGTTCGTCAGAGGAGTAAGCGCCTCTCGCTCGGAGTAAACGTAGAACGCGTGGGAGAACGAGTTTTCTGCAATTAGACAAACTTCTCCTGAGAATGTGTTTGTGGCCTGCTTTTGTGTGGCTTGCATATCCTGTCGCTGATTACAGCGACAGGTCTGATTCGAAGGAGTACAGTTTCGTGCATCAGCTGCTAGTGGCAGATTGACTATCGAAATTTAGAGTCTACAATGACTACCAAGGTTCAAATTCCAACTCTTTTGAGCTGAGGTGGGATTTCTTCTGGTAGGATTGTCGCGATCGGGATGTTGTCTAAATTTCTCTGAAGATATTTTTGAAACTTATACAGCGGAGATCTAGACATTTAATTTGGTAAGTAGGAGCTCTGTGTGTGGATACACACTGTGATTGGTTCTAAGAAGCGTGAGTTCTTTGTCTCTGTAGATCAATGATTCAGTGCACCAGATACATGGATCAGATGCTGGGGAGTGGGATTATGAACTACTGTTGTTCCACGGTCTCTGCTTTTCTGAGTACGAGGACGCTTACAGGACAACGTGGGAGCTCGAACGTAGCAGTGGATGGTGGTTTGACGATCTGATTACTCAAAAAACACGGGTTTTGTCCATCTCTTATGATTCTTGTGCAAAGAGGTTGGATAAAACTGGAAGGGTGGACTTCAATAGCATAGGAAGAATACTTGTGCAGGACATAGTTCATCTGGCCAAAGTAGGACAGACAGGAAGTCCTGTGATACTGATAGGGTACTGCCTTGGCGGTCTGGTCATTAGAAAGCTCTGCGTGGAAGCTGAAAGGCAATTCAATGAGGCTCAAGACGGGTCCAGTAAAGGACGATTGGATCGGTTTCTAACAAATGTCAGGGGAATCGGGTACTTGGACACGCCACTCGGTGGTTCCAGTTTGAGAGACCACCTAAAAAGCAGAAAAAGGCTACTTGGAAAGGACAACTATAACGGCCCTGTGCTTAAGTATCTCAAAAGGTCAAGTAAGCGGCTGATGAAACTCAATGGAGATTTTTACATGAGGGTACTTGAAAGAGAGTGGAAGCAGCATGCTGTAAGGGCAGTCAATTCAACACTGGTAAGAAAGTAACAATCTGCGTGTAATGGATGGATCTCTTATTCAGGGAATTGGAGTGAGGTTATGTCTAGCATTTAAACTTACTAGGATTACTACGAGATCGGAGCATTGAATTTATATGATGTTGTGGGAAGAAGAGCTGCTAATCTCTGAATACTTGTTCGATCAAGAAATGGGGCAACATAGAGTGGCCAGCAGGGGGCATTCAGGTTGTCGAGGAAGAATCTGCACGACAGTGCGGAGAAGAGATGGTGAACGTTGGAGGGGACCACTTTACAGTCCTTAATGCGCATGATACCCTTGTCAAGGATCATATCAGAAAGCTTATACAGGGCGTGCTTACTGATCAAAAACCGAGAAGTCCAACTGGAGATGGTGTTTCTGTGGTGAGAAATTTGTCTAGTATCTCGTCTGTTCTATTTTTCAGTTTTACGGTTTAAAGGGCCGGACAGCAGAAGTAGATTGCTTTAATCATTGCAGTAGGCAGTTGATGTTTTAGCAAAGAACAAGAGTGGAGCCAAAGCACTACAGTTTCTACGTTGGCTTAACCCAACCTTTATCACGGTTTGATTGATGTGGTCATATCTGAGAGGAGTAATTAATATCCCGGTGTTCGTTGTCATATTAATAAATCTGTTCTATGTTATATTGATATGGGGAAGTGTTTTGTTTATCTACACAATCTTTCAATCGCAGCTCCAAGATGACCAAATTAATGGAGAAATGGGAAATGTCGAAGAGCAAGCGTCGGGAAGCGACAACGTGACGAATCAGCTCGGGAAGGTCCAAACAGGAAGCTTTCCCAGTAAGAAGGTACGCATGGTTCAAGAAGCTTAAGTGATGCGGGTTAGTTTACTGCGTGTTGCCATATTAGTTCTTTAAGTCCAGTTTTCTTTTCGTGCACTGTGAATGTATTTACTAAGCTGTCTGGGTTATGATGTAGAAACTAAGGTGCTCTGCTTTTAACCCCGATGTAGTGCCTCCAGAAGTAAATGAAAAATAGGCCACGAGCATCGGTTGAGGTTGATGACTGTGGGAAAGTTTTGGGGTACTTGTAGATTGAGGATCATTTGCATGAGCTCTACAAACCTGCTGAGATTGAGATGGAGCTCTATTTCTTTCCGGGCCTGCAGCGACATGGAGATCTGGGAAATGGGAAGGAGAACGTTTACAGTGAAAGCACATGGATGTTGGGAGACAATCATTGCTGGCTTGGAACCTGGCTCCCGGAAGCATTCCCAAAAGCACACATACTGGCTGTGTCATATGCTAACCCCGAAAGTTTTACGACTGTAGAGAAAGTCGTGGAATTCTTATCCCGAAAACAAGAGGGATTTGATATGCACCTTCTTACTGAGAATCTGCGGCGCACGGTTAATAAAGTACATTTTCCTGGCCGCCGGATGGTGCTAGTTGGACACTGTGTTGGAGGTCTTGTAATTAAAAACTTGATTGAAAAATCTGCATGTTCAGCCTCAGAGGACTTCTCGATTGAAAAATCTGCATTTTCAGCCTCAGAGGACTTCTCGATCGACATACACGGTGTTGCATATTTTGCAACTCCCCATGCAGGCTATGTCGAACGCATAATTACTCCATGGTGGTGGACGAATATTATCCAGTGGTTTTCTGGGAAGGCTAGTAACCCGCAAGGAGATCATCATGGTTTCATGGTGCAAGCAGCACGGATGAATATTGAGCACGATCGTCTGAAGGCAACGCTAGGCTGGAAGGAACTTGCGTTGATTGCGACTCGGCCGACACAACAGGTCCTTCTTCCAACCCATCAGTTTTCGTGTTTCAACTGACATGCCTCATTTCTCGCCAAACATCCGTTAGTATGTTGCCCATATACTTGCGGGTATAGAGAGAGCCGGAGGACGGTGAGGGGCCTCTCTGGACTTGTATATACTAATCAAGCTTTGATATCGTATCAGGGTACGATGATTGTTGATGAAGCTTCCGCAAGCCACGGGATACATCGCAGCTCTGTTATCCCTGTTGCGGCTGACCATTTCACTATCTGTAAGCCGAATAGCCGGGAGTCGAATAGCTTTCAGTATCTTGTGCATTTCATCCGCACCGCAATGGATGAGGTAAGGCCTTGCAAAACTACGTACCTCTCTAAAACCAGAAAAATCATAAGAACAAAATTTTAGTAGCTGAGATTGTAGGTTATTCATTGACGTCCGGAGTTATGATCATGAAAGATCTGCAGTACACATCTCATGGAGCAGGTTTCTCCACGAAATCTGATTCCTCCTGATAATTTCATGTCTGCAGGCACAATATCCGAACATGAATGTAAGACGGAAGAAGGCCCGAGGAATTGCCATGATTATCGCAATGGAAGAAGGGAGGCTAGGTAGCGTAAACGACCGGAACCGGTTGGAGGTCTTACTTCCGATTTTGGGTTTTGATACGTTTCCGGTGTGTGGAGGGGCAAGCAAAATACTTAAGAATATCGAAGAAATTCTTGAAAATGATGTGAACGAACAAGATGAAAGTTTTCTATGTATTGTGAATGCTCACGGAGGAGTTTCTCCACAAACACAAGGCGCGGAAGGGGAGGAGTTATCTGCTGTCCAAGGAGTACATTTCATATTTCATTTGGTTAACGACCAACCAGAGGAGTTGCTTCCTGTTGTCTCAGGTATCCTGGAGCCTATCGCTGCTTGTGAGAAACTGGTCGGGAAACCGAAGGTGATTGTGATCAACGCTTGCCGTACCGAGCTGGGACCAGAGATCCTAGTTAAATATAACGAGAAACGAGGCGGTGGAAACCCTATAGAGTGCGATCCAGTTAGCTTTGGTCGTGACGACTGTTTACTCATGTACTCTGCGCAACTAAACGCTAAATCCTGGAGACTCTTAACTGGGATTCAGAGCGGGACTCTTTGTCTGCTGGAGATGGTTCGTCAACTTATTCGAGAGTATCGGACTAGAGATGTGCAGGAGATCTTCGAGAGTGTCGGAACCGAAGTTGAAGCAAGGGCCAAAGCGCTCCAAGAAGAGTTGGAAAAGGATAAGATCAAGAAAAAGAAGAAGTTGGAAGAAAATCAGCTCTCTCAGCTCACCAGTCAGTTGAAAGTGGATAAAGAGAAGGAAATCAAGGAGTTGGGCGAGCAAATTCAAAAGCTCCAAGACCAAATCAAAGACTTGAACCGGGATGGACAACGTCCTGTCATTGACAATAAACTCAAGAAACGGTTGTCCTGGCGTCCCTGATGACGCAACCTTCCAACTTTTTTCAGTACAACGGACGTAGGCCTGGTTTCCGTGCGGCCGGTTATTATGCCAAACTGACCGGCGACAGATAAAGTACAGCCCCTTCTGAACGTACTTCATGATTTCAAGGATGCTACAAGGTGTGATATGTGCATGTAATAATAATTCATCCGGTGAGATGATTCATTTCCTATTTCAGTTCACTTTAGTCATGATATGTTAATGGGGCCGCCCCTGTGTTATTGTGGATTTATATTCTGGTAATATGGAAATATGAATTTATGAGCGCTGTGGAATTGTGATTGTGAGTATCGGGTAGTAGAGATCAATTTATGTTATATACCGAGATCAATTTATGCAATCACGAGATCATGAGTTTCTAGCAGCTTTAATATGATTCCTTAGAAAATTGCATTAATGGGTTCATCCGAAGGGTGTTGCAGAGTTTTTGGGCAATAATAACAAGCACCTTCTTGTTGCATTCCACTCCCTAAAAGTCATGTTAGATACGTGCAACTATGGTCGATAAGTATATGCGATCTGGTTTAGAGGAGAAAAAATAATGGTCAATTTTAAGATTTCGTAAATTGCATTCTTGATAAGTGTAGTTGACGCTCCCATTTATAACGAAATTTATAACTGAACTCTATCTGCAAATCTTGCAAATTTTTTCAAATTTGTCCGAATTTTTGGGAATTTGTTTTTTTGGAAAATTGCATTTAAATGTTCAGATATCCCCAAGTATGGATATTTGAATAGATCATTCACTTCTTTCGAAAACTCTTCTTACAAGGATATTCCTGATTCAATCTTCACTTTGAGAAATATACTTTCCTTGAGACATGAGAGCAATGAGACCAAGTGATTATGAATCCAAGGAAAAGAGAAATACCCGCAAATGAAATGAAATTCACGTTTGCAATTCGAGTTATCTTATTGACAAGCTAATGCGCATTTGATTTCGTCTAGACAGAGTAGACAGCATGTAGCGGAGGTCGCCAGTTGCGTTCTACGGCCACGAGTTTCGAGTTCCGTCATCATTGCGTACATTACATTTCGTTCGGTGGACAAGCAAACGTAAGGATAGATCGATGTAAAGTCTGACAGATTCATGCTCCATCGACTCCAGTCCGCACCACAAGCGGAATTGAGAGGTTCAGAACCGGATCAGTCAGTCTGAGCCCTGGCAAACTACCGCGTTGAACGAACCAGTACAAATGTTTGAAAATAGGAGGGTTCCAGATTCGTGTGTGTTGCTTCATGTTTAAGTGGCATAGCAGGCAGTGCATACTTTGCAACTCCCCATGCAGGATATGTCGAACGCGGACCCACGTTGGATCAGAACATCAAGAACTTGTGGATAGATCGGGCACGAGAGAAAAGTAAATTCAAAATAGTCTGACGAAAAGGCTGGTCGGAAGGAGCTTGAGCTGATTCGCACATGCCCGACACTACAGGTCATGTCACAACCAAGCTGTGTGTGCGCTAGACCACGTAGCCTAGTACTCGTGCGTATAGCGGGATCCGAGATGCAGTGAGGGAGAGTACCGTTGGAATCAAGCGTGCTTGCTGTGTATTTACTGACCATGCCTAGATACTGTATCAGGGCTTGATGGTTGTCGATGAAGCTTCTTCAAGCCATGCGTAATTCCGTCCTCACTGTTGCGGTGGACCATTTCACGATCTGTAAGCCTGATAGCCGCGAGTCGAATAGCTTCTAGTGTCTGGCTCACTTCATCCGCAACTCAATGACCGAGATAAGATCTGCAGCACTGCGAACCAGTCTAAAATGTAAATAATCATAAGAACATGTATCACACGTGTTATAGCCTAATCATCGATGTCAAGAGTCCTGAATGTATTACTGTAGACATAGTTATTGAAACTTAAAGGTGTAACTAGAATTCGTTGCCTATTTGAAGCAGCTTGGGAGGCGCAGAAATCTGCTCGTAGTCTGTATGTGACACTGTGAATGTCGAGTGCTTGTATGATTAGCGCGCCCAGTAGCTGCTCAGCAGAGAGGAAAACTTGAAGAAACTAACTGCTTGTTCTGTAGTGCTTGCAAATTGGCATCAAGAGATATTTTCCCTTGTTAGGCCACCATAATATCACCTTGTGATCTCATCCTGCGTCTGTTGCGTTGTGTCATTCGGCTGCCAAGTCAGGTATTTGATACGGATACGCATAAATGTCTCACTTAAGAATGGTGAAATAGAAAAATTCAATGTGCTTCGGTTCTACGGGCTCATTTCGAAATCAAGCATGAAGAAATCCATCTTGTTGATTGAAAACGCTGAAAATACAGAACCTTGACACCACGAGTAGCTACTACGCGTTCAAGTATTCTGGAGCTCAAACACACATCAAAGGTAACGACATGTGTTTGAGCACAGTATATCGTTACGACGTGTAGTCTAAAGGGCGGAGTAGATCGTGTTCAAGGGTGGACACTGTGAATGTCGCATAGATCGAGGTTTCACAACAGCTTTTTCTGAAGAATTCGCTCTCGCTAGCTTGAGAACAGATGATGCTATTTAAAGACTGCAGAAGCTCTGTTCTAGCGATCTAGGAATAACACCACGGCTACATCGATAGTCTTAAGGCCAGTACACTGTAGGAGGAATGCGCTTAGGTGGATCCTTTTGTTCAATCTCATTTGTTGCGACAGCGGGATCTTTGTGAAGGTTGAAAGTCAATGCCAAGACGTGGCAGTTTCTCTTTCCTGTGGTCAAAACTGCGGCATTAAGTATGATGTGAAGATACTAAATGCAGGACAGTGGACTTTCAAAATTGCCCGCACGAATTCACTATCTGAGACAGATGTCAAGTTGTGCTAACCTCTGAGACATCTTCGGAAGCTATCCAACGCGGGCAAAGACCACGGAGTAAAACGTAGTAGGTTCAAACACAGGTTTGGCTTGTTAATGTCCACTGTCAACAGGGATTGGCATAAATTGATCAAGCTGAGCATCCAGTTCCGCACGAGTGGAGTTCTAGCTCTTCGGGGTTCGTTTCCTTTAAAGAATTATGGCTTAAAATCTCTCAGTTTTTAAAGTACTGGTGACTTCGAGCACCTTACGTACATCGTGCACGTATCTTCCAATTCTGGTGCGACACTGACTTTGTGTCCTCGCTGCTAGTCACAGTTGTCTGTAGCTTCTCCATTGATGGTCCTTGGTTCGACGGAGATTTAAAATTACATTAGCACACCCGTCGGGCAATGCTCCCATGCTCGGAGTCCCTTGCTCGAGGTCGACGACCATCAGTGGCATTCCCCGCTGGAGTTCTTTTCGGCTATTAGGCTTACAGATCGGGCTGGCCCCAATGGCCTGATCGAATTGCCTTCCAGCTTCCGTGCAAAGCTGTTTGATTACCAGAACCTCCAGGCAGTATCCTATCCTTGCTGACCTGATTTGGCCAAATGGATAATGTCCTGCACAAGTGCTCTCGCTATGCTATTGAAGTCCACCCTCCCACTTTTGTCAGATCTGTGAGCACAGGATTTGTAAGAGATGGACACAACTCGTCCTTTATTTGAAGAAGTTGGCTTAACTACCATCCGCTTCCACCTTCGAGCTCCCACGTCGTCTTGAGCACGATCCTCGTCGTGCTCGGTAAATCAGAGGCTGTGGAATAATATAAACTCATAATCCCAGTTCCCAGGAGTTTGATGCACCTCGTATACGGAATCGTTGATCTACATAGACGAGAACTCGATCTGTTACAACCCACTTCTACCGTGATATCTCACTATGAGCTCCTGAGTTAGTCAATCTAAATTCAAACATTCACCATATCGCCAGAATATTCAAAAATCAAATACTCACTCAATCTAAATTCTAACACTCACCATATCGCCAGAATGTTCAAAACTCAAATAACATACAGATTCCAACATTACAAATCCAACTGTCCAACAAGAAACTTTCGAATTCTAACCTTCCTCACCTTAAGCTGCAAACTCAGCCTTCAATCTCCAATAATTGCTGATCCATGAACACCAATTTGTATGAATTCAAATCCATCTGCGTGAAGCAAATTTCTCCAACATCGTGCACACTAGCCTTCGCCAGCATCGACGCAAATGCGAAGCTCCACTTTGAAACCGTCCACCAGAAATCTGCACGAAACTTCGAGAGTCTGTCCAATGAGCAGATGAGGAAAAGAAATACATCCGCGCGCTGTTCGTCATCTGAGCAACTTCCTGCTCTTCACGGAAAGCAGGGGTTTGTGGATAGCACCGATTCCTAAAGTTTTTGGGAGTATCCAGGCCAGGCTTTCACATAAGACCGGTTCCACAACGTCATAAAGTACTTGGTACTGCAATAGTAGTGTCGTTATTGGCCCCACGACTACTGCTAGCTTCTCTTGTGCCCCTGCCCTCTTGATAACAGGTTTGATCCCTAAAATCAACCGTGGTCCTAAACCAATTCTGCTATTCCATTCTCACAATTTCAAAACAATATAATGATCTGTACATGATTTGAAATTAGTGTGAACAGATTTGACCCGATAGTCCACAGTCTACTGACTTAAGGATCAAGCATACCTTGTACCGCTGACGTAAATTGTAGAGGAACTGCGACTACGGTAGAATAAGCAATAATTCTCTGGAATTCGGAACTTCGACCATACCACGAGATATAATGATAATTCTTATAAAGACGTATGCAAAAGTTCATGGCGACAAGTATCAGAGAGGCAAAAGTAGACCTGGACGCATTCGCCCAAGCCTGGTACTGTTTGCTTGTGTAAGAAAATCTGCAATCTGTCACATTGTTGGCCACTTTACAGGAGCAATTCGAATAGGAAGACATTGGCCAATGGTGGGACACTGTCCTTAACTGATACATTCCCTCCTACCAGAGGAACTTCTTCAATGGCAATGAAATACCCATTCTCGTTGGAGCAAATGTTATTGGATTGTTCATTCTGTGCAAACACTCCATGTACTTGAGTGATGAATGCACTCTGGGGCAAAATGCACAATGTGCAAGTTTGTTGGGGCATTGCTTTGCATAGTGATTTTTACTACAAATGTGATAAAAAATATTGGGGCCAATCTGCCTCCACCCTTTTCCCATTTCCTCTTCCTCCTTAGAAGAGTGGATCCCCAAAGTGTTGGTTGAAAGTGTTTTGCGGTAGGATAGTATGCACAACGTGTGTTCTCTCTTCATGAGGTTCTTGGCACCTTTATAGTGTTTTGCAATCTGTCGTGGTATGCCCATACCTTCCATAGTGGATACAAAAATTTGGAATGTCTTGGTTAGCACATAGAGTATTAGTGTGCCCCGGTCCCAAGCCTCATGTAAAAGAGATTTTGCCCTTGGTGGCAATGTTAATCTGATTTCTCTCCTTGGGTTGTTGTGCTAAGTGAAGAGTCTCAAGGTGTTCCAACTTGACTAGGATATCCCACATTTTAATGGTTGTTGCTTGAACTAATGTAGCTATGGGAGCATGTAGTGCAAAAGGTGTTATGGGTGTTATTACGAGAGACACTATGGGCTGTTGATCATATATTGGTATTGACTGCAGAAATGTCCCCATAGAAGTAGTTAGATTGTGAGAAGCCCTATGTGACAACATATGGGTTATGCATTATATTACTTTCAAACCCCGGTATAATAGAGCATGGATCTGGTAATGCCATGTCCTGTTCATTAGCTTGAGCCCAACAATGGGCTTCTTTGAATGCTTGGGCTAGAGTTTTAAGCCTTGTTATAGATTGGAAACTTCTAAATATCCTCAAGTAAAGCATCCTTAAACTAGTTCTGAGCCATTGTAGGATCTGGAGATGGTGTGATCATTGAGGATATGTATTAGAACCTTTGAATGAATGTCTGTATGGTTTAATTGTGTCCTTTGCAAAGTTGGTTTATTTTTTTCTTTAGTTGTTCTTGTTATTGTGGTGAGATGTATTCATGTTGTCCTTCTGCCCGTATCAATGCATAGCTAATTCTTGTGGCAAGGGTAAGGCTATTGAACTATTGCATGATGCTAATAAAACATTGGCCAATCTATCATGCCATACAACGTCATCCAAGATGTTCTGTGCCATGCAAATGTTTTCAAACTTTTGGACAAATGACTCAAAGTCTTCTTGTCTTGTAAATACTAATATTCCAAGTGGTATGCAATTATTTCCTCCTCCATCATGGAAGTCATTGTAGTTGAGGTCATAAAGACTATAGGAGTCGGAGTAAGTGTTTTTGTAGGAGTGTTTGTTGTCATAGTGTGTGAAGTTGAGGTAGATTGGTGTCCTTGAGCATAAGTACTTGGCATCAATGGAAACATTACCTGGTTTGGAGGTGATGTTTTCTTTGCACTTAAATTTTTTTGTGTGGATACGAGTAGTATTGTCTCCTCCAAGTTTAGAACTTTCTTATTGTGAAAGCGTGAGGTAATGCTTCCTCCAAACTAAAAACCACCATGGCCTTGCAAGGTGGCAAGGAGTGGACATGGCCAGAGTGCATTGTAGAAGGAAGTGGAGAGGATATACAAATCAGCCGGCAGCAATGCTAAAAATGTTAATTGGGTTATCTTGTCTTGTAATGGATATGCGGAGGTGTTGCAAGGCAAGAAAGAAACAATACAATCCTTGTGTGGCCGGCCATTTATGCAGCATAGGGAGGTAATGTAGTTGGGGCCACCAGAGGGAGTCATAGTTCCCTTAAGGGAAGGGAATCCCCTTTAGACATTTACCCTCAGTGACAATTCAAAGGTCTATCATCCCTACAAACCATTTGGCCTCCTTAGTATGTCGTTTATAGTAGGTTTATCAGCACATCAACATGCAAGGTTTGAGTATCATTGACTAGATAGAGGATCAATGTGATGGTCCAAAGAGTAGCACTACTTCCTCAAAAACTCTCCAGGTATTTTTTATTTTCACTCATGCTATTTATACACAACTAAATAAGAATTGTACAGTTTTATTTTAGTCTCATGCTGCATTGGCCTTAGGCTCTAAAATTCACATTCCTACTAGAAGAAGGATTTTGACCCCATGGTGCACTTAGTAAATCTTTCCTAGGCACTTGCGAATCCGTTCTCTTTAATCTACAAATCTTGAGAGTCTCAAGAAGTCTTTCAACTATCTCTCCTTGCAAATTAGGATTACAACTCCCTTCCCAAGGGAAGAAACTTCTCCCTTACATACTAGATCCTAATCCTAAAATAAATTTCTTATCCTGCACTAAAACATTGCACTAGTTACGGCCGCCGTTGCCTTAGCAGTCTGCACCATAATGGCTTGTTGGCTCTCATCCCGTAGATACTAGATATTCCTTGACCTAACCGGTGTCGTGCGTATATACATCGCTACACAACATACATCGCTGTCAACATCATACACTATAAAAGCACAACTCACACATAAGTCATACATAGACTCTAAAGTGCCACAATAATCAGATTGCTTAACACTTTCAACTCAACTCAACTCAGATCAGTACTTGATCTGTCACTCTATAAACTGCCAACAACTGGGCACTGATTACAGTCAAGCCACACCCACTCAAGCATAGAGAATCCAGGTGACGCTCGCCGGCCTCTGTCCACCATAGCCAGGAACTCGAAGGCTCAACATCAGAGAAGTGAGCTCTCTGGAGCTCACTTCGAAACTATACCCCCTGGACTCGAGCTAGCCCTGAAACCCTAACGGTCCCACTGACGGCACACTCGACGGTGCAAACGGTGCAAAGTGACGGTGGGCCCCACCGTGAAGTCAGTACCCCGAACACGAAATCTAACCATCGGAAAGTAGTCCCTGAGAAACAGCTAGAATAACTCTAACTACCATCACTGGAACTCCAGTGTCCGAGCATCTAGATGCGGAACTACAAATGGCGTGACAGCTGTCGTGCGTATATACATCGCTACACAACATACATCGCTGTCAACATCATACACTATAAAAGCACAACTCACACATAAGTCATACATAGACTCTAAAGTGCCACAATCGCCCCCCTAGCTGGCGGTTAGGTCCCTCTAACTCCAGATAGCCATCTACTCTAAGTATATGGTATACCCTCTAATGGGCAAAGATCAGGAGGCCGGGTGCTATGGAGCCCCATCGTTAGTCGCCTGTTTGCAATCTATACCATATAAAGAATGAACTAGCTATAGGTCAAGTACATCTAGGACATAACCACTGTCCCTGAGGAACCACCATGAGGGGAGGAGTCATACATGCCATATGCCATCCTCTCAAACAGCTATCACACACTAACATAGTAGCAGCTCCACCAGAAGAGCCACATAACATACACCTCAAGCCTGCACGTACAAGTGCCAAGCTTGGGTCCATAGTACCATCAATGTTTGGGAGGTGGCATAGCGCACAATTGCGCACATGATCCTTCCAAACAACACCATCACGTCCTTCTAACACAAGGACTCCAGATGGCAAAACCTCGCGCACTCTCAAGATAGTGCGGCCTGTAGAAACATCAAGTGTCGTCGGTGCTGTCTGCTGTAGATATACATAGTCGCCTGGATGAAATCGACGGATCGAGGGTCTATAACCTCCTCCTCGAATGGTAGCATAGCATAAAGTATCTCTATGCTGAGCAATCGCCAAGTTCTCGAAGGCCATCGGCATCACTCTCCGAAAGATCTCTGCCCGCTGAGAACATGCGCTCATCCATACATCAGGGTCATCCAAGTCCAAAACTACAGTAGCATCTCGACGAATGGCTGCAGGTAAATCTGGATCTCGTCCATAGAGTAGAAAGTATGGAGAGAAGGATACTAAGGAGGCTTGCCGGCTGAACGGATAGCCCATGGCCAACCAAGGTAACTGGAGATCCCAATCTCCCAAGTGGCCTCTCTGCAAACCATACTTTTGCAATCCTCTCTTCACCGTCTGAACCACTCTCTCTGCTAAGCCATCTGCCTCAGGGTGATCTCGGGATGTAGTACGATGATCAATCAAAGCCTTGTCACACAAGACCTGAAACTCTCCCAAGAACTCTGTACCCTGATCAGTCAAAACCTCAGCTGGTGCACCAAAATGACTAAGAACTCGATCCAGGAACGAGTAAGCTGTCCCTTCACTAGACTTGTCAGGAAGTGCCACCAACTCAATCCACTTGGAGAAGTGCTCCACCATCACCAAAACATACCGATGATGTCTCACAGTCAGCGGTAAAGGTCCGGCGAAGTCCAAACTCCAACGGTAACCCAATCCCATGATAGGTAATGGGTGTAACTGTGGCGTAGGAGCATTGAATGATGCTCTAACTCGGTCACAAACCACACATCTGGCAACAAACTGCTGTACCTCGGTCTGCATACCGCGCCACCAATAATGACTCTGGAGTAAGCTATATGTACGCTTTACTCCAAAATGTCCTAGCTCCTCATGAGCATGACGGACCAACTGTGGTCTCTGTGATGGAAGTGGTACTACTCGCACTCTACCATCCTCCCATACACGCAAAAGGTGTCTACTCTCCAATCTGAACCGTCTGGCTCGCTGAAGAACACGGTCTCTCTCCTTGGCCCCAACTGTGCCACCCACAACACCAGTGCAAAGATAGTCCATCACTAAGACATCATCATGAATGTCTCGCTGAACTGTACCAATATCTTCACTCTCTGGATCTCTGACCTCAATAACTCCTCCTGTATGCGCTGAGAGAGATACCACCAAAGTCTCTGCAAATATACACAGAAAGGCCGATGCATGCCAACCTGGCACCATCTCCTCATCTGTCTCACCATGCCAACGTGCTCCGGTCTGATCCTGCTGGCTGGGACATGGGTTTCTACTCAACCCATCTGCATCACGGTTCACCACTCCAGGTCTGTGAACAACCGTGAAATCATACTCCTGTAAAATCAGAGCCCATTGTGCAAGCTTCCCTGAAAGCTTGTCGGACTCCATCAACCACTTCAGCGGCTGATGATCAGTGATGAGAATGAAGGGGTTACCAAATAGGTAACATCGGAAATGTGCTACTGCCCAAACTGCTGCCAAGCACTCTCCCTCATATGAACTATACTTCGCCTCCGCTGAATTGTTGGAGCGACTAGCATAGGCCACCACAAACTCCTTCTCCTCATCATCATGTTGGGTGAGCACCGCTCCAAGCCCCAACATACTCCAATCACTGTGAACCTGAAATGGTCGTCCCCTGATCAGTCTCCTCAAAATAGGAGCAGATGTCAACCTCTCCTTGAGCTCTACAAAAGCTCTCTCCTGCTCATCTCCCCAACACCACTCCTGTGTAAGCTTGGTCAGCTTCGTCAAGGCCTTGGCAATGGCACTAAATCCTCTAACATAGCGGCGATAGAAGTTTGCCAACCCAAGGAATGCTCGCACTCTGCTCACATCCGTAGGCCGAGGAATACGTGCAATAGCCTCCACCTTGGTCTGCTGAACACCAAGTCCTCCGGGGTAGATAGTGTGACCCAAATACTCAACCTGCTCATGGAAGAACCTACACTTCCCAGGATGTAATTTGAATCCATGAGATCTCAACCTCTCAAACACCTCCAACAACTGTCTCTCATGCTCCTCCACAGTAGTGCTATACACCAAAATGTCATCAATATAGCACCGAGAAAAATCCAGTCCAGCTAGGATCCTATCCATGACCCTTTGGAACTCAGCAGGAGCATTCTTCAACCCAAATGGTAAGAATCTCCACTGATATAACACATCCTTGCCGTGAGGATCAATAGCCCAAAATGCTATCTTGGACTTATCTTCCTCCCTGATCGGCAACTGATGATATCCCGCTCGAAGATCCAAAGTACTGAAGACCTTTGCATGCCCAATTGCATCAAAAATCTCCTCCGGTGTAGGCATGGCATACCGATCAGCCCTGGTCTATCGGTTGATAGGACGGTAATCTCCACATATCCGCCTATCTGTATAGTTGCCATGCATATCCTTCTTGGTTGGCATCACTGTCGCTGATGCATACTCTCCATGTGAAATCTCCACCAAACCAGCCTCAAAAAGGTCACTACTCCGGCTCTGAATCAATGTCCTCTCCATCTCACTATATCGATAAGGACGTCGGAAAACAGATGTGTCGCTAGTCAGCTCAATCCGTATACCAGGTCCCTTCAGAGCACCCAAATCCTTCATACTGAAGGCAAAACAACTCGTGTGACTCCTCAAGAACCTCCAAACTCTCCGTCTTTCCTCTCCAGTAAGCTTGGGTCCAAGATCTGGCTCCCAAGTATCCTCTGTAACTGTAGTAGGAGTGGAAGACGTACTGACTGGCTGCTACACTGGGCCCTTGGGAGCAATGGTGTCATGCTCCCAACCACTAGAGGTCCCAACCTCTGTGTGAAAAACTCCCTCTACTCTGGCTGCAAGCTCCATACGTCCTCTGGCTGCATCCCATGTGGACCAAGGGTGTAATCCAAGTAGCCCACGCTCACCTGGATGGACTCCAAGTAGACCACTCTCCCTAGTAGCTACTGGATGTGTCCCAAGAATACCATGTCCACTCGGTCCATCGCCCCCAACATGTGCCTGAATCGTCTCCATAGGCACATGGCTCACAAGTGTCCGAGTGGTGATGCCTATCAAGCGCATCCTACGCTGCTCTACCAAACCAAGGCTCACAATCCAGGTCAAACAGTTCAGGTCCATAGCCTGACCTAACACCTGACGCCTGGATGCCTCTGACACTGTTGGAATAACGGTAATACCGGTGCGAAAACCCATCGCCCGCTCTCTCTCATCAGCATTGGGCTCCACCAACTGCTGTAACTGTGAGTCCCAAACGAGTCTAGGTCCTCCCTCTCGAAAAGCATGAGAGCCTGGGAAACTCATGAGTGTGGGAAATGCAGCTCTAGGCTGTCCAACTAGGTTCACCATTGCCATAGGTGACCTATCAGCCACTACCACTGTCTGAGACTGACGTCCAGCATCCAAGATATCATCAACAAGAATGTGGTCTAGTCGCTGAATCCCATCATAACTACGCTGTAGAACCTCTCTGGGTAAAAGGTTTGTCCACCAAAGACAAAGACGATGAGCCCGTGATCCCACTCTGGCTGCATCTAACAATACAGCAGGTCCCATCCAAGAATGGACCTGATGTGTACTCGCCACCACTCTAGTGCGAGAATCACCCATCAATGGAACGTTCTCCAAAAGGTAAGCTGGAGAAACAGACTGATGAACCTGGAGATGTCGTAGTATCCGTAACATCTCCCAAAACACACCAGAACGAGGATCCTGAAGACCCAAACCGTGGCCCGCACGTGTATGTCCCTGACATGGCCATCCAGAAATCACCAAGTGAATAGGCCCATGTCTCTCTAGGTCATGCGCCCCCAATAAGGAAATGTCTCCTGGTAAGGCCTTCTGGTAACCTTTGACTGCTGACATCGGTAATAACTCCGGATACCGATAGGCCAAGTGTGCCACATGATGTAGAGAGACTCGCCTAGCAGTCTCATCTCTCTCTACATACAAGTACCTCTGTACTCGGATACCCGCCTGTAACACCGCAGCTAGTCCGGTGCTGATCCCACCAAACAACTCTAATAGACATATCCCCTCTACTGGATACTGCCAAGCTATGAGTGTGGTATCCAGAGGTGTCAAAGCAATCGCCTCTGGAGGCTCATCCTCACACTCATCCCCTGATGGTACGAAGGCTCCACTCCAAGCATGCTGCACCAACTGATCCGCATGCTGCTGCAATGCCTCCTCTGAACTCCACAATGGAACATCCAAGGTGGATGGAACAATCCCACTCGTACTCCATAGCCGAGTGATCTCCTCTGGTACTGGAGTATCCTCTGCATGAGCATTCCCCTCCAACAAGTCACCAGGCCAAGTAACTGCACCGCTGAAAGCCAAAACTGATGCTGCCATGGTCCCGGACTGTAGTGAGCCAAGACTGCCACTACTAAAGCGTACTGGTAGGCGACATACCCGTCCCTCACCAGACTGCCAACCAGGTCTATAAGAGGCTGTCTCCTCCCAATAGTCAATACTGAAACCCATAGGGTATAACACTGCTCCCCCAACTAGCACATCATAGGACTCAGCTATCGTCGCAATAGCCTGAGCTCTCACCACCGAGCTATCAGTCGGATGACCAGGCTGAACCTAGACAACAAGCTCTCCACGTGTGATGTACTGTGTCGAACCACCACCAAGAGATGTCTGGATCTGAAATGGACACCTCTCCACATCGGTCTTCCGTAACTCCAGACCAACAACTACAGCCTTCCCCAACATAAGGGGCTGCGCACCAGAGTCTAACAAGACTCTCTGTGGTGTATAGACCTTCCCTGAAGGTCCTACCAAACGAAAGATCACCCTCTGGTTATCCAATAGGACAACACCAGGTGTAAACCGCGCTCTCTCAAAGGGCGGTCTAGCTGGCAACTCCTCCAGTCTAGCCGCTGCTGCCTACCATAAACCACTGGTCGCTGAACGGATCCCATGCTCCTCAACCAAGTCAGCTCCACTACCAACCACCTCTGCTCTAGTAGTAGGAACTGCACCATCCCTACTCTCACACAACGTGGTAGCCAACCGGAACACTGGGGCTGGGTCAACTCCTAATGTAAACATGTCACTGGCTGAAAATAAAGGATGCCGCATAATCAGCTGAGCCGCCCCCAACATCATGCTAGACTCAGTCTGTGTAGTAGCAGGTGGCTGACTAGCAGGTACTCCATCAGGTACTCCATCACCACCTACCACACCTGCACTGGGACGTCTAGGAACCATGGATGTCGTCTGCAATGCCTCAGATAGCGTGAAAGACTGGGGAAGTCTGACCTGTCTCCCAACCTCTCCTCTCTGTGGGTCCAACTCCACTGATGCTCCTCTAGGCTCTGGAGCACGTACTGCACTCCTAGTCACTACTGCAGATGCATCCACCTGTGCTGCTCCGCACATGAAGTCCAAAGCATCTCTATCACCAGCATATGAGGTGGAAGCCTCAGCACCCGAATCTGATCTCCTTTGAGCAATAGCCATACTAGCCAATCTATGCTCCAACTGCTCAATCCGAGTAGCCATAGTTGTGTCAGAAGTAAGGGCAGGTACTGCACCCCTACTAGGTGTAGATCCTCTACCACCACCTCTACCACCTTTTCCTCCATGAACTGGAGCTCCTCTACTACCTGCCATAGCAGCCCTACCACTCCGTAACTCCGGGTGTAGGTCAAAACACCGGTCACTAGTATGACCAAATCTATGGCATTGCTCACACTGCCTCTGTGCTGGCTGTGATGCACCAGAGGTATCAGGTCCGCTGCCCTGAGTACACTCTCTCCTATGGTGAGGTCCACCACAAGTCCAACAAGCAACACCACCACTCACTGGCTGCTGCTGACCCAAAAATGAGGGTAAGGGTCTAACTCCACTAGGCCCTCCACTCGCTCCATAGGATCTGGGTTGTCCACCCTGTCCTCGAAAACCAACTGGGCGTGGTGCACTCTGCTGCACTCTAGAAGAAGTCACAACCGTGGATGAGGTCTCTCTACCAAATCCAGCTGTCACCACTCTCTCCTCCACCATGTTGAGCTCAATACGCTCAGCCAAACCAAAGACTACTGCCAAAGTGGGCGAAGTAGCCTGCAACAACGTAGCATCACGAACTCTACGTCGCAACTCCCTGTCCAGTATCCCATACCAAAACTGGACTGCCTGGGCCTCAGTAACTCCCTGAGTGAAACTGATCAGCCGCCTCATGCGAGTATATGCCTCGCGTAGGCTCTCTCCAGCCTTCCATTGGAACTCCTGCAAGCTCCTCAGCTTGTCAGTCCGCACTCCCTGGTAGTTCTGCCTCAAACATAGGAAGAACTCAACCATGGGGTTAAACCCCGGTACCACACCACCTCCTGCAGCGGTACCTCCACTCGTAGTAGCACTATCTCCAGCTAGTGCACCTCCACTAGCTCCACCCACACTACTCGAGCTAGAACTCGTAGGTACAGCCGATCTACTCCTGGCCACCAAACCTGAAGTGATGGAGACATAGTGTGGAGACCAATACTGTCTCCATAACTCAATCTCCTCCAAATGAGCTCTCCTGAACTCATGGTAATCATCCATCGGTGGACCCTCCAAGTGCTGAAACAACCCCTTCCATGCCATGAAGGGTGTGAACAAAGTTGGGTTCCGCATCTGCTGCAGATCATACCAACTATCGAACTCCTGGATGAAGTCATCCAACTCAATGGTACCCACTGTACCAGAGTAACGCCTAGGGCCTTTGGAGGCCCCATAAATCTCGTCCATGTCCCACAACAACGGTGCGGACACACCAAGTGCACTCTCAACTGAATCAGCTCCTGTGTCGAACTTCAACTCAGAGTCAATCTCCTCTCTCACTGGGACCTGAGATACAGGCTGATACCGAGCACCACTCCGAGTAAACCCACTGCGTACTGCAGGGCTAACTCCTCTGGAATCTCCAAAGAACTCCGTCGTGACTACGTAACTGCAACAGCAAACCCGAACCACCAACTGCAACTGCAAGTCGCAACTGCAAGTGCCCCACCAAGTGCCAACACCAACTAGACACCACCTACTAATGTAACTCTAACCGAGATAACTACACTAGGGGAAGGGCAACCTGTAACCTGCCATCATAACACGCACTCTCACAGTCTGCAGGTCATCACTTCCTGCCTCACCGGAGAGAAACAAAGGTAGTCTGACTGGTCATCACTCCAGCCTCACCACCGAGAGCACACCAGAGCACCAACGCTCAAAAGTCAAGGCACCTCACACAAACGTGGTGCACAAACAGGAAGCAGAGAATGGAGGGGATCCAATCACAAGAAATCTAAACGAAAACCCTTCATCTCATAACACAACACGGGACTGACTCTGCCACCATTTGGCATTTGACATAAGAGTAGTTCGTATCTAAATCCTAAGCTACCAGGATCACCAAGAATGGGATCAAACTGCCTCTCCTAGCCAAAGCTACATGTGTATAGATAATAGTGGCACAGTCACTATGACAACAAGTGAGGGTGGACCAGTTGGCTAGGACACCAGTCTAGGAACAAGAGATCTAGGGGTCGAACCCTGTTGCGCACAATCTAGCAAGAAAGGCAAATTTTGCCAACCAATGACCAAGATCTACACTAAACTAGCTAGCCTCACGCCAGCAAGCTGGCTTGCTGGCCCTTCTAGGCCTTCGTAGCCTCTCATAGCCCACAGCCCTATGCCTCGAAACGCCGAAATTCAGCCAAATGAGGCCTTTCTTGTTGCCACTTTGAACCTCCTCCAAAATTGGCAAAACTTCTCCAAATCTGCGAAACTCCTCCAAACTAGCGAAACTCCTCCAAATCTGGCCAAACAGCGAAACTCCTCCAATTCTGGCCCAAAATCTGACGTAAATCTGACATAAAATCTGACGTAAACCCTAAAGATGGATGTCCGCCAAATCCCCCGCTAACTTTCCACTCGAGCCAAATTGACAAAACAGGTTTTTCCAAATCACAATTTCATGAGAAGAGCTTTCCAACTCCACCTTCAATTTCACTTTCTGAACCCAACTCGCAGCAAATTGGTCCTGCCTTCACCTCCTGAGCTCAAAATCACAACACTGCTCAAAAATTGCTCCTTCTTTGCTCGAAATTTGGCCAGCGCTTCCGCACACCGTCCGCCTAACTGCCAAATTTGCATCAACTACACGAGCTTCTGCACACTAGGGAAACATAGAACCTGAATCGAGCTACCACGATCCACCGAGCTTGGAGATACCACCAACACTCAACGTTCCTGCACCCGATTTCCCCCTGACTTCACTTCTCTGATGTAATCAGATTGCTTAACACTTTCAACTCAACTCAACTCATATCAGTACTTGATCTGTCACTCTATAAACTGTCAACAACTGGGCACTGATTACAGTCAAGCCACACCCACTCAAGCATAGAGAATCCAAGTGACGCTCGCCGGCCTCTGTCCACCATAGCCAGGAACTCGAAGGCTCAACATCAGAGAAGTGAGCTCTCTGGAGCTCACTTCGAAACTATACCCCCTAGACTCGAGCTAGCCCTGAAACCCTAACGGTCCCGCTGACGGCACACTCGACGGTGCAAACGGTGCAAAGTGACGGTGGGCCCCACCGTGAAGTCAGTACCCCGAACACGAAATCTAACCGTCGGAAAGTAGTCCCTGAGAAACAGCTAGAATAACTCTAACTACCATCACTGGAACTCCAGTGTCCGAGCATCTAGACACGGAACTACAAATGGCGTGACACCGGTTAGTGCACCATTGAACTCTTAATTAATTTCTTCTAACTACTCTACATTCCTAGAGATCTTCTTGACCTTTAGCATTTTTTCTTGTATCAGACCTTTTCATCCCACAATAAGATTCTCTTGCTCCACCGCCATCTCATCTTCTTGTTGCACAAAATTAACAAAAGCAATATATCAATAGAAGTCATCATGGTATCATTTTTCAACTACATGATAAGGTCATGCTTTCATCTAAGAACCTGGCTCTCTCTCATGACATCCAATTTGTAAACTTGCTCTCAATTTGATAAGTCTATATGATATTACTAAAACCATTTCTTGTATTGCCTAAAAACTTGCACTTCATTGTCACATGAAGATCCATGTTTTCTTCCGTATCTTGAAACCCTCTCGTTCCAATTTTTATTTTTTTTTACTTGTATATAACCTCCTCCTCTTCCAATCTTCCAATCTCTATTAATGACCATAAACAATATAAAGTTGACCATATTCTTGCACAAAGAGAGATCCAACATGGCTGCCAATCCATTGGCAGCCATGTTGGATCCAAAACCATCAATCGCATGTCTGCTGCAGTTGCTCCTCTTGATCATTATGACTTTGGATATTCAAAGTGTTCAGGCAGTGACTCATATGCCCTCCAAAGAGGTTGTTTTCTACTCAGGGAAGTTTCCCATGATCCGCAGTATTGAGACAATCTACTGTAGTAATTAGCAACACAGCAAATGACTTGTGGATCAAATTTCAATCGTGGATACTGAGACGGAGGGGTCTCAAGGACAGCTGCACTCTATGTATGCTTTTGACTCCAACTCTGTATTTGTCTCATTATCCCTTTCACATTCCCCTCGACTGTGACTGCCACTCAGGGCGTTTTGATCAATAAGCGGATCGATCAGATCAGTTAGGCAGATATAAATTTACACGATATCTGAGGTAAATCAACCAAAAACAGGTCGCTGAATTCCCGAATCGTAATTTCGTGGTAGGAAACGACCACCGTTTGGACTTGCCACCGCCATATGTACCTTCCCTGTTAAGATACTGCCGCTTTTAGTCGCAAACGTACCGGTAATACTCGATTATCTGCACTATCAGGGGGCAATAATGGAGACTCGGTAGTCAATTCCTCGTTTCGTCGTTCCTCTGCAAGTTGAGATTACTCTGTTTGCCAGTCATTTCTGAGGGTTGGAAACTCGCTCGTCAGCGTAAAGAGATGTCTCGAGGATATGTGAAGCTAATTCGTCAGAGTTCTTTATCTCCATTTAGAAGACCAGATGCGATAAGTGACCCCAGCCAGAAACATTGCTCGCGGTCAACGACCATAGATGACATTCCCCGCTGGAGTTCTTTTGGAGCTATCCCAGCTGACTAAACGATTATCGGGCGATTATGAATGCCCTTACGGTCAAACGCCATACAAACATCTTTGTAATCGAAACCAAACTGGATACCAAGAATTGTTTCCAAATCACTTTGATTGCTTCAATACTCTTGAAGCAATCAATTTCGGACATTATTCCTGACCTCTTACGCAAAGAAGACCAAGAACCTATAACAGATTAGGACGTATACTCGCTTCGTTATCTTGTGCCTGAGAACCAGGTAGGGAGGGATGTGGGAGGGGAAGAATGGGAGTCGAGAATCCACGTGCGAGTTTCCAACATGTTCGCACTTCAGGAAGTTGTCAGAAACTGCTCGTCGAGCATTCAGCACCCGCTGATGAGTGAGTGATGAACTCATCGCTCGATCGTCATTGACTGTCGACACGTTTCCTGATGATCTATCGGGCTAATCATCTTTTTGCCCAAAGACGTCCTGAGTTGCATTGAAGAGATTATTGCGCCGAGAGTGCAGCTGTCCCTGGAAGCCCTGTGTTACCATCCAAGATTGAACTTGATCGGCTCAACTAAACAGGAAAAGATTGTTCCGGTTCTGCGGAATCGAAACAATTTTCTACTATTCGGTCAGTACCGACCTCTGTTCAGGATCTCCGCTGCCGGGACTTGTGCACTCCGGATTGTGATGGTAAAGTGGGGAAACTGCAACAGACATGACATTGGGGCTAGGAATATGTAATGGACTCATTTATCCGTGAAGTGGTCGAAAAATCGTCAACCTAAAGAGAGAATTGGAACGATATCATATTCCAATTTCGGATTTCTTCTTTCAGCTCCAGGACTCTCACGCGCTTTTCTCCACAACGTCTTTTCCTTTCAAATTGGCCTCGTTGTTCAACTCTTCATCCAGGCTACTCTTCTTCTTTTCTAACCTAACTTTCTGCGCTTCCACTGTGATTTTGCAGCTTTTGAATATCCGTTCCTACTTTCTTGAATATCTCCTGCACATCTGTTCACTACTGTTCAATACTGAATCTCAGTTGAATAATCATCTCCATCAGACAAAGTGTCCCATAGTGGTCCCTGGCCTCATCTCTCCAGAGTTTTGTTTCCGGTTGCGTAGAGAAAAGACGCTTCGAAGCAGGTTTGGGGAAAAGAAGCTTCAACCTCCAGGATTCAGAGATCCATGAGGATGATGTGTCCTGATACCAGAGCAGCCCAACTCTCGCTCCAGCGAGTCTATTCACCAGCATCTTTGCGGTGTACGGAAATTCCCTTCAGAACATTTGCTTCGAACAACGCACTGACTGTGGTCAAGCCCTCCTTCAAGTGAGGATACACAAGTCTTACTAGCAACAGCTCCTCCCGACCAAAATTGTGGAAAAATGCGGTAGCATCTTGGCCTGATCTATTTGCGGACAACAGACAGGACGAGGCCTTACACATCCGTAGCTACAAAGATCTCCCATCACAGGTACTTTATATGTACTTACTTCATCAAGTCTTGATAGACTTTCGAGGACCCCGACTTTGGCACCTCGATTTAACTACACTCAAGTTGGCAGAATGACTTAACAGTACCCTAGGCCTTGCCATGGAGCAACGTGGCAGCTGCCTGTTTTAAGAAGAAAGGGCGATCACGTGTGATAACAAGAAGGATGAAAAGACCCCATTGTTTCAAGTGGCAACCGACATGCTAAATGAAATTTCTAACGTTCTTGCCCGTGAACAGAACTCATCGTTGACGAAACCTAATCGCTAGGACTTCGCGGTGAATTTCCCGGACGTTGGGCCAATCTTCCGTTTCGAAGTGCAGTCTGTTCGTCCCCCACGTATACCACCTAGTTCCCGCAGATTCGATCACCGGTGAGGTATAGTAGTTATAGGATAGTCATCGGGACGTTCGGGAGAGGAGAGATGTGAGAGGGAAGATTTATATTTCCTTAATGTTTTTTGAATGTTTTTTTTGGCATATAGCATTTGAATGAATAATTGAATCTGTTTATTTTTTTATTTATATTTAGATTAAAGATTATGGAAAATCGAATGGAAAATCGAATGGAAAATTATAGAAAAAATTATATTTTTTAAGGGTTTAGAGTGATAGTTATACATGGCGAACGAGAGATCGAACATTTGTTTTTTTATCTTTTGGTTTGCATGACACTTTAGTTTAAAAATTTTGAAAATCATAAAAATTTATAATTTTTAGAGTTTGGAAAGATTACTTTTTTAAAATGAGAATTGGGATACAAAGGTAGTGGTTTTGTAGGTGTGGGAAAATATGGAGAAGAACATCATGTACTACTGTTTTTATTTTTGTGCTAGTCATGATTACATCTTCCCAAGTGGAGTTGTTTAGAGCTGTTCGTGGTACACCATACCTGGTGTGATATCGATCATTTACCTTGCAAGGGGTATAGAAGACCCATGTGGAAAGAATGGAAAAGGATTATGATTGGACCACTTGGGCTGCTCAAGTGAGGACAAGCAACCACATTGACGGTAGTGACACTCAGGATTACACACGTTTCTTTTATTCCATTGTTGACCGTTCCGAGGATATCGATCAAGTCATGAGAATGGTTAGCTTTTCAAGCGGGTTGCATTTTGAAATTATTTGAAACTAGTTTTCCATGTCCTCGTTTATTCCATATACTACCCCCACACTCCATGATGAGGCTAGATAGGCTTTTCGCCTACCACTTGATCATTTGGCATGTGATCCCTTGGACAAGTTAGCATGGTTCTTATTCCTCTTACTCCCTTGATGGTGTTTTTGTTATGCTAGAGGAGGATGTGCAGGCATAGAGAGGTGGTTGTTAGATTTTGTCAATTTCAAGCAAGGGATTGGGCGGCCTTTAAGAGCAGTATGTTAGGGCTACATGTTTTAGGAGATAGGTTTCACCACATGATACCATAAAGTTCACTCAATTACAATAGTGTAGGATATTGGGTTTAGGGAGAGTTTAGTGGAGCAGCAGGAGCACTACACTCTTTGTCTATGGTGAGTCCTACTAATGAGACTATCTATTCTCTATGCTCACTACATCTTATAACAATAGAGGGACTATCATTAGAGGTCTTAGCTTATCCATGTGAGTAACCTTTATATCTTGATAGTTTTCTTTTTGCACAAGCATTATGCACTACCCCTCTCTTTTCTTCAAGAGGCTTGTCAAGGATGGTTTATGAGCACCTTAGAGATTGCTTTCAGGCAAATGATCCTTTTAGTGGTTTTACCGAGTTGTTTCAAGTGGTTGCAGCAATAGCGAGAGGAGACATTCTTATGTCTGTTAGTGGGGTGTTAGGTGTTAGTCAACTTCTCGGAACGGAGAAGGACACGAGTGCATTAGACCGATTGCTATTGGAAAGATCTTTTTACGTTTAGCCAATCGTACCATTGTCCTTCAACATTGTTCTCATTGACAACACCTCAATACACATCAACTTGGAGTAGCTACACTTGGAGGATGTGAGGCTATATCTTTAGGCATTAGGGCACTCCTAGATATGTATCCGGGGTTGGTCATCCTATAGTTGTATTGTAACAATATGGAGTTTAGCAACGAAGTTAGTTGGGCTTACGAAGTAGAGAATAAGACAAAATAGCCTAGAATATTCTAGAAGTATCTAAAAAGCTTCTTTGGAAGCTTCCCAGCTAGTTAACTTGCGCCTTAAGCAGGTGGCTTCTAGAAGGAAGCTTCTAGAAGCTTCTAACTAGCTTAGCTTGCATGCCAAGTAGGCGGCTTCTAGAAGGAAGCTTCTTGAGAAGCTTCTTGGTTAACTTGGGTTGCACTCCAAGAAAACGGCTCAAGGAAGCTTCTTGAGAAGCTTCAAGGGTCTTGTATGCTACCTATAAATACCAAAGCCGAAGCTCATGCTAGGCATTTGGAGTTTTCACTCATTCAAGTGTCCCAATGTGAGTTTCCATTCTCTTATTTCTCTCCTTGGTTTCGGTCTTTTACATTGGTATCAGAGCAGGAATGGGATGGATGGAATTTATGGACCACCAAATCCACTTCCGCCAAACCATTGGGACTTTCATGTCCAGATATTACCAAAGCATTGTTTCACACAATTCATCACCTCGCGCTTTGTGCAGGATTTTCTACATATGATCACCGTGTTAAAGGAACCCTTGATACTTCCAGTTGTAACTTATGGAGAACGGTGGGCATGTTGTATCTACGTGTTAATCAACTAGATAAATTGAGGGTAGTGGAATAGAGTAGTAGCAATGGCGGCAATACCGGATATTATCCTTGCAATGCAACAACAAATTGAGCATCTTACTCGATTGTTGGATGAACGAGATCAACAACGATGAGAACAAATAGACAGAGTGCCAGTTTGAGATGGAGAAGATTGCATTTGATTTCCAAAACCCAAGGTGTTTGAAGGCAAGAATCTTCCAAGCACAGTGGAGAAGTTTGCCTTCTTGGCAAACTTCCCATCTTGGGACTCATCTTCTAGATTTGCTCTATGGCTACCTTCTCGACAAACTTCCCATCTTGGGACTGACTATTCTTAGGCGTCTTACTCAGAGGTGCCAGACAACCTAATCGGAAATTTCTACCTTGGTGTTGTACTTGAATTTGTCGTCGGGTCCAATCAAATTGAACCTTATGACTTTCAAGCCAAGGTAGACCCAAATGATATCATAGTGTAGAGGTGCCACGACAAACCTCATACACTCTAAATACTCCTTCCCAATCTTGAAGGTAACAGGAGGTGAGGTGCGGAATGCAAAACCCTTTCTACCATCCGCCATCATCAAACTACTTCTAAACATTGGCTTGATAGGAATATCCAATTCCTTTGCTACTTGCATAGACATGCAATTCTCTGAACTTCCAATATCAACCAAAATCCTACAACCCTGATTAGATATTGTACCTTGCAAGTGAAGCAAACTTGCATAGGTCAAGCCTTCAATCCCATTGGAACTAATCAAGCTCTGAGTAGGCGGCTCAAAATCTCCTACTGGATTCTTTGTTTCCCTTATCATTTTGTTCCACAAACTCCATCTGGGCAACTTGTCGAGGTCGCACATTCCTAAGTGGACATTCAGCAATACGATGTCCAACTTGGTGACAATAAAAGCAACCTCCATTTTGTCGTAATCGTTCTCTATCTGCTATGCCAAGTGGTCTTCATTGGATAGCATCAATCTCCATTGGTACCAATTCTTCCACTTGTGCGTAGTGTACTGGTAGGCTTTGTGTAGGTCGAGGTCAAGACCAAGTGGTCGCAACCAAGGAATCAAAACGCTCAGCCAATTGCATGGCTTCTTCTACGTTTTGTGGCTCTCGCATGGTCACTTCCAATTGGTTCGTGACTTCAATCCTTGCACAAATCGATCTAGAACTTCACCTTCTTGGATATTTGGAATTTGCATGATGATGTTCTGAAATTGTGTGATGTAGCTTCTCATTGAACCAATCTGCCTCAACTCTGCCAATTTATCTCATGCGGCTCGGGTAGCATTTATAGTTTGAAATCGACCAAGTATTGCATCTTTGAATTCTGTCCATGTCAAAATTGGTGTAACAATTTGTCATTCAGCTCTTTTAACTCGGAATCGCCACCAAATTTTTGCCATGCCATCCAATTGGCTAGAAGCCAAGAGAATTTGTTTCCGCTTGTCTTGAAGATTGGTGGCTTCAAAGTAACGTTTGCAGTCAAACACAAAATTCTCCACTATGCTTGGAAGATTCTTGCCTTCAAACACCTTGGGGTTTGGAAATCAAATGCGATCTTCTCTATCTCGAACTGGCGCTCTGTCTATCTGTTCTTGTCATTGCTGGTCTTGTTCATCCAACAATCGAGTAAGATGCTTGATTTGTTGTTGCATTGCAAGGATAACATCCGGTATTGCCGCCATCGCTACTACTCTATTCCACTACCCTCAATTTATCTAGTTGATTAACACATAGATACAACACGTCCACCATTCTCCATAAGTTACAACTGGAAGTATCAAGGGTTCCTCTGACACGGTGATCATATGTAGAAAATCCTGCACAAAGCGTGAGGTGATGAATTGTGTGAAACGATGCTTTGGTAATATCTGAACATGAAAGTCCCAATGGTTTGGCGGAAGTGGATTTGGTGGTCCATAAATTCCATCCATCCCATTCTTGCTCTGATACCAATGTAAAAGACCAAAACCAAGGAGAGAAATAAGAGAATGGAAACTCACATTGGGACATTGAGTGAAAACTCCAAATGCCTAGCATGAGCTTCGGCTTTGGTATTTATAGGTAGCATGCAAGCTAAGTTAGTTAGAAGCTTCTAGAAGCTTCCTTCTAGAAGCTACCTGCTTAGAGCACAAGTTAACTAGTTGGGAAGCTTCCAAAGAAGCTTCTTAGATGCTTCTAGAATATTCTAGGCTATTTTGTCTTATTCTCTACTTTGTAAGCCCAACTAACTTTGTCGCTAAACTCCATATTGTTACATGAATCATATTATACGGCTTTTCCACTATCATAGTCCTAAGATGACTATGATAGTGGAAATTTTACTACAAGAAGTCAAAGTGTGCTTTTTGGCAGAAGGAGGTTACCTTCTTGGGTCATAAGATCTCATCAGAGGGGATCAAGATGGAAAAAGAGAAGATCAAGGCCATTACTGATTGGCCTACTCCAAAGGATGCTTCAAAAGTACGAGTATTCAATGGATTGGCTAGTTTTTACCGACGGTTCATCCACTATTATGCTCACGTGGCTGCACCATTGACTAACCTCTTGGGAAAGAACTCAAGCTTCAAGTGGACCACCAAGCATGAAGAAGCATTCTAGAAGTTAAAGCATATGGTGTCTTCAAGACCCATTCTTCAACCATATGATCCTCAACTACCTTGTGTGGTTGATTTTGATGCTTCTAACTTTGCAATTGGAGTTGTGTTGCAACAAGAATTTCCAGATGGACTACATCCTATTGCCTTTGTGTCTCACTGACTAAATACAACTGAAAGAAATTGCTCTGCTCGAGATCGGAAACAACTTGCAATGGTATATGCCACCAAGGTATGGAGGCATTATCTCTTGGGGAAACAAGTGATCATGCAAATTGATCACAAGCCATTGTTGCAGACCTTACACTTGGAGCACATGAAGAGTCGGCATCATCGATGTGAAGAGCAACGCCAATTTTTTGACATCAAACTTGAGTACAAACCAGGTCGGTTCCATGTCATCCTTGATGCTCTATCACGATGACTTAATTTGAAGGCTCTTCCTCTCATCACGGCGGTAATTACAACGGTGTCCATTGACCCTAAGGTCCATAATGAGTTTCAATCAGCTCTACAACAAGATCCCTTCTTCCAAATGGTACATGGTCGTCTGATAGCATATGACAAGGAGTATAACACCTTCTCCTTCAAGGAAGGCCTCCAGCCAAAGGTGATCTTCGACTTGTGCTCCTTCAAGAAGCCCATGATTTACCAGTAGCTGGTCACATGGGAGTGGACAAGACCTTGGGCACCCTCCAACGCCAATGGTGGTGGCCCAACATGACACAAGATGTTTGAGACTTTGTCCGATCATGTGAGAGTTGCCAACGTAACAAGGCCAACAACCAGAAGCCGAGTGGCCTCCTTCAACCACTTGCTATTTCATCCGCTTGTTGGGAGCATGTGAGCTTAGATCTCATCATATCCTTGCCAAAGACAGAACAAGGATACACCGCAATTGTGGTGTTTGTGCATAAGCTTAGTAAGCAAATCCACTTGGCACCAACCTGTGATACCATGGATGCTCCAACCTTAGCATAAATCTACTTTGACAATGTCTTCAAGCATCAAGGGATACCACGTGTACTCATCTCCGACCGTGATCCTCAATTTACCAAGAAGTTTTGGCAAGCACTCTTCTAGATACTCGGCACCAAGCTTGCTTTGTCCACGGCCTACCATCCTCAAATTGATGGACAAACCAAATGCGCAAATCGTACATTGGAGGATATGTTGCGGGCCTTTGTCAATATCCACCATACCAACTGGGATGAATGTCTTGCAGTTGCAAAATTTGCCTACAACAATTCCAAACAGGCAAGCACCAAATTTTCTCCCTTCTTTCTCAATTTTGGCCAAGATCAGCTTGTTCCAGATTCTCTTCTTGCTCCCCTTCTCTCTCAAGTTCCTCATACTTCCACATTCTTGACCACTATATCCCAATCTCTCCAACAAGCCAAGTCTCACCTCCTTGTTGCTCAGAATTGCCAAAAACAATATGCGGACCACCATCGTTGTGATCTCACCTTTGAAGTTGGTGATAAAGTCATGCTATCCTCTAGTAACCTCCCTCTCCCACTTGATACCCAAGTTCATAAACTTACTCCTAATTGGATAGGACCCTTTGATATCACCCACATTGTCTCTCCTGTTGCTTATCAACTTGCCTTGCCTTGTCACATGCGTATCCATCCTATCTTTCATGTTTCCAAGTTGAAACCCTTTGTTCCTAACCCCTCTTCCTTTTCCTCTTGAGTCCAACCTCCTCCTCTGCCTGTCCCTATCAATGATCATGAGGAGTACAAAGTTGATCGTATCCTTGCACGTTGCCATATTCAATGAGGCCGTCGTCAACATACGGAGTACAAGGTCCTTTGGAAAGGGTATCCCCTTCATGATGCCACATGGGAACCTCTTTCCCACCTCCAGAATGCACAGACGACCATCAAGGAATTTGAAGCTTCACTGGCGACGAGGACGTCACCAACTAGCGGCGGGGGAATATATAACAATATAGAGTTTAGCGACAAAGTTAGTCAGGCTTACGAAGTAGAGAATAAGACAAAATAGCCTAGAATATTCTAGAAGCATCTAAAAAGCTTCTTGGGAAGCTTCCCAACTAGTTAACTTGTGCCCTAAGCAGGTAGCTTCTAGAAGCTTCTAACTAGCTTAGCTTGCATGCCAAGTAGGCGACTTCTAGAAGGAAGCTTCTTGAGAAGCTTCTTGGTTAACTTGGCTTGCACTCCAAGAAAACGGCTCAAGGAAACTTCTTGACAAGCTTCAAGGGTCTTGTATGCTACCTATAAATACCAAAGCCGAAGCTCATGCTAGGCATTCGGAGTTTTCACTCATTCAAGTGTCTCAATGTGAGTTTCCATTCTCCTATTTCTCTCCTTGATTTTGGTCTTTTACATGTATGTTGAGAATGCTTTTAATAGTGTCTCATGTGCGTCCATCTTTAAAAAGCTTAGGGAGACTAGTGTCTCCTTGGGGAGTCTCATTCCTTTTGTGCGGTCTTTTTATGGCTCTCTTGCTTCCTTTTACTACTAACACGGTTGTCCACAAGCGTGAGTCCTCATCTTGGAGTCAACTATTGGTACATGTCAAGGAGATCCTTTAGGGGGACCCTTATTTGCCATGGCTCACTTTAGAGCTCTCCTATCACTTTAGAGCTCTCACTTTAGAGCTCTCCTTTGGCCATGCCAAGTTGTGTATTTCACTCCTTGGTAGATGATACACACATTGTGGGCCTTGTAGATCAGATTAGGTAGGCCTTTGACCACTTGACTACCACACTACTTGTAGTAGGCTTAAGAGTCAAGGTGTCAAAGTGCAAGGCATGGTTCCCTTTAGGTATTCCTCCCCACCTTGAGCTTCCATAGGGGTGTATAACATCTACCAATGGATTACGTGTTCAAAGAGTGCCAATAGGATTCGAGGATTTTGTCACACGCTTCTTAGACATTACCCTTGCAGAGGATGTTCTCCATGTGGATGACCTTCCATTACTAGGAGATCCACAAGTGGCATTTGGTATACTCTCTACTAGTATTGCTCGTCAACGGTCCTACCTCATCGTCTTGTTCCTCTCTTCTCGTCCTTCCTATCACATCTTAGAGCCTTTGATAGGAGGATCATGGGAGTCTTTGGTGATATTATTGGACCAAGGACATTTGAGAGTGTGTTAGGGGATTTGGCACGTAGACAGACGGCTCTGCCAATCTTGTGTGAAGGGATGGCTTGCTATCTATGGAGGAGATTGCACCTTTAGTGTTTTTGGGTAGTTGAGCTCTCTTGGCACCCCTACTTTCTTCTCATTTTATGGTTGTTGATAGGCCAGTCTTGGATACTTATGTGATAGAGGTGGAGGGAGGATCATTTTCTCTCTAGTATTATTATGGCAAATGAGAGATAGTCTATCTCTATGAGCACAAGAGGACTTTCCATCTTTTGCTTCACTATTGTCAGATTGGACTAGAGGTTTATAGTCTTCCTTGATGGAGCAATAGTGTGAGCATACACTACATTCTGTCTTAGTTGACACATCAATTCCTCAAACTACAAGAGCATGTCTCCGCTCTTGCTCTGGCAAGGGTGCAAGCTCTTGGATCCTAGCTCAATCGTGCATTAGGGCATTCTGACTCGAACCAGCTACTTTCTCTACAATGATGAGGTTTCATTTAGGTTTGGTCCACCCATATGCATCTTCTTTACTTACTTATGAGTGTGGTTCTACATTAGATGCAACAACGTTCCATATGACATGGTGTCCTTTTGGGAGACAAAGGATAGTTACCCATGATGCTATTAGAGACATTGTGTTTGCTATGATACTTGTCTTTTTGGAGGACAAAGGATAGCTACCCATGATGCTATTAGGGACATTGTGTTTGCTATGGCACCAAAGAGTGGATACTTGGCTTGGAAGCTTGGCTTTGCAAACAACATGTGTTAGGGCAGACTTATACTTGGTCCAAGATGAATAAGGTGATGGTAGCAGATGTCATGGTTACACAGCCTATGCAAGATGTAGTCTTGAAGGAGTGATTACCCATCCCCAGGATGGGCAGTGAGCATAGCAGCAGGTCGTAAGGTCTCCAAGTATAGTGGCATGCAACGAGGTCACATTTGTAACAATATGGAGTTTAGCAACAAAGTTAGTAGGGCTAATGAAGTAGCAAACAAGAAAAATTGGCCTAGAATATTCTAGAAGTAGGAAGCTTCAGTGTTAGCTTAGCTTGCACCCCAAGCTTGCACCTCAATCAAAGACATCTTTACTAGCTATAGCACTAGCAACTGCATCTTCCATCTTCCATCTTCTTGATATAGGCAATTGGTTGTGCTTATGTCATGCTCATTTTGTGGAACACCCAACACCACAACCTATAGACATTGGAATAGATACTAGCTCAACCAACTATGACTTCTTTGAAAACAACATTAACAATAAAAATATAGCTAAGATCTCTACACCTAAGATTAATGCACCTACAATTCTAGAACAATGTTGTGCACCATCGCCAAATGCACACTTCCTTGTTTTTTGCAAATCCATATGTATCTCACAACCATCCTATTGGTACAAAAAAGTGAGTATGTTGCTTTTGTAGCTCCATACAATGACTCACTAGCTAAAGATGAGATTGATACACCATTGCACTCCCTTGAACCAACATCCTATATTGTAATTCTTTGTAGCTTAGACACAACACATGGGGGTGAAGCAATGCAAGCAAAATAAAATGCATTTTTTAGCATGAATGTCTTCACAAAAATGTTGCACTTAGATGTGCTAGCCTCTACAAATGTAACCCGCTCTAAGTGGGTCTTTAAGGTCAAACAAACACCCAAGGCATTCTTGAACAATTCAAGGCCCCGTTGTTGCACAAGGCTACATCCAAGTTGTAGATATTGACTGTTGGATAACATTTGCGCTGGTTACTGCTATGGCGATTATTAGTATCCTCCTCGGCCTTGTTGTTGCACAACAACTTCTCATTGAACAACTTGTCATACAATGATTTGATGGTGTCATGGCTTACCTAAATAGAATGCTCAAGCATGATATCTTTCTCGTTCCACCATTGGGCTATGCCACACTTGGCAGCATTCAAAAATTAAAGAAAGCACTATACAGTCTAAAGCAATCAAGCTCTGAATGGTTTAAGACATTTACAATAGATCTTCAAGATATGGGTTTCATAGCTTCACCTTACAATTAATGCATATTTCACATCATCAAGAAAGGACAAATGCTACACTTAAACGTCTATGTAGATGACACTCTTCTTGTGTTTGCTTCATCATCATTCCTCACTATGATCAAGTATCAACTTGCTATTTCCTTTGAGATCAAACAACTTGGACCTACACGCTACCTACTTGGTCTTGAAATCATTTGCTATAATGCAGGCAACATCGCTATAACACATACCAGCTACCTCAAACTTGTTCTATCTTAGGTCAAATTTGCCAAGATATATCCAATTTGCACACCCCTTTTCCCAAGAATGTAGCTCACAACTGCCGACAAATCCAGAGCAATCCAATCCAAAACAATGCACCCATTTAGGCAGCTCCTCGGCAAACTGAACTATGATGCCATCTGCACACGTTTTGATCTCACTCACAATCTCTCTCTCTCCTTGCTCAACACTCATCTCACTTAACTTATAAACATTGGGAAGGACTAAAGCACATCTGCTGCTACATTGTTAGCACTAAAGATTATTGTGTTGTCTACCCAACTTCTAGTACTGCACTCACCTTAGTTGCATTTGGTGATGCTAATTGTGCAAACCAATGCTCAAATTTCAAATCCTATACAAGAATCCTTCTACTACTTAACCAAACATGACCAAACAACTACCGTTGTTTGATAGTCCAAAAAACAAGCAACGGTGGCCCTCTTGATCGTGAAAGCCAAGTATTATGCCCTTGGAGCAGTAGGCCATAAAGCAACATGGTTGTACAATATCATTACCTTTATGACCACATTTGAAAGGCTAGTTTTCATCCGTGCTACTAGCCATGGCACCATTGCCACAGCCTCCAATACCAACAACATCACCTTGACCAAAATGAAGCATGTTGATATTCTACACTACTACATCAAAGACATTATCACAAAGGACCTTGTTTCCCTCACTCCATTCCCACTACCAACAGCAACAATGTTGCCCTAACAAAAGTACTTCTTGGATCTCATACAACCCTCCTCTGCAAGCGGATTGGCCTTCGTTCCCTCGGATCATTGTGATACCGTTTTTGATTCCTCAATGACATTCTAAATATACATTTGGTCGTGTTGTTGTAGCACAAACTTCCTACTTGGAAATTACATCATCAATCTGTCCAACATCAACCCGTCCATTAATGTACTCCGCTTTGTATCATCATCTGCATTAGCCTCGGTGAACCCGTCACTTCTTGCTTCTAAACTATCTTGACCGGTGAACTACCCTTCACTTCTTGCTCCTAAACTATGTTGACCGACTCTTGTCAACATGCACCCACACAATGGATTCTAAATTTTTTTCTAGCTGGACATCTACTTCAATCTCCTTAGCTCTATCTGCTGCTTCTGAGCCCTAATCGCTAAAATTGATAGCAGAAACGAAAGCAATAGCAAAGAGAAATGCACACAAATCCAACTACACGGCTCTCGAGGAAATCGATCTTTTTCCTCAGTCACCTTAATTGATAGCTAAATAATAACTCTCTCCTATCTAGCAAATATACTTTGGAAGACTTATATCACGAAATTCAACTTTAGATTATTTAGTTTCTTCTACTTTGTTTTGTTTTGCATAGAATTTTAACTTCATTTCTTTGGACCTTAAGCTCGTTACCCCATTTTTCACTTCTAGTACTTTGCATTCCTTTTCTGTTTACATCGGGGTGTACTATTTGGCTCGGTTTCACCCTTCATGTAAGACAATCTCATCGGTATCGAAATTGAACGAATCGTTAATTTGTAATTGATCCAAGCAGGATTTACAGCCTCTGCGGTATCACTCAGCTCGTCACCTCTCTGGACACGAGGAATTCAACCCTCCCCTGATCATTTAAAATTTGTCAACTCTCCGTTTCCGAACGACCGGCTCAGCTCAATTCCACAAGGGAGTCTCGAAGTCTCCAATTACTGCAAACGATGATATCCGATGTTCCTCGTGAAATTAGATCCTCATATTACAAGAACCGGTTACAACAACATCTGTATAGCTGTCAGGTAAATTTAGTTGGACTCTAATTTAGTTGATTGACTCTAATTTAGTAAATTTTGTTGGACTCTAACGTCAAGGAAATGAGGTACTGCTAAGTCTTTCTTCCAACTTGGGGCCCCGTTAAGTCTTAGTACTGGACGAGGCACGAATATTTTACTTTTCCGTGAGACTTCAGTTTTGTCGTATCAAGGTCCTGTCGTCATGTCATTATGAAAGACCGCGGTGACCATCGGCTGGTTTTATGTTTTACCATTTCTGCATTTTAGATTGCCGGAGAAACGAAGTACCCGATTCTCCAAATTCCCTAATTTCACGGCTACGCCGCAAAACGAGGAATTTGCTAAACTGTTCGGATGGTGGTCCCGACGGATGTGAGAGTTTCCCGAGTCTTAATGACCTTCACCGGGTAGCAAACTGGTGATACTTTATGCAAGTCTTTGCCGAAAGTTGCAGATAATTGCCGGGATGTTACTCGTCGAATCCCGCGGATCCATCCTTGCTGGCAATTTGGCAGGTATGCTGACAAATCATACCTGCACTTGAGTAAAAGTGGACTGACTATTCCTTGAAATCTGTGAACCGTCGGGTTCGTCTGTTTGTATAGTTTAGGGAGTTCTGCTAAACTCTTGCTCATCGGGAGAACGAAGTTCGTCAGGAGAGTAAGCGCCATCGTTCCGAGTAAACGAAGAACGCGTGGGAGAAGGAGTTTTCTGCAATTGGACAAACTTCTCCTGAGAACGTGTTTGTGGCCTGCTTTTGTGTGGCTTGCATATCGCTGATTACAGCGACAGGTCTGATTCTTAGGAGTACAGTTTCGTGCATCAGCTGCTGTAGCAGATTGAACATCGAAATTTAGAGTCTACAATGACTACCAAGGTTCAAATTCCAACCTTTTGGAGCTGAGACGGGATTTCTTCTGGTGGGATTGTCGGGATATTGTCTAAATTTGTGTGAAGATATCTTTGAAACTTATACAGCGGGGATCTAGACATTTAATTTGGTAAGTAGGAGCTCTGTGTGTGGATATACACTGTGATTGGTTCTAAGAAGCGTGAGTTCTCTGTCTCTGTAGATCAATGATTCAGTGCACCAGATACATGGATCAGATGCTGGGGAGTGGGATTATGAATTACTGTTGTTCCACGGTCTCTGCTTTTCTGAGAACGAGGAAGCTTACAAAACAACGTGGGAGCTCGAACGTAGCAGTGAATGGTGGTTTGGCGATCTGATTACTCAAAAAACACGGGTTTTGTCTATCTCTTACGATTCTTGTGCAAAGAGGTCGGATAGAACTGGAAGGGTGGACTTCAATAGCATAGGAAGAATACTTGTGCAGGACATAGTTCATCTGGCCAAAGTAGGACAGACAGAAAGTCCTGTGATATTGATAGGGTACTGTCTTGGCGGTCTGGTCATTAGAAAGCTCTGCGTGGAAGCTGAAACGCAATTCAATGAGGCTCAAGACGGGTCCAGTAAAGGACGATTGGATCGGTTTCTAACAAATGTCAGGGGAATCGGGTACTTGGACACGCCACTCGGTGGTTCCAGTTTGAGAGACCACCTAAAAAGCAGAAAAAGGCTACTTGGAAAGGACAACTATAATGGCCCTGTGCTTAAGTATCTCAAAAGGTCAAGTAAGCGGCTGATGAAACTCAATGGAGATTTTTACATGAGGGTACTTGAAAGAGAGTGGAAGGAGCATGCTGTAAGGGCAGCCGATTCAACAATGGTAAGAAAGTAACAATCTGCGTGTAATGGATGGATCTCTTATTAAGGGAATTGGAGAGAGGTTATGTCTAGTATTTAAACTCAATAGGATTACTACGAGATCAGAGCATTGAATTTATATGACGTTGTGGGAAGAAGAGCTGCTAATTTCTGAATACTTGTTCGATCAAGAAATGGGGCAACATAGAGTGGCCAGCAGGGGGCATTCAGGTTGTCGAGGAAGAATCTGCACGACAGTGCGGAGAAGGGATGGTGACCGTCAAAGGGGACCACTTTACAGTACTTAATGTGCATAATAGCCCTGCCAAGGGTCATATCAGAAATCTTATACAGCGGGTGCTTACTGATCAAAAACCAATAAGTCCAACTGGAAATGGTGGTTCTGTGGTGAGAAATTTGTCTAGCATCTCCTCTGTTCTATTCTTCCGTTTTGCGGTTTAAGGGGCCGGACACCAGAAGTAGATTGCTTTAATCATTGCAGTAGGCAGTTGATGTTTTAGCAAAGAACAAGAGTGGAGCCAAAGCACTAAAGTTTCTACGTTGGCTTAACCCAACCTTTATCACGGTTTGATTGATGTGGAAGTCATAACTGAGAGGAGTAACTAATATCCTGGTGTTCGTTGTCATACTAATGAATCTGTTCTATCTGTTATATTGATATGGGGAAGTGTTTTGTTTATCTACACAATCTTTCAATCGCAGCTCCATGATAACCAAATTAATGGAGAAATGGGAAATCTCAAAGAGCAAGCGTCGGGCAGCGACAACGTGACGAATCAGCTCGGGAAGGTCCAAACGGGAAGCTTCCCTAGTAAACCGAAATGGGTACGCATGCCTCAAGAAGCTTAAGTGGTGCGAGTTAGTTTACTCCGTGTTACGTGGTGCGTGATGCCATATTAGTTCTGTAAGTCCAGTTTCCTTTTCGTGCACTGTGACTGGATTTACTAAGCGGTCCGGGTTATGATGTAGAAACTAAGGTGCTCTGCTTTTAACCCCGATGTAGTGCCTCCAGAAGTAAATTAAAAATAGGCCACGAGCATCGGTTGAGGTTGATGACTGTGGGAAAGTTTCCGGATTGCTGTAGCTTACGGATGATTTGTATGAGCTCTACCGACCTGCTGAGATTGAGATGGAGCTCTATTTCTTTCCGGGCCTGCAGCGACCTGGAGATCTGGGAAAAGGGAAGGAGAACGTCTACAGTTACAGCACATGGATGTTGGGAGACAATCATTGCTGGCTTGGAACCTGGCTCCCGGAAGCATTCCCGAAAGCACACATACTGGCTGTCTCATATCCTAACCCCGAAAGTTTTACGACTGTAGAGAAAGTCGTGAAATACTTAGCCGAAGGCGACTCAGAGGGACTTGATATGCACCTTCTTGCTGAGAATCTGGAGACCTCCATTAATTTCATACATAATCCTGGCCGCCGAATGGTGCTAGTTGGACACTGTGTTGGAGGTCTTGTAATTAAAGAGTTGATTTTGTTAAATAACGATAGATCTTTTGTGGACGATTCAGCAAAGGACTTCTCTATCGACATACAAGGTGTTGCATATTTTGCAACTCCCCATGCAGGCTATGTCGAAAGAGATCATCATCCTTACATGGTGAAATTATCACGGAAGAATACTAAGTACAATTCTTTGAAGGCAATACTAGGGTGGAAGGAACTTGCGTTGATTGCGACTCGGCCGACACAACAGGTCCTACTTCCAAGCCATCAGTTCTCGTGTTTCAACTGACATGCCTGGTCCCTCGTCAAACATCCGTTAGTATGTTGCCCATATACTTGTGCATATAAAGAGAGCCGGAGGACGGCGAGGGACCTCTCTGGACTTGAATATACTGATAAGCTCTGATATCGTATCAGGGTACCATGATTGTTGGTGAAGCCTCGGCAAGCCATGGGATACATCGCAGCTCTGTTGTCCCTGTTGCGGCTGACCACTTCACGATATGTAAGCCCGACAGCTCCAAGTCGAGTAGTTTCCAGTATCTTGTGCATTTCATCCACACTGCAATGGATGAGGTAAGCATTGTTGAACTACGTCCCTCGCTCAGTCCAAAACAATCGTAAGAAAAAATTTTAGGAGCTGAGATTGTAGGTTATTCATCGATGTCCGGAGTTATGATCATGAAAGATCTGCAGTACACATCCCATGGAGCAGGTTTCTCCACGAAATCTGATTCCTCTTGATAATTTTATGTCTGCAGGCACAGTATCCGAACATGAACGTAAGACAGAAGAAGGCCCGAGGAGTTGCCATGATTATCGCAATGGAAAAAGACAGGACAGGTAGCAAAGACGACCGGATCCGGTTGGAGGTCTTGCTTCAGGTTTTGGGTTTCAAGACACAGACGGTTGTGTGTGAAAAGGCAAGCACAATACTTTACAGCATCGGAGAAATTCTTAAAAAGGAAGTGAATGAACAAGATGAAAATTTTCTATGTATTGTGAATGCACACGGAGGAGTTTCTCCACAAACACAAGGCGCGGAAGGGGAGAAGTTATCTGCTGTCCAAGGAGGAGTACATTTCATATTTCATATGGTTAACGACCAACCAGAGGAGTTGCTTCCTGTTGTCTCAGGTATCCTGGAGCCTATCGCTGCTTGTGAGAAACTGGTCGGGAAACCGAAGGTGATTGTGATCAACGCTTGCCGTACCGAGCTGGGACCAGAGATCCTAGTTGAATATAACGAAAAACGAGGCGGTGGAAACCCTATAGAGTGCGATCCAGTTAGCTTTGGTCGTGACGACTGTTTACTCATGTACTCTGCGCAACTAAACGCTAAATCCTGGAGACGCTCCAATGGGATTCAGAGCGGGACTCTTTGTCTGCTGGAGATGGTTCGTCAACTTATTCGGGAGTATCAGACTAGAGATGTGCAGGAGATCTTCGAGAGTGTCGGAACCGAAGTTGTAGCAGAGGCCAAAGCGCTCCAAGAAGAGTTGGAAAAGGATAAGATCAAGAAAAAGAAGAAGTTGGAAGAAAATCAGCTCTCTCAGCTTACCAGTGAGTTGAAAGTGGATAAAGAGAAGGAAATCAAGGAGTTGGGCGAGCAAATTCAAGAGCTCGAAGACCACATCAAAGACTTGAACCGGGATGGACAACGTCCTGCCATTGACAATAAACTCAAGAAACGGTTGTCCTGGCGTCCCTGATGACGCAACCTTCCAACTCTTTCCAGTACAACGGACGTAGGCCTGGTTTCCGTGCGGCCGGTTGTTATGCCAAACTGACCGGCGACAGATAAAGTACAGCCCTTCGGAACGTACTTCATGATTTCAAGGATGCTACAAGGTGTGATATGTGCATGTAATAATAATTCATCCGGTGAGATGATTCATTTCCTATCTGAGTTCACTTTAGTCATGATATGTTAATGGGGCCGCCCCTGTGTTATTGTGGATTTATATTCTGGTAATATGGAAATATGAATTTATGAGCGCTGTGGAATTGTGATTGTGAGTATCGGGTAGTAGAGATCAATTTATGTTATATACCGAGATCAATTTATGCAATCACGAGATCATGAGTTTCTAGCAGCTTTAATATGATTCCTTAGAAAATTGCATTAATGGGTTCATCCGAAGGGTGTTGCAGAGTTTTTGGGCAATAATAACAAGCACCTTCTTGTTGCATTCCACTCCCTAAAAGTCATGTTAGATACGTGCAACTATGGTCGATAAGTATATGCGATCTGGTTTAGAGGAGAAAAAATAATGGTCAATTTTAAGATTTCGTAAATTGCATTCTTGATAAGTGTAGTTGACGCTCCCATTTATAACGAAATTTATAACTGAACTCTATCTGCAAATCTTGCAAATTTTTTCAAATTTGTCCGAAATTTTGGGAATTTGTTTTTTTGGAAAATTGCATTTAAATGTTCAGATATCCCCAAGTATGGATATTTGAATAGATCATTCACTTCTTTCGAAAACTCTTCTTACAAGGATATTCCTGATTCAATCTTCACTTTGAGAAATATACTTTCCTTGAGACATGAGAGCAATGAGACCAAGTGATTATGAATCCAAGGAAAAGAGAAATACCCGCAAATGAAATGAAATTCACGTTTGCAATTCGAGTTATCTTATCGACAAGCTAATGCGCATTTGATTTCGTCTAGACAGAGTAGACAGCATGTAGCGGAGGTCGCCAGTTGCGTTCTACGGCCACGAGTTTCGAGTTCCGTCATCATTGCGTACATTACATTTCGTTCGGTGGACAAGCAAACGTAAGGATAGATCGATGTAAAGTCTGACAGATTCATGCTCCATCGACTCCAGTCCGCACCGCAAGCGGAATTGAGAGGTTCAGAACCGGATCAGTCAGTCTGAGCCCTGGCAAACTACCGCGTTGAACGAACCAGTACAAATGTTTGAAAATAGGAGGGTTCCAGATTCGTGTGTGTTGCTTCATGTTTAAGTGGCATAGCAGGCAGTGCATACTTTGCAACTCCCCATGCAGGATATGTCGAACGCGGACCCACGTTGGATCAGAACATCAAGAACTTGTGGATAGATCGGGCACGAGAGAACAGTAAATTCAAAATAGTCTGACGAAAAGGCTGGTCGGAAGGAGCTTGAGCTGATTCGCACATGCCCGACACTACAGGTCATGTCACAACCAAGCTGTGTGTGCGCTAGACCACGTAGCCTAGTACTCGTGCGTATAGCGGGATCCGAGATGCAGTGAGGGAGAGTACCGTTGGAATCAAGCGTGCTTGCTGTGTATTTACTGACCATGCCTAGATACTGTATCAGGGCTTGATGGTTGTCGATGAAGCTTCTTCAAGCCATGCGTAATTCCGTCCTCACTGTTGCGGTGGACCATTTCACGATCTGTAAGCCTGATAGCCGCGAGTCGAATAGCTTCTAGTGTCTGGCTCACTTCATCCGCAACTCAATGACCGAGATAAGATCTGCAGCACTGCGAACCAGTCTAAAATGTAAATAATCATAAGAACATGTATCACACGTGTTATAGCCTAATCATCGATGTCAAGAGTCCTGAATGTATTACTGTAGACATAGTTATTGAAACTTAAAGGTGTAACTAGAATTCGTTGCCTATTTGAAGCAGCTTGGGAGGCGCAGAAATCTGCTCGTAGTCTGTATGTGACACTGTGAATGTCGAGTGCTTGTATGATTAGCGCGCCCAGTAGCTGCTCAGCAGAGAGGAAAACTTGAAGAAACTAACTGCTTGTTCTGTAGTGCTTGCAAATTGGCATCAAGAGATATTTTCCTTTGTTAGGCCACCATAATATCACCTTGTGATCTTATTCTGCGTCTGTTGCGTTGTGTCATTCGGCTACCAAGTCAGGTATTTGATATGGATACGCATAAATGTCCCCCTTAAGAATGGTGAAATTGAAAAATTCAATGTGCTTCGGTTCTACGGGCTCATTTGGAAATCAAGCATGAAGAAATCATTCTTGTTGATTGGAAAGGCTGAAAATACAGAACCTCGACACCACGAGTAGTTACTGCGCGTTCAAGTATTCTGGAACTCAAACACACATCAAAGATAACGACATGTTTTTGAGCACAGTATATCGTTACGACGTGTAGTCTAAAGGGCGGAGTATATCGTGTTCAAGGGTGGACACTATGAATGTCGCATAGAAGGAGGTCTCACAACAGCTTTTTCTGAAGAATTCGCTTTCGCTAGCTTGAGAACAGATCATGCTATTAAAAGACTGCAGAAGCTCTGTTCTAGTGATCTAGGAATAACACCACGGCTACATCGATAGTCTTAAGGCCAGTACACTGTAGGAGGAATGCCCTTAGGTGGATTCTTTGGTTGGTTCAATCTCATTTGTTGCGACCGTGGGATCTTTGTGAAGGTTGAAAGTCAATGCCAAGACGTGGCAGTTGCTCTTTCCTGTGGTCAAAGCTGCGGCATTAAGTATGATGTGAAGATACTAAATGCAGGACACTGGACTTTCAAAATTGCCAGCACGAATTGACTATCTGAGACACATGTCAAACTGTGCTAGCCTCTGAGACATCTTCGGAAGCTATCCAACGCGGGCAAGGACCACGGAGTAAAACGTAGTAGGTTCAAACACAGGTTTGGCTTGTTAGTGTCCACTGTCCACAAGGGTTGTCATAAATTGATCAAGTGAAGCATCCAGTTCTGCACGTGTGGAGTTCCAGCTCTTCGGGGTTCGTTTCCTTTAAAGAATTATGGCTTAAAATCTCTCAGTTTCTAAAATACTGGTGACGTCGAGTACCTTCTGTGTATAGTGAACGAATCTTCCAATTCTGGTGCGTCACTGACTTTGTGTCCTCGCTGCCAGTCACAGTTGTCTGTAGCTTCTCCATTGATGGTCCTTGGTTCGACGGAGATTTAAAATTACATTAGCAATTAGCAAACCCGTCGGTCGGAAATCATTTTCCAGGCGTCTAAAGAAGATGGGAACTAAGGGTGTTGTAACTAAGGCTCGTCAATACCAAATATTGACCCTTACCTAAGGCAAAGGTAAAAGTTATTACGCAGTTATGCAAGTACAAATTTACACGACCTCGACGTAAATCGACCGCTGATTCTACGACTCGGGATCTCCTGGTAAAATACGACCACCGTTGGAACTTGCCACCAGTCGGGGGAACACGTGTTCCATTCCTACCTTCCCTGTTAAGATGCTGCCCCTTTTAGCCGTAATGCAACGGCAATATTCGAGCGGCAATAATCGAAACTCTGAGACATTTCCTGGTTCCGTGGTTCCTCAGCCTGTTGGGATTACTCTGTATGCCAATCATTTCTGAGGGTTGGAAACTCGCTCTTGAAGTAGAGCTTACAGAGATGTTCTCGAGGACATCTGGAGCTAAATCGTCAGAGGTCGTTATCTCCGTTTATAAACCAGATGCGACGAGTGACCCCAGAAACATTGCTCGCGGTCGATGACCATAATTGACATACCCCGCTGGAGTTCTTTTCGAGCTATCAGGCTTACAGATCGGGAATGGTCCCAATGGCCCGATAGAATTGCCTTCCAGCTTCCGTGCAAAGCTATTTGATTACCAGAACCTCCAGGCAGTATGCTATCCTTGGTGACCTGATTTGGCCAAATGGATTATGTCCTGCACAAGTGCTCTCCTAATGCTATTGAAGTCCACCCTCCCACTTTTGTCAGATCTGTGAGCTCAGGAATTGTAAGAGATGGACACAACTCGTCCTTTATTTGAAGAAATTTCCTTAACTACCATCCGCTTCCACCTTCGAGCTCCCACGTCGTCTTGAGCACGATCCTCGTCGTGCTCGGAAAAGCAGAGGCCGTGGAATAATATTAACTCATAATCCCACTTCTCAGGAACACCTCGTATACGGAATCGTTGATCTACATAGACGAGAACTCCATCTGTTACAATCCACTTCTACCGTGATATCTCACGATGATCTCCTGAGTTAGTCAATCTTAATTCAAACATTCACCATATCGCCAGAATATTCAAAAGTCAAGTACTCACTCAATCTAAATTCTAACATTCACCATATCGCCAGAATGAAAAAGCAAATAACAGACAGATTCCAACATAACAAATTCAATTGTCCAACAAAGTTCGAATTCTGACCATCCTCATCTTAAACTGCAAACTCAGCCTTCAATCTCCAATAATCGCTGATCCATGAACACCAATTTGTATGGATTCAAATCCATCTGCGTGAAGCAAATTTCTACACATAGTGCACACTAGCCTTCGCCAGCTGGACGCAAATGCGAAGCTCCACTTTGAAACCGTCCACGAGAAATCTGCACGAAACTTCGAGAGGGTGTCCAATGAGCAGATGAGGAAAAGAAATGCATCCGCGCGCTGTTCGTCATCTAAGCAACTTCCTGGTCTTCCTGGAAAGCAATGTTGTGTGGATAGCACCGATTCCTAAAGTTTTTGGGAGTATCCAGGCCAGGCTTTCACAAAAGACCGGTTCCACAACGTCATAAAGTACTTGGTACTGCAATAGTAGTGTCGTTATTGGCCCCACGACTACTGCTAGCTTCTCTTGTGCCCCTGCCCTCTTGATAACAGATTTGATCCCTAAAATCAACCGTGGTCCTAAACCAATTCTGCTATTCCATTCTCACAATTTCAAAACTAAATACTGATGTGTACATGATTTGGAATTTGTGCTAACAGATTTCACCCGATAGTCCACAGTCTACTGACTTACGGATCAAGCATACCTTGACCGCTGACGAAAATTGTAGAGGAACTGCGACTACGGTAGAAACAGCACTAATTCTCTGGAATTCGGAGCTTCGACCACACCACGAGATATAGAGAAAATTGTTCTAAAGACGTATGCAAAAGTTCTGTTCATGGCGACAAGTATCAGAGAGGCAAAAGTAGACCTGGACGCATTCGCCCAAACCTTGTACTGTTTGCTTGTGTAAGAAAATCTGCAATCTGTCACATACGTGTTAAAAAGTTTACCAATATGTTGACCAGTTTACAGGAGCGCAATACTTATCCAAAACCATCAATCTCATGTCTGCTGCAGTTGCTCCTATTGATCATTATGACTTTGGATCTTCAAAGTGTTCAGGCAGTGACTCATATGCCCTGCAAAGAGGTTGTTTTCTACTCAGGAAGTTTCCGATGATCCGCAGTATTGTGACAATCTACTGTAGTAATTAGCAACGCAGCAAAGACTTATGGATCTAATTTCAATCGTGGATAATGAGACGGAGGGGTCTCAAGGACAGCTGCACTCTATGTATGCTCTTGACTCCAACTCTGTATTTGTCTCATTATCCCTTTTACACTCCCCTCGACTGTGACTGCCACTCAGGGCGTTTTGATCAAGAAGAGGATCGATCAGATCAGTTAGGCCGATATAAATTTACACGATATCTGAGGTAAAAACAGCTCACTGAATTCTCGATCGTAATTTCGTGGTAGAAAACCACCACCGTTTGAACTTGCCACCGGTCGGTGGAACATTTGTTCCACATGTACCTTCACTTTTAAGATGCTGCCGCGTTTAGTCGCAAACGTACCGGTAATACTTGGTTATCTGCACTATGAGGCGGCAATAATGGAGACTCGGTAGTCAGTTCCTCGTTTCGTCGTTCATCAGCAAGTTCAGATTACTCTGTTTGCCAGTCATTCCTGAGGGTTGGAAGGAAACTCACTCGTGAGCGTAAAGAGATGTCTCGAGGATATGTGAAACTAATTCGTCAGAGTTCTTTATCTCTATTTAGAAGACCAGATGCGATAAGTGACCCCAGCCAGAAACATTGCTCGCGGTCAACGACCATAGATGACATTCCCCGCTGGAGTTTTTTTGGAGCTATCCCAGCTGACTAAACGATTATCGAGCTGCCATTACGGTCAAACGCCATACAAACGTCTTTGTAATCGAAACCAAGCTGGATACCAAGAATTGTTTTCAAATCACTTTGATTGCTTCAATACTCTTGAAGCAATCAATTTCGGACATTATCCTGACCCCTTACTGAAAGAAGACGAAGAACCTATAACACATAAGGACGTATACTCGCTTCGCTATCTTGTGCCTGAGGACCAAGTAGGGAGGGATATGGGAGGGGAATAAAGGGAGCCTAGAATCCACGTGCGAGTTTCGAACAGGCTCGCACTTCAGGAAGTTGTCAGGAACTGCTCGTCGAGCATTCAGCACCCGCTAATGAGTGAGTGATGTACTCATCGCTCGATCGTCATTGACTGTAGACACTTTTCCTGATGATCTATCGGGCTAATCATCCTTTTGCCCAAAGACGTCCTGAGTTGCATTGAAGAGCTTATTGCGCCGAGAGTGCAGCTGTCCCTGGAAGACCCTGTGTTACCATCCACGATTGAACTTGATCGGCTCAACTAAACAGGAGAAGATTATTCCGGTTCTGCGGGATCGAAACAACTTCTACTGTTTGGTCAGTACCAACCTCTGTTCAGGATCTCCGCTGCCGGGACTTGTGGACTCCGGATTGTGATGGTAAAGACGAGAAACTGCAACAGACATGACATTGGGGCTAGGAATATGTAATGGACTCATTTACCCGTGAAGTGGTCAAAAAATCGTCAACCTAAAGAGAGAATTGGAACCATATCATATTTCAAGTTTGGATTTCTTCTTTCAGCTCCAGGACTCTCTCGCGCTTCCCTACGTCTTTTCCTTTCAAATTGGCCTCGTTGTTCAACTCTTCCTCCAGGCTACTCTTCTTCTTTTCTAAACTTACTTTCTGGTCTTCCACCGTGTTTTTGCAGCTTTTGAATATACATTCCTATTTTCTTGAATATCTCCTGCACATACTGTTCAATACTGGAATCTCAGTTGAATAATCATCTCCATCAGACAAAGTGTCCCATTGTGGTCCCCGGCCTCATCTCCCCAGAGTTTTGTTTCCGGTTGCGCAGAGAAAAGAAGCTTCGAAGCAGGTTTGGGGAAAAGAAGCTTCAACCTCCAGGAACCAGAGATCCATGAGGATGATGTGTCCTAATGACCAGAGCAGCCCAACTCTCGCTCCAGCGAGTCTATTCACCAGCATCTCTGCGGTGTACAGAACTTCCCTTCGGACCATTTGCTTTGAACAACTTACTGACTGTGGTCAAGCCAGCCTTCAAGTGAGGATACACAAGTTTTACTAGCAACAGCTCCTCCCGACCAAAATTGCTGTGAGTTGCGGTAGCTTCTTGGCCTGATCTATTTGCGGACAACAGACAGGACGAGGCTTTGCACATCAGTCGCTACAAAATTCTCCCACCACGGGGCAGGTACTTCATATGTACATACTTGATCAAGTCTTGATAGACTTCCGAGGACCCCGACTTTGGCACTTCGATTTAACTACACCCAAGTTGGCAGAAAGACTTAACAGTACCCTAGGCCTTGCCGTGGAGCAACGTGGCAGCTGCCTGCTTTAAGGAAACGAAGGCGACGGCGTGTGGTAACAAGAAGGATGGAAAGACCCCATTGTTTAAGTGGCAACCGACATGCTAAATGAAATTTATAACGTTCTTGTGCGTGAACAGAGGGTAAAACAGGTTTTGGGTTTGTACGGCGTCAGATTGTGCGTGGACAGTCAAACAAAATATTTGAGGAACTCAACGCCATTCTTGGACCTCTTGATTGTGATCAACGCTTGCCGTACCGAGCTGGGACCAGAGATCCTAGTTGAATATAACTCGCGATCCAGTACGCCTTGATCGTCACGACTGTTTACTCATGTACCCCGCGCAACTAAACACAATATCCTGGAGGCAGTTAACAGGGATTGAGATCGGGACTCTTTGTCTGGTGTGGATGATTCGTCCACTTACTTCGGAATCTCAGACTACAGATGTGCACGACATCTTCCAGAAAGTCAAGAAAGAACTTCAAGCGAGGGCCAAAAGGCTCCAAAAAGACTTGGAGAGGAAAAGCAAGCGATCCTGAGAAGAAGTTGGAAGAAGATCAGCTCTTTCAGCTCACCGGTAAGCTGAAACAGGTGAAAGACGAGAAAGTCAAGGGGCTGGACGAGCAAGTTCAAAAGATGAAAGACAACATCGAAGACCTGAACCGGGATGGACAAGTTCCTGCATTAAGAATAATCTCGAGAAACGGTTGTCCAGGCGTCCCCGGTGACGCGAACTTCCTACTTCTTTCAGTACAACGGACGTAATTTTTGGTTTCCGTGCGGCCGGTTATCCTGCCAAACTGACCGGCAACTTCTAAAATAAAGCCCTGTGAATTTTGGACCAACCCTCTAAACGTTATTTCACGATTTAGAGGATGTTATACGGCCTGACATGTGCATACGGTATCAATTCATCCGTTGAGATGATCCATTTCTCATTTCAGTTTATTTTAGTCATGATATATGTTACTATGGCCGCCCCTATGTTATTGTGGATTTATATTCTGGTAATATGCAAATGTGTAGGTATGAGTGCTGTGGAGTTGTGATTGTGAGTGTCGGGCAGTGGAGATCAATTTAGGTTATACCGAGATCAGAGTATGTAATCACGAGATCATGAGTTTATAGAGCTTTGTTATAATTTCTTTGTAGAAAATTGCATAATTGAGCCATCGGAAGGGTGCTACGGAGTTTTTGGGCTATATAACGAGCACCTTCTTGATGCAATCCACTCCCTATAGTCAAGTTACGTACCTTCAACTATGATCGATAAGTATATGTGATTTGGTTAAAGGAACACAAAAAAAAAGGTGTAAATTTTAATGTTATAAATTGCATTCTTGATAAGTGTAGAACGCTAGAGGATCCCCGTTAACAAATTAATAACTGTAACTCTATCTGCAGCTCCTCAAAACCAAATTGTCCTTAAATTTAGTACAAAATAGATTTTAAAAGAAACTCCATCTAAAGGTCCAAATATCACAAAAGTATGGATATTTGAATAGGTTACTCAGTTCTTTAGAAAACACTTCTTACAAGGATCTTCCTAATTCAATTTTCACTGTAGGAAAGATACTTCCCGTGAAACATGATAGCAATAGGTCGCCGGTTACGTTCTACGGCCACGAGTTCCCATCCTCAATGCTTACGTTAGAGGGTTTCAGAAATAGATTGGCCGGATGTCTAGGGGATAATAACAACCTTCGTAATTATTTTAGTGAACTCTATAGCTAAATGAGATGGCAATAAATGAACACTATGAAAATTTATTTACATAGTGTTTCATTATTTATTTCATATATTATTTATTTACATGCATTCATTTATAAAATCAGGCACCATGTTACAAAGGTATAGGAATGTTGTATCTGAATAAATGATTGTATGAAGAAATGATTGTCAGGATATTTTGTCCAAGTTGCATTCATTTATACATCAGGCACCATGTTACATAGGTATAGGAATGCAGTATCTGAATAAATGATTGTCAGAAGAAATGATTGTCAAAAAGGGTGACATGGTTGCCTGAGATGGTCTTGATTTATGAAATTTTTGGCATATCCAAAATCCAAAATGCCCGCTCTCAACTCTTTAAATTCTAAACTCAAAACTCAAATTCACCATCCTGAGTGCAAATGCTCCTTCTGTCAATCAACTAAGCAGTGGTTTTGTAGTTTTGCATTGGTGTGGGAAATGATCTGCACTGCACTGCAGCAACCAAGAAATTGATTGGGGGTTAAGGAATTTTACTCCAAAAGTGCAACAAAAATTTAGCAATAGGAGATCAAGTACCTTGTTGCAAGGGAAGAGGCTCAATTTTGGACGCAAATCCAAGACCTCTAGATCCACAACCTGAACAACCATTAGGGAAATTTTGAGAACTGTTGAGGATGGCTTCTTCTGTGCCTGGCAAAACAAAGGAAGATGAACGGTTTTGCATGGCGATGCACCTTTATGGCCAAGTAATGGATTATTTGGAGGACCCCAAGCATTTTGCATAGATTCATGGTGGGAATTGTAAAAAGCCCATTCAAAAATTGACTGCTTTTAGTTTTATGGCAACACTTTTTATCAGGGAGGGCTAAGGATTTCTTATATCTATGACAGGTGGCAGGCTTTACAAGAAATGGTTGAGGTACATGAGAAAGTACAACAAAACTTGAGAGCTTAAGAACAAGTCTATTGGAGAAGGTCTCACAAAGAAGGAATATGGCAAAGTGTGGGGAACTATAGAAGACAAATTGAATGGAATGTGCCCAAGAATGGAAGCCATGTTTGGGAACATAGCAAACATTAGTCCACTTACTATGGTAAGTTTGGGAGATTTAAATCCCATTTTGAGTGAGGTTGGAGTAGAGGAGGTCCATGAAGGTGTAGAGGAGTGCTCTCAATTCCCATCTCCTCCAAAATTGGTGCTCTTGAACTCGGGCCTCCAATTTGTCCCAAACACCCAAGGGGTGGAAAGTGTAGGCATGGACAATGGAATCCTATCACCCGAAGATGAGTCATCATTGTTGCACCAATGGAGGACTCATCTTTCATTACACCACCTCCTTTAACTTCCATAGGGGATGGATCCGAGCGTGCTTTCCTTGACCAAGAAGGGGAACGTGACTCAGAAAGGAGAAAAGGTGGAATATTAGCAAGTAAGGTATCAAGGTTGTCACGTAGTATATCATTATCTCACAATTTAGCCAAAATTACCATATTGAAGGTAGATATTATAGAATCTAAGGAGAAGTTATCATTAGTTGAACAAGAAACCACCAACATGAGGAAAGAGAGAGAAAATGATGAAAATGTAAGCCGAGCGCATTAGATTAGAGACAAAGAAGATGAAAGTTGAAACTGAGAAGAAGTTAAGTACAAATAAAAGGAAAGCTAGGGCAAACAAACAAAAATTCAAGAAGAAGAGTTTACAGTCAAAGTGCACTCATGAAATCAAAATGAGTCTCTTCCAAGCAAGAAAATCTCCCAAAGAAGTAAGTAAATATTTCAAAGTTCTCACTTAAGTTAAGCATCCTACTCCAAATTCATCATACTCTAATGATAGTCAATAGTATTCCAAAATGTAACCTCAATATGATTACAATAAAGATGAGTTTACAAAACTTGATTAAGACTCTATCTCTATGTCTTTAATTGGATAATTGTTGCTCATTGTCACCGCTTATCTCCACCCATTGATGCCCAATGCAACCCACTTATCTCATTGTCACCGCTTATCTCCACCCATTGATGCCCAATGCAACCCATTGTTGAGTTTGTGCTGATGGAAAGTGGTGTAGGTTGGGTTCCAGGTGATGCTTGGTGGCACATGTAGGCATTGAGTAACACAAATCATTGATAGGATCAATGCAAAATGGCACACATACGCACTCAAAGATGTAGATCAATGATAGGGTCAATGCTGGATGGTGCACATAGGCACCCAAAGCTGCTAGGGTCCACCAAGTTTAGAGAATTTGGTTAAGGGTGACATGCAATGTGAGTGGCATGCATAGGCTTCAAGTGACACTTGGTTTGATGCACAAGATACAAAACACATGAAAATAGGTATGAGAGTTTGATCTAGGTGATAGAAGTTTGAGAAAATGAGATGAACATAAGATGTGTATAAATGAGTATAAATGTACACCATATGTATATACCTATGGAGCCAATAAAAATGGCCACTATGGTAGAGGAGAAGGAGGTAAAGAAGAAGAGGAAGATGCAACATGGTGTCTAAGTTCTCCTATTGCATCCTCAAGTCTTTGATGGTATACATGATATTGAATCCTAAATAGACTCAATGACCACCAAAGAGGCCATGCCCTCTCATCCAAGTCATTGTGCCTAATACCACTAGCAAGAAGAGAATATGGATCACTGCTATAAGAAATCAGTCTACTTGATGTCCACTCCTCTTCTGCCCAACTAACAGCAGGCCTATCGTCATGGACAAATCTATCCAAAGCTCTCATTATTAAAGGATCAACGATGAACTATATGATACTCTCTCTACCCTATAAGTATGGAAGTGGGTAGGGTGGATAGCACCATGTGGATGGTTCCTATAATAAGAGAGTGCATAACTATCAAGGATCAAAAGATCATGAAGAGGTAAACCTAATGAAGTAAGATGCTCATATGATCTAACTCTAAGTTTTCTGAACTCAAAATTTCATTGGATATCTACAGAACACAAAGAGACTAGGCAGCAAGACCCAATGTGAATTCCCTTGGGGAGTTCCAACCATTGCCAGATGCTCCATAAAAACCACTCCACTCCACTCCATTTGGAATAAGATCTATCCACAAGATAACCTCAAAGCATAACAAACAGAATTGGATGAGATGGCTAACATTAGGATGTGCTACCCACACTATAGGTCCTGACTATGTATGAGGGAACCAACCATGGACGGAAAAAAGTAGCACCACAAAGCCATAATGATGCCAAACAAGTAACATCCATAATAGTAATCTTCTTCTGCAAGAAGCCTATGAAGAGAATAAGTGGAATATACTTTCTAGATAGACAAAGCCTCTCTCTAAAATCAGTCTAAGTCCCCTTAGTCTCCACACTAGGAGGTAAGGAATGGGAGGCAAAGGTCTAGGGCTCTTGAGTCATAACACTACAGGGTAACATATGGGTCTCATTTATCACAAGATGGCATGGGTCTGGATTTGCATCTCACTATGGGTATGGGTTTGGCAAGCAATAGTGCAAAGTCTTGGTCCAAGATAGCCACATGAGCCCTCACTTGAGCTAGACTACTCTCACTCTCTTCTACCTAAGCATGTGCACTCTTGTACCTCTCCATAGCAAATGCTAACTCTTGTGCATGATTCAATAATTGGACCCTATAACCCTCGGCCATGATAGCTACACTAAGATGTCCAAGTCCAAGTCAACTAATCTGTGCTCTCTCTCTCTATCTCATAAGTAATAAAGGTCAGATATCTCTCTTCCTTTGCAGCAAGAGTCTCCTCCCACTCACAAAGAACTCTCTCTCTCTACTAAAAATCTACCCTACTCCTCAAAGCTCTTTAATCTACTCTTGTGCACAATGAGAAGTCTCTCTTGCTCCTCTACACTCTCCAATCTACTCTTGCGCTCAACTAAAAGCCTCTCTCGCTCCTCTACACTCTCCAATCTACTCTTGTACAAAAGTCTCTCTCTCCTCAGCTACTTGAACACAATCATCTAAAACATGCATAATGTCAACATAACAAGAAGAAAGTGAAAGTACTTTGAAGGGTGAGGGATGAGGTACTCCTTCCACAGACGGAGAAAGGGGTGAAGGTGAAGAAGAGGAAGAAGGAGCTATCTCAACATGTGTCTCAACACAAATCTGTTGAACACCTACTCACAAGTTCACCATTTAGTCATCCATCAAGTAAACCTTACTTTTGAATCAATCAATCCAATAAAAAATTTCATTTGGGCATGTTAAATTAACTTATTTATTAAATCTGGTGTATATACAATAGAACTTTGTATGTTCTCAAACAATGAGAACATACAAATATGCCAAAACTAAAATCTAAGCAATCACTCACCATCCTTATCCTCTCCATCATCATCACTCTTGTCATCATCATCACTCTTTGCATCATCATCCTGTTCATCATGTATAATCTCCTCCTCTCCATCACTCAAGTACATCACTTCCTCCTCAAGAATAAAATCTCTCTCCACAAAGAGGTGAGTGAGTATCTGCCCAAGGAAAGTGACTTTGAACCTACACTCCTTAGGTCTCCTCAATTGGCTTTGCAAACTATCCACCTCTACAATGATAGCTCAAAAATGCCAACTCTTCCAATCATAATACTCCACACCAAATCTCCTCAACTTTGTCTTGGTGTTGAGAACCAAATGCACATGTACAATCTTGGGCCAAATAGTTGGTGCCACAAGTGCACCCATCAACTTGAAGCAAGCCTTGAAAGCAAGATATACACATTGCTTTGCCAAATACCTTTTTGCAACCCTATCTATTTGGGGAACCTAATCTGAAATAATTGTGTAATGGAAAATTCTCTTTCTTGGTGTCCTCTCCCTTGGCATTGCAAGTGCTTCTCTTATTACATACACATTCAATTGAAATTGCCTCTGCTTGACCAAACCTGTGCATGAATTCTAGTCCCAAGAACTCACAAACTCAGTACATGGATGAAACTACAAAAAGCACAAACCACAAACCACAAAAACTTAAAACCCTAAAACTTAACCCCTTCATCCCAATCCCCGACACCATTGGTGGCCGTTGGTGGCTGCTGGTCTATGCTCAAAGATACCCTAGACCAAAAAAAGATGCCTGATGGCGCTCATTGCCACTTTGAGATAGGAAAGAAAGTGAAATTGGCACAAGGTGACACCCATTGGAGCTAGCAGACAGGTGTTGTGGTGCCAAGTGATGCATGGCAGGGCAATGTGGGGCACAAGGTGGTGCACATTGCCATCAGGTGATGCCCGTTGACGCATAATAGACAAATGCAATGGTGCAAAGAGACAAAGGGTAGGGCAATGTGACGCCCAATGCTGTGGGTTGGCACCCATCAAAATTGTGGAGTAGGCACAGTTGCACTAGGTGCTACTAGGTGACGCTCATCAATGCCATGGAGTTTAGGATATAGTGCATCAATGCTCATTGCCGTGCAGTTTGGGGTATAGTGCATCAATGCTCATCAATGCAAGGCAGCACGGGACACTATAGGGAGGCACTATGCGACAGACCCAGGTGGCACTAGGTGATGCCCATAGGCGCTAAACATTTAGACTAAGAAAGTGAAATCCCCTTACAAAACTTGAGAAAAAATGCAGAAAAGAAATGGGGAAAGCATTGGAAATACCTCAAGATAAGGATAATGCAGGCCAAAGGTAATTTTGAGGTCAAGCACATCAAGATTGACCTCACTAACTCTAGCTACTGCAGTTCAAATTTGATGCTTACAAATCCAAGACCATTTGATGAAGTTGGTTGGGTATTGAATGGTGTGGAATCCAATCAGCCAATTTCCTTCTTGCATATTCCTCAAGTTTTCACCATTGACAATCTTCTTGTAACCCCAGATTTCTGCCATGGAGAATGAGTGAAATTCAAATGAATGTGACTACCTGTGATATTATTGGGCTATTTGCTCTTGTTTAGAAACTATTTCTCTTGATTGATTCCCAAACACTCTTCTACTCAGTCACAAACCCTCTCTTCTCCTTCTGCTCAGTTTCAAAATATGCTCAGTTTCTATTCTTGTTTTCTTGAAAAATAAATCTATCTAAAACCCCACCACTCTCAAACGTCCTTGTTTAGCCCAAAAATTGCCTAAGAACGGGTATATCCTTTGGAAACATTAAAAACAAAAAACCACTAAGTTGATGTGCAAAACATTTCAGATCTGCAACACGTTTCCTCTGCAAAATGTTTCCTCCCCAAAACCTCCCCAAACTTCTGGTCAATTTGAGAAATGTAAAACTTATGAGCAAGTCAATTTTATATAGGGTTCCACATGACAAAATATATCTCTAAATTTTTTTCCCTATATTTGAATTTCACAAAAATTAACCTGAATTCAACAAGAAAAATATAGAATCATGAGCCTTAACCAATGGCAACATGTGGCACTTCATGTGTAATACCAAGAGCTAGCCATATGATCTAGATGTGAAATTTGGTTTGGTAACATCTGGAATGATGTTATACATGATGGTCAAAATAGATCAGATAAAAATATCACCAAAAGGGTACTTCTACTAATAGGATAGAAAATCAAAATAGATTTGAAAACCTTAGAACCAATAGCTAGACATATGATTTGAAGGTGAGAATTGGGTTTGTAATATTTGGAAGGATGTTATATAGGATGGACTGAATGGATCAGAAAGAAGTATCACCAAAAGGGGACTTCTACTAATAAAGTTGGAATTGAAATAGGGCTAAAATCTTTGAAGGTAATTTTGGAGGTCTAAACGGATGAATTAGACCTCAAAAATGTGCAAACTCCCCCCCCCCCAACAGAGGTAGGGTTGGCCTTTCCTCTCCCTTGCTTTGTCTTGTTGAGAACTTTCCAACGGTACTTCACCCACGTGATTTTAAGATTCCTACAGGAAGATTCTCTAAAATATTCCCTCTGGTCAAAGCTTGTTTGACCAACCAGATAGGACCAGGACGGACATGTCACCCATCCAAGTAAGTAATCCAAGGGTGGAGCTTGCTGACATGTCACCTATCTATGTACTTAATTCTATGGTGGAGCTTCATTGGAGGAGAGCCGCTTTGCCTATATAATAAAGAGAAGGTGCTCCTTTGGGGCATCGGAGTTTGAGTGTGAAAGTGTGTGTTTCTCATGTTGTGTTTCTCTTCAGGTCTCCTATCCTTGGAGTATTACAATGGTATCAGAACAAGTGTTATCCAAGAGAGCGGATCACCCCTCTTGGAAGAACATGGGCTACTGAGACTGAGTAATTTTGAGGAGAGACATTTTGGTGTAATTGGTAGATTAGGAGGATAGAATGGATGCTACGGGACGACAATATCTAGTGCCTTGCTTTCCATTCTTGAATCCATTCAACATCAAGATTATGTACATTCAATGCAAGCAAGTGAGAGTGTATTTGGTTTTTCACTTCGGAGCAGAGTTCATGGATCTAGTAATGAATTTGCCAAACCCAATGATTTTGCCTATAATGATTTACAATAGAGAGTGGGATTTGACAATTTGCATTTTGTGGTGATGGATTTGAATATCACTAATCCTTTCCCTTTTAGCACTCAAGTAGAAATTCATTATGTAATGAGACCAAAAGTGATGTTTAGGGATTTTGTGGTCAAGAATTTTGGTGAGGAATATTACCAACAAGTGGTAGCTTCTGAGGTCCCAATGGTAGTTCCAATAGTTTGTGCGCCCTCCAGAGTGATCATATTAACTTTTTGTTGAAGTTTAGGGTATAGTTTTTGAGTGTTATAAGGACCATGGATCTGCAATTGCAGGAGTTGGTGCAAGGAATGTAGGGGATGTTGAACGAATTTCAAGAGATTAAGATGACCATGGAGGTGTTACAAAGTCAAGTGCAGACCCTCGGGAATGATCAAGCAATGCAAGAAGAAAAGCCGTCTCAAAATCCAATACTTGCTGGAGAACTGGATCTTGAGAATGAATTGATATTTTTCGTTATTTTCAATAGAGATCACTGAGCATGTTGCAAGCGTGTTTGCATGTGGGTACTTGACTGATAAAGCCCTCACATGGTACAACGCTTGGAACGATCCATGTTGGCCGAGAGAAGGGAGGTCACATGGACAACAATGCAAGAAGGATTGCTGAAGAATTTCCAATTGGTGGATTTTGTGCAGATGGCCCGGATCTGACTATGAGGATTGAAACAAAAGAACAACATACAAGAGTATGTGGAGGCATTTCTGGATCTACAAGTTGCAATAACCGACATGAGTCCAGCAGAGGCTCTTGACAATTGCAAACAAGGGTTGAAGGAGCGGATTTGCCAAGAAGTCATGGTACAAAATCCTCACACGATATTTGAAGCCATTGCTTGTGCACAAAGAATAGTAGGAGCATTAGGTGGAGGTGAAGGTGTAGTTTCACCTCAACATTATTGGGTAGAAATGCCACCCATGGGTGGACCAGTACCAATGGAACTGGGTAACCTTTGGTTTCAAGACCAAGGAGCATGACCGCTTCAAGGAGAATGGGGATGGATAGAAGAACGGGGAGATAGAGTCCCACAAAGAGAAGGAACTCAAGGAGAACAACGCCATTGTTACAATTGTGGTTGTATTGGGCGTATATCTACCAACTGTCAGGCTCAACTTCCCAAAGTCCCTTGACCTTCATACATGTGATCTTTGAACAACATGGAGAGACGCATTAGAGAGGAGGAGGTGGAAATCACTTTGGAAAATGAAGATTGCCAGTAAATGTACATCGTGGCCTTACTGGCTCAATAAGGATGTAGAAAAGCAAGGGAAGGAAGAAGACAAGCGCACAAAGGTACCAAAAGATAACCTCACAATTGATTGTAGTGAATGGGGTCCTAGAAGGCAATCAAGTGAGAGTGTCAATAGATACGGGAGCTATAGAGAATTTCTAGTCTCGCTCTATTGCAATAAGATTGGGAATGGATCTAGAGAGAGATGAGAATGAAGAAGTAGAGTTACCTAATGGACAATTAGAGAGTATTGAATCATTACCCAAGCGGGCAACGCTTTGTGTAGGAAAATATCAAGAAGCAATTGAGTGGCAAGTGATACAACTAGCTCGTTATGATGCAATCTTAGGTATGCCATGGGTGGAGCATTATAACCCTATGGTAGATTGGAGGAAAAAAGTAGTGACAACCCACCAATGGTCGATCATTGGGGTTAAAGAAAAATCACATAGGCAAGAATTGCCTCTGTATATCATAGGGACAACAACTATCTATAAGACTAATAGGTGTTTCATGGGTCTAATAAGAGAAGTCCAGAGTGCACAACTTGAAGGACAAATTCTTGAGAAATTGAAGGATGTCGTAAATGAGTTTCAAGATGTCTTTTGTGATGATCTACCCTTAGGATTACCACCAAAAAGGAAAGTAGATCATAAAATTGAGACACTCCCGGGGAAGACACCTCCCTGTAAGGCCCCATATTGACTATCACCTCATTAGTTGGAGGAGTGCAAGAATCAAATTGAGGATATGCTGCAAAAAGGGTTCATCCAACCTAGCGTATCACCATATGGGGCTCCGGTCTTGTTCGTCTTGTTTGTGAAGAAGAAAGATGGTAAAATGCGCATGTGCATTGACTATCAAGGTCTCAATCAACACATAGTGAAGAACAAATACCCATTACCTCGTATGGATGATCTATTCAATCAACTCAATGGAACAAGACACTTCACCAAACTAGATTTGCGGAGTGCTTACAATCAAATCCAAATTGTAGAGGAGGATGTGTACAAGATTGCCTTTTGAACCAGGTATGGCCACTTTGAGTATCTCGTGATGCCTTTTTGTCTCACCAACGCACTTATCACTTTCATGAGTCTAATGAATGACATATTTCATCCATATTTGAATAAGTTTATCATTGTCTTCTTGGATGAAATATTAGTATACAGTAGCACAATGACGGAACACACACAACATCTACGAGAAGTCCTTCAGATTCTAAGACAAAATTGATTGTATGCCAAAATCTCAAAGTGTGAGTTTGGCAAGTCTACAATAGACAACTTGGGGCATAGAGTAAGTGCAAAAGGTATTCAAGTATTGACAGATAAAATAGAGGTCATTCAAAAATAGAGTGCCCCAAAAGATCAGACTCCGCTCAAGAGCTTCTTGGGTTTGACGTGATTCTATAGTCAATTTGTCAAGGACTTCTCCAAGGTTGTACAACCTTTAACAACATTGCTTGGCACGGGGAAGAAGTGGACATAAGGAACCGCACAAGAGTTGGCCTTTCAAGAATTAAAAGCCGCCTTGCTACATGCACCAATCTTGAAGTGGTATGACCCAAAACGTCCAATCAAGTTGGCTATAGATGCATTAAGTGTAGCAATTGGAGCAGCCTTACAACAAGAGTGGCATGACGGATGGCATCCCATCGCATATTTCTCTCAAAAGTCGTTACCAGCAAAGTGCAACTACCACACCACAGAACAAGAAGAGTTGGCCATCATCTTGGCAACCAAGCATTGGAAGCACTATTTGGGCGAGAAAGCATTTATGGTAGAGACAGACCACAAACCTCTAGTCTACCTCAAGACGCAGAAGGATCTATCTCGTCGCCAGATTCGATGGGCAAAGTGGCAAAAATGCTTCAGCATGACAATCACCTACGTTGTAGGTAAAAAGCAACTTGTAGATGCATTCACCCGCATGCCAATGGCAAACAACTTTGGTGGCAGAGGTTCAGATTAACCCTAAATTCTGGCTAGAGATTTTGGTGGCTACAAAAACTGATCCATAGATTGTTGAAGGGCAATCATCCAAAGACATCACCAACACCCAAGGCCTCACCTTTTGTGATGGCAGATTATGGATTCCAAATGTCCCAATATTGTGCACCACCATTCTAGCGGAATGTCATGATTCGGCCATTGTAGGTCATGTTGGAGTGGACAAGACCTTGGATGAAGTCCAACACCATTACTATTGGCCCAAGATGAGCAACGATGTGATGGACTACGTGCGTAGTTGCTTACTTTGTCAAGAGAACAAAGCTTCTAATCAAGCTCTTACAGGGCTCCTGCAACCTCTCCCCACTCCTACACAACATTGGGAACAAGTGTGTATGGGTCTTGTCTATGAATTACCCAAGACTACATTAGGATTTGACTCCATTGTGGTCTTTGTAGACCGGCTCTGCAAAATGATTCATGTACGCCCTACCACCAAGGAGGTGACCGCTCCACAACTTGCTCAATTATACTTAAATGAAGTCTTCTATCACCATGGCTTGTCTTGAGTACTCATTGCCGATAGGGTACTCAATTCACCCGTTTGTTTTGGTGCACCCTCTTTGGTTTCTTCAAAACCAAGTTGGCCATGTCCACAGCTTACCACCCACAAACAAATGGATAAATAGAGCGGGCTAATCGCACTATTGAAGACATGTTCTGCGGCTTCAACTTAGAAGAGCTGGAGAGGTGGGACACCCTTCTCCAATTGGTGGAATTCGCTTACAAGAATTTAGTGAATGCATCCACCCAGGTCACTCCGTTCTTCCTCATGTATGCTGAGCATCCCTTCACACCTTCCAGCTTGATGAAGATACGTCTGGTGGCTACCAAGGTCGATGCAGTCAACACATTTGTTTCTAGAATCCAACAAGGGGTGGAGAGCGCTAAGCACAAATTACAAATTGCACAAAATTGCCAAAGTAGTATGCTTATGCACACCGTAGACACATGGGGTTCAATGTTGGGGATCAGGTATAGCTATCGACAACCAACCTCATATTAGTGGGACCTCGCAATCTCAGACCTTGTTTATTAGGCCTTTCTTAATTATCCGTCGAGTCGGCACTGTGGCCTATCACCTTGAGCTACCACCAAACATGAAGATCCATCTAGTGTTCCATGTTTCCCTTCTATGCAGATATGCTCCCCAATCAGGCTTGCGTCATTCCACACAAGACATTTGACCTTGTCCGACACTCATTGATGGCAACAAGGAGAATATGAAGTGGAGCGTATTCTCCAAAAATGTATGCGTGGTACTCGTCATCCACGGGTGGATTATCTTGTCAAGTGGAAAGGTTACCCCCTCTATGAAGCAACCTGGGAACCCACTACCAATTTGACACATGCACCGGTGTTGGTGCAAGCATTTGAGGAACAAGTTCCTCAAATGCTTGCACCAACGAGGAGGTTGCGTCTTAAAAGGAGGGAGGTTTGTAATACCAAGAGCTAGCCATATGATCTAGATGTGAAATTTAGTTTGGTAACATCTAGAATGATGTTATACATGATGGTCAAAATAGATTAAATAGAAGTATCACCAAAAGAGTATTTCTACTAATAGGGTAGAGAACCAAAATAGATTTGAAAACTTTAGAACCAATAGCTAGACATATGATTTGAAGGTGAGAATTGAATTGGTAACATCTAGAAGGATGTTACACAGGATGGACTGAATAGATCAGAAAGAGGTATCACCAAAAGGGGACTTCTACTAATAGAGTTGGAACCAAAATATGCCTGAAATCTTTGAAGGCAATTTTGAAGGCCTAAACGGATGAATTAGGCCTCAAAAATCTGAGAAATTCCCCTCAAATGGAGGCATAGTTGGCCTCCTCGGCTCCCCCTCCCCCACTTTCTCTCATCGAGAGCTTTCCAACAGTACCTCACCCACGTGATTCTGAGATTCCTACAAGAAGATGCCCTAAAAGATTCCCTCCTGTCAAAGCTTGTTTGACCAACCAGATAGGACCACGACTGATATCACCCATCCAAGTAAGTAATCCAAGGGTGGAGCTTGATGACATGTCACCTATCTGTATACCTAATCCTATGGTGGAGCTTCATTGGAGGAGATCCGCTTTGCCTATATAATAAAGAGAAGGTGCTCCTTTGGGGCATCGAAGTTTGAGTGTGAAAGTCTGTGTTTCTCATGGTGTGTTTCTCTTCAGGTCTCCTATCCTTGGAGTATTACATCATGTTGCCAACCCCTGCACCCACCCACCCATGCCCGACACACAACCATTATTTAAAGAATCTACGCCTCTAGGCACCATCATGCAAGAATGAGATGTGCGCCATTGAGTGGAGATGAGCACCATCGGGCGCCAATGTGCAAAACCCAAATGTTATCCTGTGGTTGGTGGCTCCTAGTGCCCACTGGTGTCTATAGGTGAGCATCGGTTGGTGTCACCCACAACCATCCAAAGTCTTGGTGTCACCTAGCATGTTTGGGCAAGCATCGGCCGGTGCCACCCATCACCATCTAGACTCTTTGTGTCACCTAACATCATTGAGTGCATCCTCTACAATTTTTAAACTTGGATGGTGTTTGTGTTGAGGCAGGCAACATATGAAATTTTTTGATAAGCTATGGACAGTGTAAACAGTGTAAACAAGATACAAGATTACTTACAACAAGATATTGCACATTTTTTATATGAAGAATTTGATAAATGATATTTTTATTACAAAGGAACAAAATCTCATTTCATTCTAGGATATCATGGACAGGTGAGCAAGGCATTGTTGCATCACCCTTGATCTACTTTCTTTTTGACCCAAGTCTATTCCATTAAAAGATATTTTTGAATCTATTTGACTTTCCTCAATAAATCTTCCATCATCTTTTGACCACATGTCAGACTTATTCATTTAAAAGTTAAACAAAAACCCACTTAATAATAAAATAATACAAATGGAAACCCACTTCAACAAATATGCACTTCTAATATTGTCTTTAAGGTGCACTCTAAGCTCACAAAGAGAATGCTATCTAGCTTTTAATACTCCTACACAACGCTCATTTATCACCCTTGCCTTTGCCAAATATTTTTTGAACTCTTTACTCTTGTCCTTATTTTGGGCCTCCTTGAAAGCAGGGACTAGATGATGCATGGGTACATATAGTGAATCTCCTAGAAGTTACTCTTTGGCCTCAAAACTGCCACACCTCCCTCTTTGATTCAAATCATTCCATAATGATGATGTTTTCAAACAAGTCATGTTGTGACATGACCCTATCATTCTTGGAAATTAAAAAATCAAAGCTAACCTTTAATAAAATCATGCAAATGTACAAAGCGTACTACCAAAACTGAACAAAAGAACAAACATAATATAGAACACTTACCTCTTGTAAAATGTATAATTCTCCTTTTACAGCCACAAATCACTTGGCCGTTTAAGGAATATGAGCCCTTTTAGCTGAGATAGATTTCTCCATCCACAATTGGTCAAGTGGCAAGAGGAAACAATGTTCCATCTACCAAACCAACACAATCAAGGAAACCTTTCTGGGCAAAAACAGCGGTATCATCCTCCTCTCCTTGTGCTTAGGCTATGCAACTTGACTCCTCATCAAATCTAATATTGTGGTCATAACTCAATCTATAGAGGCAATTTTTGACCCTGCACTAATACCCCAAATGTTTATGCTTGCAACATAAGCTCCATTACCATGATGCCTAGATCTATCTTGAGCTAGAGCTACTTGGATCCACACAGCTGTTTGCTCCTATATTTGGTAGTTCTTTTCAAATACATCATGTGTTTTATCAATCTACTAATGTTGAAAAGGAATGAACATCCATTCTAGTAAGTTTGCAAGAGGCCTTCACATCTAGATTTCTAAAATACCTTATCACAAATTTTCTACTTCAAGGATAAGTAACTTGAGGTTCTAGGTATCTATGTGTATGGGCATAGTCCCACCAGCCAATCAATAATTCTAACATATCTAAATAAATTTTTTAGTGAGCATGGCTATCATCCAAATCATAGTAATTTCTACATCATTTATACTCTTCCTCAACATTATGCAAAATAAAGACTCTAGTTTCTCCACTCTTGTTGCATAAGCCCTTACTTTCTTTCCATTTCCTTGCTTGAGAAAGGTAACCTCACTCATCAATCTCTCATAACTTTTATCCAATAGAAGATCTTAATGAGTTCTACAATCAAATTGTCCCAAAATTCCTCTTCACTATCTCTCTTCTATTTCTTTTGATATTCTAATTCATACCATTTAAGAACTACATCCTTAAAGAAATCTAGTAATAATGAGGCCTGCTCATTCTAAATCGTCTCATTGTTTCTTATGCAAGCTCTCTCAAAGTCTCTCACAAAAGTCTCTACATCTTCTCCATCCTTGCCAAAAGAACCAAATTTTTCTCCATCTTAGCCTCTCACTACCTTTCTCCATTCATTATTTTTCCTTTGGTCTCTCACTCTATAATTGATAGACTAAAAATATGATTATTATCATTTGAGATTAGTCAATTATAGAGAATATAAAAGGTTCAGATTGTTCTAAATTTTCCATCGCACAATCAAATCCTAAAGTGCATATCAATTGAACCCTTATGGATAGTTTATCCATAAATTGAAAATTAGCTCTAACATTAATCTTGAGAACTAGTTGATGAAGACGTTAGTTTCTTTGTAGTGGTACTAAGACTCTCTCCAAGGCTTTTCATCAAGGTCTCCAAAGTGTATTGCTCCACTACACTCATGGCTCTATGGAAGTCCTTTGACTCCACAACTTCACACAACTCCTTGGTCTTAGGTCTTTTTTTCTCCCAATCTTGGTGAGGAAGATCCAAAATGCTATCCCAAGTCAAGTTAGCCTCTCCTTTCTCTCAATCTCTTCCTCTCAAAGCTCAATAGACATGAACTTGTCTTATGTTTCTTTTTGTCACATAGGAAAACACCTAAAATGACTCTTTCCTCCAAGTGGTGAAGGTTTTGAATCCTCTAAACACTCTCTTCAAATTCTACTCTAAACTCTCATTTCTTCAAATCAGCTACTATTATCTCCTTAACCTCTTTAAGAACCTTACATAACCTCAAATTCCACTCTTTATGGCCCTCCATGCTCCCAAGAGCATGCATGAATCTAAACACACAAATATTCTTTTAGTTGTTCCCAAACTCCTCATGAGAGCCAATCTTCCAAAAATAGAGCCTTCTTCACAATGCAAATTCATTGTCTCAATTAGTAACTCCCACTCCTTTGAAACTTTCTCACCCAATCAAAACTCTAAGATGTCTTCTCTTGTAAAACTTCAGTCCTTTTCATTTAGCCATTTGGCATAGTCATTTCCCTATTCAAGACACATCTTCTTAGATTTGGTCTAAAACCACCTTTTCACTTTAGAAATTTATAATATCCTATTCAAAAGTGATCACTCTCCATTTTTAACCCATAAGGTAGCATATCTACCATTGAATATTTTCAAAAAGTTTTAAGGACTTGGTTTAAAATTCTAGAGACCATGTAGTTTTTTCAAGCAATTTTAGCTCTACCATTTTAGTGCTACCATCATCCAAAAATTCTAACTCATTGCATGTAGCAACTCTCATAATAATTCCAAGTGTCATAACTAAAAGACAACCCAAAATATCATCTATAAAGATCTCAAGTCCAGAACTCAAACTTAAAGTTTTATCCAAAATCACTATAATCTCCAGAATCTTCAATCCATCACCTCATATAATCTTTACAAATCCTCTCATGTGTATAGGAGGTAAAATACCACCTCAAAAATATTATAATGATTAAAAAAGTATTAAAATGGATCTAAGTTCTCTAATATAAGTTCAACCCTTGTTTCCTTTAATATGCTCTCCAAGTGAGGTCTCATAGCTTCCTTTTATCTAATATAGAATTAAATGTGGATCATTATGTTGCCTTCTAGAGAGATCTTGCCAAAGGAATCAAAAATGTGAGCTAGCCTATCGATCACTTAGGATAAAATTATAATGGCTATTAGAGTAGCACACCATGGACAAAGATGGAAAAAAACTAAATTCCATCACACTCCTTCAAGGCTAAGAACTCCAAGGCACCTCCAAGATTTAAACCATTGCTCATTAGAGAAATCAATGAGAGAGAGATATTTGTAAATTAAATAATGATGTGTACTTCATTATCCACAGTTTATATAATATGTGCAATAATTATATGCCAAAGTTATTGATTACCATAGTCACTCAATTTACTAAGAAAAAATCATATAAAGTCAAAAGTCTAAGAGAATAATCCCTCAATCATATGATTTTATCTTGATCAAAGAACTAAGTCAAGTATTTCTTTTTCTTTCATCTTTTATAGAAAAATCTAAACCAAAATAGCTTGTGTACTCAAGAGTTCTCAACTTTTTCTTCAAAGCCAAATATCTAAGAATAATAGAAAGTTAATACACTAGAATCCAACATAGTATGCTCACTCTTTCATCTTTCCTTTAAGTAGATTCAAATCTATCTTGGCTATGATTAACTCTAAAACTGGATTTTGCAAGCATCAACACTTACAACCAAAAGATATCCAAGAAGGAGATTGGGTACTATTGATGGTAATAGCCTAAATAGTCAACATAATGTAATGAACAAATTTTCAAAGCATTGGTTTGGGCTATATGTGGTTGTTAGTATGCTTGATAAATTTTTTTACTCTCATTGGGAGTTACATGGAAGCAAGCTTCATTTTCAATTTCATTCAAACAAGTCAAGCTTTCAAGCATCAAGAGAGGATCTTGAACATGGAAGACATTAGCAAGGAATTTGATTTCTTTGAATTTCAAATTGAAGATCTAGTGCTAGAAGATAAAGAGTCACAAGAATTAGATGAGGAGGTAGTATATTGCCAATCACAACATATGATTTGGTTGGTTGGTGCATACCAAAGGATAAGTTAAGGGGAGGTGGATGTGGTTTGCCTAGTGAGTGAAATAGTCATAGTATGTACAACACTTTTTGTTGTATATGATTTATGTGATCCTCCAATGAATCAATTGCCATATGAGCAATCCACGTACATTCAAGTGATTGGTTGTGTATAGTATGGTTGTTCCCACATCAAGTCTCCAATCTATATAGGTGGTAGAAGCTCAATGAAGAATAAAGTACTTTTGAGTCATGTGAGTCTCCAATGGGAGATAGTAGAACAGAGTGGAAGTTTGATTGAAAAATTTTTTACACTCTTGATCTACCTCTCTCAAATCCTTTTTTCATAAGGCTTCAAATTATGAATCATGATCACTTTTGGGCTGGGATGGTTAGCTCAAATTGGGGTTACATTTATGGTATTGATGATGGATAACTTGGATCCTATTATCTTCCCTATGTTTACTTATGAATAGGTTTGTGACTTGACCATATATACACCTGTTGTAGAAGGAGAGAAATTTTTTTTTGCTCAATACCTTAAAGGTAGAGTTTGGGGATACATGTGCCAAAAAGAGGAGTTGTTAAATGTCAACAGTACAAGATTTTGGGTCTCAACATGTTGAGTATGGGGTTGTCAACATTTGGGGGAGTTTGGGAAGGCAGTTTGCAAAGAGAAGACCATAGTTGGAGATAAGATGTAATGTCCTAAAGATAGGAGAACCCCCAGAGAAACACAAGAGAAGAAACACAAAGCTTCAATCCTCAATACTCTGATGCCCCCAAAAGAGCACATTGTCTTTATTATATAGCAAGGACAATCCTCTCAAAGGGAGCTCCACCTTTGGACCATATACATGAATTGGTGATCTATTAGCAAGCTCCACTCTTAGATTAGTTGTATGGATAGGTGACCTACTGGTCTTTGTGGTCTTTGTGACCTATGGGTGTCCAAAAACTTCATCAATCCCACTCCAAGACCAACCCACCCAAGCACGTGGCCATCCTGTCAAGAAAGCACATCACCTCTTTGACAATCATTTATTTCAATATGGCATGAAACATCTCTAATATAGCAACTGATTTTTTTAAATGAATGCAACTGGACAAAAATATCCCGGAATTATATTTCAAATGGATTCATTTATTACCATCTCATCTTGTTACCGAGTTCACTAAAATTAATTAAAAATTTTGTTATTTATCTCATAATCATCCGCCAAATCTATTTATGAAACCCCCTAATGGATAGACCACAGCTTTGAGTTTCCATCTTATAAACTGTTTGGTCTGTTAAGATGTAGAGCTTGATTCATCCGATTTGTCTCCATCTGGGATGCTGAGATCAGTGGCTCAGATTATCCTGTGGTGGCACAATAAAGGGGTTCGTTCTTCTTTGATGCTATAGAAAGGGGCTCTAGGTAACTTTGATTTGCATGAAGTTTGCTAGGAGAGATCAGACTAGAAGGAGATAATCAGGAGAAAGGCAGATTAAGATAGACTTAGGAACAGATTGGACAAGGAAAGAGTTGGTGGACAAGGAAAGAGTTGGTAGACAAAGCTTCCCCTTGATCTCTGGAACCTGTAAAATTCTTTGATACGTGTTTCGAAGGGTGTTGTCGTTCGATAGTATGGATGATTTTTTTATTATTTTTTTCCCTCATGTCTTTCCTTCCAGCGCGCGCAGGGTTGATCTCAATAGTTGAAGATTGTCAGTGTCACTAGAAGAACAGATCTCCAACATGGTCAATGTCATTAGAGGAACAGATAAATCAGTCTCACTGGAGGAACAGATCTCCAACATGGTCACCGTTACTTGCGATTCATGCAGTATAGAGATCTATCGAACATCGGTAGCAAGACTCATGTATGAAGCATCAAGTTTCTGGACCAATCCAGAAATCTGCGGTTGTTCAAGGTCACCGTGTACAGCTCTTCCAAGTTAACGCTTGTAGTAGTACAAGTGAATCTGATCGCCATCGCTATGTCGTGAGCATGTGTCAATTCCTCGATATGGTATGAAACGTGCATGAGATAGTTCTAGTGTAGCTAGACACGTCTAAGACTTTTCTCTACAGAACGAATTCGAGGGATCGGTTAATGATTACATATCTGCTGATTAAAATCACATTGCAGGGTATATAGTTTTATTCTCTGAGCAAACTCCTCATTGACATTTTTGTCAATGCACAGATTATGCTCATGGGCTTCAATGCACATAGGCTTAAATGCACTCATCTATCAATATTACGTATATCGTTTTCAGTGTCAACGTGTAGGGCCCATGCGCTCATCAGATCCTCCGGAAAGCGTTAAAGGCCAAGCTCTGGAGAGGCATAGAGCTCCCAGAATAGCTCGAAATCCGAATCTTGCAGTGATCCACCAACTCTTCTGAAAACTCTGTCGGAAGTACCCAGTTGGATGACTCTTCGCTGTAGTTCTTGGCCATAGTACCATCATCTACGACGAATGGATGAAGTCTGGAAGAACTTGTTTTCGTCAATGGAAAGTCCAGGTGTTCAATGGACTGCAGCGGAACTAAAATTCGCATTCCCCTCTGAACAAAAGAACTGGCTTTCACGACCAAATGCACAACGATGATTCTTATATGATGAAGTTCTCTCTTCAGTTCTCCTCTCATTGTCATGGGGCGTTGCTTTCGTACTTCCTCGGTCTTCAGTTGTAATGTTCCGTTGGGGCGGGGAACTGTTAACTTGCCGACCTCACTTTGCGTTTAGGCTTTGGGCCAGTGTGTTAGAGCTTTGCTGCTTTTGAGTATGAGTCCAGATCATGTGCTTCCAAGTCGCGGCTGCAGCTTCTCAGAAGGTCCTATGAATCAGTGATCCCGATTCCAACGTGTAGTAACCTAGTGAAGAGATAGCAGCTTACTTTGACAGTTCGCACCTGGTTGTATTCAAAGCTGCCTCTCAATCCACATAAGACGAGTTTTGCAGCATATCGATTTGCATTACGCTCTTTGTTCTGCAAAGCGCAAAAAGCATAATGCAAAGCGATATGTTCCTTAGTTCTATGTCGGCACCAACTTTTATCAGGCATCTATGGCCATAGAAGCAAGATAAATGGAGTGCAGTCCACCCTGCTCCGTTAGCACTGTGAGAATCAACATTCACCACATTAGCCCCGCGACACCTCGTGTACAACCTTCAGGTTCCCTCCTTTGGCTGCATCTTTGAGAATCTCATTTTTATCGAAGTGATCTGTACTAGTACAGCACCTGACTTGTCCAGCCGCTTTAATTGTCTTCGAAGATTTTGCTCGTCTATCTCTGAGATCTAGAATTTGCGAAAACAGAAAGACTATAGTGGAAGAACTCGCATCCTTGTAGTGAGGCGACGACGACAACGACGATGCGACAATGGTCGTGGCTAATCTGGTGGATGCAGCAATCACTTGGGTTGCCATGGCCTGCCGCTGGATTCTACCTCACCCGCGTTAAGACGGATTCGACTTGTGGAAAGCGTAACAATCTCAATATCAATTCGGAGGTTTGCAAGGAATCTCCTTTTTGAATTCTCCATTACAGTGCTCGTTGTCCTTCAGGCGAGTGCGAGGTCCTAAACTATAACATTCATGCTGCACTTTGGACTGAACTCGAAGCACCATAATCCTTCCTAAGCTATCTACAGTGACTAGTCGCTCCAGGATCTCTGTTGACTACACTGTTCCTTTCGTGGAAGTCGGAGCTGCTCATATTAAGCCAACCCACTAATCAAAGACTAAATGAATTGCAAGATCTATACTCATACGTATTAGCAGATTCAAGTGTATGCTAACTTCGTTTGCTACTCTCGATAAAACTCTCTACCACTGAGGTTGCACATCATTGCTTAACGATTATGTTTTGATTCGTAATGCATCAACATTGATCAAGATAAATTAGAACAGTACCGCAAAGGGCTGTTGGGTATAATGGTGAGTTTGTGGGTTGTTCTCTATACGCTTTATACACTGCATGCTTATATGTTACAGCAGTTCGATTTTCTTTGCTCTGGTCACTCATAGTTTTATCTTATGAGATTTATCCAACATACATATGAACAACCATATGTGAAACCATAGTCTCTCGTACAAGTGAAGTATGCTACTCTAGAGCTACAGTCGTGCCAAAACAGGAGGACTCCATTAGAGTCAAAAGATTCGGATGATAGGAGATTAAAGGATTCAAGTCTTTGAAGAAAGAGTGGTTGACGTAAAGTGTCACTCCTCTAGGGGGACCCTGGTTGGTGCGGATGAATCAGTTTGTTCTTGAACGGATAGCTGAATCCTCATAATGAAGTCAAGCAGAAGTGTTATGGTAGGATCAATAATATGCCCAGGTAGGTAATCTCTATAGCATTTAGCAAGTTTCATGAGCATAGCATTCTATACAAGGTGAAATTTGCCGCTAGACCAGCGAACCTACTGCGGTGGACTATTTAAGCTTCTTGGTGCAATTCAGCAAGACATCCCCTGATTATAAATAAAATTTCTTCTTTACCAACTTTAATTTCACCTCCAGATCATCCATGAGAAACTAGCCAATTCAGCAAGACATCCCCTGATTATAAATAAAATTCCTTCGTTACCAACTTTAATTTCACCTCCAGATCATCCATGAGAAACTAGCCAGTGTACATTTGCGGTCTAGCTATAACATGATAGCTATCAGAGATGCTTATTTCCATGGTCATTGGAGCCATTTGTGACAACCCAATGTTGTGATACTAATAGTAATATGATAAGAATAGTTCATTCCCACAAAGATGCTGGTTGGAAATGACTAGAGGTCAAGGAAAAATGTCATTGTGCTGCCCACATTTTCACAAGATTCAAAATACTTTCATTAATTTCAAATTTTTTTGTGGAGAAAGGATAGCCTAATTTGCTATTTAGGGAGGAAAGGTCTTAGTAGGAGCATTCTTGGGTGTTATCTCTAGTCAACTAGCACCCTGAGCAATAGAGTATAAACCCAAAGGCTAGCTGAAGGAGAGATGCAAATTCAAACATAGAACCAAAGGCTAGCTGAAGGAAGGATGCAGATTCAAACATAGAACCAAAGGATGATCAAGGGCGAATGGCTTTGGTGGAGAGTACCTTTGGCCTGTATTTGTACTGAAAGACTTTGACCCAGAAGAACTTTTGCAGGGACAGTAATGCAGCCAAATGACTTTGCCTCAAATATAATTTGGCCTAGACATAACAGACATCAAGGACCATACACATATTTGAATGCACTGCCACATGGTTCAAGAATTACTGCTAAACACAATTTCATATTCAAGAATGGTGGTTCACATTCAAGAGAACTCATCTTGCGACCTATCTTCCTTCAAAACTTTCTCTATGGCTCCTTTCTTGTCAAACTTCCCATCTTGGGACTGAAAATTCTTAGATGTCTTACTCAAAGGTGCTAGAAACCTAATCAGAAATTCTTACCTTGGTGTTGTACTTGAATTTTTCATTGAGTCCATGACACTCAAATTGGATGTTATGACGTTTAAGCCAATGCACATCCAAATGACATCATAGTGTAGAGGTGTCACTACAAACCTCATACATTCCAATATTTCTTCCCAATCCTAAATGTAACAAGATGTGAGGTACAAAATGCATAACACTTTCTACCATCCGTCATCATTAATCTACTTTCAATTATTGGCTTGATAAGAATTCCTAATTTATTTGCTAATTACATGGACATGCAATTCTTTGAACTCCTAAAATAGACCAAAATCCTACAATTGTGATGAAATATCATACCTTGCAAGTGAAGCAAACTTGTATAGGTAGAGCCTTCAATCCAATTAGAACTAATCAAGTTCCTAGTAGTCGGCTCAAAATCTCCTATTTTGATTCCTTGTTTCCTTGATTATCATGCTCAACAATCTCCATTTGGGCTATTTATTGGGATCATCCATTCTTGAATTGACATTCAGCAATGTGGTACCCAATTTGGTGATAATAAAAGTAATCACCATTTGTTGTAATCTTTCCTTGCTTGTAGGGTCAAGTGGTTTTTGTTGGATGGCATCAATCTCCATTGGTGTTGGCTATTCCATCCATTTATAGTGTATAGATAGATTCAATGAGGGTCGAGGTCAAAGTTGAGACCAATTTGTTGCAACCAAGGAATCAAAGTGCTCAACCAACTACATGACTTCCTCCAAGTCTTTGGGCTCCTACATGGTCACTTCCAATTTGGTGCATGACTTTAAGCTCCTCACAAATTGACCTAGAGCTTCACATTATCTTGTATTTCTAGAATCTGCATAATGTTGTTTTGAAATTGCATGATATAGCTCCTTATAGAGCCAATTTGCTTCAACTTTTGCCAACCTATCTTATGCAGCTCATGTGGCATTTATAGCTTTGAATTGACCAAATATTACAATCTTGAATTATCCCCATGTAAAGATTGGTGCAAAAATTTGCCATTTGAACCTCATTCCACTTTGAACCGCCACCATAGCTTTGCCACTCCATCCAATGAGCTTGAAGCCAAGAAGATTTTTTTCTATTCATCTTGAAGATTTGTAGCTTTGAAATAATATTCATAGTCAAATACAAATTCTCCACTATGCCCAAAAGATTTTTGCCTTCAATTACCTTAGGTTTTGGTAACTTAATTTGATCTTCTTCTTCTCAAATTGGTGCTCTCTCTATACGCTCTTCTTGTTGATTGTCTTGTTAATCCAACAATCAAGTAAGGTATTCAATTTGTTGTTGCATAGCAAGGATAACTTTGGACATTGCTGCATGATCAATACTTCATCATAATACTTCTAATTTATTTAATTTATTAACACATAGATGCAACACCTCCACTATTCTCCATAAATTATAATTTGAAGTACCAAGTGTTCCTCAAACAAGGTGATTGATTGTATTTAAAAGAGTTTTCCCAAGCATGAGGTGATAAATTGTGTGAAATGATGTTTGGGTAGTCATACACAAAAATCCTAATGGTTTTGCACAAAATGGATTTGGTGGTCCATAAATTTCATCCATCCTATTCTTTCTTTGATACCAATGTAAAAGACCAAGACCGAGACCAAGGAGAGAAATAAGAGAATGGAAGCTCACATTGGGACATTGAATGAAAGAAAACTCTAAATGCCTGGCATAACCATTGGCATTGGTATTTATAGAGAGCATACAAGGTTCTTGAGAAGCTTCTCAAGAAGCTTCCTTAAGCCATTTTCTTGGAGTGCAAGCCAAGTTAACCAAGAAGCTTCTTTCTAGAAGTTATCTACTTGGCATGCAAGGTAAACTAGTTGGAGACTTCTAGAACTTACCTACTTGGGATGCAAGTTAAGCTAGCCAAGAAGCTTCCTAGATACTTCTAGAATATTTTAAGCTAATGTGGTATATTTGCTACTTTGTTAACCTTGACTAACTTCATTGCTAAAGTCCATATCATTAAAACTTGGAGTGGAAAACTTCTATCATTGCTATGTTAGAGGTTTTTGTGCCATTGCTAAGGCCTTGATGAGTTGACCAAGCTTATACAAGAGTGGTGTTGGAGAGATGAGGAGGAAAGGTGAGGAGATGGTGTTAGGTTGACATGCATCTTCCTTTCTATGTATATTTTCTAAAGCCTTTGTGGTATCTCTCTAAACATTTATAGGAGGAACTAGTGAGGTCATAGGTCCAAAGGGTAGAGATATTGGTATTGGTCAACAAGACATTCTCATGTGATAGATTATCTTCACATTGGTGTTGTGGGTGGCACAAATAGTTCTAAGGAGAAAGACCATGTTCTTCAATAAGCTTGGCAATTTAGATTGGAGGGTAGGCACCTTCTTTCTGTAGGAGAGGATGGTAGAGTGCAATTAGTACCACTTCTATCTGAAAGACCATATTTAGTATATCATGCTCATGAGGAGTTAAGACATTTTGGAGAAGAGTGTATATAAAGTTTACTCCATAGTCATTATTGGTAGTATAGTATGTAGACCAATATATAAAAATTTTTTGCCAGATGTGTGGATTGTGATCAAGTTAAAGCATCATTTAATACTCATATGCCATAGTTACACCCATTACCTATCATTGGATTGGGTTACTATTGGAGTTTGGACTTTGTTGGACCTTTACCAAAGACTATAAAACATCATCAGTATGTTTTGGTTATGGTGGAGAAATTCTCCAAGTGGATTGAGTTTGTGGTACTTCTTGACAAGTCCAATGAAGGGATAGCTTACTTCTTCTTGGACTAGATTCTTAGTTATTTGGTGCACCCATTGAGGTTTGACTAATCAAGGTACATAATTCTTGGGGAAGTTTCAAATCTTGTGTGACAAGGCCTTGATCAATCATAATACTAACTCCCAAGATCACCTTGAGGTGGATAGCTTAGCAAAGAGAGTGTTGTATAAGTATGGTTTGTAGAGAGGTCACCTATGAGGTTGGGATACTTAGCTACCTTTGCTGAACATGGGCTATTGTTTCAATTGGCAAGCCTCCTTAGCATCCTTCTCTCCTTACTTTCTATTCTACCAATAAAATCTAGATTTACCTATTGCCATTTATCTTGATGCTATTGTAGTTGTGGACTTTGATGATCCAAACATATGGGTGAGCGCATGTTCTCAACAAGTAGAGATGCTTCACAAAGTGATGCCAATGGCCTTTGAGAACTTAGCATTTTCTCAGCATGGAGATATCATTTATTATGCTACTATTTGAAGAGGAGGTTAAAGACCCTCAATCCATGGAGTTTATCCAAGTGATTATGTATGTCTACAACATATTACATTGATTGCACTTGATGTACAAGCCACACTCTCTTGAGAGTGCACAAGGTTTTGCCTTCTAGAGTCCTCATGTTAGAAGGACATGATGGTGTTGTTTGGAAGGATTATGTGTACAATTGTGCATTCTACCATCTCTCAAAAATTGATGGCACTATGGACCCAAGCTTAGCACTTGTACATGCAGCTTAAGGAGTATGTTTTGTGACTCTTTTGGAACTACTACTATGTTGGTGTGTTAAAATTATTTGAGAGGATGGCATATGCCATGTTTAACTCCTCTCCTCATTGTGATTCCTCAAGGATAGTGGTTATGTCCTAGATGTACTTGACCTATAGCTGTTTCATCCTTTATGTAGTATAGATTGCAAATAGGCAACTAACAATGAGGGCTTGTTAGCACCCAACCTCTTGATCTTTGCCCACTATAAATCATATCATAGACTTGGAGTAGATGGCTATTTAGGATTAGACCTAACTGCCAACTAGGGGGCAATTGTGGCACTTTAGCATTCATGTATGACTTATGTGAGTGGTGTTTCTATAGTGTATGATGTTGCTAGCAATGTTTGTTGCATAGTAATGATTATATACACAATAGCTAACATGACATTTGTAAGGCCAAAGCTAGTTTGCTCGGATGTTGTAGTGGTAGTGTTGGTAGTCATAATTATTTTGGTAATTAATCATGGACTATTTGCTAGTGGTCAAATTTCATTTTAGTGCCCACTATCACTTGCACCATTAAATGTGCCATTAGTGGTTCCATTAGAGTTGAAGACTTAGCTTGAGTAGAGGAGTATACTTTCAAATTGCAGCTTTGAAGAACACACTTCTTTAATGTTGAGCCTTTGAGTTCCTAGCTATGGTGGATAAAGGCCGATGAGTGTAACCTTGAGTTTTTTAGCTAAAGTGAGTGTAGTTTGACTATAATTAGTGCATAATTGTTGGTAGATTGTTGAGGGAACGATCAAGTACAGATCTTATTTAAGTATGATTCAATTGGAAGAATGAAGTGATTATTATAGCACTTTTGAGTTCATGTATGACTTATATGTGGGTTGAGCTTCTAAAGTGTATGTTATTGACAACAATGTATATATGCACAAAAATAACCTTATTTAATACCATTAGCTAAATATATCATCTAGAGGTGGAAATTGGCTTTATAATATCTAAAAGGCTGTCATATATAATGCTCTAAGTACATTAAATAGAAGTGTCACCAAAAAAGTAATTCCTCTACTAGGGCAAAAGTTGAGAATACCTTGTAAATTTTAGAGTCAATCTTGGAGACCTAAAGAGATGAATTAGGCTTAAAAAATGAAGGGAATCCTCCCTTTAGAAGAAGAGGTGTTGCTTTCTTCCCCATGTTTGTCTCACCAAAAGCTTGCTAATGGTACCTCACTCATGTTGTTTTAAGCTTCTTATAGGAAGATTCCCTATGGATTCCCTATAGATTCCCTTTGGTCAAACATGTTTGACCAAAGGGAATCTATAAGGACCAAGACCATCAACAAGAAGAGTGCACCAATTTGAGAAGAAGAAAATCAAATTTGGTTCCAAAACCTAAGGTATTTGAAAGCAAGAATCTTTTGGGCATAATGGAGAATTTGTGTTTGACTATGAATATTATTTCAAAATTATAAATCTTCAAGATGAATGGAAAACAGTCTTCTTGACTTCAAGCTAATTGGATGGAGTGGGAAAGCTATGGTGGCGGTTCCAATTGGAACAAGCTGAATGGCAAATTGTTGCACCAATCTTGACATAGGGAGGATTCAAGAGTGTAATACTTGGTCAATTCCAAACTATAAATACCACATGAGCTGCATAAGATAGGTTGGTAAAGTTGAAGAAAATTGGCTCTATAAAAAGCTATAGCATGCAATTATCAAAACATCATTATGTAGATTATAGATATACAAGAAGGTGAAGCTATGGGTTCATTTTTGAGGAGTTTAAAGTAATGCACCAAAATTAAAAGTGACCATGTAGGAGCCCAAAGACTTGGAGGAAATCATGGAGTTGGTTGAGCACTTTGATTCATTGGTTGCAACAACTTGGTCTTGACTTCAACCTTGACCCTTGCCAAATCTACCTATACACTATACACGAATGGAAGAGCCAACATCAATGGAGATTGATACCATCCAACAAAGACCACTTGACCCTACAAGCAAGGAAAGATTACAACAAAATGTGGTTACTTTTATTATCACCAAATTGTGCACCGCATTGCTGAAAATCCATTTAAGAATGTATGATCTCGATAGATAGCTCAATGGAGATTATGGAGTATGATGATTAAGGAAACAAGGAATCCCAATAGGGGATTTTGAGCCATCTACTAGGAACTTGATTATTTCTAATGGGATTGAAGGCTCTACCTATACAATTTTACTTCACTTGCAAAGTATGATATTTGATCTTAATTGTAGTATTTTGGTAGATTTTGGGAGTTCAAAGAATTGCATGCATGTAATTAGCAAATGAATTAAGTATTCTTGTCAAGCTAGTAATTGAAAATGGATTGATGATGGCAGATGGTAGAAAGCGTTATGCATTTTGCACCTTACATCTTGCTACATTTAGGATTGGGAAGAAGTGTTGGAGTGTATGAGATTTGTAGTGGCACCTCTACACTATGATGTCATTTAGGTTTGCGTGGCTTGAACGTCATAATGTCAAATTTGAGTGTCATGGATTTGATGATAAATTCAAGTAAAACACTAAGGTAGGAATTTCTGATTAGGTTGTCTTGCACATTTGAGTAAGGCACCTAAGAATCATCAATCCCAAGATAGGAAATTTGACAAGAAAGCAACCATAGAGCAAGTTTTGGAGGAAGATAGGTCCCAAGATGAGAAGTTTGTGAGTGAAGTAACCATAGAGCAAGCTTTCGAGGAAGATAAATCTATTTTTGTGGTGTGAATCAAGCTGATTGTACAAGGAGAACCTGAGGAGGGTCAAAAATCTCATCAAGCAATAGTTGATCAAATAGTTCAAGAGTTTGTGGATATGTTTCCAAATAATCTACCAAAGGGATTACTTTCTAATTGTGGTATACCCTTCAAGATTGAGTTATTCCCAAGGAGCACTCTAGTGAGTAGACCAATCTATTGGCTCTCACCAAAGGAGTTGGATGAGTTGCAAACAATACTTATAGAGTTGTTGGAGAAGGATTTCATATGGTATAATACATCTCCTTGGGAAGCACTAGTACTATTCATTCTCAAGAAGGATGGAGGACTTTGTTTTGGTATTGATTACCATGGGCTCAATAAACTTCTCCAAGTTGGATCTTTGAAGTGGCTATTGGTAAATTCCCATTGACAAAGAAGATGTGAAAAAAATTACCTTTTGCACTAGATATGGATATTTTAAATGAATAGTTCTACCTTTAAGGCTCACTGTGCTCCAACAGTCTTCATGGATTAGATGCATTGGATGTTGGACGTACTATTGGATTGGTACATGGTGGTGTTCTTGGATGAAATTTTAATCTATAATAAGATGGAGGTAGAACATGCAAATCATGTATTAGAAGTCCAAAGATAAATATGTCAATGGAAGTTTTATTGTAAGAAGTCAAAGTGTACCTTCTAGTAGAAGGAAGTTACTTTCTTGGGTCACAAGATTTTATTGAAGGGGATCAAAAATGCAAGAGGAGAAATTCAAGGCTATTATTGATTGGCGTACTCCAAAGAATACTATAGAAGTATTGGCATTTAATAGATTGGCCAATTTTTATTGATGGTTCATCCATTACTATGCTCATGTGGCAGCACCATTGACCAACCTCTTGAGAAAGAACTTGAACTTTCAATGGACTAGCAAGCACAAAGAAGTATTCAAAAAGCTTAAACATATGGTGTATTCAAGACCCATTCTTCAACCATATGATCTTCAACTACCTTGTGCGGTTGATTTTGATGCTTCTACTTTTCAATTAGAGAGCCATGTTGTAGTAGGATTTCCCAAATCATCTCATTGCCTTTGTGTCTTGCAGACTAAATACAATAGAAAAGAATTACTATGCTTGAGATCAAGAACAACTAGCAATGGTATATGCCACCAAGGTATGGAGGCATTAGCTCTTAAGGAAACAAGTGATCTTGTAAATTGATCATAAGTCCTTGTTGTAAACATTACATTTGGAACACTTAAGAAATCAACATCATTGATAGGAGGAACAATTATAATTTTCTGACATCAAACTTGAGTACAAACCTGGTTGGTTCTATCTACTCCATGATGCTCTATCACGATGACCAGATTTGAAATCTCTTCCTCTGATCACAATGTCAATTACAATAGTATAAATTGACTCCAAAGTCCAATCAAGTTTAAGATAGCTCTATAGCAAGATCCTTTCTTTTAGATGATACAATGTCATCTTACAACTTACAACAAGGAGTGAAACACCTTCTCTTTCAAGGAGAGTCTTTTATTTGTGAGAACCTGATTTATGTTCCAACCAAAGGTGAGCTGCAACTTATGTGCCTCCAAAAAGCCCATGACTTACCAATTGATGGACACATAGGTGTGACAAGACCGTAGGTATCCTAAATGCCAATGGTAGTGGCCCAACATGGCACATGATATTTGAGAGTTTGTTCAATCTTGTGAGAGCTACCAACACAACAAGACCAACAACCAAAAACCAAGTGTGCTCCTTCAACCACTCTCCATTCCATCTGCTTGTTGGGAATGCGTGAGCTTAGATCTCATCACATCCTTGCCCAAGACAGAGTAAGGTCACACAACAATTGTGGTGTTTGTGGATGAGCTTAGTAAATAAATCCACTTGGCTCCAACTTTTGATACCATAGATGCACATACATTAGCACAAATCTACTTTGTCTATTAGTCTTCAAGCATCACAGAATACCTCATGTGCTCATCTTCTACCATGATCCTTGATTCATTGGAAAGTTTTGGCAAGCATTCTTAGAGATACTTGACACAAAACTTGCTTTGTCCATGGCCCATCATCCTCAAACTGATGGACAAGTTGAACATACAAATTTCACCTTGGAGATTATGCTTTATGCCTTTGTCAACATTCACTATACCAATTGTGATGAATATCTTGTAGTTGTAGAGTTTGCATACAATAATTCCAAACAAGTAAGCATCAAATTCTCTCCTTTCTTCCTTGATTTTGGCCATGATCTATTTGTTTTTGATTCCTTTCTTTCTCTTCCTCCATCTCATGTCCCTCATACTTCCACATTCTTAAGCACTATATCCCAATCCCTCCAACAAGCCAAAGCTCATCTCCTTGTTGCTCTGAATCATCAAAAAATAATATACGGACAACCATTGTCATGATCTTACCTTTCAAGTTGACAATAAGGTCATGCTCTCCTCTAGTAACCTACCCCTCATGCTTGATACCTAGGTCCATAAACTTGCTCCTCAATGGATAGGACCTTTTGATGTCACAAAAATCATCTCTCCAATTGCTTATTAACTTACCTCACCGTATTATATGCATATCCACCTTATCTTTCACATTTCCAGGTTGAAACTTTTTTTTCTAATCCATCTTCTTTTTCCTTTGAGTCCAACCTCTTCTTCATCCCATCTCTCTCAATGATCATGAGGAGTATGAAGTTGATATTATCATTGCATGTTGCCATATTCAACAAGCCCATCAACAATATACAGAGTACAAGGTCCTTTGGAAAAGATATCCCCTTCATGATACCACTTCGGAACCTTTTTCTCATCTCCAAAATGCTTAAACAACCATCCAAGTGTGTGAAGCTTTGATGGTGACCCGGATCTCACCAATTAACAATGGGAGAATATAAAAAAATATGGATTTTAGTGATAAAATTAGTCAAGGCTAACAAAGTAAATAAATAAACCAAATTAGTCTAGAATATTCTAGAAATATCTAAGAAGCTACTTGGAAGCTTTCTTAGCTATTTGAGCTTGCACCACAAATAGATAACTTTTAGAAGGAAACTTCTAGAAGTTTCTAACTAGTTTAGCTTGCATGCCAAGTAGGCAACTTCTAGAAAGAAGTTTCTTGAGAAGTTTCTTGAGAAGTTTCCTAATTAACTTGGCTTGCATTCCAAGAAAGTGGTTTAAGGAAGCTTCTTGAGAAGCTTCTCAAGAACCTTGTATGCTCTCTATAAATACAACTCTGAAGCTTATGCTAGGCATTTGGAGTTTTCACTCATTCAAGTGTCCCAATGTGAACTTCCATTCTCATATTTTTCTCTTTGATCTTGGTCTTTTACACCAAAGAATACTTGTACTTTGTCATATCTGTAGGCCAAGGAATATATGCAATAGCTTCCATCTTGGTTTATTGAACACCAAGTTCTCTAGAGTAGATAGTGCAACCCAAATACTCAACCTACTTGTGGAAGAATCTACACTTCCTAGGATGTAATTTGAGTCCATGAAATCTCAACCTCTCAAACACCTCCAAAAAATGTCTCTCATGCTCTTCCATGATAGTTCTATAGACCAAATTGTCATCAATATAACATTAAGAAAAATCCAATCCTACTAGGATAATATTCATGATCCTTTGGAACTCGGCAAGAGTGTTCTTTAAGCCAATTGGTAAGAACCTCCATTGCATAATACATCTTTCTTGTGAGGATTAATAACCAACAATGCTAACTTAGACTTATCTTCTTCCTTGATTGGTAATTGATGATATCATGCTCAAAGACCCAAAGTTCTAAAGTTCTTTGCATGCCTCATTGCATCAAAGATCTTTGGTGTAAGCATAACATACCAATCAGCCTTTTTCTAATGGTTGATAGGACAATAATCTCCACACATCTACCTATTTATGTAATTTTTATGCATATCTTTCTTGGCTAGCATCATTTTTGTTCAAGCATACTCTCCATGTGAATCTCTATCAAACTAATCTCTAAAAGGTCTATACTCTAGCTCTAAATCAATGTTCTTTCTGCGTAAGTATATTTATAGGGACATCAAAAAATTTGTTGTCACTAATAAGCTCAATTTGAATACTAGGTCCTTTTAGGGTACCCAAATTCATCATATTGAAGGTAAAAAAACTCATTTAGCTCCTCAAGAATCTCCAAAATCTCCATCTTTCCCCTCTTGTAAGTTTGGGTCCAATGTTTGGCTCCCAAGTATCTTGTGTAACTGATCTTAGAGTGGAAGATGCACTAATTGGCTACTACATTGGGTCCTTGGAAGGAGTAATGTCATGTTTCTAACCACTAGAGTCCCCAAACTTAGTGCATAAAACTCCCTTTGCTATGGTTGCAAGTTCTATATGTCTTCTAGTTGCATCCCAAGTAGACCAAGGGTGTAACCCAAATAGACCATGCTCACCTAGATGGAGCTGAAGTAAACCACTCTCACCAAATAGCCACTAGTTGTGTCCCAAGAATACCATGCCCAATTAGTCCATCACTCCCAAGATATGCTTGAATCATCTTGATAGACAAAAAGCTTGCAAGTGTTTGACTGTGATGTCTCTCAAGCATATTCCATGCTACTCTACCAAGCCAAGGCTCACAATCCAAGTGAAAAAGTTCAAGTCTATAGCCTGCCTTAACATGTAATGCTGAAATGCTAATATTTTTACAATAATGGCAATACTGGTACAAAAACCTATCATCCACTCCCTCTTATTAGCATTTAGCTCTACAACTACTATAATTATAAGTCCCAAACAAGTGCAAGACCTCCTTCTAAAAAAGCATAAGCGTCGGAAACTCATAAGCATGGGTAAAGCAACTCTAGGCTACCCAACAAGGTTTACCATTGCCATAGGTGACATGTTAACCACTACCACCATCTAAGACTAGCGCTTGACATCCAAAACGTCATTGATAATAAGGTGATCTAGTCATTGAATCCCATCATAAGCACATTGTAGAACCTCTCTAGGTAAGAGATTTGCCTACCAAAGATAAAGATTGTGAGCTAGTGATCCCACTCTAACTACATCCAACAACACAATAATTCCTATCCACAAATGTACCTCATGTGTACTCAACACCATCTATGTATAAGAATCACCCATCAAAGAGACATTTTCCAAAATGTAGGTTGGAGAAACAGACAAATGAACTTGAAGAAGTCATAATACACATAACATCTCCCAAAACACACCGAAATAGGAGTCCTATAGACCCTAACCTTGGCTAGCATGGATATATATTTGACATGTCATTGCTATCTAAAAGTCACCAAACAAATGGGACTATGTCTGTTCAAGTCATCTACACCCAACAAGGAAATATCTACTAGTATGTTCTTTTGGTAATCCTTAATTATTCACATTAATAATAACTCAAGATACCAATATGCCAAGTGTGCCACATGATATAGAGAAAATTACCAAACAATCCCATATTTCTTCATATACAAGTACCATGTACATGTATACCTACATATAGTACCATAGCTAGTCTAGTGCTAATCCCACTAAACAACTCCAATGGACATACTCTCTCTATTGGATATTGCCAAGCAATGAATGTGGTATCCAAAGGTGATAAGGTAATAGAATCGGAAGGTTTATCCTCACACTAGTCTCTTGGTAGTATACGGACTCCACTCCAAGCCTATTATACCAACTTATTTGCATATTGTTATAATGCCTCCTTAGAACTCTATAATGGAACATCCAAGGTGGTTGGAATAATCACGCTTGTACTCCAAACCCAAGTGATCTTCTCTAGTATTGGATTATTCTTTGCATGGGCATTCTCTCCAATAAGGCACCAAGCCAAGTAATGAAACCATTGAAAGCTAAAATTTTGATGTCATGGTCCCTAACTATAGTGACCCAAGACTACCACTACTTAAGCATACTAGTAGGCAACATATTTATTCCTCACTTGATTGCTAACTTGGTCTATAGGAGGTTATTTCCTCCCAATAGTCAATATTTAAACCCATGAGTATAATGCTACTTCACCAACTTGCATATCATATGACTCTGCTATTGGAACAATATGGAGTTTAGCGATGGAGTTAGTCAGGCTTACAAAGTAGATAATAAGACAAAATAGCCTAGAATTATTCTAGAAGCATCTAAGAAGCTTCTTGGGAAGCTTCCCAACTGGTTAACTTGCGCCCTAAGCAAGTAGCTTCTAGAAGGAAAATTCTAGAAGCTTCTAACTAGCTTAAGCTTGCACGCCAAGTAGGCGGCTTCTAGAAGGAAGCTTCTTGGCTAACTTGGCTTGCACTCCAAGAAAGCGGCTCAAGGAAGCTTCTTGAGAAGCTTCAAGGGTCTTGTATGCTACCTATAAATACCAAAGTTGAAGTTCATGCTAGGCATTTGGAGTTTTCCCTCATTCAAGTATCCCAATGTGAGTTTCCATTCTCCTATTTCTCTCCTCGGGTTTGGTCTTTTACATTGGTATCAGAGCAAGAATGGGATGGATGGAATTTATGGACCACCAAATCCACTTCTGCCAAACCATTAGGACCTTCATGTCCAGATATTACCAAAGCATCATTTCACACAATTCCTCACCTCACACTTTAGGTAGGATTTTCTACATATGATCACCGTGTCATAGGAACCCTTGATACTTCCAATTGTAACTTATTGAGAATTGTAGACGTGTTGTATCTATGTGTTAATCAATTAGATAAATTGAGGGTAGTGGAATGGAGTAGTAGCAATGGCGGTAATACCAAATGTTATCCTTGCAATGAAACAACAAATTGAGCATCTTACTTGATTTTTGGATGAACAAGACCAGCAACAACGAGAACAGATAAACAAAGTGCCAATTTGAGATGGAGAAGATTGCATTCGATTTCCAAAACCCAAGGTGTTTGAAGGCAAGAATCTTCTAAGCAAAGTGGAGAATTTTGTGTTTGATTGCAAATGCTACTTTGAAGCCACCAATCTTCAAGACAAGCGGAAACAAATTCTCTTGGCTTCTAGTCAATTGGATGGCGTGGCAAAAATTTGGTTTGATTCCAAGTAGAAAAAGCTAAATGGCAAATTGTTACACCAATTTTGACATGGGCAAAATTCAAATATGCTCAAGCCGCAAGAGATAAATTGGCAGAGTTGAGGCAAATTGGCTTAGTGAGAAGTTACATCACACAATTTCAGAACATCATCACACAAATTCCAAATATCTAAGAAGGTGAAGTTTTGGATTGATTTGTGCAAGGATTGAAGTCACAAACCAAATTGGAGGTGACCATGCGGGAGCCACAAAACATAGAAGAAGCCATGCAATTGGCTGAGCATTTTGATTCTTTGGTTGCAACAACTTGGTCTCAACCTCGACTTACACAAAGCCTACCAATACACTATGCATGAGTGGAAAAATTGGTACCAATGGAGATTGATGCTATCTAATGAAGACCACTTGGCACAATAGATAGAGAAAGATTACGGCAAAATGGAGATTACTTTTATTGTCACCAAGTTGGACATTGCATTGTTGAATGTCTACTTAGGAATGGGCGACCTCAACAAGTTGCCCAGATGGAGTTTGTGGAATAAAATGATTAGGGAAACAAAGAATCCCAGTAGGAGATTTCAAGCCACCTATTGGGAGCTTGATTAGTTCTAATGGCTCGACCTATGCAAGTTTGCTTCACTTGCAAGGTACAATATCTAATTGGAGTTGTAGGATTTTGGTTGATTTTGGAAGTTCAAAGAATTGCATTTCTATGCAAGTAGCAAAGGAATTGGGTATTCCTATCAAACCAATGTTTGGAAGTAATTTGATGATGGCGGATGGTAGAAAGGGTTCTGTGTTCCGCACCTCAAAGCTTGTTACCTTCAAGATTGGGAAGGAGTATTTGGAGTGTATGAGGTTTGTAGTGGCACCTCTACACTATGATATCATTTTGGGTCTACCTTGGCTTGAACATCATAAGGTTCAATTTGATTGGACCAGATGACGAATTCAAGTACAACACCAAGGTAGGAATTTCAGATTAGGTTGTTTGGCACCTCTGAGTGAGACGCCTAAGAATAGTCAGTCCCAAGATGGGAAGTTTGTTGAGAAGGTAGCTATAGAGCAAATCTGGAAGGGAGATGAGTCCCAAGATGTGAAGTTTGCCAAGAAGGCAACCATGGAGCAAGCTTGGAAGAGAGATGAGTCCCTCGAAGGGAAGTTTGTTAATGAAGCGGCCATAGAGCAAGCTATAGAGGAAGATAAGTCTGTATTCATAGTGTGGATCAAGCCAATTGCACAAGAACAATCTGAGGAGGGCCAAGAGCCTCATCAAGCAATGGTTGATCGGATAGTTGAGAATTTTGTAGATGTATTTTAGGATGATCTGCCAAAGGGATTACCCTCTAATTGAGGTATACACTTTGAGATCAAGTTATTGCCAGGAAGTAGTCCAATGAGTAGACCAATCTATCGGCTCTCACCAAAGGAGTTGGAGGAGTTGTGAACAACACTTAAAGAGTTGTTGGGGAAGGATTTCATATGACATAGTACCTCTCCTTGAGGAGCACTGGTACTATTTGTTCCAAAGAAGGATGGAGGAATTTGTTCTGTATTGATTACCATGGACTCAATAAGCAAACCATTAAGAATACATATCCCTTGCCTTGGATCAATGACCTGATTGATCAACTAAGTGGAGCACACTACATTTCCAAGCTGGATCTTTGTAGCGGCTATTGGAAAATTCCTATTGAAGGAGAGGACATGCAAAAGACTGCCTTTTGCACAAGGTATGGACATTTCGAGTGGAGAGTTCTACCTTTCGGACTCACTAATGCTCCAACAATCTTCATAGATCAAATGCATCGGGTGTTGGAGTGACTATTGGATCGGTCCGTGATGGTGTTCTTAGATGATATCTTAATCTATAGCAGGATAGAGGTAGAACATGTGAATCATGTATGAGGAGTCCTAAGACAACTACAACTGTGGAAATTTTATTGCAAGAAGTCAAAGTGTGTTTTTTCGTAGAAGGAGGTTACCTTCTTGGGTCATAAGATCTCATCAGAGGGGATCAAGATGGAAGAAGAGAAGATCAAGGCCATTACTGATTGGCCTACCCCAAAGGATGCTATAGAAGTACGAGCATTCAATGGATGGCTAGCTTTTATCGACGGTTCATCCACTATTATGCTCACGTGGCTGCACCATTGACAGACCTCATGGGAAAGAACTTGAACTTCCAATGGACCACCAAGCATGAAGAAGCATTCCAAAAGTTAAAGCATATGGTGTCTTCAAGACCCATTCTTCATCCATATGATCCTCAACTACCTTGTGTGGTTGATTTTGATGCTTCTAACTTTGCAATTGGAGCTTTGTTACAACAAGAATTTCTAGATGGACTACATCCTATTGCCTTTGTGTCTCGCCGACTAAATACAACTAAAAGAAATTACTCTACTCGAGATTGGGAACAACTTGCAATGGTATATGCCACCAAGGTATGGAAGCATTATCTCTTGGGGAAACAAGTGATCATGCAAATGGATCACAAGCCATTGTTGTAAACCTTACATTTGGAGTACATGAAGAGTCGGCATCATCAATGGGAAGAGCAACTTCAATTGTTGACATTAAACTTGAGTACAAACCAGGTCAATTCTATGTCATCCCTGATACTCTATCACAACAACCTGATTTGAAGGCTCTTCCTCTCATCACGACGGCAATTACAATGGTGTCCATTGACCCTAAGGTCCATAATGAGTTTCAATTAGCTCTACAACAAGATCCCTTCTTCCAAATCATACATGGTCGTCTGACAGCATGCGAAAACGAGTACAACACCTTCTCCTTCAAGGAAGGCCTTTTATTCCATGCAGACCAGATCTATGTTCCAGCCAAAGGTGATCTTCAACTTGTGTGCCTTCAAGAAGCCCATGATTTACCAATAGCTGGTCACATGGTAGTGGACAAGACCTTAACCACCCTCCAACGCCAATGGTGGTGGCCCAACATGACACAAGATGTTCAAGACTTTGTCCAATCATGTGAGAGTTGCCAATGTAACAAGGCCAGCAACCAGAAGCCGAGTCGACTCCTTCAACCACTTGCCATTCCATCCGCTCACTGGGAGCATGTGAGCTTGGATCTCATCACATCCTTGCCAAAGACAAAACAAGGACACACCGCAATCATGGTGTTTGTGGATAAGCTTAGTAAACAAATCCACTTGGCACCAACCTATGATATCGTGGATGCTCCAACCTTAGCGCAAATCTACTTCAACAATGTCTTCAAGCATCATGGGATGCCATGTGTACTCATCTCTGACCGTGATCCTCAATTTACCGGGAAGTTTTGGCAAGCACTCTTCTAGATACTCGGCACGAAGCTTGCTTTGTACACAGCCTATCATCCTCAAACTGATGGACAAACCAAACGCACAAATCTTACATTGGAGGATATGTTGCGGGCCTTTGTCAATGTCCACCATACCAACTGGGATGAATGTCTTGCAGCTGCAGAATTTGCCTACAACAATTCCAAACAGGCAAGCACCGGATTTTCTCTCTTCTTTCTCAGTTTTGGCCAAGATCCACTTGTTCCAGATTCTCTTCTTGCTCCCCCTCCCTCTCAGGTTCCTCATACTTCCACATTCTTGACCATTATATCTCAATCTCTCCAACAAGCCAAGTCTCACCTCCTTGTTGCTCAAAATCACCAAAAACAATATGCGGACCACCATCGTCATGATCTCACCTTTGAAGTTGGTGATAAAGTCATGCTATCCTCTAGTAACCTCCCTCTCCGACTTGATACCCAAGTTTGTAAACTTGCCCCTAATTGGATAGGATCCTTTGATATCACCCACATTGTCTCTCCTATTGCTTATCTACTTGCCTTACCTTGTCACATTCGTATCCATCTTATCTTTCATGTTTCCAAGTTGAAACACTTTGTTCCTAACCCCTCTTCCTTTTCCTCTTGAGTCCAGCCTCCCCCTCTTCTTGTCCTTATCAATGATTATGAGGAGTACGAAGTTGATTGTATCCTTGCACGTGGCCATTGCCAACATACGGAGTACAAGGTCCTTTGGAAAGGGTATCCCCTTCATGATGCCACATGGGTACCTCTTTCTCACCTCTAGAATGCATAGATGGCCATCAAGGAATTTGAAGCTTCACTAGTGACGAGGATATCACCAACTAGCGGTAGAGGAATATGTAACAATATAGAGTTTAGCGACGAAGTTAGTCGGGCTTATGAAGTAGAGAATAAGACAAAATAGCCTAGAATATTCTAAAAGCATCTAAGAAGCTTCTTGGGAAGCTTCCCAACTAGTTAACTTGCACTCTAAGTAGGTAGCTTCTAGAAGCTTCTAATTAGCTTAGCTTGCATGCGAAGTAGACGGCTTCTAGAAGGAAGCTTCTTGAGAAGCTTCAAGGGTCTTGTATGCTACTTATAAATACCAAAGCCAAAGCTCATGCTAGGCATTTGAATTTCTCCCTCATTCAAGTGTCCCAGTGTGAGTTTCCATTCTCCTATTTCTCTCCTTGGTTTTGGTCTTTTATAGCTATTGTTACAATGGTCTAAGCTCTCACCATAGAGCTATTATTTGGATGACCGGGTTGAATCAAGATAATGAGCTTTCCACATATGATATACTATGTTGAACCACCCTCTAAAGATGACTAGATCTGAAATGTACACCTCTCCACATTGGTCTTCCATAGCTCAAGTTGGAAACTATAGCCTCCCCCAACATGAGAGGCTGTGCACCAGAGTCTAATAAGATCCTCTATTGTGTATTGATCTTTTGTGAAGGTCCCACCAAATAGAAAATCCCCCTTTAGTTATCCAATAGAACAACTCAAGGTGTGAAACAAGCTCGCTCAAAGATAGGCCTAGCTATTAACTCCTCCAACCTAATTATTGCTGCCAACCATAAACCATTAGTTGTTGAGTAAATCCTATGCTCCTCAACCAATCAACTCCACTATCAACCACCTCTACTCTAGAAGCAAGAACCATATCATCCAAGTGTGGTCAACAACTAGAATACTAGAATTGGGTTAGCTTCCAATGTAAATATGTCATTGGCTAAGAATAAAGGAAAGTGCAAAACCAATTGAGTTGCCCTTAATGTCATGCTAGACTCAATTTGTGTAGTAGTAGGTGGCTAACTAGCATCTAGTCGATCATGTATTCCATCATCATCTACATTAGGACATTTAGGAGCCATGGCTGTTTTTTGTAGTGCTTGAGAAAGTGTGATAGACTATGGAAGTATGACTTATCTACCAGCCTCTCCTCTTTTTAGATGCAACTCCATTGATGCTCCTTTAGGCTCTGGAGCCCATACTACACTCCTAGACATTGCAGCAAGTGCATTTACCTATGCCGGTCTGCACATAAAGTACAAGATGTCTCTATCACCAATATAAGAGGTTGAAACCTCAACACCCAAATCTGATCTCCTTTGAACTATGATCATGCTAGCTAATCTCTACTCCAACTGCTCAATCTAAATAGCTATGGTTATATCAGAATCAAGGGTAGGTACTGAACTCCTATCAAGTGTGGGTCCTCTACCACCTCATGCTCCATGACCTGGAGCTCCTCTACCACTTCCTATACTATCCCTACCACTCCATAACTTTGTGTGAAAGTCAAAGCATCAGTCACAAGTGTGACCAGATCTGTAACAATGGTCAGACTATCTCTATACTTGATGTGATGCACTAGAGGTATCATATCCATTATCTTGAGTGCATTCTCTCCTGTGGTTGGTTGTTGGACATGTGGTGAGGCAACCACATGTCCAACAAGTAACACCACCACTCCTTGGCTATTGCTAACCTAAAAGTTAAAGTAAGTATCTAGTTGCACTAGGCCCATTTATAGGTTTTCCATTCTACCCTTGAAAGCCAACATGGTGTGGTGTACTATATTTCACTTTAGAAGAAGTGACAACTGTGAATAATGTCTCCCTGCCAAATCTAGATGTCACTACTCTCTAAATCTACTTGCAATTGCTTATTAAAGGTGGGGAGAGTTCCTACTTTGCTAAGGATCATGCATGTCTTGTGCTGCAAAAGTGTGAAGTAATTAACCTGGTTTAGATATTTAAGGTATCAGCTGAGCCATAATGAAATTTTGGTAGGTTTGCTTGGTATGAGTAATTGCAACCCACACATGCAAATGTGTTTGTAAAATAAAATGGTTATCATTTCTAGTTCTTGACATGTCCTTAGGATCCATTTGAATTGATTGACTTCATGCCAAAGGGGTCCTACACCAAGTGGTTCTTAGGCCAGTGCCATCCCAAGTCAAAGTTTTTCCATGCCAAAAGTCTCCTTCATCAAAATCCTTCAATATATGCTTTCTTTCTTGTTCACCTAATCTAGACTTCTCCATGCAACAATTCCTTGTATTCACCTTCCTCTTGTTGGTGTGATTCTTTCTCATGCCAACAATAATAGGTATAAAACATTCTTCCATCCTTGGCAACTTGCTAATTGCTATTATTTCCATTAAAACTATAGTTAAAAAGAAAATTGTGTACCTTGAGAAAAGGTGAGGCATCACAGCTCTGCCTTCAACCTCAAGCAGGTCTTGCAATTTCTCTTTGATTTACACTTCTTCTTCACCTTTGACTCTTACCTCATTTTTTGGCCAAATGTTCTCCTTAACTTGGAACAAAGTTCTTTCTCCTAAAGGTCAAGGGAATAGATGGGTTCCTTTCTTGGAGTCAATGCTCATGGAGTAGGGTTTGGGAGGTTCTTGAGGTTGGTGTGAAGTTTCTCCCTACGCTCTTTCTTCTTACTCTTCTTTTGTTGCATGCTATTCCATATTGCAAGCTGATTGAGTGTCCTCATACTCTTCTTCTTCTTCCTCCTCCTCTTGGTCTTCTTCTTCTTCATTTGAAGTTACATTGATAAATTGCAGGTTTCTTGTGGCCTTCTTCTTCACTAGGGTGTCTTTATTGGGAGAGGAGCTTACTTTTTCTTCATCTTATGTACTGCTCCTTCTTCATCTACAAACATGAAAGTGCCAATTTTTGCATACTCTGCATCTGCTTCTTTATAATTTTTGATGATCAAGTTCCCTTTGGCCTGGGAAGCAAAGTAACTTGTGGGACGTAAATGGTTGCGGAACCACTTTTGTTCCTCACTGTTCAGCAACTTAAGACCCATGTAAAATTGAATTGCAAATGGGGTTAGGTGAGTGGCACCACCACCTTCTAAGAAATCTTGATAGTTCTTGCTTGTAGGTAAAACATGGATGCCCAGTCCACTAGTTCACCCATGTACAAATTGTGGAAGAAGACCGCCTGGTCGTTTGTTGGGTAAGTTGTTGTTAGCAACTTCACTTTGAAAATTGCCCTTTAAGTTCAATCCTTGTAACTAAGAGCTTGGCACTCATTGTTCTTGTTGCAAGGTTCTCCAAAAGTGGCCTTGCTTTCATCCATTAATTCATTTTTGGAGTACTTTGTGGCAATCTTAATCACCCTAGGTAGGCCTACATCTAGTCTGAGTATGTTTTTCAAGCACTCTTTAGTCCAACCATAGGGGCTGGACTAAACACTTCCTCTCAAATCCACACTATTTATTTGTTTTCTTCCTATTTCCTCATGGATAATATCAAAGTCAATAACATCCTCATCCCATGGCAAGAGATCCAAGTGCTTGCTTTGTTTCACTTCCCTCCTCCAATACACTGCACATTTGCTGACTGGAGGGTTTCTAAGGATAGCTTTGGGGGTCTTTTGCATTGGCTTTTGGATGAATACCATCTTTCATCTCAAAAATGTTAAGGGAATGAACAAAGGTGGGTTGGTGGGAAACTAGTGAATGGTGAAGGTAAAGGTTCTTGCAAGCAACTTGTGGTGATCAAGACTAAAGACAAACTCCTGAGTTTAGAGAAAGTGGAGTTTGCAATCACACACTTTGTTTTATAGGCAAAGTCTTTGGTTGTTCAATGATTTGTTTTATAGGCAAAGTCTTTGGTTGTTCAATGACTAGGGAGTGGTTGGATGGTCCTTCTCCCAACATGTCACTTATTTAGTGTGGAGTACCTTCCACAAGTGCATAGTCTCCTCATCAACGGTCTTGGTCATCAATGTGGATAATTTGCAAATTGCCACCAGTTTTCTCTTGAATGTGAACCACCATTCTTGAATATGAAATTGTCTTCAGCAGTCATTCTTGAATCATGTGGCAGTGCATTCAAATATGTGTATGGTCCTTGATATCTGTCAGGTCTAAACAAAATTCTATTTGAGGCAAAGTCATTTGGCTGCATTTCTGTCCCAGCAAAATTTCTTCTGGGTCAAAGTCCTTCAATACAACTACGGGCCAAAGTTACTCTCCACCAAAGCCATTCGCCCTTGATCATCCTTTGGTTCTATGTCTGAATCTGCATCCTTCCTTCAGCTAGCCTTTGGGTTTGTACTCTATTGCTCATTCCTTCAGCTAGCCTTTGGGTTTGTACTCTATTGCTCAGGTAGCTAGTTGACTAGACATAACTCCCAAGAATGCTCCAACTAAGAACTTTCCTCCCTATATAGAAAATTAGAGTATCCTTTTTCCAACAAAACAAATTGAAATTAATGAAAAAATTTTGAATCTTGTGAAAATGTGGGCAGCACAATGACCATTTTCCTTAAACTCTAGTCACTTCCAACCAGCATAGTTGTGGGAATGAACTATTCTTATCATTTTACTATTATTACTACGACATTGGGTTTACAGAAATGGCTTCAATGACCATGGAAATAAGCATCTCTGATATCTATCATGTTATAGCTAGACCGCAAATGCACACTGGCTAGTTTCTCATGGATGATCTGGAGGTGAAATTAAAGTTGGTAATGAAGAAATTTTATTTATAATCAGGGGATGTCTTGCTGAATTGCACCAAGAAGCTTAGTGGGTTGGCTTAATATGAGCAGCTCCGACTTCCAGGAAAGGCCAGATAGTCAACAGAGATGCTGGAGCGACTAGTTACTGTAAATAGTTTAGGGAGGATGTCTTCCACCGGTACGGATTATGGAGCTTCGAGTTCAGTCCAAAGTGCAGCACGAGTGTTACAGTTCAGGAGCTCGCACTCGCCTGACGGACAACGAGCACAGTAATGGAGAATTCAAAAAGAAGATTCCTTGCAAACCTCCGGATTGATACTGAGATTGTAACGCTCTCCACAAGTCGAGTTCGTCTTAACGCGGGTGAGGTAGAATCCAGCGGCATGCCATGGCAACCCAAGTGATTGCTGCGTGTACCAGATTAGCCACGACCATTGTCGCATCGTCGTTGTCGTTGTCGCCTCACTACAAGGTTGCGAGTTCTTCCACTATAGTCTTTCTGTTTTCGCTGATCCTAGATCTCAGAGATAGACGAGCAAAATCTTCGAAGACAAATAAAGCGGCTGGACAGGTCAGGTGCTGTACTAGTACAGATCACTTTGATAAAAATGAGATTCTCAAAGATGCAACGAAAGGAGGGAGCTGAAGGTTGTAGACGAGGTGTTGCGGGGGTAATGTGGTGAATGTTGATTCTCACAGTGCTAACGGAGCAGGGTGGACTGCACTCCATTTATCTTGCTTCTATGGCCATAGATGCCTGATAAAAGTTGGTGCCGACATAGAACTAAGGAACATATCGCTTTGCATCATGCTTTTTACGCTTTGCAGCACAAAGAGCATAATGCAAATCGATATGCTGCAGATCTCATCTTATGTGGATTGAGAAGCAGCTTTGTATACAACCGGGTGCGAACTGTCAAAGTAAGCTGCTATCTCTGCACTAGGTTACTACACGTTGGAATCGGGATCACTGATTCATAGGACCTTCTGAGAAGCTGCAGCCGCGACTTGGAAGCACATGATCTGGACTCATACTCAAAAGCAGCAAAGCTCTAAGGCACTGGCCCAAAGCCTAAACGCAAAGTGGGGTCGGCAAGTTAACAGTTCCCCGCTCCAACGGAACATTACAACTGAAGACCGAAGAAGTACGAAAGCAACGCCCCATGACAATGAGAGGAGAACTGAAGAGAGAACTTCATCATATAAGAATAATCGTTGTGCATTTCGTGGTGAAAGCCAGTTCTTTTGTTTAGACGGGATTGCGAATTCTATTTCCGCTGCAGTCCGTTGAACACCTGGACTTTCCATTGACGAAAACAAGTTCTTCCAGACTTCATCCATTCGTCGTAGATGTTGGTATTATGGCCAAGAACTACAGCGAAGGGTCATCCAACTGGGTACTTCCGACAGAATTTTCAGAAGAGTTGGTGGAAAGGATCACTGCAAGATTCGGATTTCGAGCTATTCTGTGAGCTCTATGCCTCTCCAGAGCTTGGCGTTTAACGCTTTCCGGAGGATCTGATGAGCGCATGGGCCGTACACGTTGACACTGAAAACGATATACGTAATATTGATAGATGAGTGCATTTAAGCCTATGTGCATTGAAGCCCATGAGCATAATCTGTGCATTGAAAAAAATGTCAATGAGGAGTTTGCTCCGAGAATAAAACTATATATCCTGCAATTTGATTTTAATCAGCAGATATGTAATCATTAACCGATCCCTCGACTTCTTTCTGTAGAGAAAAGTCTTAGACCTGTCTAGCTACACTAGGAATATCTCATGCAAGTTTCATACCATATCGAGGAATTGTCACATGCTCACGGCATAGCGATGGCGATCAGATCCACTAGTACTTCTACAAGCGTTAACTTGGAAGAGCTGCCATAGCTGTACACGGTGACCTTGAACAACCGCAGGTTTCTGGATTGGGTCAAGAAACTTGATGCTTCATACATGAGTCTTGTTACCGATGTTCGATAGATCTCTATACTGGATGAATCGCAAGTAACGGTGACCATGTTGGAGATCTGTTCCTCTAGTTATAGTGACCAGGTTCGGAATCTGTTCCTCTAGTGACACTGATTTATCTGTTCCTCTAATGACATTGACCATGTTGGAGATCTGTTCTTCTAGTGACACTGACAGTCTTCAACTATTGAGATCAACCTTGCGCAGGAAGGAAAGACACATTGGGAAAAGAAGAGAAAAGCTCCTACTTCCACGACAACACCCTTGGAAACACATATCAAAGAATTTTACAGGTTACAAAGATCAAGGGGAAGCTTTGTCCCTACCAACTCTTTCCTCGTCCAATCTGTTCCTAAGTCTATCTTAATATGCCCTTCTCCTGATTATCTCCTTCTCGTCTGATCTCTCCTGGTCAACTTCATGCAAATCAAAGTTACCTAGAGCCCTCTATTCTTTTGATTACCCTTTTCTATAGCATCAAAGAAGAACGAACCCCTTTACTGTGCCACCACAGGATAATCTGAGCCACTGATCTCAGCATCAATGTGACATGGATAATCTGTATGAGCCACATATCTCACCATCCCAGATTGAGACAATTCGGATGAATCATGCTCTACATCCTAACAGACCAAACAGTTTATAAGATGGAAACTCAAAGCTGTGGTCTATCCATTAGTGGTTTCAGAAATAGATTTGGCGGACGTTTATGGGATAAATAACAAATTTTGTAACAAATTTTAGTGAACTCTGTAACAAGATGAGATGGTAATAAATGAATGCTTTGGAATACTATACGGGATATTTTTGTCCAAGTTGAGTTTATTTATAAAAATCAGTTGCTATGTTTCATGCCATATTGAAATAAATAATTGTCAAAAGAAGTACTGTTGTTTCTTGATAGGATGGCCACTTGGTTGGGTGGGTTGGTCTTGAAGTGGGATTGATGAACATTTTGGTGGATCCAAAATGCCGCTCTCAATTATTCAAATTCTCAACTCAAATTTATCATCCAGAGTGCAAATGCTCCTTCAGTCAGTCAACTAAACTAAACGGCTGTTTTGTAATTTTTGCAATGGTGTGGTGGTTCATTTCCATAGATTTGTGCGTCAAAGGATAGTGCAGGTTATGAAAAATGATCTGTGTTGCGCCATGGCAACCAAGAAATTGATTGAAGGTCAAGGAATTTTACTGCAAAAGAGCAACAAAAATTTAGCAATGGGAGATCAAGTACCATGTTACAGTGTAAGAGACTCACTTTTGGATGCAGACCCAAGACATATAGACTCACTTTTGGATCCACAACCTGAACAACCAGTAGTGAAATTTGGAAAACTAGTAAGGATGACTACTTTTGTGCTTGGTAAAGCAAAAGATAATGAACAATTTTGCATGGCTATGCACCATTATGGCCAAATATTGGATTAATTGGAGGACCCAAGCATTTTGCACCAATCCATGGTGAGAATTGCAAAAATCATATTCAAAAATTGACCGCTTTTAGTTTCATGATAACATTTTTGATCAGGGAGAAGCAAGGATTTCCTACTTCTATAATAGGTGATTGGCCTTACAAGAAATGGTTGAGGTACATGAAAGTGTACAAAGAAACACAAGAGCTTAAGAACATGTCTCATGGAGAAGGTCTCACATAAATAGAATATGGCAAAGAATGGAGAACTATAGAAGATAAATTGAATGGAATGTGTCTAGATTTTGCTAGAATGGAAGACATGTTCCAAAATAGAACAAACATTAGTCCACCCGCTATGGTAAGTTTGGGAGATTTAAATCCTAATTCAAGTGAGGTTGGCATAAAATACATCCATGAAGGTGTAGAGGGTTCTCAATTCTCATCTCCTCCATAGGTGGTACTCTTGGACTAATGTGCCCAATTCATCCCAAACATTCAAGGGGTGGAAAGTACCTAGTGTTTACATGGACAATGGAATAAGATCAACCAAGGATGAGTGTAAAAGACCGAAACCGAGGAGAGAAATAGGAGAATGGAAATTCACATTGGGACACTTGAATGAGTGAAAACTTTGAATGCCTAGCATGAGCTTTGGCCTTGGTATTTATAGGTAGCATACAAGACCCTTGAAGCTTCTCAAGAAGCTTCCTTGAGCCGCTTTCTTGGAGTGCAAGCCAAGTTAACTAGGAAGCTTCTCAAGAAGCTTCCTTCTAGAAGCCGCCTACTTGGAGTGCAAGCTAAGCTAGTTAGAAGCGTCTAGAAGCTTCTTTCTAGAAGCTACCTGCTTAGGGTGCAAGTTAACTAGTTGGGAAGCTTCCTAAGAAGCTTCTTAGATGCTTCTAGAATATTCTAGGCTATTTTGTCTTATTCTCTACTTTGTAAGCCCGACTAACTTTGTCACTAAACTCTATATTGTTACATATTCCCCCGCCGCTAGTTGGTGACGTCCTCGTTGCCAGTGAAGCTTCAAATTCCTTGATGGCCATCTGTGCATTCTGGAGGTGAGAAAGAGGTTCATATGTGGCATCATGAAGGGGATACTCTTTCCAAAGGACCTTGTACTCCGTATGTTGGCGACGGCCTCGTTGAATATGGCGATGTGCAAGGATACGATCAACTTTGTACTCCTCATGATCATTGATAGGGACAGGAAGAGGGGGAGGTTGGACTCGAGAGGAAAAGGAAGAAGGGTTAGGAACAAAGGGTTTCAACTTGGAAACATGAAAGACAAGATGGATACGCATGTGACAAGGTAAGGCAAGTCGATAAGCAACAGGAGAGATAATGTGGGTGATATCAAAGGGTCCTATCCAATTAGGAGCAAGTTTACAAACTTGGGTATCAAGTGGGAGAGGGAGGTTACTAGAGGATAGCATGACTTTATCATCAACTTCAAAGGTGAGATCAGGACGATGATGGTCTGCCTATTGTTTTTGGCGATTCTGAGCAACAAGGAGGTGAGATTTGGCTTGTTGGAGAGATTGGGATATAGTGGTCAAGAATGTATAAGTATGAGGAACTTGAGAGGGAGGGGGAGCAAGAAGAGAATCCGGAACAAGCGGATCTTGGCCAAAATTGAGAAAGAAGGGAGAAAATCCAGTGCTTGCCTGTTTGGAATTGTTGTAGGCAAATTCTGCAGTTGCAAGACATTCATCCCAGTTGGTATGGTGGACATTGACAAAGGCCCATAACATATCCTCCAATGTACGATTGGCATGTTTGGTTTGTCCATTAGTTTGAGGATGATAGGCTGTGGACAAGGCAAGCTTGGTGCCGAGTATCTGGAAGAGTGCTTGCCAAAACTTCCCGGTAAATCAAGGATCACGATCGGAGATGAGTACACTGGCATCCCATGATGCTTGAAGACATTGTCGAAGTAGATTTGTGCTAAGGTTGGAGCATCCACAATATCACAGGTTGGTGCCAAGTGGATTTGCTTACTAAACTTATCCACAAACACCACAATTGCGGTGTGTCCTTGTTTTGTCTTTGGCAAGGATGTGATGATATCCAAGCTCACATGCTCCCAATGAGCGGATGGAATGGCAAGTGGTTGAAGGAGTCCACTCGGCTTCTGGTTGCTGGCCTTGTTCCGTTGGCAACTCTCACATGATCGGACAAAGTCTTGAACATCTTGTGTCATGTTGGGCCACCACCATTGGCATTGGAGGGTGCCAAGGTCTTGTCCACTCCCATGTGACTAGCTATTGGTAAATCATGGGCTTCTTGAAGGCGCACAAGTCAAAGATCACCTTTGGCTGGAACATAGATCTGGTCTTCATGGAATAAAAGGCCTTCCTTGAAGGAGAAGGTGTTGTACTCCTCATCGCGTGCTGTCAGACAACCGTGTACCATTTGGAAAAAGGGATCTTGTTGTAGAGCTGATTGAAACTCATTATAGACCTTAGGGTCAATGGACACCATTGTAATTGCCACCGTGATGAGAGGAAGATCCTTCAAATTAGGTCGTCGTGATAGAGCATCGGGGATGACATGGAACCGACCTGGTTTGTACTCAAGTTTGATGTCAAACAATTGGAGTTGCTCTTCCCATCGATGATGCCGACTCTTCATGTGCTCCAAGTGTAAGGTCTACAACAATGGTTTGTGATCAGTTTGCATGATCACTTGTTTCCCCAAGAGATAATGCCTCCATACCTTGGTGCATATACCATTGCAAGTTGTTCCCGGTCTCAAGTAGAGTAATTTCTTCAGCTGTATTTAGTCGGCGAGACACAAAGGCAGTAGGATGTAGTCCATCTAGAAATTCTTGTTGCAACACAACTCCAATTGCAAAGTTAGAAGCATCAAAATCAACCACACAATGTAGTTGAGGATCATATGGTTGAAGAATGGGTCTTGAAGACACCATATGCTTTAACTTCTGGAATGCTTCTTCATGCTTGGTGGTCCATTGGAAGCTCAAGTTCTTTCCCAAGAGGTCAGTCAATGGTGCAGCCACATGAGCATAATAGTGGATGAACCGTCGGTAAAAACTAGCCAATCCATTGAATGCTCATACTTCTGTAGCATCCTTCGGGGTAGGCTAATCAGTAATGGCCTTGATCTTCTCTTCTTCCATCTTGATCCCCTCTGATGAGATCTTATGACCCAAGAAGGTAACCTCCTTCTGCCAAAAAGCACACTTTGACTTCTTACAGTAGAAATTCCACTGTCATATTTGTTTTAGGACTTCTTGCACATGATTCACGTGTTCTGCCTCTGTCTTGCTATAGATTAGAATATCATCTAAGAACACCACCACTGATCGATCCAATAGTCCCTCCAACACCCAATGCATCTGATCCATGAAGACTGCTGGAGCACTAGTGAGTCCAAAAGGTAGAACTCTCCACTCAAAATGTCCATACCTTGTGCGAAAAGCAGTCTTTTGCACGTCCTCTTCTTCAATAGGAATTTGCCACTAGCCGCTACAAAGGTCCAACTTGGAAAAGTAGCGTGCTCCACTTAATTGATCAAGCAAGTCATCGATCTGAGGCAAGGGATATGCATTCTTCACGGATTGCTTATTAAGTCCATGGTAATCAATACATAAACAAAGTCCTCCATCCTTCTTTGGAACAAATAGTACCAGTGCTCCCCAAGAAGAGGTACTATATCGTATGAAATCCTTCTCCAGCAACTCTGTAAGTGTTGTTCGCAACTCCTACAACTCCTTTGGTGAGAGCCGATAGATTGGTCTACTCACTGGAGTACTCCTTGGCAATAACTCGATCTTGAAGGGCATACCTCAATCGGAGGGTAATCCCTTTGGCAGATCATCTGGAAACACTCCTGCAAACTCTTGAACTATCCGATCAACCATTGCTTGATGAGGCTCTTGGTCCTCCTCAGATTGTTCTTGTGCAATCGGCTTGACCCACACCGCAAATACAGACTTATCTTCCTCCAAAGCTTGCTCTATGGTCGCTTCATTAACAAACTTCCCTTCCAGGGACTCATCTCTCTTCCAAGCTTGCTCTATAGTTGCCTTCTTGGCAAACTCCCCATCTTTGGACTCATCTCCCTTCCAGATTCGCTCTATGGCTACCTTCTCGACAAACTTCCCATCCTAGGACTGACTATTCTTAGATGTCTTACTCAGAGGTGCCAAACAACCTAATCGGAAATTTCTACCTTGGTGTTGTACTTGAATTTGTCGTCGGGTCCAATCAAATTGAACCTTATGACGTTCAAACCAAGGTAGACCCAAAATGATATCATAGTGTAGAGGTGCCACTAAAAACCTCATACACTCCAGATACTCCTTCCCAATCTTGAAGGTAACAGGATATGAGGTGCGGAATGCAGAACTCTTTCTACCATCCGCCATCATCAAACTACTTCCAAACACTAGCTTGATAGGAATACCCAATTCCTTTGCTACTTGCATAGACATGCAATTTTTTGAACTTCCAAAATCAACCAAAATCCTACAACCCCGATTAGATATCATACCTTGCAAGTGAAGCAAACTTGCACAGGTCGAGCCTTCAATCCCATTGGAACTAATCAAGCTCCCAGTAGGCGGTTCAAAATCTCCTACTGGGATTCTTTGTTTCCTTGAACATTCTGTTCCACAAACTCCATCTGGGCAACTTGTCGAGGTCGCCCATTCCTAAGTGGACATTCAGCAATGCAATGTCCAACTTGGCGACAATAAAAGCAACCTCCATTTTGTCATAATTTTTCTTTATTTGCTGTGCCAAAGGGTCTTTGTTGGATAGCATCAATCTCCATTGGTACTGGTTCTTCCACTCGTGGTACTGGTAGACTTTGTGTAGGTCGAGGTCAAGACCAAGTTGTCGCAACCAAGGAATCAAAACGCTCAGCCAATTGCATGGCTTCTTCTACATTTTGTGGCTCCCGCATGGTCACCTCCTATTTGGTTCGTGACTTCAATCCTCACACAAATTGATCCAGAACTTCACCTTCTTGGATATCTGGAATTTGCGTGATGATGTTCTGAAATTGTGTGATGTAGCTTCTCACTGAGCCAATCTGCCTCAACTCCGCCAATTTATCTCGTACGGCTCGAGTGGCATTTATGGTTTGAAATCGACCAAGTATTGCCTCCTTGAATTCTACCCATGCCGAAATTGGTGTAACAATTTGTCGTTCAGCTCTTTCTACTCGGAATCGCCACCAAAGTTTTGCCACGCCATCCAATTGGCTAGAAGCCAAGAGAATTTGTTTCCGCTCATCTTGAAGATTGGTGGCTTCAAAGTAACATTTGCAGTCAAACACAAAATTCTCCACTGTGCATGGAAGATTCTTGCCTTCAAACACCTTGGGTTTCGGAAATTGAATGCGATCTTCTCCATCTCAAACTGGCGCTCTGTCTATTTGTTCTCGTCATTGCTGGTCTTGTTCATCCAACAATCAAGTAAGATGCTTGATTTGTTGTTGCATTGCAAGGATAACATCCGGTATTGCTGCCATCACTTCTACTCTATTCTACTACACTCAATTTATCTTGTTGATTAAAACATAGATACAACACGTCTACCGTTCTCCATAAGTTACAACTAGAAGTATCAAGGGTTCTTGTGACACACTGATCATGTGTAGAAAATCATGCTCAAAGCGCGAGGTGATGAATTGTGTGAAACGATGCTTTGGTAATATCTAGACATGAAAGTCCCAATGGTTTGGTGGAAGTGGATTTGGTGGTCCATAAATTCCATCCATCCCATTCTTGCTCTGATACCAATGTAAAAGACCAAAACAGAGGAGAGAAATAGGAGAATGGAAATTCACATTGGGACACTTGAATGAGGGAAAACTCCAAATGTCTAGCATGAGCTTCGGCCTTGGTATTTATAGGTAGCATACAAGACCCTTGAAGCTTCTCAAGAAGCTTCCTTGAGCCGCTTTCTTGGAGTGCAAGCCAAGTTAACTAGGAAGCTTCTCAAGAAGCTTCCTTCTAGAAGCCGCCTACTTGGCGTGCAAGCTAAGCTAGTTAGAAGCTTCCTTCTAGAAGCTACCTGCTTAGGGCGCAAGTTAACTAGTTGGGAAGCTTCATAAGAAGCTTCTTAGATGCTTCTAGAATATTCTAGGCTATTTTGTCTTATTCTCTACTTTGTAAGCCCGACTAACTTCGTCACTAAACTCCATATTGTTACAATGAGTCACTATTTGTTGCACCAATAGATGACTCACCTTTCATTACACCACCTCCTTAACTTTTATGGGAGATGGGTCTGAGTACATTTTTCTTGACCAAGAAGGAGAAGATAACCAAAGAGGAGAAAAGGTGGAATATCAACAAGCAAGGTATCATGAATGTCACATAGTATGTCATTGTCTTAGAATTTAGCAAAAATTGCCATGTTGAAGGCATATACTATAGAATCTAGGAAGATGTTACGATTGGCTACACAAGAAGCCACCAACATGAGGAAAAGAGAAAAAATATTGTTGAAAATGGAAGATGAGATTGTTAGATTAGAGATAAAGAAGATGAAAATTGAAATTGAGAAGAAATTGAATGGAAATAAAATGAAAGCTAGTGCATACAAACATAGGTTGAAGGAGAAGAGTTTAGAACCAAAGCACATTCATGAAAATGAGTCCTATTTGCATAACAATCTCATGAGGAAATAAGACTATATTTCAAAGTGCTAACTCAAGTTCAGCATGCAGATCCTACTCCAAATTCATCATACTCTAGTTCTAGCAAATAACATACATCTTGAGTATATTTGTAATAAAGATAAGTTTAGTGGACTTGATTAAGACTCTATATTATCACTATAAAAAAAGCTACTACTAGTTGGCATGGTGCCGCCCAATGTCACCAAGTGCTGCCAAGTGCCGCACAATGTTGCACCCCAAGTTTGCACCAATAGCAATTTGTGTTGGTTGGATTTTGGATGAGGCTCGATGGTATGCATAGGCACTAGGTGATGCAAGTCAATGGAAAATAATAGGTGCCCAGTGCCGTGAGATGCTATCCAATACCATTAGGATCCACCAAGTTTGGCTGGTTTGGTTAACGGTGACGTTATCATGATGTGGTTTGCATAGTTATTGAAAAAGTAAACTGATATGGTTTATCTCCATAAGGATGGAGTAGGTTGTATGATGGATCCCATGGTTCAGCTATTGCCATGGGAGCAATCTATGTACATGTATATAATTGACCACATAGATTATGGTCTTGTCTTCTTTGAAGGTTCTTATGTATATAGATGGTGGAGAGTTGGGTGGAAGGTTGCATTTTAGTTGGAGGAGTCTTGAGTAGGAGGAGGATGTTGAGAGTGAGAGTTGTAGCAGAGCATGGAGACCAAGTGGTAGAGAGAGTAATTGATTAGGAGATGTCCCATGCTCCCAATCCGCCACTCTCAAATCCTTTTCTCATGAGGCTTCATATTCTTCACCACAATGGCTTACAAGATTCGATGGTGGCACATTTTGAGGCGGTATTCATAAAGTGGATAATGGAAAACCCAGATTCTATTGTTTGTTGGGTGTTGACTTACAAGCAAGTATAGGACTTGACAATCTATGTGCTCTTGTAGATGGAGAATGACTCAATTTTCCTCATAAGCTTCAAGATGGAGTTGTGGGTCCACTTGTAAAAAAATGAAGAGGCTAAATGATAAAGTTACAAGAGATTGGATTCCAAGAAAAATTTGAGAGTTTTTTGACTATTTGGGGAGTTTGGGGAGGGAATTCAAAGAAAGAGGATACCGGTTAGAGAAAGAAGCTAATAAGCTATAATTTCAAGACTAGAATTGAGTGATTTGAGTCAATTCTCTTGGAGGTATGATCAATTGAATTAAGGGGGTAAAATTCATACCCAAGAGCACTAGGTTATTCAGAGAGTTTCATCACACATCCTCATGATCTATTAATTGGTTTTGTGAGCTGATAAAGTTTTTTTAATGATGAGCTCAAGATAATTTAGATTTTGATTAGTCTCAAATCAGATCTGGCCAATTGAAGTTGGAGCTTTGCAAAGTGAGGAGTTGGAATGACATTCTGATCAAGTTTGAAGATTTGGTCACTCCTAAATTTCTGGTCTGAATCACCTTGTGAAAATTACCAATATTGTTATACGATTTTCACTTCAATACAGAGGTTTCATGTGAATTCCTCAAATAGACAATCATAGTCTTGGATCAAGTATATTTGGGTTTGTAAGGCTCACAAGTTAGCTTAGCTTAGGAATTGATCCATATCTAGGGTTTGGGGTTGGATTAGGTAACTAAAATTTACAAAGATTTAGACAAGTGCACAACAAGCTATTGTTAAAAATTTAGTTGACTTTGGGTCCATGGAGAGTGAGAGCTAATGCAAAAAATTCTACTAACAATACTATCATAAGCTCAAGAGAGAATTTCTATCTTTTATCATGATTGAGTGTCTATTCTCCTATTTGAGTATCTATAAGTGAGGATTTTAGGTTTTGGAGCGTTTTTGAGGATTAGGTGCACCTCTGATCTAGAAATATAGAGGAAATTACCCAAAACCAAGAGCAAACTCTAAATTAGGGATCTCAAAATTAAAGTAAAAATTACAAAAAACTGGCCAAGTTTGAGATCTTGTCAAGGGAGCTATAGTGATTAGATTATGTCTTGTTTTGTACTTTGGAAATCTTATTTCATGGTTTTTCCATTGAATCCTATGACACTATAATGAAAATTATATAGGAGAATTTATGCCCATTTGAGTGACATAAGATTTTCCTTGTCAAGAAGACATAGGATCACTCCACTTGGAGTACAAATTGAGTGAAGATTGAAGTCCATATTGGAGGAAGCTTATAGTAAAGGTTGAAATTGGCTTGATGTTAGAGCAAGAGTGCTTTGACTCTTAATTTTAACAAAAAACACTGAGAATTGCTACTAGATTCTTGTGATTAGATTCTTGTGATTAGATCCTCTCCATGCTTGCATGCCTATTTGTATGCCCAATTGGTTTGGATTGGTGTGCAGCTGTAATGCTTAGGTTGTTTCCTTCTAGGAATGTTATATATTTCTCCTTGGTAATGCAAGAAGTCATAACTAGTAGACCAAGAGTGTGTATTATGATGACAGATTAGGTCACCCATTACTACTCTACTCAAAGCAAGAATACCAAAACCTAGAGTGAAGGGTTCTATTGTTGGGATCTATGCATGCTCAAACTAGCAAGGATAGGTTTACCTCCAACCTTTCATCTATAGGCTCCATAGCTAGGCACCTTGTGTGTTCCCAAATAGAGAAAAGCAAAGTACAACAATGTGCAATAGTGCTCATTGTTTAAAGGTAGCACGTGTAGGTGCCAAGTGATGCTCGATTTGATGGACAAGGCACACGTGATACAAAACACATAAAAATAGATATGAGAGTTTGACAAAGAGAAATTGAGAACGGGTGATAAAGTATGAGAAATTGAATGGTACATAAGATGTGTATAAATGTACATAAGATGTATATAAATGTGAAGCCACTAAAGCATATCACTATGCTAGAGGAGAAGGAGATGAAGGAGAAGAGGGAGATGCAACATGATGTCTTAGTGTTGCTATTGCATCCTCAAGTCTACAATGATATACATGATGTTGAATCCTAAATGGACTCAATGGCCACCAAGGGGACCACTTGCTCTCATCCAGGTCCTCGTGCCTAATACCACTAACAATAAGAGAATATGGGTCACTATTATAAAAACTCAGTCTAGTGGATGTCCACTCCTCTTTAGTCCAACTAATAGCAGGTCTATCATCACGGACACATATGTCCAAATGACTCATGAAAGGATAAAATGACCAAGTGTGTGATGCTCTCTCTACCTTGTAAGGACTAAAGTGGGTAGGATGGATTGCACCATGTGGATGGTTCTTATAGTAAGATAGTGCATAGTTATCCAAGATCAAAAAATCACAAAGAGGTAAACCTAATGAAGTGAGAAGCCCATATGATTTAATTCTAAGTCCTCTAAACTCACTACTGGACATATGCAGAACAACATGAGGTAATATCTAATGTGTAACAATGTGGAGTTTAGCAACAAAGTTAGTAGGCTAACTAAGTAGCAAATAAGACAAATTAACCTAGAATATTTCAAAAGTATCAAGGAAGCTTCTTGGGAAGCTTCCCAGCTAGCTTAGCTTGCACCTCAAGTAGGTATCATCTAGAATGATACTTACTAGAGGACAAGCAAGAGTCCAACAAATATTTGGCAAAGGCAAGGATGATAAATGAGTATGGTATAGGAGTAGTGAAAGCTAATGATATTCTCTTTGTGAGCTTAGAGTGCAACTTAAAAAAAATAGTTGAAATGCATATTTGTTAAAGGGAGTTTCAATTTATATTATTCTATATAACTTTTTAATTAATAGGTCTAACATTTGGTCTTAAGAAGATGGTGCCTTTATCCTTGTTGGACTCAAGCCTCTTTTTGTTACAATCCTTCTTGAAATGTCCAACCGTCCCACAAATCCAACACTTGCTTTTGAAACCTCCAATTCTAGACTTGGATCTTGATTTACTCTCTAATCTCTCTCTGATCTGACTTCTCTCTCTCTCTTGTCCTTCTTTTGATAAAAAATGCCTTTGGTTTTTTCTTTTCTTGGTTGGTTCTGTTTTTTTGCATCTCATTGGATAATAATGCTGCATAGATCTCCTCACAATTTATTTCATCCTTCCCACATAGAAGAGTTGTAACAAGATGTTGATATGAAGGAGAAGTGAAATCAATAATAGCAATGCTTTATCCTCCTCTTCTAAGTGGATTTACATAGGAAACTCAAACAGATTCATAAATGTCTTTTAATGGAATAGAGCTTGGTAGAGAAGAAAGTAAGTCAGGGATGATGCAATAATGCCTTGCTCATCATGTTGATGATATACAAGAATGAAATGAGATGCAAGAATGTGCTCAGGGCCACCGGGTGACACATGTGCGTGCTTGGTGATACCTAGGGTAAACTTGAAGTTGCTAGATGGCACTGGAATGATGCCCAAATTGCTTTGGTATACTGGATGGTAAGAGTGATGCTTGCCAACGCTGCCTGTAGACGCCGGTGGGTGTTGGGACAGCCCGCTATAGTTTATACATTTGGATTTTGCCCATTGACACTCAATGATACTTGTCTCATCACCATGCAATGGTGCTCAGAGGCTCTTAGAGGCACAAATTCTCTGAAATAATAGTTGGGTGTGCCGGTTGGCAATGTGATGTGCCACATGTTATCATTGGTTGCCGCTGATGATTCTATATTTTTATCTCCCCAAATTCAAGTTCTTTTTCTGGAATTCAAATTTAGCAATTGCAGTTTATAGATATATTTTGTCATGTGAGTCCTGTATAAACCCCCCTCTTGCAGATACGTGTTACATTTTTGGAAGTTTTCAAGAAAGAAATTATTTGCACTTCAGCTTAGTGGTTTTTGAAGGACGAGGGTGTTTTTCAAGGAGCTTAGTAATTTGCAATTTTCAAAGGGTGTATCTGTTCAATTCCAAGTGTTGTTTGAGTTTTTGTTTCTTGGCTGAACAAGGAGATTTGAGAGTGGTGGAGATCAAGAGATGTTTGCATTTGGAGACAAGATTTCACTATTTTTGCTTCAGGACCAGGATTCAAAACTGAGCAAAAGGAGAAGAGAGGTTTTGGGAGCTGTTTTATGAGAGCAGAAGTAGTTTTTGAACAGAAATTAGATGTGAGAGCATAGCAAGGAGCAAGGAGCAAGGAGCCCAAGATTTCTCTCAATCAAATTCCCTTAGTTCATGCATTTCCTATATTCTCCATGGCAGAAATCTGGGGTTACAAGAAGATTGTTGACGGTGAGGACATAAAGAATACTCAAGAAGGAGATTAGCTTATTGGATTCCACACCATTCAACACCTAGTAAACTTCATCAAACGGTGATGGATAGATAAACATCAAATTCAAATGGCTATAGCTGGAATCAAGGAGGTCAATCTTGATGTAATTGACCTCAAAATCACCCTTGGCCTGCATTATCCAAGTCAAGAGGTATTTCTCTTTCTTTCCTCGGTTATTTTCTCCATTTTTTCTCTAGTTTCACAAGTTTCTTTCACTTTTAGAGTCTCAATGTTTAGTGCATACAAGCATTACCTAACACCTATAGAGTCTATCCCACATCACCTTCTTGCATCACCCTATGCCTCCCTACATTGCCCTGCATCAACAAGCTAAACCCTAACCCCCTCTCTACCTCGTAGTGCTAATGAGCGTCACGCAATGCCAACTCCACATTTAAAAATATTTTCCTATCCCAAAGTAGCGCCCAATGCTGTTATCCCTACCGGGCAGTGCTGGTAGGCACCCACTGGCATCACTAGGTTTTGCCTCATGCCCCATGTCACCTCTCCTTGTGTTTGGTGCCATAACACCTATCATTTGCCAGTGTTGACATGCATTGCCCTGCTGTAATGTCCCTTGAATTCCCTATCCCAAAGCAGCAATGAGTGGGCATCCCAAAGCATCTGACTCCTTTTTCTTGCATTGAGGCATCACCAAGCAGAAACTATCATCTTCTTGGATGAGGAATGAGGTTTAAGTTTTCTTGGTTGGTGGTTTTTGCAAGTTCTTCCATGTTATGAGTTTGTGAGTTATTGGGACAATAATTCTTGCATAGATTTTGTGAAGGAGTGAAATTTCAATTGATAGTGGATATAGTTAGAGATGCACTTGCAATGCCAAGGAGGACACCAAGGAGGAGGATTGTTCCTTACAAAACTATTTCAGATTGGTTTTCACAAAGAGACAAGGTTGCAAAGAGTTATTTGGCAAGGCAATGTGTGTATCCTACTTTCAAGTATTTTTTCTAGTTGATGGGTGCACTTGTGGCACCAACCATTTTGCCCAAGACTGTACATGGGCATTTGGTTTTCAAAATCAAGACAAAGTTGAGGAGATTTGGTGTAGTAGGTTATGATTAGGAGGAGTTAGCATTTTGAGCCATCATAGCAAAGGTGAGGAGTTTGCAAAGCTAATTGAGGAGACCTAAGAGGTGCAGGTTTTGAGTCACCTTCCTTGAGCAAATACTCACTCACCTCTTCAGTGAGAGGGGTTTCATTCTTGAAGAGGAAGTGATGTACTTGGGTGATGGAGAGGTGGAGATTATACGCAATAAACATGATTATGATCATGAGGATGTAGAGAGTGCAGATGAGAACAAGGACAAGAGTGCTTATGAGAGGGAAGATGACGGAGAGGATGAGGATAATGAGTGATTGTTTAGATATGAGTTTTGGTATATATTTGTATGTTGTCATTATTTGGAAACCTAGAAAGTTTTATTGTATATACTATTACCAAACTTAATAAATGAGTTAATTTTACATACTTAAAATAATAAATTTATGTATTTACTTGATTCAAAAATGAGTTCTACTTGATGGATGACTAAATTTACCACTTGTGAATAGGTGTTTAAAAAATTTGTGTTGAGACACATACCTTACCCATCGTGATAGTTTTAGGGAGAGTTCCTTCTCCATCTTCATCCCCTTGAGATAGCTCTTTCTTTGTCTTCTTCCCCTTCTCCTCTTTCTATGTTTATAGAGGGGACACCTCACTCCATGCACTTTAGAGTATTTTCACCCTCTTCTTGTTCTGTTGACATCATGTGTGTTTTAGATGATTGTGTTTGAGTGGTTGAGGAGGGAGAGAGATTTCTAGTTGAGCGCAAGAGTAGATTGGAGAGTGCTGAGGAGCAAGAGAGATGAGTGCTCGAGCACAAGAGTAGATTGGAGAGTGTAGAGGAGCAAGAGAGATTAGTGATTGAGTGCAAGAGTAGATTGGAGATTGTAGGGGAGCAAGAGAGATTAATGGTTGAGCACAAGAGTAGATTGGAGAGTGTAGAGGAGCAACATTAATTAGTGCTTGAGGATGAGAGTAGATTAGTGAGCTTTGAAGAGCAAGGTAGATTGTTAGTAAAGAGAGATTTCTTTGTGCATGAGAGGATACTCTTGTTGCAAAGCAATGAGGCATATAACCTTTATTACTTATGAGATGGGGAGAGGGCATAGATTAGTTGACTTGGACTTGGACATCCTAAGTGCGGCTGCCATGGCTATGGGTTATAGGGTCCAATTACAAAATTGGGCATGAGAGTTAACATTTGTTGTGGAGAGGTGCAAGAGTGGACATGTTGAGGTAGAGGAGAGTGAGAGAAGTTATCTAAAGTGAGGGCTTGTGTGGCTTATCTTGGACCAAGACTACATACTATTGCTTGAAGGCCTAAACCCATAGTGAGCTACAAACCCAAACCGATGCCACCCTTGTGATATATACCACCAATGTGTTACCCTTAGTATTGTGAGTCAAGAGACCCAAAATTTTGCCTTCTATTTCTTACCTCGTAAAGTGGAGACTCATCAAACTGAAATTGAGTTTCGAGAGAGGCGTTGTCTATCAAGAGAGTATATTCCATATATTCTCCTCCCAAACTTCTTGCCAAAAAAATCATTGTTGTAGATGTTACTTGTTTGGCATTAGGCCATAATGATACTCATGTAGGTTATATGCCTCATTGCTTTGAATACTTGTTTGGCATGAGGCCATGGCTCCTAAGTATACCATGGCTTATATAAATACCAAAGCCAAAGCTCATGCTAGGCATTCGGAGTTTTCCCTCATTCAAGTGTCCCAATGTGAGTTTCCATTCTCCTATTTCTCTCCTTGGTCTTGGTCTTTTACACAATGTGAACTCCCTTTGGAAGTTTTGACCATTACCACATTCTCCATAGCAACCACTCCACTCCATTTGGCTCAAGATCTATCCACATATAACCTCAAAGCGTAGCAAATAGAACTAGATGAAATGGCTGACACCAAGACATACTACCCACCCTATAGACCCTGACTATGTATGAGAGCACCAACCATGCTTAGTCATCCAACTCTCCCATGCATGGAAATCGGTGCAAGGAATCGCCACAAGTCATCAATTTGAGGCAAAGGATATGCATGGTTTATGGTTTACTTATTGAGCCCATGGTAATCAATACAAAAACAAAGTACTCCATCTTTCTTTGGAATAAATAACATTGTTGCTCCCCAAGGAGAGGTACTATGTTGTATGAATTCCTTCTCCAACAACTCTATAAGTGTTGTTTGCAACCCCTCCAACTCCTTTGGTTAGAGCCAATAGATCAATCTACTCACTAGAGTATTCCTTGGCAATAACTTGATCTTGAACGGTAGATGTTGATCAGAGGGTAATCCCTTTGGCAGATCATCCAGAAACACATCTGCAAACTCTTGAACTACCCAATCAACCGTTGCTTGATGAGGCCCTTGGTCCTCCTTAGATTGTTCTTGTTCAATCGGTTTGATCCACACTGCAAATAAAGACTTATCTTCCTCCAACGCTTGCTCTATGGTTGCTTTACTAACCAACTTCCTTTCTAGAGACTCATCTCTCTTCCAACCTTGTTGCCTCCTTGTTAAACTTCACATCTTGGGCCTCATCTCTCTTCAAGGTTTGCTCTATGGAAACCTTCTTGACAAACTTCTCATCTTGGGACTGACTATTATTAGGTGTCTTACTCAGAGGTGCCAAACCACCTAATCGGAAATTCCTACCTTGGTGTTGTACTTGAGTTTGTTGTTGGGTCCAATCAAATTGAACCTTATGATGTTCATGCTAAGGTAGAACCAGAATGATATCATAAACTAGAGGTGCCACTACAAACCTTATACACTCCAAATACTCTTTCCCAATCTTGAAAGTAATAGGATGCAAGGTGCGGAATGCAGAACCCTTTTTACCATCCGCCATCATCAAACTACTTCCAATCCTTGGCTTGATAGGAATACCCAATTCCTTTGCTACTTGCATATACATACAATTCTTTGAATTTCCAAAATCAACCCAAAATCCTACAACTTGGATTAGATATCATATCTTGCAAGTAAAGCAAACTTGCATAGATCTAGTCTTCAATCCCATTGGAACTAATCAAGCTCCCAATAGGCGGCTCAAAATCTCCTACTCAGATTCTTTGTTTCCCTTATCATTTAGTTTCATAAACTCCATCTGAGCAACTTGTTGAGGTTGCTTATTCCTAAGTGTGCATTCAGCAATGCAATGTCCAACTTGGCAATAATAAAAACAACCTCCATTATGTTACAATCTTTCTCTATCCGTTGTACCAAGTGGTCTCCGTTGGATAGCATCAATCTCCATTGGTGATAGTTCTTCCACTTGTGCATAGTCTACTGGTAGGCCTTGTGTAGGTTGAGGTCGAGACCAAGTTGTCATCACCAAGGAACCAAAGCGCTCAGCCAATTGCATGGCTTCTTCTACATTTTGTGGTTCCCACATGGTCACCTCCAATTTGGTTTGTGTAACAATATGGAGTTTAGCAATGAAGTTAGTTGGGCTTACGAAGTAGCATATAAGACAAAGTAGCCTAGAAATTCTGGAAGTATCTAGGAAGCTTCTTGGGAAGCTTCTTGGCTAGCTTAGCTTGCACCTCAAGTAAGTAGCTTCTAGAAGGAAGCTTCTAGAAGCTTAGCTTGCACCTAAAGTAAGTAGCTTCTAGAATCTTAGCTTGCACGCCAAGTAGACAGCTTCTAGAAGGAAGCTTCTTGAGAAGCTTCCTAGTTAACTTGGCTTGTACTCTAAGAAAGCGGCTTGAGGAAACTTCTTGAGAAGCTTCTCAAGGACCTTGTGTGCTACCTATAAATACCAAAGCCAAAGCTCATGCTAGGCATTTGGAGTTTTCCTTTATTCAAGTGTCCCAATGTGAGTTCCATTCCCAAGAAGCTTCCTTGCTCCTTCTAAAATTTCTAGGCTACTTTGTCTTATGTGCTACTTCATAAGCCCGACTAACTTTGTCACTAAACTCCATATTGTTACACAAACCAAATTGGAGGTGACCATGCGTGAACCACAAAACGTAGAAGAAGCCATGCAATTGGCTGCGCGCTTTGATTCCTTGGTGACAACAACTTGGTCTTGACCTCAACCTACATAGGGCCTACCAATAGACTATGCATGAGTGGAAGAACTGGCACCAATGGAGATTGATGCTATCCAATAGAGACCACTTGGTCCAACGGATAGAGAAAGATTGTAACATAATGGAGGTTGTTTTTATTATTACCAAGTTGGACATTGCATTGCTGAATGCACACTTAGGAATGTGCAACCTCAACAAGTTGCTCAGATGGGGTTTGTGGAACTAAATGATAAGGGAAACAAAAAATTTGAGAAGGAGATTTTGAGCCGCCTATTAGGAGCTTGATTAGTTCCAATGGGATTGAAGACTAGATCTATGCAAGTTGCTTTACTTGCAAGATACAATATCTAATTGAGGTTGTAGGATTTTGGGTTGATTTTGGAAGTTCAAAGAATTGTATGTTTATGCAAGTAGCAAAGGAATTGGGTATTCCTATCAAGCCAGGGATTGGAAGTAGTTTGATGATGGCGGATGGTAAAAAGAGTTCTGCATTCTGCACCTTGCATCCTATTACTTTCATCCTATTACTTTCAAGATTGGGAACGAGTATTTGGAGTGTATAAGGTTTGAAGTGGCACCTCTATTCTATGATATCCTTCTGGTTCTACCTTGGTATGAACATCATAAGGTTCAATTCTATTGGACCCAACAACAAACTCAAGTACAACATCAAGGTAGGAATTTCTGATAAGGTGGTTTGGCACTTTTGAGTAAGACACCTAATAATAGTCAGTCCCTAGATGAGAAGTTTGTCGAGAAGGTCTCCATAGAGAAAACCTTGAAGAGAGATGAGTCCCAAGATGTGAATTTTAACAGGGAGGCAACAAGGTTGGAAGAGAGATGAGTCTCTAGAAAGGAAGTTGGTTAGTAAAGCAACCATAGAGCAAGCTTTGGAGGAAGATAAGTCTATATTCGCACTGTGGATCAAGCCGATTGAACAAGAACAATCTAAGGAGAACCAAGGGCCTCATCAAGCAATGGTTGATTGGACAGTTCAAGAGTTTGCAGATGTGTTTCAGGATGATCTGCCAAAGGGATTACCCTATGATCAAGGTATACTTTTCAAGATCAAGTTATTGCAAGGGATTACTCCAATGAGTAGATTGATCTATTTGCTCCAACCAAAGGAGTTGGAGGAGTTGCAAACAACACTTATAGAGTTGTTGGAGAAGGACTTCATACAACATAGTACCTCTCCTTGGGGAGCAACAATATTATTTATTCTAAAGAAAGATGGAGTACTTTGTTTTTGTATTGATTACCGTGGGCTCAATAAGCAAACCATAAAGAATGCATATCCTTTGCCTCAAATTGATGACTTGCTTGATCAACTAAGTGGAGCACGCTACTTCTCCAAGGTGGATCCTTGTAGCGGTTATTGGCAAATTCCTATTGATAGAAAAGATGTGCAAAAGACTGCCTTTCATACAAGGTATGGGCATTTGGAGTGGAGAGTTCTACCTTTTGGACTCATTAATACTCTAGCGGTCTTCATGAATCAAATGCATTGGATGTTGGATGGACTACTGGATTGTTCCGTGGTGGTGTTCTTAGATGATATCTTAATCTATAGTAAGACAAAGACAGAACACATGAATCATGTGCAAGAAGTCCTAAGACAATTACAATAATGGAAATTTTACTACAAGAAGTCAAAGTGTGCTTTTTGGAAGGAGGAGGTTACCTTCTTGGGTCATAAGATCTCATCAGAGGGAAGCAAGATGGAAGAAGAGAAAATCAAGGTCATTATTGATTGGCCTACCTTGAAGGATGCTACAAAAGTAAGGGCGTTCAATGGATTGGCTAGTTTTTACCAACGGTTCATCCACTCTTATACTCATGTGGTTGTACCATTGACTGACCTCTTGGGAAGGAACTTGAGCTTCTAGTGGACCACCAAGCATGAAGAAGCATTCCACAAGTTATAGCATATGGTGTCTTTAAGACCCATTCTTCAACCATATGATCCTCAACTACCTTGTGTGGTTGATTTTGATGCTTATAACTTTGCAATTGGAGTTGTGTTGCAACAAGAATTCCCATATGGACTACATCCCATTGCCTTTGTGTCTCGCCGACTAAATACAACTGAAAGAAATTACTCTATTTGAGATGGGGAACAACTTGCAATGGTATATAACACCAAGGTATGAAGGCATTATCTCTTGGGGAAACAAGTGATCATGCAAACCGATCACAAGCCATTATTGCAAACCTTACACTTGGAACACATGAAGAGTCAACGTCATTAATGGGAAGAGCAACTCCTATTCTTTGACATCAAACTTGAGTACAAACCAGGTTGGTTCCATGTCATCCCTGATGCTCTATCATGATGACCTAATTTTAAATCTCTTCCTCTCATTGCGGCGGTAATTACAATGGTGTCAATTGACCCCAAGGTCTATAACAAGTTTTGGTCAGCTCTACAACAAGATCCCTTCTTCCAGATGGTACATGGTCATTTGATAGCAAGCAACAAGGAGTACAACACCTTCTTCTTCAAGGAAGGCCTTCTATTCCATGTAGACCGGATCTATGTTCCAACCAAAGTTGATCTCTAACTTACACCCCTTCAGGAAGCCCATGATCTACCAATAGTTGGTCACATGGGGGTGGACAAGCCCTTGGGTACCCTCCAATGCCAATGATGGTGGCCCAGCATGACACAAGATGTTTGGGAGTTTGTTTGGTTGTGTGAGAGTTGTCAACACAACAAGGCCAGTAGCCAAAAGCCAAGTGGACTCCTTCAGCCACTTCCCATTCCAATTACTTATTGGGAACATGTGAGCTTAGATCTCATCACCTCCTTGCCCAAGATACAACATGGTCACACAATAATTGTGGTGTTTGTGGATAAGCTTAGTAAGCAAATCCATTTGGCACCAATGGTCAATACTGAGGATGCTCCAACCTTGGTGCAACTCTACTTCAATAATGTATTCAAACATCATTGGATGCCATGTGTACTCATCTCCGACCATGATCTGTGAGCCGGCCTGTCTCTCACTCAGGATGAACCTCTGATGGCTATTATGGTAGCGCACCATGGACTAAGAAGGCAAGGAACCCCAACTCCATCATACTCCTCCAAGGCTAACACTCCAAGACTCAAGACATTGCTCACTAGAGAACTCAATGAGAGAGAGATAGTTGCAAATGAAAGGATGATGAGTACCTCCTCACCCCTTGTTTATATACTTGTGAAATAGTTACGTACCAAAGTTACTAATTACCGTAGTAACTCAAGTTACTAGACTAAAAGTCAAGTAAAGTCAAAAAGTAGAAAGGAATATCCATACACATGGGCATATTCCCCTTATCTTGACCCAACCACTAAAGCAAGGATTCCTTCACATGGGCTATCCTTGGACTAAAGAAGAATCCAAAACAAAAAGGCTTGCGGCCCCAAGAGTTCTCAACTCTTTCCCCAAAGCCAAACACCTAGGAATAATACCAAGTCAACACACTAAAATCCAAAATAGTGGTGCTCATCTTTTCTACTTCCTCTAAAGTAAGGTCCCATCTATCTTAGCTATGACTAACTTTAGCTAACCATGACTAATATAGAACCATCCTTTATCTCTATATAAATAATATCTCTTAAGTACTTGTAATACCAAGCTAAATATCACAATACCACACACATGCACAAATGGGTGTTACATTTACCCCCGGACTAAGTTTTCACTTTGTCCTCAAAGTGAAGGTCTCTCTACCTTCTATGGTACATCTTCAACTTATCATGGTTAATCCTATCAAAGTGTCTTCCTCCCAACTCCTTGAGATCATAGGTGTAATTGCCCCACACCTTCTCTACTATGAAAGGTCCAAAGTACTTAGGCAAAAACTTCTTTTGCACTCTCTTGAATCGAATGGAATCAAACAACATTACCCAATCACCTTCTTTGAAAGGCTCCACCTTCTTCTTGCCTTGCCTCTTGTCATAGCTCTCCTTTTGTTTCCTTTGGGCTTGCTCCACTCGAACCATAGCAACTGCTCTTGCCTCTTCCAACTCCATGAGTTGATCCTTCCTTGACTTCCCTGCATCACTTCCTTGTGCTTTCTTCAATCTCCTATGAATGCTTTGGAAGGTAGGAAGATCAAAGTGAATAGGTAAGGTAGACTCAATACCATACACCAATTGGAATGGAGAATATCCAGTGGAAGTCTTCATGGTTGTCCTATACTCCCACAAAACTGCATGAATCCTCTTGTCCCAATGATGTTTAGCCCCCTCCATTTCTGCATCTTTGGCCAACATCATGCACAAGGTCTGATTGGTTCTCTCTGCCAAGCCATTGGAATTTGGCTTATAGGATGTAGTTACTCTATGTGTGATAGAGAAATGTCGTAGCATGGCTGTAGTAATGCTTCCTGTAAACTCTCCTCCTCTATCAGAAACCAACTCCAAAGGGCATCCAAACCTAGTGATAATGCGTTCATAAAGAAATCTACCCACTTCATCTTCATTCTTGTCCCTCAATGGTCTAGCCTCAACCCACTTGGTAAGGTAATCAGTAACTACCACAATGTACCGATTGTTCCTTGGGGTTCTATTGAGAGGTCCTACAAAATCAATTCCCCACTTCTCAAAAGGTCCTAGCAATGGAATTGATCTAAGTGGTGGAGTGGATGTAGACTTTCTAGCAAAAGCTTGACAAACATGACAAGTTTTGCAATAATCAAGACAATCCTTGAAAATCCCTCTCCAATGGTAACCTGCATCTAGAATCTTGAAAGTAGTCACCTTTCCTGCAAAGTGTCCTCCACATACTAAACCTTCATGAAACTCCTTTATGAGTAGGATAGACTCTTCCTTACCCACTGCTCTTCGAAGTAGACCATCTGCTCCTTGGTGAAAAAGAATATCCTCCACCATTGTGTAAGGTCTAGATCTTGCTGCAAGGGCCTTCCTCTCCCTAGCATGCATCCCTTCTGGATAGTTACCTCTTGTCACAAAATCCACAATCTCCTTGTACTCCATTGGAATCTCTTGAGTGACTGAGATTGTCATGAGCTCCTCATCCGGGAAGGAATCATCTACTGGCTCATCTCCATCATGATCATAGGCTCTAGATAACAAATCAGCATTTGCATGTTTCTTTCCTGGCCTATCCTCAATTGTGTAGTCATACTCAGACAAGAGTATCATCCACCTTGCTAGTCTCCCTTCAACATTAGGCTTGTTGAAGATGTACTTCAAAGCCTTGTGATCCGTGACAATTGTGGCTTTCCCTCCAATCAAGTAGTGTCTAAACTTCTTGAGACCAAAGATCACTGCCAACCCTTCTCTCTCTGTGACAGAGTAGTTCTTCTCTGCTGAAACCATCTGCCTACTAGCATAAGCTATTGGATGATCATGCCCATCTTGGTCTAATTGACTAAGAGTGCATCCTATAGCTACATTAGAAGCATCAGTGTAGAGGATGAAAGGCTTACTCCAATCAGGTTTAGCAAGAATTGGAGCTACAACAAGGGATTGCTTGAGCTCCTCAAAAGCTTTGAGAGCCTCCTTGTCTTCCAAAATCACCATGTAATCTACACCCTTCTTCATGTAGATGGTCAATGCATAAGCCTTGTTGGAAAATGAGAAGATGAACCTCCTATAGTACCCAACCATTCCCAAGAATTGGCGTAACTTTGTCAAGCTTGAAGGGAATGGAAGGTCTGAGATTTTCCTCACCTTCTCAGGATCAACTGCTATTCCATCCTTGGAGATGATGTGCCCCAAAAGTAGACCTTCTTCACATCCAAAAATGCACTTCTCTGGGTTGAGTGATGCATTTGCCTCATCCAAGCGTTGCAAGACTTTGATTAGGTGCTCAAAGTGCTCCTCCTTGCTCCCATAGACACAAAAGTCATCAATGAAATCTCTCACAAATTTCCCAATGAAAGGTTCAAATACCTTGTTCATGAACCGTTGGAATGTGGCTGGAGCATTGCAAAGCCCAAAAGGCATGACCTTGAAAGCGTAAGTTCCCCAAGGTGTGGTGAATGTGGGAGTTGTTGATGCTCTGGTGCAATCTTTATTTGGTTATATCCACTATAACCATCTCCAAAACTGTACCTCTCATGACCTGCAACCTCCTCCAAGATCTCATCAATGAATGGCAATGGGTAGTAGTCCTTCTTGGTAACAGCATTAAGCTTCTTGTAATCCACACATACCCGAAGCTTGCCATTCTTTTTCTTCACAATGACAATTGGAGACACCCATTCTGAATTCTCCACCTCAAAGATAAATCCAGCCTCCTTGAGCTTATCAATCTCCTCCTTCACAACCAAAGATATTGGTAGGCTAATGCGACGTTGCTTTTGGCGGATTGGTCTTGCATGTGACTCCACCTCTATCTTGTGCTCCTCCAAGGTGACTTCCTTCAAATCCTTGTAACTAAAAGCAAACACATGGATGAACTTGCGGAAAATCTCCTCAAATCTCACCTTCTCCTCCTTGGTAACATTTGGGCCATACTTGAGGGTAGATAACCTTCTCTCTACCTCCTCAAGTGTCAATGGTGATTTATCTGGGTCCTTCAAAACCTCTGGCTTAGGTGCAAAATCCATAGCACACAAGGGATACACATCTGAATCAGATTCAGATTCATCCTCCTCCGTGGAAGTCTCCTCTTCCATGCTTGTGTCCACACCTGAAGCTCCTTCTTCAGAATCTGATTCCCAATAATTAGAAGATGGGGTATCTGAATGTGAAGTGTTGGTGGTGTTAGTCACAGGAACAGTGACTCTATGGTTTGATGGCCCAATCCTCAAGTACCCTTTGTGCCATCGATCAGTTGTGCGTGCTGCTCTCAACCATGGCCTCCCAAGAAGTAAGTCATAGCTTGAATCCTTCAAGACTTGGAAAGTCATGAGATTTTGAACTCCCATAACTGAAACTACCACCTTATCCATCACCCCTACTGGTCGAACTTGTTGCTTGTTTGCCATGCTCACCACAAATGTTGAAGGTCTTGAGGGTATCATACCCAACTTCTTCATCAACCTTTCTGACATGGCATTCACTGCTGATCCTTCATCAACCAATGCATCCTTGATGTTGTGACCATTCACTCTCACATCAATCTTGGAGGCATATTCACAAGCCTCCCATGGTGCTGGCTTGGCATCCACCACCCCCATTGATACTAGAACTTTTGCCTTCTTCTTCTTTTTGCTCCTTGTAGAACTCAAACCACCTCTAAGCTCCTTTCTCAAGGTAGGGTTCAAAGCAATTAATTGGCCCACTGTGATGTTAGCCTTGTGACTACCAACATCCTCCAACATATTGTAGTTCCATTGTTGCTTTGAGATCAAGAAGTCCTCCATCCCCAACTTCTTCCTTGGAGTCTTTGTTGTTGATGGTGTTGAGGTGCGAGTGCTCCTAGTAGACATAGGAGTATCCTTGCTTGAAGTAAATCCTTGAGAAGAGTGAACATCCTCTGCAAAACGAGCTCTCTTCTTCTCTTGTGCCAAAAGCTCCAAATTAAGACCCTTGGAGTTTGAGCACTCTCCCTTCTCATACTTGCTCTCAACCACATCTATGGATGCTATCCCCTTACCTTTGTTGGGATTAGGAGCCACTTGGGTTTCACTACCTCCCTCTTTCCCTCTATTGGCTCCCTCATAACCCCTTCCTCCATGGTAAGTGGAATTTGGGCAATTCCTTTGGATATGGCCTCTTCCTCCACAACCAAAACAATTTCTATCATTGAAATTGTTGGCTGGTTGGCCTCCTCTATATGGATAGTTTCCATAACTCCTAGGTCCTCTCCCTACATTCTGATCCACCTCTCTCTTCTCCCATAGTTGCACCACATTGATCTTGAGATCCGCAAGTTGTTCTGTGATGGTTTGGAGTGGATCTTTTGGTGGAGGTGCAAGAACTGGAGCAACTACTACTTGTGGTGCAACCCTTGTCACCAAAGTATCAGAAGTTCCACCATACTTGTAGCCTTGAGGAGGATGCACAACCTCCTTCACCACCAAATCACTCTCATCCCCTTCCAAACTCTCCTCCATACGAATTGCGATCTTGATAGCTTCAACCTTGGAAGAAGGTTTCTCATATCTCACCTTGCTTCTAATTTGTGGTCTCAATCCTCCCACAAAATTCTTGGTGAGCATGGCCCCTATGCCAATCATTGTAGTCTCCACATCATCCCCACCCTTCCTCAACACTATGCGAAATCTGGACTCCAACTTTTCCACTCTTTCCACATAGACCCTCACTTTCTCTCCATCTCCTTGCTTGAGAAATGTAACCTCACTCATCAATCTCTCATAACTCTCATCAGGAAGAAAGTTCTCAATGAGTGCTGAAGTCAAAGTCTCCCAAGACTCCTCTTCCCCCTCTCTCCTCTCTCTCTTTTGGTATTCTGACTCATACCATGTAAGTGCTGCATCCTCAAAGAAATCTGGTAATAATGAGGCCCACTCATTCTTCCTCCTCTCATTGTTTCCTATGCAAGCTCTCTTGAAGTCTCTCACAAAGGCCTCCACATCTTCTCCATCCTTGCCAAAGAAAACCGGAAGTTTCCCCATCTTAACCCCTCACTATCTTTCTTTTCTCTTAATTTTTTTTTTCTCTTTTCTTTTCTCTCACTCTATTACTAGTAGAGTATATACATGACTAACACCATCTGAGAATAATCCACTCTAGGGAACACAAAAGGTTCAGGTTGCTCCAAGATTTCTATAGCAACATCAAATCCTAGAGTGCATATTAATCTAACTCTCATGGATAGTTTATCCATAAGTTGAAAGATTATCTCCATCACTAATCTTGAGAACTAGCTGATGAAGGTGGTAGTATTTCTGTAGCTGTACTAAGACTCTCTCCAAGATCCTTCACCAAAGTTTCCAAAAGTGCTTTTACTCCACTACACTCATGTCCTTTTGGAAGTCCTTCAACTCCACAAACCTCACACAACTCCTTGGTCTTAGATCTTCTCCCTCCCAATCTTGGTGAAGAAGGTCCAACATGCAAACCCAAGTCAAGTAAGCCTCTCCTTTCCCTCAATCTCTTGCTCTCAAAGGTTAATGGACATGAACTTGCCTTATGTCCCTTCTCTCCACATAGAAAGCACTTAGACTCACTCTTTCCTCCAAGTGGTGTAGGTTTTTGGATCCTCTCAACACTCTCTTCAAATTCTATTGTAAACTCTCTTTTCCTCAAATCCACCCCTACAATCACCTCAAACCCTTGGGGAACCTTGCATAATCTCAATTTCCACTCTTGATGACCCTCCATGTTCCCAAAGATGAATCTAAACACTCAAACATGCTTTTTGTTGATCTCAAACTTCTCATGCATGAGATCTCCACTCTATAGAATTGACCCTTCCTCACAATGTCACTCAAATCTCCCAACGAATATGTCACAGTCCTCTGAAATTTTCCACACTTGATCACAACTCTAGGGTGTCCCTCCCTGCAAAATTTTAGATCTTTTCTTCGAGCCATTTGGCCTAGACACCTTTCTATTCAGCACCCATATTTCAGATTTGGTCTGAAAACCACCCCCCTCACTTAAAAAACTCATAACGCACTGCGCAAAAATGATCTCTCTCTAATTTTTGTGGCACCAGGTAGGATACAATGCACTGAATTTTCCTGGAAATTTTCAGGACAATTCACTGAAAATTGAAGAAATGGCAGACTCTGTACAATTTTCCAGAGAGCATGCAGTTGCGGGAGCACTTTACCCTATCAACTTTCAAAAATTCTAGCCCAGTGCGCATAGAAGCTCTCTCAATAATTTCAAGTGTGCTAACTGAAAGATAACCCAAGCTATCATGTGTAGAAATCTCAAGTCCAGATCTCAAACTTGAGATTTTGCCCAAAATCACCTTAATCCCCAAAATCTGCAATCCACCTCACACAATCTCTCCAATTCCTCTCATGTGTACAAGATGTACAAAATCACCTCAAAGACATCATAATGAACTACAGGGTATACAAATGGATCTTGGTTCTCTAACATAAGTTCAGCCCTCTCCTCTCCTAATGTTCTCTCCAAGTGAGCTCTCATAGCCTCCTTCTGCCTAATGTAGAATTGGACGCGGAACATTATCTTGCCTTCTAGAGAGGTCCCGGCAACGGAACCAAAAATGTGAGCCGGCCTGTCTCTCACTCAGGATGAACCTCTGATGGCTATTATGGTAGCGCACCATGGACTAAGAAGGCAAGGAACCCCAACTCCATCATACTCCTCCAAGGCTAACACTCCAAGACTCAAGACATTGCTCACTAGAGAACTCAATGAGAGAGAGATAGTTGCAAATGAAAGGATGATGAGTACCTCCTCACCCCTTGTTTATATACTTGTGAAATAGTTACGTACCAAAGTTACTAATTACCGTAGTAACTCAAGTTACTAGACTAAAAGTCAAGTAAAGTCAAAAAGTAGAAAGGAATATCCATACACATGGGCATATTCCCCTTATCTTGACCCAACCACTAAAGTAAGGATTCCTTCACATGGGCTATCCTTGGACTAAAGAAGAATCCAAAACAAAAAGGCTTGCGGCCCCAAGAGTTCTCAACTCTTTCCCCAAAGCCAAACACCTAGGAATAATACCAAGTCAACACACTAAAATCCAAAATAGTGGTGCTCATCTTTTCTACTTCCTCTAAAGTAAGGTCCCATCTATCTTAGCTATGACTAACTTTAGCTAACCATGACTAATATAGAACCATCCTTTATCTCTATATAAATAATATCTCTTAAGTACTTGTAATACCAAGCTAAATATCACAATACCACACACATGCACAAATGGGTGTTACAGATCCTCGCTTCATCAAAAAAATATGGCAAGCCCTCTTCTAGATACTTGGCACCAAGCTTGCTTTGTCCACAGCCTATCATCCTCAAATTGATGGACAAACTGAACATGCAAATTGCACCTTGGAAGATATGCTTTGTGCCTTTCTCAACATTCACCATACCAATTGGGATGAATGTTTTGCAGTTGTGGCGTTTGCATACAACAATTTTAAACAGGCAAACATCAGATTCTCTCCTTTCTTTCTCAATTTTGGCCAAGATCCGCTTGTCCCAACTTCTCTTCTTGCTCCTCTCCTGTCTTAGGTCCTCATACTTCAACCTTCTTGACCACCATATCCATATCTCTCCAACAAGCCAAATCTCACCTCCTTGTTGCTCAAAATTATCAAAAACAATATGCAAACCACCATTCTCGTGATCTCACCTTTGAAGTTGGTGATAAATTTATGTTATCTTCTTGTCATCTACCCCTCCCACTTAATACCCAAGTTTGTAAACTTGCTCCTAATTGGATAGGACCTTTAGATGTTACCCAAATTGTCTCTCTTGTTGCTTATCAACTTGCCTTGCCTTGTCATATGCACATCTATCTATATCTTTCATATTTCCAAGTTGAAACCCTTTGTTTCTAACCCCTCTTTTTTTGCCTCTTGAGTCCAACTTCCACCTCCCCCTATCCCTATCAAAGATCATGAGGAGTACAAAGTTGATCGTATCCTTATGCGTTGCCACATCCAATGAGGACACCGACAACATACAGAGTACAAGGTCTTTTGGAAAGGGTATCCCCTTCATGATGCCACATGGGAACCTCTTTCTCACCTCCAAAATGCACAAACAGCCATCCAAGAGTTTGAAGCTTCATTGGCGATGAGAACCTCATGAACTAGCGGTGGAGGAATATGTAACAATATGGAGTTTAGTGACAAAGTTAGTAGGGTAAACAAAGTAGCAAATAAGACAAATTAGCCTAGAATATTCTGGAAGTATTGAGGAAGCTTCTTGGGGAGCTTCCTAGCTAGCTTAGCTTGCACCTCAAGTAAGTAGTGTCTAAAAGGAAGCTTCCTGGTTAACTTGGCTTGCACTCTAAGAAAGCAGCTTGAGGAAGGTTCTTGAGAAGCTTCTCAAGGGCCTTGTTTGCTACCTATAAATACCAAAGCCGAAGCTCATGCTAGGCATTTAGAGTTTTCCCTCATTCAAGTGTCCCAATGTGAGTTTCCATTCTCCTATTTCTCTCCTTGGTGTTGGTCTTTTACACAATTTGAACTCTCTTTGGGAGTTTTGACCATTACCACATTCTCCATAGCAACCCAATTGCCACGGCATCATTATGGCCTCATGGTGGCACCAATTTCCATGCATGGGAGAGTTGGATGACTAAGCATGGTTGGTGCCCTCATACATAGTCAGGGTCTATAGGGTGGGTAGTATGTCTTGGTGTCAGCCATTTCATCTAGTTCTATTTGCTACGCTTTGATGTTATATGTGGATAGATCTCACGCCAAATGGAGTGGAGTGGTTGCTATGGAGAATGTGGTAATGGTCAAAACTCCCAAAGGGAGTTCACATTGTGTAAAAGACCAAGACCAAGGAGAGAAATAAGAGAATGAAAACTCACATTGGGACACTTGAATGAGGGAAAACTCAGAATGCCTAGCATGAGCTTTGGCTTTGGTATTTATATGAGCCATGTATACTTATGAGCCATGGCCTCATACCAAACAAGTTTTCAAAGCAATGAGGCATATAACCTACATGAGTATCATTATGGCCTCATGCCAAACAAGTAATATCTACAACAATGATTTTTTGGCAAGAAGTTTGGGAGGAGAATATGTGGAATATACTCTCTTGATAGACAAAGCCTCTCTCTAATCTCAATTTGAGTTTGATGAGTCTCCACTTTACGAGGTAAGAAATAGAAGGCAAAATTTTGGGCCTCTTGACTCACAATACTAAGGGTAACACATTGGTGGTATCTATCACAAGGGTGGCATCAGTTTGGTTTTGCAGCTCACTATGGGTTTAGGCCTTCAAGCAATAGTATGTAGTCTTGGTCCAAGATAAGCCACACAAGCCCTCACCTGAGATAACTTCTCTCACTCTCCTCTACCTCAACATGTCCACTCTTGCACCTCTCCACAACAAATGTTAACTCTCATGCCCAATTTTGTAATTGGACCCTATAACCCATAGCCATGGCAGCCGCACTTAGGATGTCCAAGTCCAAGTCAGCTAATCTATGCCCTCTCCGCATCTCATAAGTTATAAAGGTTAAATGCCTCATTGCTTTGCGACAAGAGTATCCTCTCATGCATAAAGAAATCTCTCTTTATTAACAATCTACCTTGCTCTTCAAAGCTCACTAATCTACTCTCATCCTCAAGCACTAATCCATCTTGCTCCTCTATACTCTCCAATCTACTCTTGTGCTCAACCATTAGTCTCTCTTGCTCCCCTACAATCTCCAATATACTCTTGCACTTAATCACGAATCTCTCTTGCTCCTCTTCACTCTCCAATCTACTCTTGTGCTCAAGCACTCATCTCTTGCTCCTCTGCACTCTCCAATCTACTCTTGCGCTCAACTAGAAATCTCTCTCCCTCCTCAACCACTCAAACACAATCATCTAAAACACACATGATGTCAATAGAACAAGAAGAGGGTGAAAATACTCTAAATTGCATGGAGTGAGGTGTCCCCTCTATAAACATAGAAAGAGGAAAAAGGGAAGAAGACAAAGAAAGAGCTATCTCAAGGGGATGAAGATGGAGAAGGAACTCTCCCTAAAACTATCACTCAATAACTTCACAATGGGTAAGGTATGTGTCTCAACAAAAATTTGTTAAACACCTATTCACAAGTGGTACATTTAGTCATCCGTCAAGTAGAACTCATTTTTGAATCAAGTAAATACATGAATTTATTATTTTAAGTATGTTAAATTAACTCATTTATTAAGTTTGGTAATATTATATACAATAGAACTTTCTAGGTTTCCAAATAATGACAACATACAAATATATACCAAAACTCATATCTAAACAATCACTCATTATCCTCATCCTCTCCCTCATCTTTCCTCTCATAAGCACTCTTGTCCTTGTCCTTGTCCTCATCTGCACTCTCTACATCCTCATGATCATCATCATGTTTATTGTGTATAATCTCCACCTCTCCATCACTGAAGTACATCACTTCTTCCTCAAGAATGAATCCCCTCTCACTGAAGAGGTGAGTGAGTATTTTGTCAAGGAAGGTGACTCAGAACCTGCACCTCTTAGGTCTCCTCAATTAGCTTTGCAAACTCCTCACCTTTGCTATGATGGCTCAAAATGCTAACTCCTCCTAATCATAACCTACTACACCAAATCTCCTCAACTTTGTCTTGATTTTGAGAACCAAATGCCCATGTACAGTCTTGGGCAAAATGGTTGGTGCCACAAGTGCACCCATCAACTAGAAAAAATACTTGAAAGTAGGATACACACATTGCCTTGCCAAATACCTCTTTGCAACCTTGTCTCTTTGTGAAAACCAATCTGAAATAGTTTTGTAAGGAACAATCCTCCACCTTGGTGTCCTCCTTGGCATTGCAAGTGCATCTCTAACTATATCCACTATCAATTGAAATTGCACTCCTTCACAAAACCTATGCAAGAATTATTGTCCCAATAACTCACAAACTCATAACATGGAAGAACTTGCAAAAACCACCAACCAAGAAAACTTAAACCTCATTCCTCATCCAAGAAGATGATAGTTGCTGCTTGGTGATGCCTCCATACAAGAAAAAGGAGTCAGATGCTTTGGGATGCCGCTCATTGCTGCTTTGAGATAGGGAATTCAAGGGACATTACAGCAGGGCAATGCATGTCAACATTGGCAAATGATAGGTGTTATGGCACCAAACACAAGGAGGGGTGACATGGGGCATGAGGCAAAACCTAGTGATGCTCGTGGGTGCCTGCCAGCACTGCCATGTAGGGATAACAACATTGGGTGCTGCTGTGGGATAGGAAAATATTTTTAAATGTGGAGTTGGCACTGCGTGACGCTCATTGGCACTATGAGGGAGAGAGGGGGTTAGGGTTTAGCTTGTTGATGCAGGGCAATATAGGGAGGCATAGGGTGATGCAAGAAGGTGATGTGGGATAGACTCTATAGGTGTTAGGTAATGCTTGTATGCACTAAACATTGAGACTCTAAAAGTGAAAGAAACTTGTGAAACTAGAGAAAAAATGGAGAAAATAACTGAGGAAAGAAAGAGAAATACCTCTTGACTTGGGTAATGCAGGCCAAGGGTGATTTTGAGGTCAATTACATTAAGATTGACCTCCTTGATTCCAGCTATAGCCATTTAAATTTGATATTTATCTATCCATCACCGTTTGATGAAGTTTACTAGGTGTTGAATGGTGTGGAATCCAATTAGCTTCTCTCCTTCTTGAGTATTCTTTATGTCCTCACCGTCAACAATCTTCTTGTAACCCCAGATTTCTGCCATGGAGAATATAGGAAATGCATGAACTAAGGGAATTTGATTGAGAGAAATCTTGGGTTCCTTGCTCCTTGCTCCTTGCTATGCTCTCACATCTCATTTCTGTTCAAAAGCTACTTCTTCTCTCATAAAACAACTCCCAAACCCTCTCTTCTCCTTTTGCTCAATTTTGAATCCTGATCCTGAAACATAAATAGTGAAATCTTGTCTCCAAATGCAGACATCTCTTGAACTCCACCACTCTCAAATCTCCTTGTTCAGCCAAGAAACAAAAACTCAAACAAATTAAACAGATACACCCTTTGAAAATTGCAAATTACTAAGCTCCTTGAAAACACCCTCCTCCTTCAAAAACCACTAAGCTGAAGTGCAAATAATTTCTTTCTTGAAAACTTCCAGAAATGTAATACGTATCTGCAAGAGGGGGTTTCATACAGGACTCACAGGACAAAATATATCTATAAACTGCAATTGCTAAATTTGAATTCCAGAAAAAGAACCTGAATTTGGGGAGAAAAATATAGAATCATCAGTGGCAACCAATGATAACATGTGGCACATCACATTGCCAACAAAATATATCTATAAACTGCAATTGCTAAATTTGAATTCCAGAAAAAGAACCTGAATTTGGGGAGAAAAATATAGAATCATCAGTGGCAACCAATGATAACATGTGGCACATCACATTGCCAACAAAATATATCTATAAACTGCAATTGCTAAATTTGAATTCCAGAAAAAGAACCTGAATTTGGGGAGAAAAATATACAATCATCAGTGGCAACCAATGATAACATGTGGCACATCACATTGCCAACCGGCACACCCAACTATTATTTCAGAGAATTTGTGCCTCTAAGAGCCTCTGAGCACCATTGTATGGTGATGAGGTATCATTGAGTGTCAATGGGCAAAATCCAAATGTAAAAACTATAGCGGGCTGTCCCAACACCCACCGGCGTCTACAGGCAGCATTGGCCAGCATCACTCTTACCAACCAGTATACCAAAGCAATTTGGGCATCATTCCAGTGCCATCTAGCACCTTCAAGTTTACACTAGGTATCACCAAGCACGCACACATGTCACTTGGCGGCCCCGAGCACATTCTTGCATCTCATTTCATTCTTGTATATCATCAAGAGGATGAGCAAGGCATTATTGCATCATCCCTGACTTACTTTCTTCTCTGCCAAGCTCTATTCCATTAAAAGGCATTTATGAATCCGTTTGAGTTTCCTATGTAAATCCACTTAGAAGAGGAGGATAAAGCATTGCTATTATTGATTTCACTTTCTCCTTCATATCAACATCTTGTTACAACTCTTCTACATGGGAAGGATGAAATAAATTGTGAGTAGATCTATGCAGCATGCTTATCCAATGAGATACAAAAAGACAGAACCAACCAAGAAAAGAAAAAACCAAAGGCAATTTTTATCAGAAGAATGACAAGAGAGAGAGAGGTCAGATCATAGAGAGATCAGAGAGAGATCAGAGAGTAAATCAAGATCCAAGTCTAGAATTGGAGGTTTCAAAAGCAAGTGTTGGATTTGTAGGACGGTTGGACATTTCAAGAAGGATTGTAACAACAAGAGGCTTGAGTCCAACAAGGATAAAGGCACCATCTTCTTATGACCAAATGTTGGACCTATTAATTAAAAAGTTATATAGAATAATAAAAATTGGAACTCCCTTTCACGAATATGCATTTCTACTATTTTTTTTAAGTTGCACTCTAAGCTCACAAAGAGAATGTCATTAGCTTTCACTACTCCTATACAATACTCATTTATCATCCTTGCCTTTGCCAAATATTTGTTGAACTCTTGCTTGTCCTCTATTTGGGCCTGCTTGAAAGCGGGGACTAGGTGATGCATAACCAAAATCATATAAAATTTACTCTTTGGCCTCAAAAATATGACACCTCACTCTTTGGTTCAAATCATTTCATAGTGATGATTTTTTCAAACAAGTCATGTCATGACATGACCCTGGTATTCATGCAAATAAACAAATCAAATCTACCTTAATAAAATCATGCAAATGTACAAAGAGGAGAACCTATACTAATGTAACAAACAAAAGAAAACAATAAAATATAGAACACTTACCTCTTGTAAAATGTATAAATCTCCTTTTATCATCACAAATCACTTGGTTATTTATGGAATATGAGCATTTTTTTCTAAAATAGATTTCTCTATCCACAATGGGTTGAGCGGCAAGAGGAAAGAATGTTCCATTTACCAAACCAACACAACTAAGGAAGCCTTTCTGTGCAAAATTAGCTGATATCCTCCTCCTCTCCTTGTGCTCAGGCCATGCAACTTGACTCCTTATCAAATCTAATATGGCAAACATAGCTTTCTCAGTAAAGGCAATTGTTGAACCTATACTAATGCCCCAATTTTTTAATCCACTCGCAACACAAACTCCATTACCATGATGCCCAGATCTATTGAGAGCTAGAGCTAATTGGATTCACATTGGTATTTACTCACGCCACTAAATTTTTTCAAAAACAATGTGCATTTTAATCAGATCTCCTAATGTTGAAAAGGAATAAACACCTATTCTAGTAAATTGGTGAAAGGCCTTCACATCTAGATTTCTAGAACACTTTATCACAAATTCTCTACTACAAAGATAAATAATTCAATAACAACAAAACATACTTCAAGGTATCTATGCATATATGCATATTCACAATCACTAATCAATAATCTAGCATATCTAAATCTACTTCTTCATCTTCTAGTCTTTGCAGTGAGATCTTCAAATCTAATTGTATAATCCATTTTATATATTTCTGAATGTTTCTAGTTAGTTCTCCACGAAGTACTCCCTCTCAGCATGTTATACTTGACTCGGGTTCTCCTCAATTCTTGAATCACCAAAAAATAATACTTGCTCAGCATGCTCTACTCTTCTCATTTCAATGCTCTGTTCTATCCACAATAAATAAGCTTGCAAGATAAGAAATTCATTTCATTGTGTGTCCTAGTTGAACAAGGAAATTTTAAATAATGAAATTGAGGATTTTATATCACGCTTCAAACAAAATTCATTCCCTTTTCCCACCTTCACACAACCCCGAACTAATCTTACTCGAACTAATCCGACTCTGAAGTCAATTTTCTTGTCCTCTTCATTCATCTCGTGCAATTCTTGGAATCACCTTCACCTATCTGTGCCCCTTTTGGTAGCCACCAGATCCACCCAAACCTAAACCAAACACTTTATTAACCCTAGTATGTAATTAATGCATCCGGTAGGACAACAAAAGACTCCTTATTTCTTATAAACCACCTTTTATGGACCACCTCTTATCTCTTACTGAGTTTGCTAATAATAAAGACCTTGACCAGAACTCCCTTTCTTCCTCCTGCCCACACATATTTAGTCAACGCCTTCGATTAATCTATATGAAAATATGCACAACTTCAGAAAACTATTTCTGAAACCCCCTATTGTTTCACCTGAGTTAGCTCTCCGGTTCTCTCGTGTATCCTGAATAGATACACAACCCTTAGTGTTCGGTTCCATTGTTTCACATTGCTTCGAGATAATTTCTTGTTCGGTTAGTGCTTTATTGGTATTCATTTTGATTGGAGTATTCAACGCTACGGAATTTGTTATGAGCTCCGCACAGCCTACATTTGGAGTCAATTCCTAAATTGCTTACGCTTGGATGCGCTCAGTAGCTTTTATTTGCATTTGCATAGTCTGCGTCGGTTCTGTCCTCTGTTCTGTCCTCGCTCCTGTTCTCTCTCGGTGTGGATTCTGCGTTCATCGAACGGTTTCTGCTCTGTTCATAATACAAGATTGATACTTGAAAATGTTTTCCTTAGACTCAACAAGATACAAAAGCACATATATATACACATTGTCATGACACAAAAGCATATATATTTATAAGTTGTCCTGATCACGAAGGAGTTCTGTCCTGGAATGGCTATTGAAGGTATTGAAAACGAAGTTGTTCAAAGTTTTGTCGAACTATAAGGATCTGGAGAGAGAGTCTCTTATGTAGTGGGCCTATGGACAGGAAGGCAATCGCGGTGATGGTGATGGCGATCGGTTTCTTAATCTGCTGTTATAATAGATGTAGGCATTCAGTACTATGAATGAACCAGAATGGGCTGACCACTACCCTCCAAGCCCTACGGTGCAACTGTAAATATCTCGGAGATCAAGGCTGGTTTTAAGCGCGATGCCACCAAAACTTGAATGGGATTTGCTTTCGGAAGCGTAATTCCCACTGCCTCCTCGAGATCCACCTCCATCCCTGGAGAAGGGGATAGTACGCAGGTATGAAGAATTTGAGCAAGTGTGATTTCCACTATACGTCTTCCTGACTCCATTCCAGGACAGATTCTGCGACCGGAGCCAAATGTCAAAAGCTCCATGTGTTGTCCATTCACATCCAAGTCCTGGTTTTCCCCAAAAAACCTGTCGGGATTAAATGTGTTGGGATCCTTCCATACCTTGGGATTCCGACCTATCGCGTATATGTTGACAATTACCCTAGTTCCTTTTGGAATGTGGTATCCAGCTACTTGAGTATCCTGCATCGCCTCTCGCGGAAGTCCCAAGGGTACCGCCGGATGCATTCTAAACGTTTCTTTTACCACTGCTTTCAGGTACTTGAGGTCATCTAGATCAGATTCTTCCACCAGCCTCTCTTTCCCCACGACAACGTCAAGCTCGTCGACAATTTTCTGCCGTATCTCTGGATTCCGCATCACTTGAGCTAACGCCCAGATTATTGAGTTTGCTGATGTGTCGGTACCACCCATAATCAGGTCCTGCATCAATAAGAAAGAACCGTTAACTATTGAAGATTTTTACATTGCAATCCAAGAGCAGCACCAGTACTATTGAACAGTATATATTTCTGCTGAACGAGACAAATAACATGTATAACTAACTACATGCGCAATTCTATGGCCACAAGGACAAGAGCAAAGGTCTCAAAGGTAAAGCAACTAACATGGAGAAGTGCCTTTATCTGTTCATCGGGATACCCGTCGCCGACCTTCTCACGTTGCAATGTCAAAAGCACATCCAAAAAGTTCTTGATCTCGGCCTCTGGTTTCTGCCGATGCTCTTCAATGACTGGACTCAGAAACTGGTCGAATTGTTCCCTCAATTGTAATATCTGTGCCTCAAAACCACCTATGTCCAATTTACGGAGGCAGGGTACGTAATCACCAATAAAGAGAGATCCAGATAAGGAACACCACTCAGCTATCAAATGTTCAAAGTTCTTCAACTCACCCCTGTGGTTTCTGGAATTTATCTTGTAGCCGACATAGCGCTTGCTAAACAGAAGTCGACACGTGTAATCGAATGTCAGCCGTCGTATTTCCTGATCTAGTTCAAGTAGCTGCCCTCTTCTACCAGCTTCTTGCAAATGCATTACTGTCGCAAGAACTTCTTCTTTCCTGACGCCCTGATGGCATACACCACAATTATACGAAGTTAGTCGTAGTCGTTCTGAGTTCACTAATCTGCCAACGAGCTGGTTGAAGATGATGGATGACTAGAAGTTCCTAGGGCTCGTATTTCCACGCATACCGAATTGTATAGTCTGGAAGCACTCCCCATACAGATGTCGTCAAGACATCTGTTAGTGAGCTAGATTTGGGATGGGCGAAGAGCAATCATGTACCGCCGCCGCAGAACTTCCATTTCTGAGAATTCTCGTCGCGAATTACTCCGGTTATATTGTCGTACTCAAATATCAAGTAATTCCATCAAGCTTATAATAACTCTGTTCTAAGGCAGTCTGAATTGCTAGCATACGCATGTGCTTGGAATAACAACTGTCATACCTCGTATTGTTTCATGCGTTTGCGGCTGAACAGCTCCACGTCAACAATCTTACGCATTAGACGCCAACGATCACTATATGGCGATAGCGCAATATCCTGGAAATTGTAGAAGAACACTTCCCCGTTGATGCTTCTCGGACGAGTAGCAAAGATATGATCTTGAGTTTTAAGGATAACTTTTGCAATGTCAGGGGAAGAACACACAATTGCACGCTGTGTACCGAGCCTTATGCTGAAGATAGGCCCATACTTCTCCGACATTCTCATCAGTGAGTGATGAGGCATAGTGCCCAGACTTGGAAGATGGCCAAGCACCGGCCATCCCGGAGGCCCAGGCGGTAGTAGACTCCGTTTTCTGCTCCTATGTGTCCAAACATTGAAGCTCACTACCAGTAAAATCCCCATAAACCATGCCTCAGGAACTCCCCGAGCAAGTTGCTGTCCTCCCCAGCTCTCCCTTAGAAACTGAATCATTTCCATCTCCACGAGAAAGCAAGAACACACGAGGAAAAGCTTTATCCCCTGCTTTTGGCCTCGTGTCTTTTACACTGAACGATTAAAAAACTACATCCCAATCAATAATGATACAATCCAAAGTGGTTGCACCTTCAGATTGAGAATCTGACACTACGGAAGATTTTTCATACGTCATTTTTTGAAGGACGGCGTAGACTGATATAGACCATAGGACGGTTGTTTTAAGATATTTATCTAAGGGATCGGTTGATTGCTTTTCTCTCTAATGAAACCTATAGTGTTTAATACTCGCTATACAACACCCCTAGAATGATCCAATTCACTACACGGAGTTTAGGGTACACATACAAAGTTCTGAGACTGATGAAGTATATGTTAGCAGCTACTGGTAGCGCTCAATTAAACTGCATACAGATTAAGATTCGTCCCCAAAAATTCGAGCAAAATCTCTACCTTTTCTGGATCCTACCATTATTTAGTATGTGCACAAGCGTTAGTGACGGTAGGATTCAAAATCTGGTTCACTCTGGGACTTGTGGTGATAATGAAACTCACGCGAGTTCACCAAACAGGTACGCTCTTACATTATGCCTCCCTCCTCCCTCCTCTGCTCAAGAATGTGATGTGAACAATATTTGAATTCCGCTTGAGGAAACGAGAATCAAAAGCGACACATTTAGAATACGAAGGATGGAAGACCGCACCAACCCTCGAGCCGTACAAAGATAAAACCTAAAAGGTTAAATGGGGCTAAGCCTCCCATAGTATGGGAATGAGAAAAATTTGAGTACTTTCTCCTACTGTAATCTCCATCGTAACACCATGTATTGACAGGATATGTATGTAACGCATGGGTGAGGTATGAACTGTACAGTGACAACGAGTGTGACTAAAGCTTATACAGACAGTATCACAACTTGCTGTCCTGGTCATGCGACTCCCGATCGAACAAAATACAGTACGCCGTGTTCATGCCATTACGTCCTTTGCTCAGTAAATCCACTGAATCGCTTCATCGTGCACTATAGCCTACGTTACCAGATGAAAACGCCTCTCAAATAGGATCTTTCTTTGCAGGCCACGCTTCACGGGGAATGCAGGCTCGACTTTAACTTTTCTAAACCGGTAGTTCTTCCACTGTAGAGGGATACCGAGTGTGAGTAAAGTGTATTCATACTAAACTAAACTTGCAGTCCTGGTCATGCGAACGCGGATGATCGAATAAAATACAGTCGCCCTGTTCATGTCATTATCTAATTACAATCTACATGGGCTCATCCTCTGCTCCTTAAATCCACTGAACCACTTCATCTTGCATTCTAAGCTACGTTAGCTGATGAAAACGCCTATCAAACAGGATGTTTCTTGCAGGCCACGCTTTACGTGGAATATTGTTTGTCCACTTGTCACCAGTTAAACTTGGACACGTCAAACGGATAATTGCTCGGAATTATTATTTATTTATTTATTGGAATTAGGATATGTCTAGCTTCCATGCAGGCTCGACTTTCACTTTTCTAAAGCTAAAGCGGGCATTCATCCATCTACCCCCTCGTGATCAGTTACACTTGCAGACATCAAACAAATATTTGCATGAAATTTTATTTATTTATTTGTTTATTACAATTAGAATATGTCTAGTTTCCATGCAGGCTCGACTTTCACTTTTCTAAAGCTAAAGCGTGCATTCATCCATCTACCCACTAGTGATCAGTTACTTTTGCAGACATCAAACAGATATTTGCACGGAATATTATTTATTTATTTGTTTATTGCAATTAGGGTATGTCTAGTTTCCATGCAGGCTCGACCTCACCTTTTCTAGAGCTAAAGCGGGCATTCATCCATCTACCCACTCGTCATCAGTTACACTTGCAGATATCAAACAGATATATGGACGGAATATTATTTATTTATGTATTGGAATTAGAATATGTCTAGTTTAGGGCAAAGTGGGGCATGAGCTAAGATGTCTACACAGAAGTAAGAATGACAAAGGATAGAACTTAAACCCTAGAGAGAGATAACAATTCTTCTCAAGTTATGCCACAACTGGCACTATCATTGATAGGAGAGCTGATTGAGCTGATTGAATTGATTGAGATATCAAGAGAAATTGGGTGAGCATAATTATGTGTCTTGCTCTGCAGATTTGTAATCTAGAATAGATTGCATATCTGCAATCTATTCTAGATAGTTAGTATTGTTTGGAATTGGTATTTAAAAGCCATGATACCAATCAAATAGAGTCTAACATAATGGAGAGACCAAAGCTCTACAACTACAAGATTTGTCTTGCTGTGTTATGCAAGAACAGAACAAAGATATAGTAGAGAGATCCTTGTGGTGTTGGGAATTTAGTGATTCAGTTTCAACAGACATGTGGTAAAACAGTATTAATAGGTAGTTCTCTTAAGGATATCGGTTGGAAGTGACTAGAACTGGAGAGAAGTATCATAAAGGTAATGCTTTATTTTTTCTTGTTTAACCACTTGTACAGAAGTCACTTCCAAAAGAAGATAATATCACCCCACTCCAAAAAAAGAGAAAAGTAAAATCACTCTCTCTAAATATCTATTCCAAATCATTCTTGAAGGTGATATCTCACACCACTACTAAGGTCACTTCTAACCAAAGATCACTTCACCCCAAAGGTTACTTCTAGCCCAAAGATCATTACATCCTAAAGGTTGGTTTTACCCCAAAAGTCCTATCACTCCAATACTACATACCTCCCTTCCCAAAAGGCACAATATTTGAAGGACTCTTTGAATTGATTCACTTACTGGCTTTTTGATTCAGTGGTACTTTCAATGCTCCGGATCACCCAAAGCCCTTCCATACATTGCACTTTTTCTTCAAGACCCCAGGGATAAAACATCCTAATTAAGGGTAAATGTATCCCTATACTCAAGCATATATTCCTTCTCCTAGGTTCTTCACCTTTACTTGACCAAACATGCAAGAATTTATTTAAAGTGTAGACACTCTGCCAAGAATTATGAAGGTCCTTGCACTGAATCTTTGATTGAAAGAAAAGAGAACTTGACATTGGGTTAAAACCCTTTATGCAATTCCTACTTTGTGACAAAGAGATTCAATGGCTAAAATTTTGGAAATCTTCTCATTACATCTACATCACTCATCTCTAATCTTATCTACTTATCTTATCTTATCTTATCTTTTATTAATGTGCTTAATTTTAAGATCTATCTATGTGTATGTAGTTAGGTTTGATGCTCAAATTTTCATTTACTCCTTCAAATTTTCATCCCAAAGATCTTTGGCTTCAAAAGTGTACTACTACACGGAAGGTGTACTATGCCAAAGGTAATCTCCATAATGGAGGTCTCTTCATTGCCAAAGGTATGTTCCATGAAGTCTTTGATGTTGATGGTTATCTTTCTAGGCCAAAGGTTTCTTATACTTACATACTTATGCTATCTATCTTTGGCTATATACTCACTTTGTCCTAAAAACCTATTGTGAAGAACTACCTTTGCCCCTACATATCTTAATTAAAACTTATACCCTACGGTTATAATCTGCTAATGTGGTAAACAAGGAATTTTTTAGTCGCATGCTCCTTCAATTGATTCAAGAGTTGGGTGAGCTACTCATTTCTGTAGACCTTGGTTTCCAAGGTATGCATCTGCACCTCTCCCACAACTTAATTTGGTGTGGTTGTGCTTGAACTGCCTCCTCTACAATAATGATAAACTAGTCTTTGGTTTCCTCCATATATGTAAGGATTTTCATCTTCTACTCCTCATTCTTCTTCAATTCTTCCTACAATTTCTTGAATTGAAGGCATACATCAGTGCAGTAGTTGTCTATATGTGTTTCCATCCTTACTGCATTCACATTGGCTGCATCCATTTCACTTTGGATGCTAGCCACATCTGCATCCCATGCTTGTAGCTGCTCTTTGAACTCTCACTACTTCTGGTTCTGCTTGAGATGGAAAACAATCTTCTCTTCTTGCAAATTCTAGAGGTCTTTTTTGTACTTCCTCAAGGAGATTTCTCCTTTGTTCTTCAAGTGGAAGGCCTCTTGCACTAGGTAGTTGTCTTGATTCCCTTTGGTTACATAGAAATTGGTGACTCTAGCTAGTTTCTCTTGAGCCTTTACCTTTCCTTGGGCAGTTTGATGGAGTTGAATGATTAAGATCACTTAGTTGCTAATGTCTCTTGGAAGAATTTGCACCATCATCTCCAACATTGATCCTACAATATGGATGACCAGCCAGGAGGTATGTACCCTTCCTATTTTTTGCACTTCTTCTCTCCCTGGTGCATCTTCCTCCTTGCATCCTTTATGCAAACAATTCACCATCTACCTTGACAAAGAGTGGTGGTTCTTTGTCCTCATGCACTCCTTTGTGGTTGGTTGTTGAGTCTTTTCCCTTAGATATATCTTCATCCTGGTCTTTTTCCTCATCTTGCACCAACCCTTTGGGCTTGGGCACTTCTTTGGCTTTGAGTATTCCTTCCTTGAGGTTGGATGTCCGTTTCTCCTCATTCTTTGGCTTGGAAGGCCCCACTTTTCATACTTTTCTTCACCATACTTGGTGACCAATGGTCCTTCTTCATCATCATGTTCTTCTTTGGAAATATTGTTGTCTTCAGTTTTGGAGATTCTCCTTCTTTCCTTGCATTTTGGAGGTTTTTGTAGTTGGAGTGGATTAAAAACTTTTGCCATCCATGGCCTTCCTATCCAAAGATATGATAATGTGAGTGAAATATCATGAAAGGTCATGATTGTAAGTGCAAGAGGACCACTAATTCAATTCAAGGAAGGAAAACTAGTTCCCAACTAGCCAGGCGGGTGGAGTGCAATAGGATCTCATGCAATAGTGGTTGAAAGCTCACTTGTGGTTAGGCAATCTTGTGAGCCGGCCTGTCTCTCACTCAGGATGAACCTTTGATAGCTATTATGGATGCGTACCATGGACTAAGAAGGCAAGGAATTCCAACTCCATCATACTCTTCCAAGGCTAACACTCCAAGACTCAAGACATTGCTCACTATAGAACTCAATGAGAGAGAGATAGTTGCAAATGAAAGGATGATGAGTACCTCATCACCCCTTGTTTATATACTTGTGAAATAGTTATGCACCAATGTTACTAATTACTGGAGTAACTCAAGTTAATAGGCTAAAAATCAAGTAAAGTCAAAAAGTATAAAGGAATATCCATCCATATGGGCATATTTCCCTAAGCATGTAATCTTATCTTGACCTAACCACTAAGTCAAGGATTCCTTCACATGGGCTTTCCTTGGACTATAGAAGAATCCAAAACAAAAAGGGCTTGTGGGTCGAAGTGTTCTCAACTCTTTCCTCAAAGCCAAACACCTACAAATAAGACCAAGTCAATACACTAGAATCCAAAATAATGATGTTCATCTTTTCCACTTCCTCTAAAGTAAGACCACCTCAATTTTAGCTATGACTAACTTTAGCTAATCATGACTAATGTAGAACCATACTTATCTCTATGTAAATGATATCTTTCAAGTACTTGTAGTATAATCTAAATATCACAATAGTACATACATCCATAGATGGGTGTTATAGTCCGGTGGATCATTTCACTTTTGTGAAAAAGGAGATAGAATAATCTAAGTGAACAAACCTTTGAACTTGGGTGAGCAATGTTCTCAAAGACCCACCATGAAACCAGCAATTTCTCAAGTTGGGGATTGTCCCTATCACCACCAATGTGTGTGAGTGTGTGTGTAAGTTTTGTTGGATAAAAAAACCTTTGGGGAGGGAGTTTAAGAGAAGACTTGGTGACACTTGTGCAGGATTTGGGCAGCATTTGGAACTGGTACTTGCAAGGGTAAACTCAACCCCATTGTGGGAGTGGTGCATGTCTAGTAATTTTTATAGTGTGTTGCTCTCAGGCCTATGTAGACCCCTTTGAGCATGACAAAGGTTAGTTAAAGGACTCCTTGTGTTTATAAGTCCTTCCAAGAATTACCTTGCTTGGGAGGATGGGTTGTCCTTGAGAACTGGGTGATAAGTGAGCAACGGCCACTTTGATCCTAAACCCAATCGGTGATACACGGTGTGTAAAGGAGGCTAATTTTGGCCTCCTTTACACACAAGACATAAGTCCATCATGTCTTAATATAGATAGATAGATTGAGCTTCAGAATTAAATCATCAAAGGAATTACCTTGGGATGTATTCTTAACCCACCTTGAGCACGTCTTCAAGGTATTTGATGATATTGCCAACCACCTAACCTCCATAAATCATCCACTTGTTTGATCTTGGTGACTTGAGGATTATCTTTTGCACTCACCTATGCTTCTTGCATATGTTCACTAAGGTGTCCAATGTTCCCTAACAAACAAGTGAGTAGACATTTATGATGTAAAACGTATAGCTACCCAAACATGCACTCACTCAATCTCTCAAACTCTCAAACTTTCTTCATCAAGGGTATTGGGATTATTGCACGTCTAAGGCTTGCACTTGTCTAGTTTTGTAAAAGTAAAAAGTTACTTATCAGGACCAAGCTTTAAATTTTTAGCTTGGTTATAATCAGATTTTTGGTGGGTGCATCTTGGGTGATCATTTGTGACTCACAGATGTAAGCATCTTGGTGCAACCAAAAAATTATTAATTATGGTTATTTTCCTAATGGTAGTATATCCATGCTATTAGAATTCTATTTAAAATTGTTTGACTCTATGGCCAAAGGTTTGCAAAGCCAAAGAATTATGGCATTGTAATAACACACTAATCACAAAATTGTAATATTTGAGGTAAAGGAATTTGTTCCCATGGGGATACAATTAGGAATGGAGAGATACAAAGGTAAATGTAATAGATCAACATTTTATTCTTACTTCTTTCACTTCCTAGGTAGAAACTACTCCTAAAAGAAGGTAATGGCTAATGCACCCAACAAGGTGCATTACAAAAATTGACAGAGATAAACTCACTCACACTCAAAATAAATCCAATCATCTCTTGAAAGTGGTTGTTTCAACTTGATAGGTCCATGTCCTTCAAGAGACTTTCCATTAACTTTTGCTCCAAAATTCTAGCATTACATCACTAATGTATGTGCTTCAACTTCAAGGGTATAATTTCTGTCCAAAGGACTATAACTAATGTTTGAAGGTTTGTCTTGCCTATCCAAAGGTCAGACTTTGATACAAAGGGCTTAACTTCTTCTCCAAAGAAATGCAACTATTCCCCAATGGTAAGAATCACTTCAAGGAACAAAGTCAATTAACAAATTTAGGATTTGCATATACAATTCATACTTCTCACAATTTCTATCGTCTGTTAAATGTTATTACTCCAACCATTATCTTGGTCATCAAGGCATTGCTCTAAAACACTTGCCTTTGCCTCCATGGATCAAACACACAAGGGGAAAATACTATCTCATTCTACAAAGATTCAACAAAAAGACAAAACACTAAGGCATGTTGTGACATCCTAATGTTTTCATACTACTAGTAAAAACAATAAGAACATGTCATTCATGCAGTGCTCTTATTTTTGCATTATTCCATTTTTCTTTTAATTTCAGATTTTTTTGTGAGGAAATGCTAGCTTACTTCACTATTTTATAAGGAATACCCTTAGATGTAACATTCTTTGGAGTTGTGCTGATTGAGTCAACAACTCTAGCAATAAACTCAAGAAAGAATGCCAAATCAGAAAAAAACAAAAGGATGCTCAAAGGCAAATGGCTTTGGTGGAGAATAACTTTAGCATGAAGATGTTTATACAAAAGGATCATTGGCCAAAAAAACTTGATTGTGATATAAACTTAGCCCAATGACTATGCCTTAATCACACTTTGGCATGGATCTAATAGATATTTGACCATGCACATATTTGAATACACCACCACTTGGTTCAAGCATGAACATTGAAGACCATTTCATATTCAAGAATTGTGGTTTGCATTCAGAAGAAGATTGTTGGCTTTTGGCTGATTACTTGCATTGGTAAACAAGACCATGGATGATGATTGCTTGCATGTGTGGATGGTACTCCATGCTAAATGGGTGGCAAGAAGGAGAAGAAGTGCTTAACCACTCCCTAGCCATTAAATTACCAAATATTTCACCTATAAAACAAAGTGGTAAGGGCCAATTCAAGTATTCACAAACATAAGTACTTTTCACAAACACAAGTATTTGTCTTTAGTCTTGAATCACACAAGAGCCTTAGTCTTCACAGACTCAAAGATCCAAATGATCCATCTTTGCCTCCATTCCTTTGGCACTTTGGAGACTATGGTATTTGTCCAAAATCCAATGCAAAAGGCCTCTCAAAGTCATTCTTAAGAGTCCCATAGTGAACCAATGAGTAATATATTGCAGAAGAAAAGTGATCAAAAGCAAGCATTTTAATTTCTTGCATTGGGATTGGGATATGACTGATTTTGAAATCATCCATGAGATAGTGGGAGGGAGAGAGAAGAACCGTGGGGATTTGAGAGGGAATCTATATGCTTGGACCAAAAAGCATTGGAAGATTGTGCTTGAGCTAGATGTAGATCCATCAAGGGCAATTACAAACAATAAAAGAGCTTTGGAAGAATATGCTCATGCTTGGTGAGATTCTATAGTTGATAGAGCTCTTACTCCCTCAATATCAGAAGGAGTGCCTTGAAACTATACAATATGCTATTTTGGTTTGGAATATGTACAAGGAGATCTACTCCAAAGAAGATAAGCTCCAAAAGGAAGCAAACAAGGCCCAAGACCATAGCAAAGAAGGTAAAATCCCTAATAAATTATTTTTTTAGTAAGATGGTACAATGGCTTGGTACAATGGTTCATAGAAGGAGCAAGAGAATGAATTTGAGCAAGTGTTGATTGAGCTAGGGAGCTACAAATGGAGAAGGAGATGAAGCTCAATTACAAAGATCAATTGCATGCTAGCGACAAACAAGTGGAGAGTCTTCATCACAAAATTAATGATGCCAAGATTTGGCTTGCTACCTTTGACATTCAAATGCCCAAGTATCAGAAAGGGGTGGATTTGCAATTGAATACTCAAGCAAAGGAGCTTGTTTGCTTGAGTATAGGAGGAGGAGGAGGAAAGAAAATGCAGAAGACATTTTAGGAGGACTTCTAAGCAAAAGTGCTAGCACTTAGAAGAATCAAAGCAGCAAAGCATTTGGCAAGTGGAGGAAGTTTAGGAACATTTCATGAAATTACCCAATGAAGTAGTAGAAAGGAGAGCACTAAAAGAAAAGATCCATAACTTGAAGTTATAGGTGCAGAAATTAGAAAATAAGGTCTACTAAAGAGGAGTAGATAGAACAGCTAGCTATTTGACTGAAGAGGCACTCAAATAAGAAATTCAACAAGGTATCCAACTCCTATCTATTGAAGATTGCCAATTGCAAGGAGCACACCTACGGAGTTCTTTGGCAACTTAAGGGCAAACTGTACTCTTCACAATAAAGTAGAGGGCTGTAATATTCTGAGGACAAGAGAAGAGAGAAACACAGATTGCACACTCAAACATTCGATGCCCCAAGGGAGCACCTTCTCTTTATTATATAGACAAAGAGGATCTCCTACAAGGAAGCTCCACCATAAGATTAGGGACACAGATAGGTGACATGTCAGCAAGCTCCACCCTTGGATTACTTACTTGGATGGGTGACCTGTCTGGTCTAGGTCCTATCTGGTTGGTCAAACGAGCTTTGACCGGAGGGAATCTTTTAGGGAATCTTCCTGTAGGAATCTCAAAATCACATGAGTAAGTTACCGTTGGAAAGCTCTCGATGAGACAAACCAGGGGGAAAGGAAGGCCAGCCTTTCCTCCACTGGGGAGGGGGGGGAATCTGCACATTTTCGAGGCCTAATTCATCCGTTTAGGCCTCCAAAATTGCCTTCAAAGATTTCAGGCATATTTCGGTTCCTACTCTATAGGTAGAAGTCCCCTTTTGGTGATACCTCTTTCTGATCTGTTTAGTCCATCATGTGTAACATCCTTCCAGATGTTACCAAACCAATTCTCACCTTTAAATCATATGTCTAGCTATTGGTTCTAAGGTTCTCAAGTCTATTTCGGTTTTTGCCCTATTAGTAGAAGTACTCTTTTGGTGATACTTCTATCTGATCTATTTTGACCATCATGTATAACATCATTCTAGATGTTACCAAACCGAATTTCACATCTAGATCATATGGCTAACCCTTGGTATTACAGACCTCCCTCCTTTTAAGACGCAACGTCCTCGTTGTGCAATTGTTGCTCAAATGCTTGCATCAACACCGGTGCATGTGCCAAATTGGCAGCGGGTTCCCAGGTTGCTTCATAGAGGGGGTAACCTTTCCATTGTACTAGATATTCCACCCGCGGATGGCGAGTACCACGCATGCGCTTTTGGAGAATCCGCTCCACTTCATATTCCTCTGTGCCATCAATGAGTGTCGGACAAGGTCGAATGTCTTGTGTGGAAGTACCTTGGCCTGATCAGGGAGCATATCTGCGTAATAGGGAGACATGGAACACTGGATGGATCTTCATGTGTGGTGGTAGCTCAAGGTGATAGGCCACAGCGCCGATGCGACGAAGAATCGAGAAAGGCCCAATAAAACAAGGTTTGAGCTTACGAGATCCAACTAATGTGAGGTTGGTTGTTGATAGCCACACTTGATCCCCAACATTGAACTCCATGTGCCTACGGTGTGCATCAGCATACTGCTTTTGTCAATTTTGGGCAATCTGTAACCTGTGCTTGGCGCTCTCCACACCTTGTTGGATTCTAGAAACAAATGTGTTGACTGCATCAACCTTGGTAGTCACTGGACGGATCTTCATCAAGCTAGAAGATGTGAAGGGATGCTCACCATACATGAGGAAGAATGGAGTGACCTGGGTGGAGGCATTCACTGAATTGTTGTAAGCGAATTCCACCAATGGTAGTAGGGTGTCTCACCTCTCTTGCTCTTCTAAGGTGAAGCCGCGTAACATGTCTTCAATCGTACGATTAGCCCGTTCTGTTTGGCCATCTGTTTGTGGGTGGTAAGCTGTAGACATGGCCAACTTGGTTTTGAAGAAACCAAAGAGTGTTCGCCAAAACAAACTGGTGAATTGGGTGCCTCTATCGGTGATGAGGACTCTAGACAAGCCATGGTGAGCAAAGACTGCATCTAAGTATAGTTGAGCTAGTTGTGGAGCAGTCACCTCCTTGGTGGTAGGGCGGACATGAATCATTTTGCTGAGGCGGTCCACAAAGACCACAATGGAGTCAAACCCTGAGGTGGTCTTGGGTAATTCATAGACAAGATCCATACTCACTTGTTCCCAACGTTGGGTAGGAGTGGGAAGAGGTTGAAGGAGCCCTGCAGGAGCTTGATTATAAGCTTTGTTCTGTTGACAAAGTAAGCAGCTACGCACATAGTCCATCACGTCGTTGCTCATCTTGGGCCAATAGTAATGGCGCTTGACTGCCTCCAAGGTCTTGTCCACTCCAACATGAGCTGCAATGGCCAAATCATGACATTCCGCTAGAATGGTGGTGCGTAATTCTGGGACATTTGGGATCCACAATCGGCCCTCCCGAAAGGTGAGTCCTTGGGTGCTGGTGACACCTTTGTACGATTGCACGTCTACAATCTGTGGATCAGTTTTGTAGCAGCTAGAATCTCTTGCCAGAATTCAGGGTTAATCTTGACTTCTGCCGCCAAGTTGTTGGCCATTGGCATGCGGGTGAATGCATCTGCAAGTTGCTTCTTACCTTCCACGTAGGTGATGGTTATGTTGAAGCGTTGTCGCCACTCTGCCTACCAAATTTGGCGATGAGATAGATCCTTCTGCGTCTCGAGGTAGACTAGAGGTTTGTGGTCTATCTCTACTACAAATGCCTTCTCGCCCAGGTAGTGCTTCCAATGCTTGGTTGCTGGAACGATGGCCAGCTCTTCTCGTTCTGTGGTGTGGTAGTTGCGCTCTGCCGGTAACAACTTTCGAGAGAAATATGCAATTGGATGCCATCCGTCATGCCACTCTTGTTGTAGGACTGCTCCTATTGCTACGCCTGATGCATCCGTAACTAACTTGATTGGACGTTTTGGGTCATACCACTTCAAGATTGGTGCATGTAGCAAGGCGGCCTTCAATTCTTGAAAGGCCAACTCTTGTGCAGTTCCCCATGTCCACTTCTTCCCCTTGCCAAGTAGTGCCGTTAAAGGCTGTGCAACCTTGGAGAAGTCCTTGACAAATCTACGATAGAATCCCTTCAACCCCAAGAAGCTCTTAAGTTGAGTCTGATCTTCTGGGGCACTCCATTTTTGAATGACCTCTATTTTATCTATCAATACTTGAATGCCCTCTGCACTTACTCTATGCCCTAAGTAGTCTACTTCAGACTTGCCGAACTCACACTTTGAGATTTTGGCGTACAACTGATTCTGTCTTAGAATCTGGAGGACCTCTCGTAGATGTTGTTTGTGTTCTGTCATCGTGCTACTATATACTAAGATATCATCCAAGAAGACAATAACAGACTTATCCAAGTATGGACGAAATATGTCATTCATTAGGCTCATGAAAGTGGCAGGCGCATTGGTGAGGCCAAAAGGCATCACAAGATACTCAAAGTGGCCATACTTGGTTCAAAAGGCAGTTTTGTACACATCCTCCTCTGCAATTCGGATTTGATTGTAACCGCTCCGCAAGTCCAGTTTGGTGAAGTATCTTGCTCCATGGAGTTGATCAAACAGGTCATCCATGCGAGGTAAGGAGTATTTGTTCTTCACTGTTTGTTGATTGAGACCCCGATAGTCAATGCACATGCGCATTGTACCATCCTTCTTCTTCACAAACAAGACAGGAGCCCCATATGGTGATACGCTAGGTTGGATGAACCCTTTCTGTAGCATCTCCTCAATTTGAGTCTTACACTCCTCCAACTCATGAGGTGATAGGCGATATGGGGCCTTACAAGGAGGTGTCTTCCCCGGGAGTGTCTCTATTTTGTGATCTACTCGCCTTTTAGGTGGTAATCTTGAGGGTAGATCATCGGGAAAGACATCTTGAAACTCATCCACTACATCCTTCAATTTCTCAGGAATTTGTCCAGCGAGTTGTGCACTCTGGAATTCTCTTATTAGACCCATAAAACATCTATCGGTCTTATAGACAGTTGTCGTCCCTACGACATATAGAGGCAGTTTCTGCCTGTGTGATTTTTCTTTAACCCCAATGATTGACCATTGGTGGGTTCTCACTACTTCCTTACTCCAATCCACCATTGGGTTGTACTGCTCCATCCATGGCATGCCTAAAATTGCATCATAACGGGCTAACTGTATCACTTGCCACTCAATTGCTTCTTGATATTCTCCTACAGAGAGGGTTACCCGTCTAGGTAATGATTCAATCCTCTCTGTTTGCCCATTTGGTAACTCTACTTCTTCACTTCCATCTCTCTCTAGATCCATTCCCAAGCTTATTGCAACAGAGCGAGACAAGAAATTCTCTGTTGCTCCCAGATCTATTAATACTCTCACTTGATTACCTTCTAGGATTCCATTCACGACAATCAATTGTGAGGTTGCCTTTTGGGACCTTTGCGCAGTATTCTTCTTCCTTCCCTTGCTTTTATGCTTCCTTATTGAGCCAGTAAGGCTGTGAGGTACATTTACTGGCGATCTTCGTTTTCCGAAGTGGTTTCCACCTCCTCCTCTTCAATGTGCCTCTCCATGTTGTTCAAAGATCGCCTGTACAAAGGCCGAGGGCCTCTAGGGAAACAAGTGCGACAATTGGTAGATATGTACCCAATACGGCCACAATTGTTACAACGGCGTTGTTCTCCTCGAGTCCCTTCTCCTCGTGGGACTCCATCTCTTTGTTCTTCTACCCGTCCCCGCTCTCCTTGAAGCGGCCGTGCTCCTCGATCCCGAAATCGAAAGTTGCCCAATTCCATTGGTACTGGTCCACCCATGTGTGGCATTTGTGCCCGATAATGTTGAGGTGGAACTACTCCTTCACCTCCACCTAATGCTCCAGCTATTCTCTGCGCACAAGCAATAGCTTCAAATACCGTGCAAGGGTTTTGCACCATGACTTCTTGGCGAATCCGCTCTTTCAACCCTCGTTTGAAATTGTCGAGAGCCTCTGCTAGACTCATGTTGGTAATTGCAACTTGTAGATCTAGAAACGCCTCCACATACTCTTGTACGCTATTCTTCTGTCTCAATCCCCATAGTCGGGTTCGAGCCATCTGTACAGAATCCACCGATTGGAAATTCTTGAGCAATCCTTCTTGCATTGCTGTCCATGTGACCTCCCTTCTCTCTGCCAGCATGGATCGTTCCCAAGCATCATACCATGTGAGGGCTTTATTGGTCAAGTACCCACATGCAAACACGCCTACAGCATGCTCTGTGATCTCTGTTGAGAACAATCAAAAATATCGATTCATTCTTGAGATCCAATTCTCCACTACTCCCATTGTACGCTGCCCCTTGTAAGGCTCGATGTTGTAGGTCTTCTTCATCCGGAGTAGCAATGTGGCTTCATTGTTGATACGGTTCGTAGGCACGGGTGCCTCTCCAAGTACTTCAGTCGCAGGTACTGGGTTTTGAGACGGCTCTTCTTCTTGCATGGCTTGATAGTTCCTGAGGATCTGCACTTGACTTTGCAATGTCTCCATGGTCATCTTAATCTCTCGAAATTCATTCAACATCCCTTGCATTCCTTGCACCAACTCTTGCAACTGTGGATCCATGGTTCCTTGATGTGGAATAGGTTTGAGAATGGAAAGCTAGGTGCGGGAAATTGTCCCCCCGGTGCATCCATCCCATCCGCTCTCTAAAGTCCTTCCTAAGTCTAGCGATTATTCCATGTTCTCCACCTCAAATTACTCAATTTCAGTAGTTTGTGCTATTCCAAGAGGGGTGATCCACTCTCTTGGACTAGAACACTCGCTCTGATACCATTGTAATATTCCGAGGACAAGAGAAGAGAGAAATACAGATTGCACACTCAAACATTCGATGCCCCAAGGGAGCACCTTCTCTTTATTATATAGACAAAGAGGATCTCCTACAAGGAAGCTCCACCATAGGATTAGGGACACAGATAGGTGACATGTCAGCAAGCTCCACCCTTGGATTACTTACTTGGATGGGTGACCTGTCTGGTCTAGGTCCTATTTGGTTGGTCAAACGAGCTTTGACCGGAGGGAATCTTTTAGGGAATCTTCCTGTAGGAATCTCAAAATCACATGAGTAAGGTACCATTGGAAAGCTCTCGATGAGACAAACCAGGGGGAAGGGAAGACCAGCCTTTCCTCCATTGGGGGGGGAATCTGCACATTTTCGAGGCCTAATTCATCCGTTTAGGCCTCCAAAATTGCCTTCAAAGATTTCAGGCATATTTCGGTTCCTACTCTATAGGTAGAAGTCCCCTTTTGGTGATACCTCTTTCTGATCTGTTTAGTCCATCATGTGTAACATCCTTCCAGATGTTACCAAACCAATTCTCACCTTTAAATCATATGTCTAGCTATTGGTTCTAAGGTTCTCAAGTCTATTTCGGTTTTTGCCCTATTAGTAGAAGTACTCTTTTGGTGATACTTCTATCTGATCTATTTTGACCATCATGTATAACATCATTCTAGATGTTACCAAACCGAATTTCACATCTAGATCATATGGCTAACCCTTGGTATTACAAGGGCCAACGATGATCCACATGGTGGAAGGAGGAACCATCATGCTAGAGTAATTTGTGATTAGCATTCCTTAGCTATTTCCACTAGTGCTTGTATGTACAACCTTGCACTACTTGTAAAGTATTCCAAACTTCACCTAGAAGAGTTTCTTTATAAAATAGGAAGGAAGGTGAAGGACTTTAGCCTTGTGAGTAGTTTTCAAGAGGAATGCTTTTGGGTTTGTAACAACTTCCTCGCCAAGTAGCCCCCTTGGTCAGGAATTCAAGATTCCAACACTAACTTTAAGGAGGAACTAACACTCCTCTTATACTTGTTGCAAGGTTAATTAGGGAGTTAGAATAAGATAAGATAAAGACTAAAACCTTAATTGCTGGTGGTGGAGTAGCTAGGTTTGGCAAGGAACCCAAGCAGGTTAGTTGCCATCTAAGATCCTTTGGAGCAAAGCCAAGTAGTAGAAGTAGGAAATTGTATATAAGGCTTTGGCCTAAAACTCTCAGAATCCACTTTTCTATCCAACTTTTTATACAAACCAAAGTCCAATCTGATTAGTTGTATACACTTAGTCCCTTAATAGCAAATGGTTTTGCACAAGTAGAGGAGAAAATCATATAATTGGAGCTCAAGTGTTTGAATCCCAAGGAGAGGGTTGGAAATTGGGTTTTGAGGTGTAGAATGACACAACAATGGATCTAATCAATCCTAAATGTTGGAAGTAACATGGAATAAAAAATCAAGGACATTTGGCTACCTAAAAGACTCCTCCAATAATTTACCTTTTAATAAGGGTAGTACATGTCTTTGAGGTTGAAGGCTTGAGGTAGAGTGAACCACTCACTTTTGGTAATTTTGGTTACATCAGTTATGAGAGTGATTTAGGATTTTTCTCTTTGTCTTAGAGTGCCATAATGGGTGTCTCTACTCTTAAACTAGAATTGGTTCCTACCCTAGAGATTAAACAATAAACATTAAATGAACTACACTTTGTGACACATTCATTTCACTTTTAGTCACTTCCAACCCATATCTTCATAGAATCAACTTTTTCTTATTGATTATATTATTAGTTTGTCAACATTGGGTTCTTAGATCTCAATTCCAAAACAATTATCATGTTGATTCTAGATATATATGAAATCAATGCCTTGGATTATTTTATCAAAGATTTAAATTGCATATAAAATTGGAAGTAACCATATGCAAACCCTAATATCTTAAAGAAGCCATGCAAATGGTTAAGCCCTTTGACTCACTAGTTGTCATAATTGATCTTGACCTAGACTTCTATAGAACTTGCAAACACACAAAGCATGGGTAGAAGAGTTGGCACCAATGGAAATTGGTGCCATCCAATGGAGAGCACGTGTGTAAAAATATGGAATTTACAAATAAGTTAGTCAAGACTAATGAAATAGCAAATAGGCCAAATTAACCAAGAGTTTTAAGAGTATTTAAGAAGTATTTTGGGAATTACTTGGTACCTTTTAAGCATTGGATAATGTGCATACCAATTGGTAACTTCTAGGAAAAAGGTTCTTGGGAAGCTTCCCGGTTAGCTTAGCTTCCATGTTAAGAAAGTGAGTTCTAGAAGGAAGCTTTTTGAGAAGCTTTTTGGTTAACTTGGCTTGCACTCCAAGATGAAAGCGTTTAGGAAGTTTCTTGAGATGCTTCTCAAGGGCCTTGTATGCTTCCTGTAAATACCAAAGTCCAAGCCCATGCTAGGCATTTGGAGTTTCCCTCATTCAAATATCCAATGTGATCTTACACTTCAATCTTCCATTCTCTTATTTCTGTTCTCAATCTTGATCTTTACATTGGTATCAAAGTAGGAATGAGATAGATGTAATTTATAGACCACCAAATCTGTTCTCACTAAACCATTGGGATTTTTGTGCCCATGTACTACCCAAATATTATTTTATGCAATTCATTATGTAACACTTTGGGCAATTTTTGAATGCAATCACCTTGTCCAATGAATCTTTAGTACTTTCGACTGTAACTTATGGACAATTGTGGATGTGCTGTATTTACATGTTAATTTAGGTAAACTATAGGTGGTTTGATAAAATATTAATCATGGTGGCAATGCCTAAGCTTATCATTTCCATGCAATAAAAAATCAAGTACCTTACTTGATTGTTGGAAGAACTAGATCTTCAACAACAAGAGAATGTAGAGAGCACCATTTTGAGAAGTAGAAGAGAAAATCTGATTTTCAAATCCTAAGGTATTCAAAGGCAAGAATCTCCCAAGTGTAGTGGTGAATTTTTTGTTTGACTTTGAATATTATTTTGAAATTACAAATCTTTAGGATGAATGGAAACAAATTCCCTTGGCCTTAAGCCAATTGAATGGAGTAGCAAAGCTATGGTGGCGGTTCTAAGTGGAGCAAGCTGAGTGGCAAATTTTTGCACTAATTTTGACATGGAGAGAATTTAAGAGTGTAAAACTTGGTTTATTCTAAGTTATAAATGCCACATAAGCCGCACAAGATAAGTTGGCAGAGTTGAAGTAGACTAGCTTTGTAAAGAGGTACATCACATAATTCTAAAATAGCATTATGCAGATTCCAAATATACTAGAAGGTGAAGCTTATATTTAGATTGATTTGTGAGGGGCTTGAAGTCACGAACCAAATTGAAGATGACCATGCAAGAGCCAAAACACTTGGAGGAAGCCATGAAATTGGCTGAGTGCTTTGATTCTTTGGTTGTGACCTTGGTCTTGACCTCGGTCTTGAACTCAACCTTCACAAAACTTACCAATACACTACCCACGGATAGAAGAGCTGGCACCAATGGAGATTGATGTAGTCCAATAGATACCACTTGGCATTGTGGATAGAGAAAAATTGTAACAAATTGGTGGTTGCTTTTATTGTCACCAAATTGGACATTACATTGCTAAATGTCCACTCAAGAATGGATGATCTCAACAAATTACTAAAATGAAGTTTGTTGAGTAGCATGATCTGTGAGCCGGCTTTTCTCTCACTCAAGATGAACCTCTGATGGTTATTATGGTAATGCACCATGGACTAAGAAGGCAATGAATCCCAATTACATCCATACTCCTCCAAGGCTAACACTCCAAGACTCGAACCATTTCACACTAGAGAACTCAAAGAGAGAGAGATAGTTAAAGATGAAAGGATGATGAGTACCTCATCACCTCTAGTTTATATGCTTGTGAAATAGTTATGCACCAAAGTTACTAATTACTAGAGTAACTCAAGTTACTAGGCTAAAAGTCAAGTAAACTCAAAAAGTCTAAAGGAATATCTTTCATCGTAGGAATATTTCTCTAAGCATGTGGTCTTATCTTTCCCCAACCACTAAGTCAAGGATTCCTTCACATTGGCTATCCTTAGACTATAGAATAATCCAAAACAAAAAGACTTGTGGGTCCAAGAGTTCTTAATTTTTTCCTCAAGGCCAAACACCTAAGAATAAAATCAAGTCAATACACTAGAATACAAAATAGTGGTGCTCATCTTTTCTACTTCCTCTAAAGCAATACCACTTCTGTTTTAGCTATGACCAACTTTTGCTAATCATGAAGAATGTAGAACCATACTTATCTTTATTTAAATAATATCTCTCAAGCATTTATAATACCAAATTAATAGTACACAGTACTGTAACACCCATTTGTGCATGTGTGTGGTATTGTGATATTTAGCTTGGTATTACAAGTACTTAAGAGATATTATTTATATAGAGATAAAGGATGGTTCTATATTAGTCATGGTTAGCTAAAGTTAGTCATAGCTAAGATAGATGGAACCTTACTTTAGAGGAAGTAGAAAAGATGAGCACCACTATTTTGGATTTTAGTGTGTTGACTTGGTATTATTCCTAGGTGTTTGGCTTTGGGGAAAGAGTTGAGAACTCTTGGGCCCGCAAGTCTTTTTGTTTTGGATTCTTCTTTAGTCCAAGGATAGCCCATGTGAAGGAATCCTTGCTTTAGTGGTTGGGTCAAGATAAGACCACATGCTTAGGGGAATATGCCCATGTGAATGGATATTCCTTTCTACTTTTTGACTTTACTTGACTTTTAGTCTAGTAACTTGAGTTACTACGGTAATTAGTAACTTTGGTACGTAACTATTTCACAAGTATATAAACAAGGAGTGAGGAGGTACTCATCATCCTTTCATTTGCAACTATCTCTCTCTCATTGAGTTCTCTAGTGAGCAATGTCTTGAGTCTTGGAGTGTTAGCCTTGGAGGAGTATGATGGAGTTGGGGTTCCTTGCCTTCTTAGTCCATGGTGCGCTACCATAATAGCCATCAGAGGTTCATCCTGAGTGAGAGACAGGCCGGCTCACATTTTTGGTTCCGTTGCCGGGACCTTTCTAGAAGGCAAGATAATGTTCCGCGTCCAATTCTACATTAGGCAGAAGGAGGCTATGAGAGCTCACTTGGAGAGAACATTAGGAGAGGAGAGGGCTGAACTTATGTTAGAGAACCAAGATCCATTTGTATACCCTGTAGTTCATTATGATGTCTTTGAGGTGATTTTGTACATCTTGTACACATGAGAGGAATTGGAGAGATTGTGTGAGGTGGATTGCAGATTTTGGGGATTAAGGTGATTTTGGGCAAAATCTCAAGTTTGAGATCTGGACTTGAGATTTCTACACATGATAGCTTGGGTTATCTTTCAGTTAGCACACTTGAAATTATTGAGAGAGCTTCTATGCACACTGGGCTAGAATTTTTGAAAGTTGATAGGGTAAAGTGCTCCCGCAACTGCATGCTCTCTGGAAAATTGTACAGAGTCTGCCATTTCTTCAATTTTCAGTGAATTGTCCTGAAAATTTCCAAGAAAATTCAGTGCATTGTATCCTACCTGGTGCCACAAAAATTAGAGAAAGATCATTTTTGCGCAGTGCGTTATGAGTTTTTGAAGTGAGGGGGGTGGTTTTAAGACCAAATCTGAAATATGGGTGCTGAATAGAAAGGTGTCTAGGCCAAATGGCTCAATGAAAAGATCTGAAATTTTGCAGGGAGGGACGCCCTGGAGTTGTGATCAAGTGTGCAAAATTTCAGAGGACTGTGACGTATTGGTTGGGAGATTTGAATGACATTGTGAGGAAGGGTCAATTCTGCAGAGTGGAGATCTCATGCATGAGAAGTTTGAGATCAACAAAAAGCATGTTTGAGTGTTTAGATTCATCTTGGGGAACATGGAGAGTCATCAAGAGTGGAAATTGAGATTATGCAAGGTTCCCCAAGGGTTTGAGGTGATTGTAGGGGTGGATTTGAGGAAAAGAGAGTTTACAATAGAATTTGAAGAGAGTGTTGAGAGGATCCAAAAACCTACACCACTTGGAGGAAAGAGTGAGTCTAAGTGCTTTCTATGTGGAGAGAAGGGACATAAGGCAAGTTCATGTCCATTAACCTTTGAGAGCAAGAGATTGAGGGAAAGGAGAGGCTTACTTGACTTGGGTTTGCATGTTGGACCTTCTTCACCAAGATTGGGAGGGAGAAGATCTAAGACCAAGGAGTTGTGTGAGGTTTGTGGAGTTGAAGGACTTCCAAAAGGACATGAGTGTAGTGGAGTAAAAGCACTTTTGGAAACTTTGGTGAAGGATCTTGGAGAGAGTCTTAGTACAGCTACAGAAATACTACCACCTTCATCAGCTAGTTCTCAAGATTAGTGATGGAGATAATCTTTCAACTTATGGATAAACTATCCATGAGAGTTAGATTAATATGCACTCTAGGATTTGATGTTGCTATAGAAATCTTGGAGCAACCTGAACCTTTTGTGTTCCCTAGAGTGGATTATTCTCAGATGGTGTTAGTCATGTATATACTCTATTAGTAATAGAGTGAGAGAAAAGAAAAGAGAAAAAAATAAAATTGAGAGGAAAGATAGATAGTGAGGGGTTAAGATGGGGAAACTTCCGGTTTTCTTTGGCAAGGATGGAGAAGATGTGGAGGCCTTTGTGAGAGACTTCAAGAGAGCTTGCATAGGAAACAATGAGAGGAGGAAGAATGAGTGGGCCTCATTATTACCAGATTTCTTTGAGGATGCAGCACTTACATGGTATGAGTCAGAATACCAAAAGAGAGAGAGGAGAGAGGGGGAAGAGGAGTCTTGGGAGACTTTGACTTCAGCACTCATTGAGAACTTTCATCCTGATGAGAGTTATGAGAGATTGATGAGGGAGGTTACATTTCTCAAGCAAGGAGATGGAGAGAAAGTGAGGGTCTATGTGGAAAGAGTGGAAAAGTTGGAGTCCAGATTTCGCATAGTGTTGAGGAAGGGTGGGGATGATGTGGAGACTACAATGATTGGCATAGGGGCCATGCTCACCAAGAATTTTGTGGGAGGATTGAGACCACAAATTAGAAGCAAGGTGAGATATGAGAAACCTTCTTCCAAGGTTGAAGCTATCAAGATCGCAATTCGTATGGAGGAGAGTTTGGAAGGGGATGAAAGTGATTTGGTGGTGAAGGAGGTTGTGCATCCTCCTCAAGGCTACAAGTATGGTGGAACTTCTGATACTTTGGTGACAAGGGTTGCACCACAAGTAGTAGTTGCTCCAGTTCTTGCACCTCCACCAAAAGATCCACTCCAAACCATCACAGAACAACTTGCGGATCTCAAGATCAATGTGGTGCAATTATGGGAGAAGAGAGAGGTGGATCAGAATGTAGGGAGAGGGCCTAGGAGTTATGGAAACCATCCATATAGAGGAGGCCAACCAGCCAACAATTTCAATGATAGAAATTGTTTTGGTTGTGGGGGAAGAGGCCATATCCAAAGGAATTGCCCAAATTCCACTTACCATGGAGGAAGGGGTTATGAGGGAGCCAATAGAGGGAAAGAGGGAGGTAGTGAAACCCAAGTGGCTCCTAATCCCAACAAAGGTAAGGGGATAGCATCCATAGATGTGGTTGAGAGCAAGTATGAGAAGGGAGAGTGCTCAAACTCCAAGGGTCCTAATTTGGAGCTTTTGGCACAAGAGAAGAAGAGAGCTCGTTTTGCAGAGGATGTTCACTCTTCTCAAGGATTTACTTCAAGCAAGGATACTCCTATGTCTACTAGGAGCACTCGCACCTCAACACCATCAACAACAAAGACTCCAAGGAAGAAGTTGGGGATGGAGGACTTCTTGATCTCCAAGCAACAATGGAACTACAATGTGTTGGAGGATGTTGGTAGTCACAAGGCTAACATCACAGTGGGCCAATTAATTGCTTTGAACCCTACCTTGAGAAAGGAGCTTAGAGGTGGTTTGAGTTCTACAAGGAGCAAGAAGAAGAAGAAGGCAAAAGTTCCAATATCAATGGGGGTGGTGGATGCCAAGCCAGCACCATGGGAAGCTTGTGAATATGCCTCCAAGATTGATGTGAGAGTGAATGGTCACAACATCAAGGATGCATTGGTTGATGGAGGATCAGCAGTGAATGCCATGTCAGAAAGGTTGATGAAGAAGTTGGGTATGATACCCTCAAGAGCTTCAACATTTGTGGTGAGCATGGCAAACAAGCAACAAGTTCGACCAGTAGGAGTGATGGATAAGGTGGTAGTTTCAGTTATGGGAGTTCAAAATCTCATGACTTTCCAAGTCTTGAAGGATTCAAGCTATGACTTACTTCTTGGGAGGCCATGGTTGAGAGCAGCACGCACAACTGATCGATGGCACAAAGGGTACTTAAGGATTGGGCCATCAAACCATAGAGTCACTGTTCCTGTGACTAACACCACCAACACCTCACATTCAGATACCCCATCTTCTGATTATTGGGAATCTGATTCTGAAGGAGGAGCTTCAGGTGTGGACACAAGCATAGAAGAGGAGACTTCCACGGAGGAGGATGAATCTGAATCTGATTCAGATGTGTATCCTTTGTGTGCTATGGATTTTGCACCTAAGCCAGAGGTTTTGAAGGACCCAGATAAATCACCATTGACACTTGAGGAGGTAGAGAGAAGGTTATCTACCCTCAAGTATGGCCCAAATGTTACCAAGGAGGAGAAGGTGAGATTTGAGGAGATTTTCCGCAAGTTCATCCATGTGTTTGCTTTTAGTTACAAGGATTTGAAGGAAGTCACCTTGGAGGAGCACAAGATAGAGGTGGAGTCACATGCAAGACCAATCCGCCAAAAGCAACGTCGCATTAGCCCACCAATATCTTTGGTTGTGAAGGAGGAGATTGATAAGCTCAAGGAGGCTGGATTTATCTTTGAGGTGGAGAATTCAGAATGGGTGTCTCCAATTGTCATTGTGAAGAAAAAGAATGGCAAGCTTCGGGTATGTGTGGATTACAAGAAGCTCAATGTTGTTACCAAGAAGGACTACTACCCATTGCCATTCATTGATGAGATCTTGGAGGAGGTTGCAGGTCATGAGAGGTACAGTTTTGGAGATGGTTATAGTGGATATAACCAAATAAAGATTGCACCAGAGCATCAACAACTCACCACATTCACCACACCTTGGGGAACTTACGCTTTCAAGGTCATGCCTTTTGGGCTTTGCAATGCTCCAGCCACATTCCAACGGTTCATGAACAAGGTATTTGAACCTTTCATTGGGAAATTTGTGAGAGATTTCATTGATGACTTTTGTGTCTATGGGAGCAAGGAGGAGCACTTTGAGCACCTAATCAAAGTCTTGCAACGCTTGGATGAGGCAAATGCATCACTCAACCCAGAGAAGTGCATTTTTGGATGTGAAGAAGGTCTACTTTTGGGGCACATCATCTCCAAGGATGGAATAGCAGTTGATCCTGAGAAGGTGAGGAAAATCTCAGACCTTCCATTCCCTTCAAGCTTGACAAAGTTACGCCAATTCTTGGGAATGGTTGGGTACTATAGGAGGTTCATCTTCTCATTTTCCAACAAGGCTTATGCATTGACCATCTACATGAAGAAGGGTGTAGATTACATGGTGATTTTGGAAGACAAGGAGGCTCTCAAAGCTTTTGAGGAGCTCAAGCAATCCCTTGTTGTAGCTCCAATTCTTGCTAAACCTGATTGGAGTAAGCCTTTCATCCTCTACACTGATGCTTCTAATGTAGCTATAGGATGCACTCTTAGTCAATTAGACCAAGATGGGCATGATCATCCAATAGCTTATGCTAGTAGGCAGATGGTTTCAGCAGAGAAGAACTACTCTGTCACAGAGAGAGAAGGGTTGGCAGTGATCTTTGGTCTCAAGAAGTTTAGACACTACTTGATTGGAGGGAAAGCCACAATTGTCACGGATCACAAGGCTTTGAAGTACATCTTCAACAAGCCTAATGTTGAAGGGAGACTAGCAAGGTGGATGATTCTCTTGTCTGAGTATGACTACACAATTGAGGATAGGCCAGGAAAGAAACATGCAAATGCTGATTTGTTATCTAGAGCCTATGATCATGATGGAGATGAGCCAGTAGATGATTCCTTCCCGGATGAGGAGCTCATGACAATCTCAGTCACTCAAGAGGTTCCAATGGAGTACAAGGAGATTGTGGATTTTGTGACAAGAGGTAACTATCCAGAAGGGATGCATGCTAGGGAGAGGAAGGCCCTTGCAGCAAGATCTAGACCTTACACAATGGTGGATGATATTCTTTTTCACCAAGGAGCAGATGGTCTACTTCGAAGAGCAGTGGGTAAGGAAGAGTCTATCCTACTCATAAAGGAGTTTCATGAAGGTTTAGTATGTGGAGGACACTTTGCAGGAAAGGTGACTGCTTTCAAGATTCTAGATGCAGGTTACCATTGGAGAGGGATTTTCAAGGATTGTCTTGATTATTGCAAAACTTGTCATGTTTGTCAAGCTTTTGCTAGAAAGTCTACATCCACTCCACCACTTAGATCAATTCCATTGCTAGGACCCTTTGAGAAGTGGGGAATTGATTTTGTAGGACCTCTCAATAGAACCCCAAGGAACAATCGGTACATTGTGGTAGTTACTGATTACCTTACCAAGTGGGTTGAGGCTAGACCATTGAGGGACAAGAATGAAGATGAAGTGGGTAGATTTCTTTATGAACGCATTATCACTAGGTTTGGATGCCCTTTGGAGTTGGTTTCTGATAGAGGGGGAGAGTTTACAGGAAGCATTACTACAGCCATGCTACGACATTTCTCTATCACACATCGAGTAACTACATCCTATAAGCCAAATTCCAATGGCTTGGCAGAGAGAACCAATCAGACCTTGTGCATGATGTTGGCCAAAGATGCAGAAATGGAGGGGGCTAAACATCATTGGGACAAGAGGATTCATGCAGTTTTGTGGGAGTATAGGACAACCATGAAGACTTCCACTGGATATTCTCCATTCCAATTGGTGTATGGTATTGAGTCTACCTTACCTATTCACTTTGATCTTCCTACCTTCCAAAGCATTCATAGGAGATTGAAGAAAGCACAAGGAAGTGATGCAGAGAAGTCAAGGAAGGATCAACTCATGGAGTTGGAAGAGGCAAGAGCAGTTGCTATGGTTCGAGTGGAGCAAGCCCAAAGGAAACAAAAGGAGAGCTATGACAAGAGGCAAGGCAAGAAGAAGGTGGAGCCTTTCAAAGAAGGTGATTGGGTAATGTTGTTTGATTCCATTCGATTCAAGAGAGTACAAAAGAAGTTTTTGCCTAAGTACTTTGGACCTTTCATAGTAGAGAAGGTGTGGGGAAATTACACTTATGATCTCAAGGAGTTGGGAGGAAGACAGTTTGATAGGATTAACCATGATAAGTTGAAGATGTACCATAGAAGGTAGAGAGACCTTCACTTTGAGGACAAAGTGAAAACTTAGTCCGGGGGTAAATGTAACACCCATTTGTGCATGTGTGTGGTATTGTGATATTTAGCTTGGTATTACAAGTACTTAAGAGATATTATTTATATAGAGATAAAGGATGGTTCTATATTAGTCATGGTTAGCTAAAGTTAGTCATAGCTAAGATAGATGGGACCTTACTTTAGAGGAAGTAGAAAAGATGAGCACCACTATTTTGGATTTTAGTGTGTTGACTTGGTATTATTCCTAGGTGTTTGGCTTTGGGGAAAGAGTTGAGAACTCTTGGGCCCGCAAGCCTTTTTGTTTTGGATTCTTCTTTAGTCCAAGGATAGCCCATGTGAAGGAATCCTTGCTTTAGTGGTTGGGTCAAGATAAGACCACATGCTTAGGGGAATATGCCCATGTGAATGGATATTCCTTTCTACTTTTTGACTTTACTTGACTTTTAGTCTAGTAACTTGAGTTACTACGGTAATTAGTAACTTTGGTACGTAACTATTTCACAAGTATATAAACAAGGAGTGAGGAGGTACTCATCATCCTTTCATTTGCAACTATCTCTCTCTCATTGAGTTCTCTAGTGAGCAATGTCTTGAGTCTTGGAGTGTTAGCCTTGGAGGAGTATGATGGAGTTGGGGTTCCTTGCCTTCTTAGTCCATGGTGCGCTACCATAATAGCCATCAGAGGTTCATCCTGAGTGAGAGACAGGCCGGCTCACAGTACATACATGCAAAAATAGGTGTTAGAAATAAAAGAAACAAGGAATCCCAATAGGAGATTTTGAGCCATGTACTAGAAATTTAATTAGTTCTAATGGGATTGAAGGCTTAACCTATGCAAGTTTACTTCATTTACAAGGTATGATATTTATTGTGATTGTAAGATTTTGGTGGATTTTGTAAATTCAAAGAATTATATGTTTATGCATTTAACATAGGATTTATCATTTCTATCAAGCTAGTAATTAGAAAGTAGATTGATGATAATGAATGGAGGACTTTGTTGGAGAAGGATTTCATACAATATAGTACATCTCCTTGGAGAATATTGGTACTATTTGTTCCAATGAAGGATGGAGAACTTTGCTTCTATGTTGATTATCATGGTCTCAACAAAAATGAAGAGATAGATCCTTTGTCTCAAATTGATGACTTGCTTGATCAATTGAGTGGAGCACAATAATTCTCCAAGTTGGATCTTTGAAGTGGCTATTCCCAATTCCTATTAATACAAAGGAGATGCAAAATAAATTCTTTTGCACAAGGTATGGGTATTTTAAGTAGAGAGTTCTATCTTTGGGGCTCACTAATGCTCTAATAATCTTCATAAATCAAATGCATTGTGTTGGATGGGCTATTGGATCGGTGTATGGTGGTATTATTATATTTAATATATAGCAGGACGGATGTAGAACATGAAAATGACATGCAAGAAGTCCTAAGATAACTATGTTAATGGAAGTTTTATTGCAAGAAATCAAAGTGTGCACTTTGGCAGAAGAAAGTTACCTTCTTGGGTAACAAGACCTCATTAGATGAGATCAAGATGGAAGAGGCAAAAATCAAGGCCATCATTGATTGGCCTACTCCAATGGATTGGCAACTTTAATGGATTGGCAAGTTATGATCAATGGTTCATTCACTACTATGCTCACGTGGTTGTACCATTGACTAATCATTTGGTGAAGAACTCAAGCTTTCAATGGACCACCAAGTTCAAAGAAGCATTCCAAAAGCTAAAATGTATGGTGTCTTGAAAACTAATTCTTTAACTATATAACTCTCAACTACCTTGTGTGGTTGATTTTGATTCTTCTAACTTTTCATTGGATCTGTGTTGCAACCAAAATTCCCAATTGGGTTACATCCAATTGCCTTTGTGTCTCACCATCTGAACATCATAGAAAAAACTACTCAACTTGAGATCAAGAACAATTAGCAATGGTATATGCTACCAAAGTATGGAAGCATTATCTCTTGAGGGAAAAAATGATCATACAAATTGATCATAAACCCTTGTTGTAGACATCATATTTGGAATACATGAAGAGTAGACTCAAATAGGAGAAACAATTACAATTTTTTGATCTCAAAGTTGAATATAAATTTGGTAGGTTCTATATCATCCCTGATGCACTATCATGATGATATGATTTGAATTCTCTTCCTCTCATCACCAAATCAATTATGATAGTGCCAATTGACAGTAAGGTCCAAATCAAGTTTAGGATCACTTTACAACAAGATCAAATAGTACAAGGTTGTCTTGTCACATATGACAAGGAATACAACACCTTCTTATTCAAGGAAGGCCTTCTATTCTAAGAGAACTAGATCTATGTTTTACCCATGGGTGATCTATGACTTGTGCATCTTCGAGAAGCCCATGACTTACTAGTAGTTGGTCATATGGGTATGGACAAGATCTTAGGTACCCAATAACACTAATGGTGGTGGTCTACCATGGCATGAGATGTTTGAGAGTTTGTGTGGTCTTGTAAAAGCTACCAACACAACAAGGCTAGCAACTTGAAACCAAATGGAGCCCTTCCACCACTTCTTATCCTCTCTGCTTGATAGGAATACATGAGGTTAGATCTCATCACATCCTTGGCCAAGACAAACCAAGGTCAAATGATAATTGTGGTGTTTGAGGATAAGCTTAGTAAACAAATCCATTTGGCACCAGCCTTTGATACAATAGATGCTCTAACATTGGCCCAGATCTACTTTGATAATGTCTTCAAGCATCATGGGATGCCTTGTGTACTCAACTCTAACTATGATCCTTGTTTTACCAAAAAAAATGGCAAACACTCCTCCAAATACTTGGCACCAAGCTTACTTTGTCCATGGCCCATCATTCTTAAATGGATGGACAAACCAAATATGAAAATTGCATCTTGGAGGATATGCTTTGTGTCATTGTCAACATTCACCAAACCAATTGGGATGAGTGTCTTGCAACTATTGAGTTTGCTTACAATAATTCCAAATATACAAGCACCAGATTCTCCCTCTTCTTGCTTAATTTTGGCCAAGACCCACTTATTCTAGATTCCTTTCTTGTTTCTCATCCGTCTCATGTCCCTCATACTTCTACTTTCTTGATCACAATATCCTACTCCTTACAACAAGCCAAATCTCATCTCCTTGTTGCTCAAAATCATCAAAAACAATATGCAAACCAACATCATTATGATCTCACTTTTCAACTTGGTAATAAGGTCATGTTTTATTCTAGTAACCTACCCTTCCTATTTGATACCTAAGTCCAAAAACTTGCTCTTAATTGGATAGGTCCATTTGATGTCACTCAAATCATTCTCCTATTGCTTATCAACATGCCTTACTTTCTCATATACAAATTCACCATGTCTTTCACATTTCCAAGTTGAAATCCATTTTTTCTAATCCATCTTCCTTTTCCTTTTGTATCCAATCCCCTCCTACGCATGTGCCTATCAACAATCATGAGGAGTATGAAGTTGATCATATCCTTGCATGTCACCACATTGAACATGGCTACTAACAACATATTCAGTACAAGGTCCTTTGGAAAGTGTATCCTCTTCATGATACCACTTGGGAACCTCTTTCTCATCTCCAAAATGCACAAATGGCTATCTAATAGATTGAAGCTTCCATGGTAACAAGGACATCACCAACTAGCTGTGGAAAAATATATAAAAATATGGAGTTTATAGATAAGTTAGTCAAGACTAAGCAAGTAGTAAGTAATATCTCATTGTGATAATATGATTTTTGCAAAAATTTTTAGTTTTGAGAATTACATTGATATGCAATTAGAAAGATAATTTTGTATTCTTATCAAGTCTATATTAGGTAGAAAATTGATAATAGTAGATGGTAGAAAGGGTTCTCCATTCCATAACTCATATTTGGTTACATTTAAGATAAGAAGTGAATATTTATATTGTATGAGATTTGTAGTAGCTCTCTTATTCTACAATATCATTCAACTTAATTGGGCCTGAATGATAAATTCAAGTACCACTCCAAGGTAAAGATTATAGATTAGATTTTTTGGCACCTTTGAAGAAGACATGTAAGAGTAGTCATTCCCAAGATGCAAAGTTTGTCAATTTAGTGGTTATAGAACAAGCTTTGGAAGAGGATACTTTTATAATATGCATCAAGCTCATTGTGGAAGAAGAATTTGTGAAAAATAAGAAGCCACAAAAAGTAGTAGTTGATTACATAATTTGAGAGTTTATAGATATATTCCAAATTTATCTTCTAAAAGGATTACTCTATGATCAAGGTATGTCCATCAAGATCAAACTATTGCTAAGTAGTACTCTAGCAAGTAGACCAATCTTTTTGCTCTCACCCAAAAATTAAGAAGAACTTAGAATAAAACTAATCAAGTTGTTGGAGAATGATTTTATATGATATAATACATTCCTTTAGAGAGCATTGACACTCCTTGTACAAAAGAAGGATGGAAGGATTTGATTTTCTATTGACTATTATGGTTTTAAGAGATAAACCATGAATGATACATATCATTCGTCTCAAATTAATGAAATTTTAGATCAATTAAACGCCATACTAATTCTAAACACACTATTTTTTCAAAGTAAGATCTTTGAAGCAACTATTGATAAATTTCAAAGGATGGAAAATATATGCAAAAGATTACTTTTTGTAAAAGGTATGGGTATATTAAATGGAGAATTTCACCTTTTAGGTCACTAATGCTTCGGTATTTTTCATGGATTGAATGCATTGAGAGTTAGAGGCGCTATTGGATCAATATGTGATGGTGTTCTTGGATGAGATTTTAAATAAGTAGGAATTAAAATACAAGAACCATATACAAGAAGTATTGAGATGATTATGATAATGGAAATGCTACTACAAGAAGTCCAAGTGTGTCTTGTGGTAGAAGAAAATTATCTTCTTGGGCCATAAACTTTTAACAAAGTGGATCAAGATTTTAATAATATGGAGTTAGCATACAAGTTAGGAGTAGAAAAATAAGTTAAATATAACTAAAAGGATGTAGAACTAGTATGCATCTTAGAACTATAAGAATATTTTAGAAACATCCAGGAAGTTTCTTAGTAGAATGTTCTAAAAGCACCTATGAAGCTTCTTGGTGGAAAGCTCTTAAAAACTTCCCAAGGATTAAGTAACTTGTACACCAAGGTAATGGTAGCTTAGCTTGTATACAGAGTAAACAACTAGCTTAGCTTGCACTCTAAGTAGATGGATTTTTACAGGAGATTTCCTTGGAAACTTATATTTCTTTCATATAAATACCAAAGCCCAAATTATACATTTGGAATTTCCCTCATTTGCAAGTTCTAAGGTGACCTTTCATTCTCCTATTTTTCTGTTTGGTTTTTTATATTGCTAGCAAAATAGGAATTAGATGGATGGGATCTATTGACCACCAGATCTATCTCTCATAAAACCATTTTTATTTCCATGCTTGTGTACTACCAAAGCATAATTTCATCCAATTTCTCATTATACACTTTAGTCAAAATCTTTTAAACAAGATCACCTTGTCCAATGAACCATTGATCCTTTTTGTAGTAACTTACAAAGAATGATGGATGTGTTCATTTACATGTTAATTAAGATAGTAACCAAGAGTGGTTTAGTAGAATAGTAATCATGGTGATGATGCCCAAACTTTTAATTGCTATGTAGTGAGAAATTGAGCATCTTACTAGATTATTGGACAAGAAAGATCATGATGCTCAACAACAAGAGCAATAGGAGAGAGTAGTATTTTGGGAAAGAGAAGATCAAATTTTCTTTTTGAAACCAAAGATATTTGGAGGCAAGAATCTACCAAGTATAATTAAGAATTTTATGTTTGATTGTAAATGTCAATTTGAACACACAAGTCCTCATGATCAAAAATAACTCTTTGTGGTTTTTAGTCAATTAGATTGAGTGGAAAAACTATAGTAGAGTTCCAAGCAGAGTAGACTTACTGGCAATTTATTGCAATTTATTGGCATGGGAAGACTTCAACAGTTTTTTGAGATGCTTGAAATTGCTTACCAAATTGAAAATAACCACATGAAAACCCAAAAATTTAGGAGTAGCCATGCAGATGGCTGATGGCTGAGCACTTTGACTCCATGGTTGCCATAACTTGATCTTGACCTAGACCTCCATAGAACCTACAAACACATGATATAAGGGGAAATGAGCCAAAACCAATGGAGGTTTATGTCATCCAATGGAGATCACTTGGCATTGCAAATAAAAAATGATGGAGATAAATTGGCAATTTTGGGACTTTTTACTAAATTGGACATTCCATTGCCAAATTTTCAACTAGGAATAGATGACCTTGATCCATTGACAAGTATAGTTCTTAGAGTGTGAGTATCATTTAAATGAAGAGTCCCAATAAGAGATTCAAACCATTTACTAAGAACTGGATTTTTTCTAACTGGATTGAAGGCTCAATTTATGCAACTTTCATCTACATGCAAGGTTTGATATTTTAGTGTAGTTGTAGGCTTTTAGTTAAATCTAGAAAATTTTAAGAATTGCATATCTATATAATTAGAAAAATAATTATATATTCCTATCAAAACAAAATAAGGCAACAAATTCATGATGGTGGTAAAAAGAGTTTACAATCTGTACCTCACATCTTGTTGCATTCAAGATTGGAAAATAGTGTGAGATTTGTAAATAGTTCCCTTGTAATTTGATATCATTTTGGGTCTTCTTTGGCTTGAATTTCATAAGATTCAATTTGATTGGACCTGATGATAAATTCAAGTACAACACAAAGATAAAGATTATTGATTAGTTGTCTGGCACCTTTGAGGAAAACACTTAAGAGTAGACAATCCCAAGATAGAAATATTTTCAATGTAGCAACTACAGAACAAGCATTAGAAGAAGATATTTCTATTTTTGTTATGTGTATTAAGCCTATTGCGGAAGGGAAATCCAATGAGGATATGAAGCCTCAAAAAAGAGTGGCTGATCAAATAGTTTAGGAATTTGTAGATATGTATTCAAATGATCTTTTGAAAGGGTTATCCTTTGATCAAGATATGCCTTTCAAGATCAATTATTCCAAGTAGTACTCCAATAAGTAGACCAATCTCTTGGTTCTCACCATATGAGTTAAAAGAACATTGAATAACATTGATCAAGTTGTGGAGAAAGATTTCATAAAATATAGCACATTTTCTTGGGGAGCACTAATAATACTTGTACCAAAGAAGGATAAAGAGTTCCAGTTATATATTAATTACCATAGATTTATAAAAAATTGTGAAAATGCATATCCCTTATCTCAAATTGATGACTTGTTGAACAAATTGAGTGAAGCACCATACTTCTCAAAGTTGGATCCTTAGAGTGACAATTAGAAGATTCCAACTGATGTGGATGATGTGCAAAAGACTACCTTTCATATAAGGTATTGGCATTTTGATTGGAGAGCTTACCCGTAGGCTTTCTAATGCTCAAGCCATTTTTGTGGATGAAATGCATTGGGTGTTAAGAGGGACTATTATACCAATTTATGATAGCGTTCTTGGATGACATTTTAATTTGTACTAAGACATAGAGGTTAAACACAAGAGCCATATAAAAAAAGTCCTAAAATGACTACAACAATGGAAATTCTACTACAAGACCTCTAAGTTTACCTTTTGGCAAAAAGAAGTTACCATCTTGGGGCACAAGGTCTAAATGGAAGAATCAAGATGGAATAGGAGAAAATCAAGTATATTACCAATTGGTCTACTCCTAAAGATATTATAGAACTTAGGGATTTAGTGGATTGGCAAGTCTTTTTTTTACAATTCATCCATTACTATGCTCATGTGATTGCATTGTTTATTGATCTCTTGGGAAAGACAACAAGCTTTGTGTGGAATACCAAGCAAGAAGAAACATTGAAGAAACTTACAAATATGGTGTGTTCATGTCCCATCCTCCAACCATGTTATCTTTAGCTACTTTATGTAGTTGATTTTGATGTATCTAGCTTTGCAATTGGAGCTATGTTGCAACAAGAATTCCCATATGGATTGCATCATATAGCATTTGTATCTTGAGGACTAAATGCAATAAAAAGGAATAATTATGCTCAAGATCAAGAACAATTTGTAGTAGTGTATGCAAGAAAGTGTAGAGGTATTATCTCTTAGAGAAATAAGTGATAATGTAAATTGACTACAAATCCTTGTTGTAGGCCTTACATTTAAAGCACATTAAAGTTGACATCATTGGTAGGAGGAGAAATTGCAATTGATTTGACATCAAGTTTGAGTAAAAACCAAGAAATTTCCATATCATTATTGATGCCCTATCACAACTACCTAATTTTAATATTCTTTTTGAATATCTCATAACAATAGCATCACCACAATTTTCATCAATACAAAGGTCCAAATTGAGTTCAAGATTTCTTTACAACAAGATCCCTTCTTTCAATTAGTGAAAAGGTAAATTGCAAGCATTGGATATGACAAGCACATGACAAGGAGTAAAACAAGTATTCATTCAAGCATGGCCTTCTATTTTGTGAGAATCTGATCTATGTTCCAACTATGGATGATCAACAACTTGTGCAACTTCAAGAGACACATGATCTACCAATTGTTGGTCATAAGACCTTAAGAAACCTAAAACAGCAATGGTGGTGGCCAAACATACCACAAGAGGTTTGAGAGTTTTTCCAATCTTATGAGAACTTCCCATGCAACAAGGCCAACAAAGAAACCACCAGTTCAATCTTCTCAATGGAAACATGTAAGTCTAGACCTCATTGCATCCTTGCCAAAGGCAAATCAATGCCATATAATAATTGTGGTATTTGTTGATAAGCTTAGCAAGAAAATTCACATGGCATCTATCATGGATACCATAGATGCTTCAACATTGGCCCAAATCTACTCCAATGTGGTCTTCAAACACAAGAAGTTATCAAGCATTCTAATCTCTAATTGTGATCATTGATTTATTAGTAAAATTTTGACAATGCAATCCAAACTCTTGGCACCAAGGTTGCCTTGTATATAGCCTATTGTCCTCACACTGATGCGCAAATAGAATGAGCAAATTGTACTTTGGAATATATACATGTGTTTTTGTCTATGTTTACTACATAAATTAGGATACTTATCTTGAAATCATTGTGTTTAACTACAATAATTGTAAGTATGTAAGTTTAGGCTTCTCTATATTCTTCCTTAATTATGGTTAGGATCCACTTATCCACTGCCATCTTGTATCCCTTATGATTTTACCTTCATATCCATATTATTTGGTCCTTATACCAAGCCAAGTATCATCATCTTATTGCTCAAAATAAGCAAAAGCAATATGTTGACACCATCATCATGATCTCACTTTTCAAATGGGTGATAAGTTTCTTGTTTCCTCTAGTAATTTCTCTCTTCCTCTCCTTCTTGACACCCAAGTTTGTAAACTTGCTCCCAATTAGGTAGGTCCATTTGATATTACTCATATCATTTCTTGTGTTGCCTATAAACTTGCATTAACTAGTCAAATGAGGATCAATCTTATTTTCTAGGTTTTGAAGTTAAAACCCTTTGTATTTTTTAATCTATTTTCCTTTCCTACTTGTATTCAAACTCTTCTTCCTCCAATCCTTGTTAGTAACCATGAAGAATACAAAGTAGATCATATTGCTAAAGATATGTCAACATGACTACCACCACAAATCCATTATAAAGTCCTTTAGAAAGGATATTTCCTTTGAGATGCCACATGGTACTCTCTTTCTTATCCCTAGAATGCTTAAATATCATAAGTTGTAGGATGCTATATGTAAAAGACCGTGACCGAGGAGAGAAATAAGAGAATGGAAGTTCACATTGGAACACTTGAATAAGGGAAAACTCTGAATGCCTAGCATGAGCTTTGGCTTGGTATTTATAAGTAGCATACAAGGCCCTTGAGAAGCTTCTCAACAAGCTTCTTTGAGCCACTTTCTTAGAGTACAAGTCAAGTTAACTAGGAAGTTTCTCAAGAAACTTCCTTCTAAAAGCCACCTACTTGGCATGCAAGCTAAACTAGTTAGAAGCTTCTAGAAGCTTCCTTCTAGAGGCTACTTACTTGAGGTGCAAGCTAAGCTAACCATGAAGCTTCCCAAGAAGCTTCCTAGATACCTCTAGAATATTCTAGGCTAATTTTCATTTTCTACTTCATTAGCCCTACTAACTTTGTTGCTAAACTCCATATTAATACATATTCTCCCACCGCTAGTTGGTAACATCCTTGTTGCCAATGAAGTTTTGAAGTCCTAGATGGCCATATGTGTATTTTGGAGGTGAGAAAGAGGTTCCCATATGGCATCATAAAGGGGATACCCCTTCCAAAAAACCTTGTACTCCGTATGTTGTCAACTTCCTTGTTGAATATGGCAATGCACAAGGATACAATCAACTTCATACTCCCCATGATCATTGATAGGGAAAAGAAGAGAGGAGGAAGTTGGATTTGAGAGGAAAAGGAAGAGGAGTTAGGAACAAAGAGTTCCAACTTGGAAACATGAAAGACAAGGTGGATACGCATGTGACAAGACAAGGCAAGTTGATAAGCAATAGGAGAGACAATTTGGGTGGCATCAAAGGGTTCTATCCAATTAAGGGCAAGTTTAAAAACTTGGGTATCAAAAGGGAGAGGGAGGTTAATAGAGGATAGCATGACTTTATCACCTACTTCAAAGATGAGATCACGATGATGGTAGTCCGCTTATTGTTTTTGATGATTCAGAGTAACAAGGAGGTGAGATTTGGCTTGTTGGAGAGATTAGGATATAGTGGTCAAGAATGTTGAAGTATGAGGAACCTAAGATGGAGGGGGAGCAAAAAGAGAATCTTGAACAAGTGGATCTTGGCCAAAATTGAGAAAAAAAGGAGAAAAACCAATGCTTGCTTGTTTGGAATTGTTGTAGGCAATTTTTTTAGCTGCAAGACATTCATCCCAATTGGTATGGTGGACATTGACAAAGGCACGCAACATATCCTCCAATATATGATTTGCATGTTTGGTTTGTCCATCAATTTGAGGATCATAGGCTGAGGACAAAGCAAGCTTGGTGCCAAGTATCTAGAAGAGTGCTTGCCAAACTTCTTGATAAATTGAGGATCACAATCGGAGATGAGTACACATGGCATCCCATGATGCTTGAAGACATTGTTGAAGTAGATTTGCACTAAGGTTGGAGCATCCATGGTATCACAGGTTGGTGCCAAGTGGATTTGCTTACTAAGCTTATCCACAAACACCATGATTGTTGTGTGTCTTTGCTTTGTCTTGGGCAAGGATATGATGAGATCCAAGCTCACATGCTCCCATCAAATGGATGGAATGGCGAGTGGTTGAAGAAGTCCACTCGGCTTTTGGTTGTTGGCCTTGTTACATTGGCAGCTCTCACACAATTGGACAAATTCTTGAACATCTTGTGTCATGTTGGGCCACCACCGTCGGTGTTGGAGGGTACTCAAGGTCTTGTCCACACCCATGTGACCAGCTATGGGAAATCATGGGCATCTTGAAGGCGCACAAGTCTAAGATCACCTTTGGCTAGAACATAGATTTGGTCTTCATGGAATAAAAGGCATTCCTTGAGGGAGAAGGTGTTGTACTTCTTGTCACATGTTGTAAGACAATCTTGTACAATAACACCCATTTGTGCATGTGTGTAGTATTGTGATATTTAGCTTGGTATTACAAGTAATTGAGAGATATTATTTATATAGAGATAAAGGATGGTTCTACATTAATCATGATTAACTAAAGTTAATCATAGCTAAGATAGAGAGGACTTTATTTTAAAGGAAGTAGAAAAGATGAGCACCACTATTTTGGATTCTAGTGTGTTAAATTGATATTATTCCTAGGTGTTTGGCTTTGAGGAAAGAGTTGAGAACTCTTGAGCCCACAAGCCTTTTTGTTTTGGAGTTTTCTATAGTCCAAAGATAGCCCATGTGAAGGAATCTTTGACTTAGTGGTTGGGTCAAGATAAGATCACATGCTTAGTGGAATATGCTCATATGGATGGATATTCTTTATACTTTTTGACTTTACTTGACTTTTAGCCTAGTAACTTGAGTTACTCCAATAATTAGTAAATTTGGTGCGTAATTATTTCACAAGTATACAAACAAGGGGTGAGGAAGTACCCATCATCCTTTCATTTGCAACTATCTCTCTTTCATTGAGTTCTCTTGAGTCTTGGAGTGTTAGCCTTGGAGGAGTATGATGGAGTTGAGGTTCCTTGCTTTCTCAGTCCATGGTGTGTTACCATAATAGCCATCATAAGTTGAGTGAGAGACAGGCCGGCTCATATTTTTGGTTCTGTTGTCGGGACCCTTTTAGAAGGCAAGATAATGTTCCACGTACAATTCTATATTAGACATAAAGAGGCTATGAGAGCTCACTTGGAAAGAACTTTAGGGGAGGAGAGGGCTGAACTTATGTTAGAGAATTTGGACCCATTTGTATACTTTGTAGTTCATTATGATGTCTTTGAGTTGATTTTTTACATCTTGTACACTTGAGAGGATTTGGAGAGATTATGTGAGGTGGATTGCAGATTTTGGGGATTAAGGTGTTTTTGGACAAAATCTCAAGTTTAGGATTTGGACTTGAAATTTCTACACATGATAACTTGAGTTATCCTTCAGTTAGCACACCTAAAATTATTGTGAGAGCTGCTATGTGCACTGGGCTATAATTTTTGAAAGTTGATAGGGTAAATTGCTCCTGGAACTACTCTTTGGAAATTGTACAGAGTCTTCCATTTCTTCAATTTTTAGTGGATTGTAATGAAACTTTCCAAGAGTATTCATTGCATTTTATCCTACCTTTTAACACAAAAATTAGATAGAAATCATTTTTAAGTAGAGAGTTATAAGTTATGAAAGTGAAAGGGGTGGTTTTCAGACCAAATCTGAAATATGTGTGCTGAATAGAAAGATGCCTAGGCCAAACGGCTTGATGAAAAGATCTAAAATTTTGCAAAGAGAGACACCCTGGAGTTCAATTGTGCAAAATTTCAAAAGATTATGACATTCAAGTTGCAAGATTTGACTAACATTGTGAGGAAGGGTCAATTCTGCATAGTTTAGATTTCATGCATGAGGAGTGTGAGAGCAACAAAAAGCATGTTTGAATGTTTAGACTCATCTTGGGAACATGAAGGGTCACCAAGAGTGTAAATTGAGGCTATGCAAGGTTCCCCAAGGGCTTGAGGTGATTATAGAGGTGGATTTGAGGAGAAGAGAGTTTAGAATAGAATTTGAAGAGAGTGTTGAGAGGACCCAAAAACCTACACCACTTGGAGGAAAGAATGAATCTAGGTGCTTTTTATGTAGAAAGAAGGGACATAAGGCAAGTTCATGTCTATTGACTTTTAAGAGCAAGATATTGAGAGAAAGGAGAAGCTTACTTGACTTGGGTTTGCATGTTGGACCTTCTTCACCAAGATTGGGACGGAGAAGCTCTAAGACCAAGGAGTTGTGTGAGGTTCGTGGAGTGGAAGGACTTCCAAAAAGACATGAGTGTAATGGAGTAAAAGCACTTTTGGAGATCTTGGTGAAGGATCTTGGAGAGAGTCTTAGTACAACTATAGAAATACTATCACCTTCATCAGCTAGTTCTCAAGATTAATGATGGAAATAATCTTTCAACTTATGAATAAACTATCCATGAGAGTTAGATTAATATGCACTCTAGGATTTGATGTTGCTATAGAAATCTTGGAGCAACCTGAAACTTTTGTGTACCCTAGGGTAGATTATTCTCAAATGGTGTTAATCATGTATATACTCTATTAGTTGTATAGTGAGAAAAAGAAAAGAGAAAAAGAAACAAAAATTGAGAGGAAAGAAAGATAATGAGGGGTTAAGAAACTTCCGGTTTTCTTTGGCAAGGATGGAGAAGATATGGAGGCCTTTGTGAGAGACTTCAAGAGAGCTTATATAGGAAACAATGAGAGGAGGAAGAATGAGTGGGCTTCATTATTACCAGATTTCTTTGAGGATGTAGCACTTACATGGTATGAGTTAGATTACAAAACGAAAGAGAGGAGAGATGGGGAAGAAGAGTCTTGGGAGAGTTTGACTTTAGCACTCATTGAGAAATTTCTTCTAGATGAGAGTTATGAGAGATTGATGAGTGAGGTTACCTTTCTCAAACAAGGAGTTGGAGAGAAAGTGAGAGTCTATGTGGAAAGAGTGGAAAAGTTAAAGTCCAGATTTTACGTAGTGTTGAGGAAGGGTAGGGATGATGTGGAGACTACTATGATTGGCATAGGGGCCATGCTCACCAAGAATTTTGTGGGAAGATTGAGACCACAAATTAGAAGCAAGGTGCGATATGAGAAACCTTTTTCCAAGGTTGAAGCTATCAAGATTGCAATTCGTATGGAGGAGAGTTTGGAAGGAGATAAGGGTAATTTGGTGGTGAAGGAGGTTGTACATCCTCCTCAAGGTTATAAGTATGGTGTAACTTCTGATACTTTGGTGGCAAGGGTTGCATCACAAGTAGTGGTTGGTCCAATTCTTGCACCTCCACCAAAGGATCCACTTCAAACCATCACAAAACAACCTACAGATCTCAAGATCAATGTGGTGCAACTATGGGAGAAGAGAGAGGTGGATCAGAATGGAGGGAGAGGGCCTAGGAGTTATGGAAGTTATCCATATAGAGGAGGTCAACTAACCAAAAATTTTAATGAGAGAAATTTTTTTGGTTGTGGAGGAAGAGGTCACATCCAAAGGAAATGCCCAAATTCCATTTACAATGGAGGAAGAGGCTATGAAGGAGCCAATAGAAGGAAAGAAGGAGGTAGTGAAACCCAAGAGGCTCCTAATCCAAACAAAGGTAAGGGGATAGCATCTATAGACGTGGTTGAGAGTAAGTATGAGAAGGGATAGTGCTCAAATTCCAAGAGTCTTAATTTGGAGCTTTTGGTACAAGAGAAGAAGAGAGCTCGTTTTATAGAGGATGTGCACTCTTCTCAAGGATTTACTCCTAACCAAGATACTCATATGCCTACTAGGAGCACTTGCACAAGCACTTCAACGCCATCAACAACAAAGATGCCAAGGAAGAAGTTGGGGATAGAGGAATTCTTGATCACAAAGCAACAATGGAACTACAATGTCTTGGAGGATGTTGGTAGTCACAAGGCTAACATCATAGTGTGCCAATTGATTGCTTTGAATCCTACTTTGAGAACAGAGCTTAAAGGTGGTTTGAGTTCTACAAGGAGCAAGAGGAAGAAGAAGACAAAAGCTCCAATATCAATGGGGGTGGTGGATGCCAAGCCAACACCATGGGAGGCTTGTGAATATGCCTCCAAGATTGATATGAGAGTGAATGGTCACAACATCAAGGATGCATTGGTTGATGGAAGATAAACAATGAATGCCATGTCAGAAAGGTTGATTAAGAAGTTGAGTATGATACCCTCAAGACCTTCAACATTTGTAGTGAACATGGCAAACAAACAACAAGTTTAACCAATAGGGGTGATGGATAAGGCGGTAGTTTTAGTTATGGGAAATCTCATGACTTTCCAAGTCTTGAAGGATTCAAGCTATGACTTACTTCTTGGGAGGCCATGGTTGAGAGCAGCACGCACAATTGATCAATGGCACAAAGGGTACTTGAGGATTGGGTCATCAAACCATAGAGTCACAGTTCCTATGACTAACACCACCAACACTTCACATTCAAATACACCATCTTCTGATTATTGGGAATCAGATTCTCAAGAAGGAGCTTCAGGTGTGGACACAAGCATGGAGGAGGAGACTTACACAGAGGAGGATGAATTTGAAATGGATTTAGATGTGTATCCCTTGTGTGCTATGGATTTTGCACCTAAGCTAGAGGTTTTGAAGGACCCAGATAAATCACCATTGACACTTGAGGAGGTAGAGAGGAGGTTATCTACCCTCAATATGGCCCAAATGTTACCAAGGAGGAGAAGGTGAGATTTGAGGAGATTTTCCATAAGTTTATCCATATGTTTACTTTTAGTTACAAGGATTTGAAGGAAATCACCATGGAGGAGCACACAATAGAGGTGGAGTCACATGCAAGACCAATCCTCCAAAAGTAACATTTCATTAGCCCACCAATATCTTTGGTTGTGAAGGAGGAGATTGATAAACTCAAGGAGGTTGGATTTATCTTTGAAGTGGAGAAATCAAAATGAGTGTCTGCAATTATGATTGTGAAGAAAAAGAATGACAAGCTTTGAGTATGTGTGGATTACAAGAAGCTCAATGTTGTTACCAAGAAGGACTACTACTCATTACCATTCATTGATGAGATCTTGGAGGAGGTTGCAAGACATGAGAAGTATAGTTTTGGAGATGATTATATTGGATATAACCAAATCAAGATTGCACCCGAGCATCAACAACTCACCACATTCACCACACCTTGGGGAGCTTATGATTTCAAGGTCATGCCTTTTGGTCTTTGCAATGCTCTAGCCACATTCCAATGGTTCATGAACAAGGTATTTGAACCTTTCATTGGGAAATTTGTGAGAGACTTCATTGATGACTTTTGTGTCTATGGGAGCAAAGAGGAGCACTTTGAGCACCTAATCAAGGTCTTGCAATGCTTGGATGAGGCAAATGCATCACTCAACCCAAAGAAGTGCATTTTGGATGTGAAGAAAGTCTACTTTTGCGGCACATCATCTCCAAGGATGGAATAGCAATTGATCCTAAGAAGGTGAGGAAAATCTCAGACCTTCCATTCCCTTCAAGCTTGACAAAGTTACACCAATTCTTAGGGATGGTTGGGTACTATAGGAGGTTCATCTTCTCATTTTCTAAGAAGGCTTATGCATTGACCATCTACATGAAGAAGGGTGAAGGTTACATGGTGATTTTAGAAGGCAAGAAGGCTCTCAAAGCTTTTGAGGAGCTCAAGCAATCCCTTGTTGTAGCTCCAATTCTTGCTAAACTTGATTGGAGTAAGCCTTTCATCCTCTACACTGATGCTTCTAATGTAGCTATAAAATGCCTTCTTAGTCAATTAGACCAAGATGGGCATGATCATCCAATAGCTTATGCTAGTAGGCAGATGGTTTCAGCAAAAAATGACTACTCTGTCACGGAGAGAGAAGGGTTGGTAGTGATCTTTGGTCTCAAGAAGTTTAGACACTACTTGATTGGAGGGAAAGCCACCATTATCATGGATCACAAGGCTTTGAAGTACATGTTCAACAAGCCTAATGTTGAAGAAAGACTAGCAAGGTGGATGATACTCTTGTTTGAGTTTACACCATTGAGGATAGGTGTAATACTCCGAGGACAAGAGAAGAGAGAAAACACAGATTGCACACTCTAACATTCGATGCCCCAAGGGAGCACCTTCTCTTTATTATATAGACAAAGAGGATCTCCTCCAAGGAAGCTCCACCATAGGATTAGGGACACAGATAGGTGACATGTCAACAAGCTCCACCCTTGGATTACTTACTTGGATGGGTGACCTGTCTGGTCTAGGTCCTATCTGGTTGGTCAAACAAGCTTTGACTAGAGGGAATCTTTTAGGGAATCTTCCTATAAGAAAATCACGTGAGTAAGGTACCATTGGAAAGCTCTCGACGAGACAAAGCAAGGGGGAGGGAAGGCCAGCCTTTCCTCCATTGGGGGGGGGGGGGATCTGCACATTTTCGAGGCCTAATTCATCCGTTTAGGCCTCTGAAATTGCCTTCAAAGATTTCAGGCATATTTCGGTTCCTACTCTATTAGTAGAAGTTCACTTTTGGTGATACCTCTTTCTGATCTGTTTAGTCCATCATGTGTAACATCCTTCTAGATGTTACCAAACCAATTCTCACCTTTAAATCATATGTCTAGCTATTGGTTCTAAGGTTCTCAAGTCTATTTCGGTTTTTGCCCTATTAGTAGAAGTACTCTTTTTGTGATACTTCTATCTGATCTATTTTGACCATCATGTATAACATCATTCTAGATGTAACCAAACCAAATTTCACATCTAGATCATATGGCTAACCCTTGGTATTACAGACCTCTCTCCTTTTAAGACGCAACGTCCTCGTTGTGCAATTGTTGCTCAAATGCTTGCACCAACACCGGTGCATGTGCCAAATTGGCAGCGGGTTCCCAGGTTGCTTCATAGAGGGGGTAACCTTTCCATTGTACTAGATATTCCACCCACGGATGGCGAGTACTACGCATGCGCTTTTGGAGAATCCGCTCCACTTCATATTTCTCTGTGCCATCAATGAGTGTCGGACAAGGTCGAATGTCCTATGTGGAAGGACCTTGGCCGGATTGGGGAGCATATCTGCATAGTAGGGAGACATGGAACATTGGATGGATCTTCATGTGTGGTGGTAGCTCAAGGTGATAGGCCACAGCGCCGATGCGACGAAGAATCAAGAAAGGCCCAATAAAACAAGCTCTGAGCTTACAAGATCCAACTAATGTGAGGTTGGTTGTCGATAGCCACACTTGATCCCCAACATTGAACTCCATGTGCTTCCGGTGTGCATCAGCATACTACTTTTGTCGATTTTGCACAATTTGTAACCTGTGCTTAGCGCTCTCCACACCTTGTTGGATTCTAGAAACAAATGTGTTGACTGCATAAACCTTAGTAGTCATTGGACGGATCTTCATCAAGCTAGAAGGTGTGAAGGGATGCTCACCATACATGAGGAAGAACGGAGTGACTTGAGTGGACGTATTCACTGAATTGTTGTAAGCAAATTCCACCAACGGTAATAGGGTGTCCCACCTCTCTTGCTTTTCTAAGGTGAAGCCGCGTAACATGTCTTCAATCGTGCGATTAGCCCGCTCTGTTTGGCCATCTATTTGTGGGTGGTAAGCTGTGGACATGGCCAACTTGGTTTTGAAGAAACCAAAGATTGTTCGCCAAAACAAACTGGTGAATTGGGTACCTCTATTGGTGATGAGTACTCTAGACAAGCCATGGTGAGCAAAGACTGCATCTAAGTATAGTTGAGCTAGTTGTGGAGCAGTCACCTCCTTGGTGGTAGGGCGTACATGAATCATTTTGCTGAGCCGGTCTACAAAGACCACAATGGAGTCAAACCCTGAGGTGGTCTTGGGTAATTCACAGACGAGATCCATACTCACTTGTTCCTAACGTTGGGTAGGAGTGGGGAGAAGTTGAAGGAGCCCTGCAAGAGCTTGATTAGAAGCTTTGTTCTGTTGACAAAGTAGGCAGCTACGCACATAGTCCATCATGTCGTTGCTCATCTTGGGCCAATAGTAATGGCGCTTGACTGCATCCAAGGTCTTGTCCACTCCGGCATGAGCTGCAATGGCCAAATCATGACATTCCGCTAGAATGGTGGTGCGTAATTCTGGGACATTTGGGATCCATAATCTGCCATCCCAAAAGGTGAGTCCTTGGGTGCTGGTGACGCCTTTGGACGATTGTGCTTCGACAATCTGTGGATCAGTTTTTGTAGCAGCTAGAATCTCTTGCCAGAATTCAGGGTTAATCTTAACCTCTACCACCAAGTTGTTGGCCATTGGCATGCGGGTGAATGCATCTGCAAGTTGCTTCTTACCTTCCACGTAGGTGATTGTCATGTTGAAGCGTTGTCGCCACTCTGCCCATCAAATTTGGCGATGAGATAGATCCTTTTGCATCTCGAGGTAGACTAGAGGTTTATGGTCTGTCTCTACTATAAATGCCTTCTCACCCAAGTAGTGCTTCCAATGCTTGGTTGCTAGAACGATGGCTAGCTCTTCTCGTTCTATGGTATGGTAGTTGCGCTCGGCCGGTAACAACTTTCGAGAGAAATATGCAATTGGATGCCATCCGTCATGCCACTCTTGTTGTAGGACTGCTCCTATGGCTACGCCTGATGCATCTGTAGCCAACTTGATTGGACGTTTTGGGTCATACCACTTCAAGATTGGTGCATGTAGCAAGGCGGCCTTCAATTCTTGAAAGGCCAACTCTTGTGCAGTTCCCCATATCCACTTCTTCCCCTTGCCAAGTAGTGCCGTTAAAGGTTGTGCAACCTTGGAGAAGTCCTTGACAAATCTACGATAGAATCCCGTCAACCCCAAGAAGCTCTTAAGTTGAGTCTGATCTTCTGGGGCACTCCATTTTTGAATGACCTCTATTTTATCTGTCAATACTTGAATGCCCTCTGCACTTACTCTATGCCCTAAGTAGTCTACTTCAGACTTGCCAAACTCACACTTTGAGATTTTGGCGTACAATTGATTCTGTCTTAGAATCTGGAGGACCTCTTGTAGATGTTGTTTGTGTTCTGTCATCGTGCTACTATATACTAAGATATCATCCAAGAAGACGATAATAGACTTATCCAAGTATGGACAAAATATGTCATTCATTAGACTCATGAAAGTGGTAGGCATATTGGTGAGGCCAAAAGGCATCACAAGATACTCAAAGTGGCCATACTTGGTTTGAAAGGCAGTTTTGTACACATCTTCCTCTGCAATTTGGATTTGATTATAACCGCTCCGCAAGTCCAATTTGGTGAAGTATCTCGCTCTATGCAGTTGATCAAACAAGTCATCCATGCGAGGTAAGGGGTATTTGTTCTTCACTATTTGCTGATTGAGACCCCGATAGTCAATGCACATGCGCATTGTACCATCCTTCTTCTTCACAAACAATACAGGGGCCCCATATGATGATACGCTAGGTTGGATGAACCCTTTCTGTAACATCTCCTCAATTTGAGTCTTACACTCCTCCAACTCATGAGGTGATAGGCGATATGGGGCCTTACAAGGAGGTGTCTTCCCCGGGAGTGTCTCTATTTTGTGATCTACTCGCCTTTTAGGTGGTATTCCTGAGGGTAGATCATCGGGAAAGACATCTTGAAACTCATCCACCACATCCTTCAATTTCTCAGGAATTTGTCCAACGAGTTGTGCACTCTGGACTTCTCTTATTAGACCCATAAAACATCTATCGGTCTTACAGACAGTTGTTGTCCCTACGACATATAGAGGCAGTTTCTGCCTGTGTGATTTTTCTTTAACCCCAATGATTGACCATTGGTGGGTTCTCACTACTTTCTTCCTCCAATCCACCATTGGGTTGTACTGCTCCATCCATGGCATGCCTAAAATTACATCATAATGGGCTAACTGTATCACTCGCTACTCAATTGCTTCTTGATATTCTCCTATAGAGAGGGTTACCCGTCTAGGTAATGATTCAATCCTCTTTGTTTGCCCATTTGGTAACTCTACTTCTTCACTTCCATCTCTCTCTAGATCCATTCCCAAGCTTATTGCAACAAAGCGAGACAAGAAATTCTCTATTGCTCCTGGATCTATTAATACTCTCACTTGATTACCTTCTAGGATTCCATTCATAACAATCAGTTGAGAGGTTGCCTTTTGGGCTCTTTGTGCATTATTCTTCTTCCTTCCCTTGCTTCTCTGCTTCCTTATTGAGCTAGTAAGGCTGCAAGGTACATTTATTGGCGATCTTTGTTTTCCGAAGTGGTTTCCACCTCCTCCTCTTCAATGTGCCTCTCCATGTTGTTCAAAGATCGCCTGTACAAAGGCCAAGGGCCTCTAGGGAAACGAGTGCGACAATTGGTAGATATGTACCCAATACGGCCACAATTGTAACAACAGCGTTGTTCTCCTCGAGTCCCTTCTCCTCGTGGGACTCCATCTATTTGTTCTTCTACCCGTCCCCCCTCTCCTTGAAGTGGTCGTGCTCTTCGATCCCGGAATCGAAGGTTGCCCAATTCCATCAGTATTGGTCCGCCCATGTGTGGCATTTCTGCACGATAATGTTGAGGTGGAACTACTCCTTCACCTCCACCCAATGCTCTTGCTATTCTCTACGCACAAGCAATGGCTTCAAATACCGTGCGAGGGTTTTGCACCATGACTTCTTGGCGAATCCACTCTTTCAACCCTCGTTTGAAATTGTTGAGAGCCTCTGCTGGACTCATGTCGGTAATTGCGACTTGTAGATCCAAAAACGCATCCACATACTCTTGTACGCTATTCTTCTGTCTCAATCCTTATAGTCGGGTTCTGTAACACCCATTTGTGCATGTGTGTGGTATTGTGATATTTAGCTTGGTATTACAAGTACTTAAGAGATATTATTTATATAGAGATAAAGGATGGTTCTATATTAGTCATGGTTAGCTAAAGTTAGTCATAGCTAAGATAGATGGGACCTTACTTTAGAGGAAGTAGAAAAGATGAGCACCACTATTTTGGATTTTAGTGTGTTGACTTGGTATTATTCCTAGGTGTTTGGCTTTGGGGAAAGAGTTGAGAACTCTTGGGCCCGCAAGCCTTTTTGTTTTGGATTCTTCTTTAGTCCAAGGATAGCCCATGTGAAGGAATCCTTGCTTTAGTGGTTGGGTCAAGATAAGGGGAATATGCCCATGTGAATGGATATTCCTTTCTACTTTTTGACTTTACTTGACTTTTAGTCTAGTAACTTGAGTTACTACGGTAATTAGTAACTTTGGTACGTAACTATCTCACAAGTATATAAACAAGGTGTGAGGAGGTACTCATCATCCTTTCATTTGCAACTATCTCTCTCTCATTGAGTCCTCTAGTGAGCAATGTCTTGAGTCTTGGAGTGTTAGCCTTGGAGGAGTATGATGGAGTTGGGGTTCCTTGCCTTCTTAGTCCATGGTGCGCTACCATAATAGCCATCAGAGGTTCATCCTGAGTGAGAGACAGGCCGGCTCACATTTTTGGTTCCGTTGCCGGGACCTCTCTAGAAGGCAAGATAATGTTCCGCGTCCAATTCTACATTAGGCAGAAGGAGGCTATGAGAGCTCACTTGGAGAGAACATTAGGAGAGGAGAGGGCTGAACTTATGTTAGAGAACCAAGATCCATTTGTATACCCTGTAGTTCATTATGATGTCTTTGAGGTGATTTTGTACATCTTGTATACATGAGAGGAATTGGAGAGATTGTGTGAGGTGGATTGCAGATTTTGGGGATTAAGGTGATTTTGGGCAAAATCTCAAGTTTGAGATCTGGACTTGAGATTTCTACACATGATAGCTTGGGTTATCTTTCAGTTAGCACACTTGAAATTATTGAGAGAGCTTCTATGCGCACTGGGCTAGAATTTTTGAAAGTTGATAGGGCAAAGTGCTCCCGCAACTGCATGCTCTCTGGAAAATTGTACAGAGTCTGCCATTTCTTCAATGTTTAGTGAATTGTCCTGAAAATTTCCAAGAAAATTCAGTGCATTGTATCCTACCTGGTGCCACAAAAATTAGAGAGAGATCATTTTTTCGCAGTGCGTTATGAGTTTTTGAAGTGAGGGGGGTGGTTTTCAGACCAAATCTGAAATATGGGTGCTGAATAGAAAGGTGTCTAGGCCAAATGGCTCGATGAAAAGATCTAAAATTTTGCAGGGAGGGACACCCTGGAGTTGTGATCAAGTGTGCAAAATTTCAGAGGACTGTGACATATTAGTTGGGAGATTTGAGTGACATTGTGAGGAAGGGTCAATTCTGCAGAGTGGAGATCTCATGCATGAGAAGTTTGAGATCAACAAAAAGCATGTTTGAGTGTTTAGATTCATCTTGGGGAACATGGAGAGTCATCAAGAGTGGAAATTGAGATTATGCAAGGTTCCCCAAGGGTTTGAGGTGATTGTAGGGGTGGATTTGAGGAAAAGAGAGTTTACAATAGAATTTGAAGAGAGTGTTGAGAGGATCCAAAAACCTACACCACTTGGAGGAAAGAGTGAGTCTAAGTGCTTTCTATGTGGAGAGAAGGGACATAAGGCAAGTTCATGTCCATTGACCTTTGAGAGCAAGAGATTGAGGGAAAGGAGAGGCTTACTTGACTTGGGTTTGCATGTTGGACCTTCTTCACCAAGATTGGGAGGGAGAAGATCTAAGACCAAGGAGTTGTGTGAGGTTTGTGGAGTTGAAGGACTTCCAAAAGGACATGAGTGTAGTGGAGTAAAAGCACTTTTGGAAACTTTGGTGAAGGATCTTGGAGAGAGTCTTAGTACAGCTACAGAAATACTACCACCTTCATCAGCTAATTCTCAAGATTAGTGATGGAGATAATCTTTCAACTTATGGATAAACTATCCATGAGAGTTAGATTAATATGCACTCTAGGATTTGATGTTGCTATAGAAATCTTGGAGCAACCTGAACCATTTGTGTTCCCTAGAGTGGATTATTCTCAGATGGTGTTAGTCATGTATATACTCTATTAGTAATAGAGTGAGAGAAAAAAAAAAAAAAAATTTGAGAGAAAAGAAAGATAGTGAGGGGTTAAGATGGGGAAACTTCCGGTTTTCTTTGGCAAGGATGGAGAAGATGTGGAGGCCTTTGTGAGAGACTTCAAGAGAGCTTGCATAGGAAACAATGAGAGGAGGAAGAATGAGTGGGCCTCATTATTACCAGATTTCTTTGAGGATGCAGCACTTACATGGTATGAGTCAGAATACCAAAAGAGAGAGAGGAGAGAGGGGGAAGAGGAGTCTTGGGAGACTTTGACTTCAGCACTCATTGAGAACTTTCTTCCTGATGAGAGTTATGAGAGATTGATGAGTGAGGTTACATTTCTCAAGCAAGGAGATGGAGAGAAAGTGAGAGTCTATGTGGAAAGAGTGGAAAAATTGGAGTCCAGATTTCGCATAGTGTTGAGGAAGGGTGGGGATGATGTGGAGACTACAATGATTGGCATAGGGGCCATGCTCACCAAGAATTTTGTGGGAGGATTGAGACCACAAATTAGAAGCAAGGTGAGATATGAGAAACCTTCTTCCAAGGTTGAAGCTATCAAGATCGCAATTCGTATGGAGGAGAGTTTGGAAGGGGATGAAAGTGATTTGGTGGTGAAGGAGGTTGTGCATCCTCCTCAAGGCTACAAGTATGGTGGAACTTTTGATACTTTGGTGACAAGGGTTGCACCACAAGTAGTAGTTGCTCCAGTTCTTGCACCTCCACCAAAAGATCCACTCCAAACCATCACAGAACAACTTGCGGATCTCAAGATCAATGTGGTGCAATTATGGGAGAAGAGAGAGGTGGATCAGAATGTAGGGAGAGGGCCTAGGAGTTATGGAAACCATCCATATAGAGGAGGCCAACCAGCCAACAATTTCAATGATAGAAATTGTTTTGGTTGTGGGGGAAGAGGCCATATCCAAAGGAATTGCCCAAATTCCACTTACCATGGAGGAAGGGGTTATGAGGGAGCCAATAGAGGGAAAGAGGGAGGTAGTGAAACCCAAGTGGCTCCTAATCCCAACAAAGATCAGGGGATAGCATCCATAGATGTAATTGAGAGCAAGTATGAGAAGGGAGAGTGCTCAAACTCCAAGGGTCCTAATTTGGAGCTTTTGGCACAAGAGAAGAAGAGAGCTCGTTTTGCAGAGGATGTTCACTCTTCTCAAGGATTTACTTCAAGCAAGGATACTCCTATGTCTACTAGGAGCACTCGCACCTCAACACCATCAACAACAAAGACTCCAAGGAAGAAGTTGGGGATGGAGGACTTCTTGATCTCCAAGCAACAATGGAACTACAATGTGTTGGAGGATGTTGGTAGTCACAAGGCTAACATCACAGTGGGCCAATTAATTGCTTTGAACCCTACCTTGAGAAAGGAGCTTAGAGGTGGTTTGAGTTCTACAAGGAGCAAGAAGAAGAAGAAGGCAAAAGTTCCAATATCAATGGGGGTGGTGGATGCCAAGCCAGCACCATGGGAAGCTTGTGAATATGCCTCCAAGATTGATGTGAGAGTGAATGGTCACAACATCAAGGATGCATTGGTTGATGGAGGATCAGCAGTGAATGCCATGTCAGAAAGGTTGATGAAGAAGTTGGGTATGATACCCTCAAGAGCTTCAACATTTGTGGTGAGCATGGCAAACAAGCAACAAGTTCGACCAGTAGGAGTGATGGATAAGGTGGTAGTTTCAGTTATGGGAGTTCAAAATCTCATGACTTTCCAAGTCTTGAAGGATTCAAGCTATGACTTACTTCTTGGGAGGCCATGGTTGAGAGCAGCACGCACAACTGATCGATGGCACAAAGGGTACTTAAGGATTGGGCCATCAAACCATAGAGTCACTGTTCCTGTGACTAACACCACCAACACCTCACATTCAGATACCCCATCTTCTGATTATTGGGAATCAGATTCTGAAGGAGGAGCTTCAAGTGTGGACACAAGCATGGAAGAGGAGACTTCCACGGAGGAGGATGAATCTGAATCTGATTCAGATGTGTATCCTTTATGTGCTATGGATTTTGCACCTAAGCCAGAGGTTTTGAAGGACCCAGATAAATCACCATTGACACTTGAGGAGGTAGAGAGAAGGTTATCTACCCTCAAGTATGGCCCAAATGTTACCAAGGAGGAGAAGGTGAGATTTGAGGAGATTTTCCGCAAGTTCATCCATGTGTTTGCTTTTAGTTACAAGGATTTGAAGGAAGTCACCTTGGAGGAGCACAAGATAGAGGTGGAGTCACATGCAAGACCAATCCGCCAAAAGCAACGTCGCATTAGCCCACCAATATCTTTGGTTGTGAAGGAGGAGATTGATAAGCTCAAGGAGGCTGGATTTATCTTTGAGGTGGAGAATTCAGAATGGGTGTCTCCAATTGTCATTGTGAAGAAAAAGAATGGCAAGCTTTGGGTATGTGTGGATTACAAGAAGCTCAATGCTGTTACAAAGAAGGACTACTACCCATTGCCATTCATTGATGAGATCTTGGAGGAGGTTGCAGGTCATGAGAGGTACAGTTTTGGAGATGGTTATAGTGGATATAACCAAATAAAGATTGCACCAGAGCATCAACAACTCACCACATTCACCACACCTTGGGGAACTTACGCTTTCAAGGTCATGCCTTTTGGGCTTTGCAATGCTCCAGCCACATTCCAACGGTTCATGAACAAGGTATTTGAACCTTTCATTGGGAAATTTGTGAGAGATTTCATTGATGACTTTTGTGTCTATGGGAGCAAGGAGGAGCACTTTGAGCACCTAATCAAAGTCTTGCAACGCTTGGATGAGGCAAATGCATCACTCAACCCAGAGAAGTGCATTTTTGGATGTGAAGAAGGTCTACTTTTGGGGCACATCATCTCCAAGGATAGAATAGCAGTTGATCCTGAGAAGGTGAGGAAAATCTCAGACCTTCCATTCCCTTCAAGCTTGACAAAGTTACGCCAATTCTTGGGAATGGTTGGGTACTATAGGAGGTTCATCTTCTCATTTTCCAACAAGGCTTATGCATTGACCATCTACATGAAGAAGGGTGTAGATTACATGGTGATTTTGGAAGACAAGGAGGCTCTCAAAGCTTTTGAGGAGCTCAAGCAATCCCTTGTTGTAGCTCCAATTCTTGCTAAACCTGATTGGAGTAAGCCTTTCATCCTCTACACTGATGCTTCTAATGTAGCTATAGGATGCACTCTTAGTCAATTAGACCAAGATGGGCATGATCATCCAATAGCTTATGCTAGTAGGCAGATGGTTTCAACAGAGAAGAACTACTCTGTCATAGAGAGAGAAGGGTTGGCAGTGATCTTTGGTCTCAAGAAGTTCAGACACTACTTGATTGGAGGGAAAGCCACAATTGTCACGGATCACAAGGCTTTGAAGTACATCTTCAACAAGCCTAATGTTGAAGGGAGACTAGCAAGGTGGATGATACTCTTGTCTGAGTATGACTACACAATTGAGGATAGGCCAGGAAAGAAACATGCAAATGCTGATTTGTTATCTAGAGCCTATGATCATGATGGAGATGAGCCAGTAGATGATTCCTTCCCGGATGAGGAGCTCATGACAATCTCATTCACTCAAGAGATTCCAATGGAGTACAAGGAGATTGTGGATTTTGTGACAAGAGGTAACTATCCAGAAGGGATGCATGCTAGGGAGAGGAAGGCCCTTGCAGCAAGATCTAGACCTTACACAATGGTGGAGGATATTCTTTTTCACCAAGGAGCAGATGGTCTACTTCGAAGAGCAGTGGGTAAGGAAGAGTCTATCCTACTCATAAAGGAGTTTCATGAAGGTTTAGTATGTGGAGGACACTTTGCAGGAAAGGTGACTGCTTTCAAGATTCTAGATGCATGTTACCATTGGAGAGGGATTTTCAAGGATTGTCTTGATTATTGCAAAACTTGTCATGTTTGTCAAGCTTTTGCTAGAAAGTCTACATCCACTCCACCACTTAGATCAATTCCATTGCTAGGACCTTTTGAGAAGTGGGGAATTGATTTTGTAGGACCTCTCAATAGAACCCCAAGGAACAATCGGTACATTGTGGTAGTTACTGATTACCTTACCAAGTGGGTTGAGGCTAGACCATTGAGGGACAAGAATGAAGATGAAGTGGGTAGATTTCTTTATGAACGCATTATCACTAGGTTTGGATGCCCTTTGGAGTTGGTTTCTGATAGAGGAGGAGAGTTTACAGGAAGCATTACTACAGCCATGCTACGACATTTCTCTATCACACATAGAGTAACTACATCCTATAAGCCAAATTCCAATGGCTTGGCAGAGAGAATCAATCAGACCTTGTGCATGATGTTGGCCAAAGATGCAGAAATGGAGGGGGCTAAACATCATTGGGACAAGAGGATTCATGCAGTTTTATGGGAGTATAGGACAACCATGAAGACTTCCACTGGATATTCTCCATTCCAATTGGTGTATGGTATTGAGTCTACCTTACCTATTCACTTTGATCTTCCTACCTTCCAAAGCATTCATAGGAGATTGAAGAAAGCACAAGGAAGTGATGCATGGAAGTCAAGGAAGGATCAACTCATGGAGTTGGAAGAGGCAAGAGCAGTTGCTATGGTTCGAGTGGAGCAAGCCCAAAGGAAACAAAAGGAGAGCTATGACAAGAGGCAAGGCAAGAAGAAGGTGGAGCCTTTCAAAGAAGGTGATTGGGTAATGTTGTTTGATTCCATTCGATTCAAGAGAGTGCAAAAGAAGTTTTTGCCTAAGTACTTTGGACCTTTCATAGTAGAGAAGGTGTGGGGCAATTACACCTATGATCTCAAGGAGTTGGGAGGAAGACAGTTTGATAGGATTAACCATGATAAGTTGAAGATGTACCATAGAAGGTAGAGAGACCTTCACTTTGAGAACAAAGTGAAAACTTAGTCCGGGGGTAAATGTAACACCCATTTGTGCATGTGTGTGGTATTGTGATATTTAGCTTGGTATTACAAGTACTTAAGAGATATTATTTATATAGAGATAAAGGATGGTTCTATATTAGTCATGGTTAGCTAAAGTTAGTCATAGCTAAGATAGATGGGACCTTACTTTAGAGGAAGTAGAAAAGATGAGCACCACTATTTTGGATTTTAGTGTGTTGACTTGGTATTATTCCTAGGTGTTTGGCTTTGGGGAAAGAGTTGAGAACTCTTGGGCCCGCAAGCCTTTTTGTTTTGGATTCTTCTTTAGTCCAAGGATAGCCCATGTGAAGGAATCCTTGCTTTAGTGGTTGGGTCAAGATAAGGGGAATATGCCCATGTGAATGGATATTCCTTTCTACTTTTTGACTTTACTTGACTTTTAGTCTAGTAACTTGAGTTACTACGGTAATTAGTAACTTTGGTACGTAACTATCTCACAAGTATATAAACAAGGTGTGAGGAGGTACTCATCATCCTTTCATTTGCAACTATCTCTCTCTCATTGAGTCCTCTAGTGAGCAATGTCTTGAGTCTTGGAGTGTTAGCCTTGGAGGAGTATGATGGAGTTGGGGTTCCTTGCCTTCTTAGTCCATGGTGCGCTACCATAATAGCCATCAGAGGTTCATCCTGAGTGAGAGACAGGCCGGCTCACAGTTCAAGCCATCTGCACAGAATCCACCGATTGGAAATTCTTCAACAATCCTTCTTGCATTGCTGTCCATGTGACCTCCCTTCTCTCTGCCAGCATGGATCGTTCCCAAGCATCATACCATGTGAGGGCTTTATTGGTCAAGTACCCACATGCAAACACGCCTGCAGCATGCTCAGTGATCTCTGTTGAGAACAATCGGAAATATAGATTCATTTTCGAGATCCAATTTTCCACTACTCCCATCGTACGCTGCCTCTTGTAAGGCTCGATGTTGCAGGTCTTCTTCATCCGGAGTAGCAATGTGGCTTCACCATTGATAGGGTTTGTAGGCACGGGTGCCTCTCCAAGCACTTCAGTTGCAGGTACAGGGTTTTGAGGTGGCTCTTCTTCTTGCATGGCTTGATCGTTCCTCAGGATCTGCACTTGACTTTGTAATGTCTTCATGGTCATCTTAATCTCTTGAAATTCATTCAACATCCCTTGCATTCCTTGCACCAGCTCTTGCAATTGCGGATCCATGGTTCCTGCAACATCCAATTGCTAATGTCTACTTCAATACAAAGTCAATATAATCACTCTGGAAGGTGCACAAACTATTGGAACTACCATTGGGACCTCAGAAGCTATCACTCGTTGATAATACTCCTCACCAAAATTCCTAACCACAAATCTCTAAACATCACTTTCGGCCTCACTACATAACGGATTTCTACTTGAGTGTTGAAAGGGAGAGGATTTGGGACATTCATATCCATTTTATCATAATAGAATGTAGATCGTCAAATCCCACTCTCTGTCATATATCACCACAGGTAGAATCACCGGGTTTGGTGAGTTCATCACTCTGTCCATGAATTCCGCACCAAAGTGATAAACTAGCGATACCCTCATCTGCTCACGCTGGATGTACATAACCTTGATGTGGAATGGGTTTGAGAATGGAAAGCTAGGTGCGGGAAATTGTCCCCCCGATGCATCCATCCCATCTGCTCTCTAAAGTCCTTCCTAAGTCTAGCGATTACTTTATGTTCTCCACCTCACATTACTCAGTTTCAGTAGTTTGTGCTATTCCAAGAGGAGTGATCCACTCTCTTGGACTAGAACACTTGCTCTGATACCATTGTAATACTCCGAGGACAAGAGAAGAGAGAAAACACAGATTGCACACTCTAACATTCGATGCCCCAAGGGAGCACCTTCTCTTTATTATATAGACAAAGAGGATCTCCTCCAAGGAAGCTCCACCATAGGATTAGGGACACAGATAGATGACATGTTAACAAGCTCCACCCTTGGATTACTTACTTGGATGGGTGACCTGTCTGGTCTAGGTCCTATCTGGTTGGTCAAACAAGCTTTGACCAGAGGGAATCTTTTAGGGAATCTTCCTGTAGGAATCTCAAAATCATGTGAGTAAGGTACCATTGGAAAGCTCTCGACAGATACAAAGTAGTGGGGAGGGAAGGCCAGCCTTTCCTCCGTTGGGGGGGGGGGAATCTGCACATTTTTTAGGCCTAATTCATCCGTTTAGGCCTCTGAAATTGCCTTCAAAGATTTCAGGCATATTTCGGTTCCTACTCTATTAGTAGAAGTCCACTTTTGGTGATACCTCTTTCTGATCTGTTTAGTCCATCATGTGTAACATCCTTCTAGATGTTACCAAACCAATTCTCACCTTTAAATCATATGTCTAGCTATTGGTTCTAAGGTTCTCAAGTCTATTTCGGTTTTTGCCCTATTAGTAGAAGTACTCTTTTGTGATACTTCTATCTGATCTATTTTGACCATCATGTATAACATCATTCTAGATGTTACCAAACCAAATTTCACATCTAGATCATATGGCTAACCCTTGGTATTACAATAGGCCAAGAAAGAAACATGCAAATGTTGATTTGTTATCTAGAGCCTATGATCATGATGGAGATGAGCCAGTGGATGCTTCCTTCCCGGATGAGGAGCTCATGACAATATCAATCACTCAAGAGGTTCCAATGGAGTACAAGGAGATTGTGGATTTTATGACAAGAGGTAACTATCCAAAAGGGATGCATGCTAGGGAGAAGAAGGCCCTTGCAGCAAGATCTAGACCTTACACAATGGTGGAAGATATTCTTTTCCACCGAGGAGCAGATGGTCTACTTTGAAGAGCCGTGGGTGAGGAAGAGTCTATCCTACTCATAAATGAGTTTCATGAAGGTTTAGTATATGGAGGACACTTTGCAGGAAAGGTGATTGCTTTCAAGATTCTAGATGCAGGTTACTATTGGAGAGGGATTTTCAAGGATTGTCTTGATTATTGCAAAACTTGTCATGTTTGTTAAGCTTTTGCTAGAAAGTCTACATCCCCTCCACCACTTAGATCAATTCCATTACTATGACCTTTTGAGAAGTGGGGAATTGATTTTGTAATTCCTCTCAATAGAACCCCAAAGGAACAATTGGTACATTGTGATAGTTACTTATTACCTTACCAAGTGGGTTGAGGCTAGACCATTGAGTGACAAGAATGAAGATGAAGTTGGTAGATTTCTTTATGAATGCATTATCACTAGGTTTGGATGCACTTTGGAGTTGGTTTTTGATAGAGGAGGAGAGTTTACAGGAAGCATCACTACAGCCATGCTATGATATTTTTCTATCACACATAGAGTAACTACATCCTATAAGCCAAATTCCAATGGCTTGGCAGAGAGAACCAATCAGACCTTGTGCATGATGTTGGCCAAAGATGCAGAAATGGAGGGAGCTAAACATCATTGGGACAAGAGGATTCATGCGGTTTTATGGGAGTACATGACAACCATGAAGACTTCCACTGGATTTTCTCCATTTCAATTGGTATATGGTATTGAGTCTACCCTACTTATTCACTTTGATCTTCCTACCTTCCAAAGCATTCATAGGAGATTGAAGAAATCACAAGGAGGTGATGAAGAGAAGTCAAGGAAGGAAAAACTCATGGAGTTAGAACAGACAAGAGCAGATGCTATGGTTTGAGTAGAGCAAGCCCAAAGGAAACAAAAGGAGGGCTATGATAAGAGGCAAGGCAAGAAGAAGGTGGAGCCTTTCAAAGAAGGTGATTGGGTAATGTTGTTTGAGTCTATTTGATTTAAGAGAGTGCAAAATTCTTTTTGCCTAAGTACTTTGGACCTTTCATAGTGGAGAAGGTGTGGAGCAATTACACCTATGATCTCAAGGAGTTGGGAGGAAGACAGTTTGATAGGATTAACCATGATAAGTTGAAGATGTATCATAGAAGGTAGAGAGACCTTCACTTTGAGGACAAAGTGAAAACTTAGTCCGGGGGTAAATGTAACACCTATTTGTGCATGTGTGTGGTATTGTGATATTTAGCTTGGTATTACAAGTACTTGAGAGATATTATTTATATAGAGATAAAGGATGGTTCTAAGTTAGTCATAGCTAAGATAGAGAGGACCTTACTTTAGAGGAAGTGGAAAAGATGAGCACCACTATTTTGTATTCTAGTGTGTTGACTTGGTATAATTCCTAGGTGTTTGGCTTTGAGGAAAGAGTTGAGAACTCTTGGGCCCACAAGCCTTTTTGTTTTGGATTTTTCTATAGTCCAAAGTTAGCCCATGTGAAGGAATCCTTGACTTAGTGGTTGGGTCAAGATAAGATCACATGCTTAGTGGAATATGCCCATATGGATGAATATTCCTTTATACTTTTTCACTTTACTTGACTTTTAGCCTAGTAACTTGGGTTACTCTCCAGTAATTAGTAAATTTGGTACGTAATTATTTCACAAGTATATAAATAAGGGGTGAGGAAGTACCCATCATCCTTTCATTTGTAACTATCTTTCTTAAATAAGGGGTGAGGAAGTACCCATCATCCTTTCATTTGTAACTATCTTTCTTTCATTGAGTTCTCTTGAGTCTTGGAGTGTTAGCCATGGAGGAGTATGATGGAGTTGAAGTTCCTTGCTTTTTTAGTCCATGGTGCGCTACCATAATATCCATCAGAGGTTCATCTTGAGTGAGAGATAGATTGGCTCATAGTACCATCTGGAAAAAGAGATCTTTTTGTAATACTGACCAAATCTTGTTTTGGACCTTGGAGTCCATTGACACCATCATAATTGCTGTCGTGATGAGAGGAAGAGACTTCAAATTAGGTCATCATGATAGAGCATCAAGGATGACATGGAACCAACCTGGTTTGTACTGAGGTTTGATATCAAACAATTGGAGTTGTTCCTCCCATTGATAATGTTGACTCTTCATGTGTTCCAAGTATAAGGTCTGTAACAATGGTTTGTGATCAGTTTGCATGATCACTTGTTTCCCCATGAGATAATGGTTCCATACCTTGGTGGCATATACCATTGCAAGTTGTTCTTGGTCTCAAGCAGAGTAATTTCTTTCAACCATATTTAGTTAGTGAGACATAAAAGCAATGGGATGTAGTCCATCTAGGAATACTTATTGCAACATGACTCCAATTGCAAAGTTAGAAGCATCAAAATCAACCACACAGGGTAGCTAAGAGGATCATATGATTGAAGGATGGGTCTTGAAGACACCATATGTTTCAACTTTTGGAAGACTTCTTTGTGCTTGGTGGTCCATTGGAAGCTCAAGTTCTTCCCCAAGATGTCAGTCAATGGTGTAGCCACATGAGCATAATATTGAATGTACCATCGGTAAAAACTGGCCAATCTATTAAATACCCGTACTTTTGTAGCATCTTTTGGAGTAGGCCAATTAGTAATGGCCTTGATTTTCTCCTCTTCCATCTTGATCCCCTCTGGTGAGATCTTGTGATCCAAGAAGGTAACTCCTTTTGCCAAAAGGTACACTTTGACTTCTTGTAGTAAAATTTCTATTATCGTAGTTGTCTTAGGACTTCTTGCACGTGATTCACATGTTCTACCTCTGTCTTGCTATAGATTAAGATATCATCCAAAAATACCACCACGTACCAATCTAATAGTCCATCTAACATCCAATGCATCTAATCCATGAAGACCCCTGGAGCATTAGTGAACCCAAAAGGTAGAACTCTCTACTCAAAATGCCTATACCTTGTGTGAAAAGTAGTTTTTTGCACATCTTCCCTATCAATGAGGATTTGCCAATAGCCATTGCAAAGATCTAGTTTGGAAAAGTATTGTGCTCCACTCAATTGATCAAGCAAGTCATCAATTCGAGGTGAGAGATATGCATATTTCACTGTATCCTTATCGAGCCCATGATAATCAATATAGAAACAAAGTCCTCCATCCTTCTTTGGAACAAATAGTATCGGTGCTCTCCAAGGAGAGGTAATATATTGTATGAAGTCCTTCTCCAACAACTCTGTAAGTGTTATTCACAACTCCTCCAACTCCTTTGGTGAGAGCCTATAGATTGGTCTACTCACTAGAGTACTCCTTGGCAATAACTCAATCTTGAAGGGCATACCACGATCGGAGGGTAATCCCTTTGGCAGATCATTTGGAAACACATCTACAAACTTCTAAATTATTTGATCAACCCTTGCTTGATGAGGCTCTTGGCTCTCCTTAGGTTGTCCTTGCACAATTGGCTTGATCCACACCGCAAAAACAGACCTATCTTCCTCCAAAGTTTGCTCTATGGCTGCTTCACTAATAAACTTCCCATCTAGGAACTCACTTCTCTTCAAAGATTTCTCCATGGTTGCCTTCCTAGCAAACTTCCCATCTTGGGGCTCCTCTCTCTTCAAGGCATGCTCTACGGCTACCTTCTCAATAAATTTCCCATCTTGGGACTGACTATTCTTAGGTGTCTTGCTCAGAGGTGCTAAACAACCTAATTGGAAATTCCTACCTTGGTGTTGTACTTGAATTTGTCATCGGGTCCAATCAAATTGAAACTTATGACATTCAAGCCGAGGTAGTCCTAGAATGATATTATAGTGTAGAGGTGCCACTACAAACCTCATACACTCCAAATACTTCCCAATCTTAAAAGTAACAAGATGTGAGGTACGGAATGTAGAACCTTTTCTACCATCCGCAATCATCAATCTACTTCCAAGCATTGGCTTAAAAAGAATACCCAATTCCTTTGCTTCTTGCATAGACATGCAATTCTTTGAACTTCTAGAATCAACCAAAACCCTACAACCTTGATTAGATATCATACATTGCAAGTGAAGCAAACTTGCATAGGTCAAGCCTTCAATCCCTTTTGAACTAATCAAGCTCCTAGTAGGCGGCTTGAAATTTGCTATTGGGATTCCTTGTTTCCCTTATCATTCTATTCCACAAACTCTATCTGGGCAACTTGTCGAGGTCACCCATTCTTGAGTGGACATTCAACAATACAATTTCCAACTTGGCAACAATAAAAACAACCTCCATTTTGTTGCAAGCTTTCTCTATCCACTATACAAAGTGGTCTCCGTTGGATAGCATCAATCTCCGTTGGTATCGGTTCCTCCATCTGTGCGTAGTGTATTGGTAGGCTTTACGTAGGTCAAGGTCAAGACCAAGTTGTTGCAACCAATGAATCAAAGCGCTCAGCCAATTGCATGGCTTCTTCTACATTTTGTGGTTCTTGCATGGTCACTTCCAATTTGGTTTGTGTCTTCAATCCCCACACAAATCAATCCAGAACTTCACCTTCTTGTATATATGGTATTTGCATGATGATGTTTTGAAATTGTGTGATATAGCTCCTAACACAACCAATCTGCTTCAACTCCGCTAGTTAATCTTGTGCAACTCGAGTGATATTTATAGTTTGAAATCAACCAAGTATTGCATCCTTGAATTCTACCCATGTCAAAATTGGTGCACCAATATGTCATTTAGCTTGCTCCACTCAGAATTGCCACCAAAGTTTTGCCACACCATCCAATTGGCTAAAAGCCAAGAGAATCTATTTTCGTTCATCTTGAAGGTTGATGGCTTCAAAGTAACATTCACAGTCAAACACAAAATTCTCCATTGTTCTTGGAAGATTCTTGCCTTCAAACACCTTGGGTTTTGGAAATCGAAAGTGATCTTCTCCATCTCAAAATGGTGCTCTCTTTATTTGTTCTTGTTGTGGTTGCTCTTGATCATCCAACAATCAAGTAAGGTACTCAATTTGTTGTTGCATTGTAAGGATAACCTTTGGTATTGCCGCTATAGCTACTACTCTATCCCACTACTCTCAATTTATCTAATTGATTAACACATAGATGCAACACATCCACCGGTCTCCATAAGCTACAACCGGAAGTATCAAGGGTTCCTCAAACAAGGTGATCATATGCAACAAATCCTGCCCAAAATGTGAGGTGATGAATTGGGTGAAATGATGTTTGGGTAATATCTGGACATGAAAATCCCAATGGCTTGGCAAAAGTAGATTTGGTAGTCCATAAATTCTATCTATCCAATTCTTGCTCTAATACCAATGTAAAAACCATGACCAAGGAGAGAAATAGGAGAATGGAAGCTCACATTGGAACACTTGAATAAGAGAAAACTCCAAATGTCTAGCATGAGCTTTGGCTTGGTATTTATAGGTAGCATACAAGGCCCTTGAGAAGGTTCTCAAGAACCTTCTTTCTAGAAGCCGCCTACTTCGCGTGCAAGCTAAGCTAGTTAGAAGCTTCTAGAAGCTTCCTTCTAGAGGCTTCTTACTTGAAATGCAAGCTAAGCTAGCTGAGAAGCTTCCCAAGAAGCTTCCTAGATACCTCTAGAATATTCTAGGCTAATTTGTCTTATTTGCTACTTCATAGCCTTACTTACTTCTTCACTAAACTCTATATTATTACACTATAAGTTCATGAACTAATTCAATAATCCATAAAAAAACTATCAAGTTCCTTACCAATATTCTCACCTCCTCTATTAGATCATAGTTGTTTGATCTTCACTCCACACAAAGTTTCTATATGTGGATGGATTCTTCTCAAGCAAGAGAGAGATTCTAACTTCTCTTTCAAGAAAACTCAAATCTAAATCCACTAGCATTGTCCTTGAAAGGAGACAATAGCTTGATCCTTCTATTTAGCTCATATTCATAGAACATCATTATGAAAGAACTCTCTAACCTTGTATTTGCCTCAACTCCTATTAGATTTTGCAACAATTAGTCCAAGTAGTCCATGCTTTTTTTGAGCACATACATCACAATAGAAGGACTTTTGACTTTCAAGCTCTTTGTACCCTCTTCTCTCTCCATCTTCTTGATGTAGGCAAGATTGAGATGGCCAAGTCTTTGGTGCCAAAGTGCAATATCTAAATTTTGATGCTCTTTCTTCATTTCTAGCTTTTCATTCTTCCTATTGCTTGTTATGATACCTCACCTCTTTCTAAAGTGCATAATTTTGTTTTAACTTGCAATGCTTAACCAAGAAAAGTATAGAAATAGTCAGTAAGTAGGGAAAATGGGAGGTTTTTGATTTATTAGCTTCCACTCCAAGGAGAATTGCACCTTCAATGATGTGGAAGGAAAATGCCAAGGAAGAACCAACAATAGTAAATCCAAATAAGATCAAGGAGTGTGGCTCCATGATGATGAAGACTATGAGACAAGAGACCCTTTTGCAAGGAAACCTTTTGTCTTGGGAGATCTTTGTCCTAAAAAGAGACCTATGCCCTATGATGGCCTTTAGCAATCCCTTGGCTTGAAATTTCACAAGTAAATGTGGAACTAGTAGATCAAGAACTACAATTAATGACCATTTGATTGTACTTACCATTCATATGTGTTAGTAACAATTGCTCACCAAATGGTATGCTTATTGAAAACTTGTAATGGTTGGATTGTCATCATACATATCCACTTGGTGCTTGATCCTTTTCACTTTTCCATAGTTAACTAAAGAGAGACTTGTTAGACTTTCCCTACCCTCAATGGGAAATTTTATCACTTTAATGTCCAAATTATTATGAGTGTGTATGTGCAAGGAAGATTGGGAAGTGAGAGAAAAAGTGACAACAATGAGAGGATTAAAAGGGAAAGAAGTATTGTCCCTAAAGTGCCAAGGAGGATGAGAAGTGCAATTGAACTTATAATCAAGGCCCCAAAATTGGTTAGTAGGGACTGTATAGTAGGAATTAGGTTGCAATAAGATGTTAGAGTTCTTGCTATGGAATTGTGAGTTGAGTGATCATGTGATGCTACATGAAATTAGGAATAATCACAATCCAAGGATAGAGAATCTAAGAAGGAGTCTCTTTGCTTAGACATAAGAGCATTTGTAGATAGTGTTGGGACCAAGAAATTATCCCCTAGATGACATAACTCTAGATAGCACTTGGACTCACTTTGACTTCATTATTGAAGCCAAGTCCAAGACCACGTTCAAAGATAGTGAGACCAACAATATTTGGCTTGTTCTTGGTATCAAAGATCATGCAAGAAAGATCTTGGTAGAATTAGTCATTGAACTATTCAAGTCTAAGCAAACAACTTATCAGAACAATAGTTAGGCAATCTTCTTTAAGTATTTATACCAAGAAAAACCCACCAATTGGGCAACAATGTTATGGGTGAGAACAAGAGAGCTTGTAGGAATAATGAATGAGGAAGGAGGAGTGTTTCTTTGTCATCCATCTCTACTTGGGGATGGATTTATTAATCCCAAAGGAAAATAAGAAATTCCTTGACTACTTCTTTGCCATAGGACATTTTTACTTGACAAGCCCAAAGAAAGAGCACTAATGGTGCAAAATTATTTGGAAGTGGATGTAGAATTCACCCTGCATAGGGAAATATGTGCAGATGAAAGTGGCCTTTGATACTTTGGGCTTTAAGAAATGGAGGCAATAGGAGATTGATGTATAGCCACTAATCAAGAAATGGCTCTTGACTCCTTTTAGGCCAAAAGCAAAACCTACCAAGTGGACAAGGAGGATCCTCATGGAAGAAGAAGAAGAAGAAGAAGAAGTCCAAGACAAAGGTGGTTTTCAACCACAACCAGATCATACCTCTATAGCCATCAAACAATCATTCACCATGATCATGATTTCTTCCAACAAAGATGTGGCTAAGGACCATGGTGGAGAAGTACAATCAATTTTAGCATAAACCACTTCACAAACTAAGGAAAATTTTCAAGAGGAAGAATGAATGCACCTTCTTTGAAGCTATGATGGAGAAGCTGAGCTTGCTTGTCCTAAAAAGAATGTGGCAAAGGGTTTGGAGATAACAAGATCCTCTTTGTTCCCATCTATAGGAGAAGCAAAAATAAGGGAAGGAGTTCTTTGTTCAAAAGAAGTGCTCAAGGGAAAAGATGCAGGATCATATCAAGACAAGGAAGGACATTAGGCCAAAGGTGGACTTCAAGCCAAAGAAGAACAGCAGGATGAAGTGTTGTCCAAAATGGAGGTACCTAGCACAAACAAAGGTATTTGGGTAGAAGGAACCCCCTATCTTCATCACGATCAAGAAGAAGGAGAGAAGACCTTTGGTTTCATTCAGAATAATAAGGGAAGCATGCTCAAGTAGAAGGGAGACTAGACTGGCCGTGGTAGTGCCCCTTTCCTAATTAGTCATGTATAATCTCACCTCAACTTTGGAGTTGATGGAGCAACTCCTCTCCACATACATGGAATCTCATGGAGCCATTACAAATTATGTCATGCTCATCAACCATCTTCATCAAGTTGTGCAAAAAGTAATATAGGAGAAGACAAATGCATGGGATAAACTAGTAGTGGTTTGTGCATAACATTTAGAAATTAGTAAATGAAGTAATGATTTGGTGCAAGTGGCAGCCAACTTTGGGAAGAAGGTTGGAGTAGGGTTGGAGCAAAAGCTCCACAAAAAGAGGATGGCAAGGAAAGAGGTAACCAATTTCAAGGACAAAGAAGCATTTCAACAAACTCAGCTTGAGGAGCAGGTGAGAGCCCATGCGGGAGAAATTGATGCACTTAAGAGAGAAGCAGAAAAGGTGAAGGTAGCCCTTGTTACATTAGAAGTTTCTCATCAAGAAGAGCAACAAGTGGCCAATGTAAAGAACCTCATGGAAATTACCAAGTAGGAGGAAGAGTAACACAAGAAAGATTAGGTGGGCTTGCAGAAGAGATCTGGGTTGAGATGGAGGAGAGTCTGAGAAGACTGCAATTTTAGCAAGGATAGAGATGGTGTGGGACCATCTTAAAGAAATTGCGAAGGAGGTAATAGAGGCCTCAGAGAAATTGACTCCAAATCCTAGTTGCACACTCTCATTGCAAAGGTATACATAGACAAGCACTTACAACAACTAGCCAATAAGCTAATTGAACACACCTTGAAGAATTTTGAGGAATCTACAAAGGTGTTGCTAAAGGAGACTGCAAAATACTAGGATATTGTAGATTTGCCAATTCAGGTTTGTGAGTGCAAAGGTAGTTCTTTTTAGTAGATTTTAGAATGAAGAGATTCTAGTTGGAAGGAAGTAGGTAGAAATCTATAAGTATATAACAAACCTTTGGCCTAGTAATAATCTTTGGCATGGGAAGGTCTTCATCTTGGAAGACCTTTGGCTTAACATTCTTTATGACTACATGAAAACTTTTTTAGCCAAAGATTTCAATATTGTAATATGCATAGAGTAAATGACATGTAGGAGTTGTGATTGGCAGCCATTGCACAGCCACTTCTTAATTTTGCTTAGAATAAGATCAATACGTAGGATTAATGATAAGCATAGTAGGTGTAATTAGAATATTTGTAGCACTCTTAGCCATTGATCATCTTCATCAAAGAGTCAGGAAACTGTATATATAGGTTGTGACCCAAAGAAGCTATGTCCACTTCTTTGATAATATCATTATTCATTGTAAAGATATTTGAGTTCTTTGTGTTTGATTGATTTTGCTTACATATTTGATTGTGTACTTGGTTGAGTAGAGGTGAAGAATCTTGCAATAGAAGTGTGTGTTGGAGTACCTACTTAGCAAATTTGCATTGAATTAAGGAAGTTACCCTTGACATTCAATGGGAATTAGTGCTTGAGTACATGTCTAGGAAATTTACACATTATCAAGGAAGTAACCCTTGACATCCTCAATGAGCAAATCAATGTGAGGAAGGGTCTTGGGAATGATGGAGCATTGAGAGTACCATGGAATAGAAAAGCCAAGTATACAATCAATTTTGGATTTTGAGCTTGATTTTTTGGTAAGTGATGCATGTAGTCTATGAAAACATTAGGATGAAAGAACCTATGGCCTAAAAAGCCATTTTAGAGGTGAAATAACTTGTGAGGAGGGACTAGTTGTTGGGCTAAACAAGAATCCTCATGAGGAAGAGGTCTTTGGCATGAAGTGCACCACCACTATCAAGAGCTTATTAGATTAGATCTTTTGTGAGAGGGTTGTTAATTTCTCTTTCTATAGAGTGCCACAGCGGGTGTCTCTACCCTCTTTTAGGAATGGTTTTTTCCCAAGAGGTTAAACAAGCAAGAATGGACCACATGTAACATTGTGATAATTTATTCTCATTGATGGTCATTTTCAACCTATATCCTTGAAGGAACAATATGTTTTTACCAGTTATACTATTAGAGTGTCAACACTAGGTTGTTAGATTGCAACAATAGAATAAGCTTGAAAGATGTTACCTATCTTGGTAACTTTGGTCTAAATTCTATATAATTTTGACTCACAAATACCCATCATAATCATTGCCTATCTTTCTCCATGTAGCAACCTTCTTTGGTCTAGGTGATTTAGATGTCATTTTCCATTGCTTGACCAAAGCTAAGTAGGTTCAGCTTCAACTCCAAAACATAATGGACTCCTTTGATAGCTCCTTATCTTCTTGCACCAATCTCACAAGAAATCAAAATGTCTCCCATTCCAAAAACCCAAACCTTACAATATTCAACAAAATAGATTTGCTAGGTCTCTTCTTCAAGCTTCTTGAAATCTTGGAACTAATCTTGTTTGAAGGTTCATATGCTCTAAAGCTCCTCCACTAGCATAACAAACATCTTAGTCTAGATGTTCATAAAATTTTCTAGAAATACTAGAACTTGCAAAAAATGAGGTATTTTTGTCATTAGAGCATTGGCTTGACTTTTAGCATATATTTAATTGTGTTGTTTTCTTCTTATGAGGTTATGTTCACCTTTACTTTCTCTTTCCCAATGCTACTTTTATCTTCTTCTATGTCCCACATTTGCAACTACCTCCATTGCTTCTTACATCAATAACTAGAATACTCTCTTGGTTGAGCTATCTGTTTTGTCTTCACTATAGTTATTCTAGGTTTCCTCTTTGATTAGTTTTATAGTGAGTCTCCAACGGGATGCTTCTCCTCAAGTATTCTATCCCATCTACTATTACATGGCAATCAACAAATAATCTAGGTGATGATTGAGGAATAGTATATTCTTATAGTAGGGTTACTTCACTAGCTATTGAAATTTCTACTTGGCTAATAAAACTTGTTGTCTTGGTTTCCTAATTTTGTCTACAATTGAAAGAATCTATGTTGGAGAACATGATTGTTCTCATAGGCATGTTGCTCATGCAAAAAAATCAACTCCACATATGGTTTCTAGTTATGCAATTGGTCAATCTTTGTAAATACTTCTCTTCTATAGTTGCATAAACATACATTTCCATAGTTTTGTTCTTGCTTTGCAGAATTGTCTCTTCATATGTAATGGGTTGTTTTATAGTCTTTGTTCCATTTGTGGCACCCTAAGTCTCTTTGACTTGACGATGATAATCATCTAAAATATCAAAATCAGTTTGTTACACTCATTAAACCTAATAATGTGTGCTCCTTATTCCCATTGTATCCCAATCTACTCTCAAATTTGAAAGATCTCTTCTAGTCTCTCAATTGATCTAATCTCACACTAAGAATACTTCTCTAACAATTTTAACACATTGGAAAATATAGGCTCATAACCTACTAAAACATTTCATGGAATTATACAAATATGCATATCCATGATGATAAAAGGCGACAGCGTAGGAAAAATGAAGGATGGGAAGACTATCCATTATAGAACATAAGGAAGACTAAAAGATAATCAAAGCATATTTGTGGACTTTCTCTAGTTGTAGATCTAGTCATATGAAATGAGGAATAAAATGGATAACCTGCATACAAGTATGCATGTTCTAAACTAATGGAACACTTGGATGTGTTGCTTGACCTTGCCTCTTCCAAATTGCTACATCCCAGCTGCTCAACCTTTCTTGACTGTGAAACTAGTATGTTGTGCATATAAACATCACAACACAATATATATTGCTATGTACATCATACACTATAGAAGGAAAACTCATACATAAGCCATACATAAACTCTAAAGTGCCACAATAAATTAGTTCAGTCTCAACATGAATCACACTCAACTTGATAAAAAATCAATTCTCAACTCAATAATCTGCAAACAATGGGCACTAATTACAATCAAATGGCACCCACTCTAGCTAAGAGACTCTAGGTGATACTTGCCGGTCTTTGTCCACCATATTTAGGAACTCAAAGGCTCTATTTTAAAGAAGTGAGCTCTCAAAAGCTACACTTCAAAGGTATACCACTCTACTTGACTTGGATCTCTAGCCCTATTGGCACCATTGGTGGCCCATCTGACAATGCAAATAGTGCAAGTGATGATGGGTCATGTGTTGTGATCAATAGCCCTAACACAAAATCTAGCTGGAACTAAGTAGTCTTTGAGCAACTACTAATATAACTCTAACGGCCAAGACTATCACTTGACTATCCAAGCAAACTAGCTTTGGCATTGAAAATATTGTGATTGTTGTTATGCATATATACATTGCTACATAACATACATTATTGTCAATTTCATATACTATGGAAGCATAACTCATACAAAAGTAATACATAAACTCTTAAGTGTCACAATCACTCCCCTAGCTAATAGGTAGGTCCTTCTAACTCCAAATAGCCATCTCTTTCCAAGTATGTGATATGCCTTATTGTGGGCAAAGATCAAGAGGCCCATTGCTATTGAGCCCCATAGTTAGTTGCCTATATGTAATCTATATCACATGAAGAGTGAACTATCAATAGGTCTAAGTACATCAAGGATATCCACAATCCTTGAAGTGCCATTGTGAGAGGAGGAATCAAACATGCCATATAATATCCTCTCAAACAACCATCACACACCAACATAGTAGTAGCTCTACCAAAAGAGCCACATAACATACACAACAAGCCTACACGTATAACTACCAAGCTTGGGTCCATAGTGCCATAAATTTTTGGGAGATGGCATGGCATACAATTGCAAACATGATCCTTCCAAACAACACCATCATGTCCTTCCAACATGAAGACTCCAAAAGGCAAAACCTCAGGCACTTTCAAGATAATGCAACTTGTAGTCACATCAGGTGTCATTAGTGTAGTCTATATACATAATCATCCAGATTAAATTGATAGGTTGATGGTTTATAACCTCCTTCTTGAATAATAACATAAAATAAGATATCCTTAAGTTGAAAAATCACAAAGTTCCAAAGGCCATCAACATTACTCTTTGAAAGGTTGAGTCCATTGAGAACATGTGCTAACCTATACATCTGGATCATCCAAGTCCAAAACTATAATAGCATCATGACAAATAGTTGTAGGTAAATCTAGATGTTTGCCATAGAGTAGAAAGTAAAGAGAGAAGGATGCTAAGGAAGCTTGCTATTTGAACCAATAGCTCATGGCCAACCAAAGTTATTGGAGATCCCAATCTCCCAAGTGGCTTCTCTACAAACCATACTTATGCAATCCTCTCTTCATCATCCAAATTATTGTGTCTACTAAGCCATTTGCCTTAGGGTGACCTTAGGAGTGTATTATGGTGATCAATCAAAGCCTTTTTATACAAGATCTAAAACTCTCTTAAGAACTTTGTACCCTAATCAATCAAAACTTCAACTAGCATACCAAAATGACTAAGATCTAGGAATGAGTAATTTGTCTTTTTATTGGACTTGTTTAGAAGTTCCACCAACTCAATCCACTTGGAGAAGGGCTCCACCATAACCAAAATATATTGATGATGTCTCATAATTAATAGTGAAGATCCAACAAAGTCAAAACTCTAGCGGTAACCTAAAACTATGATAGATTATGGATGAACTATGGCATGGGAGCATTAAATGATGCTCTAACTTAGTCACAAACCAAACTTGTGGTTTGTGACTAAGTTAGAGCATCATTTAATGCTACTATAAATTGGTCTGTATACCATACTACCAATAATGATTATAGAGTAAGTTATATGTATGCTTTCCTTAAAATGTCCTTGCTCCTTATGAGCATGATAAATCAATTGTGGTCTTTGAGATAGAAATGATACAACTTGCATTCTACCATCTTCTCATACACAAAGAAGGTATTTTCCCTCCAATCTGAACTATCAAACTTGCTGAAGGACACAATGTCTCTCTTTGACACCAATTGTGCTACCCATAACACTAATGCAAAGATGATACATCACTAAGACATCATCATGAATTTTTTTTGAATTGTACCAATATTTCTACCCTTTGGATATATGATCTCAACAACTCTTCTTGTCCGTACTAAGAGAGATACCATCAAAGCCTTAGAGAATATATATAGAAAGGTAAATGTATGCCAACATGGCACAATTTGCTCATTTATCTTACCATGCTAATGTGCTTTGGTCTAATCTTACTAGCTAGGACATGGGTTTCTACTCAACCTATATAAATCATGGACCACCACTCCAAGTATATCAATAACCATGAAATCATAATCTTGTAAAATCAGAGCACATCATGCAAGAATCCTTAAAAGCTTATTGGAATCTATCAACCACTTTAGTGGTTGATGAGAGTGAAGAGGTTACCAAATAGGTAACATCAAAATCTGCTACTACTATATAACATCAACATTTGTTACATATAACATCAAAATCCTACTATTTCCAAGCACTCTCTCATATGAACTATACTTTGTCTTTGCTAAATTATTAGAGCAATTAGCATAGGCCATCCTTCCCCTCATCATCTTGTTGGGTGAGCACTTTTGAAGCTCCAACATACTCTAATTAATATGAACCTTGAATGGTTGTCCTTTGATTGGTCTCCTGTGAGTAGGGATGTCAACTTCTCCTTGAGCTCTATAAAAGCTCTCTCTTGCTCATCTCCCCAACACTTCCTCTTGTGTAAGCTTGGTCAGTTTTGTCAAGGCATTGGCAATGGCACTAAATCCTCTAACATATTGCTAATAGAAGTTCACCAAACCAAGGAATGCTTACACTTGCTCACATCCATAGGCAAAGGAATATGTGCAACAACCTCCAGCTTGGTCTGTTGAAAGCCAAGTCCACCATGGTAGATAGTGTTACCCAAATACTAAACTTGCTCATGGAAAAATTTGCAAGTCCAAAGATGTAATTTGAGTCCTGAGATCTCAATCTCTCAAATACCTCCAAAAAATATCTCTATGCTCTTCTGCAATAATGCTTTAAACCAAAATGTCATCAATATGTTACAAAACAAAATCTAATTCTGTTAAGATCTTGTCCTTGACCCTCTAGAATTTGGCAAGAGCATTCTTTAATCCAAATGGTAAGAACCTACATTAATACAATACATCTTTCCATAAGGATCAATAACCCAAAATGTTATCTTGGACTTGTCCTTCTCCTTGATTGACAATTGGCAAAAAATCCAAAGTATTGAAGACCTTTTCATGCCCAATTGCATCAAAGATCTCCTCCGGTGTAGGCATGACACACTAATTAGCCCTAGTCTATTGGTTCATAGGATGGTAATCTCCACACATCTTCCTATCTGAGTAGTTGTCATAAATATCTTTCTTGGCTTGTATCATTGTAGTTAAAGTATAATCTCCATGTGAAATCTCCACCAAACCAACCTCTAAAAGGCTTCTACTCTGGCTTTGAATCAATACTCTCTCCATATCATTATATCTCTACAGATGCCAAAAGTTGATGTATCATAAGTCAGCCAAATCCAAATACTTCATATTGAAGGCACAATTCTCTATCTTTCCACTCCTATAAGCTTAAATCCATTGTTTGGCTCCCAAGTATCCTTTGTAATTGATGTAGGGGTAGAAAATGCATTGACTAGCTACTACACCAGGCCCTTGGGAGTAATAATGTCAAACTTCCTACTACTAGAATCCACAACCTCAAAAAAGCTCATTCTATTTTGACTACAAGTTCTCCACATGTCCTCTTGTAACATCCTGAGTAGACCAAGGATGTAACCCAAGTAAACCACACTCACCTAGATGAACCTTCCATTAGACCACTCTCACTAGTAGCCACTAGTGGTAATCCAAGAATATCATGTCCACTTGGTCCATCACCCTTAGCATGTGCTTGAATTGTCTTAATAGGCATAGAACTCACTAGTGTCTAATTGTTAATGCATCTCAAGCACATCTTACACTACTATGCTAATCCAAGGCTCACAATCCAAGTCAAAAAATTCAAGTCCATAGCATGACCTAATATCTAATGCTTGGATACCTCTAACACTACTAAAATAGTGGTAATACTAGTATAGAAACTCATCACCCACTCTATCTAATTGATATTGGGCTCCAACAAGTACTATAATTGTGAGTCTCAAACAAGTCCAAGGCTTCCTTCTCAAAAAGCATGTGAGCTTGGGAAACTCATGAGTGTGGGTAAAGTGGCTTTGGGCTGCCTAACAAGGTTCATCATTGCCAAATGTGACCTATCAACCACTACAAATATCAAAGATTGGCACCCAACATCTAAATATCATTGAAAATAAGGTGGACTAGACATAGAATCCCATCATAGACACGTTGTAAGACTTTAGGTGAGGGGTTTCTCCACCAAAGAAAAAAATAGTGGGCCTATGATTCAACTCTAGTTGCATCCAACAACATGGTAGGTCTTATCCAAGAGTGGAACTAATGTGTATTTGCCACCACCCTTTTGTAAGAATCACCCATCAAAGGAACATTCTCCAAAATGTAGGTTGGAGAAAATATGTGATGAACTTGGAGATGTTTTAGTATACATAATATCTCCCAAAACATCAAAATGGGTACCTGGTATACCTTGACCTTGGCCAGTATGGGACTATCTCTCTCAAGATCCTAGGCCTCCAACAAGGAAATGTCTATGGGTACGGTCTTCTGATAATCCTTGACTGTTGACATTGATAAAAACTCAAGATATCAATAGACCAAGTGTGCCACATGATGTAGAGAGACTCACATATTAGTCTCATGTTTTCTCCATATACAAGTACCATTGAACCCATATACTTGCATGTAGTATCACAACTAGTCCAATGTTAATCCTACCAAACAACTCTGATAGGCATACTCACTCCACGAGATACTACTAGGCAATAAATGTGATATCTAAATGTGACAAGGTAAGAGACTCTAGAGACTCATCCTCACACTAGTCTCTTGGTGCTACAAAGACTCCACTCTAAGGCTATTGAACCAATTGATCCGTATGTTTTTGCAATGCTTACTTAGACTTCCATAATAGAACATTCAAGGTAGACGGAGCAAACCCCTTGTATTCCAAATCCAAGTGATATCCTTTGGTATTGGGGTATCCTCCATATGGACATTCTCCTCTAATAAGTCACTAGGCCAAGTAATGGACCCAATAAAAGTTCAAATTGATGCCATGATCCCTAATTGTAGTGAGCCAAGATTATTACTACTAAAGTGCACCAATAGACAATATACGTATCCCTCACTTGACTGCCAACATGGCCTATATGAGCTATCTCTTCCCAATAGTCAATACTAAAACCCATGGGATATAAAATTACTCCACCAACTAGCACATCATATGATTTTGTTATTATCACAATGACTTGAGCTCTCACCATAGATTTATCAATTGGATAATCAGGTTGAATTGAGACAATGAGCTCCCCACATATGATGTACTATGTGAAACCAGCTCCTTGAGATGTTTGGATTTGAAATGGACACCTCTCCACATTGGTCTATAATACCCAATTGTGCATGCATGTGCTATTGTGATATTTAGTTTGGTTTTATAAGTACTTGAGAGATATTATTTATGTAGAGATAAATGATGAGTCTAGATTAGTCATAATCAGCTAAAGTTAGTCATAACTAAAATAGAGGGTATCTTACTTTAAAGGAAATGGAAAAGATGATCATCTCTATTTTGGATTCTAATGTATTGACTTTGTATTATTCTTAGGTGTTTAGCTTTGAGGAAAGAGTTGAGAACTCTTAGACCCACAAGCCTTTTTGTTTTGGATTCTTCTACAGTCTAAGGATAGCCCATGTGAAGGAAACCTTGACTTAGTGAATGGGTCAAGATAAGACCACATACTGGGGGAATATTTCTATGAGGATGGATATTCCTTTAGAATTTTGACTTTTAGCCTAATAACTTGAGTTACTCCAATAATTTAGTTAGTTTGGTATATAACTATTTCACAAATATACAAACTAGGGATGAGGAGGTACTCATCATTCTTTCATTTACAACTATCTCTCTCTCTCTCTCTCTTTGAGTTCTCTAGTGAACAATAGTTTGAGTCTTGGAATGTTAGCCTTGGACACTTTTACTTTTTATGTTTAGGGTCAACCAAAGCGTGACACTCGAGCAAAGGTAGAGGGGGAGTATGATGGATTTGGAGTTCCTTGCTATCTTAGTCCATGATGCACTACCATAATAGCCATCAAAGGTTCATCTTGAGTGAGAGACATGCAAACTCACAAGTTTTTCATAATCCAAGATCAACAACTATAGCCTTCTCCTGCATAAGTAGTTGCACACTAGAGTCTAAAATATATAGTGTATAAAACTTCCTTGAAGGTCTCACCAAACAGAAAATTATACTTTGGTTGTCCAATAGGACAACTCCATGTGTGAACTAAGCTCACTCAAATGTCGATCTAATTGATAGCTCTTCCAACCTAGCAGCTATTGTTGTATATAAACCACTAGTAGTTGAATAGATCCCATGCTCCTTAACCAAGCCAACTCCATCATCAACCACCTCTACTCTAGAAGTAGGAACCACATCATCCCTACTCTCACAAAGTATGGTAGCCAACCAGAATATCAAAGCTATGTCAACTCCTAAACATGTCATTGGTTGAGAACAAAGGGAGCACATAATCAACTACTTGCCCCTAACAATATGCTATACTCAATCTGTATAATAGTAGGTAGTTGACTAGTATCTAGTCCATCATGCACTCTATCACCACCTACCACACCTGCACTAGGATATCTAGGAGCCATGGATGTTGGCTATAGTGCCCCAGAGAGTGTGAGCAATTGGTGAAGTCTGACTAATCTACTAGCCTCTTGTCTTTGTGGGTCTAAGTCTATTGATGCTTCTCTAGGCTCTATAGTACATACCACACTCCTAGTCACTATGGTAGATGCATCTACTTGTGTTGTTCTGCACATAAAATCTAGGACATATTTATTACAAGCATAAGAGGTAGAAGTTTAGTTTGCACGGATGTTGGAGTGATAATCTTGGCAGTTAGAATTAAATTAATAGTTGCTCAAAGATTACTTAGTGGTAGCCAAATGTTCTGTTAGGGCTAATGATCACACTGTAGGACCCACTGGTAGGAATTTTGAGGGAGTTAAGACCATGCAACCTTGCATTTACAAGTTTAGACTAATAAACCCAAGGCCTCCAAGTTGAGTGTGAAAAGTAGACACCATATTAACTACATCCTCCAAAAGGGTCATTTGGATGATGGAGTTAATGTAGCCATAATATGAGTGTCATCTATCCAAGATGGATGATAAAAGATAAAAGACAAAAGAAAAGAGCTATTGCCACCTGTTGTAAAGTTGTGTCATGCATGATGGCAAAGAGATCTCCCTCCTCTCCCTCTCCCAAGGGATCCCTTTGTTGTGTGCACTCAATTTATACTCTCAACATCTTGTGAGAACTCTCTTGTAGCAATAGAGGTATCTCAATACCATAGAAAGTACAATAGAATGGGATCAAGGAAGAGATCTGATCTCCAATTGAGCAAATAGCACAAAATAATTTTAGTCAAGAGATGGTATCCAAGGAATTGGAGACATCAACTTGCATCACTATCCAATTTGGATGAATGTCCAAGGATGCTCAAATGTATGCAATAACCATCTTGCATCCTCTTGGAGTATCCATAGCAAATTGACGGGTAGACAAGAAGGAAGAAAAATATTATTGCATCTATAAGAAAATAGTACAAGAAACCAAATGTAAAAAACATCCCCAATGGCAATGGAGCACACAACAAATTTCTCCTTTGTAAGAGTTAAGAGACAAGAAGCTCCAAATGGACAAGTTGCTCCAAGGGGCACATGGCCTGAGGTAATGCGCTAATAGATAGCAAAGAAAAGAAGAAAACCCAAATCTAGAGTATTTGGGAACAAGTAATCCCATAGGTTCTCAAAACTAGCCCTTATGACCCCCTTGATGAGAAATGTGATGAGTGGACTAGAGCATGGGTAAAGTAGGTCTTTGTAAGCTATAGCTCTTCATTTGGCTGATAATCATTGAGGAACAAAGGAAGGTCATGAATGGCGGGGTGGATGTAGGATCTATAATTCTGATAGAGTATCAAAGGAAAAAGAGCATTGGTCTAGAGGGTGAGAGCACTTGGGCTGCCTGTCTCTACTCCCCTACTTGACCTAACATCAAGGAACAATGGAGGTGACGATGCTCTGGAGGTAGGGTGTGCAGCTATGGAGACTCTACAATCCACTTGGCTATGGCTTGGGCCCTAATGGTGTAATCCTCTTGGAAGGTTGCTCAATCTCTTCTCAAGAACCTATGAATCTTAGAGGTAATCTATTGATGTACCAAAGCACCTATGTGAAGGAGTAATGTCCATTGGAAAAAGAGGGCCAATAAAATCCAAGTGGAAATATCCCTCTTGTGGTCATGAGCCAAAAAAACACAAAGTAGGAAGGAGAGTGTGGAGCCAATGAGAGGACATAGAGGCATAGGGATACTAGTATACATCCTTGGTTGCGACAAACCTGGTAAGAATACTTGGATAGAGTCTAAAGAGTGTAACAAAGAGTATCAGTCCAGGGGAGCCTGTAGAGATATTATTGGAGTATGGATGGGGCTGGGGGTAGGAATAGAAGTGGCTTTTGCCCACATATGCAAACAACAAGAACTCCTTCTAAGCTATGCTTGGCAAATCCTTACATTAGTGGGGCAAGATATAAGGATATGTTAAGGGACCAAGTGGAGGAGAATGATCTTATGAGATGATAGGGAGGCAGAAGTGGGAGGAAGCCCCTGATAATACTGTGGGGTTGGCGGAACTATAAGGGTAAGAGGAGGGTCCAAGGTGGATGAAGCGTGTGGAGTGTTGGTGACAGGGGGCAATTGGTGGAGCATCCTCCATGAGGGAATTGCCCCTCCTATGGGGTGCATCCTTGGTATAGGAGAAGTAAGTGACTTGGGGATCAAAGGGACTCCATCTGGATAAACCTTAGCAACAATAGGTCTATGTTGAAAAAGGCAACATAAAGGTCTAACCCTTGCTTGCCCATACAAGCAGTGAGGTACTAGATGAGGAATGATGCCTAAGGTAGTCCTTCTAGCCCCATGCCAAGGAACAAAATGGAGGCATTGGGGGAGAGACTACTGAAAATATATACATCCCAAGAGTACAAAGAAAATTCCATGAAAAAAATGCTCGACATAGGACCAATGCTATGTATTCAAACACAAAAGAGAAAGGAAAAATGACGGAAAATAGAGAATAGAGAGCAGATAAGGGATGTGAGAAGAGCCTATCTATACCCATAAGAGATGTCCCTTTACCTCCAATGTCCAAGTCCCGAGTAAGTCGAATTCCCTCTTTGTGTTTGTAGTGCTCAGCTCCCTGTCCCAATTGCTTGGCAATGAAGTCTGCAATGGTGGATCTAATAATGAGCTCCTAAGGCTATTCCATAAACCCCTTTGGACCACAATAATTGTGAAATGGTGCCACTAGAGGGCGAGTGTTGCTTGCAGAGGGCATTCGGGACCCTTAGAAATGCACCATACTAACTCTCATTGTTCCCTAAAACTGCTAATTATATCTGCTAATCCCTAATTGCTCCTTGAAATCCCTAATCTCTAATTTTGCACGGTATCCCATAATCATTATTCTAATCCTTAATTAAGCCCCAAACTACCTCTGGTTGAAATCTGGACTAGGATCAGGCAATTTCTTGAACAAGTAGAACTATTGCTAAGGTAGCCCAAAACTCCTAAATTTTATAGGTAATCAGACGTTACCATGCAATTTTTGAATGGTGAAATATGCTTGAAAGAGCATGCACTTGATATCCTTGTTCTGTCCAAAGCTCCTTGTGGGTCTTGGGCCATGTACAGAATATGAAAACCTTTATGGATCGGCATGCTTGCATCGGGCCCTCTCCCATACCAACTCCAAACTTAATCACCACGTATATTTATCGGATCCCGTTTGACTTGGAGGTCGGTTAAGTCCAATTCTTATAGCAAACAAACCTCGAGTCAGTTTCATGCACTCAATAGATTCACATGCCCGAGTACCGGCACTCACTTGATGCACTAGAGTTGCCACTCACTGTCCCCCTTATTACCAAGGTCTATCTCGAAGACAAAAGCGAAATGGATCTTATCTCAACCTTAACTTCCATTCGCACGATTCAACTTCACATGCTCACCCCACATCTTTCAAATGACAAAGTCTCTCACCATCCTGGATATAGTCTCACACGGTCTATTACCTTAAGCCATTCCATCAAGACAAATTACATCTAATCGAGAACGAATCTTTCTTGGGCTCTTTCTTCTAGAAACCTTGGCAGATGTGAGGGTTTGAATTAGCATTATGAGGGGTTTCTATTGGCAAAATAGCAATTCCCCTGAAAGTATTCGAGTACCCATCAAAGAATTGCCTAAAAACTGAATACTACCTTAAAACTTTTGATAGGTGGAAAATAACGTTCTGGGCAAAAATTATGGGTTACATTTTTAATCATTGAACTTTACAAATTGCCCCTGACCCTTAAAAAGTTATGAATCCCATTTTTCAAACCCCATAAAAGCTATTTACATTCTCCCGTAAAACTCAAGTACCCCATCACGGTACCCATAGACTTATAAGAACTTCCCATAAAATTATGTATGGATTTCTAGGAGAAGGGAAAAACGCTAACTCATACCACGCAGTGTCCGATTTGCCAAACAGGGTGCCTATAACGATGATTTGGAACAATTTCCCATACAGGTTTTCAACAAGAAGTTGTAAGACCTCTAGAGGTCGTACCAAGTCAACCTGCACTAATTAAATCCTCGCAGAAGACGAAATCAGAAAAGCGTTAGGTATTCATGCTCCTGTGACTACACAGCACCGTAAGAGAGAAAAAGCGACCGCTACAGTAAGCACGAACCTCACGAAATGAAGTAACTGACGCCAACCGTGGAAGCTTCCTGGTTCCAAACATGTGTGCAAACCCTGGTTTATTCAGCGTGGTAGTTTGCCAGCGTTCAGACTGACTGATCTGATTTTGAAGCTATCAATTCCGCTTGTGGGGCGGACTGCAGTCGATGGAGCATGAATGTGTCAGACTTTTCATCGATCCATCCTTAAGTTTGCTTTTCCAACGAACGAAAAGAATGTACGCACTACTGACGGACACTCCTGGCCGTATAGCGCAACCGGCGACCTCGGTTACTTGCCCCGTTGCCGTTTTGCAGACCGGCAAAACCGGTTTTCTCAACTTTGTGCCCATAGAAGCACGAACCAGCTTGTATACTTTAAAAAACAAACAGTTTTAAACTGGGCACTGTCTACATGAAATCAAATGCACATGAACTTGTCGCTTGGATAACTTGAATTGTGAATGTGAGTTTCATTTCATTTGCTAGGGTATTTCTCGTTTCTTAGATTCATGATCACTTGGTTTCATTGCTCTCATGTATCAGGGAGAGTATCCTTCCCAAAGTGAAAGTTGAAATCAGGAAAATCCGTGTGAAGAAGAATTTTCGAAAGAAGTGAGTAACCTATTCAAATATCCATACATGGGATGTTTGAACGTCTAAATGCAGCAAAAAAGATCAAATTTGTCCTAAATTTAGGATAAGTTTGATTTTCAAGCAGCTGCAGACAGAGTTACATTTATAGATTTTGTCATGGGAGTGTTCTAGCGTCCGCTATCCTTATCAAGAATGCAATGTATGACACTAAAATTTACGTTTCTTTTTTGTTCCTATGGAACCAGATCTCATATACTTATCGATCATAGTTGAACGTAACAAACGACTTGTTCGCTCGAGACACCCTTCGGATGAACTCATTAATGTAATTTTGTACAAAGAAATCTTGAAAATCTCTGAAATCTCGTGATGCAAACTCTGATCTCGATATAACCTAAATTGATCTCCACTGCAGACACTCAATCACAATTCCACTGCACTCATCAATACATATTTGCATATTACCAGAATATAAATCCCCAACAATACAGGGGCGGCGCCTATTAAAATATATTATAACTAAAATGAACTTGAATGGCAATGAATCATCTCACTTGATGAATTATTATAACATGCACATATCACGCCACATAACATCCTCTAAATCATGAAATCTCTTTAGAAGGGGGTTGGTCCGAAATTGACAGGGTTTTATTTTATGAGTCGCTGGTCAGTTTGGCATAATAACCAGCCGCACGGAAACCACACTTACGTCCGTTGTACTGAAAGAAGTTGGGAGCTTGTATCACCAGGAACGCCAGGACAACCGTTTCTTGAGACTATCCTCAATGGCAGGAACTTGTCCATCCCGGTTCAAGTCGTTGTCCGACGTTTGAATTTGCTCGTTCAAATCTTTGCTGTCGTCTTTCGACTTTTGAATTTGCTCGTGCAGTTCCTTGACTTCCTCCTCTTTCAGCTCGCTGAGAGAGCTGTTCGTCTTCCAACTTCTTCCTTCTGGCCAATGCTTGAACTTCGATTCCGACTCTCTTGAATATCTCCAGCACACCTGTAGTCTGATGCTCTCAAGCAAGTTGACTCGCTTCATTTTCGTTTCCCAAGTCTTCTTGGAGCCTTTTGCCCCTTGCTTGAACTTCGATTCCGACTTTCTTGGATATCTCCTGCACATCTGTAGTCTGATACTCCAAAGCAAGTTGACGAACCATCTCCATCAGACAAAGAGTCCCACTTCCAATCATACTTGACTTTCTCTACGATTTTGTGTTTAGTTGAGTACAGTACGTCAGTAAACAGTCGGCACGACCAAAGCTAACTATACCACATAATATTACTCGGCGCCTAGTACGAGGTGTGAAATGAATTATGTATAAATACTCATCAGGTTCTCAGCCATAGTGTAGAAGTCCAGGCTCTGCACTTGATCAGAACTCGTAACAGACTCGTATCGCACGAATATAATGCGTGCTGTTGGGAACTCTTCTGGAAGCCATGTTTGTAGCCAGGATTCCTCACCTACTGACATCCAACTCCAGAGGTATGCATGCACCCGGCGAGCCAAGTGGATGAGGACCAGGAAAGAAAATAATCTTCCTAGTGACATCGTTCTCAGCAGGTCGTTAAAGCTCGTACAAAGAATCACTGAGCTACACCAATCACAGATCTTCCCACAATTATCAGTCTCAAAACGATGCTCGTGGCTTTTCACATCTCGGAGCATCATATGAAATTGGAAGCATGAGATCTTGAATACTCAGAGACAGCATCAACTTGAAGAGGCGTCAGGTTTTAGCTCTTAGGCAATAACCTACACCACGCGATATTCAGTAAATTGGTTCAGTTTTAACTTCGGAAAGAGTGCATACCCGAACATGAACTTAAGACTGAAGATGCCCAAGGAATCGCCATGGTTATTGCAATGGAAGAAGGGAGGCTAGGTAGCCAAGACGACAGGAACCGGCTGGTAGTCTTACTTCGGGTTTTGGGTTTTGTAATGATTCCGGTTGTGTATGAGAAGGCAATCACAATATTTCAGAAGATCAAAGCCATTATTGAAGAGGAAGTGAATGTATTGTGAATGCGCACGGAGGAGTTTCTCAACAAACACAAGGCGCGGAAAAGGAGAAGCTTAAGGGAGGCACTTCTGATGGAACACACGTCGCGGAAGGGAAGAAGTTATCTGCTGTCCCAGGAGTACATTTCATATTTCATTTGGTTAACGAAAAACCAAAGGAGTTCCTTCCTGTTGTCTCAGGTATCCGGGAGCCTCTCGCTGCTTGTAAGTAACTAGTCGGGAAACCGAAGGTGATAGTGATCAACGCTTGCCGTACCAAGGGACCAGATCCTAGTTGAATATAACTAAGAACGAGACAGTGGAAACCCGATAGGGTGCGATCCAGTTAGCTTTGGTCGTGATGAATTAGATACGTCTCAACTATGATCGATAAGGATATGAAGTGGAGCCACCAATACGTCTTGCTTTAACAGATCTGGTTCAGCGAAACAAAAAAGAATGGGAAATTTTAATATGTCATACACTTCATTCTTAATAAGTGTAGTGGACGCTAGAACACTCCCGTTAACAAAATCTATTACTGTAACTCTATTTGCAGCTCTTTAAAACTCGAACTTATCCTAAATTTAGCACAAATGGATATTTTTTCTAAAATGCATTTGAATGTTCAAATATCCGAAAGTATGGATATTTGAATAGGTTACTACTTCTTTCGAAAATTCTTCTTTACAAGGATCTTCCTGATTCAATTTTCATTTTGGGAAAAGATACATGTCCTGACAGATGACAGCAATGAAACCAAGTGATTATGAATCTAAGAAAACAGAAATACCCGAGCAAATGAAATGAAATGAAATTCACGCTGTTCGAGTTATCATACCGACAAGTTCATGCGCATTTGATTTCATCTAGACAGTTCCCAGTTTAAACTGTTTGTTCTTTGTCGTATACGAGCTGGTTCGCCGTTTCTATGCAGGGCACAAAGTTGAGGAAACTGGTTTCGCCGATCTACAAACGACAACGGAGCAAGTAACGGAGGTCGCCGGTCGCGTTTCACGGCCACGAGTGTGCAAGAACACAAAAAATTGTATTGTGAATGCGCGCGTTGGAGTTTCTCAAGAAGCAAAATCCGCGGAAGAGTAGAAGCGTGAAGGAGGAGTTTCTGGTGGAACACAAGGTGCGGAACGGTAGGAACTTCCAGTTGCCTAAGGAGTAAATTTTACATTTCGAGATGTTGAAGGCATATCCTGGAGCCTCTTGCTTCCTGCAAGAAACTGTCTGAAAACCGAAAGTGTTTGTGATAAACGCTTGCCGAACCAAGCTGGAACCAGGAGTCCTAGTTCAATATAATTGAAACAAGACGGAAATAAGCAGATAGGGTGGGGATCCGATTAGCTTTGGTCGTGACGACTCTTTACTGATGTACTCTGTGCAACTGGAAACGAACTTCTGGAGAGATGAGGGCAGGGACCACAAGGGAACGCTTTGTTTGATGGAGATGATTGTTCAACTTAGTTTGCAGTATTTAGCTACAGATATGCAGGATGTTTCGAGAAAGTAGGAACGGATGTTCAGGAAGGGCCGAAGAGCTACAAAAACCACGGAGGAAGAGCACCAAGTAAAGTTGGAAGAGGAGAAGAAAAGTCTGGAGGAAGAATTGAAAAACAAGGCCAATTTGAAAGAACAAGATATTGTGGTGAAGCGCGACAGAGTCCTGAAGCTGAAAGAAAAAAGTCGGAACCTGATACCGAGAAGTTGGAACAGGATGGACAGAATCCTGTTATTGAAAACCCTCTTAAGAAAGGATGTCTTGGCGTCCCCGGTGAAGGAAGATTCCAACTTTCAGTGTATTGAACGGAATGTCAAGGAGATTTCACATATACTTCCGATCCTGGTGCGTGTATGCCGGACTTACCGGCGACGATGACGCATAGGCTTATTCTGGGGAGTGCATTACGGGATTCTTTAATAGTAATCCACTGATGTAAGGATGGCGTTCTACCGGTAGCCTGGAGCGTGAATCTACACTAGAACGGCACTGTGAAGATGTTGCAGGCAATCATGAGAAAGACTTATCCTCGGAGATTTTCTGCAATTTCGAACTGATTTCGGCATAATTCGGCCCTCGGAACTTTATGACTTCTTTAGCACGACAGACACGAGTTAGCACAGGTGATTCGGAGTAAAGTTTCAGGCCAAGAAAGTTGTCACATGTTTAAGAAATTACAGCTTAAGGGGCCAAAGCGATTGAAGCTTAAGGTGTAACTAGAATTCATTGCCTATTTGAACCCGCTTGGGAGGAGCAGAAATCTGCTCGTTGTCTGTATGTGAGGGGTGCTTGTACGAGTTGTAAGTCAAATAGGGTAGCTGCACAGCTGAGAGGAAAACTCGAAAAAACTAACTGCTTGTTCTGTAGTGCTTGCAGATTGGCATCAAAAGATACTTTCCTTTGTTAGGCCACCATAATATCACCTTGTGGTCTTATTGCGTTGTGGCATTCGGTTGCGAAGTCGGGTATTTCATACGGATACTCATAAATGTCCCACTTACGAATGGTGAAATAGAAGAAATCAATGTGCTTCGGTTCTATGGGCTCAATTCGAAATCAAGCATGAAGAAATCTTTCATGTTAATTGAAAACGCTGAAAATACAGAACATCGACACCACAGGTAGTTACTGCGCGTTGAAATATTCTGGAGCTTAAGCACACATGAAAGATCACGACATGCGTTTGAGCACAGCATATCGTTACGCGGGTAGTCTAAAGGGCGGAGTATATCGTGTCCAGGGTGGACACTGTGAAAGTGGCACAGATCGAGTTCTCACACTAGCTTTTTCTGAAGAATTCGCTTTTGCTAGCTTGAGAACAGGTCATGCTGTTTAAAATTGCAGAAGCTCTGTTCTAGCGATCGAGGAATAACACCACGGCTACATCGATAGTCTTAAGGCCGCTACACTATAGGACGAATACGCTTCTATGGATTCTTCTGTTCTCATTTGTTGCGACAACGAGATCTTTGTGAAGGTCGAAATTCATTGCTAAAACGTGACAGTCTCTGGTTCCTGTGGTCAAAACTGCGGCATTAAGGATGATGTAAGATACTAGTTGCAGGACACTGGAATTTCAAAATTGCCTGCACGAATTGACTATCGTTGACATATGTCAAGTTGTGCTAACCTTTGAGCCATCTTCGAAAGCTATGCAACGCGGGCAAGGACCACGGAGTAATCCTTACGTAGTAGGTTCAAACACAGATTTGGCTTGTTAGTGTCCACTGTCAACAGGGATAGTCATAAATTGATCAAGCTGAGCATCCTGTTCCGCACGTATGGGAGTTCCAGCTCTTCGGAATTCGTTTCCTTCAAAGGATTATGGCTTAAAATCTCTCTGAGTAAAATACTGGTGACGTCAGTAGCTTCTGTATATCGTGAACGAAACTTCCAATTCTGGTGCGCCACGGACTTTGTGTCCTCATTGCCGGTCACAGCTGTCTGTAGCTTCTCCATTGATGGTCCTTGGTTCGACGTAGCTTTGAAATTGACATTTGCACACCCGTCGATCTGTATGCTCGATCTCCTTAGCACGTCTTGAACTGAAATCATGTTTCCAGGAGTCTCAAGAAGATGGGATCTAAGGTTGTTTTAAACAAAGGCTCCTCAATTGACCTATTAAGCCTTACCTAAGGTAAAGGTAAAAAGTATTACGCAGTTACGCAAATACAAATTTACACGATATTCGACGTAATCAACCGCTGAATTCCCGACCCGGAATCTCCGGGTAAAAAACGACCATCCTTGGAACTTGCCTTCGCTCGGGGAAACATGTGTTCGATACGTACCGTCCCTGTTAAGATGCTGCCACTTTTAGCCGTACACGTAACGGTAATATTCGATTCTCTCCACCAGCAGGCGGCAATAATCGAGACTCGGGAGACATTTCCTGGTTTCGTGGTTCCTCAGCAACTTGGGATTACTCTGTTTGCCAGTTATTCCTGAGGGTTGGGAACTCGCTCTTGAAATAGAGCTTACAGAGATGTTCTCGAGGACATCTGGAGTCAAATCGTCAGAGTCGTTATCTCCATTTATAAAACCAGATGCGACGAGTGACCCCAGAAACATTGCTCGCGGTCGACGACCATAAATGACATTCCCCGCTGGAGTTCTTTTCGAGTTCTCAGGCTTACAGATCGTGAATGGTCCCAATGGCCCGATCGAATTGCCTTTCAGCTTCCGTGCAAAGCTGTTTGATTACCAGAACCCCCAGGCAGTATCCTATCCTTGTTGACCTGATTTGGCCAAATGGATTATGTCCTGCACAAGTGCTCTCCCACAAATGCTATTGAAGTCCACCCTCCCACTTCTGTCAGATCTCTGAGCACAGGAATTGTAAGGGATGGACACAACTCTTCCTTTATTTGAAAAAAATTTGCTTAACCACCATCCGCTTCCACCTTCGAGCTCCCACGTTGTGTTCAGCACGAGCCTCGTCGTGCTCGGAAAAGCAGAGGCCGTGGAACAATATTAATTCATAAACCCACTTCCCAGGAGTTTGATGCACCACGTATACGGAATCGTTGATCTACATAGACGAGAACTTAATCTGTTACAATCCACTTCTAGCGTGATATCTCACGATGAGCTCCTGAGTTAGTCAATCTAAATTCAAACATTCACCATATCGCCAGAATGTTCAAGCAAGAAATAACTGAGACAGATTCCAACATTACAAATCCAACTCTTACCAAAAACCGTTCGAATTCTGACCTTCATCTTAAACTGCCTTCAATCTCCAATAATCGCTGATCCATGAACACCAATTGGTATCGATTCAAATCCATCTGCGTGAAGCAAATTTCTCAACATAGTGCACACTAGCCTTGGCCAGCTGGACGCAAATGCGAAGCTCCACTTTGAAACCGTCCACGAGGAATCTGCACGAAACTTCGAGAGTCTGTCCAATGAGCAGATGAGGAAAAGAATCGCATCAGCGGGCTGTTCGTCATCTGAGCAACTTCCTGGTCTTCCCGGAAGGCAGGGGTTTGTGGATAGCACCGATTCCTAAAGTTTTTAGGAGTATCCAGGCCAGGCTTTCACAAAAGACCGGTTCCACAACGTCATAAAGTACTTGATACTGCAATAGTAGTGTAGTTATTGGCCCCACAACTACTGCTAGCTTCTCATGTGCCCCTGGCTTCTTGATAAGAGATTTGATTCCTAAAATCAACCGTGGTCCTAAACCAATTCTGGTATTCCATTTTCACAATTTCAAAACAATGTAATGATTTGTACACGATTTGAAATTTGTGCGAACAGATTTGGCCCGATAGTCCACAGTCTACTGACTCAAGGATCAAGCATACCTTGTACCGCTGATGCAAATTGTAGAGGAACTGCGACTACGTTAGGCGCCACTCGTAGAAACAGCGATAATTCTCTGGAATTCGGAGCTTCGACAACACCACGAGATATAATGAAAATTGTTCTAAAGACGTATGCAAAAGTTCTGTTCATAGCGACAAGTATCAGAGAGGCAAAAGTAGACCTGGACGCATTCGCCCAAACCTTGTACTGTTTGCTTGTGTTAGAAAATCTGCAATCTGTCACATACGTGTCAAAAGATTTACCAATATGTTGACGACTTTCCAGGAGCGCAATACTTATCCAAAACCATCGATCTCATGTCTGCCGCAGTTTGTCATCCTTGCACAGGGGCCATGCTAATCTTCTCTCTATCGTTCCAATTTCATCGGATGTCCCGAAGGGACAAGTTGCTCCTTTTGATCATTATGACTTTGGATCTTCAAAGTGTTCAGGCAGTGACTCGTATGCCCTGCAAGGAGGTTGTGTTTTACTCAGGGAAGTTTCCCATGATCCGCAGTATTGAGACAATCTACTGTAGTAATTAGCAACACAGCAAACATCTTGTGGATCAAATTTCAATCGTGGATAATGAGACGCAGGGAACAAGGTCAGCTGCACTCTATGTATGCTCTTGACTCCAGCTCTGTATTTGTCTCATTATCCCTTTTACACTCCCCTCGACTGTGACTGCCACGCAGGGCGGTTTGATCAATAAGAGGATCGATCAGGTCAGTTAGGCAGATATAAATTTACACGATATCTGAGGTAAATCAACCACTAACAGCTCGCTGAATTCCCGAATCGGAATTTCGTCGTAGAAAACGACCACCGTTTGGACTTGCCACCCGTCGGGGGAACATTTGTTCCACATGTACCTTCCCTGTTAAGATGCTGCCGCTTTTCTCGCAAACGTACTGGTAATACTTGGTTATATGCACTATCAGGCGGCAGTAATGGAGACTCGGTAGACATTTCCTCGTTTCGTCGTTCCTCAGCAAGTTGAGATTACTTTGTTTACCAGTCATTCCTGAGGGTTGGAAACTCGCTCGTCTCGAGGATATGTGAAGCTCGGCAGAATTCTTTATCTCCATTTAGGAGACCAGATGCGACGAGTGACCCCAGAAACATTGCTTGCGGTCAACGACCATAGATGACATTCCCCGCTGGAGTTTTTATGGAGCTATTCCCGCTGACTAAACAATTATCGAGCGATTATGAATGCCATTACGGTCAAACGCCATACAAACATCTTTGTAATGGAAACCAAGCTGGATACCAAGAATTGTTGTCAAATCACTTTGATTGCTTCAATACCCTTGAAGCAATCAATTTCGGACATTATTCCCGACCTCTAGACGAAGAACCTACAACACATTAGGACGTATACTCGCTTCGTTACCTTGTGCCTGAGGACCAGGTAGGGAGGGATGAATCGGAGTCTAGACTCCACGTGCGAGTTTCAAACACGCTCGCACTTCAGGAAGTTGTCAGAACTGCTAGTCGAGCATTCATCACCCGCTGATGAGTGAGTGATGTACTCATCGCTCGATCGTCATTGACTGTAGATACGTTTCCTGATGATCTATCGGGCCAATGAACTTTTTCCTCAAAGACGTCCTGAGTTGCATTGACGAGCTTATTGCGCCGAGAGTGCCGCTGTCCCGGCAAGCCCTGTGTTACCATCCACGATTGAACTTGATCGGCTCAACTAAACAGGAGAAGATTGTTCCGGTCCTGCGGAATCGAAACAATTTTCTACTGTTTGGTCAGTACCGACCTCAGTTCAGGATCTCCGCTGCAGGGACTTGTGGACTCCGGATTGTGATGGTACACTGGAGAAACTGCAACAGACATGACATTGGGGCTTGGAATATTAAATGGACTCATTAATCTGTGAAGTGGTCGGAAAATCGTCAACCTACAGAGAGAATTGGAACCATATCATATTCTAATTTCCAATTTCATCTTTCAGCTCCAGGACTCTCGCGCTTCTCCACAACGTCTTCTCCTTTCAAATTGGCCTCGTTATTCAACTCTTCCTCCAGGCTACTCTTCTTCTTTTCTAACCTTACTTTCTGCTCTTCCATCGTGTTTTTGCAGCTTCTGAATATCCGTTCCTACTTTCTTGAATATCTCCTGCACATCTGCTCAATACTGTTCAATACTGGAATCTCAGTTGAATAATTATCTCCATCAGACAAAGTGTCCCACTGTGGTCCCTGGCCTCATCTCTCCAGAGTTTTGTTTCCGGTTGCGTAGAGAAAAGAAGCTTCGAAGCAGGTTTGTGGAAAAGAAGCTTCAACCTCCAGGAACCAGAGATCCATGCGGATGTTGTGTCCCAATGACCAGAGCAGACCAACTCTCGCTCCAGCGAGTCTATTCAACAGCATCTCTGCTGCGTACAGAACTTCCCTTCAGAACATTTGCTTTGAACAACTTACTGACTGTGGTCAAGCCCTCCTTCAAGTGAGGATACACAAGTTTTACTAGCAACAGCTCCTCCCGACCAAAATTGCCGTAGCATCTCGAGGTAGCCTCTTGGCGATACTTCAAGGAATTGCGGTAGCATCTTGGCCTGATCTATTTGCGGACAACAGACAGGACGAGGCTTTACACATCAGTCGCTACAAAATCTCCCATCACGTGGCAGGTACTTCATATGTACTTACTTGATCAAGTCTTGATAGACTTCCGAGGACCCCGACTTTGGCACTTCGATTTAACTACACCCAAGTTGGCAGAAAGACTTAACAGTACCCTAGGCCTTGCCATGGAGCAACGTGGCAGCTGCCGCTTTAAGAAAGAGAAGGCGACCACGTATGATAACAAGAAGGATGAAACGACCCCATTGTTTCAAGTGGCAACCGACCTGCTAAATGAAATTTATAACGTTCTTCCTCGTGAACAGAAGTCATCGTTGACGAAACCTAATCGCTATGACTTCGCGGTGAATTTTGGGGATGTTGGGCCAATCCTCCGTTTCGAAGTGCATTTTGTTCGTCCCCCACGTATACCACCTAGTTTCCGCAGATTCGGTCAAATCTCAATTCAACCCAGGATTGAAACTCGCCTATTCCACATCTGTTTCGTCCTCACCGGAAAGGGAAGGCGACAGCGTGTGATAACCTGAAAGAAAAGGCGATGGCGTAAAACACTCGAAGGATAGGAAGACTCTATCCAGCCGTACAACAGTAAGACAAAAAGTATAAAATGAATTAATAACAATGACGAGACAAAAGAAATAAAATGAAATTATAATTAGTAATAATAATAATGAGATGGAAAGACCTTCCTCAACCCGGTACAAAGACAGGAGAAGAAACAAGAGGTAAAACAGAGCTAAGCCGCATTAATATCGATACGGAAGAATTACCATACAGCACTCTCTAGACCTCGGTTTCTATATCCTGAGAGCGACAATTGCACAATTCGCACCTCTAAACCGCTGTCGCATACTCATACCTAGTAAGTAGAAAGAGAACATTTAAACTGTATATTCTTCTGCCGTTAAAATAGCGATGAGAATTGCCAGCTGAGCAGAACCGGCGGGCACTTGGGTGGGCTTCAGGCTGAACTCAACCTTTAACCCACTTCTGGTTGGATGCCAATTCAACCAACATCGAACCGGTCGGGAAGGTCAACCTCACCCAAGTTTGGGCAAGCCGAAGAACTCAACTCGAGCTTCTAGTTTCTATTGCGTTCCTATCTGGAGAGAGCAACTACTTATGCTGATATTAGCGAACAGGTCTCCGAATGGCTTGGCTATGGCGTGAGCTTGATCGGGAGGCCTGCGTTATTAGATTTGAGCTCGGACTTGAACGCATGTAACAGAGTGCTTGCCTGGCCTAGTCATTTTAGTGATAGTGTAAATTTGTAAGGAATTGAGTGTAGACTTTGAGAGCTGCTGCGATTCGAGCCGAAGCGAGAAATCAAGGATTATAAAGACAGGAAGGTGAGTGAGTTCGGGAGCAACCTCGAAATCCATCTAGCATTGGATTAACCTGGCGATAAGGGAAATATTTGCGAATTCCAAAATAGTCAAGAGAAAAGAAAAAGAAAAGAAGAAATCCCATGCCAGGTTGGGGAACGTTAGGCCCAGGACGAACATTACCCTGGGCAAATTGAATATTAGTGAGTCAAAGCTGGGACGGGTGGAAACTTGAACTGTCCATAGTTCTGCTACTATCAAGTACACATTACATATCTATTCCCTTTGCATGCTTGTTTCTTCAACTTCCGGCCATGATCAAGCAGCAAGGGACTGACGGGCGATGGTGAGGGGGTTACGAGAACCTACAAGGCTCTGACTTTCGGAAGGCTCCCTGTAACTGCGACTGACATTTTAGGGTCTGCATCAGATCGGGTTGCGGGTACCGATCATTATTTTCCAATGCGATTCTTGTACCACAATGTTCTTATCATGGTTCTTGTACCGGTTATTTCATGTCGCTGCAGGGCTTGCAGGATGGGGACTCTCCATTGATCGCAGATAGGATCTTTTCACATTTGTTCTTCACTTTTACACTATCGGCTTTGTTTTGTTATGTGTACGTTTGTAGGTGTGTTCTTCTATTGGTGTTGGTTTGTTGCTCCAAGGTCAAGCTTATTATTTTTCTAGTTATATCTTGGGTTGTATTTCTTGGGATGTGGAGGATAATCAAGGAGTTTTTTTCACGATGCCTCCACTTTGTTCTTTTTAAAATTTTTCTAGTTATATCTTGGATTGTATTTCTTGGGATGTGGAGGATAATCAAGGAGATTCTTTCACTATGCCTCCACTTTGTTCTTTGGCACCATTTAGCTAGAGAGACTACCACAGGCGGGACTCCTCATGACCCTCTCCTCTCCTTGCTCAGATTCCTCTTCTTGCTCAGGTTCCCCTTACAAAGCCACCCTTACACCTTTACCACATCCACATTGCAGTTCCACAATGAGGAATCTACTTTGGTTGATTCCCCCATGTTCATAGCCGCCCTCCCCATTCACTACCTCTCCTCCTAACTCCCCAAATCCACCACTATCCTCATACTAGGCCCCAGCCCACCTCCCCAACAATGATTGACATCCCTCTCCCTACCCATTGGACCCGCTTACATCTTGCCTCACCAATGTCCTATGCAATCTTGTCTTGATTGCCCATGGATGGGAGTTGATTTGGTACACCATCTAGCTGGATACTTATGGATGAGAGTAGAGGCCACTTCCTTGCCTATCCCTCTAGACCCTCTTCATATACCAACCCTCTCACTATAGACCCCTACTCTTGGCTCCACTCTCTAGATCCCTTTCAGGTCCTCCTACCAAGCTTACCCTGTCCTTGTATGTACACTAGGATCCCTATGCTCCTCCATCATTTAGTGGGATCCACACTTTCTATACTTCTTTGTGCCATCTTGAGAAATGATCAGGAGAGAGATGTTTCTACTTGGAATTTATTAGCTCTATTCCCCTAGTGGACATTGTTTCCTCTATCTCATGGAGGTGCATCTGGACATCATGTGACAACTTCTTGGATTCATCAATTTTTATGCAAAGATTGGCCTGCTTTACAAGAAGTGATTACCAACCAAGCATAGGCTGTAGCTAGATGGATCATAGAGTACCCCTAGGCTCATTCTCCACCTCTAGAGCATTGTCAATAGCATTGTTCCTTGATGTTAGGACAAGCAAGGGAGTATTGGCAAGCAGTCTAAGCACTACCACGCTCTAGACCAACACCCTTCTCTATCAATACTCTATCAACATTACAAGATCTACATCCATCCGCCTCATATGACCTTCCATCCTTTTTCCATGACTTCCATGCAAATGAGTAGATGTAGTTGGTGGAGTCCATCTAAAAATAAACATCTTGACAACAACCACCTTGGTAGCCACCAAACATACCTTTATCAAGCTTGATGGTGTGAAAGGATGCTCTCTATACATAGGGAAGAATGGTGTGACTTGTGTGGAAGCATTCATTGAATTGTTATACACAAATTCCACCAATGGGAGTAAGGTGTCCCAACTCTCTTCCTTATCCAAAGTAAAGCCCCAAAGCATGTCCACAATAGTGCAACTTTCCCTCTCTATTTGTCCATTGGTTTGTAGATGGTAAGCTATGGACATAGCCAATTTGGTTTTGAAGAATCCAAAGAGTGGTCTCCAAAACAAACTAGAGAATTGAGTACCTCTATCTATGATGAGCACTCAAGACAAGCCATGATGGGAAAAAATTACATTTAAGTACAATTGAGCTAGTTACATGGCAGTCACATCCTTGGTGGTAGAAAGTACATGAATCATTTTACTGAGTTAGTCAACAAAGACTATTATGGAATCAAACCCAGAGGTGGTCTTGGGCAATTCACAAACCAAATCCATGCTTACCTTTTCCCAATGTTGTTTAGGAGTGAGGAGAGGTTGGAGGAGTCTTGTAGGAGCTTTATTTAAAGACTTATTTTGTTGAAAAAGTAGGCAGCTCTAAACATATTCCATCACATTGTAGCTTATCTTGGGCCAATAGTAATGGCATTTGATTGTATCCAAGGTCTTATCCATTCCAATGTGACCTGCAATGACAGAATTGTGACATTCTGCTAGGATGATGGCTCTTAGATCCGTATCATCTAGGATCCACAACCTACCATCACAGGGGGTGAGTCTTTGAGTGCTGGTGATGCCTTTGGATGATTGAGCACCTACAATTTGTAGATTAGTTTTGTAACAACAAGAATCTTGGGCCAAGATTCAGTGTTCATTTTGATTTCCACTACCAAATTGTTTGTCACTGGCCTTTGGGTGAATGCCAATTGAGTTGATCAAACAAGTCATCCATGCAAGGTCATGGATATTTTTCTTCACAATTTGTTGATTTAGTCCTTGGTAGTTAATGCACATGCACATTGTTCCATCTTTCTTATTCACAAAAAATATAGGAACCCCATATGGTGATATGTTGGGTTGGATAAACCCCTTTTATAATATATCCTCAATTTGAGCCATACACTCCTCCAACTCTTGAGATGATAGTCAATATTGGGCCTTACACAGAGGTGTATTCCCATGATGTTTCTCAATTTTATGATCTACTATTCTTTTTGGTGGTAAACTTGTAGGTAATTCATCCAAAAAGACATCTTGGAACTCATTGACCACATTTTTCAATTTCTCAAGAATTTGTTGATTGTGTTAGGCACTTTGGACTTCTCTTATTAAACCTATGAAACACCTATCTGTCTTATCAATAGACATGGTCTTTATGACGTATAGAGGCAACTCTTGCCTTTGTGATCTTCCTTTGATCTTAAATAACTTCCATTGACTAGTTTTCACTATTTTTGTTCTCCATTCCACCATGGGGTTGTAGTACTCCATTCACAACATATCTAAGATTGCATCATAACGAGCTAGTTGTATCACTCACCACTTGATTGCTTCTCAATACCCTCTTATAAAGAGTATAACCTTTCTAGGTAATGACTCAATTATCTCTATTTGACCATTAGGTAACTCTACTTCATCCTTCTCTTGTTTCATCCCCAACCTTATTGCAACAAAGCGAGACAAGAAATTATCTTTTGCCCTAGGGTCTATCAACACTCTCATTGGATTGCCTTCTAGTACTCCATTTACAATAATTAATTGTGCATTTATCTTCCTCCTTCTTTGCACACTTGTCTCCTTCCTCCCTCTGCTTTTACTCTTCTTCACCAAGCTAATCAGACCACGAGGTACATTTACTAGTGATCTTCATTTTCCAATGTGGTTTCCATATCTTCCTCTTCAATTTGTCTCTCCATGTGGTTCAGAGGTAGCTTGTATGGAGGATGAGGGCCCCTAGGATGACGAGCACAACAATTGATGGTTATGTGCCCAATTCTACCACAATTGTAACATCGTCGTTGTTCTGCTCAAGCCCCTTCTCCTCATGGGACTCCTTCTGTCCTTTCTTTGACCCGCCCTTGTTCTCCTTGGAGAGGTCTTGCTCCTCTATCTTGAAGTTGAATGTTGCACAATTCCATAGGTATTGGTCCACCAAAATGATGTGTCTCGTCCCAATAGTTTTGCATTGGTGTTATTGCTTCATCTCTTCCAAGCATCCCTACTATTCTTTGGGCGCAGGCAATGGCTTCAAAAACAATAAGAGTATTTTTCAGCATTACCTCTTGGAAAATCCGCTCTTTTAATACTCTCTTGAAATTTTCAAGAGCTTTGGCTAGATTTGTCGCAACTTGTAGATCCAAAAATACCTCCATGTACAATTGTATGTTATTCTTCTGCTTCAACCTCCATAGTTTGGTTTGGGCCATTTGCACAAAATCCACAGATTGAAAATTCTTGAGTAGTCCTTCTTGCATGACTGTCCAAGTGACCTCTCTTTCTTCTACCAACAATGATTGTTCCTAAGCGTCATACCATGTGAAGGCCTTATTGGTCAAGTACCCACACATAAACACACTTTTAGAATGATTAGTGATCTCTACTTTGAACAATCAAAGGTATCAATTAATTCTTGAAATCCATTTTCAACTACTCCCATGGAACTTTTTCCCTTGTAAGCCTTGATGTTGCACATCTTCTTCATTCATATTAACAATGTGGCTTGGTTGTTGATGGGAATTGGTATCATCGACATGCATAACTCTCCAAGTACTTGGATTGCTGGTGCTGGTTGTTGAGACATCTCCCCTTCTTGCATTAAGTGATCCTTCTTGACAACATATACTTGATTTTGTAATTCCTCCATGATCATCTTGATTTCTTGAAACTTGTTCAAAATCCCATGCATTCCTTGCATCAACTCCTGCAATTGCGGCTCCATGATTCCTACACACTATCGAAGTTCACATGCTACTTCCTAGTTCAATAGAGGGTTAGAATGATCACTTTAAAGGGTGCACAAACTATGGAGACTACCATTGGGACCTCAGCAGTTATCACTTGTTGATAATATTCCTCACTAAAATTGTGGACTACAAACCTCCTAAACCTCACTTTTGGTCTAACTACATAATAGACTTCTACTTGCGTGTTGAAAAGGTGAGGATTTGGTACATTCAGATCCATAACATATAATAGAATGTAGATTGTCAAATCACATTCTTTGTCATATACCACCATAGGTTAGAATCATTGGGTTTGGTGAATTGATTAATCTGTCCATGAATTTTGCTCCAAAGTGATAAACTAGCGATACTCTCATTTGCTCATATTGGATGTATATAATCTTGATGTGGAATGAATTCAAGAATGGGAAGCTAGGTGTAGTAAATTTTCCTCCCAGTGCATCCATCCCATCCGCTCTCTAAAGCCCTTCCCAAGTCTAGCAATTGCATTTTGTTCTCTACCTCAAATTACTCAGTATTAGTAGCTCGTGCTCTTCCAAGAGGGGTGATCCACTCTCTTGGATTAAAACACTTGTTCTTATACCATTGTAATACTCCAAGGACAAGAAAAATCTTCAAAAGAGATACAAGAGAGAAAATACATATTTCACACTCAATCCTTTGATGCCCCAAAGGAGCACCTTCTCTTTATTATATAGCCCATGAGGATCTCCTCCAAGGAAGCTCCACCATAGGATTAGATACATGGATAAATGACCTGTCAACAATCTCCACCCTTAGATTATTTGCTTAGATGAGTGACATGTTGGTCATGGTCCCATTTGGTTGGTCAAACAAGCTTTGACCAAAGGGAATATTTTAGGGAATCTTTTAGTGAATCTTCTTGTAGGAATCTCAAAATCATGTAAGTGAGGTACTGTTAGAAAGCTCTCAGTGAGATAAACTAGGGGGAAGGAAGGCCAACCTTTCCTCTATTAGAGAGAGGAATTTGCACATTTTTGAAATCTAATTCATCCATTCAGGCCTCTAAAATTGTCTCTAAAGTTTTTAGATCTATTTTGGCTTCTGCCCTATTAGTAGAAGTACTCTTTTGGTGAAATATCTAGCTTATCGATTTAGTCCATCATGCATAAAATCATTACATATATTACCAAACCAAATTTCATCTCTAGATCATCTATCTAAATATTAGTATTATAGTTCTTGATCGATACAGCCCTCACATGGTATGATGCTTGGGAACAATCATGGCTAGTAGAAGGAAGAGAAGTCACTTGGACAACCATGCAAGAAGAGCTGCTCAGGAATTTCCAATTTGTAGATTCCATGCAAATGGCCCAAACCAGACTCTAGAAGTTGAAGTAGAAGAATAGCATGCAAGATACATGGAGGTATTTTTGGATCTACAAGTTGTGATAACCAGTATGAGTCCAGAAAAAGCTCTTGATAATTTCAACAGAAGACTAAAAAAGAGGATTTGCCAAGAGGGAATGGTGCAAAATCCTTGTATGGTTTTTGAAGCTATTGGTTATGCTCAAAGAATAGCAAGGGTGCTTGGAGCAATAACACCGATGAAAAACTATTGGGCTGAGACACACCATTTTGGTGGACAAGTCCCATGGAATTGAGCAACATTTGGTTCTGAGACCAAGGAGCAAGATCTCTCCAAGGAGAACGGAGATGGGTCAAAGAAAGGAGAGAAGGAGTCCCACAAAGAGAAGGGGCCTAAGCAGAATAACGATAATGTTATAATTGGGGCTGAATTGGGCATATAGCCATCAATTGTTGTGCTTGTCATCTTAGAGGCCCTTGGTCTCCATACAAGCAATGAATTGAAGAGGAGGATATGGAAACCACATCAGAAAATGAAGATTGCTAGTAAATGTAACTCATGGCTTTCTGGCTCGGTGAAGAAGAGTAAAAGCCGGAGAAGGAAGAGGACAAGTGTGCAAAGATGGAGGAAGATAAATGCACAATTAATTATTATAAATAAAATTATAGAAGGAAATCCAATGAGAGTGTTGATAGAACCTAGGGCAATAGAGAATTTGTTGTCTCACTCTATTGCAATAAGGTTGGAGATGGAACTAGAGAAGGATGAGAATGATAAAGTGGAGTTACCTAATGGTCAGACAGAGGAGATTGAGTATTACCTAAAAAGATAATATTCTCTATAAGAGGGTATCAAGAGGCAATCAAGTGGCAAGTGATAACACTAGCTTGTTATGATGCAATCTTAGGTATGCCATGGATGGAGCACTACAATCCCATGGTGGATTAGAGAAAGAAAGTTATGCAAACTAGTCAATGGAAGATCTTTGGGGTTAAAGGAAGATCACAAAGGCAAGAGTTGCCTCTATATGTCATAAGGATCACATCTATTGGTAAGACAGATAGATGTTTCACGGGTTTAATAAGAGAAGTCCAGAGTGCCCAACACAATGGAAAAATCCACGATAAATTGAAAGATGTGATCAATGAGTTCCAAGATGTCTCTTCGGATTAATTACTTGTAGGTTTACCTCCAAAAGGAAGAGTAGATGATAAAATTGAGATACTTCTTGGGAAGACACCTCCTCGTAAAGCTCCATATCAACTATCACCTCATGAGTTGGAAGAGTGGAAGGCTGAAATCAAGGATATGTTGCAATAGAGGTTTATCCAACCCAACATATCACCATATGGAGCTCCTATATTGTTTGTGAAGAAGAAAGATGGAACAATGCACATGTGCAGTGACTATTAAGGACTTAATCAATATATGGTGAAGAGAAAATATCCATTTCCTCACATGGATGACTTGTTTGATCACCTGAATGGGGCAAGGCACTTCACCAGAGTTGATTTGCAAACCTGTTACAACCAAATCAAAATTGAGGAAGAAGACATACACAAAATGACATTTTGAACAAGGTATGGTCACTTTGAGTACTTGGTGATACCATTTGGCCTCACTTATGCTCCAACCACTTTCATGAGTTTGATGAATGATATATTTTATCGATACTTGGATAAATCTGTTATCATTTTTCTTGATGACATCTTAGTGTATAATAGGACACTAATAAAGCACAAGCAACATTTTGGAGAAGTCCTCAAGATTCTATGATAGAATTAATTGTATTCAAAAATCTCAAAGTGCAAGTTTGGCAAATCTGAAATACTACTTAGGGCATAAAAAAAGTGCAAAAGGTATCCAAGTCTTAGTAGATAAAATAGAAGTTATTCAAAAATGGAGTGGTCCAAAAGATCAAACTCAACTCAAGAGTTTCTTGGAATTGACAGGGTTTTATCATTGATTTTGATTTTTCAAGGTTTTCTCCAAGATTTTATAGTCTCTAGCAACTCTATTGGGCAAGGGAAAGAAGTGTGCATGGAGAACCGTACAAGAATCGGTCTTCCAAGAGTTGAAAGACACATTACTACATGCACCAATCTTGAAATGATATGACACAACACATCCAACCAAGATAGCTATAGATGCATCAATTGTAGCAATAGGAACAGTCCTACAACAAGAATGGCAAGATGGGTGGCACCCAATTGCATATTTCTCTTATAAGTTATTACTAGTAGAATCAACTATCACATCATCAAATGAGAAGAGTTGGCCATTGTCTTTACAACTAAGCATTGGAACAATTATTTGGGTGAGAAGGCATTTGTGGTAGAGATGGACCACAAATGCCTCTAGTCTACCTCAAGACACAAAAAGATCTTTCTCATCAAAAAATTTGGTGTGCAAAGTGGAGACAAAAATTAAACATGAAAATCAATATGTAGAAAGCAAGAAGTAACTTGTAGATGCATTCACTCAAATGTAAATGGCAAACAATTAAGTGGTGGAAGTCAAGATGAACCTTCAATTTTGGCCCATGATTCTTGTTGCTACAAAAACTAATCCATAAATTATAGGTGCTCAATCATCCAAAGGTATCACCAATACGTAAGGACTCACCTTCGATGATAATAGGTTATGGATCCCGGATGGTATGGATCTAAGAACCAACATCCTAGTAGAATGTCATGATTCTACCATTGCGAGTCATGTTGGAGTGGACAATACCTTGGATGCAGTCAAATGCCATTACTATTGGCCCAAGATGAGCAATGGTGTGATGGAATATGTTTGGAGCTGCCTACTTTGTGAACAAAATAAAGCTTCTAATCAAGCTACCACATGACTCCTCCAACTTCTCCTCACTCCTATACAACATTGGGAATAGGTAAGCATGGATCTGGTTTGTGAACTGCCCAAGAAAACCTTTGAATTTGACTCCATTGTAGTCTTTGTCGACCAACTCAGCAAGATGATTCATGTGCATTCTACCACCAAGGACGTGACTGCCCCACAACTAGTATAATTGTACCTAGATGTAGTCTTTTCTCATCATGGCTTGTCTCAAGAGCTCATCTTAGATAGAGGTACTCAATTCACTAGTTTGTCTTGGAGAACACTCTTTGGATTCTTCAAAACTAAATTGGCCATGTCCATAGTTTACCATCCATAGACCAATGAACAAACAAAGAGGGAAAATCACACTATTGAGGACATGCTTTGGGGCTTTACTTTGGATAAGCAAGAGAGTTGGGGACACCTTACTCCCATTGGTGGAATTTGCTTACAATAATTCAATGAATGCCTCTACATAAGTCACATCATTCTTCCTCATGTATGGAGAGCATCCTTTGACACCTTCAAGCTTGATGAAGTTCTATCCAATGGCTACCAAGGTTGATGCTATCAACACTTTTTTTTCTAGAATCCAACAAGGTGTGGAGAACACCAAGCACAAGTTGTAAATTGCTCAAAATCAGCAGAAATAGTATTTAGATGCACACTGCCAACACATAGCATTCAACGTGGGAGATCAAGCTTGGCTATCAACCACCAACCTCAAGTTAGTTGGTCCTCATAAGCTCAGACCTTGTTTCAATGAACCTTTCTCCATCCTTTGTCGCATTGGTGCCGTGGCTTATCACCTCAAGCTACCATCACATATGAAGATCCACCCATTTTTTCATGTTTCCTTATTATGCTAGTATGCTCTCCGGCCATCCCACTCTATGCCATCCAAGAAAGTTGACCTTGTCCAACACTTGTTGATGAGACAGAGGAGTATGAGGTCAAACACATTCTCCAAAAACATATCAGTGGTACTCGCCATCCATGTGTGGAATATTTGGTCCATTAGAAAGGGATACCCATTATATAAGGGAACATAGAAGCAAACAACCAACTTGACCAATGAACTAATGTTAGTTCAATCTTTTGAGCAACAAATTTGCAATGAAGGTGTTGCATCTTGAAAGGAGGGAGGTCTATAATACAAGTAGCTAGACATATTATTTGGAGGTGAAAATGGGCTCAGTAACATCTAGAAGAATGTTGTGTACAATGGGCTAAGAAGATCAAATAGAAGTGTCACAAATAGAGTACTTCTACTAATAGGGCAGAAGTAAAAAATAGCCTGAAAAATTTAGAGCCAATTTTGGAGACCTAAACAAATGAATTAGGCCTCAAAAATGGAAAAATTCTTACCACTCAAGGATGGAAGGGCTTGCTTTCCCCCTTATGATTTGTCTTGTCAAGAGCTTTCCAATGGTACCTCACCCATGCAATTTTGAGCTCCCTACAAGAATATTCCCTAAAGATTCCCTTTGGTCAAACTAGATAGGACAAGGATTGACATGTCATCCATCCAAAGAACTAAACCAAATATAGAGCTTATTGACAAGTCACCAATCCATGTACCTAATAGAAGGGTGGAGTGTCCTTTGAGGGGATCCTCTTTGCTATATAATAAAGAGAAGGTGCTCCTTTAGGGTATTGGAGTATTGAGTGTGAAACTTATATTTTCTCTCTTGTATCTCTCTTGGAGAGTTCTCTTGTCCTTGGAGTATTATACCGGCTCTCCCAATCTCTCAATTTATCCCCTCACCTTTGCCTCCTTCTTGATAACCCTCAAAACTATGCTAACCTTTGAAGAGTAGTACTCTCCCCTATATAATGATGCATCTCCCACTATGTTAGTATACTCTCCCTCTCACATTACAATATCCTCCTCTAGCTTGAACTAATCCTCCTCCTCAATTAGTCTCCTCTCATAAGTCCTCACAATCAACTCCTCCTCAACTAGACTACATTCCAAGAACTCCCTCTCCACCTCTCCCAAAGAGGATATGATTATCTCTGAATGCTCTAATGTCAAACGTAGGAAGTGTCTTTGGCTCAACCTGAACCTCAACTCTCTCTCTATGATGGATCATCAATGTGAACCTCATGGTGCTCATGAGAACTATGAGCTCATTCCAAGAACTCCCTCTCCACCTCTCCCAAAGAGGATATGATTATCTTTGAATGCTCTAATGTCAAACGTAAGAAGTGTCTCTGGCTCAACTTGAACCTCAACTCTCTCTCTATGATGGATCATCAATGTGAACCTCACAGTGCTCATGAGAACTATGAGCTCTAACAAACAACTATAAGGTGGGCATGAGGAGGATGACTTGTACACAAATACTCAACAATATCAAACCAAAGAGCAAACACACCAAGTCTATATACAAGGAAGATTCATCTATAACAAATATAGTGGCATCCATCATCCATGAAGGTTTATCCATGAGTTCTAATTTATAACTTTGTCCAAGAAAAACTTATAAAAAATTCCTCCATTCTTAAAATAAGAGTACATGCCTAGCCAAAAAAAACTCAAAAGATGTTTGCAAGAAAAATTTTACTCACCTTTGTCATGATCACGTGCCTTCTCTTCCTCCTCTTCACTCATGGACATGCATCTCCTCCTCTTTGTAGCCAGTGCCACATACAACCTCATCCTCACTTGCAAGTCCTCTCTCCATGAACAAGTGTGTGAGAATGTACCCTACATGAGTCACACAAAATCACCTACCATTTGGGTGATAAAGCTACCTATGGACTATAACCAACTCTACCTCAATAGAAAGTAGCATAAGCTCTACCCAATCATAGTCCACCAAAGTAGATCTAGCCATCTAACTCTTCACTATCAAAATGATGTTCCCATGTACCACCTTGGGATGCCTAGCTGGAAAAAGAAGTGAACATAACATCTAGAAAAAGGACCTGAAGGCAAGATATTCATACTACCTTGACAAATATCTTCAAGCTGTCCAATCTCTAGCCGGAAACCAATCTTCCATCAAAGTATTTGGAATTGTCATCTTCCTCCTAGTGCTCCCTTAGGCAAACAACTTGCCTCATGTGTCATGAAAGTAGAGAGAGATAGCTCATTCCTTCTAGCTCTCTCTCTATGAGTGTCCTTATTAAGTTCTAAAAAATTCTGTCCACAATGATACTTGAATTCACACACATCAAACAAAAAAGCATGTTAACAAACTAGAATTAATAACCCTGAACTATGAATAAATTTAAACCTTATTGCACTGCCAAGGCCCCTCATAGGTTTTTCCCATGTGCTTCTCTTCAACCGCTATTTGATACATTTCTGTTGCCATTTTGGCTGATTTCAAGCAAATCTATTGCCTTTGACAAAACTCAATGTTGCATACTAATCGTATAAACAATAAGAACAGGTAATTTGTGTAGTGTTCATATTTTTGCATTATTCCATGTTTTTCTAATTTCAGCTTTGTTGTAAGGAAATGATAGCTTACTTCACTGTTTTATAAGAAAAGGCCTTAGATGTAACATTCTTTGGAGTTGTGCCTGTTGAGTCTAAGAACTTGAGCAATAAACACAAGCCAGAACGGCCCCTCTATGAAAAGAGTCTTCGTATGAGTAGACATTTAGGTAGGAAGAATAGCGTATCATTACCACCAAGAGAAAAAAGATTGATATATATATCGGGACTATCATTTATACTTTCATACCTTTAGTTATATAAGTTTTTGAGCATCTTCTCCACCAATTTAATGACATCCTTTGAGTAGCAAACGCGAGGAATCTTGTGTGATATGTACTTTTTATTTTAAATTTGAGATCCTGAGTCTTAATCACTTTCCAGTGCTCTCAAGTAATGTGCTTTCAAAGACTGGCAATAGCAATAAGAATTCCTATCCTGAGTAGTACATACTCTCCCATCTACCAAACGTACCTTGGGAGACTTATATCACACAATTCAACTTTAGATTATTTAGTTTCTTTAGTTTGTTTTGCGTTGGAGTTCTTTGTTTTGCATAGAATTTAAGTTTATTTCTGTGGATCATTCTTCATTTCTAGTGCCTTGTATTTCTTTCTCCGTCTTCATCGGGGTATACTACTTGGCTCTGTTTCACCCCATCATGTAAGACAATCTCATAGGTATCAAAATTGAACAAATCGTTAATTTGCAATTGTTCCAAGCAGGCAGTGTTTAGTGTTCCATTTACAGCCCTGCACTGTCACTTAGCTCGTCACCTCCCTGGACCCAAGGAATTCAACCCTCCCATCATCTATTTCAGATTTGTCAACTCTCTATTTTCGAACGACCGGCTCCGCTCAATTCCACAAGGGAGTCCCGAAGTCCCCAGTTTGTGCAAGCGATGAACTGCGATGTTACTCGTGAAATTGGATCCTCATATTACCATAACCGGTTACAACAACATCTCGATAGCTGCTGGTTAAATTTAACAAGTAGGACTCTCATCCCATCTCATCCGTCAAGGAAATGAGGTACTGTAAGTCGTTCTCCTAACTTGGGCTACCGTTAAGTCTTGGTACTGGACGAGGAACGAATGTTTTACTTTTCCGTGCTACTTCATTGTTGTCGCATTAAGGTCCTGTCGTCAGTTCATGATGAAGGACCATGGTGATCACCGGCTGCTTTTGTATGTCACCATTTCTGCATTTTAGATTGCCAGCGAATGAAAGAAGAAACGGAATATCCGATTCTCCAAATTCCCATATTTCACGGCTACGCCGCGAGAACGAGGAATTGTACCATGCGGATCAGTGTTCGCAGAGTGATCTAAAGCGTTCCCGGCTTATGTGGGAGTTTTCCGGAGTGTGCATGACCTTCACCGGAAATGAAACTGGTTGTACTGTATGCATGTCTATTCCCGAAAGTAGCAGATAATTGTCAGGACAATGCTCGTCGAATCCAGTGGATCCAATACTTGTTGGCAATTTGACAGGTTCTGTTGACAATTCTTACCTGCTCTTGAGTAAAAGCGGCCTGACTATTCCTTGAAATCTGTGAATCTTCGTGTTTGTCTGTTTGTACAGTCCCTCTTGCTCATCGGGAGAACGAAGTTGGTCAGAGGAGTAAGCGCTCTCGTTCGGAGTAAACGTAGAACGCGTGGTAGAAGAAGTTTTCTGCAATTGGACAAACTGATCCTGAGAATTTGTTTCAGGTCAACTTTTGTGTGGCTTGCACTCGCTGATTACAGCGACAGGTCTGGATTCGGAGGAATACAGTTTCGTGCATCAGCTGCTGTTGCAGATTGACTATCGAAATTTAGAGTCTACAATGACTACCAAGGTTCAAATTCCAACTCTTTGAGCTGAGATGGGATTCTTCTGGTGGGATTGTCGGAATATTCTAAGTTTCTCTGAAGACATCTTTGAAACTTATACAGTGGAGATCTAGACATTTAATTTGGTAAGTAGGAGCTCTGTGTGTGGATATAAACTATGATTGGATCTAAGAAGCGTGAGCTCTTTGTCTCTGTAGATCAATGATTCACTGTACCAGGTACATGGATAAGATGCTGGGGAGTGGGATTATGAACTACTGTTGTTCCACGGTCTCTGCTTGTCTGAGTACGAGGACGCTTACAGGACAACGTGGGAGCTCGAACGTAGCAGCGAATGGTGGTTTGGCGATCTGATTACTGAAGAAACACGCGTTTTGTCCATCTCTTACGATTCTTGTGCAAAGAGGTCGGATAAAACTGGAAGGGTGGATTTCAATAGCATAGGAAGAATACTTGAGCAGGGCATAGTTCATCTGGCCAAAGTAGGACCGATAGGAAGTCCTGTGATACTGATAGGGCACTGCCTTGGCGGTGTGGTCATTAAAAAGCTCTGGGTGGAAGCTGAAAGGCGATTCAATGAGGCTCAAGACGGGTCCAGTAAAGAACAATTGGATCGGTTTCTAATAAATGTTAGGGGAATCGGGGTACTTGGCCATGCCACTCGGTGGTTTCTATTTGACATAGCATAGTTGGTCTTGAAGGGGGTTTTGAGATTTGAGGGTGAAGTGAAGTGGGTCCAGATGCAAGTCCACAGCAAAACAATGGCAGGGGTGATATCTATATCAAATGCTAAATTTGCAACGGAAAAGTTTGATGGAAAAACAATTTTGGACTTTGGCACCGGAAGATGAAGGACCTTCTTGTCCAATAAAGACTGTGGAGAGCACTAAGAAAAAGACAATGTCCATATTTATAGTCCCTTTCAAGTAATGAAGTATTCACTTCACAACTGCCCAGTGTTGTTGCCCTGGATTAACCATGTATCTACTCACCATACTCACCGCATACGAGATATCTAGTGCAGACCATAATATACATTAAACTCACAACAGCGCTAGCAAATGGTTTTGTCCATCTCTTACGATTCTTGTGCAAAGAGGTTGGATAAAACTGGAAGGGTGGACTTCAATAGCATAGTAAGAACACTTGTGGAGGACATAGTTCATCTGGCCAAAGTAGGACAGACAGGAAGTCCTGTGATACTGATAGGGTGATAGGGTACTGCCTTGGTGGTCTGGTCATTAAAAAGCTCTGCGTGGAAGCTGAAAGGCAATTCAATGAGGCTCAAGACGAGTCCAGTAGAGGACGATTGGATCGGTTTCTAACAAATGTCAGGGAAATCGGCTACTTGGACACGCCACTCGGTGGTTCCAGTTTGACAGACCACCTAAAAAGCAGAAAAAGCCTACTTGGAAAGGACAACTATGATGGCCCTGTGCTTAAGTATCTCAAAAGGTCAAGTAAGTGGCTGATGAAACTCAATGGAGATTTTTACATGAGGGTACTTGAAGGAGAGTGGAAGCAGCATGCTGTAATGGCAGCCAATTCAACAACGGTAAGAAAGTAACAATCTGCGTGTATTGGATGGACCTCTTATTATGGGAATTGGAGAGAGGTTATGTCTAGTATTTTAACAAAATAGGATTACTACGAGATCAGAGCATTGAATTTATTTGACGTTGTGGGAAGAAGAGGTGCTAATCTCTGAATATTTGTTCGATCAAGAAATGGGGCAGCATAGAGTGGCCAGCAGGGGCCATTCAGGTTGTCGAGGAAGAATCTGCACGACAGTGCAGAGAAGAGATGGTGACCGTCGGAGGGGACCACTTTACAGTGCTAAATGCGCATAATACCCTTGTCAGGCGTCATATCAGAAATCTTATACAGGGGCGTGCTAACTGATCAAAAACCGAGAAATCCAACTGGAAGTGGTGATTCTGTGGTGAGAAATTTGTCTAGTATCTCCTCTGTTCTACTTTTCACAGTTCTACGGTTAAAGGGCCGGACACCAGAAGTACATGTCTTTTATCATTGCAGTATGCAGTCGATGTTTTAGCAAAGAACAAGAGTAGAGCCAAAGCAATAAAGTTTCTACGTTGGCTTAACTCAACCTTTATCACCTGTTGATTGATGTGGACGTCATACCTGAGAAGACTAATTAATCTCCTGGTGTTCCGTATTATACCAATAAATTAACTGGATCTGTTCTATGTTATATTGATATGGAGAAGTGTTTTTCTTATCTACACAATATTTCAATCGCCGCCCCAAAATGACCAAATTAATGGAGAAATGGGAAATGTCAAAGAGCAAGCGTCGGGCAGTGACAATGTGACGAATCAGCTCCGGAAGGTCCAAACGGGAAGCTTCCCTAGTAAACAGCAATGGGTACGCATGCTTCAACAAGGTTACTTGCATGGTGCGAGTTAGCTTACTCTGTGTTACTTGGTGCATGATGTCATATTAGTTCTTTAAGCCCAGTTTTCTTTTCGTGCACTTGTTATGTTTGGCTTGCTATAAGTGACTTGCTTGATCAAGAGAAGGGCAAATCTTGACTGATGGAAACTCCTTACTGTATCATGCGGATATATATTCAGTCACTTCTAAGGTTGAGTACTAAAGTGACTAGATATCTTGAGTGGTCAATACTCATGAAGTCAACCAGGTCTATATTCAGGAGTTTAGACAGATGACAGAGGGACTATCCCTGTGTTTGTATATATATACATATGTGCAATGGAAATAAAGGTTCGAAGGCTGGTGTGAGCCTGTTTCAGCCGTGGAGGTAGCTTCCGGGACAGGGAGTGAACCACGTTATTTCCTGTTAGTCCTCTGATTTATGTTTAATGGGCCTTATGATGTGCTATTGCGAGAGGTCCCTTGGGACTGTATTTTCTAACAATTGGTATCAGAGCTTAGAGCTTAGTTGGTCCTGAAGAGGGTCTTGAGATCTGAGGGTGCAGGGAAGTGGGTCCAGAAGCAAGTCCACAGTAAAGCAATGGCAGGGATGATATCCATATCAAATGCTAAATTTGTTGTGGAGAATTTTGATGGGAAAAACTATTTTGGACTTTGGCAACTGAAGATGAAGGACCTTCTTGTCCAGCAAGGACTGCATAGAGCACTGAAGAAGAAAAAGGAGGACAAAAGTGATGAGGATGGGGAAGATGAAGATGCAGATCTGAGAGCTATTAGCACTATTAGGTTGAACCTTGCTGATGAAGTGCTATACAATGTTATGAATGAGGAATCTGCACCAAAACTATGGGCCAAACTGGAAAATCTTTATATGACCAAGTCTTTGACAAACAGACTGTTTCTTAAACACAAGTTGTATATGTTGAGGATGAAGGAAGGCCAGAGTATTATGGAGCACCTCAATGCTTTCAAAAAAATCATTTGTGAGTTGATGAGCATAAAGGTTAATTTAGAAGAGGAGGATAAGGCATTGCTGTTATTGACTTCACTTTCTCCATCATATGAGCATCTGGTCACAACTCTTCTATATGGGAAGGATGATATAAACTGTGAGGAGGTCACTTCAGCATTATTGTCCAATGAGATGCAAAAAAGACCCAACCAAGAAAAGACAAATTCAGAGGCTCTATTTATCAGAGGAAGGACAAGAGAGAGAGAGATCAGATCAGGAGTAAATAAAGATCCAAGTCTAGAACTGGAGGTTTCAAAGGCAAGTGCTGGATTTGTGGGAAGGTTGGACATTTCAAGAAGGATTGTAACAACAAGAGGCTTGAGTCCAACAAGGATAAAGGTCAACTTTCAGATCAAGCAAGCATTGCTGAGTCATCTGGAGTTGTGGATGATGTTCTATGTGTTACCCAAGACAAAGATCAATTTGAGGAGTCAGGGATATTGGACTCAGGTTGCTCTTACCATATGTGCACAAATAAGGAGTGGTTTCATGAGTACAAATCATTCAATGGAGGATCTGTAATAATGGGGAACAACATGGCTTGTAAAGCTATTGGCATTGGTCCAATACATATTAAGATGTTTGATGGTATTGTGAGAACTCTTGCTGATGTGAGGCATGTTCCTGAGTTGAGGAAGAATTTGATATCACTGGGCACTTTGGACTCAAATGGTTGGAGGTGGGGAGCAGAAAATGGAACACTCAAGGTATCAAAAGGAGCATTGGTTGTAATGAAGGGCAAGAAGATAGGAAACCTTTATGAGCTTGTTGGAGAGACCATCACTGGAGGAGTGGCAAGTACTATTTCTGAAAATGAAGATCCCAAAGATCTTACTCAGTTATGGCACCTTTGTTTGGGTCATATGAGTGAAAGGGGTCTAAGTGAATTGTCCAAGCAACAACATCTGAAGTGTCTTAAAAGTTGTAAGTTAAAATTCTGTGAGCATTGTGTAATAGGAAAGCAACGGAGGGTAAACTTTTCCACAGGAGTTCATTGCACAAAGGGAATTTTAGACTATGTGCATTCTGATGTTTGGGGCCCTGCACCCATAGCTTCAAAATCTGGAGCATTATATTTTGTATCTTTGGTGGATGATTACTCTAGAAAAGTATGGGTCTACACCATGAAGCAAAAATCAGAGGTCTTCTCTCTCTTTAAACAATGGAAGGTGATGATGGAGAAACAAACTGGAAGGAAAGTGAAGTGTTTGAGATCTGATAATGGTGGAGAATAAAAATCTGGAGAGTTTGATAGATATTGTAAGAGTGAAGGGATAATCCATCACTTTACCATACCGGGCACTCCTCAACAAAATGGTATGGCAGAGCGGATAAATCATACACTCTTGGAGAAAGCAAGAAGTATGTTAAGCAATGCCAGATTGGAGAAGAGTTTTTGGGCAGAAGCTATAAGTACGGCTTGTCATTTGGTAAACAATTCTCCCTCTACTGCTATTGAGTGTAAGACACCTATGGAAAAATGGACAGGTAGGCATGTTGATTACTCTTCACTTAGAGTATTTGGATGCATAGCTTATGTTCATATTCAACATGAATAAAGGACAAAGTTAGATCCCAAATCTAGAAAATGTATATTCTTGGGAAATGAGAGATATACAAAGGGATATAGATTATGGGATCCAGAAATTTTTTGTCTTGTTGTGAGTAGGGATGTAGTTTTTGATGAGACTACTACAATGAAGGCTATTACTATAACAAAAGAAAAGAGGAAACAAATTCAGTTACATTTTGTTAAGATAGATATTGATCTTGGAAATGAAGACATATCACCTCATGTAGATCTACCAAGTGAACCATTAGAAGAGCAAAGCCCAGAAGTGATTCATGAACGTAGGTATCCAAATAGAGATAGAAGACCTCCAAAGAGATTTGATGATTCATTTGTAGCTTATGCTCTTCTTATGGAGAATGGTGAGCTTCTTCATATGAAGAGGCAATGCAAGATCAAGAATTTCAAAAGTGGCATTGTGCAATGGAAGAGGAGATGAAGTCTTTGGCCAAGAACCAAACTTGGAGACTTGAAAAATTGCCTATGGGAAAGAAGGCAATTGGTTGCAGATAGATATTCCGGAGGAAGGAACAACTTCCAAAATCAGGTGGAGATAGATACAAAGCAAGGCTTGTAGCAAAGGGTTATAGCCAAACAAAAGGTATTGACTTCAATGAGATTTTTTCACCAGTGGTAAAAATCTCTTCAATTCGTGCACTATTTGCAATAGTTGCATTGCATAACTTGGAGTTGGAGCAACTAGATGTTACAACTGCTTTTTTACATGGAGAATTGGAGGAGGGGATTTACATGCATCAACCTGAAGGTTTTGTGGTACCAAGGAACTAGAATCTGGTTTGCAGGTTACAAAGGTCTTTATATGGACTAAAGCAAAGTCCAAGACTTTGGTACATGAAATTTGATGCTTTCATGTTGAAGCAAGGATATCACAGAAGTGAATCAGATTGTTGTGTGTACCTCAAGAAGCTACATGGAACTAGATTATTTGATTTAATCATCTTGGTACTATATCTGGATGATATGCTGATTGCTGCAAGGATATGGTTGAGGTGGAGAAATTGAAAGCACAACTTGGTAAGGAGTTTGATATGAAGGACTTGGATTCTTCAAAGAGGGTACTTGGGATTGAAATCCACCGGGACAGGAGCAAGGGAAAGTTATGGATATCTCAAATGAGATATTTGGAAAAATTACTTGCTCGGTTTGGCATGGAGAAAGCAAAACCAGTGAACACTCCAATGGCAAGTCATTTCAGGATATCATTGGAGCAATTTCCATCAAATGAGGAGGAGAGAAAAGTAAGTCCAACATTCCTTATGCTAGTGCTGTTGGGAGTTTAATGCATGCTATGGTCTGCACTAGACCAGACATCTCATATGCTGTGAGCATGGTGAGTAGATACATGGCAAATCTGGGCAAACAACATTGGGAAGTTGTGAAGTGGATACTTTGTTACTTGAAAGAGACTTTAAATATTGGCATTACCTTTGATGTGAAGAAGGAACAAGAAGGAGGAATTACAGGGTACGTAGATTCTGATTTTGCCGGAGACTTGGATAAGAGAAGGTCTACAATAGGATTTGCTTTTACACTTGTTGGTGGTGCCGTAAGTTGGAAGTCTACTCTCCAATCTACTGTTGCTCTTTCTACTACAGAAGCAGAGTATATGGCAACAACTGAGGCTGCCAAAGAGGCAATATGGCTACAAAGATTAGCCAAGGATATAGGACTCCCTAATATGAAGTCCACACTCTTTTGTGATAGCCAAAGCGCTATTCACTTGGCAAAGAATCAAGTATATCATTCAAGGACAAGCATGTTGATGTGAGACATCATTTTTATCAGGGAAGCTGTGACAAATGGTGAAATCAATTTACAAAAGTTTGGCACAGAGGTAAACGCAGCAGATATGTTGACTAAACCTGTTCCTGTTGAGAAGTTCAAGTTATGCATGAACTTGCTTAACGTTCAATGTTGCTCTTGGGGATGATAAGATGGATACAAGCAAAAGGTGGAGTTTGTAATGTTTGGCTTGCTATAAGTGACTTGCCTGATCAAGAGAAGGGCAAATCTTGACTGATGGAAACTCCTTACTGTATCATGCGGATATATATTCAGTCACTTCTAAGGTTGAGTACTAAAGTGACTAGATATCTTGAGTGGCCAACACTCATGAAGTCACGCAGGTCTATATTCAGGAGTTTAGACAGATGACAGAGGGACTATCGCTGTGTTTGTATATATATACATATGTGCAATGGAAATAAAGGTTCGAAGGCTGGTGTGAGCCTGTTTCAGCCGTGGAGGTAGCTTCCGGGACAGGGAGTGAACCACGTTATTTAATGGGCCTTATGTGCTGCTATTGCGAGAGGTCCCTTGGGACTGTATTTTCTAACAGCACTGTGAATGGCATTACTAGGCTGTCCGGGTTATGATGCAGAAACTAAGGTGCTCTGCTTTTAACTCCAATGTAGTGCCTCCAGAAGTAAATTAAAAATAGGCCACGAGCATTGGTTGAGGTTGATGACTGTGGGGAAGTTTTCAGGTTGCTGTAGACTGGGAATCATTTGTACGAGCTCCGCCGACCTCCTGAGATTGAGATTGCGATGGAACTCTATTTCTTTCTGGGCCTGCAGCCACGTGGAGATCTGGGAAAAGGGAAGGAGAACGTCTACAGTGACAGCACATTGATGTTGGGAGACAATCATTCCTGGCTTGGAACCTGGCTCCTGGAAGCATTCCCGAAAGCACACATACTGGCTGTGTCATATGCTAACCCCGAAAGTTTTACGACTGTCGAGAAAGTGGTGGTATTCTTATCCGGAAAATCCGACTCAGAAGGACTTGATATCCACCTTCTTACTGAGAATCTGCAGTCCTCCGTTAATGTCATACATAATCCTGGCCGCCGAATGGTGCTAGTTAGACACTGTGTTGGAGCTCTTGTAGATAACGAGTTGATTAAAGTTACATCTGCAGATTCAGCCTCAAAGGACTTCTCGATCTATATACAAGGTATTGCATATTTTGCAACTCCCATGCAGGCTGTGTCGAGCGCATAAATAATTACTCCCATGGTGGTGGACGAATGTTATCTAGTGGTTTTCTGGGAAGGCTAGTAAATCGCAAGGGGATCATCGTGGCGCAAGCAGCACGGGTGAATATTGAGCAGGATCATCTGAAGGCAACGCTAGGCTGGAAGCGAACTTGCGTTGATTGCGACTCGGCCGACACAACAGGTCCTTCTTCCAAGCCATCAGTTCTCGCGTTTCAACGTACATGCCTCATTTCTCGCTAAACATCCGTTAGTATGTTGCCATATACTTGCGCGTATAGAGAGAGCCGGAGGACGTTGAGGGACCTCTCTGGACTTGTATATACTATTCAATATATCGTATATCGTATCACGGTACGATGATCGTGGATGAAGCTTCCGCAAGCCACGGGATACATCGCAGCTCTGTTGTCCCTGTTGCGGCTGACCATTTCACGATCTGTACGCCCAATAGCCGGGAATCGAATAGCTTCCAGTATCTTGTGCTTTTCATCCGCACCGCAATGGATGAGTTAAGCCTTGCAAAACTACGTACCTCTCCAAAACCAGAAAAATTGTAAGAACAAAATTTTAGTAGCTGAGATTGTAGATTATTCATCGATGTCCGGAGTTATGATCATGAGAGATCTGCAGTACACATCCCATGGAGCAGGTTTCTCCACGAAACCTGACTCCTCTTGATATGTTTACGTCTGCAGGCACAAAACCCGAACATGAACGTAAGACGGAAGAAGCGCCCAGGAATTGCCGTGATTATCGCAATGGAAGCAGGGAAGCTAGGTAGCGAAAGCGACGGGAACCGGTTGCAGGTCTTAGTTCAGGTTTTGGGTTTGCACGGCGTCAGATTGTCCGGTGGAGATGGTTCGTCAACTTCCTTCGGGGTATTATCAGACTACAGATGTGCACGACATCTTCCAGAAGTTCAAGAAAGAAGTTCAAGCAAGGGCCAAAAGGCTAAAAAGACTTGGAAGAGGAAAAGAAAGCGATCCTGAGAAAGGAGAAGTTGGAAGAAGATCAGCTCTTTCAGCTCATCAGTGAGCTGAAACAGGCGAAAGAGGAGAAAGTCAAGGAGCTGGACGAGCAAATTCAACAGATGGAAGACAACATCGAAACTTGAACCGGGATGGACAACTCCCTGCCATTAAAGATTATCTCAAGAAACGGTTGTCCTGGCGTCCCCCAGTGACGCGAGCTTCCACGGACGTAATTTGTGGTTACCGTGGGGCGGGTTATCATGCCAAACTGACCGGCAACTTACAAAATAAAGCCCTGTGAATTTTGGACCAAACCCTCTAAACGTTATTTCATGATTTAGAGGATGTTAGACGGGGTGACATGTGCATGCAATATTAGTTCATCCGTTGGGATGATCCATTTCCCATTCCAGTTCATTTTAGTCATGATATATGTTACTGTCGCCGCCTCTATGTTATTGTGGATTGATATTCTGGTAATATGAAAATATGTAGTTATGAGTGCTGTGGAGTTGTGAGTGTAGGGCAGTGGATATCAATTTAGGTTTTACCGAGATCAGAGTATGCAATCACGGGATCATGAGTTTATAGAGCTTTGTTATGATTTCTTTGTAGAAAATTGCATTAAAGAGTCATCCGAAGGGTGTTACGCAGTTTTTGGGCTATATAACGACCACCTTCTTGTTGCAATCCACTCCCTTTAGTCAAGTTATATACCTTCAACTATATTCGATGAGTATATGGGATCTGGTTAAGAGGAACGAAAAAGAAGTGTAAATTTTAATGTCATATATTGCATTCTTGATAAGTGTAGTATACGCTAAAACATTCCCGTTATAAACTCTATCTGCAGCTCCTCAAAAACCGAATTTTTCTTAAATTTAGGACAAAATAGATTTTAAAAGAAACTGCATCTAAACGTCCAGATATCACAAAAGTATGGATATTTGAATAGGTTACTCACTTCTTTCGAAAACACTTCTTATAAGGATCTTCCTAATTTAATTTTCACTGTAGGTAAGATACTTTCCCTGAAACATGATAGCAATGAAACCAAGAGATTATGAATCTAAGAAAAAAGAAATACCCGAGCAACGGAAATGAAATTAGAGTTCTCCTAGTTACAAGCTCATGCGCATTTGATTTCATCCAGACAATGCCGAGCAAGTAACATAGATCGCCGGTTACGTTCTAGGGCCACGAGTTCCCATCCTCAATGCTTACATTGTATTTCATTCTGTGGAAAAGCAGACATAAGGATAGATCGATTGAAATTCCAACAGATTCATGCTCCATGGTCAGTAGTCCACACCACAAGCGGAATTGAGAGGTCCAGTCAGTTTGAGCATTGGCAAACTACCGCATTGAATTTGAAGTTGTAGTCTTTTCCACAGGGACTATTACATATCAACTATGAAATAAAAAACCAGTAATATTCATGATTGATATCAGTTCTATAGCTATTGGTTGGGCAGTAATGCAAGATGATGAAAATGGAAATTAATATCATGTGCATTTGGGTAGGAAGGTGTTGAGTGAGTATCATAAAGTTTACTCTAAGTAAAATGGGAATCATGAAGAGTGGTTACAACAATCAAATTTGACAAGTACTACTTAAGTGGCACACCTGTTATAGTAGAGATAGAGTATTTGCCACTATTGGAGATGATTACAAAGTGTAATACATTACGATTGCTAAGATGGATTACATATATCGTCTTTGAATTCAGAATTTAGATGTAGCAAGCATAAATGTCCCTATAGAAGATATGCTATATCATAGACTCTTCAAAATGAAGAGTCTATGATTGAGGACTCTAAAGATGTAAGTATTATTTTTCTTTTCAAAGGTTCAAGTAAGGGAACATGAGTATCCTAAGTTCTTTATGGAGTAGCTTTTTGAAAGAAAATGCTTGGATCTTGGGTGTAACTTTAACTCCTTGGCCAAGCAACTAGAGTGTAGTGATGCTTGATACAAACAACTAAGGCGAAAAATGTATACCTACCTTCTAGAAGGAGATTATTTGTGTAAGAGAGAAAAATGGAGGGGCAAGCCTCTACAATTGGTTTTATGCAAGATGGATGCACAAAAACTATTGATCAAGAATTCATAAGAGCTTAAAGGCTGGACATAAGGGTATCCATGCAACCCTTTCCAAGCTGAAAGAAATTATTAATGGCATAATAGGTACAAAGATGTAATTCAATTTGTGGAGAGGTGTTAAATCTACCAAATATACTTAGACATTCAACATGGGGATGGATTGCATCCTACTTATCTTCTTGCTATGCATTTCAAGTTTGTTGTAGATCTTATTACTTGTCAGTTGGGATATGGCAAATGCAGTATCTCGTTTTGGCACAAGAGGATTTGTCTAACCAAGTTGAAGGATGTGCCTTAAGGATACTAGGGATTGTGTTTTCTAACAATTGGTATCAGAGCTTAGTTGGTCCTGACAAGGGTCTCGAGATCTAGTGGTGCATTGAAGTGGGTCCAGAAGCAAGTCCACAGCAAAGCAATGGCAAGGGTGATATCCATATCAAATTTGCAGTGGAGAAGTTTGATGGAAAAACCAATTGTGGACTTTGGCAACTGAAGATGAAGGATCTTCTTCTCCAGAAAGGACTGCATAAAGCACTAAGAAAAAGACATGAGGAAAAAAGTGATGAGGATGGGGAAGATGAAGATGGAAATGCAGATCTTAGAGCTATTAGCACTATTGGGTTGAACCTTGCTGATGAATTGCTATACAATGTTATAAATGAGGAATCTACACCATAACTATGGGTCAAATTGGGGAATCTTTATATGACCAAGTCATTGACAAATAGACTGTATCTTAAACAGAAGTTGTAAATGTTGCCTCAATGCTTTCAACAAAATCATTTATGAGTTGATGAGCATAGAGGTTAAGTTAGAAGAGGAGGATAAGGCATTTCTGTTATTTACTTCCCTTTTGCCACCATATGAGTTTCTGGTCACAACTCTTCTATATGGGAAGGATAATAAAAACTTTGAGGAGTTCAAGTTCACTTCAGTCTTATTGTACAATGAGATGCAAAAACTACCCAACCAAGAAAAGGAAAATCCAGAGACTCTATTTATTACAGGAAGGACAAGAGAGTGAGAGATCAGATCCAGAGGAAATCAAGATCCAAGTCTAGAATTGGAGGTTTCAAAGGCAAGTTCTGGATTTGTGGGAAGGTTGGACATTTCAAGAAGGATTGTAAAAACAAGAGGCTTGAGTCCAATAAGGATAAATCTCAACTTTAGATCAAGCAAGTATTGCCAAGTCATTTGGGTTTGTGGATGATGTTCTATGTGGATCAATTTGAGGAGTCATGGATATTGAACTCAGGTTTCTCTTACCATATATGTGTCCAAATCAAGAGTGGTTTCATGAGTACAAACCATTCAATGGAGGATTTGTAATAATGAGGAACAACATGGCTTGTAAAGCTGTTGGCATTGGTACAACATGCATTAAGATGTTTGATGGGGTTGTGATTACTCTTGTTGATGTGAGGCATGTTCATGAGTTAAGGAAGAAGTTGATATCAATAGGCACTTTGGACTCAAACTGTTGGAGGTAGGGAGCAGAAAATAGAGCACTTAAGATATCCAAAGGAGCATTGGTTGTAATGAAGAGCAAGAAGATAGTTAATCTTTATGAGCTTGTTGGAGATACCATTACAGGATGAGTGGCAAGTAATAATTTTTAAAATGAAGATCCCAAAGATCTTACTCACTTATGGTACCTACATTTGGGTCATATGAGTGAAAGAAGTCTAAGTGAATTGTCCAAGCAACAACTTCTAAAGGTTCTTAAAGGTTATAAGTTAAAATTTTGTGAGCATTGTGTAATAGGAAAGCAATAGAGGGTACGCTTTCCTACATGAGCTCACTGCACAAAGTGAATTTTAGACTATGTGCATTTTGATGTTTGGCGCCTTGCAATTATAGCTTCAAATCTGGAGCATTATATATTTTTATGCTTGGTTGATGATTACTATAGGAGAGTATAGGTCTACCATGAAGCAAAAATCAGAGGTCTTCTTTATCTTTAAACAATGGAAAGTGATGATGGAGAAACAAACTGGAAGGAAAGTGAAGTGTTTTAGATCTGGTAATTGTGGAGAATAAAAATCTAGAGAGTTTGATACATATTGCAAGGGTGAAGGGATAATTTCACTTTACCATACAGGGTACCACTAAAAAAATGGTGTGGCAGAGTAGATAAATCACACACTCTTGAAGAAAGCAAGAAGTTTGTTAAGCAACACCGAATTGGAAAAGAGCTTTTGAGTAAAAGCTGTAAATATGGCTTGTCATTTGGTTAACACTTCTCCCTCTATTGCTATTGAGTGTAAGACACTTATGGAAAAATGAATAGGTTGGCATGTTTATTACTCCTCACTTAGAGTGTTTGAATGCATAGCTTAATTTCATATTCAAAAATAACAAAGGAAAAACTTAGATCTAAAATGTAGGAAATATGTGTTCTTGGGAAATGAGAAGGATACAAAGGGATACAGCTTATGGGATCCATAAAGTTGCTGCCTTGTTCTAATTAGGGATGTGGTTTTTGATGAGTCTAGTATGATGGAGACTATTACTTTGGTAGAAGAAAAGAAAAAATAAATTTAGTCAGATTTTTTTAAGATAGTTATTGATCTTGGAAATGAAGAAATCTCAGCTTTTGTAGATCTATCAAGTGAACCATTGAAAGAGCAAAGTCCAAGAGTGATTCATGAATAGGCATCCAAATAGGGATAGAAGGCCTCCAAAGGGATTTGATGATTCATTTGTAGTTATGCTCTTCTTATGAAGAATGGTGAGCCTTCTTCATATGAAGAGGCAATGCAAGATCAAGAGTGTCAAAAATGGCATTGTGCAATGGACGAGGAAATAAAATCTTTGGCCAAAAACCAAACTTGGAGACTTGAAAAATTGCCCATGGGAAAGAATGCAATTGGTTGCAGATGGATATTCAAGAGGAATGAAAGACTTCCCAAATAAGATGGATATCTATTCAAAGCACAGCTTGTAGCAAGGATTTATAGCCAAAAAGAAGGTAGACTTCAATGAGATTTTTTCACCAGTGGTAAAAATCTCTCCAATTTGTGCACTTTTGGCAAAAGCTGCATTGCATAACTTGGAATTGGAGCAACTAGATGTTACAACTTCCTTTTTACATGGAGAATTGGAGGAGGAGATTAACATGCATCAACCTAAAGGTTTTGTGGTACCAAGGAACCAAAACCTGGTTTGCAGGTTACAAAAGTCTTTATACGGACTAAAGCAAAGTCCAAGACTTTGGCACATGAAATTTGATGATTTCATGTTGAAAAATAGATATAAAAGAAGTGAACAAAATTGCTCTCTGTACCTCAAAAAGCTACATGGACCTAGATTATTTGATTTAATCATCTTGGTACTATATGTGGATGATATGTTGATTGTTGTGCAAGATATGGATGAGGTGGAGAAAGTGAAAGCACAACTTGCTAAGGAGTTTGATATGTTGACTTGGGTTCTTCAAAGAGGGTGCTTCGGATTGAAATCCACCACGACATGAAAGTTATGGATAGCTCAAAGGAGATATTTGGATAAATTACTTGCTCATTTTGGCATGGAGAATGCAAAACCAGTGAGCACTCCAGTGACAAGTCATTTAAGGATATCATTGGAGTAATGTCCATCAAATGAGGAGGAGAGAAAAGTAATGTCCAATATTCCTTATGCTTGTGCTTGTGCTGTGTGCAGTTTATTGTATGTTATGGTCTGCACTAGACCAAACATCTCATATGCTGCGCAACAATCAACATATCCCAATGTTGTTTCCTTGGATTTGCCATGAAACAACATTGGGATGTTATTTTGTTACTTTAAAGGGACTATAAATACTGGCATTGTCTTTGATGTGTAGAAGGACCTAGAAGGAGAAATTAAAAGGTATGTAGATTCTGATTTTGCCGGAGACTTGGATAAGAGAAGGTCTACAACATAATTTATTTTTACGCTTGTTGGTGGTGCAGTAAGTTGGAAGTCTACTCTCCAATCCAACGTTGCTTTGGATAAGAGAAGGTCTACAACATGATTTAGTTTTACACTTGTTGGTGGTGCAGTAAGTTGGAAGTCTACTCTCGAATCCAAAGTTGCTCTTTCTACTACAGAGGAGGAATATATGGCAACAACTGACGCTGCCAAAGAGGCAATATGGCTACAAAAATTAGCCAAAGATGCAGGACTCCTTAACATGAAGTACACACTTTTTTGGTGATATGGCCTTATCTATATATTCAGTCATTACTATCACTATCATGGTAGAGAATTAAAGTGACTAGATACCTTGAACGGTCAATATTCAGGAAGTCAGGCAAATCGGTATTCAGGAGTTCAGCCCGTGTGAAAGAGATAGTGATGAGGAACTATCCCTCTATCTATATATATAGTCTGGTGTGAGCCTGTTTCAGCCGGAGGTAGGTAGATTCTGGGACAGGAAATGATCAAAGTTATTTCCTCTGGTCCTTACGTTATTCACTTAATGGGGTTCTGTGTTACTTATGCGTTCTTAGAACCGAACCGTTTCTGCTCTGTTCATAATACAAGATTGATACTTGAAATATTTTTTCCTTAGACTGCACAAGATACAAATGCACATATTTATACACGTTGTCGTGACACAAAAGCATATATGTTTACAAGTTGTCCTGATCACCATGACAGTTATGTCCTAGAATGGGCTATGGAAGGTATTGAAAACGAAGTTGTTCAACATTTAGTCGAACTATAAGGATCTGGAAAGAGAGTCTCTTATGTAGTGGGCCTATGGACAGGAAGGCAATTGCGGTGATGGCGATGGCGATCGGTTTCTTCAGCTGCTTTTATAAGAGATGTAGGCATTCAGTACTATGAATGAACCAGAATGGGCTGGCCGCTACCCTCCAAGCCCTAGGGTGCAACTGTAAATATCGTGGAGATCGTGGCTGGTTTTAAGCGCGATGCCACCAAAACTTGAATCGGATTTGCTTTCGGAAGCGTAATTCCCACTCCCTCCTCCAGATCCACCCCCATCCCTGGAGAAAGGGATAGTACGCATGTATGAAGAATTTGAGCAAGTGTGATTTCCACAATACGTTTTCCTGTCTCCATTCCAGCACAGATTCTGCGACCGGAGCCAAATGTCAAAAGCTCCATGTGTTGTCCGTTCACATCCAAGTCCGGGTTTTCCCCAGAAAATCTGTCGGGATCAAAGGTGTTGGGATCCTTCCATACCTTGGGATTCCGACCTATCCCGTATATGTTGACGATTACCCTAGTTCCTTTTGGAATGTGGTATCCAGCTACTTGAGTATCCTGCATCGCCTCTCGCGGAATTCCCAAGGGTACCACCGGATGCATTCTAAACACTTCTTTTACCACTGCTTTCAGGTACTTGAGGTCATCTAGATCAGATTCTTCCACCAGTCTCTCTTTCCCCACGACAACGTCAAGTTCGTCGACAATTTTCTGCAGTATCTCTGGATTCCGCATCACCTGAGCTAATGCCCAGATTGTTGAGTTTGCTGAGGTGTCGGTACCACCCATAATCATGTCCTGCATCAATAGGAAAGAACCATTAACTATTGAAGATTTATACATCGCAATCCTAACGCAGCACCGGTACTAGTGAACAGTATATATTTCTGCTGAACGACACAAATAACAAGTATAACTACATGCGCAATTCTATGGCGACAAGGACAAGAGCGAAGGTCTCAAAGGTAAAGCAACTAACATGGAGAAGTGCCTTTATCTGTTCATCGGGAAACCCGTCGCCGACCTCCTCACGTTGCAATGTCAAAAGCACATCCAAAAAGTTTTTGATCTCGGCCTCTGGTTTCTGCCGATGCTCTTCAATTATTGGACTCAGAAACTGGTCGAATTGTTCCCTCAATTGTACTAGCTGTGCCTCAAAACCACCTATGTCCAGTTTACGGAGACAGGGTACGTATTCACCAATAAAGGGAGATCCAGATATGGAACACCACTCAGTAGTCAAATGTTCAAAGTTTTTCAACTCACCCTATTCACCAATAAAGGGAGATCCAGATATGGAACACCACTCAGTAGTCAAATGTTCAAAGTTTTTCAACTCACCCCTGTGGTTTCTGGAATTTATCTTGTAGCCGAAACCATGCCTCATAAACTCCCTGGGTAAATCATGGGTAAATCATGGGCTTCTTGAAGGTGCACAAGTCAAAGATCACCTTTGGCTGGAACATAGATCCGGTCCGCATGGAATAGAAGGCCTTCCTTGAAGGAGAAGGTGTTGTACTCCTTGTCACTTGTTGTTAGATGACCATGTACCATTTGGAAGAAGGGATCTTGTTGTGGAGCTAACCAAAACTTGCTATGGATCTTGGGGTCAATTGACATCGTTGTGATTGATGCCACGATGAGAGAGAAGGGACTTCAAATCAGGTCATCGTGATAGAGCATCAGGGATGACATGGAACCGACCTGGTTTGTACTCAAGTTTGATGTCGAACAATTGAAGTCGAACAATTGAAGTTGCTCTTCCTATCCATGATGTTGACTCTTCATGTGCTCCAGGTGTAAGGTCTGCAACAATGACTTGTGATCAATTTGCATGATCACCTGTTTCCCCAAGAGATAATGCCTCCATACCTTGGTGGTATATACCATTGCAAGTTGTTCTCGATCTTGAGTAGAGTAATTTCTTTCAGCTGTATTTAGTCGGCGAGACACAAAGGCAATGGGATGTAGCCCATCTGGAAATTCTTGTTGCAACACAGCTCCAATTGCAAAGTTAGAAGCATCAAAATCAACCACACAAGGCAGTTGAGGATCATATGGTTGAAGAATGGGTCTTGAAGACACCATATGATTCAACTTCTGGAATGCTTCTTCATATTTGGTGTTCCACTAGAAGCTCGAGTTCTTTCCCAAGAGGTCAATCAATGGTGCAGCCACATGCGCATAATAGTGGATGAACCGCCGGTAAAAACTAGCCAATCCATTGAATGCCCATACTTCTGTAGCATCCTTTGAGGTAGGCCAATCAGTAATGGCCTTGATCTTCTCTTCCTCCATCTTGATCCCCTCTGATGAGATCTTATGACCCAAGAAGGTAACCTCCTTCTGCCAAAAAGCACACTTTGACTTCTTGCAGTAAAATTTCCATTGTCATAGTTGTCTTAGGACTTCTCGCACATGATTCACATGTTCTGCCTCTATCTTGCTATAGATTAAGATATCATCCAAGAGCACCACCACTGACCAATCCAATAGTCCATCCAACACCCGATGCATTTGATCCATGAAGACTGTTGGAGCATTAGTGAGTCTGAAAGGTAAAACTTTCCACTCAAAATGTCCATACCTTGTGCGAAAGGCAGTCTTTTTCATATCCTTTCTATCAATCGGAATTTGCCAATAGCTACTACAAAGATCCAACTTGGAAAAGTAACGTGCTCTACTCAGTTGATCAAGTAAGTCATTGATCCGAAGCAAGGGATATGCATTCTTCATGGTTTGCTTATTGAACCCACGGTAATCAATATAGAAACAAAGTCCTCCATCCTTCTTTGGAACAAATAGTACCGGTGGTCCCCAAGGAGAGGTACTATGTCGTATGAAATCCTTCTCCAACAACTCTGTTAGTGTTGTTTGCAACTCCTCTAACTCCTTTGGTGAGAACCGATAGATTGGTCTACTCACCGGAGTACTCCTTGGCAATAACTTGATCTTGAAGGGCATACCTCAATTGGAGGGTAATCCCTTTGGCAGATCATCCAGAAACACATCTGCAAACTCTTGAACTATCCGATCAACCATTGCTTGATACGGCACTTGGCCCTCCTCAGATTGTTCTTGTGCAATCGGCTTGATCTACACCGCAAATACAGACTTATCTTCCTCCAAAGCTTGCTCTATGGCTGCTTCCTTAACAAACTTCCCTTCTAGGGACTCATCTCTCTTCCAAGCATGCTCTATGGTTGCCTTCTTGGCAAACTTCCCATCTTGGGACTCATCTCCCTTCCAGATTTGCTCTATGACTACCTTCTTGACAAACTTCTCATCTTGGGACTGACTATTCTTAGGTGTCTTACTCAGAGGTGCCAGAAAACCTAATCAAAAATTCATACCTTGGTGTTGTACTTGAATTTGGTGTCGAGTCCAATCAAATTGAATCTTATGGCATTCAAGTTAAGGTAGACCCAGAATGATATCATAGTGTAGAGGTGCCACTACAAACCTCATACAATCCTAATACTCCTTCCCAATCTTGAAGGTAACAGGATGCGAGGTGTAGAATGCAGAACCCTTTCTACCATCCGCCATCATCAAACTACTTCCAATCACTGGCTTGATAGGAATACCCAATTCCTTTGCTACTTGCATAGACATGCAATTCTTTGAACTTCCAAAATCAACCAAAATCCTACAACCCCTATTAGATATCATACCTTGCAAGTGAAGTAGACTTGCATGGGTCGAGCCTTCAATCCCATTGGAACTAATCAAGCTCCTAGTAGGTGGCTCAAAATCTCCTACTGGGATTCCTCATTTCCCTGATCATTCCGCTCCACAACCTCCACTTGGGCAACTTGTCTAGATCGTCCATTCTTGAGTGGACATTAAGCAATGCGATGCCCCAACAGGCGACAATAAAAACAACCACCATTTTGTTGCAGTTTCTCTCTGTCTGCCATGCCCAGTTATCTTCATTGAATTGCATCAATCTCCATTGGTGTTGGCTCTACCACTTGTGTGTAGTGTATTGGTAGGCTTTGTGGGGGTCGAGGTCAAGACCAAGTTGTTGCCACCAAGGAATCAAAATGTTTGGCCAACCACATGGCTTCCTCCAAGTGTTGTGGCTCTCGCATGGTTACCTCTAATTTGGTTCTTGCCTTCAAGCCCCTCACAAATCAATCCAAAGCTTCACCTTCCAAAATGTCTGGAATTTGCATGATAGTGTTTTGGAACTGCGTGATGTAACTTCTTATAGAGCCAATCTGTTTCAACTCTGCCAACTTATTCCGTGCACTCGTGTGGCGTTTATAGCTTGGAACCGACTGATTATTGCGCTCTTGAATTCTGCCCATGTCAAGATCGGTGCAACCATTTGTCGTTCGGCTTGCTCCACTTGAAATCTCCACCATAGCTTTGCTACTTCATCCAATTGGCTAGAAGCCAAGAGAATCTGTTTTCGCTCGTCTTGTAGATTGGTAGCTTCAAAATAACATTCACAATCAAACACAAAATTCTCCACTGCACACGGGAGATTCTTGCCTTCAAATACCTTGGGTTTAGGGAATCTGATCTGAATCTTCTCCTTCTCAAATTGGTACTCTCTCCACCTGCTCTTGTCGTCAAAGATCTCGTTCATCCAACAATGGAGTAAGGTGCTCGATTTGTTGTTGCATAGCAAGGATAACATCAGGTATTGCCGCCATGGTTGCTCCTCTATCACAGCACTCCCAATCTACTGCACCTTCAACCAGATCAATCCGGTGTTCCTCGAATTCTTGTGGAATACCCGGCATTTGATCAATAGACCAGGCGAATACATCCTGGAATTCTATAAACAAGGTAGTGTATCCTGCAAACTCCTCCGAAGTGACTGTCTTCGAGATTTTCAAGATTTTTCCTTCAGTTAATAAAACATCTTGACAGTCATCGGGGTTGATGATGCCTTCAACGTGGCTTACTCGGCTTAATCCGAGGCGAGTTGCCATCAAACCCCCTTCCTCCCAGTCAGGTTCACCCGAGGCGAGGTCATATGGATCTTTGTTTTCAACATCCACCTCGTAGCATTCCAAGTAATTAACTTGGACTTTGTCTTTGGATTCGTCTGAGGACGAAGATGATGAGTCTTTGGATTCATCCTCCTCTTCCGACGAACTCGTTTCCCCAAGGTGGGGAACTTTCGTCCAACTCACAATCAGCACCTTCTGATCTTCGGACGAGATGTCCTTGAATCTTAACTTTTGTTGATGCCAATCCACCACAACTTGGGCGCTATACAATCAGGGTCTGCCGATCAACAGAGGGTAACCAGTCTTTGTCATTGGTCGCAACACAATGTAGTTCAACTTGAAGGGTACCCCTTCAATGATCGTGGTGATGTTTGACAACATGCCCAAAGGCCGTCTCCTGCTTTGGTCTGCAAACTTCAAAACTCTGGGTGTTAGTTCAAACGTGTGATACGCGAGTCGATTTGCAGTATCTTTGGTCATGACATTCACACCGGACCCAGAGTCAATGGGTATCAATGTGATCATGCACCCTACAATCTCCGCGTCTACCTTGAGAGATCCCAAATCTTCTTGCTCAATACGATAGATAGCAAGCAGGTCCTTCTTTGACATCGACCTCACCTTCTTGAGTGCCGAGTTCAGCTGCCTCTTGTACAACTTGTTATCTTCCCACAGTTGCTTGAATGTAACGTTGGCATTTGTGGCTGCCAAATCTGCTACAATATTGTATTGGAGAACTCCTCCCAATTTGACTGTCTTCACCTTTGGCTTTGGTTCCGAAGTTTCTCCATGTTCCCTCTTGACTTTGGGATGCTTCAAAATGGTGACGGGCTTGCTAATGGCCTTAACCCAAGGTTCCTTGGGTTGGCCCACCTCGGCTTGGATCAGACCCTTTACTTTGGATCGGATGTCCGCTGGAAAAACTGGAGACTTTGTCTTTGTCTCCTCTTCCAAACTCAGTTCCCGAGTCATGAGTAATGCCTCCTTTAGTTCTTTCTACAAGGTTTTAGCTTTAGCTTTTGTGAGGATCTTTTCCTCCTTGGCAGAAAGAATTGCCTTTGGGCGCAGTCTCTTCGCCTTTCTGGAAGATGATGAGGTTGTACTCTGTTCTTCGGGATCACGCTTCTTCTTGCTGGAGCGTGTCTCAACTTTCAAAATTTCAAAGTTCGGCCATTCTCCTTCCGAGGCCGGATTCCCTTCTTGAGGTCTTTCTTCCTCAAGAGTGATACAATTTACATTAGTATCCCCCTTTGGCTGAATTGCTGCATGCTTAGTGGGGGTCTGTACATACTTTATAGGCGGCTTTGGGTTCGGTGGGTGAGGACATTGGTTGCCCATATGCCCCAATCCTTTACAATTTCCGCACAAGGGAACGTACCCAATTTGCCTTCTTGGCTCGAGACACTTTGGAGACCAATGTCCTATCGAGCCACAATTATAACAGGCTCCGGGTGCAACATTCTAAGGGTGATTCTAGTTGCTCATCGGTGGTCTTTGTGGAGGAGCATTGGGGTTATACTCCCTTGGTCCAAACCTCAGACCCTTGGTACGATGTGCTCGCTTGAGGCTGTACTTCTTGCGTTTGGTACACCGCCTCTTTGTCCTTGTCTTGGTTCCATCTCGGAACCCAATCAATTTGCTGCACTGGGAATGCATTACGAGTATTGCATTCTGTGTTGGCGTGGCCTGATTTGCCACATGCAGTGCACCATACATTTGATCTCCCAAATGATGGGGCCTTTTTGTCTTTGGCCCCAATCATCTGGATCTTGAAATCCAAAAACTCCTTGATGAGAGCTCCAGCTTGGTATCTGCCTTATTTACACTCTTTGCTAGAGGAGTCACTGGTTTCTTGCCTCCACGTCTTCTGACTTGTCTTGGCTTTGATTCTTCTTTGGATTCCGAAGAAGAGCTTGAAGACGTGGAGGATTTGTCCAAAGAAGGGGATGTCCTGCACAAAGCTCTCCTTCTGGGCTTCTTGCCTTTCTTCTCCCGATTTCTCCGGTTATCGGTAGAGTGAGAGAAGGCTGCCTCATAATGAGCGACGTGTTTGAGTACTTTGTCAAGGGAAGTTACATTCCTCTCCCTTGCAAAGATTCATATCTTTGGTGAAAGTCCCCTGAGGAACCAGGTAATGGCTTGGGCATCGGAGTAACCCACCACCCCCGATTGCTTGGGAACTCGGTTCAATAGTGCCATGAACCGCTTAGAGTAGTCTCTTAACTTCTCTTTCTTGCCTCGGTCTAAATTGTTGAGTGCTGCGAAGACACTCGTGTCGTAATCTACCTCCCGGAATCGTTCTAGGAAGTTGTTTCTCAAGTCTGCCTAGTTTGCTGGTACGAACCCCTTCTGAGTCACATGGGTGTACCAGCTCTGAGCTTTCTTTTGGAGCAAACTTGGGAAAATTCTCAATCTATCCGCCGAGTCATGCTCCTTGTTAGCAAAGGAGATAACTTCAAATTCTTTGATGAATTCATCAGGGTCTTTGTCTTGTTCTGTCCCCTTGTACTTCTGATAGGTGTGTCAGGTGACAAGCAACAAAGTCATTGTTTGATGCACTGGGATCGGCTGAGGTATTGTTGAACTTGACGGAACTGAAGGATTGGCTGGTATCGATGCCGTGTTGTCAGCCCAGGGATTCCAATTTGTCAAATTCAAGGTGGGGTCTTCTTTGCCAATTTTTGCTATGAGGGTGTCGACTTCAACCCGAGTAGAAGATTCAGGATCAACACCTTTGATTGGTTCTTCAAAATTCCTTTGGGACAACCGAGGAATCATTTGTAGAAGATGTTGACACTCATCTTCAGTAAGTGTGCGTGCTATCTTTTCTCGAACAAAGTTCTTCAAGGACACAACTTCCTTTATAGCTCGAAGGGAAGCCGGTGTACTAGGCTGCAATGCATACGTTTGCCCACTTGATTCTTTCTTCTTCTTGGACAAAGAGGGAGATGCAAAGTAGTCTTGCCAATGGCCTTTGCGTTTCTTGTGGTCAAGTTCTCGCAGGGCTTCTTGCACTTTGTGAAGGAGTTGAAAGTCCAACGCCTCTCGTTCAGTTTTGTCAATAGTGGATGGGACGTTTAGATGTTCATCTACTTCACGTTGAAGTGCTCGTCTTTGAGCTCTCTCTTCCCATTGTCCTCTTGATGCAGACATTCATATTGCATTGATACCCAGTTTCAAATTTGGCTTTGTATTCTTCCACTTCCAAGATTTGTATCCCCGGCAGTGGCACCAAAAATCATGTGACAACCTGGCAGATATCCCTTTTGCGGTTATGAGGTAAGTAAAGTTTGTTCCCACAGAGATACGAGTCAGAACTGGTCAAATACGAAGCAAAGTAACAATTTTAGTTCTTCTTGGTTGCGTCTTTAATCTCTCAAGTAGAAACCACACCCAGAAGAGAGTAACAAGCACTTATTCACAATCTTGTCACGAATCAACACTTCTTAATCACAATTTCATCAAATCTTTCCAAACAATCTTGATTGTGATGATTCAGGCTCACCTAAAAATGGCACTTCATTGCAAAACAACTTTGCCTTAGAATTGTGTTCCACCAATATGGAGTTTAGCGACGAAGTCAGTCGGGCTCACGAAGTAGCACATAAGACAAATTAGCCTAGAATATCCCGGAAGTATCTAGGAAGCTTCTTGGGAAGCTTCCCGGTTAGCTTAGCTTGCACCTTAATTAAGTAGCTTCTAGAAGGAAGCTTCTAGAAGCTTCCAACTAGCTTAGCTTGCACGCCAAGTAGGCGGCTTCTAGAAGGAAGCTTCTTGAGAAGCTTCCTAGTTAACTTGGCTTGCACTCTAAGAAAGCAGCTTGAGGAAGCTTCTTGAGAAGCTTCTCAAGGGCCTTGTATGTACCTATAAATACCAAAGCCAAAGCTCATGCTAGGCATTCGGAGTTTTCCCTCATTCAAGTGTCCCAATGTGAGCTTACATTCTCCTATTTCTCTCCTCGGTTTTGGTCTTTTACATTGGTATTAGAGCAGGAATGGGATGGATGGAATTTATGGACCACCAAATCCACTTCCGCCAAACCATTGGGACTTTCATGTCCAGATATTACCAAAGCATCGTTTCACACAATTCATCACCTCACGCTTTGGGCAGGATTTTCTACATATGATCATCGTGTCAGAGGAACCCTTGATACTTCTAGTTGTAACTTATGGAGAACGGTGGACGTGTTGTATCTATGTGTTAATCAACTAGATAAATTGAGGGTAGTGGAATAGAGTAGTAGCAATGGCGGCAATATTGGATGTTATCCTTGCAATGCAACAACAAATTGAGCATCTTACTCGATTGTTGGATGAATGAGACCAGCAACGACGAGAACAGATTGACAGAGCGCCAGTTAGAGATGGAGAAGATCTCATTTAATTTCCAAAACCCAAGGTGTTTGAAGGCAAGAATCTTCCAGGCACAGTGGAGAATTTTGTGTTTGACTGTGAACGTTACTTTGAAGCCACTAATCTTCAAGACGAGCGGAAACAAATTGTCTTGGCTTCTAGCCAGTTGGATGGAGTGGCAAAACTTTGGTGGCGATTCCGAGTAGAAAGAGCTGAACGACAAATTGTTACACCAATTTTTACATGGGCAGAATTCAAGGACGCAATACTTGGTCAATTTCAGACTATAAATGCCACTCGAGCTGCACAAGATAAATTGGCGGAGTTGAGGCAGATTGGCTCAGTGAGAAGCTACATCACACAATTTCATAATATCATCATGCAAATTCCAGATATCCAAGAAGGTGAAGTTCTGGATCAATTTGTGCGAGGATTGAAGTCACGAACCAGATTGGAGGTGACCATGCGAGAGCCATAGAATGTAGAAGAAGCCATGCAATTGGCCGAGCGTTTTGATTCCTTAGTTGCAACAACTTGGTCTTGACCTCGACCTACACAAAACCCACCAATACCACGAGTGGAAGACCCGGTACCAATGGAGATTGATGCTATCCAATGAAGACCACTTGGCACAGCAGATAGAGAAAGATTATGACAAAATGGAGGTTGTTTTTATTGTCGCCAGTTGGGGCATCGCATTGCTGAATGTCCACTCAAGAATGGACGACCTCGACAAGTTGCCCAAGTGGAGGTTGTGGAGCGGAATGATCAGGGAAACGAGGAATCCTAGTAGGAGATTTCAAGCCGCCTACTGGGAGCTTGATTAGTTCCAATGGGATTGAAGGCTCGACCCATGCAAGTCTACTTCACTTGCAAGGTATGATATCTAATCGGGGTTGTAGAATTTTGGTTGATTTTGGAAGTTCAGAGAATTGCATGTCTATGCAAGTAGCAAAGGAATTGGGTATTCCTATCAAGCCAGTGATTGGAAGTAGTTTGATGATGGCGGATGGTAGAAAGGGTTCTGCATTCAACACCTTGCATCCTGTTACCTTCAAGATTGGGAAGGAGTATTTGGACTGTATGAGGTTTGTAGTAGCACCTCTACACTATGATATCATTCTGGGTCTACCTTGGCTTGAATGTCATAAGGTCAATTTGATTGGACCCGACACCAAATTCATGTACAACACCAAGGTAGGAATTTTTGATTAGGTTGTCTGGCACCTTTGAGTAAGACACCTAAGAATAGTCAATCCCAAGATGGGAAGTTTGTCAAGAAGGTAGCCATAGAGTGAATCTGGAAGGGAGATGAGTCCCAAAATGGGAAGTTTGCTAGGAAGGCAACCATGGAGCAAGCTCGGAACAGAGATGAGTCCCTAGAAGGGAAGTTCGTTAATGAAGCAGCCATAGAGCAAGCTTTGGAGGAAGATAAGTCTGTATATGCGGTGTGGATCAAGCAGATTGCACAAGAATAATCTGAGGAGGGCCAAGTGCCGCATCAAGCAACGGTTGATCGGATAGTTCAGGAGTTTGGAGATGTGTTTCCGGATGATCTGCCAAAGGGATTACCCTTTGATCGAGGTATGCCCTTCAAGATCGAGTTATTTCCAAGGAGTACTCCAATGAGTAGACCAATCTATCGACTCTCACCAAAGGAGTTGGAGGAGTTACAAACAACACTTACAGAGTTGTTGGAGAAGGATTTCATACGACATAGTACCTCTCCTTGGGGAGCACCGGTACTATTTGTTCCAAAGAAGGATGGAAGACTTCGTTTCTGTATTGATTACCGTAGGCTCAATAAGCAAACTGTGAAGAATGCATATCCCTTGCCTCGGATCAATGACTTGCTTGATCAATTAAGTGGAGCATGCTAATTTTCCAAGCTAGATCTTTGTAGCGGCTATTGGCAAATTCCTATTGAAGGAGAGGACGTGCAAAAGACTGCCTTTTGCACAAGGTATGGACATTTTGAGTGGAGAGTTCTACCTTTCGGACTCACTAATGCTCCAGCAGTCTTCATGGATCAGATGCATCGGGTGTTGGAAGGGCTATTGGATCAGTCCGTGGTAGTGTTCTTAGATGATATCTTAATCTATAGTAGGACAGAGGCTAAACACATGAATCATGTGCAAGAAGTCCTAAGACGATTATGAAAATGGAAATTTTACTACAAGAAGTCAAAGTGTGCTTTTTGGCAGAAGGAGGTTACCTTCTTGGGTCATAAGATCTCATCAGAGGGGATCAAGATGGAAGAAGAGAAGATCAAGGCCATTACTGATTGGCCTACCCCAAAGGATGCTACCAAAGTACGAGCATTCAATGGATTGGCCAGTTTTTACGAACGGTTCATCCACTATTATGCTCACATGGCTGCGCTATTGAATGACCTCTTGGGAAAGAACTTGAGCTTCCAATGGACCACCAAGCATGAAGAAGCATTCCAGAAGTTAAAGCATATGATGTCTTCAAGACCCATTCTTCAACCATATGATCCTCAACTACCTTGTGTGGTTGATTTTGATGCTTCTAACTTTGCAATTGGAGCTGTGTTGCAACAAGAATTTCCTGATGGACTTCATCCTATTGCCTTTGTGTCTTGCCGACTAAATACAGCTGAAAGAAATTACTCTGCTCAAGATCAAGAACAACTTGCAATGGTATATGCCACCAAGGTATGGAAGCATTATCTCTTGGGGAAACAAGTGATCATGCGAACTGATCACAAGCCATTGTTGTAGACCTTACACCTAGAGCATATGAAGAGTTGACATCATCAATGGGAAAAGCAAATCCAATTGTTCCACATCAAACTTGAGTACAAACTAGGTTGGTTCCATGTCATCCCTGATGCTCTATCACGACGACCTGATTTGAAGTCTCTTCCTCTCATCACGGCAGCAATTACGATGGTGTCAATTGATCCCAAGATTCATAACAAGTTTTGGTTAGCTCTACAGCAAGATCCCTTCTTCCAAATGGTACATGGTCGGCTAACAACGGGTGACAAGGAGCACAACACCTTCTCCTTCAAGATAGGCCTTCTATTCCATGCGGACCGGATCTATGTTCCAGCCAAAGGTGATCTTCAACTTGTGCGCCTTCAAGAAGCCCATGATTTACCCATCGCTGGTCACATGGGTGTGGACAAGACCTTGGGTACCCTCCAACATCAATGGTGGTGGCCCAACATGACACGGGATGTTCAAGAATTTGTCCGTTTGTGTGAAAGCTGCCAACGTAACAAGGCCAGCAACCAGAAGCCGAGTGGACTCCTTCAACCGCTTGCCGTTCCATCAGCTCGTTGGGAGCATGTGAGCTTGGATCTCATCACATCCTTGCCAAAGACAAAACAAGGACACACCGCCATCGTGGTGTTTGTGGATAAGCTTAGTAAGCAAATCCACTTGGTACCAACCTGTGATACCGTGGATGCTCCAACCTTAGCACAAATCTACTTCAACAATGTCTTCAAGCATCATGGAATGCCACACGTACTCATCTCCGACCGTGATCCTCGCTTTACCGGAAAGTTTTGGCAAGCACTCTTTCAGATACTTGGCACCAAGCTTGCTTTGTCCACGGCCTATCATCCTCAAACTGATGGACAAACCGAACGTGAAAATTGTACATTGGAGGATATGTTGCGTGCATTTGTCAATGTCCACCATACCAATTGGGATGAATGTCTTGCCGCTGCTGAATTTGCCTACAACAATTCTAAACAGGCAAGCACCGGATTCTCTCCTTTCTTTCTCAATTTTGGCCAAGATCCGCTTGTTCCAGATTCTCTTCTTGCTCCCCCTCCATCTCAGGTTCCTCATACTTCCACCTTCTTGACCACTATATCCCAATCTCTCCAACAAGCCATGTCTCACCTCCTTGTTGCTCAAAATTGCCAAAAATAATATGCGGACCACCATCGTGAAGATCTCACCTTTGAAGTCGGTGATAAAGTCATGCTATCCTCTAGTAACCTCCCTCTCCCACTTGATACCCAAGTTTGTAAACTTGCCCCTAATTGGATAGGACCCTTTGATATCACCCAAATTGTCTCTCCTGTTGCTTATCGTTTTGCCTTCCCTTTTCACATGCGTATCCATCCTGTCTTTCATGTTTCCAAGTTGAAACCCTTGGTTCCTAACCCCTCTTCCTTTTCCTCTTGAGTCCAACCTCCCCCTCTTCCTATCCCTATCAATGATCATGAGCAGTACGAAGTTGATCGTATCCTTGCACGTCGCCATATTCAACGAGGCCGTCGCCAACATACGGAGTACAAGGTCCTTTGGAAAGGGTATCCTCTCATGATGCCTCTTGGGAACCTCTTTCTCACCTCCACAATGCACAGACGGCCATCCAAGGATTTGAAGCTTCATTGGCGACGAGGACATCACCAACTAGCGGCAAGGGAATATGTAACAATATGGAGTTTAGCGACGAAGTCAATCGGGCTCACGAAGTAGCACATAAGACAAATTAGCCTAGAATATTCCGGAAGTATCTAGGAAGCTTCTTGGGAAGCTTCCCGGTTAGCTTAGCTTGCACCTTAAGTAAGTAGCTTCTAGAAGGAAGCTTCTAGAAGCTTCCAACTAGCTTAGCTTGCACGCCAAGTAGGCGGCTTCTAGAAGGAAGCTTCTTGAGAAACTTCCTAGTTAACTTGGCTTGCATTCTAAGAAAGCGGATTGAGAAAGCTTCTTGAGAAGCTTCTCAAGGGCCTTGTATGTACCTATAAATACCAAAGCCAAAGCTCATGCTAGGCATTCAGAGTTTTCCCTCATTCAAGTGTCCCAATGTGAGCTTCCATTCTCCTATTTCTCTCCTCGGTTTCGGTCTTTTACACCTCCACTGAAGGCACAACTTCCTCGATCAAAATTGCTTCACATCAACCTCGCACTGCACTCACAAATGCAGAATACTACCAACACTACAATTCCTCTCAGATCTATCAAGGCTTTGCTTTGATTGCACTTCACTTAGGATCAAACACACAGAATGAAGATCAAGGCTGTGGAATCCAACATCCAACAAGCACTCTGACTTGCACTTCGAATTTCTTCACACACTCACAAACACAATCACAAAGTTGATACTTGGAATCAAGCTCAAGTGACGAGCACTGCTTCACAGCACTTCGCTTTATCTATTCTCAGATCTTATGAGCACTGAACAACATTTCTCTACGAATGCTACTCTTAAATAGTGAAAAAATCGACAATTCTAACAACTATACCGTTCTACAACAACTCTTCTAACATGCAGATCCAAAATGACAATGCACCTCTTCATATCTGCCTCTTCAAATCTCAAAACTGTTACTAGTCCGATCCGATGTCTACTTTGTCATTGGCTTTCAAACTTGAACCTGAAGTAATCTTACTTCCTAATGCTGTGTCCTCGGGTCCATTGAGACACTTGCTCTCAATGATTTCTGTCATGAAACCTGGAAAGCTCACATTCGAGTTCCATGCCAGAAATGTGATCCAAAGTCGGCTCAAGACTTCGTTTCTAGCTATTACATCTAACCTCCAAATTGCATGATTTCTCACTGCAAATTCATAGTTCTTCTTTCCTCCTCCCATCTCTTCTTTCTTCTCACTATCTCTTGATTTCACTCTCGCAACTTCTCCCTTACGCACTAACACGATTCCAACTCTATTTCCCTTCCCACGATCACCTACAAGACGACTTCTCAGCGGCGAAGGAAAATTACTTGACATTTCGTCGTTGCGAGTTCAATTTTTATAGAGTTGCACTTCTTCATCTTTCTTCACTTCAAGTTTCTACCAAGAAATCACACCTCCTGCATGCACCTATCATTGTCAATCAACCTTCTTGCGTATGGGCCGCCGGTTTTTGAACAGTCTCTTCTTGAATTTCTTGCCCCGACAAAAGGTTGTTAGACTGTCTTCACTTCGGGTTGAGCTCCCCCCAATACAAAGACAATTTACTTTGGGTTGTATGCTAATAGGGCATTTCTGAGTACTTTGCCTTATGACCCAAAGTCACTTTACTTTGGGTTTCATCCCGAAGACCCTTTTCTTTGCCTTCTCTGGCCATACAAGCGCAATCCAACTTCTCTATACAGTTCTTCTTCTTTATTTTGAAAAAAAACAAAAATGTGGGCACCACACATGACCTCTACTTCATTAGCCTTACTGACTACATTGTGAAACTCCATATTGTTACAATAATAACTATTGGAAGTTTATCCCAAGTGAAAGACATATCAGCTCATAGTACTAGAATACCACCTAGGGCCTTCGCGGGCCTCATAAATCTTGTCTATATCCCACAATAATAGTGCAAACACACCAAGTGCACCCTCAATTGAATTGAAATCCCCTGAGAACTCCATCATGACAATATAACTCAAATCACAACCGTAACTACTACACCAAGGATCAACACCAAGTGCCACTATCAACAGAATGCCACTCACTAATGTATCTCTAATTGCAACAACTACACTAGGGGAAAGGGCAACCTACAACTTACCATCACAACATGCATTCTCATAGTTTGTAGGTCATCATTTCTTACCTTATCAAAGAGAAACATAACTAGTGTGATTAGCCATCACTTTAGCCTCACTACAAATAGCACACCAAAGCACCAATGCTCTAAAGTCAAAGCGCATCACACAAACATGGTGCACAAATAAGAAGTAGAGAATGAAGGATCCAATCACAAGAAGTCTAAATAAAACCATCTCATAAATCAACACTAGATTGACTCTATCATCATTTGACATTTGATATAATAAGAGTGTATACCTATTTCTAAGCTAACAAGATCATCAAGGATAGGATCAAACTACCTCTCCTAGCCAAAGCTACATATGTTTAGGTATCAATTGAACTATCATTAGGACAACAAATGAAAGTAGACCAATTAGCTAAGGCACTAGTTTAGTAACCAAAAATATGAGGTTCAAACCTTGTTGCACATAATCTAGAAGCATAGGTAAATTTTGCCAAATGATGACCAAAAACTATCAAAAACTCATCTAAATTGGCCAACCTCATGTTAGCTTGCTGGCTTGCATAGCCTCCCTAACCCTTTGTCTTGAAGCCTCTAAAACCCAAATGAGGCCTTCTTCTTGCCAATTTGAACCCTCTCCAAATTTGGCCAAGCTTAACCAACTCACGCACAAGCTAGGGTAATTTGGGCAACCTCCAACTTTGGACAACCTCCGCCAATTCAATCTTTGAATCTGAATAACCTTTGTCAATTTGATGCACCTCCTCCAAACCCATCTCCAATTATGCACTTTAGGCTCAATTTGCATCAAATTGACCTTGATTTCACATCCTTGGTCTCAACTCAAACACCCACTATCTTAATTCTCATAAATTTGAGCATGGCTTTCACTTATCATTCGCACCACTTCCAAATATATATCAACTCAAGTAGAGCTTTAGACATGATCACTCTCATGGAAATATCGTATCACAATCAAATGTTCTAACAATCAACCAAGCTTGGATATACTACCAATGCTCTAAGTTCTTGCACCCAATTTCCCTCTAACTCTCACTTCTTAGATGAAATCTGACCGTCAGCAAGTAGTCCATGAATAACTACTAAAATAATTATGACTACCAACACTACCACTCTAGTGTTTCAACAAACTAGCTTTGCCATTACAAATGTCATTATAGGGCATACATGCTATAGTGTAAAGTCTAGAAACACTAGATTTAGATAATTTTTGAGCAAGATGTGATTAATGTGATATGATTAATCAAGGAGGTCTAACTCATACCCAAATGCATAAATTGGAAAGTTCCAAGAGTTCTATGATAGATTTTCATGATCTATCAATGAGGTTTGACCAAATAAGAGACTCTTATAAAATTTAGAGACTCTCCCACTACTCTCCAACTTGATCTAGCTCTAGTCTCACTAAGGTAATACACACTAGGACAATAAGAAGTGTGTGTAGGTCTAGTCTTACAAGGGTGATGAATAGCTATCTCTATGGTTTGAGATCCCAAAGTGACTCTCTTTGGGCTCAAGGTTTGAGCCTTCATATGTATAATACCAAGAGCTAGCCATATGAGCTAGATGTGAAATTTGGTTTGGTAACATCTAGAATGATTTTAAACATGATGGTCAAAATAGATCAGATAGAAGTATCACCAAAAGACTACTTCTACTAATAGGGCAGAAACCAAAATAGAATTTAGAACCTTAGAACCAATAGCTAGACATAAGGGGTATCACCAAAAGGGGACTTCTACTAATAGAGTAGGAACCGAAATATACCTGAAATCTTAGAAGGTAATTTTGGAGGCCTAAACGGATGAATTAGGCCTTGAAAATGTGCAGATCCCCCCCCCCCAATAGAGGAAAGGCTGGTCTTCCCTCCCCCCTGCTTTGTCTTGTCAAGAGCTTTCCAACGGTACCTTACGTGATTCTGAGATTCCTACAGGAAGATTCCCTAAAAGATTTCCTCCAGTCAAAGCTTGTTTGACCAACCAGATAGGACCTAGACCAGACATGTCACCCATCCAAGTAAGCAATCCAAGGGTGGAGCTTGATGACATGTCACCTATCTGTGTCCCTACTCCTATGGTGGAGTTTCCTTGGAGGAGATCCTCTTTGTCTATATAATAAAGAGAAGGTGCTCCCTTGGGGCATCGAACGTTTGAGTATGCAATTTGTGTTTTCTCTCTTCTCTTGTCCTTGGAGTATTACAATATGCAAAGCTAAACTTAGTTATCTCTAAGACCCTATCTCACCATGGTCATCCTCTACATGCTCCATCTAAGTTCCCATATCAATAGATGGAAACCCTAAAGGGTATTGTAACATCTTTGCCTCAAGGCATTTGGTACTCTCATAACATCCTTGGGATTGTCTAGTTGAGTCCTCACATCATGTAAAGTCCTTGGTTCCCTCTCCAAAATCTCCATAGTAAAGGTAAACTCTCTTATATAATAGATCTCATGGATCCTTTATCATCCATCATCAATTCTCTATGTCTAATAAGTCCATCCAACTCATTCAATCTCTCAATCCCATCACTAATAAGTTTATCCAATTGTAATATAAGTAGCTAGACATGTTATCTAGAGGTGAAAATTGGCTTGGTAGCATCTAGAAGGATATTGTGTACAATGGGCTAAGAAGATTAGATAGTCATGGGACCAAAAGAATATACCTATTAATAGAGCCGAAGCCAAAAATTGCCTAAAAACTTTAAAGCTAATTTAGAAGGCCTAAATGGATGAATTAGGCATTGAAAATGGAAACAATTGTAATTATAAGGGCTAAAACGGCTTGCCTTGTCTCCTTATGATTCATCTTGTTAAGATCTTTCCAATGATACTTCACCCATATGATTCTGAGCTCCCTATAGGAAGATTCCCTAAAGATTCTTTTTTGTCAACCTTGTTTGACCAACTAGATAGGATAAAGATTGATGTCATCCATCCAAAAAACTAATCCAAAGATTGAGCTTGTTGACCGTTCATCAATCCATGTATCTGATCCAAGGATGGAGCTTGTTGACAATTCATCGATCCATGTATCTAATCAAAGGATGGAGCTTCCTTTGAGTGGATCCTCTTTGCTATATAATAAAGAGAAGGTGCTCCTTTGGAGCATCGGAGTATTGAAAGTGAAACTTGTATTTTCTCTCTTGTATCTCTCTTGCAAAGTTCTCTTGTCCTTAGAGTATTATAATGGTATCAAAAAAGGTGTTTAATCCAAGAGAGTGGATCACCCCTCTTGGAAGAACACAAGCTACTAAAACTAAGTAATTTGAGAGGAGAAAACATAATGCAATTGCTAGACTTGGGAAGTGTTTCAGAGAGCAAATGAGATGGAGGCACCGGGAGGGCAATTTTCTACACCTAGCTTCCCATTCTTGAATCCATTACAATTAATATTATGTATATTTAGCATGAGCAAATGAGAAAATCCTTGTTTATCAATTTAGAGTAGATCTCATGGATAGAGTAATGAATTCACCAAACCTGGTGATTCTACTATCAAGAACAATCAAGTAATGAAAGATGGGGACTAGTCTCAACAACCAACACAAGTGATTGAAATACCTAGAGAGTTATGCATACCGATGACACAGATTTAAATCAACAACCAAGCCACATTTTTACTACAAATGAAAAAGACATGCAACATTGAGCCTTACAAGGGACAACGTTCCATGGAAGTAGTGGAAAATTGGATTTCAAGAATGAATAAATACCTTTGATTGTTCACAATGGAGATCACTGATTATTTGCATGTGTGTTTGCGTGTGGATTCTTGTAATACTCCAAGGACAAGAGAACTCTTCAAGAGAGATACAATAGAGATACAAGAGAGAAAATATAGATTTCACACTCAATCCTCAAATGCCCCAAAGGAGCACCTTCTCTTTATTATATAGCCAAGGAGGGTCTCCTCCAAGGAAGCTCCACCATAGGATTAGGTACATGGATAGGTGACTTGTCAGTAAGCTCCATCCTTAGTCTTGGTCCCATTTGGTTGGTCAAACAGGCTTTGACCAAAGGGAATCTTTTAGGTAATCTTCTTGTAGGAACCTCGGAATCACGTAGATAAAGTACCTTTGAAAAGCTCTTGGTAAGACAAACCAAGGAAGAGGGAAGGCCAACCTTTCCTTTATTGGGGGGGGGGGGAGGAGACTGTACACATTTTGGAGGTCTAATTCATCTGTTTAGGTCTCAAAGTTGCCTCTACAGTTTTCAAGTCTAACCTGGTTTCTGCACTATTAGTAGAAGTATTCTTTTGGTGATACCTCTAGCTTATCTACTTATTCCATCATGTATAACATCCTTAAAAATGTTCCCAAACCAAATTTCATCTCTAGATCATCTATCTAGCTATTGGTATTACAAACCTCCCTCCTTTTAAGACACAACATCCCTGTTGCAAAGCTGTTGCTCAAAAGATTTCACTAACACTAGTGTGGGGGTCAAGTTGGCTATTGGCTCTCATGTCACCTCATACAAGGAGTACCCTTTCCAATGTACTAGGTATTCTATATGTGGATGGTGAGTACCTTGGATGCGCTTCTAGAGAATGCATTCAATTTCATACTCCTTTGTGTCATCAACCAAGGTTGGACAAGGTCAACTTTCTTGGATGGAAGAGAAGTGGGATGACTGGAGAGCATGTCGACATAATAAAGAAACATGAAACACCGGCTGGATCTTCATATGTGGCAGTAGCTCAAGGTGATAGGTCACGGCTCCGATCCAACACAAGATGGAAAAAGGTCTAGTAAAATGAAGTCTAAGCTTATGAGGACCAGCTAACTTGAGGCTAGTGGTGGACCAGCCAGACTTGATTTCCCACATTGAACTCCATGTGTTGGTGGTGTGCATCTACATACTAATTCTGCTGATTTTGGGCGATCTGTGACATGTGCTTGGCGCTTAGCTCCACCCCCTGTTGGATTCTAAAAATAAACATCTTGACAACATCCACCTTGGTAGCCACTAAACATACCTTTATCAAGCTTGATGGTGTGAAAGGATGCTCTCTATACATGAGGAAGAATGGTGTGACTTGTGTGGAAGCATTCATTGAATTGTTATACACAAATTCCACCAATGGGATAAGGTGTCCCAACTCTCTTCCTTATCCAAAGTAAAGCCCCAAAGCATGTCCACAATAGTGCAACTTTCCCTCTCTATTTGTCCATTGGTTTGTGGATAGTAAGCTATGGACATAGCCAATTTGGTTTTGAAGAATCCAAAGAGTGGTCTCCAAAACAAACTAGAGAATTGAGTACCTCTATCTATGATGAGCACTCAAGACAAGCCATGATGGGAAAAAATTACATTTAAGTACAATTGAGCTAGTTACATGGCAGTCACATCGTTGGTGGTAGAAAGTACATGAATCATTTTACTGAGTTAGTCAACAAAGACTATTATGGAATCAAACCCAGAGGTGGTCTTGGGCAATTCACAAACCAAATCCATGCTTACCTAATCTCAATGTTGTGTAGGAGTGAGGAGGGGTTGGAGGAGTCTTGTAGGAGCTTTATTAAAAGACTTATTTTGTTGAAAAACTAGGCAGCTCTAAACATATTACATCACATTCTAGCTTATCTTGGGCCAATAGTAATGGCATTTGATTGTATCCAAGGTCTTATCCATTCCAATGTGACCTGCAATGACAGAATTGTGACATTCTGCTAGGATGATGGCTCTTAGATCCGTATCATCTAGGATCCACAACCTACCATCATAGGGGGTGAGTCTTTGGGTGCTGGTGATGCCTTTGGATGATTGAGCACCTACAATTTGTAGATCAGTTTTGTAACAACAAGAATCTTGGGCCAAGATTCAATGTTCATCTTGATTTCCACTACCAAATTGTTTGTCACTGGCCTTTGGGTGAATGCCAATTGAGTTGATCAAACAAGTCATCCATGCAAGGTCATGGATATTTTTCTTCACAATTTGTTGATTTAGTCCTTGGTAGTTAATGCACATGCACATTGTTCCATCTTTCTTATTCACAAAAAATATAGGAACCCCATATGGTGATATGTTGGGTTGGATAAACCCCTTTTATAATATATCCTCAATTTGAGCCATACACTCCTCCAACTCTTGAGGTGATAGTCAATATTGGGCCTTACACAGAGGTGTATTCCCATGATGTTTCTCAATTTTATGATCTACTCTTCTTTTTGGTGGTAAACTTGTAGGTAATTCATCCAAAAAGACATCTTGGAACTCATTGACCACATCTTTCAATTTCTCAAGAATTTGTTGATTGTGTTAGGCACTTTGGACTTCTCTTATTAAACCTATGAAACACCTATTTGTCTTATCAATAGACGTGGTCTTTATGACGTATAGAGGCAACTCTTGCCTTTGTGATCTTCCTTTGATCTTAAATAACTTCCATTGACTAGTTTTCACTATATTTGTTCTCCATTCCACCGTGGGGTTGTAGTACTCCATTCACGACATATCTAAGATTGCATCATAACGAGCTAGTTGTATCACTCACCACTTGATTGCTTCTCAATACCCTCTTATAAAGAGTATAACCTTTTTAGGTAATGACTCAATTATCTCTATTTGACCATTAGGTAACTCTACTTCATCCTTCTCTTGTTTCATCCCCAACCTTATTGCAACAAAGCGAGACAAGAAATTATCTTTTGCCCTAGGGTCTATCAACACTCTCATTAGATTGCCTTCTAGTACTCTATTTACAATAATTAATTGTGCATTTATCTTCCTCCTTCTTTGCACACTTGTCTCCTTCCTCCCTCTGCTTTTACTCTTCTTCACCAAGCTAATAAAACTACGAGGTACATTTACTAGTGATCTTCATTTTCCAATGTGGTTTCCATATCTTCCTCTTCAATTTGTCTCTCCATGTGGTTCAGAGGTAGCTTGTATGGAGGATGAGGGCCCCTAGGATGACGAGCACAACAATTGATGGTTATGTGCCCAATTCTACCACAATTGTAACATCGTCGTTGTTCTGCTCAAGCCCCTTCTCCTCATGGGACTCCTTCTGTCCTTTCTTTGACCCGCCCTTGTTCTCCTTGGAGAGGTCTTGCTCCTCTATCTTGAAGTTGAATGTTGCACAATTCCATAGGTATTGGTCCACCAAAATGATGTGTCTCGTCCCAATAGTTTTGCATTGGTGTTATTGCTTCATCTCTTCCAAGCATCCCTACTATTCTTTGGGTGTAGGCAATGGCTTCAAAAACAATAAGAGTATTTTTCAGCATTACCTCTTGGCAAATCCGCTCTTTTAATACTCTCTTGAAATTGTCAAGAGCTTTGGCTAGATTTATCGCAACTTGTAGATCCAAAAATACCTCCATGTACAATTGTATGTTATTCTTCTGCTTCAACCTCCATAGTTTGGTTTGGGCCATTTGCACAAAATCCACATATTGAAAATTCTTGAGTAGTCCTTCTTGCATGACTGTCCAAGTGACCTCTCTTTCTTCTACCAAAAATGATTGTTCCTAAGCGTCATACCATGTGAAGGGCTTATTGGTCAAGTACCCACACATAAACACACTTTTAGAATGATTAGTGATCTCTACTTTGAACAATCAAACGTATCAATTAATTCTTGAAATCCATTTTCAACTACTCCCATAGAACTTTTTCCCTTGTAAGCCTTGATGTTGCACATCTTCTTCATTCATATTAACAATGTGGCTTGGTTGTTGATGGGAATTGGTATCATCGACATGCATAACTCTCCAAGTACTTGGATTGCTAGTGCTGGTTGTTGAGACATCTCCCCTTCTTGCATTAAGTGATCCTTCTTCACAACATATACTTGATTTTGCAATTCCTCGATGATCATCTTGATTTCTTGAAACTTGTTCAAAATCCCATGCATTCCTTGCATCAACTCCTGCAATTGCGGCTCCATGATTTCTACACACTATCGATGTTCACATGCTACTTCCTAGTTCAATAGAGGGTTAGAATGATCACTTTAGAGGGTGCACAAACTATGGAGACTACCATTGGGACCTCAGCGGCTATCACTTGTTGATAATATTCCTCACTAAAATTGCGGACTACAAACCTCCTAAACCTCATTTTTGGTCTAACTACATAATAGACTTCTACTAGCGTGTTGAAAAGGTGAGGATTTGGTACATTCAGATCCATAACATATAATAGAATGTAGATTGTCAAATCACATTCTTTGTCATATACCACCATAGGTTAGAATCATTGGGTTTGGTGAATTCATTAATCTGTCCATGAATTTTGCTCCAAAGTGATAAACTAGCGACTCTCATTTGCTCATATTGGATGTATATAATCTTGATGTGGAATGAATTCAAGAATGGGAAGCTAGGTGTAGTAAATTTTCCTCCCAGTGCATCCATCCCATCTGCTCTCTAAAGCCCTTCCCAAGTCTAGCAATTGCATTTTGTTCTCTACCTCAAATTACTCAGTATTAGTAGCTCATGCTCTTCCAAGAGGGGTGATCCACACTCTTGGATTAAAACACTTGTTCTTATACCATTGTAATACTCCAAGGACAAGAAAAATCTTCAAAAGAGATACATGAGAGAAAATACATATTTCACACTCAATCCTTTGATGCCCCAAAGGAGCACCTTCTCTTTATTATATAGCCCATGAGGATCTCCTCCAAGGAAGCTCCACCATAGGATTAGATACATGGATAAATGACCTGTCATTAATCTCCACCCTTAGATTACTTGCTTGGATGAGTGACATGTTGGTCATGGTCCCATTTGGTTGGTCAAACAAGCTTCGACCAAAGGGAATATTTTAGGGAATCTTTTAGTGAATCTTCTTGTAGGAATCTCAAAATCATGTGAGTGAGGTACTGTTAGAAAGCTCTCAGTGAGATAAACTAGGGGGGAGGAAGGCCAACCTTTCCTCTATTAGAGAGAGGAATTTGCACATTTTTGAGATCTAATTCATCTATTCAGGCCTCTAAAATTGTCTCTAAAGTTTTTAGACCTATCTTGGCTTCTGCCCTATTAGTAGAAGTACTCTTTTGGTTAAACATCGAGCTTATCTATTTAGTCCATCATGCATAAAATAATTACATATATTACCAAACCAGATTTCATCTCTAGATCATCTATCTAAATATTAGTATTATAGTTCTTGATCGATACAACCCTCACATGGTATGATGCTTGGGAACAATCATGGCTAGTAGAAGGAAGAGAAGTCACTTGGAAAACCATGCAAGAAGAGCTGCTCAGGAATTTCCAATTTGTAGATTCCATGCAAATAGCCCAAACCAGACTCTAGAAGTTGAAGTAGAAGAATAGCATGCAAGATACATGGAGGTATTTTTGGATCTACAAGTTGTGATAACCAGTATGAGTCCAGAAAAAGCTCCTGATAATTTCAATAGAAGATTAAAAAAGAGGATTTTCCAAGAGGGAATGGTGCAAAATCCTTGTATGGTTTTTGAAGCTATTGGTTATGCTCAAAGAATAGCAAGGGTGCTTGGAGCAATAACACCGATGAAAAACTATTGGGCTAAAACACACCATTTTGGTGGACAAGTCCCATGGAATTGAGCAACATTTGGTTCTGAGACCAAGGAGCAAGATCTCTCCAAGGAGAACGGAGATGGGTCAAAGAAAGGAGAGAAGGAGTCCCACAAAGAGAAGGGGCCTAAGCAGAATAACGATAATGTTATAATTGGGGCTGAATTGGGCATATAGCCATCAATTGTTGTGCTTGTCATCTTAGAGGCCCTTGGTCTCCATACAAGCAATGAATTGAAGAGGAGGATATGGAAACCACATCAGAAAATGAAGATTGCTAGTAAATGTAACTCATGGCTTTCTGGCTCGGTGAAGAAGAGTAAAAGCGGGAGAAGGAAGAGGACAAGTGTGCAAAGATGGAGGAAGATAAATGCACAATTAATTATTATAAATAAAATTATAGAAGGAAATCCAATGAGAGTGTTGATAGAACCTAGGGCAATAGAGAATTTGTTGTCTCACTCTATTGCAATAAGGTTGGAGATGGAACTAGAGAAGGATGAGAATGATAAAGTGGAGTTACCTAATGGTCAGACAGAGGAGATTGAGTATTACCTAAAAAGATAATATTCTCTATAAGAGGGTATCAAGAGGCAATCAAGTGGCAAGTGATACCACTAGCTTGTTATGATGCAATCTTAAGTATGCCATGGATGGAGCACTACAATCCCATGGTGGATTAGAGAAAGAAGGTTATGAAAACTAGTCAATGGAAGATCTTTGGGGTTAAAGGAAGATCACAAAGGCAAGAGTTGCCTCTATATGTCATAAGGATCACATCTATTGGTAAGACAGATAGATGTTTCACGGGTTTAATAAGAGAAGTCCAGAGTGCCCAACACAATGGAAAAATCCATGAGAAATTGAAAGATGTGATCAATGAGTTCCAAGATGTCTTTCCGGATTAATTACTTCTAGGTTTACCTCCAAAAAGAAGAGTAGATCATAAAATTGAGATACTTCTTGGGAAGACACCTCCTTGTAAAGCTCCATATCAACTATCACCTCGTGAGTTGGAAGAGTGGAAGGCTGAAATCAAGGATATGTTGCAAAAGAGGTTTATCCAACCCAACATATCACCATATGGAGCTCCTATATTGTTTGTGAAGAAGAAAGATGGAACAATGCACATGTGCAGTGACTATTAAGGACTAAATCAATAAATGGTGAAGAGAAAATATCCATTTCCTCACATGGATGACTTTCTTGATCACCTAAATGGGGCAAGGCACTTCACCAGAGTTGATTTGCAAACCTGTTACAAACAAATCAAAATTGAGGAAGAAGACATACACAAAATGACATTTTGAACAAGGTATGGTCACTTTGAGTACTTGGTGATACCGTTTGGCTTCACTTATGCTCCAACCACTTTCATGAGTTTGATGAATGATATATTTTGTCGATACTTGGATAAATCTGTTATCATTTTTCTTGATGACATCTTAGTGTATAATAGGACACTAATAAAGCACAAGCAACATTTTGGAGAAGTCCTCCAGATTCTATGATAGAATTAATTGTATTCCAAAATCTCAAAGTGCAAGTTTGGCAAATCTAGAATAGTACTTAGGGCATAAAATAAGTGCAAAAGGTATCCAAGTCTTAGTAGATAAAATAGAAGTTATTCAAAAATGGAGTGGTCCAAAAGATCAAACTCAACTCAAGAGTTTCTTGGAATTGACAGGGTTTTATCATTGATTTTGATTTTTCAAGGTTTTCTCCAAGATTTTATAGTCTCTAGCAACTCTATTGGGCAAGGGAAAGAAGTGTGCATGGAGAACCGTACAAGAATCGGTCTTCCAAGAGTTGAAAGACACATTACTACATGCACCAATCTTGAAATGATATGACACAACACATCCAACCAAGATAGCTATAGATGCATCAATTGTAGCAATAGGAAGAGTCCTACAACAAGAATGGCAAGATGGATGGCACCCAATTGCATATTTCTCTTATAAGTTATTACCAGTAGAATCAACTATCACATCATCAAATGAGAAGAGTTGGCCATTGTCGTTACAACCAAGCATTGGAACCATTATTTGGGTGAGAAGGCATTTGTGGTAGAGATGGACCACAAATGCCTCTAGTCTACCTCAAGACACAAAAAGATCTTTCTCATCAAAAAATTTGGTGTGCAAAGTGGAGACAAAAATTAAACATGAAAATCAATATGTAGAAAGCAAGAAGTAACTTGTAGATGCATTCACTCAAATGTAAATGGCAAACAATTAAGTGATGGAAGTCAAGATGAACCTTGAATTTTGGCCCATGATTCTTGTTGCTACAAAAACTAATCCATAAATTATAGGTGCTCAATCATCCAAAGGTATCACCAACACCTAAGGACTCACCTTTGATGATAATAGGTTATGGATCCCGGATGGTATGGATCTAAGAACCAACATCCTAGTAGAATGTCATGATTCTACCATTGCGAGTCATGTTGGAGTGGACAAGACCTTAGATGCAGTCAAATGCCATTACTATTGGCCCAAGATGAGCAATGATGTGATGGAATATGTTTGGAGCTGCCTACTTTGTGAAAAAAATAAAGCTTCTAATCAAGCTACCACATGACTCCTCCAACTTCTTCTCACTCCTATACAACATTGGGAATAGGTAAGCATGGATCTGGTTTGTGAATTGCCCAAGAAAACCTTTGAATTTGACTCCATTGTAGTCTTTGTTGACCAACTCAACAAGATGATTCATGTGCATTCTACCACCAAGGATGTGACTGCCCCACAACTAATATAATTTTACCTAGATGTAGTCTTTTCTCATCATGGCTTGTCTCAAGAGCTCATCTTAGATAGAGGTACTCAATTCACTAGTTTGTCTTGGAGAACACTCTTTGGATTCTTCAAAACTAAATTGGCCATGTCCATAGTTTACCATCCATAGACCAATGGACAAACAAAGAGGGAAAATCACACTATTGAGGACATGCTTTGGGGCTTTACTTTGGATAAGCAAGAGAGTTGGGGACACCTTACTCCCATTGGTGGAATTTGCTTACAACAATTCAATGAATGCCTCTACATAAGTCACATCATTCTTCCTCATGTATGGAGAGCATCCTTTGACACCTTCAAGCTTGATGAAGGTCTATCCAATGGCTACCAAGGTTGATGCTATCAACATTTTTTTTTCTAGAATCCAACAAGGTGTGGAGAACACCGAGCACAAGTTGTAAATTGCTCAAAATCAGCAGAAATAGTATTTAGATGCACACTGCCAACACATAGCATTCAATGTGGGAGATCAAGCTTGGCTATCAACCACCAACCTCAAGTTAGTTGGTCCTCATAAGCTCAGACCTTGTTTTAGTGAACCTTTCTCCATCCTTTGTCGCATTGGTGCAATGGCTTATCACCTCAAGCTACCATCACATATGAAGATCCACCCATTTTTTCATGTTTCCTTATTATGCTAGTATGCTCCCCGGCCATCCCACTCTATGCCATCCAAGAAAGTTGACCTTGTCCAACACTTGTTGATGAGACAGAGGAGTATGAGGTCAAACACATTCTCCAAAAACATATCAGTGGTACTCGCCATCCATGTGTGGAATATTTGGTCCATTAGAAAGGGATACCCATTATATAAGGGAACATAGAAGCCAACAACCAACTTGACCAATGAACTAATGTTATTTCAATCTTTTGAGCAACAAATTTGCAATGAAGGTGTTGCAACTTGAAAGGAGGGAGGTCTATAATACAAGTAGCTAGACATATTATTTGGAGGTGAAAATTGGCTCACTAACATCTAGAAGAATGTTGTGTACAATGGGCTAAGAAGATCAAATAGAAGTTTCACAAATAGAGTACTTCTACTAATAGGGCAGAAGTAAAAAATAGCCTGAAAACTTTAGAGCCAATTTTGGAGACCTAAACAGATGAATTAGGCCTCAAAAATGGAAAAATTCTTACCACTCAAGGATGGAAGGGCTTGCTTTCCCCCTTATGATTTTTCTTGTCAAGAGCTTTCCAATGGTACCTCACCCATGCAATTTTGAGCTCCATACAAGAATATTCCCTAAAGATTCCCTTTGGTCAAACTAGATAGGACAAGGATTGACATGTCATCCATCCAAAGAACTAAACCAAATATAGAGCTTATTGACAAGTCACCAATCCATGTACCTAATAGAAGGGTGGAGTGTCCTTTGAGGGGATCCTCTTTGCTATATAATAAAGAGGGTGCTCCTTTGGGGTATTGGAGTATTGAGTGTGAAACTTATTTTTTCTCTCTTGTATCTCTCTTGGAGAGTTCTCTTGTCCTTGGAGTATTATACCGGCTCTCCCAATCTCTCAATTTGTGCCCTCACCTTTGCCTCCTTCTTGATAACCCTCAAAACTATGCTAACCTTTGAAGAGTAGTACTCTCCCCTATATAATGATGCATCTCCCACTATGTTAGTATACTCTCCCTCTCACATTACATATCCTCCTCTAGCTTGAACTAATCCTCCTCCTCAATTAGTCTCCTCTCATAAGTCCTCACAATCAACTCCTCCTCAACTAGACTACATTCCAAGAACTCCCTCTCCACCTCTCACAAAGAGGATATGATTATCTCTGAATGCTCTAATGTCAAACGTAGGAAGTGTCTCTGGCTCAACCTGAACCTCAACTCTCTCTCTATGATGGATCATCAATGTGAACCTCATGGTGCTCATGAGAACTATGAGCTCATTCCAAGAACTCCCTCTCCACCTCTCCCAAAGAGGATATGATTATCTTTGAATGCTCTAATGTCAAACGTAAGAAGTGTCTCTGGCTCAACTTGAACCTCAACTCTCTCTCTATGATGGATCATCAATGTGAACCTCACGGTGCTCATGAGAAATATGAGCTCTAACAAACAACTATAAGGTGGGCATGAGGAGGATGACTTGTACACAAATACTCAACAATATTAAACCAAAGAGCAAACACACCAAGTCTATATACAAGGAAGATTCATCTATAACAAATATAGTGGCATCCATCATCCATGAAGGTTTATCCATGAGTTCTAATTTATAACTTTGTCCAAGAAAAACTTATAAAAAATTCCTCCATTCTTAAAATAAGAGTACATGCCTAGCAAACAAAAACTCAAGATGTTTGCAAGAAAAATTTTACTCACCTTTGTCATGATCACGTGCCTTCTCTTCCTCCTCTTCACTCATGGACATGCATCTCCTCCTCTTTGTAGCCAGTGCCACATACAACCTCATCCTCACTTGCAAGTCCTCTCTCCATGAACAAGTGTGTGAGAATGTACCCTACATGAGTAACACAAAATCACCTACCATTTGGGTGATAAAGCTACCTATGGACTATAACCAACTCTACCTCAATAGAAAGTAACATAAGCTCTACCCAATCATAGTCCACCAAAGTAGATCTCGCCATCTTACTCTTCACTATCAAAATGATGTTCCCATGTACCACCTTGGGATGCCTAGCTGGAAAAAGAAGTGAACATAACATCTAGAAAAAGGACTTGAAGGCAAGATATTCATACTACCTTGACAAATATCTTCAAGCTGTCCAATCTCTAGCCGGAAACCAATCTTCCATCAAAGTATTTGGAATTGTCATCTTCCTCCTAGTGCTCCCTTAGGCAAACAACTTGCCTCATGTGTCATGAAAGTAGAGAGAGATAGCTCATTCCTTCTAGCTCTCTCTCTATGAGTGTCCTTATTATTAAGTTCTAAAAAATTCTGTCCACAATGATACTTGAATTCACACACATCAAACAAACAAGCATGTTAACAAACGATAATTAATAACCCTGAACTATGAATAAATTTAAACCTTATTGCACTGCCAAGGCCCCTCATAGGTTTTTCCCATGTGCTTCTCTTCAACCGCTATTTGATACATTTCTGTTGCCATTTTGGCTGATTTCAAGCAAATCTATTGCCTTTGACAAAACTCAATGTTGCATACTAATCGTATAAACAATAAGAACAGGTAATTTGTGTAGTGTTCATATTTTTGCATTATTCCATGTTTTTCTAATTTCAGCTTTGTTGTAAGGAAATGATAGCTTACTTCACTATTTTATAAGAAAAGGCCTTAGATGTAACATTCTTTGGAGTTGTGCCTGTTGAGTCAAGAACTTGAGCAATAAACACAAGCCAGAACGGCCCCTCTATGAAAAGAGTCTTCGTATGAGTAGACATTTAGGTAGGAAGAATAGCGTATCATTACCACCAAGAGAAAAAAGATTGATATATATATATCGGGACTATCATTTATACTTTCATACCTTTAGTTATATAAGTTTTTGAGCATCTTCTCCACCAATTTAATGACATCCTTTGAATAGCAAACGCGAGGAATCTTGTGTGATATGTACTTTTTATTTTAAATTTGAGATCCTGAGTCTTAATCACTTTCCAGTGCTCTCAAGTAATGTGCTTTCAAAGACTGGCAATAGCAATAAGAATTCCCATCCTGAGTAGTACATACTCTCCCATCTACCAAACGTACCTTGGGAGACTTATATCACACAATTCAACTTTAGATTATTTAGTTTCTTTAGTTTGTTTTGCGTTGGAGTTCTTTGTTTTGCATAGAATTTAAGTTTATTTCTGTGGATCATTCTTCATTTCTAGTGCCTTGTATTTCTTTCTCCGTCTTCATCGGGGTATACTATTTGGCTCTGTTTCACCCCATCATGTAAGACAATCTCATAGGTATCAAAATTGAACAAATCGTTAATTTGCAATTGTTCCAAGCAGGCAGTGTTTAGTGTTCCATTTACAGCCCTGCACTCTCACTTAGCTCGTCACCTCCCTGGACCCAAGGAATTCAACCCTCCCTTCATCTATTTCAGATTTGTCAACTCTCTATTTTCGAACGACCGGCTCCGCTCAATTCCACAAGGGAGTCCCGAAGTCCCCAGTTTGTGCAAGCGATGAACTGCGATGTTACTCGTGAAATTGGATCCTCATATTACCATAACCGGTTACAACAACATCTCTATAGCTGCTGGTTAAATTTAACAAGTAGGACTCTCATCCCATCTCATCCGTCAAGGAAATGAGGTACTGTAAGTCGTTCTCCTAACTTGGGCTACCGTTAAGTCTTGGTACTGGACGAGGAACGAATGTTTTACTTTTCCGTGCTACTTCATTGTTGTCGCATTAAGGTCCTGTCGTCAGTTCATGATGAAGGACCATGGTGATCACCGGCTGCTTTTGTATGTCACCATTTCTGCATTTTAGATTGCCAGCGAATGAAAGAAGAAACGGAATATCCGATTCTCCAAATTCCCATATTTCACGGCTACGCCGCGAGAACGAGGAATTGTACCATGCGGATCAGTGTTCGCAGAGTGATCTAAAGCGTTCCCGGCTTATGTGGGAGTTTTCCGGAGTGTGCATGACCTTCACCGGAAATGAAACTGGTTGCACTGTATGCAAGTCTATTCCCGAAAGTAGCAGATAATTGTCAGGACATTGCTCGTCGAATCCAGTGGATCCAATACTTGTTGGCAATTTGACAGGTTCTGTTGACAATTCTTACCTGCTCTTGAGTAAAAGCGGCCTGACTATTCCTTGAAATCTGTGAATCTTCGTGTTTGTCTGTTTGTACACTCCCTCTTGCTCATCGGGAGAACGAAGTTGGTCAGAGGAGTAAGCGCTCTCGTTCGGAGTAAACGTAGAACGCGTGGCAGAAGAAGTTTTCTGCAATTGGACAAACTGCTCCTGAGAATTCGTTTCAGGTCAACTTTTCTGTGGCTTGCACTCGCTGATTACAGCGACAGGTCTGGATTCGGAGGAATACAGTTTCGTGCATCAGCTGCTGTTGCAGATTGACTATCGAAATTTAGAGTCTACAATGACTACCAAGGTTCAAATTCCAACTCTTTGAGCTGAGATGGGATTCTTCTGGTGGGATTGTCGGAATATTGTATAAGTTTCTCTGAAGACATCTTTGAAACTTATACAGTGGAGATCTAGACATTTAATTTGGTAAGTAGGAGCTCTGTGTGCGGATATAAACTATGATTGGATCTAAGAAGCGTGAGCTCCTTGTCTCTGTAGATCAATGATTCACTGTACCAGGTACATGGATAAGATGCTGGGGAGTGGGATTATGAACTACTGTTGTTCCACGGTCTCTGCTTGTCTGAGTACGAGGACGCTTACAGGACAACGTGGGAGCTCGATCGTAGCAGCGAATGGTGGTTTGGCGATCTGATTACTGAAGAAACACGCGTTTTGTCCATCTCTTACGATTCTTGTGCAAAGAGGTCGGATAAAACTGGAAGGGTGGATTTCAATAGCATAGGAAGAATACTTGAGCAGGACATAGTTCATCTGGCCAAAGTAGGACCGATAGGAAGTCCTGTGATACTGATAGGGCACTGCCTTGGCGGTGTGGTCATTAAAAAGCTCTGGGTGGAAGCTGAAAGGCGATTCAATGAGGCTCAAGACGGGTCCAGTAAAGAACGATTGGATCGGTTTCTAACAAATGTTAGGGGAATCGGGGTACTTGGCCATGCCACTCGGTGGTTTCTATTTGACATAGCATAGTTGGTCTTGAAGGGGGTTTTGAGATTTGAGGGTGAAGTGAAGTGGGTCCAGATGCAAGTCCACAGCAAAACAATGGCAGGGGTGATATCTATATCAAATGCTAAATTCGCAACGGAAGAGTTTGATGGAAAAACAATTTTGGACTTTGGCACCGGAAGATGAAGGACCTTCTTGTCCAATAAAGGCTGCGGAGAGCACTAAGAAAAAGACAATGTCCATATTTATAGTCCTTTTCAAGTAATGAAGTATTCACTTCACAACTGCACAGTGTTGTTGCCCTGGATTTACCATATATCTACTCACCATACTCACCGCATACGAGATATCTAGTGCAGACCATAATATACATTAAACTCACAACAGCGCTAGCAAATGGTTTTGTCCATCTCTTACGATTCTTGTGCAAAGAGGTTGGATAAAACTGGAAGGGTGGACTTCAATAGCATAGTAAGAACACTTGTGCAGGACATAGTTCATCTGGCCAAAGTAGGACAGACAGGAAGTCCTGTGATACTGATAGGGTGATAGGGTACTGCCTTGGTGGTCTGGTCATTAAAAAGCTCTGCGTGGAAGCTGAAAGGCAATTCAATGAGGCTCAAGACGAGTCCAGTAGAGGACGATTGGATCGGTTTCTAACAAATGTCAGGGAAATCGGCTACTTGGACACGCCACTCGGTGGTTCCAGTTTGACAGACCACCTAAAAAGCAGAAAAAGCCTACTTGGAAAGGACAACTATGATGGCCCTGTGCTTAAGTATATCAAAAGGTCAAGTAAGTGGCTGATGAAACTCAATGGAGATTTTTACATGAGGGTACTTGAAGGAGAGTGGAAGCAGCATGCTGTAATGGCAGCCAATTCAACGACGGTAAGAAAGTAACAATCTGCATGTATTGGATGGACCTCTTATTATGGGAATTGGAGAGAGGTTATGTCTAGTATTTTAACAAAATAGGATTACTACGAGATCAGAGCATTGAATTTATTTGACGTTGTGGGAAGAAGAGGTGCTAATCTCTGAATATTTGTTCGATCAAGAAATGGGGCAGCATAGAGTGGCCAGCAGGGGCCATTCAGGTTGTCGAGGAAGAATCTGCACGACAGTGCAGAGAAGAGATGGTGACCGTCGGAGGGGACCACTTTACAGTGCTAAATGCGCATAATACCCTTGTCAAGGGTCATATCAGAAATCTTATACAGGGGCGTGCTAACTGATCAAAAACCGAGAAATCCAACTGGAAGTGGTGATTCTGTGGTGAGAAATTTGTCTAGTATCTCCTCTGTTCTACTTTTCACAGTTCTACGGTTTAAAGGGCCGGACACCAGAAGTACAGGTCTTTTATCATTGCAGTATGCAGTCGATGTTTTAGCAAAGAACAAGAGTAGAGCCAAAGCAATAAAGTTTCTACGTTGGCTTAACTCAACCTTTATCACCTGTTGATTGATGTGGACGTCATACCTGAGAAGACTAATTAATCTCCTGGTGTTCCGTATTATACCAATAAATAAACTGGATCTGTTCTATGTTATATTGATATGGAGAAGTGTTTTTCTTATCTACACAATATTTCAATCGCCGCCCCAAAATGACCAAATTAATGGAGAAATGGGAAATGTCAAAGAGCAAGCGTCGGGCAGTGACAATGTGACGAATCAGCTCCGGAAGGTCCAAACGGGAAGCTTCCCTAGTAAACAGCAATGGGTACGCATGCTTCAACAAGGTTACTTGCATGGTGCGAGTTAGCTTACTCTGTGTTACTTGGTGCATGATGTCATATTAGTTCTTTAAGCCCAGTTTTCTTTTCGTGAACTTGTTATGTTTGGCTTGCTATAAGTGACTTGCTTGATCAAGAGAAGGGCAAATCTTGACTGATCTAAACTCCTTACTGTATCATGCGTATATATATTCAGTCACTTCTAAGGTTGAGTACTAAAGTGACTAGATATCTTGAGTGGTCAATACTCATGAAGTCAACCAGGTCTATATTCAGGAGTTTAGACAGATGACAGAGGGACTATCCCTGTGTTTGTATATATATATACATATGTGCAATGGAAATAAAGGTTCGAAGGCTGGTGTGAGCCTGTTTCGGCCGTGGAGGTAGCTTCCGGGACAGGGAGTGAACCACGTTATTTCCTGTTAGTTCTCTGATTTATGTTTAATGGGCCTTATGATGTGCTATTGCGAGAGGTCCCTTGGGACTGTATTTTCTAACAATTGGTATCAGAGCTTAGAGCTTAGTTGGTCCTGAAGAGGGTCTTGAGATCTGAGGGTGCAGGGAAGTGGGTCCAGAAGCAAGTCCACAGTAAAGCAATGGCAGGGATGATATCCATATCAAATGCTAAATTTGTTGTGGAGAATTTTGATGGGAAAAACTATTTTGGACTTTGGCAACTGAAGATGAAGGACCTTCTTGTCCAGCAAGGACTGCATAGAGCACTGAAGAAGAAAAAGGAGGACAAAAGTGATGAGGATGGGGAAGATGAAGATGCAGATCTGAGAGCTATTAGCACTATTAGGTTGAACCTTGCTGATGAAGTGCTATACAATGTTATGAATGAGGAATCTGCACCAAAACTATGGGCCAAACTGGAAAATCTTTATATGACCAAGTCTTTGACAAACAGACTGTTTCTTAAACACAAGTTGTATATGTTGAGGATGAAGGAAGGCCAGAGTATTGTGGAGCACCTCAATGCTTTCAAAAAAATCATTTGTGAGTTGATGAGCATAAAGGTTAATTTAGAAGAGGAGGATAAGGCATTGCTGTTATTGACTTCACTTTCTCCATCATATGAGCATCTGGTCACAACTCTTCTATATGGGAAGGATGATATAAACTGTGAGGAGGTCACTTCAGCATTATTGTCCAATGAGATGCAAAAAAGACCCAACCAAGAAAAGACAAATTCAGAGGCCCTATTTATCAGAGGAAGGACAAGATAGAGAGAGATCAGATCAGGAGTAAATAAAGATCCAAGTCTAGAACTGGAGGTTTCAAAGGCAAGTGCTGGATTTGTGGGAAGGTTGGACATTTCAAGAAGGATTGTAACAACAAGAGGCTTGAGTCCAACAAGGATAAAGGTCAACTTTCAGATCAAGCAAGCATTGCTGAGTCATCTGGAGTTGTGGATGATGTTCTATGTGTTACCCAAGACAAAGATCAATTTGAGGAGTCATGGATATTGGACTCAGGTTGCTCTTACCATATGTGCACAAATAAGGAGTGGTTTCATGAGTACAAATCAGTCAATGGAGGATCTGTAATAATGGGGAACAACATGGCTTGTAAAGCTATTGGCATTGGTCCAATACATATTAAGATGTTTGATGGTATTGTGAGGACTCTTGCTGATGTGAGGCATGTTCCTGAGTTGAGGAAGAATTTGATATCACTGGGCACTTTGGACTCAAATGGTTGGAGGTGGGGAGCAGAAAATGGAACACTCAAGGTATCAAAAGGAGCATTGGTTGTAATGAAGGGCAAGAAGATAGGAAACCTTTATGAGCTTGTTGGAGAGACCATCACTGGAGGAGTGGCAAGTACTATTTCTGAAAATGAAGATCCCAAAGATCTTACTCAGTTATGGCACCTTTGTTTGGGTCATATGAGTGAAAGCGGTCTAAGTGAATTGTCCAAGCAACAACTTCTGAAGAGCCTTAAAAGTTGTAAGTTAAAATTCTGTGAGCATTGTATAATAGGAAAGCAACGGAGGGTAAGCTTTTCCACAGGAGTTCATTGCACAAAGGGAATTTTAGACTATGTGCATTCCGATGTTTGGGGCCCTGGACCTATAGCTTCAAAATCTGGAGCATTATATTTTGTATCTTTGGTGGATGATTACTCTAGAAAAGTATGGGTCTACACCATGAAGCAAAAATCAGAGGTCTTCTCTCTCTTTAAACAATGGAAGGTGATGATGGAGAAACAAACTGGAAGGAAAGTGAAGTGTTTAAGATCTGATAATGGTGGAGAATAAAAATCTGGAGAGTTTGATAGATATTGTAAGAGTGAAGGGATAATCCATCACTTTACCATACCAGGCACTCCTCAACAAAATGGTGTGGCAGAGCGGATAAATCATACACTCTTGGAGAAAGCAAGAAGTATGTTAAGCAATGCCAGATTGGAGAAGAGTTTTTGGGCAGAAGCTATAAGTACGGCTTGTCATTTGGTAAACAATTCTCCCTCTACTGCTATTGAGTGTAAGACACCTATGGAAAAATGGACAGGTAGGCATGTTGATTACTCTTCACTTAGAGTATTTGGATGCATAGCTTATGTTCATATTCAACATGAATAAAGGACAAAGTTAGATCCCAAATCTAGAAAATGTATATTCTTGGGATATGAGAAGGATACAAAGGGATATAGATTATGGGATCCAGAAAGTTTTTGTCTTGTTGTGAGTAGGGATGTAGTTTTTGATGAGACTACTACAATGAAGGCTATCACCATAACAAAAGAAAAGAGAAAAAAAATTCAGTCAGATTTTGTTAAGATAGATATTGATCTTGGAAATGAAGACATATCACCTCATGTAGATCTACCAAGTGAACCATTAGAAGAGCAAAGCCCAGAAGTGATTCATGAACGTAGGTATCCAAATAGAGATAGAAGACCTCCAAAGATATTTGATGATTCATTTGTAGCTTATGCTCTTCTTATGGAGAATGGTGAGCTTCTTCATATGAAGAGGCAGTGCAAGATCAATAATTTCAAAAGTGGCATTGTGCAATGGAAGAGGAGATGAAGTCTTTGGCCAAGAACCAAACTTGGAGACTTGAAAAATTGCCTATGGGAAAGAAGGCAATTGGTTGCAGATAGATGTTCCGGAGGAAGGAAGGACTTCCAAAATCAGGTGGAGATAGATACAAAGCAAGGCTTGTAGCAAAGGGTTATAGCCAAACAAAATGTATTGACTTCAATGAGATTTTTTCACCAGTGGTAAAAATCTCTTCAATTCGTGCACTATTTGCAATAGTTGCATTGCATAACTTGGAGTTGGAGCAACTAGATGTTACAACTGCTTTTTTACATGGAGAATTGGAGGAGGGGATTTACATGCATCAACCTGAAGGTTTTGTGGTACCAAGGAACTAGAATCTGGTTTGCAGGTTACAAAGGTCTTTATATGGACTAAAGCAAAGTCCAAGACTTTGGTACATGAAATTTGATGCTTTCATGTTGAAGCAAGGATATAACAGAAGTGAATCAGATTGTTGTGTGTACCTCAAGAAGCTACATGGACCTAGATTATTTGATTTAATCATCTTGGTACTATATGTGGATGATATGCTGATTGCTGCAAAGGATATGGTTGAGGTGGAGAAATTGAAAGCACAACTTGGTAAGGAGTTTGATATGAAGGACTTGGGTTCTTGAAAGAGGGTACTTGGGATTGAAATCCACCGGGACAGGAGCAAGGGAAAGTTATGGATATCTCAAATATGATATTTGGAAAAATTACTTGCTCGGTTTGGCATGGAGAAAGCAAAACCAGTGAACACTCCAATGGCAAGTCATTTCAGGATATCATTGGAGCAATGTCCATCAAATGAGGAGGAGAGAAAAGTAAGTCCAACATTCCTTATGCTAGTGCTGTTGGGAGTTTAATGCATGCTATGGTCTGCACTAGACCAGACATCTCATATGCTGTGAGCATGGTGAGTAGATACATGGCAAATCTGGGCACACAACATTGGGAAGTTGTGAAGTGGATACTTCGTTACTTGAAAGGGACTATAAATATTGGCATTACCTTTGATGTGAAGAAGGAACAAGAAGGAGGAATTACAAGGTATGTAGATTCCGATTTTTCCGGAGACTTGGATAAGAGAAGGTCTACAACAGGATTTGATTTTACACTTGTTCGAGACTTGGATAAGAGAAGGTCTACAACAGGATTTGCTTTTACACTTGTTGGTGGTGCCGTAAGTTGGAAGTCTACTCTCCAATCTACTGTTGCTCTTTCTACTACAGAAGCAGAGTATATGGCAACAACTTAGGCTGCCAAAGAGGCAATATGGCTACTTGGACAAATCAAATTGGACAAGTACTACTTAAGTGGCACACCTGTTATAGTAGAGATAGAGTATTTGCCACTATTGGAGATGATTACAAAGTGTAATACATTACGATTGCTAAGATGGATTATATATATCGTCTTTGAATTCAGAATTTAGATATGTAGCAAGCATAAATGTCCCTATAGAAGATATGCTATATCATAGACTCTTCAAAATGAAGAGTCTATGATTGAGGACCCTAAAGATGTAAGTATTACTTTCTTTTCAAAGGTTCAAGTAAGGGAACATGAGTATCCTAAGTTCTTTATGGAGTAGCTTTTTGAAAGAAAATGCTTGGATCTTGGGTGTAACTTTAACTCCTTGGCCAAGCAACTAGAGTGTAGTGATGCTTGATACAAACAACTAAGACAAAAAATGTATACCTACCTTCTAGAAGGAGATTATTTGTGTAAGAGAGAAAAATGGAGGGGCAAGCCTCTACAATTGGTTTTATGCAAGATGGATGCACAAAAACTATTGATCAAGAATTCATAAGAGCTTAAAGGCTGGACATAAGGGTATCCATGCAACCCTTTCCAAGCTGAAAGAAATTATTAATGGCATAATAGGTACAAAGATGTAATTCAATTTGTGGAGAGGTGTTAAATCTACCAAATATACTTAGACATTCAACATGGGGATGGATTGCATCCTACTTTTCTTCTTGCTATGCATTTCAAGTTTGTTGTAGATCTTATTACTTGTCAGTTGGGATATGGCAAATGCAGTATCTGGTTTTGGCACAAGAGGATTTGTCTAACCAAGTTGAAGGATGTGCCTTAAGGATACTAGGATTGTGTTTTCTAACAATTGGTATCAGAGCTTAGTTGGTCCTGACAAGGGTCTCGAGATCTAATGGTGCAGTGAAGTGGGTCCAGAAGCAAGTCCACAGCAAAGCAATGGCAAGGGTGATATCCATATCAAATTTGCAGTGGAGAAGTTTGATGGAAAAACCAATTTTGGACTTTGGCAACTGAAGATGAAGGATCTCCTTCTCCAGAAAGGACTGCATAAAGCACTAAGAAAAAGACATGAGGACAAAAGTGATGAGGATGGGGAAGATGAAGATGGAAATGCAGATCTTAGAGCTATTAGCACTATTGGGTTGAACCTTGCTGATGAATTGCTATACAATGTTATAAATGAGAAATCTACACCATAAATGTGGGTCAAATTGGAGAATCTTTATATGACCAAGTCATTGACAAATAGACTGTATCTTAAACAGAAGTTGTAAATGTTGCCTCAATGCTTTCAACAAAATCATTTATGAGTTGATGAGCATAGAGGTTAAGTTAGAAGAGGAGGATAAGGCATTGCTGTTATTTACTTCCCTTTTGCCACCATATGAGTTTCTGGTCACAACTCTTCTATATGGGAAGGATAATATAAACTTTGAGGAGTTCAAGTTCACTTCAGTCTTATTGTACAATGAGATGCAAAAACTACCCAACCAAGAAAAGAAAAATCTAGAGACTCTAATTATTACAGGAAGGACAAGAGAGTGAGAGATCAGATCCAGAGGAAATCAAGATCCAAGCCTAGAATTGGAGGTTTCAAAGGCAAGTTCTGGATTTGTGGGAAGGTTGGACATTTCAAGAAGGATTGTAAAAACAAGAGGCTTGAGTCCACTAAGGATAAATCTCAACTTTAGATCAAGCAATTATTGCCAAGTCATTTGGGTTTGTGGATGATGTTCTATGTGGATCAATTTGAGGAGTCATGGATATTGAACTCAGGTTTCTCTTACCATATATGTGTCCAAATCAAGAGTGGTTTCATGAGTACAAACCATTCAATGGAGGATTTGTAATAATGAGGAACAACATGGCTTGTAAAGCTATTGGCATTGGTACAACACGCATTAAGATGTTTGATGGGGTTGTGATTACTCTTGTTGATGTGAGGCATGTTCATGAGTTAAGGAAGAAGTTGATATCAATAGGCACTTTGGACTCAAACGGTTGGAGGTAGGGAGCAGAAAATGGAGCACTTAAGATATCCAAAGGAGCATTGGTTGTAATGAAGAGCAAGAAGATAGTTAATCTTTATGATCTTGTTGGAGATACCATTACAGGATGAGTGGCAAGTTATATTTTTTTAAATGAAGATCCCAAAGATCTTACTCACTTATGGCACCTAAATTTGGGTCATATGAGTGAAAGAGGTCTAAGTGAATTGTCCAAGCAACAACTTCTGAAGGTTCTTAAAAGTTGTAAGTTAAAATTATGTGAGCATTGTGTAATAGGAAAGCAATAGAGGGTAAGCTTTCCTACATGAGCTCACTGCACAAAGTGAATTTTAGACTATGTGCATTTTGATGTTTGGCGCCTTGCAATTATAGCTTCAAATCTGGAGCATTATATATTTTGATGTTTGGTTGATGATTACTATAGGAGAGTATAGGTCTACCATGAAGCAAAAATCAGAGGTCTTCTTTATCTTTAAACAATGGAAGGTGATGATAGAGAAACAAACTGGAAGGAAAGTGAAGTGTTTTAGATCTGGTAATTGTGGAGAATACAAATCTAGAGAGTTTGATACATATTGCAAGGATGAAAGGATAATTTCACTTTACCATACCGGGTACCACTAAAAAAATGGTGTGGCAGAGTAGATAAATCACACACTCTTGAAGAAAGCAAGAAGTATGTTAAGCAACACCGAATTGGAAAAGAGCTTTTGAGTAAAAGCTGTAAATATGGCTTGTCGTTTGGTTAACACTTCTCCCTCTATTGCTATTGAGTGTAAAACACTTATGGAAAAATGAATAGGTTGGCATGTTTATTACTCCTCACTTAGAGTGTTTGAATGCATAGCTTAATTTCATATTCAAAAAGAACAAAGGAAAAACTTAGATCTAAAATCTAGGAAATATGTGTTCTTGGGAAATGAGAAGGATACAAAGGGATACAGCTTATGGGATCCATAAAGTTGCTGCCTTGTTCTAAGTAGGGATGTGTTTTTTGATGAGTCTAGTATGATGGAGACTATTACTATGGTAGAAGAAAAGAAAAAATTAATTTAGTCAGATTTTTGTAAGATAGTTATTGATCTTGGAAATGAAGAAATCTCAGCTTTTGTAGATCTATCAAGTGAACCATTGAAAGAGCAAAGTCCAAAAGTGATTCATGAATAGGCATCCAAATAGGGATAGAAGGCCTCCAAAGGGATTTGATGATTCATTTGTAGTTATGCTCTTCTTATGAAGAATGGTGAGCCTTCTTCATATTAAGAGGCAATGCAAGATCAAGAGTGTCAAAAATGGCATTGTGCAATGGACGAGGAAATAAAACCTTTGGCCAAAAACCAAACTTGGAGACTTGAAAAATTGCCTATGGGAAAGAAGGCAATTGGTTGCAGATGGATATTCAAGAGGAATGAAAGACTTCCCAAATAAGATGGAGATCTATTCAAAGCACAGCTTGTAGCAAGGATTTATAGCCAAAAAGAAGGTAGACTTCAATGAGATTTTTTCACCAGTGGTAAAAATCTCTCCAATTTGTGCACTTTTGGCAAAAGCTGCATTGCATAACTTGGAATTGGAGCAACTAGATGTTACAACTTCTTTTTTACATGGAGAATTGGAGGAGGAGGTTAACATGCATCAACCTAAAGGTTTTGTGGTACCGAGGAACCAAAACCTGGTTTGCAGGTTACAAAAGTCTTTAAACAGACTAAAGCAAAGTCCAAGACTTTGGCACATGAAATTTGATGATTTCATGTTGAAAAATAGATATAAAAGAAGTGAATAAAATTGTTGTGTGTACCTCAAAAATTTACATGGACCTAGATTATTTGATTTAATCATCTTGGTACTATATGTGGATGATATGTTGATTGTTGCACAAGATATGGATGAGGTGGAGAAAGTGAAAGCACAACTTGCTAAGGAGTTTGATATGTTGACTTGGGTTCTTCAAAGAGGGTGCTTCGGATTGAAATCCACCGCGACAAGAAAGTTATGGATAGCTCAAAGGAGATATTTGGATAAATTACTTGCTCATTTTGGCATAGAGAATGCAAAACCAGTGAGCACTCCAGTGACAAGTCATTTAAGGATATCATTGGAGTAATGTCCATCAAATGAGGAGGAGGGAAAAGTAATGTCCAATATTCCTTATGCTTGTGCTTGGCAGTTTATTGTATGTTATGGTCTGCACTAGACCAAACATCTCATATGCTGCGCAACAATCAACATATCCCAATGCTGTTTCCTTGGATTTGCCATGAAACAACATTGGGATGTTATTTTGTTACTTGAAAGGGACTATAAATACTGGCATTGTCTTTGATGTGTAGAAGGACCAAGAAGGAGAAATTAAAAGGTATGTAGATTTTGATTTGGCCGGAGACTTGGATAGGAGAAAGTCTACAACATAATTTATTTTTACACTTGTTGGTGGTGCAGTAAGTTGGAAGTCTACTCTCCAATCCAAAGTTGCTCTTTCTACTACAGAGGAGGAATATATGGCAACAACTGACGCTGCCAAAGAGGCAATATGGCTACAAAGATTAGCCAAAGATGCAGGACTCCTTAACATGAAGTACACACTTTTTTGGTGATATGGCCTTATCTATATATTCAGTCATTACTATCACTATCATGGTAGAGTATTAAAGTGACTATATACCTTGAACGGTCAATATTCAGGAAGTCAGGCAAATCGGTATTCAGGAGTTCAGCCCGTGTGAAAGAGATAGTGATGAGGAACTATCCCTCTATCTATATATATAGTCTGGTGTGAGCCTGTTTCAGCCGGAGGTAGGTAGATTCTGGGACAGGAAATGATCAAAGTTATTTCCTCTGGTCCTTACGTTATTCACTTAATGGGGTTCTGTGTTACGTATGCGTTCTTAGAACCGAACCGTTTCTGCTCTGTTCATAATACAAGATTGATACTTGAAATATTTTTTCCTTAGACTGCACAAGATACAAATGCACATATTTATACACGTTGTCGTGACACAAAAGCATATCTGTTTACAAGTTTTCCTGATCACCATGACAGTTATGTCCTGGAATGGGCTATGGAAGGTATTGAAAACGAAGTTGTATAGGTAATATATCCCAAAAACTCATGTACCCTCCGTTTTCTGCATCAGTGAATGATGAGACACAGTGCCCAGACTTGGAAGATGGCCAAGCACCGGCCATCCCGGAGGCCCAGGCGGTAGTAGCCTCCGTTTTCTGCTCCGAAGTGTCCAAACACTGAAGCTCACTGCCAGTAAAATCCCCACAAACCATGCCTCATAAACTCCCCGAGCAAGTTGCTGTCCTCCCCAGCTCTCCCTTACAAGCTGAATCATTTCCATCTCCTCTCTCTCTCTTTCACATCCAAGCTGTAGTCTCTAGCCACAGAGCAATATTAACCACAACACAGAGGAAGTAAACCATAAGATAATATATCCCAAAATAGAACCAGATATCGAGAAGAGAGGCGAGATATGAGCATAAGAAGCTTTCCCCCACCACAAGAAAAAGATGTGTTTCCTGCTGTTGGTCACGTGTCTGTTACAGTGAAAGATGTTACAGTGAACGAGTAGAAAATTATATCCCAATCAATAAAAATCCAATGATGGATTGGATCATTATTGATTATTGAAACATTATTGATTGGATTATTATTGATTGGATCATTATTGATTATTGAAACATTATTGATTGGATTGCTATTGATTGGGATGTAGTTCTCTACTCGTTCACTATAAAAGACAAGTGTCCAAAAGCAGGAAACACATCTTTTCCTCGTGTTTGGGGAAAGCTTCTTATGCTCATATCTCACCTCTCTTCTCGATATCTGGTTCGATTTTGGGATATATTACCTTATGGTTTACTTCCACGGTGTTGTGATTAATATTGCTCTGTGGCTGGAGACTACAGCTTGGATGTGAAAGAGAGAGAGAGGAGATGGAAATGATTCAGTTTGTAAGGGAGAGCTGGGGAGGACAGCAACTTGCTCGGGGAGTTTATGAGGCATGGTTTGTGGGGATTTTACTGGCAGTGAGCTTCAGTGTTTGGACACTTCGGAGCAGAAAACGGAGGCTACTACCGCCTGGGCCTCCGGGATGGCCGGTGCTTGGCCATCTTCCAAGTCTGGGCACTGTGCCTCATCATTCACTGATGAGAATGTCGGAGAAGTATGGGCCTATCTTCAGCATAAGGCTCGGTACAAAGCGTGCAATTGTGTGTTCTTCCCCTGACATTGCAAAAGTTATCTTTAAAACTCAAGATCATATCTTTGCTACTCGTCCGAGAACCATCAACGGGGAAGTGTTCTTCTACAATTTCCAGAGTATTGGGCTCACGCCATATAGTGATCGTTGGCGTCGATTGCGTAAGATTGTTGACATGGAGCTGTTCAGCCGCAAACGGATGAAACAATACGAGGTATGACAATTGTTACTTCCAAGCACATGCGTATGCTAGCAATTCAGACTGCCTTAGAAGAGAGTTTTTATAAGCGTCATGGAGTTACTTGATACTTGATACTTCACACAACGCATGCTAGCAATTCAGACTGCCTTAGAAGAGAGTTTTTATAAGCGTCATGGAGTTACTTGATACTTGACACAATATAACCTGAGTAATTCGCGACGACAATTCTCAGAAATGAAAATTCTGCGGCGGGCGGTACATGATTGCTCTTCGTCCATCCCCAATCTAGCTCACTAACGGATGTCTTGAAGATATCTGTATGGGGAATGCTTCCAGACTATACAATTCAATATGGGTCGAAATACGAGCCTCAGGACATTCTAGTCATCCATCATTTTCAACCAGCTCGTTGGCAGATTGATGAACTCCGAACGACTGCAACTAACTTAGTATAATTGTGGTGTATGTCATCAGGGCGTCAGAAAGGAAGAAGTTCTTGCGACAATAATGCATTTGCAAGAAGCTGGTACAAGAGGGCAGATAGTTGAACTAGATCAGGAAATACGACGGCTGTCATTCGATTACACGTGTCGAGTTCTGTTTAGCAAGCGCTATTTCGGCTACAAGATAAATTCGAGAAACCACAGGGGTGAGTTGAAGAACTTTGAACATTTGACTTCTGAGTGGTGTTCCATATCTGGATCTCCCTTTATTGGTGAATACGTACCCTGTCTCCGTAAACTGGACATAGGTGGTTTTGAGGCACAGCTAGTACAATTGAGGGAACAATTCGACCAGTTTCTGAGTCCAATAATTGAAGAGCATCGGCAGAAACCAGAGGCCGAGATCAAAAACTTTTTGGATGTGCTTTTGACATTGCAACGTGAGGAGGTCGGCGACGGGTTTCCCGATGACCAGATAAAGGCACTTCTCCATGTTAGTTGCTTTACCTTTGAGACCTTCGCTCTTGTCCTCGTCGCCATAGAATTGCGCATGTAGTTATACTTGTTATTTGTGTCGTTCAGCAGAAATATATACTGTTCACTAGTACCGGTGCTGCGTTAGGATTGCGATGTATAAATCTTCAATAGTTAATGGTTCTTTCCTATTGATGCAGGACATGATTATGGGTGGTGCCGACACCTCAGCAAACTCAACAATCTGGGCATTAGCTCAGGTGATGCGGAATCCAGAGATACTGCAGAAAATTGTCGACGAGCTTGACGTTGTCGTGGGGAAAGAGAGACTGGTGGAAGAATCTGATCTAGATGACCTCAAATACCTGAAAGCAGTGGTAAAAGAAGTGTTTAGAATGCATCCGGTGGTACCATTGGGAATTCCGCGAGAGGCGATGCAGGATACTCAAGTAGCTGGATACCACATTCCAAAAGGAACTAGGGTAATCGTCAACATATACGGGATAGGTCGGAATCCCAAGGTATGGAAGGATCCCAACACCTTTGATCCCGACAGATTTTCTGGGGAAAACCAGGACTTGGATGTGAACGGACAACACATGGAGCTTTTGACATTTGGCTCCGGTCGCAGAATCTGTGCTGGAATGGAGACAGGAAAACGTATTGTGGAAATCACACTTGCTCAAATTCTTCATACATGCGTACTATCCCTTTCTCCAGGGATGGGGGTGGATCTGGAGGAGGGAGTGGGAATTACGCTTCCGAAAGCAAATCCGATTCAAGTTTTGGTGGCATCGCGCTTAAAACCAGCCACGATCTCCACGATATTTACAGTTGCACCCTAGGGCTTGGAGGGTAGCGGCCAGCCCATTCTGGTTCATTCATAGTACTGAATGCCTACATCTCTTATAAAAGCAGCTGAAGAAACCGATCGCCATCGCCATCACCGCAATTGCCTTCCTGTCCATAGGCCCACTACATAAGAGACTCTCTTTCCAGATCCTTATAGTTCGACTAAATGTTGAACAACTTCGTTTTCAATACCTTCCATAGCCCATTCTAGGACATAACTGTCATGGTGATCAGGACAACTTGTAAACATATATGCTTTTGTGTCACGACAACGTGTATAAATATGTGCATTTGTATCTTGTGCAGTCTAAGGAAAAAATATTTCAAGTATCAATCTTGTATTATGAACAGAGCAGAAACGGTTCGGTTCTAAGAACGCATAAGTAACACAGAACCCCATTAAGTGAATAACGTAAGGACCAGAGGAAATAACTTTGATCATTTCCTGTCCCAGAATCTACCTACCTCCGGCTGAAACAGGCTCACACCAGACTATATATATAGATAGAGGGATAGTTCCTCATCACTATCTCTTTCACACGGGCTGAACTCCTGAATACCGATTTGCCTGACTTCCTGAATATTGACCGTTCAAGGTATATAGTCACTTTAATACTCTACCATGATAGTGATAGTAATGACTGAATATATAGATAAGGCCATATCACCAAAAAAGTGTGTACTTCATGTTAAGGAGTCCTGCATCTTTGGCTAATCTTTGTAGCCATATTGCCTCTTTGGCAGCGTCAGTTGTTGCCATATATTCCTCCTCTGTAGTAGAAAGAGCAACTTTGGATTGGAGAGTAGACTTCCAACTTACTGCACCACCAACAAGTGTAAAACTAAATCATGTTGTAGACCTTCTCTTATCCAAAGCAACGTTGGATTGGAGAGTAGATTTCCAACTTACTGCACCACCAACAAGCGTAAAATTAAATTATGTTGTAGAATTTCTCCTATCCAAGTCTCCGGCCAAATCAAAATCTACATACCTTTTAATTTCTCCTTCTTGGTCCTTCTACACATCAAAGACAATGCCAGTATTTATAGTCCCTTTAAAGTAACAAAATAACATCCCAATGTTGTTTCATGGCAAATCCAAGGAAACAACATTGGGATATGTTGATTGTTGCGCAGCATATGAGATGTTTGGTCTAGTGCAGACCATAACATACAATAAACTGCAAACAGCACAAGCATAAGGAATATTGGACATTACTTTTCCCTCCTCCTCATTTGATGGACATTACTCCAATGATATCCTTAAATGACTTGTCACTGGAGTGCTCACTGGTTTTGCATTCTCTATGCCAAAATGAGCAAGTAATTTATCCAAATATCTCCTTTGAGCTATCCATAACTTTCTTGTCGCGGTGGATTTCAATCCGAAGCACCCTCTTTGAAGAACCCAAGTCAACATATCAAACTCCTTAGCAAGTTGTGCTTTCACAAAATAACATCACAATGTTGTTTCTCTGGATTTTCCATGTATCTACTCACCATACTCACAGCATATGAGATGTTTGGTCTAGTGCAGACCATAACATACAATAAACTGCCAACAGCACAAGCACAAGCATAAGGAATACTGGACATTACTTTTCTCTCCTCCTCATTTGATGGACATTCCCCCAATGATATCCTTAAATGACTTGTCACTAGAGTGCTCACTGGTTTTGCATTCTCCATGCAAAAATGAGCAAGTAATTTATCCAAATATCTCCTTTGAGCTATCTATAACTTTCCTGTCCCGGTGGATTTCAATCCCAAGCACTCTCTTTGAAGAAACCAAGTCAACATATCAAACTCCTTAGCAAGTTGTGCTTTCACTTTCTCCACCTCAACCATATCCTGCACAACAATCAACATATCATCCACATATAGTACCAAGATTATTAAATCAAATAATCTAGGTCCATGTAGCTTTTTGAGGTAACGGAACAATTTTATTCACTTCTTTTTTATCTATTTTTCAACATGAAATCATCAAATTTCATGTGCCAAAGTCTTGGACTTTGCTTTAGTCCGTATAAAGACTTTTGTAACCTGCAAACCAGGTTTTGGTTCCTCGGTACCACAAAACCTTTAAGTTGATGCATGTTAATCTCCTCCTCCAATTCTCCATGTAAAAAAGAAGTTGTAACATCTTGTTGCTCCAATTCCAAGTTATGCAATGCAACTTTTGCCAAAAGTGCACAAATTGGAGAGATTTTTACCACTGGTGAAAAAATCTCATTCAAGTCTACCTTCTTTTTGGCTATAAATCCTTGCTACAAGCTGTGCTTTGAATAGATCTCCATCTTATTTGGGAACTCTTTCATTCCTCTTGAATATCCATCTGCAACCAATTGCCTTCTTTCCCATAGGGAATTTTTCAAGTCTCCAAGTTTGGTTTTTGGCCAAAGATTTTATTTCCTTGTCCATTGCACAATGCCATTTTTGACACTCTTGATCTTGCATTGCCTCTTCATATGAAGAAGGCTCACCATTCTTCATGAGAAGAGCATAACTACAAATGAATCATCAAATCTCTTTGGATGCCTTCTATGCCTATTTGGATGCCTATTCATGAATCACTTTTGGACTTTGCTCTTTCAATGGTTCACTTGATAGATCTACAGAAGCTGGGATTTCTTCATTTCCAAGATCAATAACTATCTTAAAAAAATCTGACTAAATTTATTTTTTCTTTTCTTCTACTATAGTAATAGTCTCCATCATACTAGACTCATCAAACACCACATCCCTACTTAGAAAAAGGCAACAACTTTATGGATCCCATAAGCTGTATCCCTTTGTATCCTTCTCATTTCCCAAGAAATCATATTTCCTAGATTTTAGATCTAAGTTTGTCCTTTGTTCTTGTTGAATATGAACATAAGCTATGCATCCAAACACTCTTAGTGAGGAGTTATAAACATGCCAACCTATTCATTTTTCCATAAGTGTCTTACACTCAATAGCAATAGAGGGAGAAGTGTTAACCAAATGACAAGCCATATTTACAGCTTTTACCCAAAAGCTCTTTTCCGTTTCGGTGTTGCTTAACATACTTCTTGCTTTCTTCAAGAGTGTGTGACTTATCTACTCTGCCACACCATTTTTTTAGTGGTACCCGGTATGATTTAGTGAAATTATCCCTTCACACTTGCAATATGTATCAAACTCTCTAGATTTGTATTCTCCACAATTATTAGATCTAAAACACTTCACTTTCCTTCCAGTTTGTTTCTCCATCATCACCTTCCATTGTTTAAAGATAAAGAAGATCTCTGATTTTTGCTTCATGGTGTAGACCTTTTGACAAGCCCAAAGAAACAGCACTAATGGTGCAAAATTATGTGGAGATGGATGCAAAATTTACCCGCATAGAAATTTGTAGAGGTGAAAGAGGCCTATAATACTTTGGGGTTTTAGAAGCAGAGGCAGTAGGAGATTTTTGTAGAGCCAATAATCAAGAAATGACCCATGACTCCTTTAGGCCAAAGGAAAAAGTCAAGAAGGATCCTCATGGAAGAAGGAGACTAAGTTTAGGACAAAGGTGGTGTTGAACCACAACCAGATCATACCCTGCTGCAGCAAACAATCATTCACTAGGATCATAATTTCTTTCAACAAGATGTGGGTAAGGACCTAGGTGGAGAAGTAGAATTGATCCTGGCCTAAACCCCTCCACGAACTAAGAAAAATTTTGAATAGGAAGAATGAACACCCACTCTTTGAAGGTATGATGAAGAAGCCAGGCTTTCTAGTTAGAAGAAGAATGTGGCAAAGGGTTTGGGGATAATGAGATCCTCTTTGTTCCCATCTATTTGAGAAGAGGAACCAAGGGAAGAAGGAGTCCTTTGTGCAAAATAAGTTTTGAAAAGAGAAAGACGCATGCTTCTATCAAGACAAGGAAGGACATTAGGCCAAAGGTGGACTTCAAGGCAAAGAAGAACATCAGGATGAAGTGTTGTCCAAGATGGAGGTACCAATAACAACAAAGGTATTTGAGCAAAAGGAACCCACTTTCTTTGTCAAGATCAAGAAGAAGGAGAGTGGACTTTTGCCTTTATCCAAAATGGTAAGAGAGCAAAGCTCAAGCAAAAGGGAAATTGGACTGGTTGTGGTAGTGCCTCTTTCCCAATTAGTGGTATACAAGATTAGCTCAACTTTGAAATTGATGGATCAACTATTTCCCACATACATTGAATCTCATGGAGCCATTACAAATCATGTCATGCTCATCAACCATCTTCATCTATAAGTAAGAAGTAATGCATTGCAAGAAGTAATGTAGGAGAAGATAAAGGCACAGGAGGAATCGGTAGAGGTTTGTGCATGACATTTAGAGGTGGTTAAATGAGGTAATGATGTGGTGCAAGTGGAAGCCAATTTTGGGAAGAAGGCCCGGGGTGAGGTTGGAGGGTTGGAGAAAAAGCTCCAAGAAGAGAGGATGACAAGGCAGGAAGTAGTCAAGTCCAAGGACAAAGAAGCATGTCAAAAAACTCAACTTGAGGAGCAGGTGAAGACCCAAGTGGGAGAAATTGATGCACCTAAGGGAGAAGTAGAAAAGATGAAGGTGGTCCTTGTTTCAATAGAAGATTTTCATCAAGGGAGCAACAAGTGACCAATGTACAGGTAAAGAAGCTCATGGAAATTATCAAGAGGAATAGAAGAAAGATTAGGCAGCCATTTAAGAAGAGACCTTGCTTGAGATGAAGGAGAGTTTGAGAAGACTGCAATTTTACCAAGGATGGAGATGGTGTGGGACCATCTTGAAGAAATTGAAAAGGAGTTAATAGAGGACTCCTTAGAGAAATTGAAGGCTTAGGACTCAAAAACCTAAGTGCAAACTCTCATAGCAAAGGTATGCAAGGACAGCACCTACAATAACTAGATGATAAGCTAATTGAACACACCTTGAAGAAGTCTGAGGAATTCACCAAGTTGTTGTTAGAGGAGATTCAAAAGTACTAGGATCTTGTAGATTTTGCTAATTAAGGTTTGTGAGGGCAAAGGTAGTTCCTTGTAGTAGATTTTATAATGAAGATATTCTAGTTGGAAGGAAAAAAGTAGAAATCTATTAAGCAAAGAAGCTGTAATTAGAAGATTTATAGCACTCTTTGTAGCTGATCATCTTCATCTTCATCTTCAAGTTAGAAAACTATCTATATATATAAAGAGAGAGAGAGAGGTTGTGATCTAGAGAAGCTATGTTGACTTCCTTGATAATCTACTTATTCATTGTAAAGATATCTTGGAGTTCATTGTGCTTGATCACTTTTGCTTACATCTTTGATTGTGTACTTTGTTGAGTAGAGGTGAGAAATCTTGCATAGAAGTGTGTGTTGGAATACCTGCTTAGGAAATTTGCATTGAATGAAGGAAATTACCCTTGACATTCAATGGGAATTAGAGCTTGAGTACCTATTAAAGAATTCACACATTACCAAGGAAGTTACCCTTGACATTCTGAATGAGCAAATCAATGTGAGGAAGGGTCATGGGAATGATGGAGCATTCAAAGTACCATGGAATAGAAAAGCCAAGTATAAAAAACATTTTTGATTTTGTTGAGACTGAATTGTCTGGTAAGAGATGCGTGTAGTCTATGACAACATTAGGAAAGAACCTATGGCCTACAAACTGACTTAGAGGTGAAATAAACTTGTGAGGAGGGATTAGCCATTGGGATAACAGAGACTCTTTATGAGGAAGAGGCCTTTGGCATGAAGTGCACCACCACCAAGGGCTTATTGGATTAGATCTTTTGTGAGAGTGGTTGTTAATTTTTCTTTCTATGGGGTGCCATAGTGGGTGTCTCTACACTCATTTGGGAATGATTTTTTCCCAAGAGGTTAACAAGAAAGAATAGACCACATGTGAAATTGTGATACTTTGTTCTCATTTCTAGTCATTTTCAACCCATGTCCTTTAGGGAATAATCTATTCTTATCAATTATACTATTATCATATCAACACTAGGTATTCAGAATTGCAACAATAGAGTAAGCTTGAGAATGTTATCTATCTTGGTAAATTTGCTCTAAAGTCTATATAATTTTGAATCACAAACACCCATCATAATCATTGCCTATCTTTCTCCATGTAGCAACCTTCTTTGGTATAGGTGATTTTGATGCCTTTCCCCATTGCTTGACCAAAGCTAAGTAGGTTAAGCTTCAACTCCAAAACATAAAGAACTCCTTTGATAGCTCCTTATCTTCTTGCACCAATCTCACAAGAAATCAAAATGTCTCCCATTCCAACAACCCAAACCTTACAATAGTCAACAAAATACTTTGGCTAAGTCCCTTCTTCAATCTGCTTGAAATCTTGGAACTAATCTTGTATATGCTCTAAAGCTCCTCCACTAACATAACAAACTTCTTAGCCTAGATGATCATAAATTTTTTAGCAATGCAAACTAGTAATAAATGCAATATTTTGTGTCAATAGAGCATTGGCTTGACTTCTAGAATATATTGCATTGTGGTGTTTTCTTTTTAGAAGGTTATGTTCACCTCTACATTCTCTTGCCCAATGTTGCTTGAGTCCTCTTCTACACCCCACAATTGCAACTGCTTCCATTGCTACTTCCATCAACAATTAGAAATGGTCTCTTGGTTGAGCTATCTTTATTGTCTTCTCTACATTTATCCTAGCTTTCTTCTTTGAGTAGTTTTATAGTGAGTCTCCTCCTAATGGTATATTTCTCCTCAAGTATATTATTGCATTCTACTATTATATGGCAATCAATAAATCTCTAACAATCACTAAATAATCTTGGTGATAATTGAGTAATAGTATATTCTTATATAAAGGTTACTTCACTAGCTAGTGAGAGTTTCTACTTGGCTATTAAAACTTGTTATCTTTCTTCTACAAGAAACTTGTTATCTACAAATGAACAAACCTATGTTAGAGAACATGCTTGTTCTCTTATGCATATTGCTTGTGCAACATAATCAATATACTCCACATATGGTTTTTAGTTATGCATTTGGTCAATCTTTGTAAATCCTCTTCCATAGTTGCATATATGTACATTTCTATAGTATCATTCTTGCTTTGCAGAATTATCTCTTCATATGTAATGGCTTGTTTTATAGTGTTTGTCCCATTCATGGTTCCGTAAGTCTCTTTGACTTGAAGATGATAATCACCTCAAATATCAAAATCAGTTTATTATCCTCATTTAACCTCCCAATGTCTGTTCCTTGTTCCCATCATATCACAATCTACTCTCAAATTCAAATAGTCTCTCAATTGATTTAATCTCATACCAAGAATATTTTTCTATCAATTTTGATGTATAGGAAAATGTAGGCTCATAACCTACTAAAAATTTTCATGGAATTATACAAATCTGCATATTAATTACAAACATAAGGAATACTAAAAGAAACTCAAAGCATATTTGTGGACTTTCTCTAATTGTAGATCTAGTCATATGAAATGAGGAATAATAAAATAGATTACCTACATAATAGTATTCATGTTCTAAACTAATGGAACACTTGGATGTGTTGCTTGGCATTGCCTCTCCTACATCCGCCCTTTCTTGACTAGGAAACTAGTATGCATGCGTATATACATCACTACACAATATACATTGCTGTCAACATCATACACTATAGAAGCACAACTCATAGATAAGTTATACATAAACTCAAAAGTGCCACAATAAATCAGTTCAGTCTCAACTTGAATCAAACTCAACTTGATCAGAAATCATCTTCAACTCAATAATCTGCAAACAATTTGCAATAATCTCAATTCATTAATTCACAAACAATGTGCACTAATTACAATTAAACCACACCCATCTCTAGCTAAGAGACTCCAAGTGATGCTTGTCAGCCTTTGTCCACCATCATTAGGAACGACATCAAAGAGATGAGCTCTCAAGAGCTGTATTTCAAAGGTATACCCCTCTATTTGACCTTTGAGTGGCCTGTCTCTCACTCAAGATGAACCTCTAATGGCTATTATGGTAGCGCACCATGGACTAAGAAGGTAAGCAACCCCGACTCCATCATACTTCCCAAAGGCTAACACTCCAAGACTCAAGACATTGCTCACTAGAGAACTCAATGAGAGAGAGATAGTTGCAAATGAAAAGATGTTGAGTACCTCCTCACCCCTTGTTTATATACTTATGAATAGTTATGCACCAAAGTTAATAATTATTGGAATAACTCAAGTTCCTAGGCTAAAAGTCAAGTAAAGTCAAAAGGTATAAAAGAATATCCATCCACATGGGCATATTCCACTAAGCATGTGATCTTATCTTGACCTAACCACTAAGTCAAGGATTCCTTCACATAGGCTATCCTTGGATTATAGAAGAATCCAAACCAAAAAGGCTTGTGGACCCAAGAGTTCTCAACTCTTTTCTCAAAGCCGAACACCAAGGAATAATACCAAGTCAACACACTAAGATTCAAAATAGTGGTGCTCATCTTTTCCATTTCCTCTAAAGTAAGGTCCCCTTTGTCTTAGCTATGACTAAATTTAGCTAATCATGACTAATGTTGAACTATTCTTCATCTCTATATAAATAATATCTCTCAAGTACTTGTAATACCAAGCTAAATATCACAATACCACACCCATGCACAAATTGGTGTTACAGACCTAGATCTCTAGCCCTAATAGCACCTTTGATGGCCCATCTGATATTGCACGTGGTGCAAGTAACGATGGGTCCAATGATGTGATCAATAGCCCTAACACAAAATCTAGCCGCCGCTAATTTGTCTTTGAGCAACTACTAATTAAACTCTAACCGCCAAGACTATCACTTCAGTGTGTGAGCAAACTAGCTATGGTGCTACAAATGTTACTTTGCATATAAAAATTGTTACACAATGTATATCATTGTGAACATCATACACTATAGAAGCACAACTCATATAAAGTAATACATAAACTCTAAAGTGCCACAATTGCTTTCTAACTAGTGCTTAGGTCCTTCTAACTCCAAATAGCTATCTCCTCCAAGTATGTGATATGCCCTATATTGGGCAAAGATCAAGAAGCCCATGTTTAGTTGCCTATATGGAAATCTATATCACATGAAGAGTAAACTAGATATAGGTCACATGCATCAAGGACACATTCAAAATATTTGAGGGATCATTGTGAGGAGAGGAGTCAAACATATCATAAGTTATCCTCTCAAATAACCATCACACACCAACATAGTAGCAACTCCACCAAAAGAGCCACATAACATACAAAACAAGCCTGCACATATAATTGCTAGGCTTGGGTCCATAGTGCCATCAATGGTTGCAAGGTGGCATGACATGCAATTGCATAAATGATCCTTCCAAATTGTAAAAGACCAAATTCAAGGAGAGAAATAGGGGAATGGAAACTCACATTGGGACACTTAAATGAGGGAAAACTCCAAATGCCTAGCATGAGCTTTGGCTTTGGTATTTATAAGTAGCATACAAGGCAAGCGGATCCTAAGTTGTTATGACGAACCAAGGCTCACAATCCAAGTCAAATAGTTTAGATCTATAGCTGACCTAACACTTGATGCCTGGATGCCTCTAACATTGTTGAAACAACATCAATACTAGTGTGAAAACCCATACTCTACTCTCTCTCATCAGCATTGGGCTCCACAAACTATTGTAATTGTGAGTCCCAAACCAATCTTGGTCCTCTCTCTCGGAAAGCATGAGGGCATAGGAAACTCATGAGTGTGGGAAATGCGGCTCTAAGCTATCTAACTAGGTTCACCACTGCCATAGGTGACCTATCAATCACTACCACTATTTGGGATTGATGCCTCACATCCAAGATGTCATCAACAAAGATGTGGTCAAGTCATTGAATCCCATCATAAGCATATTATAAAACCTCTCTAGGTAAGAGGATCATCTGCCAAAGATGAAGACAATGAGCTCGTGAGCCTACTCTTGCTACATCTAACAATATAGCAAGTCCCATCCAAGAATGGACATGATGTGTATTTTCCATCACTCTGGTGCGAGAATCACCCATCAAAGGAATATTCTCCAAAAGTAACTTGGAGAAATGGACTAATGAACCTAGAGATGTCATGGTATCCATAACATCTCCTAAAACACACCAGAATAAGGATCCTAAAGACCCAAACCTTGGCCAGAACTTGAATGTCCCTAACACGGCTATCTAGAAATCACCAAGTGAACATGTCTCTCCAGATCATGCGCCCCTCTGCTTATATGGACTTTTGGTAACCTCTGATTGCTAACATTAGTAGTAACTTAGGATACCGGTAGGCCAAGTATACCATATGATGTAGAGAGACTCGTCTACCATTCTCATCTCTCTCCACATACAAGTACCTCTGTACTCATATACCCGCATGTAAAACCATTGCTAGTCCGGTGTTAATCCCACCGAATTACTCCAATAGACATACTCCCTCAACTGGATACTACCAAGCAATGAGTATGGTATCCAAAGGTGTCAAGGTAAGTGACTCTGGATGCTCATCCTCACACTCATCTCCTGGTGGTACAAAGGCTCTACTCCAAGCTTACTACACCAACCGATCTGCATGCTGCTACAATGCCTCCTCTAAACTCTACAATGGAACATCCAAGGTGGATGGAACAATCCCACTCGTACTCCAAATCTAAGTTATCTTCTCTAGTATTGGAGTATTCTTTGCATGGGCATTCCCCTCCAACAAGTCACTAGGCCAAGTAATTGCACCATTGAAAGCTAAAACTGATGTTTCCATGGTCCTAGATGGCACACTTGACAGTGCAAACAATGCAAAGTGACGGTGGGCCCCATCATGAAGTCAGTATTCCAAACACAAAATCTGACCATCGGAGAGTAGTCTATGGGAAGCTGCTGAAATACCTCTAACTACTATCACTACAACACCAATGTCGGAGCAATCTAGATGCAACACTACAAATGGCATGACATCCTTGATTATAATGAGCCAAGATTGCAATAAGTAAAGTGCATAGGAAGGCAACATACTTATCCCTCACTTGATTGCCAACCTAGCCTATTGGAAGTTGTCTCTTCCCAATAGTCAATACTAAAACCCATGGGGTATAAAAATGCTCCACCAACTAGCACATCATATGATTTTATTACTATCTCAATGGCTTGAGCTCTCACCACAAGTTATCAATTGGATGATCAGGCTGAATTGAGACAATGAGCTCCCCACATGTGATGTACCACATGAAACCACCCCTAGAGATGTTTGGATCAGAAATGGACATCTTTCCACATTGGTCATTCATAGCCCAAGACCGACAATTGGAGCCTTCTCCAACATAAGAAGTTGCACACTAGAGAGCCTAATAAGATCCTCTATGGTGTATAGACATTCCTTGAAGATCCCACTTGGTTCTCCAATAGGGCAACTCTATATGTGAATTGGGCTTGCTCAAATGTAGGTCTAATTGGTAACTACTCCAACCTAACAATTGCTAGCTACCATAAACAACTAGGAGTTGAATGGATCCCATGCTCCTCAACCAAGTCACCATCCACCATCCACCATCAACCACCTCTAGTCTAGAAGTAGGAACCACATCATCCCTACTCTCACAAAGTGTGGTAGCCAACTAAAATACCAGAGCTAGGTCAACTCTTAATGTAAGCATATCATTGGTTTAGAACAAAGGGAAGCACATAATCAATTGAGTTGCTCCTAACATTATGTTGAACTTAATTTGTGGAGTAGTAGGTGGTTGACTAGTATCTAGTCCTTCAAGCACTCCATCACCATCTACCACACCTGCAATAGGATATTTAGGGGCCATGGATGTTAGTTACAGTACCTCAAAGAGTGTGAATGATTGGAGAAGTCTGACTTGTGTACTAGCCTCTCTTCTTTATGAATCTAACTCCATTGATGCTCCTCTATCCTCTAGAGCATGTACCACACTCCTGGTCACTATGATAGATACATCTACTTGTGCTACTCTACACGTAAAGTCTATGACATCTCTATCACAAGCATAAGAGGTGGAAGTCTAGTTTGCTTGGACGTGATTATCTTGGTGGTCAATGTTAAAGTTATAGTTGCTCAAAGACTACTTAGTGGTGGCCAAATTTATGTTAGAGCTAGTGATCACTATAGGACCCACCATCACTTGCACATCAGATGGGCCTTAGTGGTGTTGTTAGGGCTGGAGATCCATGTCAAGCAGAGGGGTATATCTTTGAAGTGCAACTCTAAAGAGTACAATTCTTTGATGTTGAGCCTTTGAGTTCTTAGTTATGGTAAAAAATAGCCAGTGAGCACCACCTAGAGTCTCTTAGCTTGAGTGAGTGTGGCTATATAATGAGTGTGGCTAATGCTCCTCTCCTCTAGAAGAAACCTTGTGTTGGCTCCTTGGGGAGACCATCAAAGTGGTGATGAAGGTGCCAAAATTCTCAATGATCTCTAAGGTTAGTTGGGGCGCATAGTAATCCTCTTTGGCCCAAAAGGCAATGGTTGCTACTGCTTATGCTTGTGCACTTGCTTGTAATGACTCTATTTGTAGGGGATTCACCACCACTACTTCATGCAAGGTGCAATGATCATCATTGAATGTAATAATATTTACTTGCATCCAATGGATAGGTGGTCTTGGTAGATCTAACCATCACTGAATCTGAACTTGGGGCCATGTAGATTGTAAGATCTGAGCCACTATATCACAAATTGCATCATGGACTTTGGTGGGCTCTCCACCTATTGCACATTGTAAAAATTGTATGCCTTGTATGTCATATGAAAACCATATGCACACTGGTCCATAAACCTTATGAGAGTTGGATTTGGGAGACCCAACCTCAATCATGGAGCTATGGTAAATTGCTTAGAGGTAAATTAGAAGTCATCCATCAAGGGAGAAGCTTGGAGCTAGGCTATAATGGTCCCTCTTTTAATAGATAGGTATTACATGAGGGCAGTATTTTTTTTGGGACCTATCATGATAATGGATTCAAACACTTATGCCTTCCAAGCATATCTTCATTTGGCTCATGACTTATTGCTATGCCCTACATGCATGTCATTGCTTGAGTTTGTTGACTTTGTATCCCTAGACTCTAGAAGGCTCTTGGCAAATCTCAATGAGCATATGTACACTCACATACCTTGTAAAAGACCAAAACCAAGGAGAGAAATAGGAGAATGGAAACTCACATTGGGACACTTGAATGTGGGAAAACTCCGAATGCCTAGCATGAGCTTTGGCTTTGGTATTTATAGGTAGCATACAAGGCCCTTGAGAAGCTTTCTCAAGAAGCTTCCTCAAGCCGCTTTCTTAGAGTGCAAGCCAAGTTAGCTAGGAAGCTTCTCAAGAAGCTTCCTTCTAGAAGCTGCCTACTTGGCGTGCAAGCTAAGCTAGTTGGAAGCTTCTAGAAGCTTCCTTCTAGAAGCTACTTACTTAAGATGCAAGCTAAGCTAACCGGGAAGCTTCCCAAGAAGCTTCCTAGATACTTCCGGAATATTCTAGGCTACTTTGTCTTATGTGCTACTTCGTAAGCCCGACTACTTTGTTGCTAAACTCCCGACTAACTTCATTGCTAAACTCCATATTGTTACATATTCCCCCGCCGCTAGTGGTGACGTCCTCGTCATCAGTGAAGCTTTGAATTCCTAGATGGCCGTTTGTGCATTTTGGAGGTGAGAAAGAGGCTCCCATGTGGCATCATGAAGGGGATACTCTTTCCAAAGGACCTTGTTCTCCGTATGTTGGCGACGGCCTCGTTGGATATGGCGACGCACAAGGATACGATCAACTTCGTACTCCTCATGATCATTGATAGGGACAAGAAGAGGGGGAGGTTGGACTCGAGAGGAAAAGGAAGAGGGGTTAGGAACCAAGGGTTTCAACTTGGAAACATGAAAGACAGGATGGATACGCATGTGACAAGGTAAAGCAAGTCAATAAGCAAAAAGAGAGACAATTTGGGTGATATCAAAGGGTCCTATCCTGTTAGGGGCAAGTTTACGAACTTGGGTATCAAGTGGGAGAGGGAGGTTACTGGAGGATAGCATGACTTTATCACCAACTTCAAAGGTGAGATAATGATGATGGTGATCCGCATATTGTTTTTGGTGCTTCTGAACAACAAAGAGGTGAGACTTGGCTTGATGGAGCGATTGGGATATAATGGTCAAGAATGTGGAAGTATGAGGAACCTAAGATGGAGGGGGAGAAAGAAGAGAATCTGGAACAAGCTAATCTTGACCAAAATTGAGAAAGAAGGGAGAAAATCCGGTGCTTGCCTGTTTGGAATTATTGTAGTCAAATTCTACAGCTGCAAGAAATTCATCCCAATTGGTATGGTGGACATTGACAAAGGCCCGCAACATATCCTCCAATTTTCGATTTGCACGTTTGGTTTGTCCATCAGTTTGAGGATGATAGGCCGTGGACAAAGCAAGTTTGGTGCCGAGTATCTGGAAGAGTGCTTGCCAAAACTTCCCAATAAATCAAGGATCATGGTCAGAGATGAGTACGCGTGGCATCCCATGATGTTTGAAGACATTGTCAAAGTAGATTTGTGCTAAGGTTGGGGCATCCATGGTATCATAGGTTGGTGCCAAGTGGATTTGCTTACTAAGGTTATCCACAAACACCACGATTGCGGTGTGTCCTTGTTTTGTCTTTGGCAAGGATGTGATGAGATCCAAGCTCACATGCTCCCAGCAAGCGGATGGAATGGCGAGTGGTTGAAGGAGTCTACTCGGCTTCTGGTTATTGGCCTTGTTACGTTGGCAGCTCTCACACGATCTGAAAAATTCTCAAACATCTCGTGTCAGGTTGGGCTACCACCATTGACGTTAGAGGGTACTCAAGGTCTTGTCCACACCCATGTGACCAGCAATGGGTAAATCATGGGCTTCTTGAAGGCGCACAAGTCAAAGATCACCTTTGGCTGGAACATAGATCCGGTCCGCATGGAATAGAAGGCCTTCCTTGAAGGAGAAGGTGTTGTACTCCTTGTCACCTATTGTTAGATGACCATGTACTATTTGGAAGAAGGGATCTTGTTGTAGAGCTAACCAAAACTTGTTATGGATCTTGGGGTCAATTGACATCGTCGTAATTGATACCACGATGAGAGGAAAGGACTTCAAATCAAGTTGTTGTGATAGAGCATCAGGGATGACATGGAATTGACCTGGTTTGTACTCAAGTTTGATCTTGAACAATTGAAGTTGCTCTTCCCATTGATGATGTTGACTCTTCATGTGCTCCAGGTGTAAGGTCTGCAACAATGGCTTGTGATCAATTTGCATGATCACTTGTTTCCCCAAGAGATAATGCCTCCATACCTTAGTGGCATATACCATTGCAAGTTGTTCTTGATCTCAAGCAGAGTAATTTCTTTCAGCTGTATTTAGTTGGCAAGACACAAAGGCAATGGGATGTAGCCCATCTAGAAATTCTTGTTGCAACACAGCTCCAATTGCAAAGTTAGAAACATCAAAATCAACCACACAAGGCAGTTGAGGATCATATGGTTGAAGAATGGGTCTTGAAGACACCCTATGTTTCAACTTCTGGAATGCTTCTTCATGTTTGGTGTTCCACTGGAAGCGTGAGTTCTTTCCCAAGAGGTGAGTCAATGGTGCAGCCACATGCGCATAATAGTGGATGAACCGCCGATAAAAAATGGCCAATCCATTGAATGCCCTACTTCTGTAGCATCCTTTGGGGTAGGCCAATCAGTAATGGCCTTGATCTTCTCTTCCTCCATCTTGATCCCCTCTGATGAGATCTTATGACCCAAGAAGGTAACCTCCTTCTGCCAAAAAGCACACTTCGACTTCTTGCAATAAAATTTCCATTTTCATAGTCGTCTTAGGACTTCTTGCACATGATTCACATGTTCTGCCTCTGTCTTGCTATAGATGAAGATATCATCAAAGAACACCACCACTGACCAATCCAATAGTCCATCCAACACCCGATGCATTTGATCCATGAAGACTGCTGGAGAGCATTAGTGAGTCCAAAAGGTGGAACTTTCCACTCAAAATGTCCATACCTTGTGCAAAAGGCAGTCTTTTTCACATCCTCTCTATCAATCAAAATTTGCCAATAGCCGCTACAAAGATCCAACTTGGAAAAGTAACATGCTCCACTGAGTTGATCAAGTAAGTCATTGATCCGAGGCAAGGGATATGCATTCTTCACGGTTTGCTTATTGAGCCCACGGTAATCAATATAGAAACAAAGTCCTCCATCCTTCTTTGGAACAAATAGTACCGGTGCTCCCCAAGGAGAGGTACTATGTCGTATGAAATCCTTCTCCAACAACTCTGTAAGTGTTGTTCGCAACTCCTCTAACTCCTTTGGTGCAAGCCAATAGATTGGTCTACTCACCAGAGTACTCCTTGGCAATAACTCAATCTTGAAGGGCATACCTCGATTGGAGGGTAATCCCTTTGGCAGATCATCCAAAAACACATCTGCAAACTCCTGAACTATCCGATCAACCATTGCTTGATACGGCACTTGGCCCTCCTCAAATTGTTCTTGTGCAATTGGCTTGATCCACACCACGAATACAGACTTATCTTCCTCCAAAGCTTGCTCTATGGCTGCTTCCTTAACAAACTTCCCTTCTAGGGACTCATCTCTCTTCCAAGCATGCTCCATGGTTGCCTTCTTGGCAAACTTCCCATCTTGGGACTCATCTCCCTTCCAGATTTGCTCTATGGCTACCTTCTTGACAAACTTCCCATCCTGGGACTGACTATTCTTAGGTGTCTTACTCAGAGGTGCCAGACAACCTAATCGGAAATTCATACCTTGGTGTTGTACTTGAATTTGGTGTCGGGTCCAGTTGAATTGAACCTTATGACATTCAAGCCAAGGTAGACCCAGAATGATATCATAGTGTAGAGGTGCCACTACAAACCTCATACAGTCCAAATACTCCTTCCCAATCTTGAAGGTAACAAGATGCAAGGTGCGGAATGCAAAACCCTTTCTACTATCCGCCATCATCAAACTACTTCCAATCACTAGCTTGATAGGAATATCCAATTCCTTTGCTACTTGCATAGACATGCAATTCTCTAAACATTCTCTGAACTTCCAAAATCAACCAAAATCCTACAACCCCTATTAAATATCATACCTTGCAAGTGAAGCAGACTTGCATGGATCAAGCCTTCAATCCCATTGGAACTAATCAAGCTCCCAGTAGGTGGCTCGAAATCTCCTATTGGGATTCCTCGTTTCCCTGATCATTCCGCTCCACAACCTCCACTTGGGCAACTTGTCTAGATCATCCATTCTTAAGTGGACATTTAGCAATGCAATGCCCCAACTGGCGATAATAAAAACAACCACCATTTTGTTGCAGTTTCTCCCTGTCTGCCATGCCCAGTGATCTTTGTTAAATTGCATCAATCTCCATTGGTGTTGGCTCATCCACTTGTGTGTAGTGTATTGGTAGGCTTTGTGGGGGTCGAGGTCAAGACCAAGTTGTTGCCACTAGGGAATCAAAACATTCGGCCAACCGCATGGCTTTCTCCAAGTGTTGTGGCTCTTGCATGGTTACCTCTAATTTGGTTCTTGCCTTCAAGCCCCTCACAAATCGATCCAGAGGTTCACCTTCCAAAATGTCTGGAATTTGCATGATGGTGTTTTGGAACTGCGTGATGTAACTTCTTACAGAGCCAATTTGTTTCAACTCTGCCAACTTATCCCGTGCAGCTCGTGTGGCGTTTATAGCTTGGAACCGACTGATTATTGTACTCTTGAATTCTGCCCATGTCAAGATCGGTGCAATCATTTTTTGTTTGGCTCGCTCCACTCAAAATCTCCACCATAGCTTTGCTACTTCATCCATTTGGCTAGAAGCCAAGAGAATCTATTTTCGCTTGTCTTGTAGATTGGTAGCTTCAAAATAACATTCACAATCAAACACAAAATTCTCCACTGCACTTGGGAGATTCTTGCCTTCAAATACCTTAGGTTTAGGGAATCTGATCCGATCTTCTCCTTCTCGAATTGGTACTCTCTCCACCTGCTCTTGTCGCCAAAGATCTTGTTCATCCAACAATCGAGTAAGGTGCTTGATTTGTTGTTGCATAGCAAGGATAACATCAGGTATTGCCGCCATGGTTGCTCCTCTATCACACCACTCCCAATCTATCTAATTTATTAACACATAAAAATAGCACGTCCATCGTTCTCCATAAGTTACAACCGGAAGCACCAAGGGTTCCTTAGATATGGTGATCATATGCAGAAAATCTTTTCCAAAGTGTTAGGTGATGAACTGTGTGAAACAATGCTTGGATAGTATTTGGATGCAAAAATCCCAATGGTTTGGTGGAAGTGGATTTGGTGGTCCATAAATTCCATCCATCCCATTCATGCTCTGATACCAATGTAAAAGACCAAAACCAAGGAGAGAAATAGGAGAATTGAAACTCACATTGGGACACTTGAATGAGGGAAAACTCTAAGTGCATAGCATGAGCTTTGGCTTTGGTATTTATAGGTAGCATACAAGGCCCTTGAGAAGCTTTCTCAAGAAGTTTTCTCAAGCTGCTTTCTTAGAGTGCAAGCCAAGTTAGCTAGGAAGCTTCTCAAGAAGCTTCCTTCTAGAAGTTGCCTACTTGGCGTGCAAGCTAAGCTAGTTGGAAGCTTCTAGAAGCTTCCTTCTAGAAGCTACTTACTTAAGGTGCAAGCTAAGCTAACCGGGAAGAAGCTTCCTAGATACTTCCATAATATTCTAGGCTACTTTGTCTTATGTGCTACTTCGTAAGCCTGACTACTTTGTCGCTAAACTCCCGACTAACTTCATTGCTAAATTCCATATTGTTACATACCTTTTAGCATTCTCATTGATATTTCCTTACCTAATAGAGCTAGGATTCTCTTTGTGGTAGGAAAGGCCCTATAGCCTAGCTCCAACCTTCTCCCTTGATAAATGACTTCTAATTTACCACTAAGCATTTTACCAAAGCTCTATGATTGAGGTTGGGTCTCCCAAATCCATCTCTCATAAGGTTTATGGACCAATGTGCATATATGCTCCAATATATGATGTTGGTGTTGTCACCTCCTACTCTATCAAGTCACATCTGCCCTTGTCTATGCATAGAGCTATCTACTATTGACACTAATCATCTGATAATGTGGGAGCATGTATGGCCCTAAAGTAGCAGAAAAAGTGTGGCATATAGTACTATAAACATCCACAAATGTGGCAACATGGCCTCTATAGGCAAGAAATCCCATGCAAAATATATGAGATCCTCATGTGACATTAGGAAATAATGGAATAGGCCACCTAATTATTCCCAAACTAGGGTTGGAGGTGAGCTTAAGTTGTAGCCTATACTAAGGTGTTGAAGTTGAACCAATTACAAAATCCTTATGTCCCAAAAGAGAGCCCAAAACTCTCAAACTACCCATGAGGAACTAGAATCTTGATGGGAAGTTAGAGGAAGTGAAGACCATGCATGGCCTCCAAACCTTGCATTTATAAGTCTTGACTAGTACTCTAGGCCTCCAAGTTGAGAGTGAAAGTAGACACCACTTTAACTACATCCTCCAAAACTTCCATTTTTATGATTTAGTTAATTTAGTTACAATATGAGCGTCATCCAAGATGGATGATAAAAGACAAGAAAAAAACTACTTCTATGTCATAAATTTGTGTCATGCACAATGGAAAAGAGAGCTCCCTCCTTTACCTCCCCCAAGGAAACCATTTGCTGTGTGCCCTCAATTGATACTCTTAATATCAATTGCAAGACCATCATATTGCTCTTATAGCAATATGATGGTTATACAATAGAGGTGTCTCAAAAAAATAGAAAGTACAAACAAATGGGACCAAGGAAGGGATCTGATCTCCAATTGAGCAAATAGCACAAAATAATATTAGACAAGAGATGGTATTGAAGGAATTAGAGACATCAACTTAGACCAATATCCAATTTGGATGAACGTCCAAGGATGGTCAAATGCATGCAATAAACATCTTGCATCCTCTTGGAGTAACCATAGCAAATTGATGGGGAGACAAGAAGGAAGAAACATATTATTGCATCTATAAGCAAATAGTACAAGAAACCAAATGTAACAAACATCCCTAATGGCAATAAGGCATACAACAGCGCTCTCTTTTGCTAGAGCTAGGAAACAAGAAGCTCCAAATAGAAAAGTTGCTCCAAGGGGCACATGACTTGAGGTAATGCGCTAATAGATAGCAAAGAAAGGAGGAAATCTAGAGCATGTGGGGACAGGTAATCCCATAGGTTCTCAAAAACTAGTCTTTATGGACCCCCTTCTGAGAAATGCAAGGAGTGGAGTAGAGCAAGGGCAAAGTAGAACTTTGTAAGCTATAATAACTCATTTGCATGATAATCATGGAGGAACAAAGGAAGGTACTACATGTAGGGTCTATAAGTATAATAGAGTATCAAAGGAGAAGAGCATTGACCAAGAGGGTGAGAGAGCACTTTGGGATGCCCTTCTATACTCCCCTACTTGACCTAACATCAAGAAACAATGGAGGTGGTGATGCTCTCGGGGGAGGGCGTGGGGCTTTGGAGACTCTACAATCCACTTGGCTATGGCATGGGCCTTAATGGTGTACTCCTCTTGGAAGGCTGTCCAATCTCTTCTCAAGAACCTATGAATCTTAAAAGTGATCTATCAATGTCCCAAAGCACCTCCATGAGCTAGAAAGAGTAATGTCCTTTGGAGAAAGAGTGCCAATAAAATCCAAGTGGGATCAGCTCTCTTGTGGTCATGAGCCAAAAAAGCACGGAGTAGGAAGGAGAGTGTGGAGCTAATGAGAGGACATAGAGGCATAAGGATCATGGTATACATTGGTGGTTGTGACAAACTTGGTATGAATACCTGGGTGGAGTCCAAAGAGTAAAACCAAGAGTATCAGTCCAGGGAGCTTGTAGAGATATTATTGGAGGATGTATGGGGGTTGGAATAGGAATGGTTTTCATCTACATACTCAAACAACAAGAACTCCTTCTATGCTATGCTAGGCCAATCCCTTTGGGTAGGGATTGGCCTAGCATGAACAATCTAGGAAAGATTATGTAGGACACTTATGGAGCGGGATATAAGGATATGTTAAGGGGCCAACTGGAGGAGAATGACTTTATGAGATGATGGGGAGTAGGAGTGGGAGGAAGCCCCAAAAGATACTGTGGGGTTTGCAATACTATAAGGGTAGGAGGAGGTCCAAAGTGGAGGAAGCATGTGGAGTGCCCGTGATAGGGGACTATTGGTGGAGCATCCTCCATGAGTGAATCACCCCTCCTATAGGGTGCATTGTTGGTATAGGAGAAGTATGTGACTTGGTGATCAAGGCAATTCCATCTGGATAAACCTTAGCAACTATAGATCTATGTTTAGAAAAAGGCAACATAAAGCTCTACCACTTGCTTCCGCATACAAGTTGTGAGGTACTAGATGAGGAATGATGTCTAAGGTAGTCCTTCTATAGCCCCATGCCAAGGAGAAAAATGGAGGCACTAGGAGAGAAGCTACTGAAAATATATACACCCCCAAGAGTACAAAGAAAATGCCATAATAAAAATGTTGGACGTAGGAATGTCGAGGAGAAACAGAACAACGATATTGAGTGTATGCTCCTTAAAGCATATTTCACTATTAAAAAATTGCATGGTAATGTCCGATTACCTATGAAATTTAGGAGCTGAGCACTACTAACATAAAGGGGGAGGAAAGTCTGCAATGGTGGATCTAATATTGAGCTCCTAAAGCTATTCCATAAACCACTTTGGTCCTCAGTATTTTTGTAGTGGTGCCACTAGAGGCAAGTGTTGCTTGTAGAGTGCGTTGTGACCCTCGGATATGCACCGACTCTCAGCTTGCCCTAAAAATGCTAATCTCTAATTGCTCCTTGAAATGCCTAAATCTTTAATCATGCACGGTATTGCAATCCTTAATTAAGCCCCAAACTACCTCTGTGGTTGAAATCCGTACTAGGATTATGCAATTTTCTGAGCAAGTAGAACTATTGCTAAGGTAGCACAAAACTCCTAAATTTCATAGGTAATCGGACATTACCATGCAATTTTTTAATAGTGAAATATGCTTTAAGGAGCATACACTCAATATCATTGTTCTGTTTCTCCTCGAGGGTCTTGGGCCATGTACAGAATGTGAAAACCTTTATGGACCAGTATGCTCCATCGGACCTTTCCCATACCAACTCCAAACTTAAACACCACGCATATCTTTCGGATCTCGTTCGACTTGGAGGTCGGTTAAGTCCAATTCTAATAGCCAACAAAGCTCGAGTCAGTTTCATGCGCTCAATAGCTTCGCATGACCGAGTACCGTCACCCACTTAATGCACTAGAGTTGCCACTCACTGTCCCCCTTATTACCAAGGTCTATCGAAGACAAAACCAAAAAGGATCTAATCTCAACCTTAACTTCCACTCGCACGATTCAACTTCACATGCTCAACCCACATCTTTCAACGGATGAAATCTCTCACCATGCTTGATAAAGTCTCACACGGTCTATTACCTTAAGCTATTCCATCAATACAACTCGCATATTATCGAGAACGAATCTTTCTTGGGTTCATTTTTCTAACCTTGGCAGATGTGAGGGTTTCAATTAGCATTATGAGGGATTTCTATGGGTAGAATAGCACTTCCCCTGAAAGCATTCGAGTACCCATCAAAGCATTGCCTGAAAAATGAATACTACGTTAAAAATTTTGATAGGTGGAATATAAATTTTTGGGCAAAAATTATGGGTTAAATTTTTAATCATTAAACTTAATAAATTGCCCTTGACCCTTAAAGAGTTATGAATCACATTTTCAAACCCCATAAAATCTATTTACATTCTCCCTTATAATGCAAGTACCCCATCACGCTACCCATAAAATTATACGAACCTCCCATATTTGGATGATGATTGGAACAATTTCCCATACAGGTTTTCAACGAGAACTTGTAAGTCCAGGACCCCATCCTCTGAAGGTCGTACCAAGTCAACCTTTACTAATTAAATTCTCGCAGAAGACGAAATCAGAAACGCGTTAGGTATTCATGTCAAACCCTCTTAAGAAAAGAATGTCTTGGCGTCCCCTGTGAGTGAAGATTTCAGCTCTGGGTGTATAGAACGGAATGTCAAGGAGGTTTCACATATGCTAGACTAGATTCGACCCTGGTGCCTTTATGCCAGACTTTCCGGCGACGATTACGCATACGCTTATGCTGGGGACTGCATTTAACAGTAATCCACTGATGTAAGGATGGCGTTCTACCGGTAGCCTGGAGCGTGAATCTACACTAGAACGGCACTGTGAAGATGTTGCAGGCAATCATGAAGAAGACTTATCCTCGGAGATTTTCCGCAATTTCGAACTGATTTCGGCATAATTCGGCCCTCAGTACTTTATGTATTCTTTAGCACGAAAGACACGAGTTAGCATAGCTGATTCGGAGTAAAATTTCAGGCCAAGAAATTTGTCACATGTTGAAGAAATTACAGCTTAAGGTGCCGAAGCGATTGAAGCTTAAGGTGTAACTAGAATTCGTTGGCTATTTGAAGCCGCTTGGGAGGAGCAGAAATCTGCTCGTTGTCTGTATGTGAGGGGTGCTTGTACGAGCAGTAAGTCAAATAGGGTAGCTGCACAGCTGAGAGGTAAACTCGAAGAAACTAGCTGCTTGTTCTGTAGTGCTTGCAGATTGGCATCAAAAGATATTTTCCTTTGTTAGGCTACCATAATATCACTTTGTGGTCTTATTGCGTTGTGTCATTCGGTTGCCAAGTCGGGTATTTGATACGGATACTCATAAATGTCCCACTTAAGAATGGTGAAATAGAAAAAATCAATGTGCTTCGGTTCTATGGGCTCAATTCGAAATCAAGCATGAAGAAATCCTTCTTGTTAATTGAAAACGCTGAAATACAGAACATTGACACCACGGGTAGTTAATGCGTGTTGAAATATTCTGGAGCTCAAACACACATCAAAAATAACGACATGTGTTTGAGCACAGTATATCGTTACGCGGGTCGTGTAAAGGGCACTTCTTTAGACAAAAAATTTAAAATGGGGCTAATAACAAGAACGAGAGAAAAGAGGCAAAATTAGGCTAATAATAAGAAGGATGGAAAGATCCTCATCAAGCCCGTACAAGGAGAGGAAACAAGGGGTAAAACAGAGCTAAGCCTCAAGAGTATCGATACGAAAAATTTACCCTACAGCACTCTCTATGCCTCGGTTTCTATATCCTGAGAGCGACAATTCGCACCTGTAAACCGCTGTCGCATACTCATACCTAGTAAGTAGAAAGAGAGCATTTAAAATGTATATTCTTCTGCCGTTAAAATAGCGATGAGAATTGCGAGCTGAGCAGAACCGGGGGGCACTTGGGTGGGCTTCCGGCTGAACTCAACCTTTGACCAACTTCTGGTTGGATGCGAATTCAACCAAAAACCAACGTCGAGCCGGGCTGAGCAGAACCGGCAGGCACTTGGGTGGGCTTCAGGCTGAACTCAACCTTTAACTAACTTCTGGTTGGATGCGAATTTGACCAAAAACCAACATCGACCCTGTCGGGAAAATCAACCTCACTCAAGTTTGGGCAAGCCGAAGAACTCAACTCGAGCTTCTAACTTCTATCGCATTCCTATCTGGAGAGAGCAACTACTGATGCTGATATGAGCGAATAGGTTCCTGAAGGGCTTGGCTATGGCGTGAGCTTGATCGGGAGGGCTGCGGTATTAGATTGGAGCTCTGACTAGAACCCAGAGTGCTTGCCTGGCCTAGTCATTTTAGTGATAGTGTAAATTTGTAAAGAATTGAGTGTAGACTTTGTGAGCTGCTGCAATTCGAGCCGAAGCGAGAGATCAAGGATTATAAAGGCAGAAAGGGGGTGAGTTCGGGAGCAACCTCAAAATGCATCTAGCATTGAATTAGCTTGGCAATAAGGGGAATATTAGCGAATTCCAAAACAGTCAAGAGAAAAGAAAAAGAAAAAAATTAATTAAAAAAAATCCCATGCCAGGGTGGGGGAACGTTAGGCCCAGGTCGAACAATACCCCGGGCAAATCGAATATTAATGAGTCAAGCTGGACTGGCGGGAAGGCAGAGGGCGGATACGATCACAATTTAAAACTTCTCGAGCCTTGAACTGTCCATAGTTCTGCTACTACCAAGTACGCATTACATTCCCTTTGCATGCTTGTTTCTCCACCTTCCGGTCATGATCAAGGAGCAAGGTACCTACGTGCGATGGTGGGGGTTGCGAGAACCTACAAGGCTCCGTGACTTTCTGAAGGCTTCCCTGTACATTGACGGCGATTGACATTTTAGGGTCTGGAGCAGATCGGGTTGCGGGTACAGACCATTATTTTTCCATGGGGTTCTTGTATCACAACGAACGTTCTTACCATGGTTCTTTTACCAAGGAGTTCTTGTACCTGCTATTTCATGTATTCGATAGGGCTTGCAAGATGGGGACTCTCCGTTGGTAGCAGGTTCTCTTCGCATTTGTTCTTCACTTTTACAATACTAGTTTTGTTCTTTTATGTATTTTTGTTAAGTGTGTTTCTTAGTTGGGGTTGGTTTGTTTCTCCCGAAGTTAGGCTTAATATTTTTCTAGTTATATTTTGGGTTATATTTCTTTGGAGGTGGAAGATAATTCAGTAGATTCTTTAACTGTACCTCCACTTTGTTCTTTGGCATGGGTAGCTAGGGGGACTACCACAAGTGTGACTCCTCATCTAGCCCACCATACTCCTTATGTGCATCCAAGGGATCTATCTAGACATTGCAAATTCCAACCCACTCATCTATGTGCTTAGGTTCTCTTTAGTGGAGATATGGTAAAGGTTTAAGGGGTTACCCTTACCTTAACCATATCTTTTGCAGTTCCACAATGAAGAAACTACTTTGGTTGATTCCCCCATGGCAGAGCCGCCACTCCCTGTCTCCTTGGGTCTTCCATAGCCATCCAGAACCTCTCTTCGTTGCTCCCAATATCCATCACCACCTCCAAAAACCCCCTCTTCCCAACATTCGTCCCCTAATACTCATTGCACTCCCTTACATATCGCCTCACCAAAGTCCTATGCAATCTTGTCTTGATTTGCCATGGGTGGGAGTTGGTTTGGTACACCATCTAGTTAGGGAGAGCTAGATGCTTATGGATGAGAGCAGAGGCTACTTCCTTGCCTACCCCTCTAGACCCTCTTCATAATCTAACCTTCTCACTTTAGGCTTCACTAGACTCCTACTCTTGGCTCCACTCTCTAGATCCTCTTTAGGTACTCCTATCAAGCTTAGCCCATCCTCATATGTATACTAGGATCCCTATGCCCCTCTGTCATTTAGTGGGATCACACTTTCCGTACTTCTATGTGCCATCTTGGAACCCAAGATGATCAAGAGAGAGATCTCTCTACTTGGACCTTATTACCTCTCTTTTCCAATGGATTTTCCTTCTTCCATCTCATGGAGGTGCATTTGGACATTATGAGACCACCTCTCTGATTTATTGGTTTTTGTGCAAAGATTTGCCTATTTTATAGGAGGAGTATTCCGTCCAAGCATAGGCAGCAACTACATGGGTCACAAAGTCTCCCTAGGCTCATGCTTCACCTCTAGAGCATTTGTTTATTACATCATTCCTTGATGTTAGGACAAGAAGAGATTTATCGGCAAGCAATCCAAGCACTACTACCCTCTAGACCAACACCCTTGTATACCGATACTCTATCAACATAACAAGATCTACATCCACTTGCCACATATTACCTTCCATCTTTGTCCATGACTACCACCCAAATGAGGACCTACAATTGGTGTAGTTCGTCTCTGCCCATGCTTTACTCCACTCTCCATGTTTCTTGATAGGCTGTCCATCCAGATTTTTTTCCCCAAATGTGCCTGACTTAGGCTTCTCCCTTCTCTTTGTTTTTCTAGTGTCTTTGTAACAGTATGGATTTTAGCGACGAAGTTAGTCAAGGTTAACAAAGTAGTGAATAAGCCAAATTAGCTTAGAATATTCTAGAAGTATTTAGGAAGCTTCTTGGGAAGATTTACACTAGCTTAGCTTGCACCCTAAGTAAGTTACTTCTAGAAAGAAGCTTCTAGAAGCTTCAAACCAGTTTAGCTTGCATGCCAAGTAGACGGCTTCAAGAAGGAAACTTCTTGGGAAGCTTCTCAAGGGCCTTGTAGGCTCCCTATAGACACAAGAGCCAAAGCTCATATTAGACATTTAGAGTTTTCACTTATTCAAGTGTACTAATGTGAGTTTTGATTCTCCTATTTCTCTCCTTGATCTTGGTTTTTTACATTGGTATCAAAGTAGAAATGGGATGGATGAAATTTATTGACCACCAAATTCACTTCTGCCAAACCATTGAGATTTTTGTGTCCAAGTACTAACCAGGTATCATTTCAAAAAATTCATCACCTCATGCTTTGGATAAAATTTTCTACATATGATCATCTTGTTTGAGGAACCCTTTGTGCTTCAGGTTGTAACTCATGGAGAAAGATGGATATGTTACATCTATGTGTCAATAAATTAGATAAACTGGAGATAGTGTGATAGAGTAGAAGCCATGGAGGCAATGCTCCAAGTTATCCTTGCTATGCAATAACAAAGCAAGCACCTTACTTGATTGTTGGATGAACGAGACCATCATAGACAAGAGTATGTAGAGAGAGCTCTAATATGAGAAGGAGATGAGCAAATCTCATTTCCAAAGCCTAAGGTGTTGAAGGCAAGAACCTTCTAAGTGCAATGGAAAATTTTGTGTTTGATTGTGAACGTTACTTTGAAGCAACAAACCTTAAAGATGAACGGAGATAAATTCTATTGGCCACAAGCCAATTGGATGGAGTGGCTAAATTATGGTGGCAATTCAAAGTAGAACAAGCTGAGTGGAAATTTTTCATGCCAATCTTGACATGGCCAGAATTCAAAAGTGCAATAATTGGACAATTTGAAGCTATAAATGCCACACAAGACGCACAAGATAAGTTAGCAAAATTGAAACAGATTGGCTTGGTAAGAAACTATATCACTCAATTCCAAAACACCATTCTAAAAATTTTGGATATACTAGATAGAGAAGCTCTAGATCACTTTGTGAGAGGCTTGAAGTCCCGCACCAGACTAGAAGTGACTATGCATGAGCCCAAAGACTTGGAGGAAGCCATGCAGTTGGTTGAACACTTTGATTCCTTGGTTGCAACAACTTGGTCTCGACCTCGATCTTCCTCAAACCCACCCATATCCTATACACAAGTGGAGGAGCCAATACCAATGGAGATCAATGCTATCTAGCAAAGACCACTTGGCACAATAGATCATGAAAGATTATGACAAAATGGTGAATGTTTCTATAGTCACAAAATTAAACACCGCATTGCAGAGTGTCTACTCAAGAATGAGCAACCTCGATAAGTCAACCAAATGGAAATTATGGAGTTGAATGAATAGGGAAACAAGGAATCCTAGTAAGATATTTTGAGCCACCTATTGGGAGCTTGATTAGTTCTAATGGAATTGAAGGCCTGACCTATGCGAGTTTGTTTCACCTGCAAGATACGACATTGTGTTTATAAGATTTTGGTTGATTTTTGAAGTTCAAAGAATTGCTTGTCTATGAAGTGGTAAAGGAATTGGGTATTCTTATCAAAGTAATTATAAGTTGATTGATGATGGCGGATGGTAGAAAGTGTTCTAAAATTTTTACCTCACATTCTACTACCTTCAAGTGGGAAGGAGTACTTGGAGTGTATGAGATTTGTAGTGGCATCTCTACACTATGATGTCATTATAGGACTACCTTGGCTTGAACATCATAAGGTTCAAATTGATTGGACCAATTTGATTTGGATGACATATTCAAGTATAACACCAAGGTGAGAATTTCAAATTAAGTTGTTTTGCACCTCTGAGTAAGACACCTAAGAATAGTCAGTCCTAGGATGAGAAGTTTGTCAAGAAGGTAGCAATAGAGCAAGCCTTGAAGAGGGATGAGTCCCAAGACGGGAAGTTTGCCAAGAAATAGCCATGGAGCAAGCTTTGAAAAGATGAGTCTCTAGATGAAAAGTTTGTTAGTGAAGCAGCCAAAGAGTAAGCTTTGGAGGAAGATAAGTTTTTTTTTGGTAGTGTGAATCAAGCTGATTGCACAAGGAAAACCTGAGGAGGGTCAAGAGTCTCATCAAGCAATGGTTGATAAGATAATTCAAGATTTTGAAGGTGTGTTTTTGGATGATCTACCAAAGAGATTACATTCCAATGGAGGTATGCCCATCAAGATTGAGTTATTGAAAGGGAGTACTCTAGTGAGTAGATCAATCTATTTGCTCTCACCAAAGGAATTGGAGGAGTTTCAAGTACTTATAGAGTTGTTGGAGAAGGATCTCATTCAACATAGTACCTCTCCTTGGAGAGCACAGATACTATTTGTTTCAAAGAATGATGGAAGACTTTGTTTCTATATTGATTATCATGGGTTCAATAAGCAAACAATGAAGAATGCATATCTCTTGCCTTGGATTGATGACTTGCTTGATCAATTGAGTGGGGCACGATACTTCTCCAAGTTGGATCTTTGCACTTCTATTTGTAGATCCTCATTAATAGGGAAGATGTGCCAAAGACTAATTTTTGCACAAGGTATGGGTATTTTGAGTGGAAAGTTCTACCTTTTAGGCTCACTAATACTCCAAAAATCTTCATGGATCAATGCATTGGGTGTTGGATGGACTATTGGACCGGTACGTGGTGGTGTTCTTGGATGATATCTTAATCTATAGTAAGAAGAGGCAGAACACATGAATCACGTGCGAGAAGTCCTAAGATGACTACGATAGTGGAAATCAACTACAAGAAGTCAAAGTGTGCCTTTTGGTATAAGGAAGTTTAAAACTTCCTTGGACCTCCACCCAGATTGGGTGGTAGTCCACGTGGATGTCTCAAATGCCTTCAATACCATTTCTTGTCCACCTTTGCTTAGAGCTCTTCATGTGGCAAGGGATCAGATTCCCTCTTTGGTTATCTTTTTGCATACTTATTATGGCATTGAGACACCTTACTACTACAAGAGAGTTCATTCATTTAGCATTTACAACTTTACACAACAAGGAGATCCTTTTGGAGAACCTTTATCTAAAAGACCGAGGAGAGAAATATGAAAATGGAAGATCAAGGTGAAAGATCATATTGGAACTCTTGAATGCTGGAAAATTTAAATGTATAACATGAGGTTGGGCTTTGGTATTTATAGAGAACATACAAAACTCTTAGGAAGTTTCTCAAGAAATTTCCTAAAATCATTTTCTTAGAGTGCAAGCCAAGCTAATTGAGAAGCATCTCAAGAATCTTCCTTCTAGAAACCATCTACTTGGCATGCAAGCTAAATTAGTTAGGAACCTTTCAAGAAGTAATCTACTTGGCATACAAGCTAAACTAGCTAAGAAGCTTCTTGGGAAGCTTCCCTTTAGAAGTTGCCACTTTGCATGTACATTATCCAATACTTGGAAGGTACCAAGTAGTTTCTTAAATATTTCTAAAATATTCTTATAATTCTTGGCTAACTTGGCCTACTTACTACTTAGTTGGTTTTGACTAACTTGTTGATAAACTCCATATTGTTACATATTCACCCATTACTAGTTGGTGATACACTCATCACCATGGAAATTTAAAACTCTTGGATGTCATTTTGTGCATTATGGAGATGAGAAAGAGACTCCTAGTGGCATCATGAAAAGGATACACTTTCCAAAGAACTTTGTACTTTGTATGTTGTTGACAACCATGTTGAATATGGTAATGTGCAAGGATACTATCAATTTCATATTCCTCATGATCATAGGTAGAGATGGAGGAGAAGGAGGGAATTGGACACAAGAGGAAAAGGAAGGTGGGTTAGAAACAAAAGGTTTCAACTTGGAAATATGAAAGGCGGGGTGTGGATGTGCATATGACAAGGTAAGGCAAGTTGATAAGCAATAGAAGAAATGATTTAAGTGACATTAAATAGAGCTATCCAATTAGAAACAAGTTTAAAAACTTAGGTATCAAGGGGAAAGTGTAGATTATAAGAAAGAAAACATGACCTTATCACCAAGTTCAAAGGTAAGATCATCACAATGTTGGTTAGTGTATTGTTTTTTGATGATTTTGAGCAACAAGGATATGAGATTTGGCTTGTTGTAAGAATTTGGATATTGTAGTCAGGAAGGTGAAAGTATGAGTGACATGAGATAAAAGTATGAGTGACATGAGATGGGAGTATGAAGTACATGATATGGAAGAGGAGCAAAGAGAGAATTTGGAACAAGTGGGCCTTGGCCAAAATTATAAAAAAAATAAAAAAATCCAATACTTGTATATTTGGATTTATTATAAACAAATGCAATAGCTATAAGATTCATACCAATTAGTACGGTAAACATTGACAAAGGTATGAAGCATATACTCTAAGGTGTGATTTGCATATTTGGTTTATCCATCAATTTGAAGATGATAGGCTGAAGATAAAGAAAAGTTGATGTTGAGTAGTTGGAAGAGTGCTAAAATCTTTCAAAAAATTGAGGATCACCATCGAAGATGATTATGTGAGTCATCCCATGATCCCATGATGCTTGAAAACATTATTGAAATAAATTTGGGCTAATCTTAGAAGATTTATTATATTAAAGGTTATGCAAAATGGATTTACTTACTCTACTTATTGATAAATACTATAATTGTTATATGGCTTTGTTTTGTTTTGGGTCAAGATGTGATGAGATCTATGTTCACATATTCTCATCAAACATATGGGATGTGAAGTGGTTAAAGGAGTCCATTATATTTTTTGATGTTAGCCTTGTAACGTTCGCAATTTTCATGATAAATTCACATATGTCTTGAGCCATTGGCATTGTAGTGTATCCAAAGTCTTGTTCGTATCCATATGACCAGGGTTTGGTATATCATGGACTTTTTAAAAATACACAAATGATATATCATCGTCAGTTGGAATATAGATCTAATTTTCATAAAATAGAAAATTTTCTCTAAAAGAAGAGGTGTTCTATTCTTTGTCATATGTTGCAAGATAATCTTATATAATTTGAAATAAAAATTTGAGTATAATTATAATTTAATTTTTGATTCTATTGATATTATTATAATTATTATTATAATAATAAATAATTTCAAATCAAATCATCATAATAATATATCAAAGATACCATAAAATTTAACATGTTTATATTCAAATTTGATATCAAATATTATAATAATTTTATATATTTTTTAAATATAACATTTAGAAATAAAAATTTTAAATTTTTAAATTTTTTTAAATACTATTTTTTTACTTAAATGATATATATTATTATTAGTTATTCTAAATTTTAATTAAAATAATTTGTTTTTGATATTTAATTGATGAAATAAAAACAATATATATAAATCATAGGAAATATAATCTATAAAAAAAAATCATATTACACTACAGTTCTAATAATAAAATTAAAAACATCCAAAATCAATAGATCTATCTTAAAGAATGATCAATGGTGTTGATCGCCACCACATAAGCAACGGTGGTGATGCATTACGAATCAAAATATAATCTTTAAGCAGTGATTTGCTACCTCATTGGTAGAGAGTTTTTTCCGGGAGTAGCAACGAAGTTAGAGTACACTTAAATCTGCCACTACATATGAATCTAGATCTTGTAATTCCTTTAATCTTTGATTCGTGGGTTGGCTTAATATGAGCAGCTCTGACTTCCTAGAAAGGACAAGTAGTCAACAAAGATGCTGGAGCGACTAGTTACTGTAAATACTTTAGGAAGGATGTCTTCCACAGGTCACGGATAATATGGAGCTTCGAGTTCAGTCCAAAGTGCAGCATGAGTGTTACAGTGTAGGCGCTCGCACTCGCCTGAGGGACAACGACCACTGAAATGGAGAATTCAATAAGGAGATTCCTTGCAAAACTCCAGATTGAGATTGAGATTGTAACGCTCTCCACAAGTCGAATCCGTCTTAAGGCGAGGTGAGGTAGAATCCAGCGGCACGCCATGGCAACCCCAGTGATTGCTGCGTGTACCAGATTAGCCACGACCATTGTCGCATCGTCGTTGTCGCAGTCGCCTCACTTCAAGGTTGCGAGTTCTTCCACTATAGTCTTTCTGTTTTCGCAGATTCTAAATCTCAGAGGTAACCGAGCAAAATCTTCGAAGCCAATTAAAGCGCCTGGACAGGTCAGGTGCTGTACTAGTATAGATCACTTCGAATGAGATTCTTAAAGATGCAGCTAAAGGAGGGAACCTGAAGGTTGTAGACTAGGTGCCGCTGGGGTAATGTGGTGAATGTTGATTCTCGCAGTGCATTATGCTTTTTGCGCTTTGCAGCACAAAGAGCATAATCCAAATCGATATGCTGCAGAGCTCATCTTATGTGGATTGAGAAGCAGCTTTCAATACAAACCGGATGCGAACTGTCAAAGTAAGCTGCTATCTCTTCACTAGGGTTACCTGTACACTTTTGAATCGGGATCAATGATTCATAGGACCTTCTGAGAAGCTGCACCTGCGACTTGGAAGGACATGATCTGGACTCATACTCAAAAGCCGCAAAGTTCGAAGACACTGGCAAAAAGCCACAACGCAAAGTGAGGTCGGCAAGTTAACAGTTCCCCGCCCCAAGGGAACATTACAACTGAAGACCGGCGAAGTACGAAAGCAACGCCCCATGACAATGAGAGGAGAACTGAAGAGAGAACTTCATGATATAAGAATAGTCGTTGTGCATGTGGTAGTGAAAGCCAGTTCTTTTGTTCAGCCCGGAATGCAAATTCTATTTCCGTTGCAGTCCGTTGAACACCTGGACTTTCCATTGACAAAAACAAGTTCTTCCAGACTTCATCCATTCGTCGTAGATCTTGGTACTATGGCCAACAAGTACAGCTAAGGCTCATCCAACTGGGTACTTCCGACAGAGTTTTCAGAAGAGTTGGTGGAAAGGATCACTGCAAGATTAGGATTTCGAGCTATTCTGGGAGCTCTATGTCTCTCCAGAGCTTGGCGTTCAAACCTTTCTAGAGGATCTGATGAGCGCTTAGAAAACTTCCCAGCGCTGGTGTTTTTGGTATCCGGAAAATTTTCAACGTTTTGTCCAATTTTCATAAATGATGGTAAAATCGTAGGTTAAGTTGGAATGAGTCGAAGATGGTGCAAGATGGATGTTCATTCATTCGGGAGCATTAAATCCTGAGGCCGCACTTCCTTCTTTCGTCCGACCACTTTCCGGTCCAGGTACACTTGTTCGACGCGGACACTTGTGCAAGAATATGGGGCTTATATAATCTTCGTTGTAAACCCCCTCACCGGATAAGTGAAACCTACCCTTATCTCTCCGTATGTATACTTACCATTTCCACATACAGTCATCATCACATGTGGAGATGCCTTCGTTTTCCAAGCTGAGCCGGAGGGGTACAAGATTTTATGGTCAATAATTTCATGTGCTCCCGTTGTCCAGCTTAGTATCAACAACAATTGCCACTTTCTCTACTCCTCACGTTCAATGTTGCAATTCCGAAACCAACTTGTGGTTGGAAACGCGTGTTGCATTGTGTATGACTATCAATTGCCACTTTCTCTACTCCTCACGTTTAGTGTTGCAATTTCAAAACCAACTTGTGGTTGGAAAGGCGTGTTGCATTGTGTATGACCATTGAGAGAGCAAATTAATTCTTTTCATTTTCTATTTTTTATTTGTGCATCATGATTGTTTGACGCGTCTTGACTTGAAGCAATGGTGCTATCTAGTGCTCTTGGTATCGAGTCTAGAGTGATAATCTATGAGACAATTTGTGTTTTTCTCTTGTAATGCAAAAAATAATGATTGGAGATCATGAAAGTACGTGTTGTGACTACAAATTACAAATTTATAAATCATGAGAGGATGTATTATGACGGTAAATTACAAATCATCATTTTTCCTAATATAATTATAATAATTAAAGTTACATTAATGTATGATACTCAGTTGTTGTTATCACTTGGTGTTGTACTTGTGGTGGTTACAATCATAGTTTGAATTATATTGTCACGATATATTTTTTTGGGAATTTTAGACGAGATAATATTGCATATTGCAATGGGTTTATTCTAAGTGGCCCTTGATAACAATTTGTATCTCAATTCCCAATGAGGTTGAAGATTGACTCTATGTTAGATATTGAAGAAGAGTTAATTTAGAGTGTACTTGATATGTCCACCTCATTTTTAGAGGATATAAATAAAATTTATGGAATTTCCAAAGGCCCTAAATATTATTTTAGTCTAGTGAATATATTGAATTGAAAGATTTTATTCAAGAGTTTATTAGTTGATATAATTTATAATAAATATAAAATTTTAATTTATTCATATTTTTTATAATATAAAAATGATTTATTAATTCTTAAAAAATAAATCAATAAATAATTATTATAAATTAAAAAAAATCACTTAAATAAATTAAATTATAAAAATAATATTTATTTCCAAATTATATTTATACCATTTCAAACTTAATTATTAAAATAATTATTGATAACTATGAATTTTAAATGTAAGAACGTTAGTGGATCTATTGTTAATAACTGTGAGTTTTAGTTATAGTATCGTTATTGGATCAATTGGAAATGTTAATAACTATGCGTTTTAGCTATAGTATCGTTAGTGGATCAATTGGAAGTGTACCAGTAAGAGATGGTGCTATTATAAATAGAAATACCATTACAAAAGGTGATATAGTATTGGAAGTTAATATTATGTTGGAATTCTTTCAATACTTAAAGTAGAGCTAGCAAAGAATACGGGGATTGACATGTTGCACAGCTTGAATCATCCTAAACATATACAATTCAAGATCAACACCAATCAATTTCATCTTCGTGATTACTCTCAACTTAATGGTGTTTCATCACCTTGCTGGAGCCTATCCCGCCCTTGGTTGCCTTAGGCGACAATTGGAAAACGCGTCTGCCATCATTCCTTATTCATTTCTAAACTGAATCGAAAGCAAAACATACTCAACAAACACATCACTGTCTTCGTAACCATTGTTTCGCATTGCTTTGGAATAATTTCTTCTTTGGTTAATGCTTTATATTGCTCTTCAGTTTGAATGTAGTATTCATCGTTTAGGGAATGAATGAGTTTATCGACTCCGCGCAGCGTACATTTGCTCGTGTTTGCAGTCAAGTCCTTATTGATTACACTTGCATGCGCTCAGTGGATTTGCATTTGCGTAGTCTGCGTCGGTTCTGTCCTCAGTAGGTATGGATTCTTCAAAGAACGGTTTTTGCTCTCATTTGTCTCATTTATTTATGTACGACGGGTTGCTGAGGATGTATGCAAGAGCAGGAGCACGATAGGAGGCAGCACGAAGACATACACCACCATCCTCCTCTTTCAATCATAAAGTACAACGTCCACAACGTAGAAAAGAAAATGATCCCGGTCTCAGATGATGTACTTGGAGAGCATAGATACAGCTTCATAGGAAATTCCTACTACAGTGGCCAAGCATGTATCTCTCCTGTAAACTTTTCTTAACAGGTGATTCTACAGTGACGATGGGTCTCACAGCGATAGCTTTTGAGGAGACAGATGATGATGACAGAGGTACTTACATTCTCATGATCAAGGTATGCGAGCTCGACCTGGAGTCAAATTTCCTGGAACAATAGCAAGTTCGGGAGAGCGAGGGCCTTCAAACACTTGCAGAGGACGAGTTGGCAATTATACGCAAAAACACCAGGTTCCGTTCAGATGGAACTTACATCTACGTTTATCTTGTGAAACCCTTGGGATGGCAAATTTACTCTTACCACACACCTTCAAGGACTTGGAAAACAATTCCTCCTGCACCTGCCTCACTGTCCATCCTATGTAAAGCGCAAACTTGAAATTCCACCATTCGTGCCTGGTTTCCATCCGGTCAATATGCCACCAGCGGACCCAGATCTTACATCGTGAGTCCGTTCTATGTCCATCTCTTTGAACTGGGTCCAAGATAGGCATGGGCCCTACACATTGACACTGAAAACGATACACGCAATATTGATAGATGAGTGCATTTAAGCCTATGCTTGAAGCCCATGAGCATAATCTTTGCTTTTGAAAAGTAAACTGTGCATTGACAAAATGTCAACGAGTTTTCTCCGAGAATAAAACTATGTACCCTGCAGTTTGATTTCCATCAACATATATGTACTCATAAACTGACCCGTCGAGCTCGTTCTGTAGAGATAATTCTTAGACCTGTCTAGCTACACTAGGAATATCTCATGCAAGTTTCATATCATATCGAGGAATTGCCACATGCTCAAGGCATAGCGATGGCGATCAGATCCACTAGTACTACTACAACCGTTAACTTGGAAGAGCTGCCGTAGCTGTACACGGTGACCTTGAACAATCGCAGGTTTCTGGGTTGGGTCAAGAAACTTGATGCTTCTTACATGAGTCTTGTTACCATTAACTTGGAAGAGCTGCCATAGCTGTACACGGTGACCTTGAACAACCGCAGGCTTGTGGGTTGGGTCAAGAAACTGGATGCTTCATACACGTTCTGTCCTCTGTTCTGTCCTCGCTCCTGTCATAGAACGGTTTCTGCTCTGTTCATGGTACAAGATTGATACTCGAAAATACTTTCCTTAGACTAAACAAGATACAAAAGCACATATTTCTACACGTTTTCGTGACACAAAACCATATATGTTTACAAGTTGTCCTGATCACGATGGGAGTTCTGTCCTGGAATGGGCTATGGAAGGTACTGAAACGAAGTTGTTCAAATTTTAGTCGAACTATAAGGATCTGGAGAGAGAATTTTTTACGTAGTGGCCTATGGACAGGAAGGCAATTGCGGTGCTGGCGATGGCGATGGCGATCGGTTTCTTCAGCTGTTTTTATAAGAAATGTAGGCATTCAGTACTATGAATGAACCAGAATGGGCTGGCCACTACATTCCAAGCCCTAGGGTGCAACTGTGAATATCGCGGAGATCAAGGCTGGTTTTAAGCGCGATGCCACCAAAACTTGAATCGGATTTGCTTTCAGAAGCGTCATTCCCACTCCCTCCTCGAGATCCACCTCCATCCCTGGAGAAAGGGATAGTACGCAGGTATGAAGAATTTGAGCAAGTGTGATTTCCACAATACGTCTTCCTGTCTCCATTCCAGGACAGATTCTGCGACCGGAGCCAAATGCCAAAAGCTCCATGTGTTGTCCGTTCACATCCAAGTCCTGGTTTTCCCCAGAAAATCTGTCGGGATCAAAGGTGTTGGGATCCTTCCATACCTTGGGATTCCGACTTATTCCGTATGTGTTGACAATTACCCTAGTTCCTTTCGGAATGTGGTACCCAGCTACTTGAGTATCCTGCATCGCCTCTCGCGGAAGTCCCAAGGGTACCGCCGAATGCATTCTAAACGCTTCTTTTAGCACTGCTTTCAGGTACTTGAGGTCATCTAGATCAGATTCTTCCACCAGCCTCGCTTTCCCCACGACAACGTCAAGCTCGTCGACAATTTTCTGCCGTATCTCTGGATTCCGCATCACCTCAGCTAACGCCCAGATTGTTGAGTTTGCTGAGGTGTCGGTAGCAGCAATGATCATTTCCTGCATCAATAAGAAAGAACCGTTAACTATTGAAGATTTATAAATTGCAATCCTAGCGCAACACGGGTACTAGTGAACAGTATATATTTCTGCTGAACGAGACAAATAACATGTATAACTACATGCGCAACTTTATGGCGACAAGGACAACAGCAAAGGTCTCAAAGGTAAAGCGACTAACATAGAGAAGTGCCTTTATCTGTTCATCGGGAAACCCGCCGCCGGCCTTCTCACGTTGCAATGTCAAAAGCACATCCAAAAAGTTTTTGATCTCGGCCTCTGGTTTCTGCCGATGCTCTTCAATGATTGGACTCAGAAGCTGGTCGAATTGTTCCCTCAATTGTAATAACTGTGCCTCAAAACCACCTATATCCAGTTTACGGAGACAGGGTAGGTATTCCTAAATAACGAGAGATCCAGATACGGAACAAAACTCAGCTGGCAAATGTTCAAAGTTCTTCAACTCACCCCTGTGGTTCCTGGAATTTATCTTGTAGCCGAAATAGCGCTTGCTAAACAGAAGTCGACAAGCGTAATCGAATGACAACCGTCGTATTTCCTGATCTAGTTCAACTAACTGCCCTCTTTTACCAGCTTCTTGCAAATGCATTATTGTCGCAAGAACTTCTTCTTTTCTGACTCCCTGATGACATATAACACAATTATAGTAAGTTAGTGGCAGTCGTTCGGAGTTCACTAATCTGCCAACAAGCTGGTTGAAGATGATGGATGACTAGGAGTTCCTGAGGCTCGTATTTCGACGCATACTGACTATAGTCTGGGAGCATTCCCCATACAGATATCTTCAAGACATCTGTTAGTGAGCTAGATTTGGGATGGACGGAATAGCAATCATATAGCGCCACCGCAGAACTTCCATTTTTGAGAATTCTCGTCGCGATCTACTCGGTTCTATTGTCATACTCAAATATTAAATATATCAAGTAATTCCATGAAATGTCATTCCTATATATATATATTCCATGAAACTTATAATAACTCCGTTCTAACGCAATCTGAATTGCTAACATACGCATGTGCTTGGAGGGAACAATTATAATACCTCGTATTGTTTCATGCGTTTGCGGCTGAACAGCTCCATGTCAACAATCTTCCGCGTTAGACGCCAATGATCACTAGATGGCGAGAACGCAATATCCTGGAAATTGTAGAAGAACACTTCCCCGACGATCGTTCTCGGACGAGTAGCAAAGATATGATCTTGAGTTTTAAGGATAACTTTTGCAATGTCCGGGGAAGAACACACAATTGTACGCTTTGTACCGAGCCTTATGCTGAAGATAGGCCCATACTTCTCCGACATTCTCATCAGTGAATGATGAGGCATAGTGCCCAGACTTGGAAGATGGCCAAGCACCGGCCATCCCGGAGGCCCAGGTAGTAGATTCCGTTGTCTGTTCCTATGTGTCCAAACACTGAAGCTCACTATCAGTAAAAACCCCACAAACCATGCCTCATAAACTCCCCGTGCAAGTTGCTGTCCTCCCCAAATCTCCCTTACAAACTGAATCATTTCCATCTCCTCTCTCTCTTTCATATGCAAGCTGCAGTCTCCATCCACAGAGCTATTTTAACCCCATCACCGAGGAAGTAAACCATACGGCAATATGTCCCAAAATCGAACTAGAATTCGAGAAGAGAGGCTAGATATGAGCATAAGAAGCTTTTTTCAAACACGAGAAAGCAAGAACACACGAGGAAAAGCTATATCCCCTGCTTTAGCCTCGTGTCTTTTAGAACGCTTAGAAAACTACATCCCAATCAATAATGATCCAATCCAAAGTGCTTGCAGTTTCAGATTGAGAATCTGAGCACTACAGAAAATTTTGCATACGTCATTTCTGGATGGGCGGCGTAGACGGATATAGACCATCGGACTGTAGTTCCAAGATATTTATCTAGGTGATTGATTGATTACTTTTCTCTTTAATGGAACCTATAGAGTTTAATATTCTCTATTCAACTCCCCTAGAATAATCCAGCTTATTATAAGGGATCTTTCTGTGGAAACATTTAGTGTAGAAAGCCTTAAAATGGTTCAATTACAAGAAAGATTAAGAAGAGTAAAATGGTTCACTTAAAGAAAGATTCTATTTAGCGAGGCTAAATAGAATCTTTCTTTACGCCAAGTAATTGGATATATTATATTTATTACAGAGAAGGTACTTTTATATTTTATTTATCAGAGACAAGGTACTGGCCAGATAAATAAATTTGCAGTATATTAAACGGATCTGAAAGTTTTTCGCCAAAGCGTTCCCGAGAGATAAATTTGCAGATTTGAAATCTCATTTAGATAAATCTCATAAACGTCAAAGATATTGCCGTTAGCGTGAGGAAAGTGTCACAAGCTACTATTCCTAACTACAAGTGTGCACACGAAAGTTAAAATCTTTTGTCACCATTTTCAAATGTATGGTGGAGCGATACTCAATACACAACTTAACTTGTATAGTTTTCTCTTCCTTTATTCCTCTGTATATTGGAGCAGGAGTAGTGTCCTGCAGACCATTCTTTGGTGAACTTTGGCATCTCTATCTCTCACTTTCCACCTCGTAATAATCTGGACACGGTCAGTCACATCATGGAAGCAAATCAAGCACCTACACGCAACATATGGTGGAACTTGATTTGCATCATCTTCATGAACGCTGAAAGCAGATTTTCAGCGTTTGGACATGTCGTGACTCTGCACTTTGATCTCTTCGCTATTGGTAGGTTTAAATAAGACTAGAGAATTCAGGCAGTGTAGACTGTGGTGTTTACCTGAGGTATCACCTCTACGACGCTCGGCGTAAACTTTGATTGTCTTCGAGGTGATGCAGTCCTACAGCCTAGAAGTTTTCAAAAACTAGTAACTGAAACTCTGTCTAGCAGTCAAGAAGCTTACAACTGTTTCTCGAAGTTGAGCTTTCGTGAAGGTATTACCTCCCGGCTCTTACAAGTTTCTGAATTCGCTTATTATGGGTAAGATTGAGTGTAAGCTTAAGGTCTTGACTGTTAGGATGTGGAGCCTGATGTATCCCATGTGTGATGCTGAGATCTGTAGCTCAGATCATCCACTAGATTTCTTGTCTAAGGGTGAGACTGTTGTTTGACAATCCAGGATGTCAGAGCGATACTTCGAGTGTGTATTTCTTCTCTTTATGGTGTGTGCAATTCTAGACGAAAAAACAATGCAACTTGCAGAGTGAGGCTTATTTTACGAGTTGAATATAGGTGGATCGGGGGAACTATTTTTGGTAACTTTGATTTGCATGAAGCTGGTTAGCCAAGGCCTGAAGTTTGATCAGACAAGCTAGATATAATCAGGAGAAGGGCAGATCAAGATAAACAGAGGTGTAGATTGGACGGGGAAAAGAGTTAGGCGGGCAGAGCTTCCAAATAATATTTGTATTCAGAATGGAATAAAGATACTGAACATAAACATAACTGAAGCTGAATTGAATTCCGCTTGAGGAAACGAGAATCAAAAGCGACACGTTTAGAATACGAGAGGGAGGGAAGACCCCACCAACTCTCGAGCCGTACAAAGATAAAATCTAAAAGGTAAAATGATGCTAAGCCTCCAATAGCATGGAAATGAGAAAAATTTTACTTTCTCCTACTGTAATATGTATCGTAACACCATGTATTGACAGGATATGTATGTAACGCATGGGTGAGGTATGAACTGGAGAGTGACAACGAGTGTGACTGAAGCTTATTCATACTGTAACACAACTTGCAGTCCTGGTCATGCGACTCCCGATCGAATAAAATACAGAACGCCGTGTAATAACGCTCAGATCGAATAAAATACAGTACGCTCAGTTCATCTTGCATTATAAGCTACGTTATCTGATAAAACAGCCTATCAAACAGGATATTTCTTGCAAGCCACGCTTTACATGGAATATTGTTTGTTCACTCGTGATCAGCTACAATTGGAGATGTCAGACAGATATTTGCACGGAATATTATTTATTTATTGGAATTAGGATATGTCTAGTTTCCATGCAGGCTCGACTTTAACTTTCCTAAAGCTAAAGCGGGCATTCGTCCATATATCCACTCGTGATCAGTTATACGTGCAGACATCAAATAGATATTTGCCCGGAATATTATTTATTTATTGGAATAAGGATATGTCTAGTTTCCAGGCAGGCTCGACTTCACCTTTTCAAAAGCTAAAGCGGACAATCATCCATCTATCCACTCGTGACCAGTTATACGTGCAGCCATCAAACAGATATTTGCCCGGAATATTATTTATTTATTGGAATTAGGATATGTGTAGTTTCCATGCAGGCTCGACGTCACCTTTTCTAAAGCTAAAGCGGGCATTCATCCATCTATCCACTCGTGATATCCACGTGATCAGTTACACTCGGAGACATCAAACAGATATTTGCACGGATAATTATTTATTTATTTTCTGGAATTAGGATATGTCAATTTGCGGGCAAAGTGGGGCCATGAGTGCTAAGATGTCTGATGATACATCAGAAGTAAGAATGACAAAGGAGAGAACTTAACCCCTTCAGAACAAAGTTAACAATGTTTCTCAAGTTATGCCACCATTGGCACTATCATTGATCTGAGAGCTGACGGAGCAACAGAAATTGGGTGAGCATAATTATGTGTCTTGCTCTGCAGATATGAAATCTATTCTAGATAGTTATAATTTTTTGGACTTGGTACTAAAACTCCATGATACCAATCAAATAGAGTCTAACAGAATGGAGAGAGCAAAGCTCTACAACTACAAGATTTATCTTGTGTGTTGTGCAAGAACGGATCAAAGATATTGTAGAGAGTTACTTGTGGTGTTGGGAAATGTATTGATTCAGTTTCAACAGACATGTGGTAAAACAGTAAATAACAGGTAGTTCCTTCAAGGATATGGGTCGAAAATGACTAGAACGGGAGAGAAGTGTATCAAATTGTAATTTATAATTTTTCTAGTTTGAACTCTTGGACAGAAATCACTCTCAGAAGAGGATAATATCACCCCACTACAGAAAAGAGAAAACTAAAATCACTCTCACTAAATGTCAATTCCAAATTATTCTTGAAGGTGATGGCTCGAACCACTACTAAGGTCACCACTACTAAGGTCACTTCTATCCAAAGATCACTTCACCCCAATGGTTACTTCTAGCCCAAAGGTTGTTACACCCTGAAGGTTTGTTTTTTCCCAATGCTCAGTTTCACCCCAAAGGTCCTATCACTCCAATAACTACAACTTCCAATAATACATACTACCCTTTCCAAAAGGCACACTCTTTGAAGAAGTCTTTGAATTGATTGACTGACTGGCTTTTTGATTCAGTGGTACTTCCAATTCTCAAGATCACCCAAAACCCTTCCATACATTACCTTGTTTCTTCAAAACTCCAGGCATCAAACATCCCAATCAAGTGTAAATGTATCCCTATACTCAAGCACATGTGTTCCTACTCCTAGGTTCTTCACCTCTACTCAACCAAACATGCAAGCAATTACCTAAAGTGCAGACACTCAATGCCAAGGATCATGGAGGTCCTTGTGCTGAATCTTTGATTGAAAGAAAAGAGCAACTTTACATTAGGTCAAAACCCTTTATACAATGCCTACTTCATGACAATGAGATTCAATGGTCTAAAAATTTTAATTCTTCTATTAACACCTACATCACTTATCTCTAATCTTATCTGCTTATCTTATCTTAATGTGCTTAATTAAGATCTACCTATGTGTATGTAGTTAGGTTTGATACTCAATTTTTCTTTTACTCCTTCATATTTCCATCCCAAAGGTCTATGGCTTCAAAATTGTCCTACTACACGGGAAGGTGTACTATGCCAAAGGTGTTCTTTGCCAAAGGTACTATCCATAATGGAGGTCTCTTCCATGCCAAAGGTATGTTCCATTAAGTCTTTGGTGCAGACGGTTATCTTTCTTGGCCAAAGGTTGTCCTAGGCCAAATGTTTCTTACACTTAGAATATTTATGCTATCTATCTTTGGCTATGTATTCACTTTGTCCTAACAATCTATTGTGAAGAACTACCTTTGCCCCTACATGTATTAATTAAAAAATTCTACCCTGCTCTTATAATCTGCTAATGTGGCAAGCAAGCTATCAATTGATTTTGGAATTGTTTAGTCACATGCTCCTTCAATTGATCCAAGAGTTGGGTGAGCTACTCATCTGTATAGACCTTGTTTCCCAAGGTATGGATCTGCACTTCTTCCACAACTTAATGTGGTCCGGTTGTGCTTGGACTGCCTCTTCTGCAATGCTGATCAACTAGTCTTTGGTTTCCTCCATATGTGTAAGGATTTTCATCTGCTGCTCATTCTTCTTCTTCAAATCTTCTTGTAACTATTTTGGATTCTAATGTATTGATTTAGTATCATTCCTAGGTGTTTGGCTTTGAAGAAAGAGTTGAGAACTCTTGGATCCACAAGCCTTTTTACTTTTGATTCTTCTATAGTCCAAGGATAGCCCATGTGAAGGTATCCTTGACCTGGTGGTTGGGTCAAGATAAGACCACAATACTTAGGAGAATATTCCCTTGAGTATGGATATTCCTTTAGAATTTTTATTTTATTTGAATTTTAGCCTAATAACTTGAGTAACTCTAGTAATTAGTAACTTTGGTGCTTAACTATTTCACAAATATGTAAACTAAGGGTGAGGAGGTACTCATCATCCTTTTATTTGCAATTATCTCTCTCATTGGGTTCTCTAGTGAGCAATAGTTTGAGTCTTGGAGTGTTAGCCTTGGAAGAGTATGATGAAGGTGGAGTTCCTTGCCTTCTTAGTCCATGGTGCACTACCATAATAGCCATAAGAGGTTCATCTTGAGTGAGAGATAGGCCGGCTCACAGTCTGCACTCCTTGGTAATTTTGCCTCAAGCATTGGAAGAACTCCACCATAGGGTTAAACCACAATAATACACCACCTTGTGTAGTGGTACCTCCACTTGTAGTGACACCATCTCCAGTAGATCCACCAATGCTACTAGAGCCAAAACTTATAGGTATTGCCAATCTACCCCTAGCAACCAAGCTTGAATTGATGGAGATGTAATTTGGATACCAATACTATCTCCATAGCTCAATCTCTTCCAAGTGAGCTCTCTTGAACTCATGATGATTGTCCATTGGTAGACCCTCCAAGTGCTGAAATAATCCCTTTGATGCCATGAAGAGTGTGAACAAAGTTGGGTTCCACATTTTTTGTAGATCACACCAACTATTGAACTCCTAGATGAACTCATCCAAGTCAATGGTACTCACTATACCAAAGTAGTGTTTGGGGCCTTTGGAGGCCCCATAAATCTCATCCATGTCCCACAACAATGGTGTGGATATACCAAGTGCACTCTCAATTGAATCAACTTGTGTTCAAACTCCATCTCAAAGTCAATCTCCTCTCTTACTAGGACTTGGGATACAAGCTAATACCAAGTGCCACTCTAAGTAAACCCATTGCATACCACCGTGATATCTCTTCAAGGATCCCCAAAAAACTATGTTGTGACAAAGTAACTCAAATTGTAACTATAACCACTACAAATACCCCACCAAAAATCACCACCAAGTGTTAACACAAAGTACCACCACCAAATGAACACCAACCACTAATGTACCTCTAATTGTGCTAACTACACTAGGGGGAAAGATGACCTATAATCTGCCATCATGACACACACTTTCACGGTCTACAAGTCATCACTTCCTACATCACCATAGAAAAATACAAATAGTCTGACTGGTCATCACTCCAGCCTCACTACCAAGAGCACACTAGAGCACCAATGCTCTAAAGTTAGGGCATCTCATACAAACATGGTGCAAAAACAAGAAATATAGAATGGAGGGGGTCCAATCACAAGAAGGCTAAAAAAGACCTCCATATCATAAATCAACACTAATCTCTACTACCATTTGGCAGAATAGGAGTATTTATCTACTTTCTAAGCTATCAAGATCAATGAGAATGGGATCAAACTTCCTCTGGCAAAAATATGATGTAAATTTGACATAAATCTAATGTAGTTGGTTGACTACCAAATTCTATTCTAAATCTTCACTCAAGCCAAATTGGAAGGATAAGGATCTCCAAATCTCTAATAATGGAGATAGGTTCCCAACTCTACCTTCAATTTTTCATTTTGATATCAACCCCCACCAAATCTGCACTGATTTCACCTCATGGGCTCAAATCAAACACTTTTGCTTGAAATTGACTCCATTCTCATCAAAATTTGGCTAGCACTTTTGCACACAATCACGCTTAGGGAAATCTAAACCACAATTGAGGTACCAATAATGAACCAGGCTTGGAGATACCACCAACATCCTTAAATCCTGCACCCAATTTCCCCCTAACTCTCACTTCTTTGATGTAATCAATTTTTCATCAACTCAAATCAACTCAAATCAAATTAGTACTTGATTATTCATTTAAAAATCTGCCAACAACTATGCAATAATTACAATCAAGCCACACCCACTTTATCTAAGAGATTCCAAGTGACACTTGCCGGCCTTTTGTCCACCATAGCCAAGAACTTGAAGGCTCAACATCAAAGAATTGAGCTCTTTGGAGATGCACTCAAAGGTATACTTCAAATTTCAACCTAGGTCTCCAACCCTAACGGTACCATTGATGGCACAACCATTAGTGCAAATGGTGCAAGTGATAATGGGCATCACCATGTGATCATTATACCAAACATGAAATCAAACTTCCAACAAGTAGTCTATGAGTAACTACCAAAATACCTTTGACTACCAACATTACTACTCTAGTGTCTAAGAAATCTAGCTTTGACACCACAAATGTCATGACAAAAGAGCTTTTGTGATGCATAATCTAACAAAAAATGTCTACAAGCACTCTACTTGCTATACACCACTTAGGCTAAGGGGAAAATTTACTGCAATTGCAAAATTAAGGAGATCCTACTTTACACATGGGACTTAGTGTTAAAATTTAATGATAAGATTGGCCAATTTCCCAACAATTTTGTTGAGAAGTGGCTTAGTCTTTATTAGGTATGGGAAGTGTTTGACAATTGGTCAATCCAATTGGAAATCTTGGATAGAGAACTCTTGGAATCCCACACTAATGGTGGACCAAGTTACTTGTAAGTGTAGACCATATAACCCACACTAAATCCCATTGAGGTAGAAAGAAGGAATGATACCACTAGAAACTTGGTGCTTCTTCATCATGGGGGAAGAAATTACATGAATGCCCTTGCAAAAAACCCTTACTTTGGTATTCAAAGGACTTCTTGAACAACCATGAGATTGTCTATGAGCTCTTCTCTCTATTGTCGGATAGTTCTTCTTGGACTTATGAGTGAACTTGTCTCTCACTTAAGATGAACCTCATAACAATTAAGGTAGCACACCATGGCTAAGAAAGGCAAGGAACTCCAACTCCATCACACTCTTCTAAGGCTAGAACTCCAATGCACCTCCAAGACTCAAGACTTTGCTCACTAGAGAACTCAATGAGAGAGAGAGATAGTTGCAAATGAGAGGATGGACCACCTCACCCCTACCTTATATATTTGTGCAAAAGTTACACACCAAAGTTACTAATTACCAAAGTAACTCAAGTTACTAGGCTAAAAGTCAAATAAAGTAACAAATTCTTAAGTGGAATATCCAAGCACAGGGGAATAATCCCATGAGTAGGTGATCTTATCCTCACCTACCAACTAAGTCAAGGATTCTTTCACATGGGCTATCCTTGGACTATAAAAAAGTCCGTACTAGCAAGGCTTGTGGGCCCAAGGGTTCTCAACTCTTTACTCAAAGTCAAATAACTAGGAATAACACCATCTCAATAAACTAGAAGACAAAATAGTGATGCTCACTCTTTTCACTTCTTCTAGAATAGGATCGCCTTTATCTTAGCTAAGACTAACTCTAGCCAATCATGACTACTATAGAATCTCATATAAACTCCTTATAGATAGTATTTCTCCACTACTTGCAATACCAAACTTAACATCCCTACAGAGTATACATGCACCAATGGGTGTTATAGGCTATGGTTCATATTCTATCTTCAAGGGAACCTTATTTTGGATTGAGTCCAATGTTAGTGAGTTGTTGGGTGATTCATGTAATTGTTGGTTCCATGGACTGAAGTGAATACCAATCAGGGTTGTAAGAGTGCCTATTGTAACTCACTATTGGCTTAGTTAAGTACCAAATGTTATAAATAAAACCAATTCTATCTATTGATGTTTTGAGTGTTGAGTCCCATTTTCAATTCTTGATTGTGTTTTATGTGTAAGTGATGCTCCTTGCTACACTCATTGGGTTTTTGTCTAGATCATAGAATGTTCATAAGTACTACTCATAACATCCCATCCCATTACTTACTCAAAGGGTGATAACCAAGGAAGCTAAAGGACTCACAAGGGGACAGACCAACAAGTCAATTCTTGGGTTTAGTGTCTAAATGTTAACCTTGTCCCATAGTCAATGTGGTACACACATTTTTGTTCTAGTTGTAAAGAAGAAGTGTGTTGTTGGAGGCGAATTGCAGCCAAAAAGGAAGAAACAAGAGAAGAATCATGCATTTTGAGCCAACCCAAGGAAGTAGACTTTGTGTTAGAGGATGAAGGACTCAAATTGGACTGGAAGGATGTTAGACCCAAAGTAAGGATACTTTGCATCAAAATGTTGGAGGTCAAGATGACTACGGGGCCTATAACTTGATGATCACATCTCCAAAGTGTACATGCTATATCTCATTGGAAGTGTCCTTTTCAAGGCTTTCCTTTGCTACCAAGATCGTAGAGTTTGGGTGTTTGTAACTGAAGTTACAAGCATTTGAAGATTTTGGAGTAGTTGAGTACTTTGTGTATAGAAACTTTGGGTATAGGTTCTTTGGAGTAGGTTGGAGGTGGCCCAATCCAAGGTAGTCATGCATCAGATGAAGGTGACTTTAGGTGAGTTACTTGAGTCCAGTGCAATAGTCATAGTAGAGTAAGAGATAATGTTTATCTTAGGTTAGATTTAGTTAAGTCCAAATTAGATAAACTTGGAAGTAATGTGAAAGTAGGAACCCGATACAAAGTAGCAAAAGTAGGATTGCAAGTGTATTTAGATGAGTTATTCAAGGTCACTAAATAATTTAGGGGAGAGAAGGAGAAGGTAGATAGTTTAGTGATGACTTCAATTTCAGTTCAAACTAAAGATAGAATAAAAATAGAAGAAGAAATAGCAATAGTAGATGAACACAAAGTGCAAGGGAAGATGGTAGTTACATTAGGTGTAGAAGCCAAAGTAGAAGTAGACATTGGATTGGATTAGTAATAGTTTTGAGATTTGAAGGGGTAGATATGAAGAAATGGAATGTCATTTTGGATGTGTAGGTTGGTAAACTAGCAATTGAAACGGTATATAGTTAGGTAACTATCAAAGTGCTTTGCCTGTTTAAAGGAGACATTTGCAATATGTTTTTATTCAGTATTGTAATTTCAAAGTTGAGTAAAGCAAAGTGATGTAACTTAATGCTCATCATTTCAGCTTAATTTTGAGTATCAATCATGTGTGTGTGTTTGTGAATGTTTGGAGAAATTCAAATTTTAAGTCTGAGTGTGTTAGATATTGGATTTTTTTAGCTCTAATTTGCATTCTATGTGTTTGATCCTGAATGGATAGCAATCAAGGCAATGCCTTGAATCTATGAGGAATTGTAGCATTGGTAGTATTTTGCATTTGTGATCATAGTATTGGATTGATGCAAAGCAATTTTGATTGAGGAAGTTGTGCCTTTAGTGGAGTGGAGGAATACAATTCCAAGGTGAAGTCATTTCATGATGAAGTAGCCTTCTTTGGAAGAGTTGAATCATCACAATCAATGTCAATTTGGAACAGATTTGAAGAATTTCCATTATGGGTGTGATTTGTTTGTGAGGAAATTGCAAACTCAATGCTTGTTTCTCTCTTTTGGGTGTGGTTTCTACCTGAGAGACTAGAGAAGAAATCAAGAATGACTAGTTGTGACATTTTACTTAGTATTTGACCATTTCTAACTCATATCTTTGTGGGAACAAATTGTTACTTGTTGATTACCACAAAAGTGATACTTGTTGGCTTGTTGGCTTGTCACAATCAAGCTAGGGTTGTTATGGGATCTCTGCCCACAAGCCATTATGGAGACTCTGCCCAGAGATCACTACAAGATCTCTTGTATGTAGATGGTTCCAAGAACTCCTGCCTATAGTGCATAATGAGATTGTCCTAACTCCCCTTGACCCATATCATCCTATATCTATACCAATGGGATTGGATTAATAGGTTGGAATCTTCCTAATTTCTTCTTGTAGTAAGTCTTGAACTTCTTTTTGGATGTTAATAAGGAACTATGGAGATATGTCTTATGAATGTTTTGGTTGTTTAGGTTCCTTTGAATTTAGGATTGCTTCCCTCTTCTCATGGGTTTCTAACTTCTTTGCCTTTTCTAATAGCTTCCATTCTTTCTTAGAAAGGATTTTCTTCCACCTACTATATTTACTCTTGTGGTCCAAAGAAGAAGACAATTCCAAAGAAGAGGTTTCCTTCATAGGTTTCTTTCCTGATTGAGTCTTAACTCAATTCACCTCCAGATTGAACCATCTTCCTTCCTTAGATAGAAGCTTGTCATTTTCACCTAACTCCTCTAAAGTAACACAATATACATAAGTATCTATCTTTGTAGTTGGAGGGATTGGCACAAACTGTACATGTGGCTTTGGTGTAGGTGGCTAAGGATAGTGTGCTACAATATGACTAATCACCTTGAAGTTAGAAGTAACAAGGTAGCAAGTTCTGTTCATGTTCATGGGAAGAAACTCCTTCTATGGGCATTCAGCTATTTGCATACAGAGAAGACAACACCAAAGAGTTCTTTAGTATGAATGAATGGATACAAAGAAGTCAAGGGTGAAGAAGGTTTGGGTACAAATAATCTTTGGAGCCAAATATATTCAAAACCAAAGACCATATGTTGATTTCAATGGCATCACCATTGGAACAAAGAACCATTGCCAAGAACTATTTATGCACATCAAAAAATTTCTCATGTGTGGATAGGGATAGCTCAACTATTGAGAACCAATACCAATGAAATCTTGACTATAAAGATAGATGCAAACTCAATAGTTTTCACTTCTTTGAGAACTTTTGCAAAAAGTTTTTTGAAGAACACTACTGTAGTAGAGAACTTTGTAGTTGAAAATTCTTTGCAATTGTAGTGCACTTGGTAGAAAGATGGTGAGAGCAAAGAAAACCATAAGGAAGATCCCTTAGATGATCCTTCAGTCCCCAAGAATTTACAAATGGGCTATGAGAGCTAGAAGTGATCTACTCTAGAGCAAGCACTGGATGGTTCTGCCTTAAAATTGGGAATTGGTTCACTTGCAATCATTCAAGAGATGTAGAAGAGAGTTGAGAGAGAAATTGGGGATCTTGGAGAATCCTTATAGTTGGAGGAAGAACATTAAAGGATAGTTTTAGGAGGAGATATAGGTCCGTCAAGACAGATAACCTTAGATACTAAATTTAGGAACATAAGAGAAGAGTTTAACATTGCCATCAAGAGCTCCTTTGCAAAGAAATTCTACAAGTAATAGTTGGAAGTGCATGCTTACAAGTAGTACATAAGTACATAGTTCAGTCTATCATGAACTTTTTTGCACAAAGGGAATAACCTAACGGACCATAAATCAGGCAATTTTCTTCAAACAATTATAAAGAGGAAAACCTATCAATTGGGCCTACATCTTCTACTCTCATGCCCACTCCATAACCAAGGAACTCAAGGAAGATGGAGAGCCACCCTATCTTTCTCTATTTGCAATTCACTTCTATATGAGGTTGATTTTTCCAACTGAAGATGAGAGGAAGAAATTTGGCAATCACTATATTTTGGAGGCATATTTTGTAGCTTGACCAAAAGGATACTCCACCATCAAGAATCACAAGATGTGGATGCTTAATTTTCTTAGTTTAGGAATTCTATGGAGGTGAAAGAGATTTGTATGATAGTCATCCCCAAAAGGCAAAAGCACCCTTCAACAAGCAATACTCTAGAGAAGATGCCAAAAAGAGCAAGGAGAAATCCTCAAATGATCTATCTTTGGATGAAGAGGAAGGAGGAGCCAAAGAAGAAGAAACCAAGAAAGAAGAGGACAAACAGAACCTCAATTTATAGGAAACCAAGTCAAATTTAAGGTTGACTATGCATATGAATATTCAACCCTCCAAGAAGAAGTTCAAACTAAAGAGGAGAAAGTTGTGGCTAAAGAGCCTACAAGGCCAACTCAAGTACAGCCAAGTACAGAACTTTGAGGAGAAGAAGTGGACATTGAAGGTGAGATAAAAGAGGTTTCTACCAAGCCACCCCAAGAAAGAGGAGGAATCTTTAAGGAGGTTTTAGCACCACCTATAATAGATGGAGTAGACTTCATTTTCAATTCTGTTGGACTCACTTTGGTTCCTACAAATGATCATTCCCTAGAATAAGGAAGTATGATTTGATGAGATTGACTACACTTTGCTTTTGAGACACCTCCATATAAATGAATATGTAGCAAAGGTAAAGATAAACAAGGGTATTGAGGTTTTGGAGAAGATGAGGAACTTATACAAATATGATTGCATGAAGGTGAATGATCTTGTGTAGGAAAATCACAAAGTCAAGATGTAGAATACCTCACAAGTTGCAAAGAAGAATAATTATGATGAAGATGTTTGAAGATTGCACAAAGAGTTGAGATCTGTTTGGATCAAAGGGAAGCACATGCAACACAAGTACAAAGAAGAGCTATAGAAGAAGGATGTGGAGGAGGCAGATATCCAATGTAAGTGAGAGAATGAAGAAGTCAAGATCATAACTCTAGAGGTATATCTGGCCAAGTACAAGAAAGAAGTAGATTTTCAAATCAAAGGCCATGCACAAAGAACTCACTAGTAAGAAGGAGAAGAGTGTAGCAAATAGGTAAATGATCCTACTAGGTAACTACCAAAGTGTCTACACTAGCACCTAAATTTGAAGTGTAGAAGAGAAAGGTGCTTGATGACTTAAAAGAACTCAAGAGTTAGATGATAGAACTCAAGGAAGAAGCTACAATAGGTAGGATAACAAAAGTAAAGATCCATGGCTTAAAATTGCAAGTTCAAACTCTTATTGCATAGGTCTACATAGACCCAAAGTTAGAAATGCTATCCTTGAAAGTAAAGGAGCATATAGATAGGAAGTTTCAAGAAATTTGTGATACATTAGTCTTAGAAATCATAGATTATGGGAATAGAACTTAAAGTCTCCTTCAGAAAGCTAGAGTTAAAGGTAGTTCTTTGCATTGGATTTGTACAAAAAAATCTTCACTAAATCTTGAATCTTTGTAGTTGTACACATCTTCTTTGTTGTGTGATCTTCAAGGAAGAAGTTCAAAGAAGGCAAGGTAGAGTTTCTTTGATAGAAATAAAACACTTTTCCAATATACGTGTTTAGTGATTTAACAATGTACATATCAGCAAAGTAGGATAAGACAAGATAATAAAATACTTATTCTACAATCCAGATGTAGGAAGAGTAGTTTGGATATATCTTTAAACTTCCTCAGCCATTGGATTTCTTTCATTAGTAGTGGGAGATGCCATTTAAGGCTTTCTATCACTATACATATTCATTCAATCCATGCAAGTTGAATAAAATAAAGGAGCTAGAAGCTCTTTGTTGCTTTACTTACTTCTGAGTATTGGTTGTGTGTCTTTGGTGAGTAGTAGTGAGGAACTTTATAGTAGGAACACAAGTATTTGAGTGTGTGATCACTAGTGCTTGAGGCTTGGGTCTAGGATTCCTAGTAGTTTTGAAGGAATGGAGCAATGCTTTGATGGGTCTTGAGTGAGTGGTCGTGTTTACAATACCACAGAATTGGAAAGTGATGATTTGCCACCAATGCAAAGAACCTTTGGAGTTGTGCTTTTGGGAAGGATAGACTACATTCTTTGGATTTGTATTCTTTGTAGTCAAAGTAGACTCTTTGGAGTGATTGAATCATCACCTTCAAGGAATAGTTGGAATGTAGCTTACTTGACAATGATTTTGGGAGCTTCTTTTTTCCATATTGCACCATAGTTGGTGACTCTACCTTCTTTTGGGATTGGTTTCCACACACAAGGTTGAACAAGAAACAATAAAACTACAATCATGATACTTCCCTTCATCTTTTACCTTCATTCTAGCCATTTCCAACCCATATCTCCATAGGAACAACCTATTTCTTGTTATTATACTATAAAGTATATGACGTTGGGTTGTCACAAAAGGCACTATAGTGATTCAATGTTGACTCACTATACTATTATTGGTAAGAACATGGCATTCCCTCAAGGATACGGGTTGGAAATGGCTAAAACAAGACAAATAGGGTCTGTGGTAAAAGAAGAAGTGAAGAAGAAGTGTATAGACAAAGTCGTTTTGAACCCAAATGGCATTGGAAGGAGAAGAATGGTGACTTTGGATTGAAACCCAAAGTAACGTGACTCTAAGTTCAAAGAAAAATACTCGGGTCAGAATTGGCCAAGAGAGACCCAAAGTAAGGAGACTTCATCTCGTGGTGATCAACCCAATGCAAAGATGGCATAACAACTTCTCTTTGTAAGGGCAAATCAAGAAAGTACATGCAAAGAAACAACAGACAAGGCATGAACCACTAAACCTGTATAACACCAAGGGGAAGTCATGCAAAAAGGGTGCATTTCAATGATGAGCAACGGAGGAAGGGCTGATCAATGAGGAACTATAAAATCAGAACTTCATTGAGGAGATTTTGAAATGTCTAACAAGTATCCTTTGCCACTAAGTAGTCAACCCAAAAGAGTGCATGTAGAGAAGCTGGTTGAGTGTTTGATGATTAGCAAGGCTGAAGGAGTGAGGATCTTGAGACCATGGTAGAATCATTTTTCAATTACCACACACTAGAGATCAGACAACACCCAAGAAGGATGAGAAGAAGAGTCCTTTGCTTGCAATAAGAAATCTAGCAATTCAAAGATTAGATATAATAGCTCAGATTCACATCCTAAGTAGACTTTGGATTACATTTTTGGCATGGAACTAGAATTTGAGCTTTCTAGGGTTCATGGCCAAAGTGGCATTGAGTGAGTGTGAAGAGGGACCTGAGGAGGAAGGAAAGAGAGGCAATCTGGCCCAATGGACAAAGGAGGATTAGAGATTGGTGTTGGGAAGAGAGGCCGGTGAGGAAGTTGGGGCCATATTTCTTAGAAAATGAGAGTTTACAGAGGAGATGGATGAGATCCAAAGTTCCTTTACAACACCATGCACAAAGAACAAGTATAAGGTGGATACCTATCAAGACCCAATCAGGCAAAGTATCATTGGGGCAATGATGGCACTTTTCAAGGCCGATTGCACAACTTATGTAATGAAGCATCAGGCAGTCTTCTTCCACCAGATGTTTGCAAGCGCGTTAGTAAATTGGGTGAAGTGTTTTCAACAAAGAACACTAAAAATGGTGTGGTGTTGGAGAAAGCAAGATGTGCCTCACTATTTGGTGCCATTTTCTGCCCATTTCTACTTTGGATTGAACTTGATGAGGGAGTCTAAGCAAAGAAAGATGGTGTTGCATTTCCACCCAAATTATGAAAGACTGCAAATGGTGAGAAGCAGCAGTACATTTGAAAGATCCAAAGTAGTGATGAGCACTATGCGTGCATAGGGCAATATCTATGAGTAGTAGTGGCCATTCCAAAGCCAAGGAAGCAAAGTCATCTGGAGGAGAGTTTGTTGCCAGCAAAGCCAAAGAAGGTGAGGAAGGTGAACCTGAGACAAGAAGTTGTAGTGCCTGATGAGTCATTGGGAGCAGAAGAGTCGGAGGGTGAAGCCCAATACAAAGAATAAGACTTGGAAGAAGGAGAAGAACCAGAGTTGATGCAACAAAGTGAAGTGTCAAGCAGTGGAAGCAAAGGTGAGGTAGAAGTTCAGCAAAGAGGAGGAGATGATGCTGATAAAGTAGAGTAGGAATTCCATGCAGTGATTGATCTAATGGAAAGAGGAGGAAAATTGTGTCACAAATTACCCATAGCAGAAATAGAAGAAACTCTAGAGGCTGAGCCAAAGGCAGAAGTTCAGCGGAGTAGAAGAGGGGGAAGAAGTGTTTCTACTACAGTGGCAAAAGTAAGTAATGTAAGTCCGGTAGAAGAAGAAGGGGCCGGTTCAGATGAAGAACCTCTAAGAGTTAAAAGATTAAGACTTTGGAGTAAAGCTCTAGTAGAAGAGGTAAGAAGCAAAGAGCCAAAGCAAGTTGAGAGGTCCAAAGTCTTTGATGGGATAGAGTACTTGTCACAAGTAGTTTTTCCTTTGCTAGTATAGTTTTGGAAGAAGAGAGATGAATTGAAGCAAGATCACTCAGGAGTGAATGATGAATTAGTAGTAGTATGATATATGAGTGATGAACATGTGGAGTTGAGAAGGAGGTTGAGTCAGGAAGAGCATGAGTTAGTAGAGCTTTGTACTGATGTAGGGCTGAGGAGAAAGGAGATTGAGAGTCTAACAAAGGACTTTGCAAAGAGAGGCAAAGCCATGGCAAAGCAAGAAGAAGATTAGAAGGAGCAATTAGTGAAGTTTGAAGCCTTGTGGAAAGAAGTGCACAACACACGAGTAGAAGTGATACACCTGAAGGCAATGGCTTCTATTATGGGTCAAGAGTTGGAAAGTTTGAAGGCCAGTGCAGCAAAGAAAGATTGGGCTTGGCAATGAGAGTTGGCCACGCGTGATAGAGAAGAAGAACGATTGCACAAGTTAGTTAGAGGAATGGAAGAACAGCTTAGGTAGAGTGTGAAGGAGAAAGAAGCATTGAAGGCCGAGTTGGAAGATGAGGTGAAGATGTATTGTGAAGAGCTATTAGTGAGAGAGAGAAGTTGCAGATGTCAAGAAGAGAGGCAAGCAAAGATGTCATTGTACAAATGAAGGCAATGTTAGGAACAATGTTTGAAGTTCAGTTGGAGGAAGCAAGATTGCACAAATTAAAGTTGTTAGTCCAAGAAATAAGGAAGAAGAAAGTGAAGGACATTGAATTCAACAAGTTGTTGATTTGCTTGAGAGATCAAGTAGATAGGAAGATATTAGAAGTAGAAGGAAATGTGTGTCTTAGGTTGGACTTAGTACATTCAAAATTGGAGAGACCCGTAGTTCCATGAAGTTAGAGATGAAGTCCAAGATGGTAGAAGTAGGAGTGCGGGTGTCTTTAGGTGAATTCCTTGAGACATTAGAGAAGAGTGAGTTGGGAGATAATGATTTAGATATGTTACCCATTAGTGTAATTGTAGTTTAGAGTAAAGAAGTAGTAGAAATAGCAAAGGAATTAGTAGAATTAGATAGATACAAAGAAGGAGATATACTTGGAGGATCATTGGGTTTGGAAGCCGAAGTTGAAGTAGACACCAGATTGGATTAGGAAAATTTTGGGATGGGAAGAGGTAGATATGAAGAAGTGCATTGTCATTTTGGATCTACACATTGGTAGAGTTGTTAATCAGTTTAGGAAGTTAGATAACTATTGAAGAATTTTCCTAATTAAAGGAGGCTTTTGCAATGTGTTGTTGTTCAATCTGTATAATCTTGAGGATAGATAAAGCAAAGTGTTGTGAAGTAGTACTCATCACTTGAGCTTAATTCCAGGTATCAACTCTGTGTTTTTGTTTGTGAGTGTTGAGATAATTTTGAAGTGCAAGTCAGTGTGTTTGTTGGATGTTAGATTCCACAGCCTTGATCTTCATTCTGTGTATTTGATCCTGAGTGAAGTGCAATTGGAGCAATGCCTTGACAAATCTAAAAGGAATTGTAGGGTTGGTAGTATTTTGCATTTGTGAGTACAATGTTGAGTTGATGTAAAGCAATTTTGATCAAGGAAGTTGTGCCTTCAATAGAGGGGTGGAACACAAATCTGAGGCAAAGGTACTTTGCAATGAAGTAGCCGTCCTCAGAAGGATTTGAATCATCACAATCAAAATTGTTTGGAAAGATTTGCTATGTTGTGATTATGAGTGAGTGATTTGGGACAAGTTGTCAAGATTGAGCGCTTGTTACTCTCTTTTGGGTGTGGTTTCTACTCGAGAGTCTAAAGAAAAAATTAAGAAGAACCACATTTGTGACTTTTGACCTCCTATTTGGACATTTCTGACTAGTATCTTTGCGGGAATGAACTTTACTTACCTGATTGCTACAAAAGTGATATTTTTTGGGTTGTCATAGGGTCACAACAAAGATAATCTATTAGCCTCTTAGGTAGCGTTATTGTCAAAAGAATGTAATGTCATCCAAATAAGTGACATTACAAAATGCTAAGAAATCTATTCTCCTATGTGCAAAAGGGTCAAATCTAGGGGATTCATAAGAAGGAGTGGGTTCATTTGGAATGAAGGTTATGTTTTTTTGGAGCCTCTTTGTTCACTAATTGTCTGTCCAAGCCTCAATGTACCAAGGTGAGATTTGTAGGAGCTACAATTTGTGTAGTATTCCCACCACAAGTCATACAAAAAGCATCCCACTACAATACCACATGAAGGAAGTCTGATAACTTTGTGAACTAAACCAGGTGGGAGAGGTTTCAGAATTTGTATCACAATGAAGACTATGTTGATTATGCCATGTTCTACCCTTCCCATAAGTCATGAGGTTACAAGAATCAGAAATGATTCATGCTACTCAATCTTATCTCAGAGTGTTACTTGACAAGACATTGAGGGTGTGCAAGTTTGCTTCCATACTATTCTTGACTCTGATCGGACTTCTAAAGAGACTCTCTCTAGTTCCACAAAAATGCATTGTTGCACTCCAATCCTTGGGTTAGACCTTTAGGATTCATCACTCTTAAACTAGTTTAGCACACAATCATTCATTCAGAGGGTAGACAAATGTGCATACACCAACTCATGAATCTTGATTGCATAAACCTTTTATTTACTTGCAAAAGAAGAATGCACCAAATGGACCCAATGAAGATCAAGCCTAAGTCTTTTATACATTTCTTACTTGGCCATGGAAAGATTCAATGGCTACAATGGATGGAATTTTTTAAGTACATCTAAACCGCTCAACATTAATCATATCTCATCCTAACCCTAAACCTAATGGTAGGTAGCCACTACTTTAATCACCCAATCAAGGGTTGTCTACCGCTAACAAACTATTACTATGTATTGATCCAGCCTGGACAACTATGTTCAATTATATACATCTACAAACTTCCCAAGGCTATGGAAAAAAAGTTGTTGATAGTATGTATGAAACAATGTCCCCTTGTTAGACAATTAAAATGACCATGGCTATCTTTGTAAGAAGAGGCTCCAATTGTTATTCCCCGGTAGGAGAGGCAGGTATCACTTGGGTCAAACTCTTAGCTCCTTGGCAAATGAAAGCAAGGTTTGAAAGCTCTTTTCATAGCCCTCCATGATTTTTTCAAAGCTGGAACAAGTCTCCTTGAGCTTAGCATTAGTGTGGCTCTAGAGTTTTGTATAACAATTTGAGTTGCTTGTTTGAGTATGACTTCTTCTCTGATGTCAATTTGAGTGCACAAGTCCTTTGCCTTTGTTTGGTGGGAGGTTTTGTTGGCCATGCACTTCAACTAACTAAGTAGTTGAGTGATTATATGACCAATAGTGGTGAGTAGCCTAGATTGTTCATTCTCCAATTTGGTTCATTTGGCACTCAATTCATTGGCCATCTATGGATAAATCTACTTATCTTGCTCCAACACCTTCTCTTGTTGTTGTTTGAGGTTTGTAGATAGGTTGGAGATCCAGAGGTCAATTGCTTCACATTGTTGTATTGGGTATCCATTGCCTTTGCCTTTGCCTGGTTTGTCTCTAGCTTGCTTTGTAGCACTACAAGTTTCTCTTCTCAATTTTGTATTTCCTCCTCATGTTGAGTTATTTGGTGGAAGACTTGCAAGCTATAATCATCAACCTCCTTCTTTAAGCCATGGATTAGCTTGTCATACTCCTCTTGCTGTTATAGTTCCTCCCTCCAAGTGCTTCTTACTTTCCTTGTCTTTTTTGTTCATCCAAGTTTGGATCATATGATGCAAGTGGTGGATGAGGGCCATTAGTTCCTTTTATCTTTGGATCAAACTTCTACTATAACAACATAAGCTCTTCCAACACTTCCATTGCCAACATCATGGTATGAATGGTGTAGGCCGCCATAAGCCAAGGTAGAGAATCACCATCTTTGTGCAATTGTCTTTGTAGGGCTTTCTTTGTTTTAGGTGCAAGATTATTATTATGGCTTGAGATGATTGCGTCCATTGCTTTGTGAGCCAGGGCTACTTCCCTATTTCTGCTCACCATGTTATGGTTGGTGCAGGTGTGGTATTGGTGATGACATCATCATCATTCACTTGTCCTTCATGTATTGGTGTAATGAGGTTTGGCCCTTGAGTTTTGTTAGGCTTTGGGCAAGATGTCTCCTCTTTATTATCTTTGGTGCCATTGACAACATTTGCCATAGTGCAGGTTCATTTTCTCCTCTATTTTGTCTTGTAGCATGAAGCTTCCTCCAAAGTGAAGAGTGGAGCTATGGTTGGAAGGACAGATTCCACATATATCTTCTTTTCCTTGCCTATTGTATGCATTTTGTTATTTTCAAGCAAGGGCAATAATTGTCCTCATATTTTGGTCTTTCTTTGTTTTCATCTACTACAAGAGATGAGATTTGTGTGAAGGACTCCTTGCTCCTTGACTTTTCACTCTAAGCAACCCTGACATTTTTTGTTTGCCACTTCTTGTCCTTGCAATAGATATCACTCCTAAGTCAATTTGTATGATGTAGTTTTACTCCCATTGTCCTTTGACAAAGATTTCAACTCTTGAGGTTGTTTTCATTTCTTCAAAGCCTGAATTTTTGGGCAGGCTACCAGAGTCTTTTGTCAAACTGTAATGGAGTTGTATGTCTCCACCACTTGCACAAACTTCTTGGTTTGAGCATATTCTTTGTCCATCTCAGGGTATTGGATGATCTCCTTTGGCAAGTCAAGGTCTCTACTAAAGTAAGTTGGATGATGTAGGTGGGACATCTACTTCTCCTTCTCCTTGTCTGTCAAGATGTTCATTCCAATGTAGAAGTGGACAATGAAGGGGACCATGATGGTGGTAGAAACTTCTATTATGTCCTACAAGAGCTCAATTACATGCTCACAAAACATCATTGCCCAACTAATCATCTTTTGCTTGTGTACAAGCTGGAAAAAGATCTCTTGGTTTTGATGATATGGTTTCTCCGTTTCAAAACAAACAACCGTATTCTCATTTTGGTGATTGCAGCAAGTGGTGTCCTTCATGTCTTCAATTTTGTACCCACTTTTGGATTTCTCCCTAACAAAAAGAATCATCTATCCTCTACTTCAATCATTTGCTAGGTCGATCATGTGGTGTATCAATAGGAATTTCCCCAAATAGGGAGCAATCTATGTCCAATATCCACTGCTAGTGATCCTCCATCCACATTGTCTGACATCCTTGAAAGGACTTCTCACTAAAATTCTCAATATTGTCATGAATTTCCTACAACATAGCTCTCTCCATAAGAATCCTCCAACCCAATCCCACAACACAAAGTCCATTCTCCTCTTCTTGATGTAGTTGGTTTGACAATATAATCCCCATTCAGAAATCTTCAATGGTTTGCTCAAGATTTCTACTACCTCATCCCTCTTTACTTTGATTCCTCTCTTCGGAGTTCATCCTATCATGGTTGAATATTTGATTTCATGCAACAATGTGATTACAATTTTGCATCCTATTAGATTGAAAAAATTTGATAGTTCATGCTGGAAAGTGTTTGGCAATGTCAAAGGAGATGGCGGTCATGGAGAGAGAAATGCAAGAAGAGGGAAAGTGAAAAGAAAAATCAAAAAGTGAAAATGTAAAAAGATTGAACTTGTGGGGTAGAGTTGGCCTTTTTATAGCCCCAATAGGGTAAGTTCCATCCTTCTTCCATCATGGTAGTTAGTGAAGGGTCATGATTGTGTGTTGCATGTGTGAGATCAAGCACGAAATGGTCACCAATAGTTTTTTGGTAGTAAGTGCATCTTTTTGCATGATCTTGAAATGGCGGTAGAAATTGATGGAGTTTTGTATATGTCAAAAGTCATTGTAGCACCTATTGTCCCATAGGACCTTGTGAAGTTGGGGCTTCCTTGTAATAGAGTGGTTCATTTTGTTGGAGAAGCCTCTTCATAAGCCTTATGAAATGGAAACAAAATAGGTTTGATTAAAAAATGAATATGGTCCCATTCTTGTTTGGTGGCCATAGAAAGTCCATTTTTTAGGCACCCTGCATATCCGTATCACAAGGGTATGACTTCTTACCAATGACACTTCCAAATGTTTGGTTTGGACTGTTTACATGAAGAAAAAAACAAAAAGCAATCAAAACACTTGGACTCATAATGAAGTGGTTTGTGACATACCTCCTCCTCAAATGTGAGCATCCTTGTGAAAAAAAATATTTAAAAAATGTTGTTTTAGCAATGATACTTACAAACTTGCATCCATTAACCCTAGCATGAAAAGCATTACTATCAAGGTTGGATAGTTGTAACAATCTATTTTTGTATACTATATCTACCTTGTAGAGCCCCATCCAACATAGGTGTAAACTCCCTAGAAAGAGCAATGCTTGCTATCATATAGGAGTACAAGAACACAGGTGCTTATCAAGATGTGCCTAATTTGTTTGTCATGGGTTTCTTGATGTTTTGTTGTTGGTTGCAAGTTGTCTAAATGACTCATTTTGCTCTTCTTTCAAAAATATTAGTTGTAATAAATGGCTCTCTTGTGTCTCTTCCTTGGGTATGTGGTCTTTGTAGATGATCTTGTAGGTTGAGATTTCAAACTCTATAGGCAAAACAAAATGTGTGCCATAGATGAGAAAATAAGGAGTCTATTTTGTGGTGATCTTTTCTACCATACAATATGCCCATAATGCCATAGGTAGTTTTATGTCCCTATCATATGCATAGTTGATTGTGACCTTGTTGAGGATTTTGTACAGCTTTTTTGGTAAGGTCATTGGCCTTTGGGCTATATAGGGTGGTCTTGCAATGTTTGATTTGGAAGTATTTTGTGAGGGATTCCAAGTGATTGTTGAGGAAGTGTACTCTTTGGTCACTAACAAGTTCCAATAGGCATCCATGCTAGGAGATGATATTTTGAAAGAACTCAGCCATGATATCAAAGTCATCTCATCTGATGCCTCTACTTCCACCATTTTCATAGCATAGTCTATGCAGATGAGAATGTATTGTTATCTAGTAGTCTTACTTGAAGGTTGTATGAGGTTGACAAAATCTATTCTCCATTTCTCAAATGGCACCAAGGGCAAAACATGTTTTACATGTCATGTCAAGGGCAAAACATGTTTTAAAAAATATATCTCAAATGGTACCAAGCGTCATGTTTGGTTTCCTTATTTGTTGGCACATATTCCAAGTCATGATATATGCATGCACATCTTTGCACATGGTAGGTGTAATACCAAGAGCTAGCCATATGATCTAGATGTGAAATTCAGTTTGGTAACATTTGGAATGATGTTATATATGATGGTCAAAATAGATCAGATAGAAGTATCACCAAAAGAGTACTTCTACCAATAGGGCAAAAATTAAAATAGACTAGAAAACCTTTAAACCAATAGCTAGACATATGATTTAAAGGTGAAAATTGGTTTGCTAACATCTGAAAGGATATTACACATGATGGACTAAATAGATCAAAAAGAGATATCATCAAAAGGGGACTTCTACTAATAGAGTAGGAATTGAAATATGCCTGATCTTTGAAGGCAATTTTGGAGTCCAAAACGGATGAATTAGACCTCAAAAATGTGCAGATTCCCCTCCTCCCCACCCTCCCCCTTTTCAAATGAAGGACAGATTGGCCTTCCCTGCCCCCTGGTTTGTCTCATCAAGAGCTTTCCAATGGTACCTCACCCACATGATTCTGAGATTCCTACAAGAAGATTCCCTAAAAGATTCTCTAAAGATTCCCTCCAATCAAAGGTTGGTTGACCAACCAGATAGGACCATGATCGACAGGTCACCCATCCAAGTAAGTAATCCAAGGGTGGAGCTTGCTGACATGTCACCTATCTGTGTGCCTAATCCTATGGTGGAGCTTCTTTGGAGGAGATCCTCTTTGTCTATATAATAAAGAGAAGATGCTCCTTTGGAGCATCGGAGGTTTGAGTGTGAAATTTTATGTTTCTCATGGTGTGTTTCTCTTCAGGTCTCCTATCCTTAGAGTATTACAATAGGCCAGCAATAGCCTATCATTAGAAGCTTCTTTATGGTATCCTTGAGTGCATAGTGTCATGTGGTTGCTTCCTAGTGGAGTGCTTGGATGACTCCTCCCACTTCATATGACTTTATGCATTTGAGGAGCACTTGTCACCTCCAAGTCTAAACAAAATGTTTGACTTCAATTGGTAGGGACACATCTTGGTAAATTACCACTCATTGCTTTGGATCTAACCATGCAAGACATTAGAGCTTATGAAGGTATTTGTACTCTTGGGCGTAACCTTATAGGCAGTTTGGTAGAAATCTGGAAGATCTTTTTCATAAGAAAATCATCATTGAGTACTTGTTGATCTTTTGTTTTGAGTTATGATAGAAATTCAGCATTCTCATGGTGGATTCCTTTTCATATTTTGCATAGTGCGGGTAAATTCTTAGTAGTGTAGGTAAATTCCTACTAAAAGTAGTATATACCTAGTTATTTTCCCAAACAGATCAGGTTTCTTGACCAAATATTGGAGGGCATAATGATCCACATAGAAGAAAATTTTTAGCCAAGCAGGTAGTGGCAAATGTCTTACATGCATATACCATTCTTAGGGCTTCCCTTTCCATAGTCATGTAATTTCTTACAGCTTGGGATAGTTGCCTACTAGCATATTATATTGGGTACTCTTTTTTCTTATTGTCTTTCTAACCAGGAATGACCCCAATGGCCACTAAGGATGTATCTATATAAACATAGAATGATTGCTTCCAATTGGGTACTTTCATCACCGGTGCTTTTGTCAATTTCTCCTTAAGAGCCATGAAGGCATGAGCCATTGTCCAATTGTACTCTTTTTCCTTCTTGAGTAATTTCATGAGTGGAGTAGAAAAGATTTCATAGTTGGCTATGAACCTCTGGTAGTAGCCTCCATGCCTCATGAAGGCTCTCATTTCTCTTAGATTCACCAGCACTTTGAGGGTCCAAATTATTTTCACATGTTGGTATCCACCTTGACTTCTCTTCCCAATGCACAATGCCCTAATAGGATACCTTCAATCATAGAAAAATTCATTTTTTGGATGCAAAGAAAGCCCAACTGAGCAACATTGTTCAAAGGTTTTGCAAAGGAACAAAAGGTGATCATTTCAGTTATTGAAGATATAGAAATTGTCAATGAAAATTTCTAAGAACCTCCACAAGTAGTCTTTGAAGATGGTAGTCATCATGCATAAAGAAGGTTGTAGGGGCATACCATAAACCAAATGGCATATAATTGTAGGTACTCCAAGCACTTGTGAACATAGTCTTGCTCCTATCTTCTTCTCTGATGCTAAATTGATTGTATCATGACACTCCATCTAGGAAGTTATAACATTCATGCCCAACTACCTAGTCCAAGATAGTGTTGGTGAAGAGCAATGGATGATAATCTTTTTTGTTGCAGCATTGAGCTTTTAGAACTCTTGGCACATCTAAATCTTACTTGCCTTCTTCTTTGGTACTACTACGATGGGAGATACCCATTTGCTATTTAGTACAAGGAAAATAATCTTAGCCTATAGGTACTTATCAATTTTGTCTTCCACAAGTAACAAATAGTTGGGGTTTAGGCAATACTATTGTTGATAGATAGGCACCATCTCTTCTTCCACATCAATCCTATGATCATCAAATTACAAGGGAATGCTAGGCATTTGCTAGATCTTCCAAGCAAATACATCTTGAAACTCCATTAACAACAAAGCATATGCCTTGTATTTGCTCCAACTTACAAACTTGGAAATTTTCAATGATTTACCTTTGGTGATCACTATGTCTTGATAGTCATTAGGGTCAATGATACCTTCCATGTCACTCATCAGGCTTACTCCTAGCAATGCTAAATTATTTTCATGACACTTTGATGGGGTGATCTCATTTGCTTCATTGTCAATTTTGTAGCTTTCTAAGAAGTTGATGACATCTTTGTTGGAGGTTTCAAAATCATCATTTGTTGATTTGTTGGTATATTCTTCTTCTAGGGAAAGACTTTCTCCAAGGTGTGGTACTTTCTTCCAAAATATTGTCACCAATTGTGGTTGCCTTGAAATGGAGTCTTGAAACTTCATCTTATGCTAGTGCCGATCAACTTCTACTTGAGTGCTATACAACCAAGGCCGACCTATGAGTAAAGGGTGACCAAACTTTGTCACCAGATAGAGGACAATGTAGTCAAGACAAAAAGTTACTCCACCCATATTAGTGGGAAAATTGCTCAACATTCTCCAAGGTCGCCATCTTGTTTGATCATCAAATTGGAGTATTTGTGGGGTGGGCTCAAAGTTCACAAAACCTAAGTTGTGAGCCATCTCTCCTATCATGACATTGATGTCCAACCCCAAATCAATAAGCACTAAGGGGATATACAGCCATTGATTTCTATTTCTACTTCTAGGGAGCCCAAATCCTCCAATTCTATCCTATAGATGGTAAGGAGATCAGATTGTTGCTTTTGTTGTACTCACCAAAGGCTAGGTGTTTCTTGTATATCTTATTGTCCTCCCATAATGTTTTGAATGGCATGTCCGCCTTTGAGTACCCCAAATCAGCAATGATATCATACTGAGCTATCCCTAACAATGAGCCGGCCTTGCATCATCTTGCCTCTAGTGCCTATTTCTTAAGGCATTGTTTTAGGGTATCCAAGTCTCAAGATGACAAATTATTGACAATTTTCATGGAGGCAAAAATCTTTGTTTCATTTGGAAGTGAAGTTGTAATAGGAGGAAGAAAATGTTTGGGAAAATGATTGGGAGTTTGTGGTTTATGGGTGTTTCTCCATTGTTGTATGGAATGCCAATCTTTGTTGGCAAATTGTGGCCATTGGTGCAAATTTGCAGATTTGCAAATTCTACCAGAGTTCCTTAGTGAGGATGTTCTGCACTTCCTCTCAGATATCAAGAGGGTAGCCTAGGGTAAGTGTCATGGGTATCTTGACTTCATCCATTGATATGGGTCTAAGTGCATCCAATTTGTGTGCGATGGTTGTTGTCTTCCGCACACTTCCAATTCTCCCTTTGTTTGATCTTGGCTAGCAATTTTGACTCTTTTTTGGAATGAGTGCATCTTCACTTCCATTTTGGTTTGGGTGACTTGTAAATTTGGAATTGGTTTGGGTGAATTGTCAATTGAAATGGCTTCTTTGCAATGAGACTAGGTGTTTATGTGATTCACCTCTAATCAGGCCAACCTTTCTCATCCAACAAGGGCAAATAACCTTCTTTAGTATCTTCAAAAGTAACATGGTATACTTGGGTATCATCACCTGACTTTGGGAAGCACATTCACATATCATATTGGTGGTTGGGAGCAATAGGCTTGCACATGCCCATGCTCCTTGCAGTTTCCACATAATGGGACATAGGGTATTGGCCTACAAGGCTCAAGCTTAATGTCCTATGAGCCGGTGTGCCTCTCACTCAAGATAAACCTCTAATAGCTATTATGGTAGCACACCATGGACTAACAAGGCAAAGAACCCCAACTCTATCATACTCCTCCAAGGCTAACACACCAAGACTCAAACCATTTCTCACTAGAGAATTCAATGAGAGAGAGATAGTTGCAAATGAAAGGATGATGAGTAGCTCCTCATCCCTAGTTTATATATATATATATATATATATATATATATATATATATATATATATATATTAAATAGTTACGCACCAAAGTTATTTATTATTGGAGTAACTCAACTTATTAGACTAAAAGTCAAATAAAGTCAAAAAGCTAAAGGAATATCTATACTCATGGGAATATTCTCCTAAGCATGTGATCTTATCTTGGACCAACCACTAAGTCAAGGATTCCTTCACATGGGCCATCCTTGGATTATAAAAGAATCCAAAATAAAAAAGGTTTGTGGGTCTAAAAGTTCTCAACTCTTTCCTCAAAGCCAAATACTTAAGAATAATACCAAGTCAATACACTAAAATCCAAAATAGTGGTGCTCATTTTTACTTCCTCTAAAGTAAGGTCTCCTCTATCTTAGCTATGACTAACTTAAGCTAATCATGACTAATGTAGAACCATCTTTTATTCCTATATAAATAATACCTTTCAATTACTTATAATACCAAACCAAACATTACAATATCACATACATGCACAAATGGGTGTTACATTTACTCCCGGACTAAGATTTCACTTTGTCCTCAAAGTGAAGGTTTCTCTACCTTCTATGATACATCTTCAACTTATCACAGTTAATCCTATCAAAGTGTCTTTCTTTGAACTCCTTGAGATCATAGGTGTAATTTCCCCACACCTTCTCCACTATGAAAGGTCTAAAGTACTTAGGCAAAAGCTTCTTTTGCACTCTCTTGAATTGAATGGAATCAAACAACATTACCCAATCACCTTCTTTGAAAGGCTTGACCTTCTTCTTGCCTTGCCTCTTGTCATAGCTCTCCTTTTGTTTCCTTTGGGCTTGCTCCACTCAAACCATAGCAACAACTTTTACCTCTTCCAATTCCATGAGTTGATTCTTTCTTGACTTCTCTACATCACCTCCTTGTGCTTTCTTCAATCTCCTATAAATGCTTTGGAAGGTAGGAAGATCAAAGTGAATAGGTAAGGTAGACTCAATACCATATACCAATTGAATTAAGAATATTTGTTGGAAGTCTTCATGGTTGTCCTACACTCCCACAAAATTACATGAATTCCCTTGTCCGGAATGATGTTTAGCCCCCTCTATTTCTGCATCTTTGGCGAACATCATGCACAAGGTCTGATTGGTTCTCTTTGCCAAGCCATTGGATTTTGACTTATAGCATCTAGTTACTCTATGTGTGATAGAGAAATATCATAGCATGGCTGTAGTAATGCTTCTTGTAACTCTCTTCCTCTACCAAAAACCAACTCTAAAGTGCACCTAAACCTAGTGATAATGCATTCATAAAGAAATCTCCAACTTCATCTTCATTCTTGTCCCTCAATGGTCTAGCCTCAATTCACTTGGTAAGATAATCAATAACTACCACAATGTACCAATTTTTCCTTGGGTTTCTATTGAGAGGACCTACAAAATCAATTCCCTCCTTATCAAAAGGTCCTAGCAATGGAATTGATCTAAATAGTGGAGTGGAAAGTGGACTTTCTACCAAAGGCTTCACAAACATGACAAGTTTTGTAATAATCAAGATAATCCTTGAATATCCCTTTCCAATGGTAACTTGCATCTAGAATCTTTGAAAGCAATCACATTTCATGCAAAGTGTCCTCCACACACTAAACCTTCATGAAACTCCTTTATAAGTAAGATAGACTCTTCCTTACCCATTGCTCTTTGAAATAGACCATCTTCTCCTTGGTGAAAAATAATATCCTCCACCATTGTTTAAGGTCTAGATCTTGCTGCAAAGGCCTTCCTCTTCCTAACATGCATCCCTTTTGGATAGTTACCTCTTATAACAAGGTCCACAATCTCCTTGTACTACATTAGAATCTCTTGAGTGATTGAGATTGTCATGAGCTCCTCATCCTAGAAGGAATCATCCATTGGCTCAACTCCATCATGATCATAGGCCTTAGATAACAAATCAGTATTTACATGTTTCTTCCCTAGCCTATCCTCTATGGTGTAGTCATACTCAAACAAGAGTATCATCCATCTTTCTAGCATCCCTTTCAAATTAGGCTTGTTGAAGATGTACTTCAGCCTTGTGATTTGTGATAATGGTGGTTTTCCTTCCAATCAAGTAGTGTCTAAACTTCTTGAGACCAAAGATCACTGCCAGCCCTTCTCTCTTTGTGATAGAGTAGTTTTTTTTGCTAAAACTATCTACCTACTAGCATAAGCTATTGGATGATCATGCCCATCTTGGTCTAATTGACTAAGAGTGCATCCTATAGCTACATTAGAAGCATCAGTGTAGAGGATGAAAGGCTTACTTCAATCAGGTTTTGCAAGAACTGGAGCTACAACAAGGGATTGCTTGAGCTCCTCAAAAGCTTTAAGAGCTTCCTTGTCCTCCAAAATCACCATGTATTTTACACACTTCTTCATGTAGATGTTCAATGCATAAGCCTTGTTCAAAAATAAGAAGATGAACTTCCTATAGTACCCAAACATCCCCAATAATTGGCATAACTTTGTCAAGCTTGAAGGGAATGGAAGGTCTGAGATTTTCCTCACCTTCTAAGGGTCAACTGCTATTCCACCCTTATAGATGATGTGCCTCAAAAGTAAACCTTATTCACAACCAAAAATGCACTTCTCTAGGTTGAGTGATGAATTTGCTTCATCTAAGCATTGCAAGATCTTTATCAGGTGCTCAAAATGCTCCTCCTTGCTCCCATAGACACAAAAGTCATCAATGAAGTCTCTCACAAATTTCCCAATGAAAGAAAGGTTCAACACCTTGTTCATGAACCATTGGAATGTGGTTGGAGCATTGCAAAGCCCAAAAGGCATGATCTTGAAAGCGTAATGTCTCTAAGGTGTGGTGAATGTGATGAGTTGTTGATGCTTTGGTGCAATCTTGATTTCGTTATACCCACTATAACCATCTCCAAAACTATACCTCTCATGACCTGCAACCTCCTCCAAGATCTTATCAATGAATGGCAAAGGGTAATAGTCCTTCTTAGTAATAACATTGAGCTTTGTGTATTCCACACATACCCAAAGCTTGCCATCTTTTTCTTCACAATCACAACTAGAGACACATATTCTAAATTCTCCACCTCAAAGATAAATTTAGCCTCCTTGAGCTTATCAATCTCCTCCTTCACAACCAAAGGTATTGGTGGACTAATGCAATGTTGCTTTTGGTGGACTAGTCTTACATGTGACTCCACCTTTATCTTGTGCCCCTCCTAGGTGACCTCCTTTAGATCCTTCTAATTGAAAGCAAAAACATGGATGAACTTGTCAAAAATCCCCTCAAATCTCACCTTCTCCTCCTTGGTAACATTTGGACCATACTTGAGGGTAGATAACCTCTTTTCTATTTCCTCAAGTGCCAATGGTGATCTATCTGGGTCCTTCAAAACCTCTGGCTTAGGTGCAAAATCCATAGCACACAATGGATACACATCTGAATCAGATTCAAATTCTTCCATGCGTGTGTCCACATTTGAAGCTCCTTCTTCTAAATCTAACTCCCAATAATGAAAAGATTTTTTATTTGAATATGAAGTGTTGGTGGTGTTAGTCATAGGAATTGTGACTCTATGATTTGATGGCCCAATCTTCAAGTTCCCTTTGTGCCATCAATCAATTGTGCATGCTACTCTCAACTATGGCCTCCCAAGAAGCAAATCATAGCTTGAATCCTTCAAGACCTGGAAAGTTATGAGATTTTGAACTCCTATAATTGAAACTACCACCTTATCCATCATCCCTATTGGTCAAACTTGTTGTTTATTTGCCATGCTCACCAAAAATGTTGAAGGTCTAGAGGGTATCATACCCAACTTCTTCATCAACCTTTTTGACATGGCATTCCCTATTGATCCTCCATCAACAAGTGTATCCTTGATATTGTGACCATTCACTATCACGTCAATCTTGGCAGCATATTCACAAGCCTCCCATGGTGCTAGTTTGGCATCCATCACCCCCATTGATATTGGATTTTTTGCTTTCTTCTTCCTCTTGCTCCTTGTAGCACTTATCCACCTCTAAGCTCCTTTCTCAAGGTAGGGTTCAAAGCAATCAATTGGCCCACTGTGATGTTAGCCTTGTGACTACCAACATCCTCCAACACATTTTAGTTCTATTGTTGCATTGAGATCAAGAACTCTTCCATCCCCAACTTCTTTCTTAGAGTCTTTATTTTTTATAGTGTTGAGGAGTGAGTGCTCTTAGTAGACATAGGAGTATCCTTGCTAGGAGTAATCCTTGAGAAGAGTGTACATCCTCTACAAAATGAGCTCTCTTTTTCTCTTGTGCCAAAAGCTCCAAATTAAAACCTTTGAAGTTTGAGCACTCCCCCTTCTCATACTTGCTCTCAACCACATCTATGGATGTTATCTCCTTATCTTTGTTTGGATTAGGAGCCAACTTGGGTTTCACAATCTCCCTCTTTCCTTCTCTTGGCTCCCTCATAACCCCTTCTTCCATGGTAAGTGGAATCTGGGCAATTACTTTGGATGTGACCTCTTCTTCCACAACCAAAACAATTTCTTTTATTGGAATTGTTATAAGTTGGTTGATCTCCTCTAAATGGATAGTCTCCATAAATCCTAGGCTCTCTCTCCACATTTTGATCCACCTTTCTCTTCTCTCATAATTGCACTACATTGATCTTGAGATGTGCAAGTTGTTTTGTGATGGTTTGAAGTGGATCTTTTGGTAGAGGTGCAAGAACCAAAGCAACTACTACTTGTGAAGCAACCCTTGCTACCAAAATATCAAAAGGTCCATCATACTTGTAGCCTTGAGGAGAATTCACAACCTCCTTCACCACCAAATCACTCTCAACCCGTTCCAAACTCTCTTCCATACAAATTGCAATCTTGATAGCTTCAACCTTAGAAGAAGGTTTCTCATATCTCACCTTGCTTTTTATTTGTGGTCTCAACCCTCCCAAAAATTTCTTGGTGATCATGGCAAAATCCTATGCCAATCATAGTAATCTACACATCATCTTCACCTTTCCTCAACACTATGCAAAATCTAGACTCTAACTTCTTCACTCTTTCTACATAGACTCTTACTTTCTCTCCATCTCCTTGTTTGAGGAAGGTAACTTCACTCATCAATCTCTCATAACTCTTATCTAGAAGAAAGTTTTCAATGAGTGTTGAAGGCAAACTCTCCCAAGACTCTTCTTGCCCATCTCTCTTCTCTCTCTTTTGGTATTCTAACTCATATCATGTAAGGGTTGCATCTTCAAAGAAATCTGGTAATGATAAGGCCCATCTTTTCTTCCTCCTCTTCTTGTTTCCTATGCAAACTCTCTTGAAGTATCTCACAAAAGCCTCCACAGCTTCTCCATCCTTGCCAAAGAAAACCATAAGTTTATCCATCTTAGCCCCTCATTATCTTTCTTTTCTCTCAATCCTTTTTTCTTTTCTTTTTTCTCACTTTATAAATAATAGAGTATGTACATGACTAACACCATTTGAGATTAATCCACCCTAGGGAACACAAAAGGTTCAAATTGCTCCAAAATTTCTATAGCAACATCACATCCTAGAGTGCATATTAATTGAACCCTCATAAATAGTTTATCCATAAGTTGAAAGATTACCTCCATCACTAATCTTGAGAACTAGCTGATGCAGGTGGTAGTGCTTTTGTAGTTATACTAAGATTCTCTCCAAGATCCTTCACCAAAGTCTCCAAAAGTGCTTTTACTCCACTACACCCATACCCTTTTGGAAGTCCTTCCACTCCATAAACCTTGCACAACTCCTTGATCTTAGATCTTCTCCTTCCCAATCTTGGTGAAGAAGGTCCAACATGCAAACCCAAGTCAAGTAAGCCTCTCCTTTACCTCCATCTCTTTCTCTCAAAGGTGAATGGACATGAACTTGCCTTATGTTTCTTCTCTCCACATAAAAAGCACTTAGAATCACTCTTTCCTCCAAGTGGTGTATGTTTTTGGATCCTCTCAATATTCTCTTCAAATTCTATTCTAAACTCTCTTTCCCTCAAATCCACCCCTAAAATCACCTCAAACCCTTGGAGAACCTTGCATAGCCTTAATTTCCACTCTTGGTGACCCTCTATGTTCCCAAGATGAATCTAAACACTCAAACATGCTTTTTGTTGCTCTCACATTCCTCATGCATGAAATCTCAACTCTATAGAATTGACCTCTCCTCACAATGTCACTAAATTCTCTCAATTTGTATGTCACAATCCTCTGAAATTTTTCACACTTGATCATAGCCCTAGGTTGTTCTCCTTGAAAAATTCCAGATCTTTTCATTGAGCCATTTGGCCTAGGCACCTTTCTATTCAGCACACATATTTCAGATTTGGCCTAAAAACCACCTCCTTCACTTTAAAAACTCATATCTCCCTATACAAGAACAATCTATCTCTCATTCTTAGGCCAAACAGTAGGATGCAATCCACTTAGAAAGTTTCAAAATAATCCATTGAAAATTGAAGAAATGACAGACTCTATACAAATTTCCAAAGAGCATGCAATTTTGGGAGCAATTTACCTTATCAACTTCCAAAATTCTAGCTTAATGTGTGTACTAGCTCTCACAATAATTTTAAGTATAACAACTGAAAAATAAACCAATCTATCATGTGTAAAAATTTCAAGTCTAGATCTCAAACTTGAGATTTTGCCCAAAATCACCATAGTCCCCAAAATTTGCAATCCACCTCACACAATCTCTTCAAATCCTCTCATGTGTACAAGATGTACAATATCACCTCAAAGACATCATAATGAACTACATGGTATACAATTGGGTCTCGGTTCTCTAACATAAGTTCAGCTCTCTCTTTCCCTAATGTTCTCTCTAAGTGAGCTCTCATAGCCTCCTTCTGTTTGATATAAAATTGTACGCGAAACATTGTCCTGCCTTCTAGAGAGACCCCAACAATGGAACCAAAAATATGAGCCGGTCTGTTTCTCACTCAAGATGAACCTTTGATGGCTATTATGGTAGTGCACCATGGACTAAGAAAGCAAAGAACCCCAACTCCATCATACTCCTCCAAAGCTAACACTCCAAGACTCAAACCATTGCTCAATGAGAGAGAGATAGTTGCAAATGAAAGGATGATGAGTACCTCCTTGTCTCTAGTTTACATACTTGTGAAATAGCTATGCACCAAAGTTACTAATTATTGGAGTAACTCAAGTTACTAGGCTAAAAGTCAAATAAAGTCAAAAAGCTAAAGGAATATCCATTCTCATGGGAATATTCTTTTAAGCATGTGATCTTATCTTGAAATACACACTAAGTCAAGGATTCCTTTACATGGACTGTCCTTGGACTATAGAAGAATCCTAAACAAAAAGGTTTGTGGGTCTAAGAGTTCACGACTCTTTCCTCAAAGCCAAACACTTAGGAATAATACCAAGTCAATACATTAGAATCCAAAATAATGGTGCTTATCTTTTTCATTTCCTCTAAAATAAAATTTCTTCTATCTTAGCTATGACTAACTTAAGCTAATCATGACTAATGTAGAACCATCCATTATCTCTATATAAATAATTTATTTCAATTACTTATATACCAAACTAAATATCACAATAGCATATTTGTGTGCAAATGGGTGTTATATTCCCTAACCCTCCCCCCCTCCCCCCCACCTCCCACCTCCCACCTCCCACCTCCCAATTGTAACACAAACCTAGCATATTGCCTTGCCATGGAGGCATCATCCTTTGGTGAGGTGTGTCAAAGTTATACTCTTTGGATCCAAAATGAGAGATGGTATAAGTTGGGTTTACCAACATCTTTGGGAGGACATTTTGTATCATGAATACTTGTTCATCTTCTACTCCATGGTATGCATGCTCATCCCACACCTGCACCCAATCCACTTGGTGTGCAGACAAGGAAGTGCAGTTACTCATGCACTCCGTGTTGGCATAACCAGTCTTCCCATAAGTTGTGCACCAAATATTAGGTTAGGCATACAAGGAAACTTTATTTTTTTCCTTTCCTCCAATAAGTTGGATTTTGAAATCAAAAAACTCTTGGATGAGTTCCTCCAAATTTGTGCCCAACTATTACGTTGCCTTTGAGGTAGTTTATGGTGATTGGCAATGGTGTCCTTTTCATTCCTTGCACTGGGCCTTTCATCCTCTAAGGACAAAGATTCAGATGAAGAGGTTGCACTAGAGATGTCTGATGAGGATGATTGTGCTCTTCATTTAGACCTTTTCTTTGCCTTCTTTGCACCTTGCCTACCGACCATATTCTTAGGTGGGTATAGACAAGTGGATTCATACAACTCAACCAACTTTAGTGCTTTTGCCAACATATCATGTTCCTGTTCCTTGGCAAAGATCTGAAGGTCAAAGGGCAAACCAGCTAGAAACCAGGCTACCACTTGCACATCTAAGTAACCTAAAGTGACACACCCTATGAGGTACTCGACTTAGCAAACTTTGGAGCTTTTTATGTAGTTCTTTAGCTTCTCCTTGCATTTTCATTTGAGATTGTTGAATGTTGTTAATACATTTGCTTTGTTGTCCAATTTTTGAAAATGATTTAAGAATTTTTCTCTAAGTGTGGGCCAATCTGCAACATTAATAGGATCCTTACATCAGCATACCAATTTTGAGCTTTCTTTTGGAGCATGCTTTGAAATATCCAAAGTTGATTGATGTCAACATCTTTCAAATTTGCAACTTAAATGGTCCTGAACTCCCACAAAAAACTATCAAGATTGCCCTCCTTTTTCTGACCTTGAATTTTAGTACTTTTTTTGTAAAGGGAGCATGATTTGCCTTTAGTGGAAGTGGCCTATGAAGGAGAGCAGCCTTGATTGTTGGCAATAGAACAGGTTGTTTGTTTGTTTGAGGATTTTTTAAGGTCTTGTGCCACCAAAGACCTTGCTTTCTCCTTCTTCTAATGCATCTCCCAATTATTTTGTGAGAAACTCCACAAAAGATTCAAGGAGGAATGTTTGTGAGAGTTTCTCCCATGGGTCCCAAGGTACCAAAGGACTACCCATATGAGGGAGCTTTGTAGTAGTTAGCTTAGGACTAGTATGGTGTAGTGGGTGGTTGATGCTCTTAAGCCCCAATTCCCTTTTGTTTTTGAAAAGGCGTTGGGTGACCAGATCAGTCTTACAATCAAATTTTTCTCTCAAGAATTTCAGACTTCTCTTGATTTTTTCTAGAGGGAGCATCACTTTTTGCCTTCTCCTTATGTTGGTGTCTCAACCAAAATCTGTGTTCAATAGGGTTTGTATGTTGTGTGGATTTGGTCTCTTGATGAAATGCATGGCCTTGTGCTATCTCAATTTTAGACACTCCAAGGAGTGTATCCCCGGGAATGGCACCACAATGTGGTGACCCAATGTCCACTCACTATAGTATAATCTGTAAGAACAGGTTGTTCCCTTAGGGATATGGGTGGAAATGGCTAAAACAAGACAGATAGGATCACAATAAAGACAATCTATTATTTTTTGTTTAGCCTCTTGTGTAGTGTCATTCCCATAAGAAGGTAATGTCATCCAAACAAGTAATAGTAAAAAATGCTAAGAAATCTATTCTCTTATGTGCTAAAGGATCAAATCCAAGAGATTCTTGAGAAGGGGTAGGTTGATTCAAAACAAAGATCACTTCATTTTGGAGCCTTGTTGTTCATTGATTGTCCATCCAAGCCTCAAACTACCAAGGTGAGATTCATAGGAACTACAATTTGTGCAATAGCTCCTCCATGAGTCATATGGAAAGCATCCCACTACAATACTCCATGAATGAAGTCTGATATCTTCAAGAACTAAACCGAGTGCAAGAGATTTTAGAATTTACATCACTCTAAAGACTATAACATAATACCATGTTCTACAATTCCCATAAGGCACAAGGTTACAAGAGTAACAAATGGTTCATGCTACTACTTATCTTAGAGTGTTACTTGACAAGATGTCAAGGCTATGTAGACCTATTTTTGTATCATTCTTGACTCTGGCCAGACTCTTAGTGAGCCAATCTCTAGTTCCACATGAATTCATTGTCACATTCCAATGCCTAGGTTTGTCCTTCAGGATTTTTCATTCCTAAACCGGCTAAGCATACAACCATTCATTTAGAGGGCAGCCTAATATGCATACACAAACTCATGAGTCTTGATGGTATAAACTTTGTATTTACTTGCAAAAGAAGAATGCACCAAATGGACCTAATGAACATCAGGCCTAAGCCGTTTATACATTTCCTACTTGGCTGTAGAAAGATCGAATGGCTACAATGGATGGAAATTTCCTAAGTACATCTAAACCAGTCAATCTTGATCATATCTTATCCTAAACCTAAACCTAATGGTACTACTAAAATCACCCAATCATAGGTCATCTACTATTAACAAACTATTACTATGTATTGATCCAACCTGGATAGCTATGTACAAATCATGTACCTTCTTAAGGCTATAGAAATAAAGCTACTAACAAAATGTATGAAATAATATCTTCTTGTTAGACAACAAAAATGACCATGATGATCTTTGTAAGAAGATGCTCCAATCATTATTCCTTGATAGGTGGGGCAGGTGGCACTTGGCTTGAACTCTTAGCTCATTTGCAGATGCAAACAAGATCCACAAGCTCCTCCCAATAGCCCTCCATGATTCAATCAAAGTTGGACAAAGTCTCCTTGAACTTGGTATTAGTGTGGCTTTGGAGTTTCCCTAAACCCTTCCTTCTAGAAGTTACCTGCTTGGGGCGTAAGTTAACTAGTTGGGAAGCTTCCTAAGAAGCTTCCTATATGCTTCTAGAATATTCTAGGCTAATTTGGCTTATTCTCTACTTAGTTAGCCTTACTAACTATGTCACTTAACTCCATATTGTTACGGATTTAGTGAAGGTTTCTTTGTACAAGTCTATTGTCAAGAATTACATTTTTCCCTAGCTTTCCTAAGGAGAATTTTAGTTCTCTCCTTGTAATCCAAGATTTCTAACATTATTGTATCACAAATTTTTTGGAATTTCCTATCTATATGTTCCTCAATTTCAAGGACATCTTTTCCTATCTATTTTTGTAGACCTATGTACTAAGAGTTTTAAATTATAAGTTTAACTTATGGATCTTGGCATTTTTAATTCTACCTATGGTTGCTTCTTCCTTGAGCTGTATCATTTGACCCTAAGTTGTTGTGTATATCTTTGATCACCTTTAGCTTCTTTGCCTTGGATTTGGTTGCTAGTGCATTGACTTTGGTAGTTACTACTTGCATAATCTTGTGCTTGTCTCTTGCCATCTTCTCCTTCTTGTTAGTAATTTCTTCATGTAGGGCCTCAATTTGAACTACCACTTCCTTGTTTTTTTCTTTTGCCATCTACAACTTTAGAGTGACTATCTTGACCTTCTCACTCTCCCATTTCCCTTGGATGTCTACCTTCTTTGTATCCTTATTCCTTAGCACTTCTTTGTACTTCTATTGCTTGTGCTTTCCTTTGATCCAAAGAGCTCTCAATGGTCCTTGCAATATTTGAACATCTTCTTCATAGTTCTTCTACTTTGCAATCAACAAGGTATTTTGCCTCTTGACCTTGTGATTCTCCTACACAAGATAATTAACCTTCCTAAACTCATCTTTTTACAAGTTTTGTACCTTCTCCAAATCCTCCTTACCCTTGGCCATATTTGCCATTATTACATATTCATTCACATACAAACGCTTCACCAATAATGTGTAGTCAATCACATTAGCCATACTTCCTTATACTACAAAAGGATCATTTGCAAGAACTCAATGTAGGTCCAGCTAAATTAATAATTAATTCTGCTCCATCTATCACAAGTGGTACCATAACCTTGGTGAAGATCCACTCTCTTTCTTGGTGAGGTGTAGTTGAAGCTACCTCTCTCTCACCATTATATCCATCTGGTCTTCTTCCTAAACTTGATTGCTTGGCTTTGCTTAGGTCACACTTGAAGGATCTTTGGGCCAAAGATCTTTTTGATCTTCATGTTCTTTAGATTCTTTGGCCCATGATCTCTTCTTTTCCATTTCAACTTCTTCTTGTGGAGTTGATTTTTCATTTTCATAGTCTTTGCCTCCTTCCTTTGAATTCAACTTTGTTTCCTATACACTAAGCTCATCTTTTTCCTCTTCTTCATTGGTTTCTCCTTTAGCTTCTCCTTCATTTTCATCCAAAGAAAGAATGACAACTTGAGGATTCCTCCTTGTTCTCTTTGATGCCTTCTCTAGGGTGTTGTTCGATGAAGGTTGTTCGATGAAGGTCGATGCCTTCTTCTTAGAGATGATTGTCATTACTACTTCCACAAACTTCCTAAACTTTGCAAATTTGGTATCTGCATCTTGGTGATACTTGATTGTGGAATGGAGTAAGTTAGGTGGCTCCTCTATCCTCCTCAAATTCCTTGCTCATGGAGCAAACCTACAAATACAACATGTAGGCATAGTTGATAAGTTCTCTAGAGTATAACTATTCAAAAAAGATCATTTGGTTGATGGTTAAGTAGGTGGTATGGTTAGGGAAAAACAATTTCATGATAGATTGAACTATGTATCTACAAAAAAAGATCCTTATAACTTGCCATTCTCTAAACATTACTCGTAAATCTACTCTCTTCAAAGGAATCAATGATGTTTGCATTGAACTATATCCTATGTCCCAAAACTTGGTGTCCAGGATCATCAATCCGGAGGAGCCCACATCTCCTAATAGCACTATCCTCCAATGCTCTTCTCCCAACTATAGTGATTACTCCAAAGATCACCAATTTCTCTCTTAGTTTACCTCCACATATCTTGAATGATTGCAATTGAACCCAACTTCCAATTCTAGAGCAAACATATCAAGTGTTTGCTCCAAAGTAAATCACTCCCAACTCTCATGGCCCATTTGTCAATTCTTGGAGATTGAAGGATCACCTCAAGGATCTTCCTCATGAATTTTTTAATTTGGTAATCTTTCTACCAAGGGCACTACAACTACAAAGAATGTCAACTACAAAGGGTTAAGACTACTCAAGGATTACTTGGAAAAATTCCTATAGAGTGATAGCAAAGGTGAAATTACTTGGTTGGCACTTGGTTTTATAGTCATGGGTTCTTTGGTAACAATCCTCAATGAGTGTGCTATCACTATCTACATATGAGAGTTTTTCAATGGGCACCAATGGTCCTTGGTGGTGATTCTTTATCCAAGTGGTGGTGCAATTTCAAATCAATATGGATTTTGGTTCCAAAGATCCTTTGTACTTGTTCTCTTTGTAGCTGACCCTTCTTTTGCCACTTTATAGTCCTTGGAAGGAGAATAGACTCAATACTATTCTTATATTACAAAATACTAATCTCATAAGTCAAATCTTTGACCTTATTGTCATATCATCTTAAATTATTAATTCTTTAGAAATCCAAGCTTCCTTTCAAAATGATTTTTTTTCATAATCTCAATCATTCCTATTACCACCTAATTATGTTAGAAATAACATAAAATATGAAGTCATAATTTAATCTAAATAACTATCATGGTGATAATTTATGATTCCTATTACTATATAATTAAGTTAGAAACAACATAAAATATGAAGTCATAATTTAATCTGAATAGCTATTTTGGTGATGATATATTTGGCTTTTTTTTACACAACAAGTTCTTTGCTTTGTTCTTATAATATTAGAGAAAATATCAAGAAGATATATATTGCCTTGCTTATCTCTTGAAGATTCATGCAAAGTGTATTACAATTAGACTATAAAAGTAACATCAAAGAAAACAAGACCAAATCACCTAATGTGGTGACTTGCTATTCTAGAATTATAATAACATAAAATATTATTACAATTCTAAATCACAAATGTCTTTAGTTCTCAAATGGCTTAGAATGAGAATTTAGATAGCCATTATAGAATGGAAGGGACTTTGGTTATGGAATCAAAGTCAAAGTGCCAATTCAACAAGGAGGTGACTAGCATGAACACAATAATAGCAGTAAATTGTAGAAATACATATACTAAGGATATTTGGATCAAGGTTGGGGTTGATAGTATAGAAAAGGAGATGTGAGATATACATCAATAATTTTAATTGTGGATTGAATTCTAAGTCTAAGAGAAGATAGACAAGAATTATATTTCATGTGAAATTCTTGAATAACAGTCTAGAGAATACAATTGAATCAAGCAAGATGTAATTTTGAAATTATAGTTCCAAGAAATCTTATAGTTTAGGAGATAAGAGGTGGAAATTTTAACTTATGCAAGTAAGCTTATGATTTTAGAGGCAAGAGGTGTACTTTTTGAAATATAATTACAAAAGAGGCTCAAAATGCTAAGGAAATATAAGTAAATAATTACTAATCAATTTATCTCCTTGAAAATAAATTGCAAAGTGAAAGTAGGAGAATTTGTACTATCATTTCAAAAGAAATCCTATTTCATCTTATGGTTTAACTTTGATCTTACTTAGTGCTCTAGTGTCTTTCCCTTCTCTTTATTTCATGTTTTTTAAAACATAAACACTACAGCCATTTGTGACTATAATAATCATGTATTACATTTGTACATCCCTTGTACTTGATTAGGATAAATTCCTCTATCAAGCTCCTTAAGGAAAGTTTTTATGGCTCTATAAATACACTACTTTGTAATGATTTGGTATTTTTTGTTTTTGAAAAGAATTTAACTTTTTTGTAATTATTGATTGATTATTTTCTTGAAATGCTTTTAGGCTATAGTACACTATTGTCACTGTTATACTCTATTACTCTATGTTTTTAATCATATGTGTATGTATATTTTAAATATTTAGACCTCTATTATTTTTATACACCCTTCCTCTCTTGATATTCTTATCTTCATATAAAGTACAATTTTGCTTCTCTATATATGTTGTACTTTCAATTATTTTCCTAGCCAATTTTGAAGGTTTTTGACCATAGTTTCAACATCTATGTTTTATAGCTAATCCATCAAATGTATAACGTAAAATTACGATTCTTGAACCTTGGTATCCTAGCTCATCAACATATATTTGGTCTCTTTGCCCATCTATTTTGTGAATATCCTGAAATGTGCAATTTTGGAACAATATGCAATTGTGTTGGTAAAAGTTATAATAGAATCTATATGATATCTCACCTTTCAAATGGATGACAGAAACCTTCATTGTTGAGCTAAAGTGGATTCTTTTAATTTTTTGCAAAGGGATCATATTCATTGTATGTATATCCAACTTAAGGAAAAATAGATTGTAAGTAAGAGACGGAGAAAAAAGTAAAAGTAAAAAATAATTGTAGAGTAATATGTAGATCTTTCATGTAATGAGTCCTTTTTTTGTGATCTAAAAATCTATAAGGGTAGGAAAAATGACAAACATCCATTCACTTAACAAAGATAAGGATTATCAATTGCAATTGATATAACATGTTGAAAAGAGTGATTTCATATCTCTTAAATGCACAATCTTGTTATCCAATCACTCTTCCACTCTTTGATTTCTATCTTATCTTTATTGTCCCTTTTACTAAGTATATTAGAAGTCCAACTAGTGTAAAGAATCAAAATACAATAGGATTATAATGACCAGTAAAATTCCTCATTATTCAAGGTATAAACATATATTTTTTAATTCACAATTTACATCAAAAAATAAGAGTAACTATTTTCACAACCTCCTATTTTTGCAATAAGTTATGGATATAGAGCAACACATAGTACTACAAATATATTACTCTTGCAAGAAGAATGTATCTTCATCTTCATGAGTATGATAAATTATCAAAATGGCTGCTTTAATGTTCTCAAGACACACCTCTTGGAAGAAATTTTAAGAGGCATTAAACACCAATACATTCTTATTATTTTTGCCAAAATTTATCCAATTCTGAGAATAGATGTCTTGGAAATGGCTTGAATATTTTTATTAGACACATCAAGGCTTATAATTTGCAACATAAACCACGTAAAAAAGACCTGAAAGTTTTTTCTTCATAATTTACAGTTTTATTGTATCTATTTTTAGAGAAGATAAATGATGTGAAAATATATATACATCAATGATCACTACAATTTTTTTAAAAATGAGTGAACTCAAAATTTGTACAAAAATAACTAATTAGCAAGAATAGAACAAATAAAATTATTATAGATTTCTGACTATGTAAATCAATATCTAACCATAGTAAGTATTGGCTTATCACCATGTACTCCTCCAATGGATTTAATTGCACTAATCTAGAGATACTTTGTTCTTCAAATTCTTCTTTCTCTTTCTTGAAAAAATCAAGAGTCAATTCCTTGCAATCACCTTTATAGAGATTTTATCTAAGCTTTTGCATTTGATACACATAAGTAAATGCATGAAGTGACTAATAATAACTCATTGCTCTTAACTCTTTAGATGTCTTGGGTTCTTGTTCTTTTTTCCCAAAAAAGATTGATTAAACAACTAATATATTGATATGCATTATCTTCTTCACTTCCACTCTTTTTTTCTATCTAATATGATTCACTAATGAGATAAATATTAATCAGGTTGATACTAATACATGTTTAAATTAATATAAATATTATTATGTTATTTGAAGAAATATTTATTTACTTAATTAATCTTACTATTAGTTTAATTACCTACTAACGCATTAACTTAGATAACATATTATATTAATATATTTTCTATATTAAAACAGTATCCACTATTAGTAAATAAGAATTCACTAAATAAGAGAAGATGTACATTCAGTGCTTATATAAGATACTGAGGTTGCATACTAAACTAAGTGCCACTTACAAAGCATCAATTAGAGCTTGCTAAGAGTTAGGAAAGGATGGTCAAGTATCAAATTCAGATATATTAAATAGAAGACTAAATTTTTTTGAGTTAAAATTTGCATCTATAGATCAAAAAGCTAAAGGTTTGCAAGAGACAATTAATTAAGTTTAAAATGAATTTATAAATTAAGGATTTTCTAATGGTCAAAAAAATCAATAGATTCTAAAGTTTAAGAATGATCTTTAGCAATTAATGTTCTTTTCATTACAAAATAACAGGAAATATTCTGATTATTTATTTAGTTATTTAATATTTCATGCAAAGTTACCTTCGATTCAAGTGGTGGTGTTGAATTTGGATAACTCTTTAATTTTTCATTTAAAAAATTAAATTTTAACTAAATGAAGTTAAAACACATTAATGTGTTCTACAATTCATTAAAATGGAATCCAAAATTATTATGGAGGAGCTCTTGATTTCTGATTCTTGAATTACCACTTTAAACATTAATGTGTTCTAATTTTGGAGTCCATATTAATGAATTGTAGAAGTAAAAATAATAACTTCTTCAATTATTGGTTAAGTGGGTGTAGTAGTACGAGAAAGCTCTTCAAATTTTATATGTAATGTGAAAAAAATAAAAAAAATAGTATTATATAGCTCTCTAGTAGAAACTACAATATGGTTATTTTTCTCAATTATATCATTTTTGAAACCAAAACTACAAATTTCAAGAATCAAACGTGGCTAACAAAAATTTTAAAATCCAAATTCATGTAATAATATAAATATTCGAAAATGGAATTTTCTGGATTGTTTCATATAATAAAGGATTATAATTATTTTTGAAAGTTACTTAAATACACATCCAATTTTTCCAATTTATAAAGCATATAGCACTAGTATATAATTTAGGAAGATTATAAAATGTAATTTTCTTTTCTCTTGAGTACAACTTTGAGAGCTCAAAAGTATACTGACAGTTTTGGAGTTTAAGGTCATATTACTCAAGGGTCCAAGATTCTCCATGTACTTCAATTCAACTTTTGCCACTCTACCTTCTTGCGGTTCATTAATTGATTTTGTTTGCATAACTTTGGAGATTTTAGAATTGGAAACAATTCATTTGCCATACTTAATAACTTTTGAATTTGTCTTTAAACTTTCAATTCCATACAACCTTAACCGCTAGAGTTTGGTCCTTGTTTACTTTCTCCTAAATAAAATATATTAATAACTAAATTAATTTTATATTAAATGAGTGTATATATAATACTTAAGATAGAAAAAATTTAATAGTTTTTTAATTTAAACTTCAATACGCATTTAATATTATTACATCATTCATCATCCAAAATCATAAATTACAAAATGACAAACCAAAACTAAGAAATATTCACCTCCGTAGCCCAAAATTTACGATAATAATAAATCATATTCATAACAATATGGTATAATTGGAATGAAATTGGAACTTATCTACCTCCAACAGGACACTTAATGATTTTCTATTATTGATGGAACTCCGTGGCATGCATCTACATTTATTTTGGGTGTATTATCACTTGAAATGAAAAGGTCAATCCTTCGTGTTTTCTACGCGGTCGCCCTTTGCATCTACTAGATGTTTTGTTTCAATCCTAAACTGGCAAATGATATGGTTTATATTTTACAGAAGTATCTCATGATAGCTTTAAGCCTTTGAGATTGAAGATGGTAAATTTCGAACAATTACTCATATCTTGGAGCTCAAATGTACTCCACGAGATCCTCAAATAGAAAATAGTGATCTACGTTAAATTTACGAGCCAAGTATGATTTAGATTCCATGATACTGTGTATTGGATTGAAGTCAGGTCGCTAGAAGAGAACACAATTATCCCGTTCTCAATGTCCTCCAGCATGACAAAGCTTCAGTTTGCATGTTTGCATCCTGTATCGCAAGAAGCTGAAAGAATAGGTTAGACCATTTCGAGAGGCGTGTTTTGGCGCCTCAAAGAACCGTGATGTCGACATTACAGGGGAGAGCGGATCTTAGACCGACTTCTTATTAGGAGGCCCTGCGATGGTTGATGGCCAGAACCAATCAATAAATTTGGCTGGACCAAAACCAATGATTATTCAAGGGAATTTTGCACACGAGCTGGAAGGGACTGGACATCATTCTTCGACGATGTTTGTAAGCTGTTAAGCTTGGGACACGAAAGTTGGTCTTAATTCGTTCTTGTACATCTTCCAAAAATTGAATTACAATGAAGAGGGTACTCTCCAAACTACAAGTAATGAGGCTCCAAGACCTTGAAGCCCAGCTGGCATCGACGTCCCGCTCTAGAGGCTAGCTACAACGATTATCTTTACTTGGTCCGTCTTGATCTCTTGACCTGCTCCTCATGTTGAATTCTTGATCTTTCCATGAGGAGCCATGCGAGTTGCTCTCCTATTTAACAAAACTAAGACCCAAGACGCAAGGTTGTTGTATATGTGTCCTACCTAAGAAGCGAGGGCTTGCAAACTTCCCAGTGAAAAGACTAGGGTATTACACTGCCCGTTCTGCGTCTCCAGTAAGGGCAGGTTCTGTTGTGGTTGACTCCTGCACCTTGAGAGTGGTTGTTTCTGTACGTGTGTCAACTGAGAAAGTTTCAACAAGTTCACTATCAATAACTTCAACTGTCTGCACAGTGTCTGTCGTGGTAGTTACTACTGTTTGAGTAATAGTCGTCACTGTGGAGACTCCTTGAGCACCCGACTGATGAGAGAGCTCCACCGGACCAGCTCCTTCACCAAGGGCGACAACTCCAGCGGCTTCAATCTCCATCGGTGAGGTATCCACGCCTTTTCCCTGAGTACCATCTGCAAGCTCCAAATCAACCGGTGCTCCTGTATCTACGTCCATGGCTACAGTGCTTAGGGTGATGCGATCTCCAGATTCACCCGAAGTTTCAAGGGCAGGAGCGGTTTCTGAGTTACTTGCCGCATCCGATTCGGCAAGAAGCTGACCTCCAGAAACAAACCCTGTGATGGGTGGGACACGTGTGTGATCCAAAAGTCCTGAACCGGAAGCCTGTGGAGCCTGTCCGTGTGCCTGAACAAAAGCTTGATGCCTGGCATAGTTGACCTGCAAACAAGTAGGTTCCGGGAGTCAGCGAATCTAGGAGTAAGTCAATAACCAGGACATTGCAGTTTTGAGCAGACCTGACCTCCTAAAAGAACAGGTTCAGTGAGCTATAAAATACAGAACCCGATACCGTAAATGCATGACGGACGTCACTCTAGCATTGCAACCTAGGTGTTGTGAGGTAGGAAACAGGAATATGGATTATCGAGGACCAGAGATTCACACGCCCCAAGTGGACCAGCGGCAGCATTGTTGAATATCCACAGCATCTACTAAAATGCACCTCTAGAAGAAAAGTCGAAAGTGATGCTGACGAATAAGTTATAACTTCAAAACGTAGGTGCAGGGCAAAAGTTCTGTTGCGAGCACCAAAAAGTTTCGAGCTCGATTGTTTTCGTTACCTGGAAATTGAACTTCTCACTAACTATCATAGCCATTTCCTGAAGCCCACTGACAAGATGTGCACGCCCGATATCATTCACAAGCCGTTGGGAGGGTTGAGAGTTTTCTTCAGGTACAACTGCTAGTCGATCAGGCCTCTTAAGAAGCAGCTGGAAAGTGGGTTGTAGCTCGTAACACTGTTCAAAGAGCGAACGCCTGCAGAAGACATAGAGACCAAGACGCGCACGAGACATTGCAACAACAAGTCTTCGTACATCTCTCAGATGTCCAACCATGCGCGTCCGTACAAGAGAGAGCAAAATATAATCATTTTGTTGACCCTGAAATCTGTCGACTGTTGTGATCTGCGGAAAGGTAGTAAAGGATGATCAGTTACAACTAGCCTTTCAAAATGCCAAGGGAACAAGGTCAACCACAAACTAAAGCAATCAACTGAACTACGACGGGAGTAAATGTTCGCTCATTACCTTGCTCGGTCTTCCAAAAAGTGGATGATTTGCACACCTCCTCTCAATCACATCGCGAATTAAATGTTTCTGCCCGTTGTAAGTACTTAAAATGGAAATCTTGTTTGCAGGGTAGCCTAACAGCCGCATGTACTGGAACACACTGACAACATATTCGGCTTCTCCAAGGTTTTGATAGAACCATGGGTTGGGCTCTGACTCCCCTTTCCCTTCGAAATCCGGTACATCAATCAGTTGATATTCATGGGCAAATCCAGCATTCGCCATGTGGAAAATCTTCCCCTCTCGCACAGACTTCAAGTCGCCCAACTCTCTATATCTCCAGTTGTATAGCTTAGCTATACTAGCTCGAGCCCTACCCTGAGCATTGAGCTCAACATAGGGGACGCCGAGCCTGACAAATCTGGTGAAAAGACTCTGGTCCATGTGACTATATTTTTGAAAGGCCATATTCTTCACCACTGGTGGTAGCTGGTGGTGATCCCCTATTAGAATACAGCGCTTCAAGCGCGCGCGACCATCTTCTTGCCTCTGCAGTAACATTGGAATAAAAGTTTCTATCTCCAATATTTGAGCACTTTCCTCCATCAGCAGGTTGTCATACTTGAATCCCAGCTGCAAAAAGTCGCGTCGTTTCAAGGCAGCATGGGTGCAGGTCATCGCAACGATTTTTGCTTGTTTAGCCATAAGATAGTTAGCTCTATCAGCTGTTGACTTCAGTAACTCAAATGCACGGCATTCTTCCAACTCCTGAAACATAGTCTTCAGATGTCGATAGCACCCGGTTGCAGCACGCATATCCCGAGCATATGAAGAACCTGTAAAAATTTGCTGAGGTGAATCTTTGAAGTATTCCTTGAAAGGGAACTTCTCTTTCACAATGTCTGGTTTGCCGTGAGATCCCTCACATATGGCAACAAACTCCTCCCACCTTGAGAGCACATGTAACAATCGAAAATGAGCTGCTGTCTCGCAGGTGTAAGCAGCATCTTCTGGTATATTCAGAGTTTTTGCCAGTCGCTCCACTTCAGCTAGTAGTTCCAGCCGCCTCGAAAGCATGGCATTTACTCGACCTTGACGACTAAAGTCAAGTTCTGTCTCCAACTCCTGCTCTCCTTGTCCTAGACGAAGAAGATATCTTGCAGGGACATCTCGCTGTAAGAGATGAGAAACAAGGTGATCAGAAGACGACACTCAACGAACCTTGTGTCAACGAACCTTGTGGTCTACGTTGACTTGCAAAATATCCCGTGCTGAGAAACATAAAACACGAGCCATAACAGATAGAGAACCAGACGATGGATGAGCTTCTCGATATGAGGTAATACCTGCATGATCTTCTCAAACAAGTCGTTCAGAGCCTGATTAGAGTGAGTGATCAGCAACGTCCTTTGCGACGGACAGTTGTGATAGAGAACATTCAGAATCTGTACTGCAGTGTCGGTCTTTCCTGTCCCTGGAGGCCCGACAACCATGGTTAAACCTGGCTGTACTCCAGAGATAATCGCTCCAACCTGTACCATGACATCAACGATGAAACTCAGAACACCAATGCACATATCCACAAAATGAACTATCGACATCTGCCACGACACTGAGATCACCAATATCTCGCTGTTTCTCAGTACGATATTACCAGCGGATTACGCCAGAAAACTTCTTTACGTTGATATGGGAAACATGAATGACAATTAAGGGCAAGGAATTCCTGTAATTTTCATATACTTAAGTGTGAGTAGATTAGAATCTCTACATTATGCACAATACAAGGAATGATATAAAAGATGCTCAAGGACAGGTGAGAAAGGAATCCTCCATCGGTCAGACACCCCCCTGAGTAGCTGTAGGACAATCAACGCGAGAACTGCAAGGAGATATTATTCATATTTAACTGCTGAAGATGTCGAAGACGAACATAGGAACTCTTCCCACCGCCAATACAGCGACTAGATTACAGAAATGATACTTAAGGTTGAGGAGAGTGATTCCAGACCTGTACGGGTGTAAACTTGACTGAGTTTCGTTTCGGCTGATCTTGTGGATAAGGTCCTGGATCAGGAGGGACATAGGCCTCGACTAGGATCTTCGGTTTTTGTGAGCTATTTTCAGAAGCTTTGACGATAGTTTCTGCGTCAGTCCCTTTCCTTTTCCGACCAATAGATTTCAGCTTCGCTCCTTCGGGCTTCGAAGCTTTTGGGAGAGTGACACGAAATGGAGGTCTGGGATCCTTGTCCTCTTCGCCATCTGTAGTCAAAAATTGAACCTACACCAGATAGAAGAGTGACTAAATGTGTCAGCTCCACTCGTGATCCTAAATTATCCTAGTGACTAATGAAGTAACCTGAGAATAAAACAGTCAATGATTCAAAATCTTTAACTCGGAGAAGTTGGAGAGAAGAGACACACCTCGCTTGAAGGGAAACTTTCAACCAGATGCTGAGCATCAAGGAATGTGTCTTTGAAATCAACGACATCCAATTGTTGAGGCATATTATGCCACTGTGCTGCAGCAGGGTCTCCGTAACCCAAGAAAATGTCATGAAGCCACTCAGGTACGAAGCAATCTTCATTCATAAGGTCCCTGATAGACTCAAGAATTGCTTTAAAATTGTTCTCCTTAGGTTTGCGCCTCATGAGTAGATTGAAAGTTCCATACACGTCATCTGCCCCGTCTTGTGCCATAGCATTCACGTCAATCTGATACTGTGCACTATCTAAAGAAATCAGTGCGGTACGAAGTTCCCCTTGAGGAGGCTTCCAATCCTCTCTCTTGACTCTTCCTGTGAAGTCATTCATCAGCTGGTTTCCTTCATCTCGCATCTCAATGACCTCGCAGCCGCGTACATAAACAAGACCGAATTTTTGGGGCACGCTCAGCTTCGCAGCTTCCTCCTTATCAAGAACTTTGGGTGGAGGAGTTATTGAAAGGAGAAAGAGAACGTCATGCTCCTTCAGCTCATCCCACTCAGACCTTTTCTCTCCACGGAAAATTCCAATGCTGAAAGTCACTTCGGCATTCACAGCCGAAGGCTTCAGCTCACCAATATTTGGCTGTTTCACTTCCGTTATCTTGAACTCTTGAATGGGCACAGCCATCCTGGCCCAACCTGAAAATTTGGTGTCCCCTTCACTGTTTATATAAGCGCCCATGCGCTTCAAGACATCATGGATGTCTTCCCGTATCTCATACGTCGACTCCAACCGAAATAAGTTGAAATTCCGCAAGAGATAATCATGAAGCGTAAGGAACTGCAGATTCAACTTAGGCAAAGCGAGACATCCCTCACCAGTGTAGTTTATGCTGGGAACAAGGCTTTCATCCCACATAACTTCTTCATTTGGATAAAGTGGTAGGGCATTTATTGACTGCCTCTGTGAAAGTCGCTTCTCAAAAGCAGCGACCACAACTTCGAGTAGATAATCAACCCTGCTTGCCCAGGGATCTATCGAAGAGATCAGCTTCAGCTGTCGACATTTGAACAGACACTGGCTGGATCAGCAACATCATTTCAGGTGACTAAGATCTACTTCCTTCAGAAAGTTTAGACTGATATCTACTTAGAGTTGCGTAAACAAGGGTAACACAACCTCAAACGGGCGATGCGTCATAAGGTAATCCGAGAACGCACAACAAGAGATCGTGATTCCTGACCTGTTCGCATACTAAGTGCTTTGTTTCTTCCGGTGATAACACTGAGAGCTTCTCAATAAGGGCGTCCCTCTTCTCTATGGCACCAATGTTAGACAGGGCCAACTCATGCAACTGCCAGAAAGCACAACGATATTAGGAGATGAGGGCGGAAGCCGTCCGATGAAGGGGGGATCCAGAACCCATTAAATGCATATGGAGTGTAGATGAAATGTAAATATGATATGAAATGTGAACATGATATTGAGAAATGAGGAGAGAAGCCGTTCGAGGAACGGGAGATCCAGAAACATGATATAGGTAGATGAGAGAAGAAGCCGTTCTAAGAACGGGTGATCCAGGACTCATTAAATGCATATGATCGGTAACCAGAAACATGATATGTGCAAGTCGAGATGAGTATTCTATCGTAAAGGAGAATAAGTGAATATAACAAACCGACTGTAAACTGAAGCAAAGGCATAATAGCAACATATCGAGAGCAACACGTGAATAGACAGCACAAAGATAGTCAGTTGATTCTAATTATCCTTCAGTTGGCAATCACATAACTCTGGAACTTCACTATCACATGGTTCTACATGGTTAAGACCACCAGCTGCTGTAGAAACTGTACCTTTGGTACTGATTTGAAAATAAGTCGTTGAAATGCCTGAAGACGAGAACAATGTGCTAGCAACACATCGTCATCGGTCAGCTGTGCCCCTGTTTGTTCATCAATCTCAAACCCTTCATAAAATCTGAGGAGATCTACCAATTGTCCGAACAAACGCCCCCGCGGGTGAGTGTAAAGAGGACTCATCCTACACTTTATTACAACGGCAGCATCTTGAACTAACGCCAGTAAATACCTGCATTCCGTCAAGAACATTGGTCAAGACAAAAACTGCGATGTTTGCCAGTACAACATAAAGACAAACAAAAAATTACCGTCAAATAAACTAAAAGACAAAGATAAAAGAACAAAAAAAAACCATAATAATAAAAAGGGAGATAAACAATGCGATGATTGTCGGTACAAAATAAAGAGCAACATCCTCATATTACTTCAAAACCTTTGATACATTAGTGCTAAGATCACAAGAGCGGGAATAAACTTCACCTTCGCGTTGGAAGCTGACTCAAGAGATCGATCAGAAATTCTGTGAAACGCTCGCAATATAGAAGTGATGCTTCGTCAACGTCAGCTTTGTTACTAAACTTACTCTCAGCAGCCTCTGACATGCTGTACCCAACAGTAGAGTCCAATATCTTCGATTCACAAAAAGTAACACGAGTAGGTCAATCAATAAGGTCCTCAAGAAGGCATAAGATCTGCTCGTCAACTACGTTGTAAGGTTCAAGGTAAAAGTCATAGAATTCACAAAGGACCTACTCAAAGGTAAAGGACTGAATCCTGCGGCAGCGGTTGAGGAGAACCCTAAAAGCACATACCTGCAGGAACTCTTGTATCAGCGCGGGCAGAAACCTCACTTCCAATTCTTGCTGAGGATCATGCGCGCCGGTACCAGCTTTCCTCGCTAGCTTTGCTTCTTTCCTCAATAAGTCCTTCCACGGAACTAAAACTTGTGGATGCGAGAAAAATTCCATCTGAAATTTGTGTCACAGACGCAGAATCAACATATGCAGCTGTCTGTATAGCGGACGAACTTACCACCATCGTCATGAGATGTCACAATTTGGGAAACAAAAGTCTCACAATGCAACGATCTTACTTAGGAAAGGGCTACTCAAGCATTTACTTCAAAATGAACCAGAGAGAGGACAACCTGAAGGCGACCCGGTGAAAGGGCGTGCCATAGCTTCAAGTGTGCCAACTTCAGGACTGGAGACCTGACCATTTCATCCTCCAAACTCTGCAAGAGAAAGATCAAATAAGCAAGTTCGGCCAGAAAGTATCAGGAAGAATGAAAAACACAAGTAGGATGGAGAACATGAAGCTCGCTTAGCCAGAGCACATCAGCAAAGTCGCTGTAAGTAAGCGTGATCTTCCGTTACCTGGAAACAGTGTATCATGAAGAGAAGATAATTCGTTTTCTCCCTTATGTTCCAAACATGCTCCTCCTGCCATTGAGAAGAAACTATATTAACTTATTGTCCTCGTATCGCAATTGAGAGCTCAACGACTAAATCTTTCGCATAAAAGCTTCAAAAGTGAATACAACCAAAAACCACCTCGGACAAACCTTACTTAGTTTACAGAAAAGCTCACATCTGTCTGGGCAAGGAAACGCTGGGCTACTGAGGTTTGATTATAATACCTGGTGTTTGAGGGTAAAAACTCTTCGGCAAAACGCTGGAAAAACATCCTCCCTGTCATGAAAGCATCTCCAAGCTGGCACATTCTCCCGAAACTGCTCCACGCCCCATTAACATCCTGGACGTATTAGCAAAAATTGAGGGTAATTTTGAGACATAATCTTCCCTTCCTTGTAACAGCTACGATGATATACGAGAACTAACGCCTGTCTCATGGCCCGGATTGCGTTGAAGTCAATCCTGTGATAAGCAGAGTGAAAATCGTGACAACTCAGTGACTGTGAGATTGCATTCAGCTGAGTGACAAGTTCCACGACTGATTTGCTCCACTTTAAGGAGACAAAATACTTCTCAACCAAGCCAGGAGATATTGTTGGAAATATACTCACCTTTTCGTTGACCATCAGGATTATAGACATAACATGCTCGAATGAAGCTGTAACCGGGTCGAAATTCGGCCACAAGTAATTTTCTAGATACTGGCTAATCTCCAGAACCATAACTCGCTGTAGCGGTACTGTCTTGTTTCCACTGGTGAGAGTAAGTTCCGTCCTGTATATGTCAACCACCAGCTCCGCATTGAACAGCGGCTTCGACTTGTCATCTTTGGTAACCGACCAGTTCGCCTCTGCAATTTTCGTGATTTTATCACGCTGAATCTCATTAAGGGTAATTGCCTTGCCAGGCATCAGTCCAAGCTTCTGCTCTACAGATTTTTCTAAAGCCTCCGGCAAAGGAACCACCGGTGGGGTCGCATACTCGGCAACTTTGGCCTTCTTGACATGCGTAAAGGTCGACGGAACCGCCGCCATTTTGACTTCCCTATCCTTCAATTCCAACAACCTATCAAAATCCACACCAGATATACACCGTGTCTTCGAACCTCCCGCTGCGCAACAAACAGTGGAACCAGCTTCCTTCCTGCTCTGGTCGGTCGCACCGGAATAAATCGTCAAAATCGTGCCACATCTCCCACAGCAATCAGTGTCCTAAAAGCTCGAGCCTACACTATCGACCTCACCAACACTCGAGCAGCACATTGCGCGAGCTCCCTCTTTCACGGTTTCAAATTGCTGGACGATCTGCACTGCCACCACACCAAGCCCTCACTAAACCCGCCCGTGTTCATTCTAGGGCTGGGCTCTATTCCCCACCTTGTCTCAACTCACGACCACCCGGACTTACCCGAGTAAATCCTACATACAGTACGCGTAGTGAGTTACCACTACGGGGATAGAACGGACTGATCCCATGCAGTGCCTACCTGTTTCATGTCCCTTTATGTAAGATTGGTGGGGTGCCCGTGCAAATAGCTGGCCATCCGTACAAAAGGTTAACTTCTGTAGTATAAGTTTTTTGACGCGTCAAATTAAAGTATAGATGCACAATTTTATTTAAGCCCGCGGACCGTTCCGACTGGTCGGGCACTCCGGGATTATGATTTTGAATAGTTTAGAATTATCATATAGAAATCAAATTGTAAAACGTTTCCCCCTGAAAGGAATTATCTATTATACATATCAAAGCTAAGGTATTTAAAAATTAATCTCTTATTATTGCTTTCTATCGCAATTTCCATGTATAACAGATTGGAATGTATATATTTCGTCCTGGGTTGAGGTAAACATTTAGATGAATCATGAAATTATATAAAAGAAATTCATGTCTATTATTAGTTGTGGACAAAGCTAAGAAGAAGTAAATCTATATATCTATATGTTCTAAGGTTTAACAGTGTGAACTTTTGGATGGGTGGTGGTAAATAGAATATCGGAACGTACTCAATCGAATGGTAATAAGGAAAACGATGCAAAGTAGATCTTATTCAGCGAAATCTTATTTCTTTCCTCATACGAATCCTCATAATAATATACTAATTTTATGAAGGTAAATTCTAGGTAGTAGTAAGTTAATTTAGTCCCATTAGCTTTTCCTTAGGATCGTAATCGGTATTATGTAATAGAGAGCGTATTGGAGATAATCCCGCTAAGCATATGTATATCAAGATGTGTTCAATAATTCAACGCGATATCAATAGCTAGTCCTTTCATCAATGGTTGAATCAACACATAGGAAAGTGTGCTAATCTGAAATGACTAGCTGACACCCGTGGAGAAGCCACGGGCTTGTTGATACGCGTTAAAGCTCAAAAATGATGTGCCTATATGGTGCAATCTTTTAGTAAATGTCATATCTTGAAAATTATTTAGCGATAGTGGAATGAAACTAATCTATGAAATGTTGCAACATTGCTTTTCCTGCCCACTACTACTGTGGTTCCAAAATATCTTTTAGATATATGGCCAGAAGATATGCAATTAAAACTAATAAGTGTTTGGCTAATATAGCGAGTATTTCATCATAAAGTACAGATATAAATACACACGAAAACATTTAAAGTTCAGAAACCTTATCATGGAAATATATTTTAAATCTCAGTCAATTGATGCTATATTGTTCAAAATATGCTGACTTTAATGATTTTTCACCAACTAGCCATGATTAATTAAATTACAAGACCTCTGTATAGACCATATTACAAGACCATATTCCGTGATTCGACTTCCCCTCCCGGTAGGACAAACTATTCGTATAATACTTGAGCAACTTTGTGATTAATTAAACTAAAGGACCTCCTTATAGACAATAGGGAATAGACCATGTTAAGTAGTGAAATCCCATTGGGTAAGATCCATTGGTAGATGAATACTTGTGCACCTTCGAACAAACAAGAAAAGCTAAGTGCCACATAAAATTGACCATGTGCAAAGATTGGCTTGAGAGGTAGTTGGTGCTCTTATCTAGAGATTTACCATCAATCATAAGATTTTCCTCATACTCATTAATGGGATTTTCCTCATACTCATTAATTTACCATCAATCATAAGATTTTCCTCATACTCATATGTTGTCGGTGGGTGATAGCTTGATGTGAGGAATGATCACTTGATCACCATTGCTTAAGACAATGAGGATCTCACAATTGATAATCTTCTTCTACATAAACTTGACCTGCATTTGTGTCCCATTGATTAGTCCTTGAGTGTTTTTAGGCTATATATAAGGTAGACAATTGCATCTTGCTTGAGGATCAGCTTGTGTTGAGTGATTTTGCTGATTTTCATAAAGTTGAGATACTCGATGGGAAAGGCAAGATGCTCCTCGTGTCCTCATACATGATCTCATAAATACTAAGATATTGAGGATGTCCTAAGAATGTGGTCTAGGATGGTATTGTTCACCTTGGTGCAATCTTCATTGCAAGGTGTGAGAATAACTACCTTGAAAATTTGTGAGGAGGAGATAACGTTTAGAAGATCTTAAGAAATGAAGTCCATGAGAAAGCTAATGTTTAATAGATGAGAGTGAAGGATGGATTATTGTGTCACCATCCACTTGGAGCAAGTAGCATGCAAACTTATCCTCATCTTCCTATACTCTTATGTTTATTGTGAGTTTGAAGCACTTGATGTGGATGCAAAGGCTATCGCTCTTTACACTTGCTTGCGTAGCTCCAAATTAGCCACCATGTGGTATGACAAGAAAGCATTATCAAAAGTTGCCATACAAGAGAATAAGCTTACCTCCAAAGGGAACATGATGTTTAGTAACAAGTGCAATGTCATGGAATAGACTATTGGTAATTGTAAGGACATCATTTTGTGTCATAGAAGCCTCATCAATGATGATGAACAACACATAATAGAGCTTCAAGCACATGTAGATTGTGACTTGACATCTACAACTAACCCGATTGTAATTGTAATATTGATGGGGATCTTGAGGGTGTTATGAAGAGTCAATCCACAGTCTACCAAGATTGCATTATCATTGATCACATCTATCACACTTTTAGAGAGCACACTATGACCACTATCAAAACAAACAAGATTTGCATTGTTATCAACAACAAGGTAATAACTATCCTCATATAACTATCCATCTCAAGGATGTTTACACTCATGGTCTTGGATTATACACCATATATGAAAAAAGTAAGAATAAAACTCAAAAGCATCTCATTTCCAATTATTTGTCACATATTCTACCTAGCACATGGTATGCACAATGTTTATAAAAAATATAACTTGAGATGGCACTACTTAATCAATTCATTGGTTCTATGAAAAACTTCTTTTCTAAATCCTCTCATTTGCAAGACCAATTCAAACGCATTGGAAAAAGCCCACTACCACCTTGGACTACCATCTCTCAATGGTGCATGGATTAATATCACCAATGTGTATCAAAAGATGTAGTTCAAAAGGTTGGAGAAGTTCATTTTCCAACTCCACAACAAGTTTCTTGACATTTTTCATGCTAATTATCAATCAATCATGGAGCTCCAATTGATACAAAAGTATGAATCCTTGTTGGTGATCATCACTCAACTTGAAACTCAAAGACTTACAATACAAGAGCAAGTCAATTTGATCAACAAGGCTAAGATGATCCTATTTGGAAGCCATTTAGAGTACCCCAAAAACATTCTCAAAAGAACTCTGACTATGGGTGGTTTATCAATCAACTAGAAAAGCAAACCCTTCTTGCCACATGGACCCATGTCCTTCCTATTAGCATAAACATCAAGAAAACTTTCTCATGCATGTAGAACCTCATCAACAACATACTAGCTCTTTTCTTCTCAAATCAATCAAAAAATATATAGTTCAACTTTGATTTGCTCTAATTTCTTTTATCAAAAAAATTCCAAATTTTTATTCTACATTTAAGTCATTTAAAGTTTTCATATTTTGTATTATAACTTTATTATTTTATGCATTTTAGAAGGCTTTACTTATCAAAGAGATTAAAGCTATTCAACCTTGAGTCCAACTTTAAAGTGAGAAGCATGTGATAGCAAGGCAAGCCATGCTTTTGAAATTCAATAGTGTAAATGATGGTAGTAACTTCACCAAAAATCTTGCCTTCCATTTATTTGAGCAAATAGCTTAACATTGAATACTCTTACAACCAAGTTGAGTTGGAAAGTGGTTGTCTATTGAGTAGATGTGATTTAATTCCATCCTCAATTGCAAGTGAACATCATAAAAAGGTCAAGCTTGCCAAAAGTCTAAATGATAGCCATTCCATCTTGAAACTTTATTTGCATATGCCTTGGGCTTGGGCTTGGGCTTTAATTATGAGAGGCAAGAAGTATGAAAGTCTTACCCCCATTTTGGTTATTTACCTCAGCTTGATCATGGGCATACTAAATAAATATTCTTGCATGTCTCAACTTGCATGTCTCAACATTGACATCAATTAGAGAAATAGCTTGCTTGTAGAGTGAATAGTATGGTAGCCCACTTTGCCTCATCACATGCATATTTTTTCTTCTTCTTTATTTAGAAGTTTGAGAAGCATTCAAAGTAGATTAGGATCAATATAAAGGATTGGTTGGTTTTTATTTTGGCCATAGAGAAAACTAGAGATCTGGACCAAAGAAGCATGGAAGAGATCATTGGAGTAGAATTATCACAAGACCATAAAAGTGGAGCTACTTGAGACCATTGAAGTGGAATTCCTCCCAATATCATTGGCTTTGTCTATCTTTGGCTTGGTACCCCCTCAACCATACAAACACTTGCTTGGCTTGGAAGTCAATCATCCATGTCAACAATCACACAAACAAGATATTGTCACTCTAGACAAAGAACTGATTTTGGTACTTTATGGCACTTCATACATGTGCAAACAACAATGGTTCATCCCTAATGCCTACCAACATTATGAAATAGTTCATTATAGGATATAAGTACATAGCCTTGGGAGGAGATGAGGTTCATTTAAATGAATTTGTGCAAGTCTTTCCAATCAATGAGAGCACAAATGAGAGGAATTACAAGTTAAAACAAGAGCACCCAATAATAGAAACACATTATATAGGGGATAAAGAGAGATTGTGTGAGCAAGTGATTAAGGACATTGCTCAAAGAACAAATTGGTGAAATTAGCATGAATTGGTGATTATGGTGCACAATTGTGTAATACCATGTCTCCCAAGAAGAAGGAGACAATGGTTGGGATCACATTATGGGGTCTTAGAGTGAGGAAATGGGTGCATTACTATTATAACGAGTACCTCAATACCAAGCAAGTGCAATTCCCATTGTGGATTTAGGATTTCACTTACTTGCCAATGATATAAGAGAAAAGAAATCCCAATGTTACTAAATTGAGAGGCAATATGTTTGCTTTGATAGAGGTGCATTAGCAAAAAGTCCTTGGGAATGTAATCCCTACCTCAAGGCTCATATATCAAGACAAGGAGTAGCCCCTAAGCAATGGAAGACACGACCAAGAAGTTCAAAGTCTTGTTCAAGCATAAGAAGATGGGGAATGGCTAGAAGGGATACAATGATCTCATGAGGCATGTCATGGTGACCTTGATAATGAAGTTTTTCAAGTCAATTAGGACTATGTATGTCAAAAATGGCCATGCAATATTCTTCTAGTTATTGCACAAAGGCAACCCCATGGACTAGGCATAAATGTTTTACCACCAAACCATAAAATTGATAGAGCAATTACAAATGAGTAGCGGAAATACCTACCTCTCCTCATTCATGATACATTTGTACATCAAGATGAAGCTATTGAGAAAGGAGGAGAAGAAGATATTTCCCATATACCACTACCCATCAAGATATTACCAATCCCATCCCAAGTATACATTTGAGTTACAAAAGTTCAAAGAAGTGCTACCAAAGTATAAAGAGATAAAAAGATGGATCAAGAGCCTAAAAACTGCTAGAGCAAGCTCCAACAAGAGGAAGAATAATGCATTAAAAACCAAGATGACTGCAAAGAGGCACAAGCCTCATCCATTAGGAATCAATAAGTCTTTAGAGGACATTGATTCCAATTTGATAGTGATGATAAAGGTGACCAAGATCAGAGGTTACACCCAAAGTGAGGCCTATGTAGGAGGAGGAAGAGAGAGGTGGTGGATAGGATCCAATATCAACATGACCACCTTTGATGTCAACAATATCTTTCTCTAGGATTGAACTCTCCTCAGACTAAGAGTGTAGCAATGCAAACTATGAAGAAGAAATACAATCTTATAAGTTGGGCTATCTCTCACTCAAGATGAACCTTTGATGGCTATTAGAGTAGCACACCATGGACTAATAAGGCAAAGAACTAAACTTCATCACACTTCTTCAAGGCTAGAACTCCAATGCACCTCTAAGATTCAAGACATTATTCACAGTTTAGATTGGTGACACCTCCCACGCTTGATAGAGAACTAAATGAGAGAGAGATAAAAAGTTGCAAATAAAAAGATGATGAGTACCTCGTCACCTCTGGTTTATATACTTATGAAATAGTTACATACCACCATGTAACTCAAGTTACTAGGCAAAAATTCATATAAAGTCTAAAGGAATATCCAAACTCATGGGAGTAATCCCCTAAGCATGTATTCTTAAGTTGAACCAATGTAATACTCCAAGGACAAGAAAAATCTCCAAGAAAGATACAGGAGAGAAACCCCAAGTTTCACACTCAATCCTTTGATGCCCCAAAGGAGCACCTTCTCTTTATTATAAAGCAAAGAGGATCCTCTCAAAGGAAGCTCCACCCTTATATTAGATACATAGATTGGTGACCTATCAATGAGCTCCATCCTTGGATAGTTGTTTAGACGGGTGATGTGTCAGTCCTTGTCCTACCTAGTTGGTCAAACAAGTTTGACCAAAGGAATCTTTAGGGAATCTTCTTATATGGAGCTTATAATTGCATGAGTGAGGAGGTATTGATGGAAAGCTGTTGAAAATATGAATCATAGGGGGAGAAGGTAAGCCTTTTTTCTCTTAATAGGAGGAATCTTTCCATTTTTGAGACCTAATTCATCTGTTTAGGCCTCCAAAACTGGCTCTTAAGTTTTCAAGCTATTTTTGGCTTCTACCCTATTAGTAGAAGTATATTTTTGGTGACACCTCTATCTGATCTACCTAGTCCATTGCACATAACATCCTTCTAGATGTTACTAAGCCAATTTTCACCTCTAGATAATATTTAGATGCTTGTATTACAAACCTCTCCCTTTTAAGACGTAATGTCCTTGTTGCAAAGTTGTTGCTTAAAATATTAAACTAACACTATTGCATTGGTCAAGTTAGCTGTTGGCTCCCATATTGCCTTGCATAGTGGGTACTCTTTCTAATGGACCAAATATTCCACACATGGATGATGAGTACCACGGATGCATTTTTGGAGAATGCATTTGACCCCATATTCCTCCTCATCAACTAGGGTTGGACACAATAGACTTTCTTGGATGGAAGAGAAGTGGAGCAATTGGGGAGCATATTGATATAATAAGGAAACATGAAACACCGTGTGGATCTTCATATGTGGCAATAGCTTGAGGTGATAGGCCATAGCACTAATGCAATGAAGGATGGAGAAAGGTCCAATAAAATGAGGTCTGAGCTTATGAGGACCAACTAACTTGAGGTTGGTGATTGACAGCCAGACTTGATCTCCCGCATTGAACTCCATGTATTGGTGGTGTATATTTGCATATTGCTTTTGCCAATTTTGGACAATCTACAACTTGTGCTTGGCATGCTCCACCCTTATTGGATTCTAGAAAAAAAAAGTGCTGACAACATCAACCTTGGTAGCCATCGGACGGACCTTCATCAAGCTTGAAGGTGTGAAAGGATGCTCTCCATACATGAGGAAGAATGGTATGACTTGTGTGGAGGCATTCACTGAATTGTTGTAAGCAGGTTCCACCACTAGGAGTAAGGTGTCACAACTCTCTTGCTCATTCAACATAAAGCCTCAAAGCATGTCCTCAATAGTGCAATTTTCCCTCTCTATTTGTCCATCAATCTATGGATGGTAAGTTGTGGACATAACCAATTTGGTTTTGAAGAACCCAAAGAGTGTTCTCCAAAACAAACTAGTGAATTGAGTACCTCTATCTATGATGAGCACTCGAGACAAGCCATGATGGAAAAAGACTACATCTAAGTACAATTGAGCTAGTTGCATGCAATCACATCCTTGGTGGTAGGATGTAAATGAATCATTTTGTTGAGTCGATTGACAAAGACTACAATGGAATTAAAGCCAAAGGTGGTCTTGATCAATTCACAAACCAGATCCATGCTTACTTGTTCCCAACATTGTGTATGAGTGGAGAGAGGTTGGAGGAGTCTTATAGGAGCTTGATTAGAAGCCTTATTTTATAAAAAAAGTAGGCAGCTACAAACCTATTCCATCATATTGTTGCTCATCTTATGCAAATAGTAATGGCATTTGATTGCATCCAAGGTCTTGTCCATTCTAACGTGACCTACAATAGCAGAATCATGACATTTTGCTAGGATGGTGGTTCTTAGATCCGTATCATTTGGGATCCACAACCTACCATCACGCAAGGTGAGTCTTTGGGTGCTAGTGATGCCTTTGGATGATTAAGAACCTATAATCTGTGGATCAATTTTTGTAGCAGCAAGAATCCTAGGCCAAAATTCAAGGTTCATCTTGATTTCCACCACCAAATTGTTTGCCATCGGCATTTGGGTGAATGCATCTACAAGTTGCTTCTTGCACTCCATATATTTGATTGTCATGTTGAATTTTTGTCTCCACTCTGCTCCCCAAATCTATTGACAAGAAAGATCTTTTTGTGTCTTGAGGTAGACTAGAGGTTTTTGGTCCGTCTCCACCACATATGCCTTCTCACCCAGATAGTACTTCCAATGCTTGGTTGCAAGGACAATAGCCAGCTCTTCTCATTCATTTTACCGATAGCAACTTACAAGAGAAATATGTAATTAGGTGCCATCCATCCTACCATTCTTGTTATAGGACTACTCTTATTGCTACACTTGATGCATCTATAACCATGTGGATTGGACATTTTGGGTCATACAATTTCAAGATTAGTGCATGAAGTAATGCATCTTTCAATTCTTGAAAGACCAATTCTTGTGTGGTTCCCCATATCCACCTCTTCTCCTTGCCCAATAGTCTATTAGAGCTTGTGCAATCTTGGAGAAGTCCTTGTTCAAAAGGCCATTTTGTGTATGTCTTCTTCCACAATTCTAATTTGGTTGTAATTGCTCCGCAAAACAAGTTTAGTGAAAAGCCTTGCCCCATTCAGTTGATCAAACAAGTCATCCATGCAAGGTAATGGATATTTAATCTTCACCATTTGTTGATATAGTCCTCCATTGTCAATGCACATGTGCATTGTTCCACCCTTCTTCTTCACAAACAATATAGGAGCCTCATATCGTGATATGTTGGGTTGGATAAACCCTTTTTGCAACATATCATCAATTTGAGCCTTACACTCCTCCAACTCATGAGGTGATAGTCGATATGGGGCCTTACAAGGAGGTGTCTTCCCAAGATGTATCTCAATTTTTTTATGTACTCTCCTTTTTGGTGGTAGACCTATGGGAATTTATCCAAAAAGAAATCTTGGAACTCATTGACCACATCTTTTAATTTCTCAAGAATTTGTCTATTATGTTGGGCACTTTTGGACTTCTCTAATTAAACCCATGAAACATCTATGTGTTTGATCAATAGATATGGTCCTTATGACATACAAAGGCAACTCTTGCCCTTGTGATCTTCCTTTAATCCTGAAGATCTTCCATTGACTAGTTTCAACTACTTTCTCCAATCTGCTGTGGGGTTGTAGTACTCCATCCACAACATACCTATTGCATCATAACAAGCTAGTTGTATCACTCACCACTTGATTGCTTCTTGATACCCTCCTACAGAGAGTATTACCTTTCTAAGTAACGACTCAATCCTCTTTGTCTGCCCATTAGGTAACTCTACTTTGTCCTTCTCATCCTTCTTTAGTTCGATTTCCAACCTTATTGCAACAAAGCAAGACAAGAAATTCTTTATTGTCCTAGGATCTATCAACACTCTCACCAGATTGCCTTCTAGCACTCCATTTATGACAATCAATTATGCACTTATCTTCCTCATTCTTTACACACTTGTCCTCTTCTTCCCCCTGCTTTTACTTTTCTTCACCAAGCCAATAAGGTTGCAATGTAAAGTTACTGACAATCTTTGTTTTACGATGTAGTTTCCATATCATCCTCTTCAATTTGATTTTCTATGTGGTTGAGAGGTCACTTGTATGGAGGACAAGGGCCTCTAAGATGATGAGCACAACAATTGATGGCTATGTGCCCAATTTGGCCACAATTGTAATATCATTGTTGTTTTGCTCAAGCCCCTTCTCCTCGTGGGACTCCTTCTCTCCTTTCTTTGACCCATCCCCGTTCTCCTTGGAGAGGTCTTGCTCCTCTATCTTAGAACCAAATGTTGCCTAATTCCATAGAAATTAGTCCACCAAAATGGTGTGTCTTGGTCCAAAATTTTTGCATCGACGTTATTGCTTCACCTCCTCCAAGTGCCTCTATTATTCTTTGTGTGCAAGTAATGGCTTCAAAAATAGTACAAGGATTTTGCACCATTACCTCTTGGCAAATCCTCTCTTTTAATCCTTTGTTGAAATTCTCAAGAGCTTTGGTTGGACTCATATTGGTTATCGCAACCTATAGATCTAGAAATGCCTCCACGTACTCTTGTATGCTATTCTTTTGCTTCAACCCCCAAAGTTTCATAGAATCCACAAATTGAAAATTCTTGAGCAGCCCTTCTTGCATGGCTGTCCAAGTGACCTCTCTTCCTTCTACCAGCAATGATCATTCCCAAGTGTCATACCATGTGAGGGCTTTATTAGTCAAGTACCCACACGCAAACACACATATAGAATGATTAGTGATCTTTGTTGTGAAAAATCAAAGGTATTAATTTATTCTTGAAATCCAATTTTCCACTACTCCCATGGAACACTATCCCTTGTAAGGCTTGATGTTGCATGTCTTTTTCATTTGTAGTAACAATGTGACTTGGTTATTGATTGGAATTGGTGTCATTGGCATGCATAATTCTCCATGTACTGTAATTGCTGGTGTTAGTTGTTGAGATTGCTCCCTTTCTTGCATTACTTGATCATTCTTGACAATACTTATTTGATTTTGTAATTCCTCCATGGTCATCTTGATTTTTTGAAAATTGTTCAACATCTCCTACATTCCTTGCATCAACTTGAGCAATTACAAATCCATGATTTTTATATACAACCAATGTTCAATTGCTACTTCTTAATTCAATAAAAGGTTAGAATGATCACTTGAAAGTTGCACAAACTATGGGACTACCATTAGGACCTCAGAGGTTATCATTTGTTGATAATATTCCTCACCAAAATTGTGGGCTACAAAATCCCTAAACATCACTTTTGGTCTAACTACATAATGGGTTTCTAATTGCATGTTGAAAGGGTGAAGGTTTGGCACATTCAAATCCATAACATCATAATAAAATATAGATTGTCAAATCCCACTCTTTGTTGAATACCACCATAGGTATAATCACCGAGTTTGGTGAATTCATCACTTTGTCCATGAATTCTATTCCAAAGTGATAAACTAGAGATACTCTCATTTTCTCACTCTAGATGTACATAATCTTGATGTGGAATGGATTCAAGAATGGGAAGCTAGGTACAAGAAATTAACTTCTTGATGCATCCATCCCAACCGCTCTCTAAAGCACTTCCTAAGTCTAGCAATTGCATTATGTTGCCCACCTCAAATTACCTAGTTTAAGTAGCTCATGCTCTTCCAGGAGAGGTGATCCACTCTCTTGGGTTAAAACACCCACTTTGATACCATTGTAATATCCAAGAACAAGAGAAATCTCCAAGAGAGATACAAGAGAGAAAATCCAAGTTTCACACTCAATCCTCCGATGTCCCAAAGGAGCATCTTCTCTTTATTATATAGCAAAGAGGATCCACTCAAAGGAAGTTCCTCCCTTGGATCAGATATATGGATTGGTGACCTATCAGCAAGCTCCATGCTTGGATTAGTTGTTTGGATGGGTGACATGTCAATCCTTGTCCTATCTAGTTAGTTAAACAAGTTTGACCAAAGGAAATCTTTAAGGAATCTTCCTATAAGGAGCTCAAAATCACATGGGTGAGGTACCATTAGAAAGCTCTTGAAAAGACAAATCATAGGGGGAGAAGGCAAGCCTTTTTTACTTAAGAGAGGGAATCTTTCCATTTTGAGGCCCAATTCATCCATTTAGGCCTCCAAAATTATCTCTAAAATTTTCAGACTATTTCTAGCTTCTGCCCATTAGTAGTACTCTTTTGGTGACACCTCTGTATGATCTACTTAGTCCATTGTACACAACATCCTTCTAGATGTTACCAAGCTAATTTTTATGTCTAGATAATATGTCTAGCTGCTTGTATTACACCCAACTACTAAGTAAAAAATTCCTTCACATGTGCTATCCTTGGACTATAGAAGAATCCAAACTAAAAAGACTTGTGGGTCCAAGAATTCTCAACTCTTTCCTCAAAGCCAAACACTAGGAATATTATCAAGTTAATACAATAGAATCCAAAATAGTTATGCTCACTCTTTCCTTTAAAGTAGATTCAGATTTATCATGGCTCATGTAGAAGCTTACTTTAAGTCTATAAATAATATCTCTCAACTACTTGCAATACTAAACTAAATATCATAATAGAGCAGACATGCACCAATGGGTGTTACAATCTACTTCCACAATAATAATGGAGATGGATCATCACAAAGAAACTTCTCCCAAGAAAAGGGAAACTTCATAAAGAGGAGGAAAAAGTCACAACATTATGCAAGGTGCAATCAAGAACCTTGAGATGGACATAAGAGACATCTCAAACAACACAAGTATTATGTGTCAATAAGTAAGGGATCAACCAAAAGGAGAATTACCCAAAGACATAAGACCTATACAAATGAGCTCAATTAGAGGAATAGCAAAGGAGAAGAAGATACCTACTAGTGCAGAGAAGTAAGTAAATAATGAAGTACTCTTGATGGCAAAATTAATACTATCACTAGTGGAGGATTCTACCCAATTGCAAGTAAATAAGAGAGCAACCAAGAAGGAGAAGTAAGGTCTCAAAAGTAAGGACCACCTCAATGACTCTCAAAGTAGACAATGCTACCCAACAAAGAGAAGGAGAAAGGAATATCACCCAAGAGAAGGGAATCCGTTTTGAGCTACCACCAAACAAAATCAAGCATTTCCCTTAGAGGTTTGCCAATGTCAATGTGTGTTATTGGCATTGGACAAAAGTACCAAGTTTGAGTATGGGAAATATTACCTATAGGATGGTACAAAAGAAGTATACAATGGAGAAGAGTTGTGGGGTTCTTTTATTACAAGACATGTTGAAAAAGCTGTCTATAGGTTGACTTATCAAGTGAAAAATTAATCTTCTATGTGAATGGAAAGTAGCAAAGAAGATAAGTAGTAATTAAAGCTAAGGTGGCACTCTGACTATGTCATTGGTTTGTAATCTAGTAGAGAGAATATATGATTAGCAGCCAAACATTTATGGTGGTGGTGTGTGAAGGAGGTAATAGCCATAGGTAAAGTATTTACGTATGGCTATTGAGATAAGAGATAGAAAATTTCTTTTAGGGTTAGGTTATTTATATATAAGTGTGCTTGTGCCTTTTTGTGGGAGTTCTTCATTTTCTTCAAAGATACTTCAAATAAAGGTTTGTGTAGTGGTACCCAATGGCTCTCTTGTTTGCTTGTCTACTCCTTAGTTCATTCATTTGGAGGAGAATTGGAGTTAGAACATTGATTCTTATAGTCAGATTCAACTACTCAAATGTAATCATTGGGCCCGCAGATTAAGCTTTTCCAATTGTGGTTGTAAGAGTTAGCTAGTGTGCTTAGGATTGATAGTTCTTGCTTGATCAAGTGGTTTGCATTATAAAGAAAATGCATTTTGCACATTTTTGTGATTTTTTATGAGTCCAATTTCAATTTGTCAATGTTTCAGTCGGAAATCAATGCTCCTCATCTTGCTCATCGCACCACTACCTAAATTGTAGAGGTGCACCATAGCATTGTGTTGTTGGTTCAAGAATGAATATATTACTCAAGCCAAAGAGCTCTTAAGAGGATATACCTACAAGTCATCTCTTGGGTTAAGTATCCAAGATTAACATGTCTAGTACCCACATTTTTGGTTTTTTATGATTTTAAAGAAGAAGTGTATTGTTGAAGCCAAATGAAGAATAAGAGAGAAGAATCATGTGTTCAAAGTAGACCCAAAGACATTGACTTTGTGTTAAAAGAAGAAGGACTAGGGTCAAACTTAAGGGATGGTAGACCCAAAGTAAGGTTACTCTGTATTAAGGTGATTAATCCAATCCAAAAAAAACTATAACAACCTTTCCTTGGGCCTAGCAAATCAAGAACATACACTTAATAAAATGGCTACTTTGGGAAGGATGGAAATTAAGAGTGACAAGAAACAACATGCAAAATCTGTGAATGTCAATTGAGGATCAACTTAAGAATGACCATGTAGAGGAATACTATAAGATTAAGACTTCATTGTGGAAATTCTGAAATGTCAAGATGATATCCTATGCCTCTCAATAGTTGTCTTGAAGGGGTTAGAATCTTGGGCCCATGGGAAGGTTTGATCTTTCAAAGGCCAAGGATTAGACAACACATGATGCAAATGAAGGACAACAAGCAGATCCCTTCAAATGTAATGAGGAATCTGGCAATTTGGAGAATAGAAATGATAGCCAGGATCAAAGTCCTTACCAGTCTTTATATCACATTTTTGGCCTAGAACTAGAATTTGAGTTTTCCTAGGGTTCATGGAAAAAATTGCAGCTAGTAACTATATAGATAGTCCCAAAGTGGAAGGGAAGAGAGGGAATCTAGCTCAATGGACTAAGTCAAATTGGAGATTGGTGTTGGGAAGAGAGGTTGGGGAGGCAGACATGGTAATCTTCCATGGGAAGTGTGATTTGTTGGAAGAGACCGTAGAAGTAAGGAATTCCTTTAGTGCCCCTTGCACCAAGAATAGACTATCTATAAGGACTTGATGAGGCAAAGTATCATTGGGGCTTTAATAAAAATGTGAAAACCTTGAGAATACCACCTATGTAACAAAACAACAAGCGGTGATCTTCCATTAGCTATTTGCGGGAGGAAAGGAGAATTGGGCAAGGTGTTTTCACCAATGAACAAGGTAGATGGTTGGGAATTGGAGGATGAATGTACCCCTGCAATACTTCCTACCATTCATGGTGCATTTTTATTTGGGATTGAATTTGCTAAACTTGGAGGAGAAAGCATGGATTGTATCTCATTTCCATCCGGATCTTTGTCAGGATGTAGATGAAGATGAGCAAATTTACATAAAGTTAATTCAAGAAGAAGACTCTCACTATGATAGAATTGGACATGAGCAAAAGATGTCCATTTCCAGTCCATAGTCAAGCTCAAAGAAGCAAAGTCAACCCAAGGATGTGGCATCACCGATTCAACAAAGGAAGACTCGGCAATTAAACACAAGGCATGGGATGGCAGTAGTAGACCTATCTTTGAAGGTAAAGTCAGAAGGCAAAGTAGAGTCCAAAGGTGAGGACTTAGAAGAAGAAGACAATGAGCTCACCTTGCAGAGTGAAGAATAGAGCAGTGGAAGTGAAAGCAAGCTTGAAGTACAACAATTGGTGTAAGAGGTTGTTGAAGAAGAAGAACATGAGTTCCACGTAGAGATTGATTGCATGGAAGCAAGGAATGGCCAGAACTTGGAACTACCAGATGTAGATATTCTTGAGGCACAAGAGAAGGAGCCATCATTGGTATTTTTGAGAGGAGTAAGGCCAAAGAGAAGTTTGCAAGCTGTGGGGTAAGACCGAGCCGAGTCAAGGAAGAGAAAGAAAGCTTAGAGGAAGTTACCTTGGATGTAAAAGATGAAGGCTTTAGGGTAAGGCAATAGTGGAAGAGAGGCCTATTGAAGCTGAGGATAATGGCACGAGAGAATTCAAAGGAGTAGATTATCTAGTAAAGATAATTTGTTCTTTACTTTTTCAATTGCAGAAGAGAAAGAAGGAAGTCAAGAAATATCATCCAGAGGTGAAGAATGAGTTGTAGGTAGTGAATTTTCTGAGCAAAGAAGTCCTACAGATGAAAGAAAAGTTAACATAAGGAGGAGAAGAAGCCAAAGTATTGCAGGTTGATGTGGTAGTTTGTGGACAATGTTTGAAGAATTTGTAGGATATTCTTGAGAAGCAAGGCAATGTTATTATGCGCCAAGAAGAAGAGTTAGAGAGCAAAAAATAGCATTTAGAAGACTGAAGGCAGAGTTCAAGGACATGCATCTAGAAGCAATGCACTCCAAGGCCATTGTAGTGGTAATGAAGGAGGAATTAGAAAGCTCAAGATTGAGTGTGGTAGAGAAAGATTAGTCTTGGCAACAAGAACTTGCAAGCAAGAGTCAAGAAGAAAGATTGTAGAATCTAGTGAGAAGCATTAAAGCTGAGCGGATAATATATATGGAGGAGAAGGAAACATTGAGGGTAGAGTACAAAGAAGAACAACAAATATATCATGACAAGTTGAAGGTAGAGAGAACTCGTAAGAATAGGTTAGAGTCAATAGAAGAAGTTGTTGGGAGGATGGAGGCAATATTGAGTACTGAAGTAGAAGTAAAGTTGGAAGAAGCAAGGTTGCACAAGTTGAAATTGTTAGTGAAAGGGATGAGGAAGAGGAGAGCAAAAGATACTAATATGAATAATTTGTTAATTTGTTTGAGAGATAGAGTAGATAGGAAGATGAGTGAAGTAGGAGATAATGCTTGTCTTAGGTTAGACTTAATTAGATCAAAATTAGATAGACTTTGCAATAGTTTGAAGGAGGAAACCATAGGCAAAATAATTGATGTAGGAGTGCAAGTGACTTTAGGTGAGTTACTTGAGTCAACTAAGATAGCTAGAGTAGAGAAGGAGAATTAAGTTAGTAGATTGAGGAATTCAGTCATAATTCAGACTAAAGACTTGATAGAAGCAATAGCAGTAGATGAACCCAAAGGCAAGAGGTGTTGGTAGGAATATCCAATGTAGAAGCTGAAGTAGAAGTAGACATTGGATCGGATTGGTAATAGTTTTGAGATCTAAAGATGTAGATATGAAGAAGTGGAGTGACACTTCAGATCTATTGGTTAGCAAAGTAGCAGTTGAAGTGGGTTAGGTAGTTTAGATAATTGTAAGTGCTCTACTTATTTAAAGGAGGCATTTGTAGTGTACTGTTGTTCAAAATTCATATTTTTGAAGTTGAATAAAGCAAAGTGCTTTAACTTAGTGCTCGTCATTTTAGCTTAGTTCCAAGTATCATCTTGTATGTGTGTTTGTGAGTATTTGGAGAAGTTCAAATTGCAAGTTTGAGTGTGTTTGATGTTGGACTCTATCGCTCTAATTTCCATTTTGTGTGTTTGATTTTGAGTAAAGTGCAATTGAGGTAATGCCTTGATGAATCTATGAAGGATTCTAATGTTAGTAGTATTCTATGTAACAATATGGAGTTTCCCCACAAGTTAGTCAAGGCTAACAAAGTAGCAAATAGGCCAAATTAGCCTAGAATATTCTAGAAGTATCTAGGAAGCTACTTGGTACCTTCCAAATACTGGGTAATATGTATGTCAAGTAGCAACTTCTAGAATGAAGCTTCTTGGAAAGTTCCCCGGCTAGCTTAGCTTGCACCCCAAGTAGTAGCTTCTAGAAAGCTTCTAACTAGCTTAGCTTACACGCCAAGTAGGCAACTTCTAGAAGCTTCATGCTTAACTTGGTTTGTACTCCAAGAAAGTAGCTTTAAGGAAACTTCTTGAAAAGCTTCTCAAGAGCTTTGCATGCTCCCTATGAATACCAAAGCCCAAGCTCATGCTAGGCATTTTCAGTTTCACTCATTCAAGTGTCCTAATGTGATCTTCAATTCTCCTATTTCTCTCCTCGGTTGTAGTCTTTTACATTCTATGTTTGTGATCATAATGCTAGATTGATGCAATGCAATTTTGATTAAGGAAGTTCTGCCCTTAGTGGAAGGGTGGAAAACAATTCCAAGGTGAAGTTCTTTTGTGGTGAAGTAGCCTTCTTTGGGAGAATTGAATCATCACTAGCAAGATTGATTTGGAAAGAATGTGAAGAACTATGATTATGGGTGTTGATATTTATGACAATACTACAAATTGAGCACTTGTTACACTCTTCTAGGTGTAGTTTCTTCCCAAGAGATTAAAGACACATTAAAGAAGAATTTTTTGTGACTTTTACTTTGTATTTGACCATTTTTGACTAGTATATCTTTATGGAAACAAACAATTACTTATTGATTACCACAAAAGTGATACTTGTTGGGTTGTCACATTATGGTTCATTAGTAGAGCTACAATTTCTATGGGAATTTTTAAGTGAGAGGCCAATCCCACAAGGATTGTCTCATTATTTTCTCCATCTTCTAGTATCTCACTACCTCACTACAAGATTGGGCCAACCTAATATTTTTGGCACCACTTCGAGTGAATGCGTATGTCCTCTCCACTACTCTTTACAACTTGATTAGGTCATATTTATTCTACTCCACACCATGAGGACACTATTGTTTTAAGTCAAAGGGAAGAATTACCTCCCATTTCTAGAACCAAGTTTTTTCGCAATCTAGGGGGAGCATTACCTCCCATGTGTAAAGCACTCTTGCTAAATTGCAACCAAGACCATTCATGGCAAGCACTTTTTCCTATGGAAACCCGCATATGCCAATTCTACAACCTATAGCTATATGGATCTTCCCTATGGTAATGATATCTCTCTCAACTTTTGCAATTCCTAGAGCTATTGCTGCAATGACATTGACCTTAGGAGGAGTAAAAAATTGTATACTTCCCAAAATAGTAGTTTTTACAATGTAGGAAGACTTTGAATCATTCTTATGAATGTTTGAAAATGTTGGTATAGTACAAAATATCTTGGATGATACTACCATGGTATGACATAACAGCCAATGTTTCATTGGAGTTGCACAACATTGGTTCAATGGCCTAACCTTTACCACAAGGACAAGTTACATGTTGATACAAGCTGAAGGATGACAAGAATACATCCTGCCCAAGCAACAAGAATAACTCAAGGACAAGATAAATAGGCTTCACAAAGGACATAATGAAACCATGCATTTATTCAAAGATTTCAATACATATTATCAATGATCACACTAACCCTAGCTCCTATTATGGCTTTCAATTAGTATAAGGATGCATTACTTAAGGATATTCAAAAATTCCTCATCTATAACAAAGTTACTATGCTATATCAAGCATTCAAGGAAGCAAGATGTTGGGCTCAAGCTAACAAGTAGGACATAGTCTTGCTTGAACCTTACTTTATAATATTAGGATTCAAAGGGAATGTTATGCATAATCCTTATGTTGCTACTTAGGGATTCTAGTAGCCAAATTACTTCTATGGAGGAACTCCTATAATTGTGTTGATGCCCATGTATGATCATATGCCCATAGCCATACCAATTCCCATAGTGCTTCTCATAGCTCTTCTAGCTTTATTAGGATTATCTATGCTCATAACTACCAATGTTCTAGCAACAAGTAGCAAGATAGAGGACATCTTGGTAAAGTTAGAATTACTTGAGAATCTTCATTTAACACAATAGTCGCAAGAGAGGAATCCAATGAACATTGCTACTAGGGGAGAGATTTCTTGTATATGTTGCTTGGGATGGGAACACACTAATGTTTAGTGTGCTACTGTAATACCATTAGCTAGACACATTATTTACAGGTGGAATTTGATTTGGTGGTATCTAGAATGATGTTATATATATGATGATTAAGTCAATTAGATAGAAGTGTCACCAAAAGAGTACTTCTACTAATAAGGTAGAGGCCAAAAACACCCTAAAATCTTGAAAGCTAATTTTGGAGGCCTAAATGGATTAATTAAACCTCAAAAATTGATAACTTCCCACCCTCTTAAGAGAGTAGATGTAGCATTGACCCCCCTATGTTCATCTGATCGAGAGCTTTCTAATGATACCTTACCCATGCTATTTTGAGCTTCTTATATAAGATTCCCTCTGGTCAAACTTGTTTGACCAACCAATAGGACAAGGACCAACATTTCACCTATCCATGTAACTAATCTAAGGGTGGAGCTTGGTAACATGTCACCAATCCATGTATCTGATCCAAAGGGTAGAGCTCCCTTTGAGTGGATCCTTTTGTTATATAATAAAGAAAAGGTGCTCCTTGGGGGCATTGGAATATTGAAGGCAAAAGCCTTGGTTTCTTCTCTTGTGTTTCTCTTGGAGGTTTTCTTGTCCTTGGAACATTACAACTACCCCAGGCATTCCAAATTCCAAATATCTATTGTGGAAAGTACAAACACAAAATAGAAAATTGTAGAACAATTCAACAGCGCCAAGAGCCTCAAGAAGAAAAAGCATATACTAAGAGTGTTGCCCTACAACACAACAACTACAACCAACACTTGCAAGATCCACCTTTCCAAGGGGAAGAGGAAATGGATGAGGTAGAGGACCTCCAAGACCCAATACATGTTGTCATATTTGCAATGAGAATCATTTTACAAACCAATGTCCCAACAAGCCTACCCATTGTGCACTTTATTCTAGAGTGCATACTTTGGTGCAATGCCCAAACTTCCAGAAAATTATCACCCAAGCACAAGAAGCACCAATACAAAATGACCCGCTGATTAATGTTGGTCCTAATGGGAATGTGCACTTCATTGCCATTGAGGAAATTTCATCTATGGGACAAATAGTGACAATCAAGGAAGGTGTTATTACATAAGCAAATGTATTCTTCATAGCATGCACCCCATACTTATGTGGCACCTAGCTTAGGCAATAGCTCTAATTCTAAGAGCTATTCCTTTGGAAGCTCGGATGGTGTAATACCAAGAGCTAGCCATATGATCTAGATTTGAAATTTGGTTTGGTAACATCTGGAATGATGTTATACATGATGGTCAAAATAGATCCGATAGAAGTATCACCAAACTAGTACTTCTAGTAATAGGGCAGAAACCAAAATAGACTTGAAAACTTTAGAACCAATAGCTAGACATATGATTTAAAGGTGAGAATTGGTTTGGTAATATCTAGATGGATGTTACACATGATAGACTAAACAGATCAGAGAGAGGTTTCACCAAAAGGGAACTTCTACTAATAGAGTAGGAACTAAAGTATGCTTGAAATCTTTGAAGGCAATTTTTGAGGCCTAAATGGATGAATTAGGCCTAAAAAATGTGCAACTCCTCCTCTCAAGTGGAAGAAAGGTTGGCCTTCCTTCCCCCTACTTTGACTCATCGAGAGCTTTCTAATGGTACCTCACCCATGTGATTTTGAGATTCCTACAAGAAGATTCCCTTTGATTCCCAACCGGATAGGACCAGGACCGACATGTCACCCATCCAAGTAAGTAATCCAAGCGTGGAGCTTGCTTACATGTCACCTATCTGTGTGCCTAATCCTATGGTGGAGATTCCTTTGAGGAGATCCTCTTTGCCTATATTATAAAGAGAAGGTGCTCCTTTGGGGCATCAAATGATTGAGTGTGAAATCTGTGTTTTCTCTCTTCTCTTGTCCTTGAAGTATTACAGATGGAGCTCCTCAACCAACTCTAGAAATTTATAGGCATGATATCCCTATTTTTGACACTCTAGCAAAGCAACCACCTACTTTTATCATATATAGCTATACCATTACTACCAACTTGGCTAATATAAGAGCCAATATAACTATCAAGCAACTTTGTAAAGTGTCCTCTATGGAGCGTAGGAAATTGCAAAACTTCCTAATGAAGGAATAACCATAGTATAAACTTGAGAGTCCTACTGATTGAGAATGTTGTCTTGTAGGGATTCACTCCCATAGACATACAATAGACCAAAACTATAAGTATCCCACACATTGCCTTGGTTGATACAATTCAAGTGATCACCATATATTCTACACCAAGGTCCGCAATCTAAACATTCTTGTAACAATCCAAGGGAGTGTTATTCCAAACTATCACATTGACTCTAGATCCTTGGTTAATTTAATGACAAAGGAGGTTATGGAAACCTTGGGATTGAAGGATATGGTAAAGACTTCCACCCTCCTCTAAATGGCTAATGGGAGAAGATATTGCCATCTTGGAGTGTTGTCCAAGGTTCATAAACTAATCAATGAGCAAACCTTCTTGGTCCACTACTTGATAATGGATATACCCACTCTAGTGCAATTTCCACTATTATTAGGAGTTCCATAGCCACTGGATGTTGATATGGTCACCTCCTACTAGACTGGTAAATTGACCTTCAAAAGGAAATTAATCACAATGTACTTCCAATGTACCCAATGGAGCTTGCTTTGAGCTCAGACCACGAGGGAGAACCAAGTTTTAGCATCTATGCATGAAGTTCCACTCATGTTGATTGAAATGAGGAAATTGCAAACACCATTGCTGATTGTATGTTTATTATCAAAGAAAAGATAAGGTAATACCACACCTAAAGCGATAAGTGACAAAAAATCACACGGCCTTAGCTCCACTCTTCCAACATGTTTGCAAAATGTTCTTGGCATGCTCACTTCCACAACCCCAAATAACACCTCTTTGGATGTAGAGGACTTCACTATTAAGTTTGAGGATGGAGCCTTGCAACAAAAAATGTTGCACTTTCCTTACACAAGGGAGCACAACCATATGATTACCTCTCTTATTTATATCAAGGATGACATCAATTGTTAAGATGAAGAGTCTCATGAGGAATCCATTCATCTTAACATACTTCTACATGATGATATTCTTGTCCATTGTAAAAAAAGGAAGGAAGTCCATTACATGTAATAAGGTTGTTCCAACCATTACTCATGATGATAGTTCTCTATCCCAATAGCTCAAGCTATTTTTGGAGCAAGCTCTTACCATTGTGGATGATTTTATGAGGAAGCCCACAAAATAGGCTAAAAAGAAACAAGGAATCCATCAGATAAACCATCCTTATCCACTAGAAAAACTACTAAATTGTGGGGTTCATTTATCCCATAGAAGAAATAGAATGGGCCTTCCTAATCTTGGTAGTCCTAAAAAAAGATACAAGAAAGGTGCAAGTTTGTGTGGACTTTTGGAAGTTTAATATCTAGACCAACCTAGACCCCTTTCCAATCCCATTCACCAATACACTTCTAGACAAGGTGGCCCCTAGCCAATGTTTCTCATTTATAGGTACTCCAGTTGCAGCCAGATTGCTATTGCTCTAGAAGACCAATACAAAATTACTTTTATCATATAGTGTGATACCTATGCTTACCAAGTGATGCCCTTGGGGTTGCAAAATTCTCACACAATGTTCCAATACTACATGATGAACTCATTTGGTAAAGTAAGGAAGGACATGGAACTATATCTCAATGATATGTGCATATATAGCTCTTGCAATGACCATATCAAAGTGCTATGGGCCATTGTACAAATTTTTAGACAAGTCAAGATTTATTTAAATCCCAAAAGTGTCTATTTGTAGTCTCTTGTGGACCTCTCCTCAATCACCTAGTTTGTGAAAACGGCATAATGGTAGAGCTCAAGAAGATCTAAGTAATTCAAGAGTTGCTTGTACTAGCTACCTTGCATGAGCTCAAAAGCTTTTTAGGTTGTATGAGATATAACAAGAGATATGTCCACATGTACACTAAGATAGCTTCTACACAAATGGGCTTACTACATGCCATAGTCAATTTTTGTGGACCAAAAAATGTACCAATGAATTTGAAAATTTAAAACAAAAGTTGGAAGTTGGCCATTGCTCCAATTTTGGAAACATCAAATTAGGAGTTGGTTTTTCTATGTTTTCATAGATACATGTAACATGGCAATGGGTATTTTCCTAGCCTAGTACAGTGAGGAAAAATAGGAATACCCAATCTACTATGCTAGTCATCAACTTAGTATAGTGGAGAAGAACTACTTGACAATAGAGTGGGAGTGCCTAGGAACTATCTTATATCTTTGCAATTATCTTATATGGAATAGTTTTTGTTCCATATAGATGATGAAGCTCTCAAATATCTGATCAACAAACCTTGTTTTATGAGATGTTTTGTGGATGTTACTCCTACAATAGTTTTTCCTTATGGTGGAATACCATTCTAGAAAGTCTCATGATAATCTGAATTTCTATTTTGTATTCCTAGAGATCCCACAAAATGTTCTCTTAGCACAAATCCCATAGACTTCAACCTCTTCTATATATGGAAAAATGTGACTACACAATCACCTTGGGTTGTTCAAATCAAATACTACCTCTGTATGAGAAATGTACCTTTTGATTTACCATGGGCCAAGCACAAAAATTCATATGTCTGTACTTTCCTTGACCATTTTGCAAGGAGACCTATACCAAATGGGTGTTAAAAAAGTACTCCAACATTACATCAACCTAAAGGAAGTTCTTATCATGCTTAAAGTATACCATTTTGATGAATCAAGAGGACACTTTTTTTATTGTGCACAAGGTCTACCTTGTAAGATATTGGTGTCTTCTATCTCTCATGATTCCAATTGATATGCCCACATGTGTGATGCTTGTCAATAAATTAGCAAACTTGTATCACAATACCAAATGTACCTACACTTGATATTGCTGGCACAACCTTCCTAAAAGTAGGGAATCTACTTTGTGAGACCTATGAATCTCACAACTCAACAAAGTTGGCATTGTTACGTCATTGTTGTAGTGGATTATGATAGGCCAAGGTTGTGTCTTTTGTCAACAATTTAGCTATATTCACCATACAAGTTTTGTAGAAAATATCATTTTCTGGTTTGGTGTTCCTTTATCCATTGTCATTGACAATTGGTCCCACTTTATTAATGAAAAAGTATAGGATTTGACAATTGCCTATGGGATTCAACATAATAGTTCCACCCCATACTAATCACAAGCCAATGGTCAAGTCAAATGAGTCAATGGCATGTTGTTAACTATTGTTAAGAAGATGGTAAGCTTGAACCCCACGTATTGGAATCAAAAGCTATTGGGAGCTCTTTGAGCCTATTGCATCATAGTAAAATTCACTATAAGATGCACCCCATTCTAACTTGTCTATTTGGTAGAAGTAATCTTGCCAATTGAATTCTTAATTGTGTCACTAAGAGTACTTATAGGTACTTTGATGGGGTCATCTTAGTCTCAAGTGGGAGAAACAACAAAAGAAAGAGTTTTTGTGTTGCATGATCTAACAAATTTTTTTTTATAGGCACTCTAATCATAGTAAACCATCTAGGATAAGTGGGAGATCTATTTTGATATCAAGAGGTGTCACTTTACAAAAGGGACTTGGTGTTAAAATATAATGACAAGTTGGCCAATTTTGTAGCAAATTTGTTGAAAGATGGCTAGGTCCTTATCAACTCTAGGAAGTTTGATAATGGGTCCATCTAGTAAGAAACATTGGATGGAAAACTCTAGAGTGCTGCGTCAATGGTGCAAAGTGCAAACCATACAACCTCCATTACATTTTGCTACAAAGACAAGAATAGAAGATACTATAAGAAACTCAATGTTTTCTTATCACAAAAGAAGAGGATACATTGGTGTAGCAGATTTATTGATTGATCTTGCTCTACTCAATATGGGGATGTTGATGAATTGGCATGTAAAATTATGAACCAAGCTTGACACAAGGCTACTTTTATGCTTTAGACACACAAATTGAGTTTTAGGAGACATCTAATTGGAGTATCTCCACAAGTTGACATATGTGACTATCTACCTCATGTACTTCACCTTGAGTTAATTTGTTGAAAGTTTGAAGTTGATCAACCAAGGGTTGGCAATAAATGGGTTTTTATTGCAAACCCCCAATTATGTTGTACAAAGGAAGACATCAAGGTATGTTGGGTAGCTAAGAAGGAGATGGAAAACATCCATAAGGATGTAAGGCTACAAAGGGCTCATAATGCTACCATTAGTACCAACCAAGAGGCACATAAGGTGCACATCATTCAAGTCATGGAAGAGCTTAAGATGGCTTTGGATTATTTGAGGGAGAAAACACATACTATTTTCAACCACTATGTGGATAAGTCCTTGGCAATGTTGGAAAAGCATGTTAAGTTGTACAAAAATAATACCTTCAAGTACTCCTCAGACTTACAAGGCCTTGAGTGTTGCATGATTAAATGCCACTACAAAGGGTACGACTCAAACATCAACCAAGATGAGATCAACTCCAAGGACTCTAATGGTGATAGGACTGTTGTCTATGTGCATGAAGGAAAGCAGCCCATAATGAAGGAGCTTCTTGTATGATATTTCTTGGATTAGGAAATAAGAGTAAGGGATCCCTAAATTCCCAAAGCAATATATGATGATTTTATTACATAATTAGACATGTTAAAATTCCACCTATAAGTGTTTGTTTCTAGGCTCATGCAAGAATAATGATGCAAATAATTACCTTATTGTGTTGGCTATCACTAAGCACTCAAGGTCCCACACTAACCATTGCTATGGTAGCGGATCTAGAGAAGACAAGACTTCTTGCACCATTAGACTTCATTCTTAGGGATTGAAGGATAGGTTGGATCTAAAGGTACTTTGGTCAAAACTAATCTGCCATCTAACCTATAGGAGGAAACACAAGCCTGGCCCCATGTAGAGAGATTCCAAGTCGGAGTTTGAAAGAGCATGCAAATGCTAGAAGATTGTTGGCAACAATGGCATGTGATCCAATATCCTATACTTTTTCAAATAGTTGTCTATTGTAAGATCCAAGCCCAAGTATATCATCAGATATCCCAAGGCAATGTCAAGGAGGAGAGTGCATTCAGCTCTTTTCATTGGGAAACCAAGCACATGACTTTCATGTATCTCCTACAATGAGCTAGTATGTAGGGTTGTCACTTGGGAAGGAATCTTGAGTTAGTCCATATGCATAGATTTATAAATCTATGGGACTCCATCTTCAAGGACTACCAAGAAAGAGATCAGATAAGAATGTATTATACAATGCCAAAAAAAATTCTTTCCTTGGGCACATAAGGGCAAGAAGAAGAAATTGCATTTGGAGGCTTGCCTGGAGTGCAAAGACTTAGGAGAAAGCTATGTTACTAGGCAAAAATACCAAGTTTGAGTGCAAGAAATATTATCTATAGGATGGCATAAAAGAAGCATAGGATGGAGAAGGGTTCTCTAGTAAGGGAACACTTAGTATGGGATTCTCCTATTACGAGATGTGTGAGAAAATTCATCTATGAGTTGACTTGTCAAGTGTGGGGTTAATCTTCTACAAGAATGTAAAATAGCAAAGAAGCTAGGTAGTAATTATAGCTAAGGTAGTACTTTGACTATGTCAAAGGTCTGTAATCTAGTAAAGACAATGTATGGTTAAAAGTTGATTATCATTTATAGAAATGGCGTGTGAAGGAGGCAATAGCCACATGTAGAGTATTGTTAGGGGATAGAATATTATTTCAGGGTTAGTTTATTTGTATATAAGTGGGCTTGTGCTATTTCCTGGGGGTTCTTCATTTTCTTCAAATAAAATTTTACTAAAGGTTTGGCCAGTGGTACCCAAGGGCTCTCTTGTTGACCAGTCAACCCATTAGTTCATCCATTTTAGAAGACAATTGGAGTTAAAGCATCAATTCTTGTATGTATATTAAGCTACTCAAACATAATCATTAGGCCCATGGACTGAGCTATAGCCAATTATGGTGTAAGAGTTATTTAGTGTGCTTGGGATTGACAATTCTTGCTTGATCAAGTAGTTTACATTATAAAGAAAATGCATTATGCATGTTCTTGTGATTTTTATGAGACCAATTTCAAGTTGTGAATGTTTAAGTTGGGATTAGTGCTCCTCACCTTGCTTGTTGTACCATTGCCTACATTGTAGAGGTGCTTGTAGCATTACTTATACATTATGGTGCTGATTTGAGAATGAATATATAACTCGAGCCAAGGAGATAGATTTGCAAGACATCTCTTGGCTTAAGTGTCCAAGGGTGAACCTAGTTCCCTAGTAGAGCTACAATTGCTACGAGAATTTTGCATGCAATCCCGCTCCAAGCCAAGTGAGAGGCCAATTCTACAAGAACTATCATGTTATTTTTCTCCTTCCCATAGCATCCCGCATCTCTACTAAGGGATTGGGCCAACCTGCTAACAATTGTTCATACATTGTCACCAACCTTGAAGATGATAGAAGGCTCCTAATTCCTTTGCATGAGGCTTAAGGATCAACTCTCTATTGAAGCAAGTAAAAATCATGAGCAAGAGCAACACCTAAATTAGTGGGAAGTCATGATGGATCCATAGGAGCTCATGTAGCTCAAAGAGAAGCTTGCAATTGTAGAAGAAAGGAATTATGAATAAGTGCAAGCCCTAAAGAAAATGGAAAGATGCATAGCTACATTCATGAAGTAGTTGGTGGTTGCTCTTGCATGAAAGATCCGTGAATAGGAAGAAAAGCTCATAGCATGAGTATTTGGTAACCAAGTATGAAAATGTATCATTGGTCTCGAAGTAGCCACCTTTGAAAGAGTACATCCCAACAAAAAAATTTAAAGTCCACACAAGAAAAACACAAGTATTGGGCAGCATAGGGAATCAATGGAAGGAAGATGAGAATAAATGCTAGGAGAATCATAATGTAGAATTATGGAGGATGAAAGTTGAAGTTAGTGTTATAAAGATAAACATCTAACAAGTAGAGGTAAGAATTCTTGGACTTTAAGAAGAAGAAAGAGGAGCAATATGTGCTCATGATGAGAGAGTGGCCTCCTTGAGGCAAGACCTAAGAGATACTCACAATCAATTGGCCAATGAAAAACTCATTCAAAACACTTTCAAAGCGAAGGCCAACATGTGCATTGAAGAGTTGACCATGATGGCTAATGAGTAGGAGAAGAAGAAGTAGATCCATTGTGTACATATAAGGCAAGAGGTGGAGTGGATATGCAGTCTATTAAGGATATCCTAAATGAGGATTAGATGAGAGTCCTTATTGTTGTGGAGGATATTGTTAAAAAATGAAAAGAACAAATGGAGACATTGATCCTAACCTAGAAGAAGTTAACAATCTACATGTTGGAGGCAAAGGTTTACTTCAATGAGAAATCAGCCAAGTTTGTTTACCAATTGACAAAGCACACTAGACCAAGTTTTAGGATATCTTGGCAAACATTTAGAAGGAACTTGTGGAGCACAATAGTCAACTAGATAAGTTGATTTAGATATACATAGGCAAAGGCAAGAAGATGGAATGACTAATGTTTTTTTACTTGGAGAAATAATGTTCAAAAGCAAGAATGGGTTTTGGAAAAGGATCACCAAAATATTGGGTCACTATTGAGCAAATCATAATGGAGCAATTCTGCATTATCGTTTTATGGTTTGTGTAATTAGTGAAAAAGGAATTTAATATAGTTTATCTCCACATCATTGGAGTAGATTGTAGGACGGATCCTATTGTTGACTTATTGCCATGTGAGCAATCTATATACATGCATACAACTATACATGTATATAATTGGCCATGTAGATTATGGTCTTATCATCTTTGAGTGCTCTAATGTATATAGGTGGTGGAGAGTTGATATATGATTTTTTTTAGTTTTAGGAGACTCAAGCAAGAGGAGGACGTGTGGAGTGAGAGTTATAATATAGTATTAGCGCTAGAGTGTTGGAGGAAGCACTTGAGTAGGAGATGTCTTGTGCTCTTGATTTACCACTACCAAATCCTTTTCTCATTAGGCTTCAGATTCTATAGTGTGATGAACTTTGGGGTTGGATGGTAGTTTAATTCGGGTTGCATTCATGGAGTTGATGATGGAAAGCTCGGATCTAATTATTCTTCTTGTTCTTACTCATAAGCAGGTCTAGGACTTGAAAATCTATGTGCTCTTCTAGATAGAGGACTTAATCTCATTCATTGGCTTCAAGTTGGAGTCGTGGGGTCCATTTGGCAAAAAAGGAAACAACTAAATGACAAAAATGCAAATAATTAGATCCAAAGAGGAGAAGTATGGTTATTGGAAAGAAAATGGTTGGAAAGAAGAGCTGAAAAGCTATACATTGGAGATATAAAAAAGTGAATATAGTTTCCAACCATAGTTATTCTTATTTGAGTTGCATAGAATGTTCACCATCAAAAAGGCATAGAATTTCCCCACTTGGAGTACAAATTGAATTGAAAGTTGGAGTACAGACTGGAAGAAACATGGAGTATAGACTGAAATCAACTTGATGATAGTGTAATACTCTGAGAATAGGAGACCTGAAGAGAAACACACCATGAGAAACACACAATTTCACACTCAATTTCCGATGCCCCAAAGGAGCACCTTCTCTTTATTATATAGACAAAGAGGATCTCCTCCAAGGAAGCTCCACCATAGGATTAGACACATAGATAGGTGACATGTCAGCAAGCTCCACCCTTGGATTACTTACTTGGATGGGTGACATGTTGGTCTTGGTCCTATCTGGTTGGTCAAACAAGCTTTGACCAAAGGGAATCTTTTAGAGAATCTTCTTGTAGGAATCTTAGAATCACGTGGGTGAGGTACCATTGGAAAGCTCTCAATGAGACAAACCAAAGAGGAGGGAAGGCTAGCCTCAAATTTTTAGGAGGGGGGAATCTACACATTTTTGAGGTCTAATTCATCCGTTTAGTCCTCCAAAATTGCCTTCAAAGATTCAAGGCATATTTTAGTTCCTACTCTATTAGTAGAAGTCCCTTTTTGGTGATATCTCTTTCTGATCTATTTAGTCTATCATGTGTAACATCCTTTCAAATGTTATCAGACCATTTCTCACCTTTAAATCATATGTCTAGCTAGTGGTTTTAAGGTTTTCAAGTATATTTTGGTTTTTGCCTTACTAGTAGAAGTACTCTTTTGGTGATACTTCTATTTGATATATTTTGACCATCATGTATATAATCATTCCAAATGTTACCAAACCAAATTTCACATCTTGATCATATGGCTAGCTCTTGGTATTACAAACCTCCCTCCTTTTAAGACGCAACATCCTTGTTGTGCAGTTGTTACTCAAACGCTTGCACCAACACCGGTGCATGTATCAAAGTGGCAGCGGGCTCCCAGGTTGCTTCATAGAGAGGGTAACCTTTCCACTATACTAGATAGTCCACCGGTGGCTTGCGAGTACCACATATGTGTTTTTGGTGAATACGCTCCACTTCATATTCCTCCGTGCCATCAATGAGTGGTGGACAAGGTCAAATGTCTTGTGTGGAATGACACTAGCCCGATCAAGGAGCATATCTGTGTAGTAGGGAAACATGGAACACAAGATAGATCTTCATGTGTGGTGGTAGCTTGAGGTGATAGGCTATAGTACCGACTTGATGAAGAATAGAAGAAGGCCCAATAAAACAAGGTCTGAGCTTACAAGTCCAACTAATATGAGGTTGGTTGTCTATAGCCACACCTGATCCCCAAAATTAAACTCTATGTGCTTACTATGTGCATCAACATACTACTTCTATTGATTTTGCACAATATGTAATTTGTGCTTAGCACTCTCCACACCTTATTGGATTCTAGTTACAAATGTGTTGACTGCATTGACCTTAGTAGCCACCAGACGGATCTTCATCAAACTAGAAGGTGTGAAGGGATGCTCACTATACATGAAGAAGAATGGAGTGACATGGGTGGATACATTTACCAAATTGTTGTAAGCAAATTCCACCAATGGGAGTAGGGTGTCCTACCTCTCTTGCTCCTCTAAGGTGAAGCTACGTAACATCTCTTCAATAGTGCAATTAGCCCACTCTATTTGTCCATCTATATGTGGGTGGTAAGCTGTGAACATGGCCAACTTGGTTTTGAAGAAACCAAAGAGTGTTTGCCAAAACAAATTGGTGAATTGAATGCCTCTATTGGTGATGAGTACTCGAGACAAGCCATGGTGAGAGAAGACTACATCTAAGTATAATTGAGCTAGTTGTGGAGTGGTCACATCCTTTGTGCTAGGGCATACATGAATCATTTTGCTGAGCTAGTCCACAAAGACCATGATGGAATCAAACCCTGAGGTGGTGTTGGGTAATTCATAGACAAGATCCATACTCACTTGTTCCCAACGTTGGGTAGGAGTGGGAAGAGGTTGAAGGAGCCTTGCAGGAGCTTGATTAGAAGCTTTATTCTATTGATAGAGTAGGCAACTACACACATAGTCTATCATGTTGTTGCTCATCTTGGGCCAATAGTAATGGTGTTGGACTGCATCCAAGGTCTTGTCCACTCCGACATGACCTACAATGGCCAAATCATGAAATTTTGCTAGAATGGTGGTGCATAATTTTGGGACATTTGGGATCCATAATTTGCCATCATGAAAGGTGAGTCCTTGGTTGCTAGTGATGCCTTTGGATGATTGCACTCCTACAATCTATGGATCAGTTTTTGTAATAGCCAGAATTTAGGGTTAATCTTAACTTCTACCACCAAGTTGTTTACCATCAGAATGCATCTGCAAGTTGCTTCTTACCTTCCACGTGGGTGATTGTCATGTTGAAGCATTTTTGCCACGACCCACCAAATTTGGCAACAAGATGGATCTTTCTGTGTCTTGAGGTAGACTAGAGGTTTGTGGTCTATCTCTACTACAAATGCCTTCTTGCCCAAATAGTGCTTCCAATGCTTGGTTGCAAGGAAGATAACTAGCTCTTCTTATTCTATGGTGTGGTAGTTGCACTCTATCAATAATAACTTTTGAGAGAAATATGCAATTGGATGCCATCCGTCATGCCACTCTTGTTGTAGGATTGCTCTTATTGCTATGTTTGATGCATCTATAGCCAACTTGATTAGATGTTTTGGGTCATAACATTTCAAGATTGGTGCATGTAGTAAGCCAATTTTCAATTCTTGAAAGGCCAAATTTTTTATAGTTTCCCAAGTCCACTTCTTCTCCTTTCCAAGTAGTGCCATTAAAGGCTGTGCAACCTTGGAAAAGTCCTTGACAAATTGATGATAGAATCCCATCAACCCCAAGAAGTTCTTGAATTGAGTTTGATCTTCTAGTGCACTCTATTTTTGAATGACTTCTATTTTTATCTATCAATATTGTGAGACCAAAAGGCATCATGAGATACTTGAAGTGGCCATACTTGGTTTGAAAGGCAGTTTTGTACACATCCTCCTTTGCAATTCAGATTTGATTGTAACTAATCCGCAAGTCTAGTTTGGTGAAGTGTCTTGCTCCATTGAGTTGATCAAACAAGGCATCCATGCAAGGTAAGGGTATTTTTTCTTCACTATTTCTTGATTGAGACCTTAATAGTCAATGCACATGTGCATTGTAACGTCCTTCTTCTTAGGAGCTCCAAATGGTGATACACTGGGTTGGATGAACCCTTTCTGCAACATATCCTCAATTTGATTCTTACACTCCTCCAACTTATGAGGTGATAGGCAATATGGGGCCTTACAAGGAGGCGTCTTCCTTGGGAGTGTCTCAATTTTATGATCTACTCTCCTTTTTGGTGGTAATCCTAAGGGTAGATCATCAAGAAAGACATCTTGAAACTCATTTACCACATCATTCAATTTCTTAGGAATTTGTCCATCAAGTTGTGAACTCTAGACTTCTCTTATTAGACCCATGAAACATCTATGGGTCTTACAGATAGCTATGTCCCTATGACAATAGGGACAATTCTTGCCAGTGTGATTTTTCTTTAGCCCCAATGATTGACCATTGGTTGATTCTCACTACTTTCTTCCTCCAATCTACCATACGGTTGTAATGCTCCATCCATAGCATGGCTAAGATTGCATCATAATGAGCTAATTGTATCTCTTGCCACTCAATTGCTTCTTGATATTCTCCTATAAAGTGTGTTACCCATCTAAGTAATGATTCAATCCTCTCTGTTTGCCCGTTAGATAACTCTACTTCTTCACTCTCATTGCTCTCTAGATCCATTCTCAATCTTATTGCAATAGAGCAAGACAAGAAATTCTCTATTGCTCCCGGATCTATTAATACTCCTACTTGATTGCCTTCTAGGATTTTATTCACTACAATCAATTTTTAGGTTACCTTTAGGTACCTTTGATTGCTCATCTTCTTCCCTCGCTATTTTGCTTCCTTATTGAGCTAGTAAGGCAGTAAGTTACATTTACTGGAAATCTTTGTTTTCTGAAGTGTTTTCTACCTCCTCTTCTTCAATGCGTCTCTCCATGTTGTTCAAAGATCACCTATATGAAGGCCGAGGGCTTCTAGGGAGATGAGCCCAATAGTTGGTAGATATATGCTTAATACGACCACAATTGTAACAATAGTGTTGTTCTCTTCAAGTTCCTTCTACTTGTGGGACTCCATCTCTCTATTCTCCTACCCATCCCTGTTCTCCTTGAAGCGGTCATGCTCCTTGGTCTCAAAACCAAAGGTTGCCCAGTTCCATCGGTATTGGTCCACCCATGTGTGGTATTTTTGCCTAATAATGTTGAGGTGGAACTACTCCTTCACCTCCACCCAATGCTCTTGATATTCTTTGTGCACAAGCAATGGCTTCAAATACCGTGCGAGGATTTTGTATAATGACTTCTTGGTGAATTCGCTCCTTCAACCCTCATTTGAAATTGTCAAGAGCCTTTGCTTGACCCATGTCACTCCTTCACCTCCACCTAATGCACTTGATATTCTTTGTGCACAAGCAATGGCTTCAAATGCCGTGCAAAGATTTTGTATAATGACTTCTTGGTGAATATGCTCCTTCAACCCTTGTTTGAACTCGTCAAGAGCCCCTGCTTGACCCATGTCAGTTATTGTGACTTGTATATCCAAAAATGCCTTTACATACTCTTGTACTCTGTTCTTTTGTTGCAATCCCCATAGTCGGATCCGGGCCATCTGCACAAAATCCATGGACTAGAAATTCTTCAACAATCCTTCTTGCATTGCTGTCCATGTGACATTCCTTCTCTCTGCCAACATGGATTGTTCCCAAGCATTGTACCATGTGAGGGTTTTATTGGTCAAGTACCCATATGCAAACACGCATGCAACATGCTCAATGATCTTGTTGAGAACAACCGGAAATGTTGATTCATTCTTGAGATCCAATTCTCCACTACTTCCATTGTACGCTGTTCCTTGTAAGGCTCAAAGTTGCAAGTCTTCTTCATCCGGAATAGTAATGTGGCTTCATCATTGATAGGGTTTGTAAGCACAAGTAGCTCTCTAAGTACTTCAATTGTAGGTATTGGGTTGTGAGACTGCTCTTCTTCTTGCATTGCTTGATCATTCCTAAGGGTCTTCACTTGACTTTGTAACGCCTCCATGGTCATCTTAATCTCTCAAAATTTGTTCAACATCCCCTACATTCTTTACACCAACTCTTGCAACTACGGATCCATGGTTCTTGTAACACTCAATTGCTATTTTCTACTTCAATAAAGAGTTAATATGATCACTCTGGAAGGCGCATAAACAATCGGAACTACCATTGGGACCTCAAAAGCTACCACTTGTTGATAATATTCCTCACCAAAATGCCTGACCACAAAATCTCTAAATATTACATTTGGTCTCACTACATAACAAATTTCTACTTGAGTGTCAAAAGGGAAAGGATTTCGGACATTCAAATCCATCACAACAAAATGTAGATTGTCAAATCTCACTCTCTATCACTATAGGCAGAATCACTGGGTTTGGCAAATTCATCACTATATCCATGAGCTCTGCTCCAAAGTGAAAAACCAACTACACTTGCTCATGCTAAATGTACATAATCTTGATGTGGAATGGATTCAAGAATAGAAAGCAAGGTGTTGAATATTGTCCTCCCGGAGCCTCCATTCCATCCTCCCTCTAGCACTCCTAATCTACCAATTACACCAAGATGTCTCTCCTCAAAATTACTCAGTCTTAGTAGCCCATGTTCTTCCAAGAGGGGTGATCCACTCTCTTGGATGACAACATCTGCTCTGATACCATTATAATACTCCGAGGATAGGAGACCTAAAGAGAAACACACCATGAGAAACACACAATTTTACACTCAAACCTCCAATGCCACAAAGGAGCACCTTCTCTTTATCATATAGACAAAGAGGATCTCCTCCAAGGAAGCTCCACCAGAGGGCTAGGCACATAGATAGGTGACATGTCAGCAAGCTCCACCATTAAAATTACTTACTTGGATGGGTGACATGTCGGTCCTGGTCCTATCTGGTAGGTCAAACAAGCTTTGACCAAAGAGAATCTTTTAGGGAATCTTCTTGTAGGAATCTCAGAATCACATGGGTGAGGTACCATTGGAAAGCTCTCAATAAGACAAACCAAAGAGGAGTGAAGGTTAGCCTTTCCACTTTGGGAGGGGAGAATGTTTCCATTTTCGAGGCCTAATTCATCCATTTAGACCTCCAAAATTACCTTTAAAGATTTAAGGCATATTTAGGTTCCTACTCTATTAGTAGAAGTCCCTTTTTGTGATATCTCTTTCTGATCTATTCAGTCCATCATGTGTAACATCCTTGCACATGTTACAAAACCAATTCTCACCTTTAAATCATATGTCTAGCTATTGGTTTTAAGGTTTTCAAGTCTATTTTGGTTTTTGCCTTATTATTAGAAGTACTCTTTTGGTGATATTTCTATTTGATATATTTTGACCATCATGTATAAAATCATTCCAAATGTTACCAAACCAAATTTCACATCTTGATCATATGGCTAGTTCTTGGTATTACAGATAGTGCAAGAGGCTTTGATGTTGATTTCCACCAAAAGCATGGAGAGTTATTGTTGAATTCTTGTGGTTGGGTCTTCTTTATGCTTGCATGCTTGTTTGTATACCCAAGTGGCTTGGATTGGTGTGCAAGCATTGCATTTAGGTTCTTTCTTTCTAGGAGTGATGTGTATTTCTCCTTGGTAATGTCGGAAGTGATGAATTGTAGATTAGGAATGCATGTTATGATGATAGGTTAGGTTGCTTGTTACTCCCCCTACTCGGTAGAAGGAATACTAGAAACAAGAGTATAGGGATCCAATGGTTGGGTAACATGCATGCTAAAACTAGTAATGATAGATTAACATACAACCTTTGATCATAAGCTCCACAACTAAGCACCTTGTGTATTCCAAGATAAAGAAAGGTAAAGTGCAATAACTTGGATTCAACACAATAATGGCTAGTTTATATTATATATATGTATAGAATGAGTTGAACATCATTGTGATGAAGGCCATTGTAGTTGAATATCATTGTGATGTAAGATCATTAGAGTCAAAAACCATCATGGTGGAAGACCAATGTAGTCCAACATCATTGTAGTGGGAGACCATCAAAGTTGAATATCATCATGGTGTGACACCATGTACCTGATCAATTGTATAGAATTTTGGGTATGTTAATTTTTGTGTATAGTAAGACAATTTTGACAATGATAAGTCTCCAAGATCATACTCATGTTGAGGTAGAATGACATGTCAAATAGAGTGTAGAATAGGAGCATCACTATGTAGGCCATGCTTGTACATATCTTGCTTAAGGAAGATAAGGTAGTTACATTAAGGTTAGTATTGATAGGAGTAGAGTTGATCAAGGGATTGAAGTAGTACCTAGCCATTGGATTCACCTCATTGTTGTTTAGAAGAGAGTAAAAGGGACAAACCCCAAAGTAATATAAGTTCAGATCTTAATCTTTTTGTCCAGTTTTATGTATGCTCAATCTATGTATCTTTGATTGCATGAATTAGGTTCTATAATTGAAGTAGATGCATGAGGACCTCCAATAGAGCATCAATGTTAGTGTTATGTATGTTTTGTGATGGCTTGATCAAGTAGTGGTGAGAAAATCAAAGTAGGAATGCAGGTATTGTAGTGCGGAGTGCATTCATGCCTGATTAGGAGTATCATGAAGTACCATGTATAATGATAAGTTTAGCATATCACAAAATTGGAATGTCATTGGGAGTGATGCTTTCAAGGAAGGATTGAAAGTCATCACAAGAGTAGTATTATGCAAACCATAGGTAATTGTGAGGTAAAGACCTTCAAGGCTGCTTGTCACGCCATTTTTAGCGATGCACTTAGATTGCTTGGACTCTGGGTAGCATTGTTGGTAGTTAAAGGTATTTTGGTAGTTATTCATAGACTACTTGTTGATGGTCAGATTTCCTATTTGGGGTCCTGATTATATGGTGGGGCCCATCGTCACTTGCACCATTTGCACCATTGGGTGTGCCGTCACCATGACTGTTATGATTGGAGATCTAGGTCAAAATCAGAGGTATACCCTGGAAGTGCAACTCCAAAAGCTTGCTTCTCTGATGTTTAGCCTTTGAGTTCTTGGCTAGAGTGGATAGAAATCCAAGGAGTGCCACCTAGGGTCTTTTAGCTAGAGTGGATGTGGCTTGATTGTAATTAGTGCTTAGATGTTGGCAGATTATTGAGTGACAAGCAAGCATAGTGTGTGGGAAATGAATAGAGGAGCATCATTTGTATGTGGAAGAATTACACTTGACCAAAGATGCCATGCAGATACCTTTGCATATGCAGATGGCAAGTGCATACTTGCTCCTTGATGATTGAATTACTAAGGAATGACCATGGATCTGGACTATAAAATGAGGAGTTTGGCCAATAGTAACACTTTTTGTAGATTTATTTGCCTATATTGTTGAGTGCCTATACTTCACCTAAAACTATGAGAGCACAATTAGCATTTTTTTAGTGAGGTAGCACTTTGAGTGATTCTCAACACTCCGAGTGATGTAGAGTACTCAGAGTAGACCAATTGCTGCTTCTCCTTTCTTTTATTGTCAAGAAATATGATGTACCCCAAGAAAATACAAAAATATTCTAGAGTGCATCCATAGGTCTCATATAGGTAAAAAATAGGCTACTCACTATAGGACTATAGTGATCTAGAGCAAACGTTTGGGATTCTTGCTCTAGAAGTGAGAAATGACAAACTTTACCATGATTCATGAGATGAGAGGAAAGAAGGAGAAGAGGTTAGGAGGAATGAGAGGAAAAACCTACAATTGGAGAAAGGACCATTGGCAAATGGTACTTGGCCTATATCTTGGAGTTTTAGGAGCAATAACCTTAAACTCAAAACTTGTACACAAGGAGTTGACAATCAAGATCAAGGCTACTTTCAATGATAAGAGGTCTAAGAAAAATGGGTGGAGGGTAGCCCATCACAAAGACCCTACACAAAGAGCTAGAGTGGAGCCAATTATGAAACTCTTCAAACCTAAATGAACCACCAACCTGACAAATGTCCAAGTAGTCTTCTTTGATTACATTTACTCAAGAAAGCTTGTAGATTGGGCATAAATGTTTGAGCAACAAGCCAACATCTTGCACCAAGAATTTGAGGAGGACAAGAGTGCTACCTACCTTTCTCCCTTTTATATCCATTATTACACAAGAGCCAACTTCCTCACCAAAGAAGAAAGGAAGAGGTTCCTTACCCACTTATATCATACAAGTTATTTTGATGACCAACCTGAATGACCAATGTTGATCACTAAGCATAAAGTAGCTGAAGCTAAATTTTCAAGAATAAGCCTATTTATGCTTATGGATGAAGAGTTTGCAATGCCAAAGGCTGCTAAGAAGAAGAATATCACCCCAAAGAAGCAATCTTCCTTGGCCAAGAGCCAAGGGCCAACACTCAAATTGTGGATGTATCTCCTTTAGAAGGAGAATTAAAGGATATTAAAGTAGATGAAGATGAGGAAGAAGAACAAGGGTCTTTTACTCTACAAGCATCATCTTCAACATCAGCTAAGGAAGAAGAAGAAACTTGGGAGGATGCCCAATTTGTCCCAAATTTGTAGGACCAAGACATGGAAAGTCTACTACTAAAGAAGAAGAAGATGTGATGGAAGACTCTATAGTACCCGAGGAGGCACCATTGAGTTCCATTGAAGAAGAAGAACCTACAGAAGAATTTCAAGTCAAGTTGAGTGCTCAAATGCCCAAGAACTTTGGCTTGAAGTCCAAGGTGAAGCCAAAGTCCTACAACCAAATGAAGACTAAATTACAGATCATGCCAATGAAGATTATGTTGACATTGATGTTGATATACCAGATCCTACATCAAGAGAGAAGACATCACTTGGAATAAATTTCACTCCTTCAATGCCAATGTTAGTGTAAGCAAGAGCTAAATTTGTCATATGATCAATGGGAAGAGCATTGCAATTGATGGAGGTGATGTTGTCCAAATACCAAGTTGAGTGCCTTTGTAGATTACACCACACTAGTCCAAAACATGCACAAAAAATTCTACATTCAAAGATCCAAAGAAGACCTAGTCAAGAAGGAAGCAAAAAAGGCCAAAGACTTGTACAAGGAAGAAGCAAATAGGTGCCTTGTTGCAAGAGAACCAAGAACTCAAGAAAAAGGAGTGCCACCTTGGTGAACAAGCATGACCACCAAGTGAAGAAGAATTAGAAAGTACAAGATGAGTTGATGATACTTAAATTGAGAACAAATAATAGAAAAAGGAAGCCAAAGACCAATTCCATGACAAGTGCCATGAGTTGGAGAGCATTTAGAGTGAATTAAAGGAAGACCATGATTGGGTCATCACCTTAGAGTTGCAAATGTAGGAATATCAACAAGAGATGGCATTGCAATTAGATTGCCTAAGGAATTAGAAGAAGAGAGAGTTAAGCAAGTAGAGAGTGCCTGCTTACAAGACCAATAGAATGCAAAGTGCGATGCTTGGAGAAAAGAGATGAAATAGGATTGGCCTTAGGTAAGTCATTAGATAGAAGAGGCAAAAAACTTCTTTGTGGAGAAGTTGAAAGGAGGACAACTTTGAGCATTACAAACAAGGCATCACAAGCTCAAGTTCAAGGTGGAGAGGTTGGAGAATCAAGTCTACAAAGAAGAGAGAATGAACCTAGTATCCTTGTGGTTAAGAGAAAATATCGACAAGAAGTTCACACAAACTTGCCAAACCTACTTGTTAGAAATAGCTAGGTACCAAGCTTAGACAAAGCAATTAATTAGTTATCTAAGAGGCAAATATAGTCCAACATTCCCAAAAGTCCATGCCAAAGGCACTAAGGAGAGCCCTTGGAAATGTATAGGACTTTGGTGTTGTAGGTCCAAATATTTTAGGATAAAATTAGATTAGGGTGGAAGACTTGGCACCTTTTTTGACACGTGTTAGGTGCATAATCAATCTACAAATGATTAGGATAAGATAGGATTAGGGTATTAAGCAAGTGATGTATAGTATAGATTAGGATTTTTAGGAGATCCACTTAGGCTTGTGATCACTTTGGCTCAGAGCTAGAAATATTACTTAAGGATAGAACCAAAGGCATTTGTGTTTTTTCTCCATAAGTTGATTACAAGTAAAGAGAACTCTAAATTCTTTGCAAGTTTGGTGTCTTCCATTTTATGGTTGTCAATGTCTAAGCAAGAGTAGAGGTGAGGAAATTTTTCAATAAGGTCTCAAGTGCTCAATACCAAGCAAATACTTGTCATTGATCAAGGTGTGCACTGAAGGAGCAAATTTGTGCAAGGAGTGGATTGGGAAGCTCACCGTATGGGCAATACTACGGAATTGAAAACCTTAGACATTCAGCCAACATGAAGTGAATCCCGCAAGTTGTGCCTTCTGGGAAGGGTGAAATACACTTGTAGTGATGTCAACTTTGGAATAGAGTGGCACTTGAAGTCAAGCAATCCATCAACTTCAAGGGTATCGCGATTAGAACTTAGAGTGAAGTGATTCTTTTGTTTTCTTTTTGCTATAGTGCATCACAATGGACGACACTACACTCTTTTGGGCTTGGTTCCTACCCAAGAGGCTAAACAAGAAATAATAAATAAACTGTGACGTGGAGACACTTTGCTTCATTCTTAGTCATTTCCAATCTTTATCCTTGTGTGAACAACTTGTTCTTATTGATTATATTATAAGTCCGACAACATTGGGCTATCATGTGTGGCTTCTAGAAGAAAATTTCCGTGGAACCTTCTTGGGAACCTTTTACCAACGAATGTAGTCCTTTGTCCCCAAATTACCTACGAGGTATTGTGGCATTTCATCTTTGTCTACGTAGGTGTAGCAGTTTCAATATCATCTTTCAATAGCGGTTTCAATGTAGTCTTTGTCTACCTAGATGCTACCTACTAGAATAAAAGTTTTCCGTACAAACTAGATTGCATATGTGTTGTTTGATTGTATGGTTTAGAGGTCTCACGTAGGGTTAACTTTGCTAGGGAAATGGTAATGACCATGGGAGAATAATTTTACCAAAAGAGATAGAAAAGACTACATTGATAATCGCTTTCAACAACTTCACTATGATAATTTGAAAAAGGATTTAAACTAGATAAGTCGGGGTACCCTGAAGTGTATCTCTCTAGACATGATCAAAATATACTTGTAAGTACGTATGAAGTACCTGCCACGTCGTGGGATAATTTTGTAGGGACTCATGTGTAGCCTCGTACTGTCAGTTGTCAGCAAATTGATCGGGCCAAGACGCTGCTGCAATTCACTGCAATTATTGGTCGGGAGGAGCTGTTGCTAGTAAAACTTGTGGATCCCTCATTCGAAGGAGGGATGGACCACAGTTGAGAATTGGCCTTCTCTGGCCATTAGGACACACCATCCTCATGGATCTCTCTGGTTCCTGGAGTTGAAGCTTCTTTCCCCCATGAGATGACTTATCGTTATCTGTCTAAACCAACAGCAGTCTGTTGCCTGATTTACTGATGTTTTACTGAGCTGCCTACCTATTACTGCGCTATCACCAAGTTGTGACCGGGCCTGGCCCTCTTCGCCGCGTTGTCTTTCTGCAGCGGTTTCAGTTTGTTCCTGACGTTATCGAGTCCAAAAAAGATGACGATGACTGATCGTAAGAAGGTTAGACCCTTCTCAGCTCCAATTGAAATTGAAACATGATGTTGGACTTGTTTGCTCGAGATTCACCAACACACTTTGCGATCGAAAGTATCACACTTTCTGTTGAAACATTCACCATATCACCTAATGTCGATATCTGTCAGAGTTGCTTGATTCTTGAACACTCTGGCGATATGGTGAATGTTTAAATTTAGATTGACTAACTCAGGAGCTCATCGTGAGATATAACGTTAGAAGTGGATTGTAACAGATTGAGTTCTCGTCTATGTAGGTCAACGATTCCGTGCACCTCGAGGTGCATCGAACTCCTGGGAAGTGGGATCATGAGTTAATATTGTTCCACGGCCTCTGCTTTTCCGAGCACGACGAGGTGGAGAGGTAGAAGACAGCGTGGGGGCTCGAAGGTGGAAGCGGGTGGTTAAGCAATTTCTTTTCAAAATAAAGGACGAGTTCTGTCCATGTCTTACAATTCCTGTGCTCAGAGATCGGACAAAAGTTGATGGACTTCAATAGCATAGGGAGAACACTTGTGCAGGACATAATCTATTTGGCCAAATCAGGTCAGCAAGGGTAGGATACTGCTTGGGGGTCTGGTAATCAAAAAGCTTTGCACGGAAGCTGGAAGGCAATTCGATCTGGCCATTGGGACCTTTTCACGATCTGTGTACATGATAGCTCCAAAACAACTCCAGCGGGGAATGCCATTTATGATCGTCGACCGCGAGCAATGTTTCCAGGGGTCCCTCGTCGCATCTGGTCTTATAAACGGAGATAACGAACTTTGACGATTTAGCTCCAGATGTCCTCAAGAACATCTCTGTAAGCTGTATTTCAAGAGCGAGTTCCCAACCCTCAGGAACAACTCGCAAAGAAACGGAGATAACAAACTTTGACGATTTAGCTCCAGATGACCTCAAGAACATCTCTGTAAGCTGTATTTCAAGAGCGAGTTCCCAACGCTGAGGAACAACTGGCAAACAGAGTAATCCCAAGTTGCGGAGGCACCACGAAACCAGGAAATGTCTCGATTATTGCCACCTGTTGGTGGAAAGAATCGAATATTGCCGTTCCATCTACGGCTAAACGTGGCAGCATCTTAACTGGGAAGGTACGTACAGAACACATGTTCTCCGAGGGGTGGCAAGTTCCAAGGATGGTCGGTTTTTACCAGGAGATTCCGGGTCGGGAATTCAGCGGTTAATTACGTCGAATATCGTGTAAATTTGTATTTGCGTAACTGCGTAATACTTTTTAAGGGAAAAGGCGACCACGTAGGAAAAACGAAGGATGGGAAGGGTTTTACCTTTACCTTAGGTAAGGGTTAATAGGTCAATTGAGGAGCCTCTGTTTAGAACAATCTTAGTTCCCATCTTCTTGAGACGCCTGGAACATGATTTCAGTTCGAGACGTGCTCCAAGGAAATCGAGCATACCGACCGATGGGTGTGCTAATGTCACTTTTAAAGCTACGTCGAACCAAGGACCATCAATGGGGAAGCTACAGACAACTGTGACCGGCAATGAGGACACAAAGTCAGTGGCGCACCAGAATTGGAAGTTTCGTTCACGATATACAGAAGCTATTCGACGTCACCAGTATTTTACTCAGAGATTTTAAGCCATAATCCTTTGAAGGAAACGAATCCCGAAGAGCTGGAATTCCCAGACGTGCGGAACAGGATGCTCAGGTTGATCAATTTATGATTATCCCTGGTGACAGTGGACACTAACAAGCCAAATCTGTGTTTGAGCCTATTACGTAAGGATTAGTCCGTGGTCCTTGCCCGTGTTGCATAGCTTTCGAAGATGGCTCAAAGGTTAGCACAACTTGACATATGCCTCAGATAGTCAATTCGTGCAGGCAATTTTGAAATTCCAGTGTCCTGCATTTAGTATCTTCACATCATACTTAATGCCGCAGTTTTGACCACAGGAAAGAGGGACTGCCGTCTTGGCAATGACTTTCGACCTTCACAAAGTTCTCGCTGTCGCAACAAATGAGATTGAACAAAAGAATCCATCAAAGCGCATTCGTCCTACAGTGTAGCGGCCTTAAGGCTATCGATGTAGCCGTGGTGTTATTCCTCGATCGCTAGAACAGAGCTTCTGCAGTCTTAAACAGCATGACCTGTTCTCAAGCTAGCAAAAGCGAATTCTTCAGCAAAAGCTGGTGTGAGAACTCGATCTGTGCCACATTCACAGTCTCCACCCTGGACACGATATACTCCGCCCTTTCTACCCGACTACCCCCGTAACGATATACTTTGCTCAAAGACATTATCTTTGATGTGTTTGAGCTCCAGAATATTTCAACGCAGTAACTACTCGTGGTGTCGATGTTCTGTGTTTTCAGCGTTTTCAATTAACAAGAAGGATTTCTTCATGCTTTATTTCTAATTGCGCAGTAACTACCCGTGGTGTCGATGTTCTGTATTTTCAGCGTTTTCAATTAACAAGAAGGATTTCTTCATGCTTTATTTCTAATTGAGCCCATAGAACCGAAGCACATTGATTTTTTCTATTTCACCATTCTTAAGTGGGACATTTATGAGTATCTGTGTCAAATACCCGACTTGGCAACCAATTGACACAACGCAACAGACGCAGGATAAGACCACAAGGTGATATTATGGTGGCCTAACAAAGGAAAATATCTTTTGATGCCAATCTGCAAGCCCTACAGAACAAGCAGTTAGTTTTTTCGAGTTTTCCTAACGCTGTGCAGCTACCCTATTTGACTTACTACTCGTACAAGCACCCCTCACATACAGACAACGAGCATATTTCTGCTCCTCCCAAGCGGCTTCAAATAGGCAACGAATTCCAGTTACACCTTAAGCTTCGCTTCGGCACCTTAAGCTGGAATTTCTTCAACGTGTGACAACTTTCTTGGTCTGAAATTTCAAATTTTACTCCGAATCAGCTATGCTAACTCGTGTCCTTCGTGCTAAAGAAGTCATAAAGTTCTGAGGGCCGAATTATGCCGAAATCAGTCGAAATTGCGGAAATTCTCCGGGGATAAGTCTTCTTCATGATTGCCTGCAACATCTTCACAGTGCCGTTCTAGTGTAGATTCACGCTCTAGGCTACCGGTAGAACGCCATCCTTACATCAGTGGATTACTGTTAAAGATTCTCGTAATGCACTCCCCAGCATAAGCCTATGCGTAATCATCGCCGGTAAGTCCGGCATAGAGGCACCAGATCGAATCTAGTCTAGTGTATGTGAAACCTCCTTGACATTCCGTTCTTTACACCGAAAGTTGGAATCTTCCTTCACCAGGGACGCCAAGACATCCTTCTCTTAAGAGGGTTTTCATTAACAGGTTTCTGTCCATCCTGTTCCAACTTTTCGGCATCAGGTTCCAACTTTCTTCTTTCAGCTCCAGGACTCTGTCGCGCTTCACCACAATATCTTGTTCTTCAAATTGGCCTCGTTTTTCAACTCATCCTCCAGGCTTTTCTCCTCCTTTTCCAACTTTACTTGATGCAACTTTACTTGGTGCTTTCCTCCGTGGTTTTTGTAGCTCTTCGGCCCTTCCTGAACATCCTTTCCTACTTTCTCGAAAATATCCTGCATATCTGTAGCTAAATACTGCAAACTCAGTTGACGAATCATCTCCATCAAACAAAGCGTCCCCTTGTGGTCCCTGCCCTCATCTCTCCATAAGTTTGTTTCCAGTTGCGTAGAGTACATTAGTAAAAAGCCGTCACAACCAAAGCTAATCGGATCCCCACCCTATCTGGTTCTTATCGGCTTGTTTCCAATTTTATTGAACTAGGATTCCTGGTCCAGCTTGATGCGGCAAGCATTTATCACAAACACTTTCGGTTTTCAGAGAGTTTCTTGCAGGCAGCGATAGCCTCCAGGATGTGCCTTCAACATCTCGAAATATAAAATTTACTCCTTAGGCAACTGGAAGCTCCTACCGTTCCGCACCTTGTGTTCCACCAGAAACTCCTTCACGATTCTACTCTTCCGCGGATTTTGCTTCTTGAGAAACTCCAACGCGCGCATTCAACATACAAACGATTTTGTTCTTGCACACTCGTGGCCGTAAAACGCGACCGGTGACCTCCGTTACTTGCTCCGTTGCCGTTTGTAGATCGGCGAAACCAGTTTCCTCAACTTTTGTGCCCTGCATAGAAACGGCGAACCAGCTTGAATACGACAAAGAACAAACAGTTTAAACTGCGAACTGTCTAGATGAAATCAAATGCGCATGAACTTGTCGCTATAATAACTCGAATTGCGTGAATTTCAGTTCATTTCATTAGCTCGGGTATTTCTCTTTTTTTAGATTCACAATAACTTGGTTTCATTGCATGTCATGTGTCAGGACATGTATCTTTCCCAAAATGAAAATGAATCAGGAAGATCCTTGTAAAGAAAGGCCACCGTGTAAGACAAACGAAAGATGGGAAGACCCCATCAAGGTAGGGAAGAGAGAGAAAGAAAAGGTAACATGGGGCTAAGTCCCAATAGAGTCTATATGAGAAATCTGCCCTACTGCACCTAAGATATCCCAGCTATGCAAGTCGTACGGTCTACACACAACTGGAGTATCCGAATAAACATCACCTGATGTGATTGCTCTCCTATGGATTGCACCAGCCACTGCACTCTGTAGAGTAATGGACACCCGCTGTCTAAAATATGCTACACAGTATGAGAGTGAGAGTGGTACCCCTTGACGCCTAACATGATAAGCTCTCGCGCACTCCTTGACAAATGTGTCAAATGCCTTGTTCATCGCTCCATATAACTCCAAGGCTAGAGGAACAAAGAGGTGACCTCGCTGCATACCCCTATACTTGGAGACCTTACGACCTGCGGTTGCACTCGCCGCCCATCCAGGGGGATGGGTAATCACTCCCTCCGAAACTATATCTCGTGTAGGGTCCGTAACCACGACATCCGCTACTGTCACCTAATTCTCTCGGACCAAGTATAAGTTTGCCATGACATGTGTCGTCTGCAAGGCATATGAACGCTCCGTCCAAGCCAAGTATCCACTTGCAAACACTATGTCTCTAATGACATCATGGGTAGCTATCCTCTGTCCTCCAAAAGGACACCGTGTCATGTGGACCGCTGTTGCATCTAGTGTAGAACCACATTCACAAGTGAGAAATGAAGATGTAGATTTCTCTACCGCGATGAAACCTCATCACTGTAGAGAAAGTAGCTAATGTGAGTCAGAAAGCCCTAATGCTTGGTTGAGCTAGGATCCAAGAGCATGCACCCTTGCCGGAGCAAGAGCATAGACGTGCTCTAGTAACCTGAGGAATGGACGAGTCTACCAAAGAAGAATGTAAAGAAGAATTTTTGAAAGAAGTGAGTAACCTATTCAAATATCAGTACTTTCTGATATTTGAATCCACTACACTTATCAAGAATGCAATGTATGACATATTAAAATTTTGCATTCTTTTTTGTTTCGATGAACCAGATCTCATATTCTAATCGATCATAGTTGAAACGTATCTAACTTGTCTTTTGGGAAGGTGCTCGTCAAAAGCCCAAAAACTCTGTAAAGCACTCCGGTTGAACTCATCAATGCAATTTTCTACAAAGAAATCACAATATGATTCGCTGGTCAGTTTTGCATAATAACCGGCCGCACGGAAACCAGACTTACGTCCGTTGTATTGAAAGAAGTTGGATGCTTGCGTCACCAGGAACGCCAGGACAACCGTTTCTTGAGAGTTTCCTCAATATCAGGAACTTGTCCATCCCGGTTCAAGTCTTTCATGTCGTTTTCCAACTTTGCATTTGCTCGTTCTAGTCTTTGATGCCGTTTTCCAACTTTGGAATTTGCTCGTCCCGTTTCTTGACTTTCTTCCCTCTCCGCTCCTCGAGCTCCTCCTTGAGGTGTTCTTCTTCCAACTTCTTCCCTCCGGCTCTTGCTTTAACTTCGGTTTCGACATACATGAATATCTCCTGCACATCTGTAGTCTGACCCTTCCAACCATCTTCACTCCTTTTCTTTCCTTTTCCAAGTCTTCTTGGGGCCTTTTGGCCTCTGCTTGAACTTCAATTCCAACTTTCTTGCATATATCCTGCACATCTGTAGTCTGATACTCCCAAGCAAGTTGACCCACCATCTCCATCAGACAAAGAGTCCCGCTCTCAATCCCCGTTGTCTCCAGGACTTTGCGTTTAGTTCCGCAGAGTAAGTAAACAGTGTCACGACCAAAGCTAAGTGGATCGCACCCTATCGGGTTTCCACTGTCGTTTTCGTTATATTCTACTAGGATCTGGTCCCAGCTTGGTACGGCAAGCGTTGATCACTATCGCCTTCGGTTTCCCGACCAGTGTCTTACATGCAGCGATAGGCTCCGAATACCTAAGACAACGGGGAGGAACTCCTTTGGTTTGTCGTTAACGAAATGAAATATGAAATGCACTCCAAAAAAAAGGCGACCGCGTAGGAAAAATGAAGGATGGGAAGACCCCATCAAGCCGTACAAGGGAGAGACAAAAAAGGTAACATGGGGCTAAGCCCCAATAGAGTCTGTATGAGAAATCTGCCCTACCGCACCTAAGATATCCGAGCTATGCAAGTCGTACGGTCTACACACAACTGGAGCATCCGAAGAAACATCACCTAATGTGATTGCTCTCCTATGGATTGCACCAGCCATTGCCCTCTGTAGAGCAATGGATACACGCTGTCTAAAGTAAGCTACAAAGTATGAGAGTGAGAGTGGTACCCCCTGCCGCCTAACATGATAAGCCCTCGCGCACTCCCTGACAAATGTGTCAAATGCCGTGTCCATCGCTCCATATAACTCCAAGGCTAGAGGAACAAAGAGGTGACCTCGCTGCATGCCCCTGTACTTGGAGACCTTGCGACCTGCTGCTGCACTCGCCGCCCATCCAGGGGGATGGGTAATCACTCCCTCCGAAATTGTATCTCGCGTAGGGTCCGTCACCACGACATCCGCTACTGTCACCTGATCATCTCGGACCAAGTATAAGTCTGCCCTGACACGTGTCGTCTGCAACGCATACGAACGCTCCCTCCAAGCCAAGTATCCACTCTCTCGTGCCATAGCAAACACTATGTCTCTAATGGCATCATGGGTAGCTATCCTCTGTCCTCCAAAAGGACACCGTGTCATGTGGACCGCGGCTGCATCTAGTGTAGAACCACACTCACAAGTGAGTAGTGAAGATGCAGATGGGTGGACCAAACCTAGGCGAAACCTCATCGCTGTAGAGAAAGTAGCCGGTGCGAGTCGGAAAGCCCTAATGCATGGTCGAGCTAGGATCCACGAGCCTGCACCCTTGCCGGAGCAAGAGCGTAGACGTGCTCTAGTAGCCTGAGGAATGGACGAGTCAACTAAGAGAGAATGTAGCGTATGCTCACACTGTCGCTCCATCAAGGAAGACTGTAGACCTCTAGTCCAATCTGACGATAGTGAAGCAAACGGTGGAAAACCCTCTCGTGCTCGTGAAGATAGACTATCTCTCGTCTGCCGCAATAACACCTGGAGAGAAAAGGATCCTCCCTCCACCTCTGTCACATAAGTCTCCAAAACCGGCCTATCAGCAACCACAAAACGAGATGCAAGTAGGGGTGCCGAGAGAGCTCAACTACCCAAAAACGCTATAGGTGCCATCTCCTCCATAGAAAGCAAGCCAACCCCACCACATGAGATCGGTAGAGCCGTCTGTCTACGTGCCAAATCCCCTGTCACACACTCAAAAGTCCATGGTCCAATAATATCACCAAAGACTCCCATAATCCTCTTATCAAAAGCTCTCAGACGTGATAGGAAGGACGATGAGGGGGGAACTGTACGGATGAGGTAGGATGGTCGACGAGCAATACTGGAAGAGAGTATACCAAATGCCACCTGCGGATCTCCTAGTAATGGAAGGTCATCCACATGGAGAACATCCTCTGCAAGAGCAGCGTCCAAGAAGAGTGTGACAAAATCCTCCGATCCTACTGGCACTCCAAGAACACGAAGTCCCTCTGTGGATGTGATACACCCCTCTGGAAGCTCAAGGTGGGGAGGGATACCTAAAGGGGACCATGCCCTACACTTTGACACCTTGACTCTCAAGCCTACTAGATGTAGCTCGGTAGTCAAGTAGTCAAAGGCCTGCCTAATCTGATCTACAGGGCCTACGATGTGTGTATCATCTGCCAAGGATGGAAATACACAACCTGGCATGGCCAAAGTAGTAGACAGGAGAGCTCTAAAGTGAGCCATGGCAAATAAGGGCCCCCCCAAAGGATCTCCCTGACGTGTACCAACAGTTGACTCCAAGACGGTGACTCCCTCCTGTGAACCACCATGCTGGTAGTAAAGGGAAGCAGGAGAGCCATAAAAAGACCGCACAAAAGGAATGAGACTCGCCAAGGATCCACCAGCCTCCCTAAGCTCTCTAAAGATGGATGCACGTGAGACGCTATTAAAAGCGTTCTCAACGTCCACCTGTAGGACGACCCACTCCGGATGGATATCTAGGAGTGCTCTAATGCCTAGAGATATAGCCTCACATCCTCCAGGTGTAGCTACTCCAAACTGATGTGGACTAAGGTGCTGTCGAAAGTGAGAACGATGCTGAAGGACAATGGTACGACTGACCAAACGCAAAAAGATCTCTCCAATAGCAATTGGTCTAATGCCTCCCGTGTCCTTCTCGATCGCGAGAAGTCGACTAGCACCTAAGACCCGACTAACAGACATAGGAATATCTCCTCTCGCTACTGCTGCAGCCACCTGAAACAACTCGGTAAAACCACTAGAAGGATCATCTGCCTGGAAGCAATCTCTAAGGTGCTCATAAACCATCCCTGACAAGCCTCTTGAGGAAAGGCGAGGGGCAGTGCACAATGCTTGTGCAAATAGCGACCTATCAAGACATAAAGGCTGCTCAGGCTGATAATCTAAGACCTCTAGTGGTAGTCCCTCTACTGCTATAGGATGCAATGAGCGTAGGGAAGAGATGGTCTCATCAGTAGGACTCGCTATAGACAGAGGGTGTAGCGCTCATGCTGCTCTACTAAACTCTCCCGCCTGACCCAATGTCCTACATCGTCGTAATCGAGTGGAATCTATGGTATCCTGTGGCGATGTCTGTCTCCTAAATCATGTAGCCCTAACAGACTCCTCCTGAAGGGCTGCCCAATCCCCCGCTCGGAATCGACGAAATCTAGCCGCCACCTCTCTATGCCCCGCACGTCCCTCTCTAGCATAACGAAGACACCATCGAGGGAGTAGGAGGAATAGGAACCACGCTAACTCGTCCAAGGGATCACGTGCCAAACGATCCAGTGGTAGGCGAAAAGCCTGTCTAGCCTCATCATGGAGTGTGCGGGGTAGCCTATGGAATAGACGTGGACATGGAAAACTAGTCTCAAATAACCCCAAAATGCAACCCGCTTGAGAAGCTAACCACTCCCACGACTCGATCGGTATCCCTGGAACGATCAACGAAGGTATAGAAGAAGCGTGCGTAATCCCGAGTGTCACTGCTGTCGATGTGGTCGCTCGTCTCACATGGGCATCCCAAGTGGTCCAATCATAGTCCTTGTGCATCCTTCCCACATGGGTCTTTACCCCTTGCGAGGTAAAGCGTCGGTGACACACCGGGCATGGTGTATCCCGACCCGCTCTAGGCGACCCCACATGGGAAGGTGTAGCCATGGCTAGCACAAGAATAATGATAGTAACACATGATACTCCTCTCCATATCTCCCCATATCTGCAAAACCACAACCCCTCACATCCCAACTCACATAAGAAAACAATCTCTCTCACAACCCTAAAATCTATAAACTTTTATAACTTTCAATTTCCGTCTCCAAAATTTTCAAATTAAATTCCCATGGAACTTAATCATGAAAACCTAGAGATTAGAAATGAAAATTCACAACCCATCACTCTCAATGTATAATAATCACTCTCAACCCTAAAAAAACTAAAAAACTTCATAACTTTCTACTCCATTCTCCATAGTCTTCAATCTAGGTGCCAATGGAACCGGAATTGAAAAACGAAGAGAATAGTCTATTCACTCAAAGGCTACATGCTAGAGAGCACTCAGATTTTATCAAAATCGTCTCACGTCTCTCCCTCTCCTCTCTCGTCTCCACACTCTCCCCGCAGCTCCTCCCGCAGCTCCTGAACCCTAAACCCGCAGCTCCTCGATAGCATATAAGCACTCCTGGGACAGAACTTAACTTGGGACAGAAACTCAACTTATTGTGGAATCCGCTCGCAAGTTGGAGGGGGGTAGCTGCGGGAGAGTGTGGAGACGGGAGAGGAGAGAGAGAGACCGTGAGACAATATGGGGAATTTGTGAATGCTCTCTAGCATGTAGCATTCGAGTGAATAGTCTATCTTTTTTGTTTTCCAATTTCGGGTCAATTGGCATTTAGAGTGAAGACTATGGAGAATGGAATAGAAAGTTATGAGTCCTTTTAGATTTTTTAAGGTTTAAAGTGAACATTATACATAGAGAGTGATGGGTCTGGGATTTTCATTTTCAATTTATTTGTTTTCATGATTAAGTTTTATGAGAATTTAGTTTTTAGAGATAGAAATTTTAGAGATAGAAATTGAAAATTATAAGAGTTTATAGATTTTAGGGTTTGGAAAGACTATTTTCTTACGTGAGTTAGGATGTGAGAGATTGTGGTTTTGTAGATATGGGAAAATATGGAGAGGAGCAGCATATGTTATAGTTTCTTCTTATTCTTGTACTAGCCATAGTTACACCTTCCCATGTGGAGTCGCCTAGAGCGGGTCGGGATACACCATGCCCGGTATATCACCAACATTTTACCTCGCAAGGGGTAAAGACCCATGTGGGAAGGATGCACAAGGACTATGATTGGACCACTTGGGATGTTTACGTGAGACAAGCGATCACATCGAAAGCAGTGACACTCAAGGTTACACACGCTTCTTCTATACCTTCGTTGATCGTTCCAAGGATACCAATCGAGTCGTGAGAGTGGTTAGCTTCTCAGGCGGGTTGCATTTTGGGGTTATTTGAGACTAGTTTTCCATGTCCATGTCTATTCCATAAGCTACCCCACACACTCCATGATGAGGCTAGACAGGCTTTTTGCCTACCACTAGACCGTTTGGCACGTGATCCCTTGGACGAGTTAGCATGGTTCATATTCCTCTTACTCCCTCGATGGTGTCTTTGTTATGCTAGAGGGGGACATGCGGGGCATAGAGAGGTAGTTGCTAGATTTCATCAATTCCGAGCGGGGGTTTCGGCAGCCCTTCAAGAGGAGTCTGTTAGGGCTACACAATTTAGGAGGCAGACATCGCCACAGGATACCACAAATTCCACTCCATTACGACAATGTAGGACATTGGGTCAGGCAGGAAAGTTAAGTAGAGCAGCACAAGCGCTACACCCTTTGTCTATAGTGAGTCCTACTGATGAGACCATCTCTTCTCTACGCTCACTACATCCTATAGCAATAGAGGGACTACCACTAGAGGTCTTAGATTATCAGCATGAGAAGCCTTTATGTCTTGATAGGTTTCTATTTGCACAAGCATTGTGCATTGCCCCTCGCCTTTCCTCAGGAGGCTTGTGAGGGATGGTTTATGAGCACCTTAGAGATTGCTTCCAGGCAGATGATCCTTCTAGTGGTTTTACTTAGTTGTTTCAAGTGGCTGCAATAGTAGCAAGAGGAGATATTCCTATATCTGTTAGTCGGGTGTTAAGTGCTAGTAGACTTCTTGCAATGGAGAAGGACACAGGAGGCATTAGACTGATTGCTATTGGAGAGATCTTTTTGCGTTTGGTCAGTCGTACCATTGTCCTTCAACATCATTCTAACTTTCGACAATACCTTAGTCCACATCAGTTTGGAGTAGCTACATCGGGAGGATGTGAGGCTATATCTTTAGTCATTAGAGCACTCCTAGATATCCATTTGGAGTGGGTCGTCCTACAGGTGGATGTTGAGAATGCTTTTAATAGCGTCTCACATGCATCCATCTTTAGAGAGCTTAGGGAGGCTGGTGGATCCTTGGCGAGTCTCATTCCTTTTGTGCGGTCTTTTTATGGCTCTCCGGCTTCCTTTACTACCAGCATGGTGGTTCATAGGAGGGAGTCACCGTCTTGGAGTTAGCTGTTGGTACACGTCAAGGAGATCCTTTGGGGGGGTCCTTATTTGCCATGGCTCACTTTAGAGCTCTCCTATCTACTACTTTGGCCATGCTAGGTTGTGTATTTCCCTCCTTGGCAGATGATACACACATCGTAGGCCCTATAGATCAAAATAGGCAGGCCTTTGACTACTTGACTACCGACCTATATCTAGTAGGTCATCTTGAGAGTCAAGGTGTCAAAGTGTAGGGCATGGTCCCCTTTAGGTATCCCTCCCCACCTTGAGCTTCTAGAGGGTTGTATCACATCCACAGATGGACTTTGTATTCTTGGAGTGCCAGTAGGATCAGAGGATTTTGTCACACGCTTCTTAGACGTTGCTCTTGCAGAGGATGTTCTCCATGTGGATGACCTTCCATTACTAGGAGATCCGCAGGTGGCATTTAGTATACTCTCTTCCAATATTGCTTGTCAACCATCCTACCTCATTCGTGCAGTTCTTCCCTCACCGTCCTTCCTATCATGTCTAAGAGCATTTGATAGGAGGATTATGGGAGTCTTTGGTGATATTCTTGGACCAAGGACTTTTGAGTGTGTGACAAGGGATTTGGCATGTAGATAGACAGCTCTACCGATCTCATGTGGTGGGGTTGGCTTGCTTTCTATGAAGGAGATGACACCTATAGCATTTTTGGGTAGTTGGGCTCTCTTGGCACCCCTACTTTCCTCTCGTTTTGTGGTTGGTTGTTGATAGGCCGGTTTTGGAGACTTATGTGACAGAGGTGGAGGAGAGATCCTTTTCTCTCCAGGTGTTATTGCGGCAGACAAGAGATAGTCTATCCCCACGAGCACGAGAGGATTTTCCACCTTTTGCTTCACTATCGTCAGATTGGATTAGAGGTTTACAATCTTCCTTGGTGGAGCAACAGTGTGAGCATACACTGCATTCTCTCTTAGTCTGCTCGTCCATTCCTCAGGCTACTAGAGCACGTCTTTGCTCTTGCTCCGGCAAGGGTGCAAGCTCTTGGATCCTAGCTCAACCGTGCATTAGGGCTTTCCGACTCACACTGGCTACTTTCTCTACAGCGATGAGGTTTTGCCTAGGTTTAGTCCACCCATCTGCATCTTCATTACTCACTTGTGAATTGTGGTTCTACACTAGATGCAGCCGCGGTCCACATGACACGGTGTCCTTTTGGAGGACAGAGGATAGCTACCCATGATGCCATTAGAGACATAGTGTTTGCTATGGCACGAGAGAGTGGATATTGGGCTTGGAGAGAGTCTTCGTATGCTTTGCAGATGACACATGTCAAGGCAGACTTATACTTGGTCCGAGATGATCAGGTGACAATAGCGGATGTCGTGGTTATGGACCCTACACGGGATACAATTTTGGAGGGAGTGATTACCCATCTCCTTGGATGGGCGGCGAGTGCAACAGCAGGTCGCAAGGTCTCCAAGTATAGAGGCATGTAGCGAGGTCACATCTTTGTTCCTCTAGCCTTGGAGTTATATGGAGCGATGGACACGACATTTGACACATTTGTCAAGGAGTGCACGAGAGCTTATCATGTTAGGCATCAGGAGTACCACTCACTCTCATACTTTGTAGCATATTTTAGACAGCGTGTGTCCATTGCTCTACAAAGTGCAGTGGTTGGTGCAATCCATAGGGGTGCAATCCATAGGAGAGCAATTACATCAGGTGATATTTCTTTGGATGCTCCAGTTGTGTGTAGACCGTACGACTTCCATAGCTCAGATTTCTTAAGTGCGGTGGGGTAGATTTCTCATATAGACTCTATTGGTGCTTAGCCCCATGTTACCTTTTCTTTCTCTCCCTTGTTCGGCTTGATGGGGTCTTCCCATCCTTCGTTCTTCCTACGCGGTGGCCTTTTACTTTTCTACTTTTCTACTTTTTTGGACAGAAGATAACTTCTCCCCTTCCGCGACTTGTGTTCCATCAGAAGCGCCTCCCTTAAGCTTCTCCTCTTCCGCGGCCTTGTGTTTGTTGAGAAACTCCTCCGTGCGCATTCACAGTACATTCACTTCCTCTTCAAGAATGGCTTTGATATTCTGAAATATTGTGATTGCGTTCTCACACACAACCGGAATCAATGTGAAACCCAAAACCCGAAGTAGGACTACCAACCGGTTCCTGTCGTCTTGGCTACCTGGCGTCCCTTCTTCCATTGCGATAATCATGGCGATTCCTTGGGCCCTCTTCCGTCTTTAGTTCGTGTTCGGGTATGCACTCTTTCCGAAGTTAAACTGAACCAATTTACTGAATATCACGTGGTGTAGGTTACTGCCTAAGAGCTATAACCTGACGCCTCTTCGAGTTGATTCTGTGTCTGAGTAATCAAGGTCTCATGCTTCCAATTTCATATGATGCTCCGAGATGTGAATAGACACGAGCATCGTCTTGAGACTGATAACTGTGGGAAGATCTGTGATTCGTGTACCGCAATGATTCTTTGTACGAGGTTTACCGACCTACTGAGAACGATGTCATTATGGAGATTATTTTCTTTCCTGGTTTTCATCCACTTGGCTCGCCGGGTGCATGCATACCTCTGGAGTTGGATGTCAGTAGGTGAGGAGTCCTGGCTACAAACATGGCATCCAGAAGATTTCCCAACAACACGCATTATGTTCGTGCGATACGATTCTGTTACGAGTTCTGATCAAGTGGAGAGCCTGGACTTCTACACTATGGCAGAGAACCTGATGACTAACATTATTCATTCCACATCTCGTACTAGGTGCCAAATAATATTAGTTGGACATTGGTTTGGGGGTTCTCTTAATTAAGGTATGTCAATATGCTCAAAAGGATGCTGAAAGCGGAGCTGGTACCTTTCTAGCTAGAGGCTCAGAGAACTTTTTGAGCAATATACAAGGTATTGCATATCTCTCAACTCCTCACACAGGCTACGTCGAATGCAAAAGCAATTCCCCTACGTGGTGGTTCCGGTGGTTGGGAAGAGCTGGGAAATCGCCGGGGGATCACGACAAGTTTTGGCTGGATGTGGCGCGCGGAAACAGTAATCACAATATTCTGACGGCAAGGCTGGGCTTGCGTTGTTTGCAACCTCTCCAACAGAAGAGGTCACTGTCGAAAATGTCTTTGTTCCTGTCTGAATCACTTAGTCGACATAGTTTAGCATTCGTTAAATATCTGGTGGAGGCCGCTCGACGATGTTGTTTTGTACTTGTGCATCTACAGATAGAGTGTCATTAGGGAGTGTGTGGAGACGGGAGGGGGGAGGGAGAGACGTGAGAAGACATATCTATAATTCTTGAGTGTTCTCTAGCATATAGCGCTCGAGTGAATAGTAGATTCTCTTTGTTTTTCAATTTCTGTTCCATTGGTACCTAGATTGAAGCCTATGGAAAATGGAATATAAAGTTATGATGATTTTTACTTTTTTTAGGGCTTTGAATGATCATTACACATTAGAGTGATATTCTAATTCTATGTGAATTTAGTTAAAAAATTTAGGAGATTAAAATTGAAAATTATAAAAATTTATAGTTTTTAGGGTTGGGAAAGATTATTTTCTTATGTGAATTAGATGTGAGTGGTTGTGGTTTTGTAGATATGGAGAGGAACAACATGTGTTATTATCATTATTTTTGTGCTAGCTATTGTTATACCTTTTCATGTGGGGTCGTCTAGAGTAGTTCGGGATACACCATGCTCGGTGTATCACTAACGCAAGGGGTAAAGACCCATGTGTGAAGGATGCACAAGGATTGGACCACTTGGGATGCCCAGGTGAGACGAGCGATCACATCTACATTAGTGACACTTAGGATTACGCACGCTTTTTTATCCTTTTGTTGATTGTTCCAATCAAGTTGTGAGACCGATCAAGTCATGGGACTGATCAAGTCGTGGGAGTGGTTAGTTTCTCAAGCGGGTTGCATTTTGGGGTTAGTTGAGACTAGTTTTCCATATCCATATTTATTCTATAGGCTACCCCACACACTCCATGATGAGGCTAGATAGGCTTTTTGCCACCAACTTGATTGTTTGGCATGTGATCCCTTGGACAAGTTAACATGGTTCCTATTCCTCTTACTCCCTCGAGAGTGTCTTCATTATGCTAGAGTAAGACGTGCGGGGTATAGAGAGGTGGCTGCTAGATTTCATCAATTCCGAGCGGGGGATTGGATGGCCCTTCAAGAGGAGTTTGTTAGGGCTACATGATTTAGGAGATATGCATCGCCACAAGATACCACTTGATTACAACGGTGTAGGATATTAGGTCAAGTGGGAGAGTTTAGTAGAGCAGCATGAGTGCTACACCCTTTGTCTATGGTGAGTCCTATTGATGAGACTATCTCTTCCCTATGCTCACTACATCCTATAGCAATAGAAGGACACCACTAGAGGTCTTAGATTATCAGCATGAGTAGCCTTTATGTCTTGATACATTGGTATTTGCACAAGCATTATGCATTGCACCTTGCCTTTCCTCAAGAGGCTTGTCAGAGATAGTTTATGAGCACCTTAGAGATTGCTTCCAAGCATATGATCCTTTTAGTGGTTTTACCAAGTTGTTTCAGGTAATTATAGTTGTAGCAAGAGGAGACATTCCTATGTCTATTAGTTGGGTGTTAGGTGCTAGTCGACTTCTCATGATGGAGAAGGATATAACGGGCATTAGACAGATTGCTATTAGAGAGATCTTTTTGCATTGGTCAGTCGTACCATTGTCCTTCAACATTGTTCTCACTTTTGACAACACCTCAATCCACATCAATTTGGAGTAGCTACACTTAGAGGATGTGAGGCTATATCTCTAAGTATTAGAGCACTCCTAGATATCCATCCAAAGTGGTTCGTCCTATAGGTGGATGTTGAGAACACTTTTAATAGCATCTCACGGGCATCTATATTTAGAGAGCTTAGGAAGGCTGGTTAATCCTTGATGAGTCTCATTCCTTTTGTGTAGTCTTTTTATGGCTCTCCTACTTCCTTTTACTACTAGCAAGGTGGTTCACAGGAGGGAGTCACCGTCTTGGAGTCAACTATTGGTACACGTCAAAAAGATCTTTTTGGGGGACTCTTATTTGCCATGGATTACTTTAGAGCCCTCTTATCTACTACTTTGGCCATGCCAGGTTGTATATTTCCCTCCTTGGCAAATGATACACACATTGTAGGCCCTATAGATCAAATTAGGTAGGCCTTTGACTACTTGACTACCAATCTACATCTAGTAGGCTTGAGAGTCAAGGTGTCAAAGTGCAGTGCATGGTCCCCTTTAGGTATCCCTCCCCACTTTGAGCTTCCAAAGGGGTGTATCACATCCACAGATGGACTTTGTGTTCTTGGAGTGCCAGTAGGATCGGAGGATTTTGTCACACGCTTCTTAAACATTGCCCTTGCAGAGGATGTTCTCCATGTGGATGACCTTCCATTACTAGGAGATCCGTAGGTGGCATTTGGTATACTCTCCTCTAGTATTGCTCATTGACCATCCTACCTCATCCGTATAGTTCCTCCCTCACCATCCTTCATATCACGCTAAGAGCATTTGATAGGAGGATTATGGGAGTCTTTGGTGATATTATTGGACCAAGGACATTTGAGTGTGTGATAGGGGATTTGGCATGTAGACAGACGGCTTTGCCAATCTCGTATGGTGGGGTTGGCTTACTATCTATAGAGGAGACGACGCCTATATCATTTTTGGGTAGTTGGGCTCTCTTGACACCCCTACTTTCCTCTTGTTTTGTGGTTGCTGATAGGCTGGTTTTGGAGACTTATGTGATAGAGGTGGAGGGAGTATCCTTTTCTCTCCAGATGTTATTGTGGCACACAAGAGATAGTCTATCCCCACGGGCTCAAGAGGCTTTTCCACCATTTGCTTCACTATTGTTAGATTGGACTAGAGGTTTATAGTCTTCCTTCATGGAGCAACAATGTGAGCATATGCTACATTCTCTCTTAGTCAACTCATCCATTCCTCAAGCAACTAGAGCACATCTTTGCTCTTGCTTCAAAAAGGATGTAGGCTATTGGATCCTAGCTTGATCGTGCATTAGGGCATTCTGACTTGTACCAGCTACTTTCTCTAAAACGATGAGGTTTTGCCTAGGTTTGGTACACCCATCTACATCTTCATAACTCACTTGTGAGTGTGGTTCTACACTAGATGTAGCAGTGGTCCACATGACACGGTGTTCTTTTGGAGGACAAAGGATAGCTACCTATAATGCCATTAAGGACATAGTGTTTGCTATGGCACTAGAGAGTGGATACTTGGCTTGGAGAGAGCTTTCGTATGCTTTGCAAACAATACGTGTCAGGGCAAACTTATACTTGGTTCAAGATGATCAGGTGATAGTAGCGGATGTGGTGGTTACAAACCCTACACAAGATATAGTTTTGGAGGGAGTGATTATCCATCCCCCTGGATAGGCGGCAAGTACAACAATAGGTTGCAAGGTCTCCAAGTATAGGAGCATGTAGTGAGGTCACCTCTTTATTCCTCTAGCCTTGGAGTTATATGGAACAATGGACATGGCATTTGACATATTTTTCATGGAGTGCACAACAGCTTATCATGTTAGGCGCCAAGGTGTACCACTCTCACTCTCATACTTTGTAGCATATTTTAGACAGCATTTGTCCAATGCTCTATAGAGGGCAGTGGCTGGTGCAATCCATAAAAGAGCAATCACATTAGGTGATGTTTCTTTGTATGTTCCAATTGTGTGTAGACCGTACAACTTGCATAGCTCAGATATCTTAGGTGTAGTAGGGCAGATTTCTTATATAGACCCTATTGGGGCTTAGCCCCATGTTACCTTTTTTGTCTCTTCCTTGTACAACTTGATGGGGTCTTCCCATCCATCATTTTTCCTACGCGGTCACCTTCTCTTTTCTATAGATAGCCAAAGTACTAAGGAGGAATAACAGATGAGAAGAACATCTTTGAAGCTTTTAATATTTGACTATGTTTTGACACTCTATTAGGGTTCAACCATGATTGTGAGTGATGCCTCCACAAGTCATGGGATGAATCATAACTCTATCTTTGATGTTGTTGCGGACCATTTCACAATCTGTAAGCCAATAGCCGGGAGTCAAATAGCTTCCAGTATCTTGTGCATTTCATCTGTACCCCAATGGATGAGGTAACCCTTGCAAAACTCCGTACCTCGCTAAAACCAAAACAATCATAAGAACAAAATTTTAGTAGCTGAGATTATAGCTTATACATTGATGTTTGGAGCTACGTGTTATGTTTAGCTTGTTATTTGTGACTTGACTGATCAAGAGCAAGAGAAAACGTGATTGAAGTAAGGCCTAAGTATTAAAGTGACTAGATATCTTTAGTGGTCAATACTCATGAAGTCCAATGAGTCAATGTTTAGGAGTTTAGTTGGATTATAATGTTGAAGGACATGAGTCAATATTCATGAGTTTAGTCGGATTATAGTGTTGTATTGCAGTGTTGAGGAACTATCTGTGTGTGTGTGAACCACATTATTTCTTGTTGTCCTCTGATTTATGTTTAATGGGCTTTATGATGTGCTATTGCAAGAGGTCATGCGGGCAATGCTTTCTAAAAATTGGTATCGTATCTTAGTTGGTCCTAAAGAGGGTCTTGAGATTTGAGGGTGCAGTGAAGTGGGTCTAGAAGCAAGACCACATCAAAGCAATGGCAAGGGTGATATCCATATAAAATGCTAAATTTGCAGTGGAGAAGTTCTATGGGAAAAACATTGGACTTTGGCAGCTGAAGATGAAGGACTTCTTGTCCAGCAAGGACTGCATAGAGCACTAAAGAAAAAAAAAAGGAGGACAAAAGTAATGAGGATGAGGAAGATCCAAATCTCAGAGTTATTAGCACTATTCAATTGAACCTTGCTGATGAAGTGCTATACAATGTTATGAATGAGGAATCTGCACCAAAACTATGGGCCAAACTGGAGAATCTTTATATGACCAAGTCAAATAGACTGTTTCTTAAACAAAAATTGTATATTTTGCGGATGAAGGAAGGCCAGAGTATTATGGAGCACATCAATGCTTTCAACAAAATCATTTGTGAGTTGATGAGCATAGAGGTTAAGTTAGAAGAGGAGGATAAGGCATTGTTGTTATTAACTTCACTTTCTCCATCATATCAGCATCTGGTTGCAACTCTTCTATTTGGGAAGGATGATTTAAAGTGTGAGGAGATCACTTCATCACTATTGTCCAATGAGATGCAAAAAATACCCAACCAAGAAAAAATAAATTCTGAGGCTCTATTTATCAGAGGAAGGATGAGAGAGAGATAGATCAGATCAGGAGTAAATCAAGATCCAAGTCTAGAACTGGAGAACTGGAGGTTTTGAAGGCAAGTGCTGGATTTATGGGAAGGTTGGACATTTCAAGAAGGATTGTAACAACAAAAGGCTTGAGTCCAACAAGGATAAAGATCTACTTTTAGATCAAACAAGTATTGCTGAGTCATCTGCTATTGTGGATGATGTTCTATGTGTTATCCAAGACAAAGATCAATTGAGGAGTTATGGATATTGGACTAATGTTGCTCGTACCATATGTGTCCAAATAAGGAGTGGTTTCATGAGTACAAACAATTCAATGGAGGATTTGTAATAATGGGGAACAAGATGGCTTGTAAAGCTATTGGCATTGGTACAATACGCACTAAGATGTTTGATTGTATTGTGAGGACTCTTGCTGATGTGAGGCATGTTCTTGAGTTAAGGAAGAATTTTGATATCACTAGGCACTTTGGACTCAAATGGTTGGAGGTGGGGAGCAAAAAATGGAACACTCAAGGTATTAACAAGAGCATTGGTTGTAATGAGGAGCAAGAAGATAGGAAATCTTTATGAGCTTGTTTAGGGACCATTGCTGGAGGAGTGACAAGTACTATTTTTGAAAATGAAGATCCCAAAGATCTTACTCAGTTATGGCACCTATGTTTGGGTCATATGAGTGAAAGGGGTCTAAGTGAATTGTCCAAGCAACACCTTCTGAAGGGTCTTAAAAGTTGTGAGTTAAAATTTTGTGAGCATTATGTAATAGGAAAGCATTGGAGTTTAAGCTTTTCCCAGGAGTTCATTGCACAAAGGGAATTTTAGACTATGTGCATTTTGATGTTTGGGGCCATGCACCTATAGCTTCAAAATTTGGAGCATTATTTTTTGTATCTTTGGTTGATGATTACTCTAGGAGAGTATGGATCTACACCATGAAGAAAATGTGCACCGCCCCTATGTTATTGGGGATTTATATTCTGGTAATATGCAAATATGTATTGATGAGTGCAGTGGAATTGTGATTGAGTGCCTGCAGCGGAGATCAATTTAGGTTATGACCGAGAGCAGAGTATGCAATCACGAGATTTTAGAGATTAAACTGTTTCATTAAACTGTTTGTTTTTTAAAGTATACAAGCTAGTTCGTGTTTCTATGCAGGGCACAAACTTGAGAAAACCGGTTTCGCCGGTCTACAAACGGCAACGGGGCAACTACACCGTGGTCGCCGGTTGCCCTAAACGGTCAGGAGTGTCCGTCATTAGTGCGTACATTACATTTCGTTCGTTGGAAAAGCAAACTTAAGGATGGGTTGATGTAAAGTCTGACGCATTCATGCTCCGTCGACTGCAGTCTGGCCCACAAGTGGAATTGACAGGTTCAGAACCGGATCAGTCAGTGTGAACGCTGGCAAACTACCACCCTGAACGAACCACGGTTTGCACACATGTTTGGAACCAGGGGGGTTCCACGGTTGGCGTGTGTTACTTCATTTCGAGAGGTTCGTGCTTACAGTAGCGGTCGCTTTTTCTCTCTTACAGTAGTGTGTAGTTACAGGAGCATCAACACCTACCGCTTTTCTGATTTCGTCTTCTGCGAGGATTTAATTAGTGCAGGTTGACTTGGTACGATCTCTAGAGGATGGGGTCCTGGACTTACAACTCTTGTTGAAAACCTGTATGGTAAATTGTTCCAAATCATCGTTATAGTCACCCTGTTGCGCGAATCGGACACTAAGGGGAATCAGTTAGCGTTTTTCTCTTCTCATAGAAATCGATAAATAATTTTATGGGAAGTTCGTATAATTTTATGTGTAGCGTGATGGGGTACTTGAATTTTACGGGAGAATGTCAGTAGCTTTTATGGGCTTTGAAAAATGGGATTCATAACTTTTTAAAGGTCAGGGGTAATGTATAAAGTTTAATGATTAAACAGTTAACCTATAATTTTTTCCCATAATGTTATTTTCCACCTATCAAAAGTTTTAAGGGAGTATTCATTTTTGAGGCAATTCTTTGATGGGTTCTTGAATACTTTAAGGGGAATTGCTATTTTACCCATAGAACTCCTTCATAATGCTAATTGAAACCCTCACATCTGCCGAGGTCTCTAGAAGAAAGAGCCCAAGAAAGATTAGTTCTCAATTAGATGTGATTTGTCATGATGGAATAGCTTAAGGTAATAGACCTTGTGAGACTTTATCAAGCATGGTGAGAGATTTGTCAGTTGAGTTAAGGTTGAGATAAGATCCTTTTCGCTTTTGCCTTCGAGATAGACTTTGGTAATAAGTGAAAAGGGCGACCGCGTAGAAAACACGAAGGATAGGAAGACCTTATCAAGCTGGACAAGGGTGAGACAAAATAGGTAAAATGGGGCTAAACCCCAATAGAGTCGATATGAGAAATCTACCCTACTACACCAACGCCCCATGACACTGAGAGGAGAACTGAAGAGAGAACTTCATGATATAAGAATAATCGTTGTGCATTGGGGTGGTGAAAGCCAGTTCTTTTGTTCAGCCGGGAATGCGAATTCTAGTTCCGCTGCCGTCCGTTGAACACCTGGACTTTCCGTTGACAAAAACAAGTTCTTCCAGACTTCATCCATTTGTCGTAGATCTTGGTACTATGGCCAACAACTACAGCGAAGGCTCATCCAACAGAGTTTTCAGAAGAGTTGGTGGAAAGGATCACTGCAAGATTCGGATTTCGAGCTATTCTGGGAGCTCTATGTCTCTCCAGAGCTTGGCGTTTAAAGCTTTCCGGAGGACCCGATGAGCGCATGGGCCCTTCACATTGACACTGAAAACGATACACGTAATATTGATAGATGAGTGCATTTAATCCTTTGGTTAAGCCTATGGAATCCCATGAGCATAATCCGTGCATTGACAAAATGTCAACGAGGAGTTTGCTCCGAGAATAAAAATATCTACCCTGCAACTATAATTTCTTGTTCAGTTAGTGCTTTATATTGGTCTTCATTTTGATTGCAGTATTCAACGTTATGGAATGTGTTATGAGCTCCGCGCAGCGTACATTTGGAGTCAATTCCTAAATTGCTTACGCTTGCATGCGCTCAGTAGCTTAGATGTGCATTTGCTTAGTCTGGGGATGGGGATGGCGATGGCTATCGGTTTCTTCATCTGTTGTTATAAGAGATGTAGGCATTCAGTAGTATGAATGAACCAGAATGGGTTTGCCACTCCCTTCCAAGTCCTAGGGTGCAACTGTAAATATCGCGGAGATCAAGGCTGGTTTTAAGCGCGATGCCACCAAAACTTGAATCGGATTTACTTTCGGAAGCGTAATTCCCACTCCCTCCTCGAGATCCACCTTCGTCCCTGGAGACAGGGATAGTACGCAGGTATGAAGAATTTGAGCAAGTGTGATTTCCACTATACGTCTTGCTGACTCCATTCCAGGACAGATTCTGCGACCGGAGCCAAATGTCAAAAGCTCCATGTGTTGTCCGTTCACATCCAAGTCCTGATTTTCCCCAGAAAATCTGTCGGGATTAAAGGTGTTGGGATCCTTCCATATCTTGGGATTCCGACCTATCCCGTATATGTTGACAATTACCCTAGTTCCTTTTGGAATGTGGGATCCAGCTACTTGAGTATCCTGCATCGCCTCTCGCGGAAGTCCCAAGGGTGCCCCCGGATGCATTCTAAACGTTTCTTTTACCACTGCTTTCAGGTACTTGAGGTCATCTAGATCAGATTCTTCCACCAGCCTCTCTTTTCCCACAACAACGTCAAGCTCGTCAACAATTTTCTGCCGTATCTCTGGATTCCGCATCACCTGAGCTAACGCCCAGATTATTGAGTTTACTGATGCAGAACTGGCTGACTCACGTTGCAATGTCAAAAGCACATCCAAAACGTTTTTGATCTCGGCCTCTGGTTTCTGCCGATGCTCTTCAATGACTGGACTCAGAAACTTGTCGAATTGTTCTCTCAATTGTAATAGCTGTGCCTCAAAACCACCTATGTCCAGTTTACGGAGACAGGGTACGTATTCACCAATAAAGGGAGATCCAGCTATGGAACAGCACTCAGTTGGCAATCTTCAAAGTTTTAACTCACCCCTGTGGTTTCTGGAATTTATCTTGTAGCCGAAATAGCGCTTGCTAAACAGAATTCGAATCGTGTAATCGAATGACAGCCGTCGTATTTCCTGATCTAGTTCAACTAGCTGCCCTCTTCTACCAGCTTCTTGCAAATTCATCATTGTCGCAAGAACTTCTTTTCTGACGCCCTGATGACATACACCACAATTATACTAAGTTAGTTGCAGTCGTTCGGAGTTCACTAATCTGCCAACGAGCTGGTTGAAGATGATGGATGACTAGAAGTTCCTAAGGCTCGTATTTCGACGCATTCCGAATTGTATAGTCTGGAAGCATTCCCCATACAGATATCTTCAAGACATCTGTTAGTGAGCTAGATTTGGGATGGACGAAGAGCAATCATGTACCGCCGCCGCAGCACTTCCATTTCTGAGAATTCTCGTCGCGAATTACTCCGATTATATTGTCATACTCAAATATCAAGTAATCCCATGAAGCTTATAAGCACTCTGTTCTAAGGCAGTCTGAATTGCTAGCATACGCATGTGCTTGGAAGTAACAATTGTCATACCTCGTATTGTTTCATGCGTTTGCGGCTGAACAGCTCCATGTCAACAATCTTACGCATTAGACGCCAATGATCACTATATGGCGAGAACGCAATATCCTGGAAATTGTAGAAGAACACTTCCCGATGATCGTTCTCGGACGAGTAGCAAAGATATGATCTTGAGTTTTAAGGATAACTTTTGCAATGTCAGGGGAAGAACACACAATTGTACGCTTTGTACCGAGCCTTATGCTGAAGATAGGCCCATACTTCTCCGACATTCTCATCAGTGAATGATGAGGCATAGTGCCCAGACTTGGAAGATGGCCAAGCACCGGCCATCCCGGAGGCCCAGGCGGTAGTAGACTCCGTTTTCTGCTCCTATGTGTCCAAACACTGAAGCTCACTACCAGTAGAATCCCCATAAACCATGCCTCAGGAACTCCCCGAGCAAGTTGCTGTCCTCCCCAGCTCTCCCTTACAAACTGAATCATTTCCATCTCCTCGCTCTCTCTCTTTCACATGCAAGCGGTAGTTCACAGAGCTATATTTAAAACCATTACCGAGGAAGTAAACCATAAGGTAATAATATAACCATAATATATCCCAAAATCGAACCAGAATTTGAAAAGAGAGGCGAGCTTTCTCCAAACTCGAGGAAGCAAGAACACACGAGGTTTAGCTATATCCCCTGCTTTTCGCCACGTGTCGTTTACACTGAACGATTAGAAATATCCAATCAATAATGATCCAATCCATAGTGCTTCCAGCTTCAGATTGAGAATCTGAGCACTACAGAAGATTTTGCATACGTCATTTTATGGATGGACGGCGTAGACTGATATAGACCATAGGACTGTAGTTCCAAGATATTTCTCTAGGTGATTGGTTGATTGCTTTTCTCTTTAATGAAACCTTTAGTGTTGAATATTCTCTATGCAACACCCCTAGAATGATTCAATTCACTATAAAGGATCCTTCTCTGGAAACATTTAGTATAGAAAGCCTTAAATTGGTTCAATTAGAAGAAAGATTAAGAAGAATAAAATGGTTCATTTCAAGAAAGATTCAATTTAGCGAGGCTAAATAGAATCATTCTTTACTCCAAGTGATTGGATATATTATATTTATTACAGAGAAGGTATTTTTATATTTTATTTATCAGAGACAAGGTATTGGCCAGATAAATAGATCTGCAGTATATTATACGGATATGCAAGTTCTTGATATTTTCGCCAAAGCGTTCCCGAGAGATAAATTTGTATATTTCAAATCTCATTTAGACGTCAAAGATATTGCCGTTAGCGTGAGGAAAGTGTCACAAGCTACTATTCCTAACAACTGGTATGTGCGCGAAAGTTTAAATCTTTTGTCACCATTTTCGAATGTCTGGCGAAGCGAGATTCAATACACAACTTAATTAGTATAGTTTTCTCTTCCTATATTGCTCTATATTGGAGCAGGAGTAGTATCCTGCAGACCATTCTTTGGTGAACTTTGGCATCTCCACCTCTTATTTTCCACCTCGTAATAATCTGGTCAGCCACATCATGCATTATGTGGTGGAACTTGATTTTGCTTCATCATCTTCACGCTCGCTGAAAGCAGATTTTTAGCCGTTTGGACATGTTCTCACTCTGCACTTTGATCCCTTCGCTATTGGTAGGTTTTAATTAGACTAGAGAATTCAGGCAGTGTAGACTGTGGTGTTTATCTGAGGTATCACCTCTACTACGCTGGGCGTAAACTTTGATCGTCTTCAAGGTGACACACAGCTGTAATGGCTGAGCCTTTCATTTTTCATCGACCTCACAGTACTCGCACACAAACTGTTGCACTTTGCTTGTGACCAGAGTACAGAGGAATATGCAAAAATGGTACAGAAGCGTCAATGGGCCACATCCTCCACTGGCACTCTAGTGAAGGGAAAGTTTTTGATTGATTCCGAGATGATTCGCTTCTATACGAGATGCAGGCGAATACTTCCTACAAGCGAATTGCCTATCACACACAAAGTGAATTGTAGAATAATTTCAGGAATCGCAAAGATCTGAGTTTGCGCAGAGCTCTGATAGCGGATGTAGGTTGTTCAGGACACGATACGATTGATACGATACACATACAAAGTTCTGAGACTGATGAAGTATACGTTAGCAGCTACTGGTAGCGCTCAATCAAACAGCATACAGATTCGTCCCCAAGAATTCCAGCAAAATCTCAACCTTTTCTGGATCCTACCATGATTTAGTATGCGCACAAGCGTTAGTGACGGTAGGATTCAAAGTCTAGTTCACTCTGGGACTTGTGGTGATAATGAAACTCATGCGAGTTCACCAAACAGGTACGCTCTTACATCATGCCTCTCTCCTCCCTCCTCTGCTCAAGAATGTGATGTGAACAATATTTGAATTCCGCTTGAGGAAACGAGAATCAAAAGCGACACGTTTAGAATACGAGAAGGATGGAAGACCCCACCAACCCTAGAGCCGTACAAAGATAAAGCCTAAAAGGTAAAATGGGGCTAAGCCTCCAATAGCATGGGAAGGAGAAAAATTTGTGTACTTTCTCCTACTGGAATCTCCACCGTAACTCCATGCATTGACAGGAAAAAAGAAAAAAGGCGACTGCGTAGGAAAAATGAAGGATGGGAAGACCCCATCAAGCCGTACAAGGGAGAGACAAAAAAGGTAACATGGGGCTAAGCCCCAATAGAGTCTGTACGAGAAATCTGCCCTACCGCACCTAAGATATCCGAGCTATGCAAGTCGTACGATCTACACACAACTGGAGCATCCGAAGAAACATCACCTAATGTGATTGCTCTCTTATGGATTGCACCAGCCACGGCCCTCTGTAGAGCAATGGATACACGCTGTCTAAAGTAAGCTACAAAGTATGAGAGTGAGAGTGGTACCCCCTGACGCCTAACATGATAAGCTCTCGCGCACTCCCTGACAAATGTGTCAAATGCCATGTCCATCGCTCCATATAACTCCAAGGCTAGAGGAACAAAGAGGTGACCTCGCTGCATGCCCCTATACTTGGAGACCTTGCGACCTGCTGCTGCACTCGCTGCCCATCCAGGGGATGGGTAATCACTCTCTCCGAAATTGTATCTCGCGTAGAGTCCGTCACCACGACATCCGCTACTGTCACCTGATCATCTCGGACCAAGTATAAGTCTGCCCTGACACGTGTCGTCTGCATCGCATACGAACGCTCCCTCCAAGCCAAGTATCCACTCTCTCGTGCCATAGCAAACACTATGTCTCTAATGGCATCATGGGTAGTTATCCTCTGTTCTCCAAAAAGACACCGTGTCATGTGTACCGCCGCTGCATCTAGTGTAGAACCACACTCACAAGTGAGTAGTGAAGATGCAGATGGGATTGACAGGATATGTATGTAACGCATAGGTTAGGTATGAACTGTAGAGTGACAACGAGTGTGACTAAAGCTTATTCATACTGTATCACAACTTGCAGTCCTGGTCATGCGACTCCCGATCGAATAAAATACAGTAGGCCGTGTTCATGTCATTACGTCCTTTGCTCAGTAAATCCACTGAATCGCTTCATCGTGCACTATAGGCTACGTCACCAGATGAAAACGCCTCTCAAATAGGATCTTTCTTGGCAGGCCACGCTTCACAGGGAATGCAGGTTCGACTTTAACTTTTCGAAAGCTGAACCGGGAGTTCTTCCACTGTAGAGTGATACCGAGTGTGACTAAAGCTTATTCATACTGTATCACAACTTGCAGTCCTGGTCATGCGAACGCGGATGATCGAATGACATGAACAGTCGCCCTGTTCATGTCATTATCTAATTACAATCTACTGCGGGTCATCCTCTGCTCCTTAAATCCACTGAATCACTTCATCTGCATTATAAGCTACGTTATCTGATGGAAACGCCTATCAAACAGGATGTTTCTTGCAAGCCACTTTACGTGGAATATTGTTTGTCCACTCGTGATCAGTTAGACTTGGAGCCGTCAGACAGATATTTGCACGGAATATTATTTATTTATTCATTTATTGGAATTAGGATATGTCTAGTTTCCATACAGGCTCGACTTTTAACTTTTCTAAAGCTGAAGCGGCCATTCATCCATCTATCCACTCGTGATCCGTTACACTTGCAGATATCAAACAGATATTTTGCACGGAATATTATTTATTTATTCATTTTTGGAATTACAATATGTCTAGTTTCCATGCAGGCTCGACTTCACCTTTCCTAAAGCTAAAGCGGGCATTCATCCATCTATCCACTCGTGATCAGTTACACTTGGAGATATCAAACAGATATTGCACGAAATATTATTTATTTATTGGAATTAGGATATGTGGGGCATGAGCTAAGATGTCTGATACATATGAAGTAAGAATAACAAAGGATAGAACTTAAACCCTACAGAGACATAACAATGTTTCTCAAGTTATGCCACAACTTGCACTATCATTGATAGGAGAGCAGAGAGAGCAAGGGAAATTGGATGAGCATAATTATGTGTCTTTCTCTGCAGATATGGAATCTATTCTAGATAGTTAGCATTGTTTGGACTTGGTATTAAAAATCCATGATACCAATCAAATAGAGTCTAACAGAATGGAAGGCTTTGATTTTCTATTGACTATCATGATTTTAAGAAATAAACCATGAACAATACATATCCTTTGACTCAAATTAATGACTTTTTGGATTAATTAAACACCATACTGTTTCTAAACACCACACTTCTCAAAGTTAGATCTTTGAAGCAACTATTGGTACATTTCAATAGATGGAGAATATATTCAAAAGATTACCTTTTGTACAAGGTATGGGTATATTAAATAGAGAATTTCACCTTTTGGGCTCACTAATGCTTTGGTAGTTTTCATGGATCAAATGCATGGGGAGTTAGAGTGCTAGTGGATCAATATGTGATAGTGTTCTTGGATGAGATTTAAAATAAGATGGAATTAAAATACAAGAACCATATACAAGAAGTCTTGAGATGATTACGATAATGGAAATTCTACTACAAGAAGCCCAAGTGTGTCTTTTGGTAGAAATAAGTTACCTTCTTAGGCCATAAGGTTTTAACAAAGTGGATCAAGATTGTAATAATATGGAGTAGCATACAAGCTAGTAGAAGCTAATGAGTTAGAAAAATAATCTAAATATAACTAAAAGGATGTAGAGCTAGTATGCATCTAAAATTTTAAGAATATTTTAGAAATATCTAGGAAGTTTCTTGGTCGAATGTTCTAAAAACACCTATGAAGCTTCTTGGTGGGAAGCTCCTCAGAACTTTCCAAGGATTAAGTAACTTGTACACCAAGGTAATAATTAGCTTAGCTTCTATGCCAAGGAAACAACTAGCTTAGCTTGCACTCCAAGTAGATGGCTTCTAAAAGAAAATTTCCTTGGAAACTTGTATTTCTTTTCTATAATTACCAAAGCCCAAGCTATACATTTGGAGTTTCCTTCATTTGAGAGTTCCAATATGAACTTTCATTCTCTTATTTGTCTCTTTGATCTTTTATATTGCTATCAAAGTAGGAATTGGATGGATGGAATCTCTTGACCACCAAATCTAGTTCTCCAAAAAGATTTGGAGTTCCATGCTTGTGAACTAACAAATCATAATTTCATCCAATTCCTCATTTTACACTTTAGTCAAAATGTTTTGAACATGATCACCTTATCAAATGAAACATTGACACTTTTGGTTGTAACTTACAAAGAATAGTGGATGTGTACATCTACATGTTAACTTAGATAGTTACCAAAAGTAGTTTAGTAGAATAGTAATCATGGCAAAGTTATTATTGCCATGTAGCAATAAATAGAGCATCTTACTAGATTTTTGGATGAGAAAGATCATGATGGTCAACAACAAGAGCGATAGGAGAGAGTACTATTTTGAGAAGGAGAAGATCAAATTTTCTTTTTGAAACCAAAGGTATTTGAAGGCCTGAATCTACCAAGTGTAGTTAAGAATTTTATGTTTGATTGTAAATATCGATTAGAACCCACAAATCCTCATGATCAAAGATAAATCTTCTTAGCTTGTAGTCAATTGGATTGAGATGCAAAACTATGATGGCAATTCCATGTAGAGTAGACTTAATGGCAATTTATTGCTCCAATTTTTCCATGAAAAGACTTCAAGAGTGTTTCCAAGATGCTTGAAATTTCACACCAAATTGAAAGTAACCATATGCAAATGAAAACATCTAGAAGTAACCATGCAAATGGTTGAGCACTTTTACTCCAAGTTTTCACAACTTGGTCTTGATCTAGACCTCCATAGAACCTAAAAACACATGATATATGGGTGAATGAGCCAACACCACTGAAGATTTATGTCATCCAATGGAGATCAATTGGCATTGCAAATAAAGAATGATCGAGATAAATTGGCAATTTCTTGTCTTGTTACCAAATTGGACATTCTATTGCCAAATGTTCAACTAGGAATAAATGACCTTGATCAATTTGCCAAATAGAGTTCTTAGAGTGTGAGGATCATTTAAATGAAGAGTCCCAATAGGAGATATCAAACCACTTACTAAGAATTGGATTTGTTCCAATTGGGTTGAAGGCCAACTTATGCGCCTTTCATCCACATGCAAGGTATGATATTTGATTGTAATTGTAGACTTTAGGTTGATTGTAGAAAATTTTAAGAATTTCATATCAATATAATTAGAAAAGGAATAATATATCCTTATCAAACCAACATTAGGCAACAAATTCATGATGGTGGTAGAAAGAGTTATGCAATTCATACCTCACATCTTGTTGCATTCAAGATTGGAAAAGAGTGTGAGATTTGTAAATATTTCCTTTGTACTTTGATATCATTTTGGGTCTTCTTTGGCTTGAATATCATAAGATTCATTTTGATTAGATCCATGATAAATTCAAGAAAAACACCAAGATAAAGATTATTGATAAGGTTGTTAGCACCTTTAAGGAAAACACTTAAGAGTAGATAATCCCAAAATGGAAAGATTTTCAATGTACCAATTATAGGACAAGCATTGGAAGAAGATATTTCCATTTTTATTATGTATATCAAGCCTATTACTGAAGGGAAATCCAATGAAGTTATGAAGCCTCAAAAAGGAATGGTTGATTAAATCTTTTAGGAATTTGTAGATTTAGATGTAGATTGTGATGTATATTTAGATGATCTTTCTAAAGGGTTACACTTTGATCAAGATATGCCCTTCAAGATCAAAATTTTCCAAGTAGTACTCCAATGAATAGACCAATCTCTTGGCTCTCACCAAAAGAGTTAGAACTTTGAGCAATATTGATCAAGTTGTTGAAGAAAGATTTCATACAATATAGCATATTTCCTTGGGGTGCACAAATAATATTTGTACCAAAGAAGGATAAAGAGCTTCAATTATATATATTGGTTACCATAGTCTTAATCAAAAAATTGTGAAAATTCATATCCCTTACCTCAAATTGATGACTTGTTGGATGAATTAAGTGAAGCACCGTATTCCTCAAAGTTAGATCCTTAAAGTGACAGTTAGAAAATTCCAATTAATGGGGAATATGTACAAAATACTACATTTCATATAAGGTATTGGCATTTTGAATGACAATTTTAACCCTTTGGCTTTCTAATGCTCAAGCCATTTTCATGGATCAAATGTATTGGGTGTTAGAGGGACTATCAGATTGATCTATGATAGTGTTCTTGGATGAAATTTTAATATATAGTAAGATAGAGGTTGAACACAAGAACCATACACAAAAAGTTCTAAGATGACTACAACAAGGGAAATCTACTATAAGAAGTCTAAGTTTACCTTTTGGCAAAAAGAAGTTACTTTCTTGGGCCATAAGGTCTCATGGAAGGAATCAGGATGGAAGAAGAGAAAATCAAGACTATTACTGATTGTTCAACTCCTATAGATACTATAGAAGTTAGGGATTTAGTGGATTGGCAATTTTTTATTAAAAATTCATCCATAACTATGCTCATGTGATTGCATTGTTTATTGATCTCTTGGGGAAGGCAACAAGCTTTGAGTGGACTACCAAGAAATAAGAAACATTAAAAAAAACTTTAGGATATGGGGTCTTCATGATCCATCCTCCAACCATTTGATCCTTAGCTACTGTAATACTCCAAGGACAGCAGAAGAGAGAAAACAAAGACTTCACACTCAAACATTCGATGCCCCAAAGGAGCACCTTCTCTTTATTATATAGACAAAGAGGATCTCCTCCAAGGAAGCTCCACCATAGGATTAGGCACACAGATAGGTGACTTACTTGGATGGGTGACATGTCGGTCTAGGTCCTATCTAGCTGGTCAAACAAGCTTTGACCGGAGGGAATCTTTTAGAGAATCTTCCTGTAGGAGTCTCAAAATCATGTGAGTAACATACCGTTGGAAAGCTCTCGATGAGACAAACCAGGGGGAGGGGAAGGCCAGCCGTCCCACCATAGTGGGGGGAAATCTGCACATTTTCAAGGCCTAATTCATCCGTTTAGGCCTCCGAAATTGCCTTCAAAGATTTTAGGCATATTTCGGTTCCTACTCTATTAGTAGAAGTTCCTTTTGGTGATACCTCCTTCTGATCTGTTTAGTCCATCATGTGTAACATCCTTCCAGATGTTACTAAATCAATTCTCACCTTTAAATCATATGTCTAGCTATTGGTTCTAAGGTTCTCAAGTCTATTTTGGTTTCTGCTCTATTAGTAGAAGTACTCTTTTGGTGATACTTCTATCTGATCTATTTTGACCATCATGTATAATATCATTCTAGATGTTACCAAACCAAATTTCACATCTAGATCATATGGCTAGCTCTTGGTATTATAGACCTCCCTCCTTTTAAGACGCAACGTCCTCGTTGTGCAATTGTTGCTCAAATGCTTGCACCAACACCGGTGCATGTGTCAAATTGGCAGCATGCTCCCAGGTTGCTTCATAGATAGGATAACCTTTCCATTGTACTAGATAGTCCACCCGCGGATAGCGAGTACCACGCATGCATTTTTGGAGAATACGCTTCACTTCATATTCTTCTCTAACATCAATGAGTGTCGGACAAGGTCGAATGTCTTGTGTGGAATGGCCTGATCGGGGAGCATATTTGTGTAGTAGAGAAACATGGAACACTGGATGGATCTTCATGTGTGGTGGTAGCTCAAGGTGATAGGCCACAACGCCAACGCTACGAAGAATCGAGAAAGGCCCAATAAAACAAGGTCTGAGCTTACGAGGTCCAACTAATGTGACTTTGGTTGTCTATAGCCACACTTGATCCCAAACATTGAACTCTATGTGCCTACGGTGTGCATCAACATACTTCTTCTATCAATTTTGCACCTTCTATAATTTGTGCTTGCGCTCTCCACACCTTGTTGGATTTTAGAAACAAATGTGTTGACTGCATCGACCTTGGTAGCCATTGGACGGATCTTCATCAAGCTAGATGGTGTGAAGGGATGCTCACCATACATGAGGAAGAACGGAGTGACCTGGGTAGATGCATTCACTGAATTGTTGTAAGCAAATTCCACCAACGGGAGTAGAGTGTCCTACCTCTCTTGCTCTTCTAAGGTGAAGCCGCATAACATGTCTTCAATCGTGCGATTAGCCCGCTCTATTTGGCCATCTGTTTGTGGGTGGTAAGCTGTGGACATGGCCAACTTGGTTCTGAAGAAACCAAAGAGTGTTTGCCAAAACAAACTGGTGAATTGAGTGCCTGTATCGGTGATAAATACTCTAGACAAGCCATGGTGAGAGAAGACTACATCTTAGTATAATTGAGCTAATTGTGGGGCGGTCACCTCCTTGGTGGTAGGGCGTACATGAATCATTTTGCTGAGCTGGTCCACAAAGACCATGATGGAATCAAACCTTGAGGTGGTCTTGGGTAATTCACAAACAAGATCCATACTCACTTGTTCCCAATGTTGGGTAGGAGTGGGGAGAGGTTGAAGGAGCTCTGCAAGAGCTTGATTAGAAGCTTTGTTCTGTTGACAAAGTAGGCAGCTACACACGTAGTCTTTCACATCATTGCTCATCTTGGGCCAATAGTAATGGCGCTGGACTGGATCCAAGGTCTTGTCCACTCCGACATGACTTGCAATGGCCAAATCATGACATTCCGCTAGAATGGTGGTGCGTAATTTTGGGACATTTGAGATCCATAATCTGCCATCGCAAAAGGTGAGTCCTTGGGTGTTGGTGACCTTTGGATGATTGCGCTTCTACAATCTATGGATCAGTTTTTGTAGCAGCCAAAATTCAGGGTTAATCTTAACCTCTGCCACCAAGTTGTTTGCCATTGGCATGCGGGTGAATGCATCTGCAAGTTGCTTCTTACCTTCCACGTAGGTGATTGTCATGTTGAAGCATTGTCACCACTCTGCCCACTGATTGTGGCGACAAGATATATCCTTCTACGTCTCGAGGTAGACTAGAGGTTTGTGGTCTGTCTCTACTACAAATGCCTTCTCGCCTAGATAGTGCTTCTAATGCTTGGTTGCAAGAATGATGGCCAACTCTTCTCATTTTGTGGTGTGGTACTTGCGCTCTACCGGTAACAACTTTTGAGAGAAATATGCAATTGGATGCCATCCGTCATGCCACCCTTGTTGTAGGACTGCTCATATTGCTCCGCTTCATGCATTTGTAGCCAACTTGATTGGACATTTTGGGTCATACCACTTCAAGATTGGTACATGTAGCAAGGCGGCTTTCAATTATTGAAAGTCCAAACTTTGTGCGGTTCCCTATGTCCACTTCTTCCCCTTGCCAAGTAGTGCTGTTAAAGGCTGTGCAACCTTGGAGAAGTCCTTGAAAAATCTACAATAGAATCCCGTCAACCCCAAGAAGCTCTTGAGTTGAGTCTGATCTTCTGGGGCACTTCAATTTTGAATGACCTCTATTTTATCGGTCAATACTTGAATGCCCTCTGCACTTACTTTATGCCCCAAGTAGTCTACTTCAGACTTGCCAAACTTGCAGTTTGAGATTTTGGCGTACAATCGATTCTGTCTTAGAATCTAGATGACCTCTCGTAGATGTTGTTTGTGTTCTATCATTGTGCTATTGTATACTTAGATATCATCCAAGTAGATGATAACAGACTTATCCAAGTATGGACAAAATGTGTCATTCATTAGACTCATGAATGTGGTAGGTACATTGGTGAGGCCAAAAGGCATCACAAGATACTCAAAGTGGCCATACTTGGTTCAAAAGGCAGTTTTGTACACATCTTCCTCTGCAATTTGGATTTGATTGTAACTGCTCTTCAAGTCCAATTTGGTGAAGTATCTCGCTCCATGGAGTTGATCAAACAGGTCATCCATGCGAGGTAAGGGGTATTTGTTCTTCAATGTTTGTTGATTGAGACCTCGATAGTCAATGCACATGCGCATTGTACCATCCTTCTTCTTCACAAACAAGATAGGAGCCCCATGTGGTGATATGCTAGGTTGGATGAACCCCTTTTGCAGCATCTCCTGAATTTGAGTCTTACACTTCTCCAACTCATGAGGTGATAGGCGATATAGGGCCTTACAAGGAGGTGTCTTCCCCGGGAGTGTCTCAATTTTATGATCTACTCTCCTTTTTGGTGGTAATCCTAAAGATAGATCATCGAGAAAGACATCTTGAAATTCATCCACCACAACCTTCAATTTCTCAAGAATTTGTCCATTGAGTTGTGCACTCTGGACTTCTCTTATTAGACCCATGAAACATCTATCGGTCTTATAGACAGTTGCCGTCCCTATGATATATAGAGGCAATTCCTACTTGTATGATTTTTCTTTAACCCCAATGATTGACCATTGGTGGGTTCTCACTACTTTCTTCCTCCAATCTACCATAGGGTTGTAATGCTCCATCCATGGTATGCCTAGGATTGCATCATAACAAGCTAATTGTATCACTAACGAGCTAATTTTTGGGGGGAATTTGCACATTTTCAAGGCCTAATTCATCCGTTTAGGCCTCCAAAATTGCCTTCAAAGATTTCAGGCATATTTTGATTCCTACTCTACTAGTAGAAGTCCCCGTTTGGTGATACCTCCTTCTGATCTGTTTATTCCATCATGTGTAACATCTTTCCAAATGTTACCAAACCAATTCTCACCTTTAAATCATATGTCTAGCTATTGGTTTTAAGGTTCTCAAGTTTATTTTGGTTTTTGCTTTATTAGTAGAAGTACTCTTTTGGTGATACTTCTATCTGATCTATTTTTACCATCATGTATAACATCATTCTAGATGTTACCAAACCAAATTTCACATCTAGATCATATGGCTAGCTCTTGGTATTACACCTATCTTATATGGTTGATTTTGATGTTTTTAAGTTTGCAATTGGAGCTATGTTGCAACAAAAATTCCCATATGGATTTCATCTTATAGCATTTGTATCTTGAGGACTTAATGCAATAGAAAGGAATCATTATGCTCAAGATCAAGAATAATTGGAATGGTGTATACAACAAAGTGTAGAGACATTATCTCTTAGGGAAACAAGTGATAAAGTAAATTGACTACAAACTCTTGTTGTAGATCTTACATTGAAGCACATGAAGGGTTTACATCATCAATAAGAGGAGCAACTGCAACTTTTTGATATCAAGTTTGAGTACAAACCAAGAAAGTTCCATATCATTCTTGATGCACAATCATGAAAACCCAATTTTAATATTCCCTTTGAATCTCTCATAACAATAGCATCACCATGGTGTCCATTGACATAAATGCTCAAATAGAGTTCAAGATTGCTTCACAAAAAGCTCTTTTTTTTACTAGTACAAAGTTGTCTTTCAAGCATTAGACACTACAAGCATATGAAAAGAATTAAAAACGATTTTCATTCAAGGATGATCTTCTATTTTGTGAGAATCAGATCTATGTTCCAACTATGGATGATCAACCACTTGTGCAACTTCATAAGGCACATGATCTACCAATTGTTGGTCACATGGGTGTAGATAAAACTTTAAGTACTCTACAATGTCAATGTTGGTGGACAAACATGGCACAAGAGGTTTGAGAGTTTGTCCAATCTTATGAGAACTTCCCATGCAACAAGGCCAACAACAAAAAACCACAATTCCGATCACTCCAAATTCTATCTTCTCTATGGAAACATGTAAGTCTAGAACTCATTGCATCCTTACCAAAGATAGTTCAAGGCCATATAACAATTGTGGTGTTTGTTGATAAGCCTAGAAAGAAAATTCACCTTGCGCCCATCATGGATACCATAGATGTTCCAACATTGGCCCAAATCTACTCCAACATGGTCTTCAAACACAAGAGGATGCCAAGCATTCTCATCTTTCATTGTAATTATTGATTCACTAGTAAATATTGGCAACACTTTTTGAACTCTTGGCACCAAGGTTGCCTTGTCTATAGCCTATTCTCCTCAAATTGATGAGCAAATAGAATGAGCAATTGTACTTTGGAAGATATACATATGTTTTTTCCTATGTTTACTACAGCAATTGGGATACTTCACTTACAATTGTTGAGTTCAACTACATTAATTCCAAGAATGCAATTTTAGTCTTCTTTATCTTGTTCCTTAATTATGGGTAGGATCCATTTGTTCCAAATTCTCTTTTTGCTCCATTGCCATCTCATATCCCTTTACTTTTACCTTCACATCCATACTATTGTGTCCTTACACCAAGCCAAGTCTCATTTTCTTGTTGCTCAAAATCAGCAAAAGCAATAAGTTGATACCATTGTCATGATCTCACTTTTCAAATAGGTCACAAAGTTATGCTTTCCTCTAGTAATCTCCCTCTTCCCCTCCCCCTTGACACCCAAGTTTGTAAACTTGCTCCCAATTGGGTAGGTCCATTTGATATTACTCATATCATTCTCGTGTTGCCTATAAACTTGAACTTCCTAGTCATATGAAGATCTATCTTATTTTCTATGTTTTGAAATAAAAACCCTTTTTATTTTTATCTATCTTCCTTTTCTACTTGTATTCGACCTCTTTTTCCTCCAATCCTTGTTAAAAATCATGAATACAAAGTCAACTATATTCTTGAACAAAGATATGTCCAAAATGATTGCCACCACAAATCCATTATAATAGTCCTTTAGAAAGGATATTTCCCTTGAGATGCCACATAGTATTCTCTTTCTTATCCCTGAAGTGCTCAAATATCATACAAGAGTTCAAAAACTCCATGGCAACAAGGACATCATCAATTAGCTATGGAAGAATATCAAATAATATTGAATTAGGATCAGTTAATAATAATAATAAGTTAAAAAAATAAGCTAAACATAACCAAATGGATTAAACTAATATACATTTAAAAATTATAAGAAAGTTTATAAGAAAGTTTTAGAAGTATCTAGGAGGTTTCTTGGTAGAATGTTCTAGAAGTACCTAGGAAGTTTTTTGGTGAGAAGCTTCTAAGAACTCCCACGCATTAAGTAACTTATATATCAAGTTAAAAACTAACTTAGCTTGTATGTCAAGTAAATGGTTAGCTTAGCTTGCACTCCAAGTAGACAACTTCTAGAAGAAAACTTCTTGTGACTCTTATATTTCTTTCTTATGAATACCAATGCCCAAGCTCATGCTAGGTATTCAGAGTTTCCTTTTGGAGTTTCTTCATTTGAGAGTTATAGTGTGATATTTAATTCTCCTATTTCTTTGCTCAATCTTTTACAAAACACTATGCTATGATGTCTCTCTAATATATTATTTTGCTCTAAGGTGGAGGGTGCTATAAGTTCATGAAATAATTTAATACTCCATAAAAAACTATCAAGTTCCTTACCAATGTATTCACCTCCTCTATTAGATCATAGTTGTTTGATCTTCACTCCACATGGAGTTTTTATATGTGCATGGAGTTTTCTGAGGCAAGAGATTTTAACTTCAATTTCAAGAAACTAAAATCTAAAACCACTACCATCATCCTTGAAAGGAGACAATATCTTGATCCTTCTATTTAGCTCATACTCATAGAACCACAAACATCATTGTGAAAGAACTCTCCAACCTTGTATTTGCATCTACTCTTGTTAGATTTTGCAACAGGTAGTCCATGTTGCATTTTTTGAGCACATCCATCACAATAGAAAGACTTATGACTTTCAAGCTCTTTGTACCTTCTACAAGTTTTTCTCTCTCCATCTTCTTGATGCAGGCAAGATTGAGATGACCAAGTCTATGGTGCCAAAGTGCAATATCTAAATTTTGACTCTTACTTCTTTTCTAGCTTTTCACTCTTCTCATTGCTTGTTGTGACACCTCACCTCTTTCTAAAGTGCATACTTTTCTTTCAACTTGTAATGCTTAACCAAGAAGAGTATAGAAATAGTTGATAAGAAGAGAAGATGGGTGGTTTATGATTGATTGCCTCCCACCCCAAGGGAAATTGCACCTTCAAAGGAAAAGATGATGCAGAAGGAAAATGCCAAGGAAGAACCAACAATAGTAATCCCATATAAAGAGCACAAAGCATGGCTATGAAGAAGGCTATGAGACAAGAGACACTTCAGCAAGGAAACCTTTTGTCTTGAGAGATCATTTTCCCTAAAAGGAGACCTTTGCCCTAGGATGGCCTTTGGCCAATCTCAAGCCAAGGGCTTGGATGTCCCTTGGCTTGAAATTTCACAAATAAATGTGGCATTGATAGATAAAGAACTACAATTGATGACCATTTGATTGTACTTACCACTCACATGTGCTAGTAGCAATTGCTCACCACAGGGCATGCTTATTGAAAGTTTTTTATTGGTTCAACTATCATCTTACATATCCACTTGGTGCTTGATCCATTTCACTTTTTCCAAAGTTAACCAAAGAGAGACTTGTTAGAATTTCCTCACCTTCAATGGGAAGTTTAATCACTTAAACATTCAAATTGTGAGAATGTGTGTTTGTCCAAGGAAGATTAGGAAGTGAGAAACAAAGTGAGAATGATAAGATGATAAAAAAAGAAATAATTAGTTATCCCTAAAGTGCCAAGGAGGATGAGAAGAGCACTTGAATTCAGAATCAAAGCCCCAAAATTGGTTAGTAGGGATTGTATAGTAGGAATTCATCCGCAATAAGATGTTAGAGTTCTTACTATGGAATTGAGAATTGAGTGATCATGTAATGCTACAAGAAATTAGGGATAATTACAATCCAAGGATAGAGAATCTGAGAGGGAATCTCTTTGCTTAGACCAAAGGGCATTGGCGGATAGCATTGGGGCCAAGAAATTCTCCCCTAGACAACATTACAACATTACTCTAGATAGCACTTGGAATCACTTGGACTTGACTATTGAAGCCAAGTCCAAGGCCATGTTCATAGATAGTAAGACCAACAATGATTGGTTTGTTTCCATTACCAAAGATCATGGGAGAAGGATCTTGGTAGAGTTAGTCATGAAATTGTTCAAGTCTAAACAAAGGACTTATTTGAACAATAGTTATGCAATCTTCTTTGAGTATTTGTACCACAAACAACCTATCAATTAGGCAACAATTTTATGGGTAAGGACAAGAGAGCTTGCAAGAATAATGAATGAGGAAGGAGGAGTGACTTTGGTGTCTCTTTTTGTCATATGTTTCTACTTGAAGATGGATTTATTAACCTTAGAGGAGAAGAAGAAGAAGTGTCTTAACTACTTCTTCCCCATAAGACATTTTGACAAGCCCAAAGAAAGAGCACTAATGGTGCAAAATTATGTGGAAGCAGATGCAGAATTCATCCCACATAGGAAAATATGTGGAGGTGAAAGAGGCCTATGATACTTTGGGCTTTGAGAAGCAGAGGTAGTAGGAGATTATTGTAGAGCCAATACTCAAGAAATGGCCCACAACTTCTTTTAGGCCAAAGGCAAAAGCTACCAAGAGGACAAGGATCCCCATGGAAGAAGAAGAAGAAGAAGTCTAAGACAAAGCTGGTTTTGGACCACAACCAGATCATACCCTACGGCTAGCAAACAATCATTCACCAAGATCATGATTTCTTCCAACAAAGATGTGGCTAAGGATCAAGGTGGAGAAGTACAAACAATTTTTGGCCTAAACCTCTCCACAAACTAAGGAAAATTTCCAACTTTGGGAAGAAGTTTGGAGTAGGGTTGGAGCAAAAGTTCCAAGAAGAGAGGATGATGAGGCAAGAGGTAGCCAATTCCAAGGACATAGAAGCATTTCAAAAAAAAATCAGCTTGGTGAGGTGAGGTGAGGTGAGGTGAGGGCCCAAGCGGGAGAAATTGATGCACTTAAGGGAGAAGTAGAAGGTAAAGGTGGCCCTTGTTACAATAGAAGTTTTTCATCTAGAGGAGCAACAAGTGGCTAATGTATAGGTAAAGAAGCTCGTGGAAATTACCAAGTAGGAGGAAGAAGAACACAACAAAGATTAGGTAGCCATTCGAGAAGAGATCTTGGTTGAGATGGAGTAGAGTCCAAGAAGATTTCAATTTTGGCAAGGATGGAGATGTTGTAGGATCATCTTGAAGAAATTGCAAAGGAGTTAATAGAGGCCTCCTTACAGAAATTGAAGGCTCAAGGCTCCAAATCCTAGGCACACACTCTCATGGCAAAGGTATACATGGACAAACACCTCCAACAACTAGTTGCTAAGCTAATTGAACGCACCTTGAAGAAGTTTGAGGAATCCACAAAGGTGCCACTAAAGGAGATTGCAGAGTACTAGTATCTTGTAGATTTGCTTATAAAGGTTTGTGAGGGAAAAGGTAGTTCTTTGTAGTAGATTTTAGAATAAAGAGATTCTTGTTTGAATGAAATAGATCGAAATATATTTAGTATAGAAAATAACTTTGGTCTAGTAATAATATTTGGCCTTGGAAGGTCATCATCTTCAAAGACCTTTGGATTAACATTGTTTATGACTACATGACAATTTTGTAGCCAAAGATTTCAGGATTGTAATATGCATAGAGTAAATCACAAGTAGGAGTTGTGATTAGCAGCCATTGAACAACCACTTCTTAATTGTGCTTAGGATAAGATCAATAGGTAGGGTTAATGATAATCATAGTAGGTGTAGCTAGAAATTTTATAGCACTCTTAGCCATTGATCATCTACATCAAATATTCAGAAAATTGTATATATAGTTGTGACCCAAAGAAGTTATGTCCACTTCTTTGATAATCTAATAATTCATCATAAAGAAATCTTTGAGTTATTTAAGTTTGATTGCTTTTTCTTGCATCTTTGATTGTGTACTTGGTTGAGTAGAGGTGAGGAATCTTGCAATAAAAGTATATGTTGGAGTACTTTGTTAGGAAATTTGCATTGAATAAAGGAAGTTATCCTTGACATTCAATAGGAATTAGTGCTTGAGTACCTATTTAGGAAATTCACACATTCTCAAGGAAGTAACCCTTGACATTCTGAATGAGCAAATCAATGTGAGGAAGGGTCCTGGGAATGATGGAGCATTGAGAGTACCATGGAACAAAACTCCAAGTATACAATCAATTTTGGATTTTGTTGAGATTGAATCTTCTGGTAAGAGATGCATATAATCTATGACAACATTAGGGTGAAAGAACCTATGGCTTGAAAATTGAACTTAGAGGTGAAATAACTTGTGAGGAGGGACTAGCCATTGGGATAAAAGAGACTCTTCATGAGAAAGAGGCCTTTGGCATGAATTGCACCACCATTATCAAGAGCCTATTAGATTAGATCTTTTGTGAGAGTAATTGTTAATTTCTCTTTCTATAGGGCACCACAATGGGTGTCTCTACCCTCTTCTAGGAATGTTTTCTGCCCAAGATGTTAAACAAGCAAGAATAGATCACATGTGAAATTGAGATGCAATATTCTTATTGATAGTCATTTTCAACCTATATCTTTGAGGGAACAATCTGTTCTTACCAATTATACTATTAGCACATCAACACTAGGTTGTCAGACTTGCAAAAATAGAGTAAGCTTGAGAAATGTTACCTATCTTTGTAAATTTGATCCAAAGTCTATATAATTTTGAATCAAAAACACCCATCATAATCATTGCCTATCTTTCACCATGTAGTAACCTTCTTTGGTGTAGGTGATTTGGATGCCATTTTCCATTACTTGACCAAAGCTAAGTAGGTTCAACTTCAACTCCAAAAGATAAAGAATTTTTTGATAACTCCTTGTCTTCTTGCACCAATCTCGCAAGAAATTAAAATGTCTCCCATTCCAACGACCCAAACCTTACAATAGTCAACAAAACACATTGGCTAGGTCATGTCTTCAATATTCTTGAAAACTTGGAACTAATATTTTATGTATGTTCATATGCTCTAAAGCTCCTCCACTATCATAACAAATATCTTAGTCTATATGTTCAAAAAAAATTCTAGCAATGCTAGAACAAGCAACAAATGCAATATTTTGTATCACTAGAGCATTGGCTTGACTTCTAGAATATATTGCATTGTGTTGTTTTCTTCTTAGGAGGTTATGTTCACCTCTACTTTCTCTTGCCCAATGCTACCTCAGTCTTCTTCTATGTCCCACAATTGCAACTACCTCCATTGCTTCTTACATCAACAATGAGAAAGGCTCTCTTGGTTGAGCTCTCTCTTTTTTTCTCTACATTTATTCTAGCTTCCTTCTTTGATTAGTTCTATAATGAGTCTCCCAATGGGATGATTCTCCTCAAGTATATTATCCCATGCTACTATATGGCAATCAATAAATCTCTAGCAATCAACAAATAATCTTGGTGATGATTAGTATATTGGTGAGGAATAGTATATTCTTCTAGTTAGGTAAGTTAACTATCTAGTGAGAGTTTACTTGGCTAATAAAACTTGTTGTCTTTTTTACTAATTTCATCTACAATTGAAGGAATCTAGGTTGGAGAACATGCTTGTTCTCTTAAGCATAATGCTCATGCAACATAATCAATCTACTCCACATATGGTTTAGTTATGCAATTTTTCAGTCTTTGTAAATACTTCTCCTCCATAGTTGCATGAATGTATATTTCTCTAGTATCATTCTTGCTTTCTAGAATTGTCTCTTTATATGTAATGGCTTGTTTTATAGCCTTTGTCCCATTTTTGGCTCCATAAGTCTCTTTGACTTGAAGATGATAATCACATAAAATATCAAAATCAGTTTATTATCCTCATTAGACCTACCAATGTGTGCCGTTGTTCCTATTGTATCCCAATCTACTCTCAAATTTGAAAGATCTCTTCTAGTCTCTCAATGATCTAATCTCACATTAAGAATACTTTCTTATCACTTTTGACACATTGGAAAATGTACGCTCATAACCTACTAAAAATTGTCATGGAAATATACAAATCTGCATATCAATTACAAAACATAAGGAGGACTAAAAGACACTAAAAGCATATTTGTGGACTTTCTATGGTTGTAGATCTAGTCATAGGAAATGAGGAATAAAATGGATTACCTGCATACTAGTATGCATGTTCTAAATTAATGAAACACTTGGATGTGTTGCTTGGCCTTGCCTATCCTAAATTGCTACATCCTAGCTGTTCAACCTTTCTTGACAATGTAAATAGTATGTTGTGCATATAAATAATCACTACATAATATATATTAATATCAATGTCATACACTTAGTAGCACACCTCAAATATAAGTCATACATAAACTCTAAAGTGCCTCAATAAATTAGTTCAGTCTCAACTTCATCAAAAATCAATTCTCAATTCAATAATCTACAAACAATGGGCACTAATTATAATCAAACCACACCCACTCTAGCTAAGAGACTCCAAGTGATACTTTCCGGACTTTGTCCACCATAGCTAGAAACTCAAAGGCTCAACATCAAAGAAGTGAGCTCTCAAGAGCTGCACTTCAAGGATATACCCCTTTCTGTGACCTAGATCTCTAGCCCTAATGGCAGCACTAGTGGCACATTTGACATTGTGAGTGGTGCAAGTATGGTGGGTCTTGCATTGTGATCAATAGTTCTAACACAAAATCTAGCCGCCACTAAGTAGTCTTTGAGCAACTACTAATATAACTCTAAGTCCAAGACTATCACTTCATTGTTCAAGCAAACTAGCTTTGGCAAATGCAAATAATGTGATTTTTTTTATACATATATACATTGCTACACAACATAAATAATTTTCCATATCATATACTGTAGAAGCACAACTCATACAAAAGTAATACATAAACTCTAAAGTGTAACAATTGCTCCCCTAGCTAGCGGTTAGGTCCTTCTAACTCCAAATAGCTATCTCCTCCAAGTATGTGATATGTCCTATTGTGTGCAAAGATCAAGAGGTCCATTGCTATTGAGCCCTATTGTTAGTTGCCTATGTGTTATCTATATTACATGAAGAGTGAACTAACTATAGGTCTAAGCACATCAAGGACATATCCACAATCCTTGAGGGACCATTGTGAGAGGAGGAGTCAAACATGCCATATGTTATCCTCTCAAACAACTATCACACACCAACATAGTAGTAGCTCCACCAAAAGAGCCTTATAACATACACAACAAGCCTGCATGTACAACTGCCAAGCTCAGGTCCATAGTGCTATCAATGTTTGGGAGGTGCATGGCATACAATTGCACACATGATCCTTCCAAGCAACACCATCATGTCCTTCCACCATGGGGACTCCGAAAGGCAAAACCTCATGCACTTTCAAGATAATACAACTTGTAGTCACATCAAGTGTTGGTAGTGCACTTTATTGTATATATACATAATCACCAAATGAAATCCAGAGGATGAGGGTTTATAACCACCTCCTTGAATAATACATAACATAACGTATTCTTATGTTGAGCAAATCACTAAGTTCCCAAAGGCCATCAACATCACTCTCTAAATGGTCTCTACCCATTAAGAACATGTGCTTACCCATATGTTTGAATCATCCAAATCAAAAACCATAATAACATCATGACAAATAGTTGCAAGTAGATCTAGATCTTGGCCATAAAGTTGAAAGTAAGGAGAGAAGGATTCTAATAGGGCTCGTAAGTTGAATAGATAGCCCATGGCCAACCAAAGGAATTGGTGATCTCAATCTTCCAAGTGGATTCTCTACAAATTGTACTTATGCAATCCTCCCTTCACCATCTAAACCACTATCTCTACTAAGCCATTTGCCTTAGAGTGATCTTGGGAGATAGTATGGTGATCAATTAAGGTCTTATCATACAAGATCTAAATTTCTCCCAAGAACTCTATGCCTTGATCAATCAAGACCTCAACTAGTGTACCAAAATGACTAAGATCTAGCAATGAGTAAGTTGTTCCTTTGCTGGACTTGTCTAGAAGTAACACCAACTCAATCTTCTTGGAGAAGGGCTCCACCATAACCAAAATACTAATGATGTCTCACAATCAATAGTGAAGGTCCAACAAAGTCCAAACTCTAATGTTAACCTAACACTATGATAGGTAATGGGTGAACTATGGCATGTGAGCATTAAATGATGCTCTAACTTAGTCACAAACCACATATCTAGTAACAAACTACTATAAATTAGTCTGTATACTATACCACCAATAATGATTATAGAGTAAGCTATATGTATGCTTTACTCAAAATGTCTTAGTTCCTCATGAACATGATGTACCAAATGTGGTCTTCGAGATAGAAGTGATACTACTTGCACTATACCATCCTCCCATACAAAAAGAAGGTGTTTGCCCTCTAATTTGAACTACATGGCTTGTTGAAGGACACAATCTCTCTCCTTGACACTAGTTGTGCCACCCACAACACTAATGTCAAGATAATTTATCACTAAGACATCATCATGAATATCTTGTTGACTTAAACAATATCTCTAACCTTTGGATATGTGACCTCAACAATTCCTCTTGTCCATACTAAGAGAGATACCATCAAAGCCTCAAAACATATAGATAGAAAGGTAAATTCATGCCAATATGGCACAATCTGCTCATCTATCTTACCATGCTAATGTGCTTTGGTCTGATCTTACTTAATAGGACATCGGTTTTTATTCAACCCATCTAAATCATGGACCACCATTCCAAGTATATGAATAACCATGAAATCATACTCTTGTAAAATCAAAGCCCATCATACAAGATTCCTTGAAAGCTTATTAGAATTCATCAACCACTTTAGTGGTTGATGATCAGGGATGAGAGTGAAGGGATTACCAAATAAGTAAGATCAAAATGTGCTATTTCTTATACTATTGCCAAGCACTTTGCCTCTATTGCATTGTTAGAGTGGCTAACATAGACCACCACAAACTCCTCCTCATCATCTTGTAGTGTGAGCACTTTTGAAACCCCAACATACTCCAATCAATATGAACCTAGAATGATTATCCTTTGATTGATCTCTTGAGAGTAAGTGCATATGTCAACTTCTCCTTGAGCTTGATAAAAGCTCTCTCTTGCTCAACTTCCCAACACCACCCTTGTGTTAGCTTGGTCAATTTGGCCAAGGCCTTTGCAATGACACTAAATCCTAACATATTGGCGATAGAAGTTCACCAACCCAAGGAATGCTCACACTTGCTCACATCCATAGGCCAAGGAATATGTGGAGCAACCTCCACCTTGGTTTATTGAATGCCAAGTCCACCAGGGTAGATAGTGTGACCCAAATACTCAACTTGCTCATGGAAGAATTTGCACTTCCCAAGATGTAATTTGAGTTCATGAGATCTCAATCTCTTAAGTACCTCCAACAGATCTCTCTCATGCTCTTCCACAATAGTGCTTTAAACCAAAATGTCATCAATATAGCACAAAATAAAATCCAATTTTGTTAGTCTTATCCATGAACCTCTAGAACTTGGCAAGAGTGTTTGTTAACCCAAATGGTAAGAACCTCCATTGATACAACACATTCTTTCCATGAGGATCAATACCCAAAATTTTGTCTTGAACTTGTCCTCCTCTTTGATTGGCAATTGATGATATCTTACTGAAAGATCCAAAGTAATGAAGATCTTTGCATGCCCAATTGTATCAAAGATCTCCTTTGGTGTAGGCATGGTATACCAATCAGCCCTAGTTTATTGGTTGATCGGATAGTAATCTCTACATATCTATCTATCTGTGTAGTTGTCATATATATCCTTCTTGGATAGCATTATTGTAGTTGAAGAATACTCTCCATGCAAAATCTACACCAAACCAACCTCTAAAAAGTCTCTACTTTGGCTTTGAATCAATGATTTCTCCATGTCACTATATCTATATGGATGACAAAATTTGGTGTATCTTTAGTCAACCTAATCCAAATCCTTCTTATTGAAGGCAAAACAACTCATGTAGCTCCTCAAGAACCTCCAAAATCTCCATCTTTTCCCTCCTATAAGCTTGGGTCTAATGTTTGGCTCCCAAGTATCCTTTGTAATTGATATAGGAGTGGCTACTAAACCAATTGACTATCTACTAAACCAAGCCCTTGGGAGAAATAATGTCATGCTCCCAACTACTAGAGTCCCCACCCTCAAAGCAAAACTCTCTCTATTTTGGCTATAAGCTCCACACGTCTTCTAGTTACATCCTAAGTAGACCAAGGATGTAACCCAAATAAACCACGCTCACCTAGATGAACCCCAAATAGACCACTCTCACTAGTAGCCACTAGCTATATCTCAATAATACCATGTCTACTTGATCTATTATCCCTATCATGTGCTTGAATTGTCTCAATAGGCACAAAATTCACAAGTGTCTAAGTGATGATATCTATCAAGCACATCCTATGCTTCTTTGCTCATCTAAGGCTCACAATCTAAGTCAAAAAATTCAAGTCCATAGCATAACCTAACATATAATTTTTGGATGCCTTTGACACAACTAAAATAGAAGTAATACTAATATGGAAACCCATCACCTACTATATCTCATTGGTATTGGGCTCCACTAATACTATAATTGTGAGTCCCAAACAAGTCCAAGACTTCCTTCTCAAAAAGAATGTCAAGCTTGGGAAACTCATGAATGTGAGTAAAGTGGCTTTAGGCTACCTAACAAGGTTCACTATTGCTAGGGGTGACCTATCAACAACTACCACTATCAAAGACTGGCACCCAACATCCAAAATATCATCGACAATAAGGTGGGCTGGCCATAGAATCCCATCATAGGCAAGTTGTAAATCTCTCTAGGTAAGGGGTATGTCTACCAAAGAAAAAGATAGTGGGCTTGTGATTCAAATCTAGTTGCATCTAACAACATGGTAGGTCCTATCCAAGAATGGATCTTATGAGTATTTGCCACCATCTGTGTGAAAGAATCACCCATCAAAGGAAAATTCTCCAAAATGTAGGCTGGAGAAACTATGTGATGAACTTGGAGATGTTGTAGTATACATAACATCTCCCAAAACACACCAAAATGGAGATCTTGAAAACCTTCACTTGGCCAGCATGGGTATGTTCCTAACATGGCCATCCAAAAATCAAGAAATGAATGGGACCATCTCCCTCTAGATCCTATGCACCCAATAAGGAAATGTATATTAGTAGGGTCTTTTGGTAACCCTTGACTGTTAACATTGATAATAACTCAAGATACCAATAGGCCAAGTGTGCCACATGATGTAGAGAGACTCACCTAGTAGTGTCATCTCTCCATGTACAAGTACCATTGAACCCATATACTTGCATTAGTTATCACAACTAGTCTGAGATTAATCCCACCAAACAACTTTGATAGGCATACTCCCTCTATTATACCAAGCAATAACTGTGGTATTTGACGGTGACAAAATAAGAGACTCTAGAGGCTCATCCTCACACTAGTCTCTTGGTGCTACAAAGGCTCTACTCCAAGGCTATTGCACCAACTGATCCACAATAGAACATTCAAGATAGATGGAACAACCCCCTTGTATTCCAAATCCAAGTGATCTCCTCTAGAATTGGGATATCCTTCGTATGGGCATTCTCTTCTAATAACTCACTAGGCCAAGTAATGGACCCATACAAAGCTGAAATTGCTACCATGATTCTTGATTATAGTGAGCCAAGATTACTACTACTAAAGCACACCGGTAAGCAACATTCTTGTCCCTCACCTAACTACAAACCTGGCCTAGGAAATTGCCTTCTCAATAGTCAAAAATAAAACCCATGGGGTATAACACTACTCTACCAACATATGATTCTATTACTATTACAATGGCTTGAGTTCTCACCATAAAATTATCAATTGGATAATTAGGTTGAATTGAGATAATGAGCTCCCCACATGTGATGTACTATGTGGAACCACTCCCTAAAGATGTCTAGATCTAAAAGGACATTGATCTTTCATAGTCCAAGATTGACAACTATAGCCTTCCCGTGCATAAGGAGTTGCACACTAGAGTCTAATAAGACACTCTATGGTGTATAAATCTTCCTTGAAGGTCCTACCAAATAGAAAATCTCACTTTGGTTGTCCAATAGGACAACTTCATGTGTGAACCAAGCTTGCTTAAATGTAGGTCTACTTGGTAACTCTTCCAACTTAGCGGCTATTGCTTGCCATAAACCACTAGTAGTTGAATAGACCCTATGCTCTTTAACAAAGTCAACTCCACCATCAACCACCTCTACTCTAGAAGTTAGAACCACATCATCTCCACTCTCACAAAGTGTGGTAGCCAATCAGAATACCAAAGCTAGGTCAACTCCTAATCTAAACATGTCATTGGTTGAGAAAAAATGGAAGCAAATAATGAACTAAGTTGCTCTTAGCATTATGCTACACCCAATATATATAGTAGTAGGTGGTTGACTAGTATCTATTCCATCATGCACTCTATCACCATCTACCACACCTGCGTTAGGAGTTATGGATGTTGGCTATGGTGTGAACAATTGGAAGTCTGACCTGTCTACTAGCCTCTTCTCTTTGTGGGTCCAACTCCATTGATGCTCCTCTAGGCTCTGGAACATGTACCACACTCCTAATCACTATGGAAAATGTATCTACTTGTGCTACTTTGCACATAAAGTCCTAGACATATCTATTACAAGCATAAGAGGTGGAAGTCTAGTTTTCTCATGCATTAAAGTGACAATTTTAGCAATTAGAGTTAAATGAATAGTTGCTCAAAGACTACTTAGTGGTGGCCAAATATTGTATTAGGGCTAATGATCACACCATAGGACCCACGATCACTTGCATCATCAGATAGGCCATAGCGGTATCATTAGGGTCCAAGTTAAGCAAAGGGGTATACCTTTGAAGTGCAGCTCCAAAGAGCTTAATTCTTTATGTTGAGCCTTTGAGTTCTTGGATATGGTGAATAAAGACCAGAAAACATCACCTAGAGTTTCTTAGCTAGAGTGAGTATGGTTTGACTGTAATCAATGCCTGTTGTTTGTAGATTGTGGAATAAAGGATTGATTTTTTATCTGAGTTGAGTGTCATTTGAGTTGAAATTGAAATGATTACATCAGAGAAGTGACCTCTCTAGAGTTGCATTTCAAAGTTATTCCCCTTTGCTCAACTTGGATCTCCAATCCTAGTGGTGCCATTGACAACCCATCTAATAGTGCAAATGGTGCAAGTGATGGTGATCAATAGCCCTAACACAAAATTTTACCATCACTACGTAGTCTTTGAGCAACTATTAATATTAAGTAATATTACCAAGACTATCACTCCATTGTCCAGGCAAACTAGCTTCGGTGCTACAAATATCATGACAAAGTATTTCAATAGAATTGGAACTCTTCACACTAAAGATAAGACCTATATATAAACATTGGTTTCTCTAACTCTAAGTAGCATTATTATCATTTGGTGTCTTGTACAAACTCTAAATTCTATAGTATACACTAAGTATATCACCTTCAACTACCACATACAACCTATACTACCATTTGAAATATAATTTCAACACTTTAAGCTCTTTTTTCAAGTTTACTCTTAAATTGTGTGGTAGAGGTCCTCCAATGGTATGTTTGGCAAGTGTGGAGAGGGAGGAAGACCCTAGCCATGTTGGGTGTTCCTATTGCATTTGATGATTGGTGAGGACCCAAAGCTTGAGAGCCATATAAAGAGACTAATACATGTTGTTTATAGTAGGATGTGAGCATGCTTGGAGAGAATGCTAATAAACCTCTCCTTTACACCTTATGTTGGCTCCTTGAGGAGACTATCAAAGCAATAATGAAGCTGCCAAAATTCTCAATTGGCAAGGGGACAAAAGTATTTGAGGGTAGTTGGGGTGCATAGTAGTCATCCTTGCCCCTAAAGGCAATGGTTGCTATTGCTTCCACTTGTGCACTTGCTTGTAATGATTCTACTCACAGGAGATTCACCACCACCACCACCACTTCATACAAGGTGCAATGATCATCCTTGAAAGTAATAATATTCACTTGCACTCAATTGATAGGTGGTCTTGGTAGATCCAGCCATCACTCAATCTGAACTTGGGGCCATGTAGCTTGTAAGATCTGAGCCTTTATATCAGAAATTGCATCATGGACTTTGGTGTGCTCTCCACCTGTTGCACATTGTAAAAAATGTATACCTTGTATTTCATATGAGGACCACATGCACACTAGTCTATAACCTTATGAGAGTTGAAGGTGGGAGACCCAACTTCAATCATAGAGCTAAGATGAACTACTAAAAAATAAATTAGAAGTCAACAATCAAGGGAGAAGCTTGGAGCTAGGCCATAAAGCCTTTCCCACCACAAGAGCGAATTCTAGCTCCATTAGGTAGTGGCATATCAATGAGGATGTTAGTAAGTGTGTGAGTGTATATTTGCTCATTGAGATTTACCAAGAGCCTCCTAGAGTCTAGGGATACAAAATCAACAAACTCAAGGAATGACGTGCATGCAAGGCCTAGCAATAAGTCATGAGCCAAATAAAGATATGCTTGGAAGGCATCAATGCTTGAATCCACTATCATGATAGGTTCCTACAAAAAAAACTGCCCTCATGTAAGAACCTATCTATTAAACAAGGGACCACTAGAGCCCATGCTCCAATATATGATGCTAGTGTTGTCACCTCCTACCCTATCAAGTCACATCCATCTTATCTACCCATGTCTATGCATAGAGCTATCTACTACCCACACTAATCATTTGATAGTTGTAGAAGCATATATGGCCCTAAAAGAGTGGAAAAATTATGGCAGATAGTACTACAAACATTCATAAATGTGGCAACATGGCCACTATAGGCAAGAAAGTGCATGCAAAATATGAGAGCCCTAGGTAACTTTGGGTAAGAATAGAATAGGCCACCTAGATATTCCCAAACTAGGGGTGGAAGTGAGCTCAGGTTGTAGCTTTTACTAAGGTGTTGAAGATGAATAATTTACAAAAATCCTCATGTCCCATATGAGAGCCCAAAAATATCAAATTACCTATGAGGAACTAGAATCTTGGTGGAAAGTTATAGGGAGTGAAGACCATGCATGGCCTCCAAACCTTGCATTTACAAGTTTGGACTAGTAAACCCAAGGCCTCCAAGTTGAATGTGAAAGTAAACACTACTTTAACTACATCCTAAATGGCCATTTGGATGATGGAGTTATTGTAGCCGTAATATGAGTGTCATCCAAGATGGATGATAAAAGATAAGGAAAAAAACCTATTGTAAATTGTGTTATGCATAATGGCAAAGAGAGCTCCCTCCTTTCCCTCTCCCAAGGGATCCCTTTGCTATTTTCCCTCAATTGATGCTCTCAATATCAATTGTGAGAACTTTCTTGTAGCAATAGAGGTGTCCCAATACCATAGAAAGTACAAAAAATGGATCAAGGAGGGGGATCTGATCTCCAATTGAGAAAATAGCACAAAATAATGTTAGACAAGAGATGGTATTGAAGGCATTAGAGACATCAACTTGGACTACTATCTAATTTGGATGAATTTCCAAGGATGCTCAAATGCATGCAATAACCATCTTGCATCCTCTTGGAGTAAATAAAGCAAATTGATAGGGAGACAAGAAGGAAGAAAAATATTATTGCATCTATAAGCAAACAGTACAAGCAACCAAATGTAAAAAGCATCCTCAATGGCAATAGGGCACACACCATAGTTCTCCTTTGCAAGAGCGAAGAGACAAGAAGCTTCAAATAGACAAGTTGCTCCAAGGGGCACATGACCTAAGGCAATGCGCTAATAGATAGCAAGAAAAGAGGAAAACCCAAATCTAGAGCATTTGGGGACAAGTAATTCCATAGGCTATCAAAAATTAGCTCTTATGACCCCCTTGCTAAGGAATACAATGAGTGGAGTAGAGCATGGGAAAAGTAGGACTTTATAAGCTATAACTCCTCATTTGGCTGATAATCATGGAGGAACAAAGGAAGGTCTTCAATGGCAGGTGGATGTAGGGTCTATAAGTCTGATAGAGTATCAAAGGAGAAGAGCATTGACCTAGAGGATGAGAGCACTTGGGCTACCCATCTCTACTCCCCTACTTGACCTAACATCAAGGAGCAATGGAGGTGGCAATGCTCTGGAGGTAAGGTGTGGGACTATGGAGATTCTACAATCTACCTGGCTATGTCTTGGGCCCTAATGGTGTGCTCTTCTTGGAAGGCTGCCTGATCTCTTCTCAAGAACTATGAATCTTAGAGGTAATCTATTGATGCCCCAAAGCATCTCCATGAGCTAGAAGGAGTAATGTCCATTAGAAAAAGAGGGCCAATAAAATCCAAGTGGAAACATCTCTCTTGTGGTCATCAGCCAAAAAGCAATAGTAGGAGAGAGAGTGTGGAGCCAATGAGAGGATTTAGAAGCAAAGGGATCCCGGTATACATTTATGGTTGCAACAAACATGGTAAGAATACTTGGATAGAGTCCAAAGAGTGTAACCAAGAGTATCAATCTGAGGGAGCCTGCAGAGATATTATTGGAGTATGGATTGGGCCAGGAATTAGGAATAGGAGTGGCTTTTGCCCACATACACAAACAACAAGAACTCCATCTATGCTATGCTAGGCCAATCCCTTTGGGTAGGGATTGGCCTAGCATAGATAATCTAGACAAGATTGTGTAGTACATTAATGCAGTGGGATATAAGGATATGTTAAGGAACCAATTGGAGGAGAATGATCTTATGAGATGATGGGGAGGTAGGAGTGGAATAGAGGAATCCCTAATATATTGTGGAATTGGTGGGACTATAAGGATAGGAGGAGGGTCCAAGGTGGAGGAAGCATGTGGAGTGTCGGTGATAGGGGACAATTGGTGGAGCATCCTACATGAGGAAATCACCCCTCCTACGGGATGAATTGTTTGTTTAAGAGAAGTATGTGACTTGGGGATCAAAGGAACTCCATTTGGATAAAACTTAGTACCTATATGTCTATGTTGAAAGAGGCAACATAAAGGTCTACCCTTGCTTGCACACACAAGCTGTGAGGTACTAAATGAGGAATGCATAAGGTAGTCCTTCTATATCCCATGCCAAGGAACAACATGGAGGTATTAGGAGAGAGGCTACTAAAAATATATGCACCTCCAAGAGTATAAAGAAAATGCTATGAAAAAAATGTTGGAGATAGGAACCAAATGCTATGTATCCAAACACAAAGGAAAAATGATGGAAAATAGAGAATAGAAAACAAAAAGGGATGTGAGAAGAGCCTATCTACAACCACAAGAAATGTCCCTGTACCTCCAATGTCCACATGTAAGTCCAATTCCCCCTTTTTGTTAGTAGTGCTCAACTCCCAATCCCAAATGCTTGGTGATGTATTCTGCAGTGGTGGGTCAATAGTGAGCTCCTAAAGCTTTTCCATAAACACCTTTGGTCCATTTTAATTTTGCAGTGGTGCCACTAGAGGGAAATTATTGCTTGTAGAGGGCATTGTGACACTTGGAAATGCATCATACCAACTCTCATTTTCCCCTAAAAATGCTTATTATATTTGCTAATCTATAATTGCTCCTTGAAATCCCTAAATCTCTAATTATGCATTGTATCCTTAGTCATTATTGTAATCATTAATTAAACCCAAAACTACCTCTATAGTTGAAGTCCTGACTAGGATCATACAATTTCTTGAGCAAGTAGAACTATTGCTAATGTAGCCCAAACTCCTAAATTTCATAGGTAATCACACATTACCATGCAATTTTTGAATGGTGAGATATGCTTGAAGCAGCATACACTCTATATCATTGTACCTCCTTGTAGATCTTGAGCCATGTATAGAATATGGAAATCTTTATGGACCAGTATGCTTGCATTGGACCCTCTCCATACCAACTCCAAACTTAATCACCACATATATATTTTGGAGTCCTTTTGACTTGGATGTAGGTTACATCCAATTCTAATAGCTAACAAACCTTGAGTCAATTTCATGCACTCAATAGCTTCACATGTCCAATGACTATCACCCACTTGATGCACTAGAGTTTCCACTCATTGTCTCCCTTATTACCAAGGTATATGAGCATCTTAGAGATTGCTTTCAAGAAGATGATCCTTCTAATGGTTTTATTGAGTTGTTTCAAGTGGTTGCAATTGTAGCGAGAGGAGACATTCTTATGTTTTTTAGTCAGGTGTTAGGTGCTAGTCAACTTCTTATAATGGAGAAGGACACTAGGACCATTAGACTGATTGCTATTAGAGAGGTCTTTTGCATTGGGTCAACTGCACCATTGTCCTTCAATATTTTTTTCACTTCCGACTACACCTCAATCTACACCAATTTGAAGGGGCTACACTTGGAGGATATGAGGCTATATCTCTAGGCATAATGGCACTCCTAGATATCTATCTAGAATGGGTCGTCCTACAAGTGAATGTTGAGAATGTTTTTAATAGCATCTCACAAGCATCCATCTTTAGAGAGCTTAGGGAGGCTGGTGGATCCTTGGCAATTCTTATTCGTTTTGTGTGGTCTTTTTATGGCTCTCTTGCTTCCCTTTACTACTAGCATGGTTGTCCATAGGAGGGAGTCATTGTCTTGGAGTCAATTGTTGGTACATGTCAAGGAGATCCTTTTAGGGAGGACCCTTATTTTGCCATGGCTCACTTTAGAGCTCTCTTATCTACTACTTTGGCCATGCTAGGTTTTTTATTTTCCTCCTCGGCAAATAATACACTTATTGTGGCCCTATAGATCAGATTAGATAAGCCTTTGACCACTTGACTATCGAGCTACATCTAGTAGGCTTGAGAGTCAAGGTGTCAAAGTGCAGGGCATGGTCTCCTTTAGGTATCCCTACACACCTTGAGCTTACAAAGGGATGTATCACATCTACAAATGGACTATGTGTTCTTGGAGTGCCAATAGAATCCAAGGATTTTGTCACACGCTTCTTAGACACTACCTTTGTAGAAGATGTTCTCCATGTGGATGACCTTCCATTGTTAGGAGATCCACAAGTGGCATTAGGTTTACTCTCTTCTAGTATTGCTCATCAACCAACTTACCTCTTTTGCATAGTTCCTTCCTCCTTGACCTTCCTATCATATCTAAGAGCCTTTGATAGGAGGATTATGGGAGTCTTTGCTGATATTATGGACCATGGACATTTGAGTGTGTGACATGGATTTTGGCACATAGAAAGACATCTCTAACAATCCCATGTGGAGAGGTTGGCTTGCTATCTATGGAGGAGATGGCACCTATAGTGGTATTGGGTAGTTGGGCTCTGTTAGTTGACTTTCCTCTCATTTTGTGGTTGTTGATATGTCAGTTTTGAAGACTTATGTGACAGAGGTGGAGGAAGGATCCTTTTCTCTCCAGATTTTATTGCGGAAAATAAGAGATATTCTATCTCCATGGGTATGCAAAGACCTTCATCTTTTGCTTCACTATTGGCAAATTGAATTGGAGTTGACAATCTTCCTTGAAGAAGCAACAATGCCAACATATGCTCCATTCTCTCTTAGTTGACTTGTCCATTCCTCAAGCTACTAGAGCATATCTTTGCTCTTGCTCCGGCAAGGATGGAGGCTCTTGGATCCTAGCTTGATTGTGCATTAGGGCATTTCGGCTCACACCAGTTCCTTTCTCTATAGTAATGAGGTTTCGCCGAGGTTTGGTCCACCCTTCTACATCTGCATTACTCACTTGTGAGTGTGGTTCTACACTAGATGCAACAGTGGTCCATATGACATGGTGTCCTCTTGGAGGACAAAGGATAGCTGCTCATGATGCTATTAGGGACATAGTGTTTGCTATGGCACAAAAGGGTGGATACTTGGCTTGGAAGGGAGTGTTTGTATGCTTTGCAGATAACACGTGTCAAGACAGACTTATAGTTGGTCCAAGATGATCAGGTGAGAATAGCGGATGTTGTGGTTATGGACCCTATGCATGATGTACTTTTGGAGGGAGTGATTACCCATCCTCCTGGATGGGCAGCGAGTGCAACAACAACTCACAAGGTCTCCAAGTATAGGGGTATGTAGCAAAGTCACCTCTTTGTTCCTTGGAGTTATATGGAGCAATGGACATGGCGTTCAACACATTTTTCAGGGAGTGCGAGAGAGCTTATAATGTTAGGTGCCAAGGGGTACCACTCTCACTCTCATACTTTGTAGCATATTTTACATAGTGTGTGTCCATTGCTCTACAGAGGGTAGTGGCTGCTGCAATCTAGAAGAGAGCAATCACACTAGGTGATGCTTCTTCGGATGCTCTAGTTGTTTGTAGACCGTATGACTTGCATAGCTCAGATATCTTAGCTTTTGTACTTCATTGGTCTTCAGTTGTAATGTTCCCTTGGGGCGGGAATTGTTAACTTTCCGACCTCACTTTGCGTTTAGGCTTTGGGCCAGTGTCTTTGAGCTTTGCTGCTTTTGAGTATGAGTCCAGATCATGTGCTTCCAAGTCATGGCTGCAGCTTCTCAGGACGTCCTATGAATCTCTGATCTTGATTCAAACGTGTAGTAACCTAGTGAAGAGATAGCAGCTTACTTTGACAATTTGCATCCGGTTTGTATTTGAAGCTGCTTCTCAATCCACATAAGATGAGCTCTGCAGCATATCGATTTGCATTATGCTCTTTGTGCTGCAAAGCGCGAAAAGCATGATACAAAGCGATATGTTCCTTACTTCCATGTTGGCACCAACTTTTATCAGGCATCTATGGCCATAGAAGCAAGATAAATGGAGTGCAGTCCACCCTGCTCTGTTAGTACTGAGAGAATCAACATTCACAACATTATCCCCACAACACCTCGTCTCCAACCTTCAGGTTCCCTCCTTGCGCTGCATCTTTGAGAATCTCAGTTTTATCGAAGTGATGTGTACTAGTCCAGCCAATTTGATTGTCATCGAAGATTTTGCTCGTTTATCTATGAGATCTAGAATCTGCGAAAACAGAAAGACTATAGTGGAAGAACTCTCTACCATTGAGGTAGCACATCAATGCTTTAAGATCATGTTTTGATTTGCAATGCATCAACATTGATCAAGATAAATTAGAACAGTACCGCAAACGGATGTTGGGTATAATGATGAGTTTGTGTGTTGTTCTCTATACGCTTTATACAATGCATGCTTATAGGTCACAGTAGTTCTATTCTCTTTGCTCTGGTTACTCATAGTTTTATCTTATGAGATTTATCCAATATACATATGAATAAATTCCTTTGTTGCTAAATTCCTTTGTTGCATCATAAGTCCCATAGGAAAAGATAGCTGATTTAGAAGAGAAGGGATGAGGTGTTTGAAAGGATTAAAGAAAGTTTTGAGAATGCTTCATCTATTGAGAACAATGAAGAGGAGTTTTGAGAGTGTTATAGTAAGTCAAATGGGAAGATATTGGGAGAAGAAAAGAAGAGAGGAAATGAGGAGAATCAAGCAAAAAGAGAGGAACAGAGGGGAAGAGACAAAGAGGGCTGATGAAGAAATCAGAGTTTAGAGAGAAAAAGTAAGAAAGGAACGGTTTAGGAGGAAGAAGAATCGGTAAGAAATATAAAAAAGACAGGTATTTGGGAAAAATTAGGTATTCAAAATAGGAGAGGAGAGGTATTAAAAACCATTAAGCATATTCAAATAAAGAAGAGGGAAATTGGAAGGAGGTGAATTGATAGAGCTGCAAAGGATTTGAAGGCGACAAAGCTACTCAAAATTAGGGATTCAAAGGCAATAGAGTTGCTTGAAATTAGCCAAAATGGCAATAGAAATGTATCAAAAAGAGCGGGCGAAGAGGAGCACATTGAAGAAACCTTTGATTGACAATTTCATCAATCTTGATTGACGACGTGCCTCGTATGAAGTGGTATTAGATGGACAAAACACAAAGCAAGGCTGCAATTGAGCAAATTCAAGAAATATATTTAGATGCACTAGGATTAAAGATTGAAGTTTACATTGAATATTCTTGAATGTGAGTTTTCTTTGCCAATGCCATGTCTCTCTAGAAATTTCTTGCTTTCCAAGTTCCCATATTCATGAATATTTGAATTGACACTATCAACTCACGAGTACAAACGTACATGTAGCGCTAAACCCAATCTAATTGCATAACCATGTTGTCCACACAGGCCACAAAGGCTGGCCACCTATGCATTATGCACAATTGGGAGGTTGGGGGTTGTCTGAGGGTTTGATGTGAGAAACAAGCATATTAGCATTATCACCATTTTTCACATGTAAGCTTTCATATATCAACAATCATATATCATGAGCATTACAAAAATTATTAGGTTTATACTTCAGCACTTATCAAGTTTACATTTAAGCATGATTGAGGTTTAAAGTTAATCATATTTTTGAATTGTTAACATGCTTGTTTGTTTGATGTGTGTGAATTCAATTGCCATCATGGACACAATTTGCTAGAACTTGGGACAAGGACACTCATAGAAGGAGAGTTAGAGAGAGAGAGAGCTAGCTCTCTCTACTTTCATGACACGTGATGCATTTTGCTTACCTAAGTGAGCACATAGGAGGTAGATGATAAATCCACATACTTGAATGTAAGATTGGTTTTTGGTAAGAAATAGGACTACTTGAAGATATTTGGCAAGGTAGTATGTATACTTTGCCTTCAAGCTCTTTTTCTAGATGCTACTTTCCCTTCTTATTATAGCTAGGCGTACCAAGGTGGTACATGGGAAAATCATTTTGATAGTGAAGATTTAGATGGTGAGATCTACTTTGGTGGACTATAATTGGGCAGAGTTTATGCTACTTGCTATTGAGGTAGTCTATAGGAAGCTTTACCACCCAAATGGTAGGTGCTTTTGCGTGACTCATGTAAGGCATGTTCTCATACACTTGTTCAAGGAGAGAGAATTGTGAGTGAGGATGAGGTTCAAGAGTGGATGAGATGCATGTCTATGAGGATGAAGAGGAGGGTGAGAAGGCACATGATGATGACTAGGGTGAGTGAGGTTTTTGTTGCAAACACTTGTCATGCCATTTGTAGCGTCACACCTAGATTGCTCGAACTTTAGAATAATAGTGTGGTAGTTAGAGGTATTTTGGCAATTACACATAGATTACTTGTTGATGGTCAAATTTCATGTTTGGAGTACTAACTACATGGTGGAGCTCACTGCCACTTGCACCATTCATATCGTCAGGTGTGTTGTCAATGGGACCATTAGGGTTGGAGATCTTGGTCAAGATCAAGGGATATACTTTCAAAGTGCAGCTTTAGAGAGCTCTCTTCTTTGATTTTGAGTCTTCAAGATCTTGGCTATGATAGACAGAGGCTGGCAAGTGTCACTTGGAGTCTCTTAGCTAGAGTGGGTGTGGCTTGATTGTAATCAATGCCCGGTTGTTGACAAATTGTTGAGTGACAGATCAAATATAGATTTGATTGAGTGTGATTTGAGTTGAGAGCAAATCAATTACATTAGAGAAGTGAGATCAAGGGGAATCGAGTGTAGGAACTAAGGGTGTTAGTGGTATCTCCAAGTCTTATTGATCATTGGTAGCTCAATTGTGGTTCAAATTTTCCCTAAGAGTAATTGTGTGTAAAAGCTCTTTCAAATTGATGTAGATTTGGCAATGAGGCAAACGGTGTGTGGAAGAGTGGCCAAATTTACCTAAGAAGAGAGTGATTTTCAAGAAATGGTGTTCATTTTGAGCTTAGGAGGAGAAAGTATGACCAATTTGAGCAAATTGAGCTCAAAGAGCAAAATTGAAGGTGGAGTTAGGGACCTATTCTTACAAATTGGAGATGTGAAGATCCCTATCTTTTCAATTTGGCTTGAGTAGAGATTTAGAAAAGGTGTTGGAGAGGCTTCAAAGTGGCAAGAAGAAAGGCCTCATTTGGCTTCTAGGCATAGGGATATGAGAGCCATCATGTTTGCATGAGGTTAGGTAGTTTAGAGTGGTTTTTGGTCATTGTTTGGCAAAATCTGCCCATCTTGCTAGATTGTGTACAATAGGGTTTGAACCCTAGACTGGTTATTAGGCTAGTGATCTAGCCAATTGGTCCACCCTCACTTGTTGTCCTAGTGACTATTCCATTGATATTTATACATATGTAGCTTTGGCTAGAAGAGACAGTCTTATCCCATTCTTGGTGATTCTAATAGTTTAGGAAGTAGATAATTCCTTTTATGTCAAATGCCAAATGGTGACATAGACAATCTAGTGTTGATTTTTGAGATGGAGAGTTTTTGTTTAGATTTCTTGTGATTGGACCTCCTCCATTCTCTATTTCATGTTTGTGCACCATGTTTGTTTGAGATGCCCTAACTTTAGAGCATTGGTACTCTAGTGTGTTCTTGGTAGTGAGGCTAGAGTGATGACCAATGAGACAACTTATGTTTCTCTTTGATGAGACAAAAAGTGATGATCTATAGACCATGAGAGTGCTTGTTTTGATAGAAAGTTATAGGTTGCACTTTCTCAAAGTGTAATTATCATAATAAGAGCTACATTAGTGGGTGGTGTTTGGTTGGTATTGGCACTTGGTATTGTTGGCATTTGGTGGTGATTCTTGGTGAGGTACTTGCGGCAATTACGGTTGCGGTTTGCTATTTATGCTTACTTTGTCACAATGAAGTTCTTTGGGGATTCTAGATGAGATAGAGCTATAGTATATAGGTTGTTTACTTAGAGTGGTGCTTGCTATGAGCTTATGTTCAAGTCTCAATGAAGGAGGAGATTGAATTTGAGTTAGAGTTTGATATAAAAGCTGATTGAGTTGAGAGTGCACTTGGTGTGTCCACACCATTGTTGTGGGACATAGACGGATTTGTGGAGCCTCCAAAGGCCTTAGACATTACTCTAGTATTGTAACAATACGAAGTTAGTCGGGCTTATGAAGTAGAGAATAAGACAAAATAGCCTAGAATATTCTAGAAGCATCTAAGAAGCTTCTTGGGAAGCTTCCCAACTAGTTAACTTGTGCCCTAAGCATGTAGCTTCTAGAAGCTTCTAACTAGCTTAGCTTGCACGCCAAGTAGGCGGCTTCTAGAAGGAAGCTTCTTGAGAAGCTTCCTAGTTAACTTGGCTTGCACTCCAAGAAAGCAACTCAAGGAAGCTTCTTGAGAAGCTTCAAGGGTCTTGTATGCTACCTATAAATACCAAGGCTGAAGCTCATGCTAGGCATTTGGTGTTTTCACTCATTCAAGTGTCCCAATGTGAGTTTCTATTCTCCTATTTCTCTCCTCGGACTCGGTCTTTTACATTGGTACCAGAGCAGGAATGGGATGGATGGAATTTATGGACCACCAAATCCACTTCCACCAAACCATTGGGACTTTCATGTCCAGATATTACCAAAGCATCATTTCACACAATTCATCACCTCGCGCTTTGGGCAGGATTTTCTACATATGATCACTGTGTCAGAGGAACCCTTGATACTTCCATTTGTAACTTATGGAAAACAGTGGACGTGTTGTATCTATGTGTTAATCAACTAGATAAATTGAGTGTAGTGGAATAGAGTAGTAGCAATGGTGGCAATATCGGATGTTATCCTTGCAATGCAATAACAAATTGAGCATCTTACTTGGTTGTTGGATGAACGAGACCAGCAATGACGAGAACAGATAGACAGAGCGCCAGTTCGAGATGGACAAGATCGCATTTGATTTCCGAAACCCAAGGTGTTTGAAGGCAAGAATCTTCCAGGCACAGTGGAGAATTTTGTGTTTGATTGCAAATGTTACTTTGAAGCCACCAATCTTCAAGACAAGCGGAAACAAATTCTCTTGGCTTCTAGCCAATTGGATGGCGTGGCAAAACTTTGGTGGCAATTCTGAGTAGAAAGAGCTGAATGACAAATTGTTACACTGATTTTGATATGGGCAGAATTGAAAGATGCAATACTTGGTCGATTTCAAACTATAAATGCCACTTGAGCTGCACGAGATAAATTGGCGGAGTTAAGGCAGATTGGCTCAATGAGAAGCTACATCTCACAATTTCAGAACATCATCATGCAAATTCTAGATATCCAAGAAGGTGAAGTTGTGGATCAAAAGAGATGAGTCCGTGGAAGGGAATTTTGTTAATGAAGCGGCTGTAGAGCAAGCTTTGGAGGAAGATAAGTCTATATTTGCAGTGTGGGTCAAGCCGATTGCACAAGAACAATCTGAGGAGGGCCAAGAGCCTCGTCAAGCAATGGTTGATCGGATAGTTCAAGAGTTTGCAGATGTGTTTCCGGATGATTTGCCAACAAGATTACCCTCCGATCGAGGTATGCCTTCAAGATCGAGTTATTGCCATGGAGTACTCCAGTGAGTAGACCAATCTATCGGCTCTCACCAAAGGAGTTGGAGGAGTTGCAAACAACACTTACAAAGTTGTTGGAGAAGGATTTCATACGACATAGTACCTCTCCTTGGGGAGCACCGGTACTATTTGTTCTAAAGAAGGATGGAGGACTTTGTTTCTGTATTGATTACCGTGGACTCAATAAGCAAACCATGAAGAATGCATATCCCTTGCCTTGGATCGATGACTTGCTTGATCAACTAAGTTGAGCACGCTACTTTTCCAAGTTGGATCTTTGTAGCGGCTATTAGCAAATTCCTATTGAAGGAGAGGACATGCAAAAGACTACCTTTTGCACAAGGTATGGACATTTCGAGTAGAGAGTTCTACCTTTCGGACTCACTAATGCTCCAACTGTCTTCATGGATCAGATGCATTGGGTGTTGGAGGGACTATTGGATTGGTCTGTGGAGGTGTTCTTAGATGATATTCAAATCTATAGTAGGACAAAGGCAGAACACGTGAATCATGTGCAAGAAGTCCTAAAATGACTACAATAGTGGAATTTCTACTACAAGAAGTCAAAGTGTGCTTTTTGGCAGAAGGAGTTTACCTTCTTGGGTCATAAGATCTCATCAGAGGGGATCAAGATGGAAGAAGAGAAGATCAAGGCCATTACTGATTGGCCTACCCCGAAGGATGCTACAAAAGTACGAGCATTCAATGGATTGGCCAGTTTTTACCAACGGTTCATCCACTATTATGCTCACGTGGCTGCACCATTGACCGACCTCTTGGGAAAGAACTCGAGCTTCTAGTGGACCACCAAGCATGAAGAAGCATTCCAGAGGTTAAAGCATATGGTGTCTTCAAGACCCATTTTTCAACCATATGATCCTCAACTACCTTGTGTGGTTGATTTTGATGCTTCTAACTTTGCGATTGGAGCTGTGTTGCAACAAGAATTTCTAGATGGACTACATCCTATTGTCTTTGTGTCTTGCCAACTAAATACAGCTGAAAGAAATTACTCTACTTGAGATGAGGAACAACTTGCAATGGTATATGCCACCAAGGTATGGAGGCATTATCTCTTGGGGAAACAAGTGATCATGCAAACTGATCACAAGCCATTGTTGCAGACCTTACACTTGGAGCACATGAAGAGTTAGCATCATTGATGGGAAGAGCAACTCCAATTGTTTGACATCAAACTTGAGTACAAACCAGGTCGGTTCCATGTCATCCCTGATGCTCTATCACGACGACCTGATTTGAAGGCTCTTCCTCTCATCACGGCGGCAATTACAACGGTGTCCATTGACCCTAAGGTCCATAATGAGTTTCAATCAGCTCTACAACAAGATCCCTTCTTCCAAATGGTACACGATTGTCTGATAGCATGCGACAAGGAGTACAACACCTACTCCTCCAAGGAAGGCCTTTTATTCCATGCAGACCAGATCTATGTTCCAGCCAAAGGTGATCTTTGACTTGTGCGCCTTCAAGAAGCCCATGATTTACCAATAGCTAGTCACATGGGAGTGGACAAGACCTTGGGCACCCTCCAATGCCAATGGTGGTGGCCCAACATGACACGAGATGTTCAAGACTTTGTCCGATCATGTGAGAGTAGCCAACGTAACAAGGCCAGCAACCAGAAGCCGAGTGGACTCCTTCAACCACTCGCCATTCCATCTGCTTGCTGGGAGCATGTGAGCTTGGATCTCATCATATCCTTGCCAAAGACAAAACAAGGACACACCCCAATTGTGGTGTTTGTGGATAAGCTTAGTAAGAAAATCCACTTGGCACCAACCTATGATACCGTGAATGCTCCAACCTTAGCACAAATCTACTTTGACAACATCTTCAAGCATCATGGGATGCCACGTGTACTCATCTCTGACCGTGATCCTCAATTTATTGGGAAGTTTTGGCAAGCACTCTTCCAGATACTCGGCACCAAGCTTGCTTTGTCCACGGCCTATCATCCTCAAACTGATGGACAAACCAAACGCACAAATCGTACATTGGAGGATATGTTGCGGGCCTTTGTCAATGTCCACCATACCAACTAGGATGAATGTCTTGTAACTGCAAAATTTGCCTACAACAATTCCAAACAAGCAAGCACCGGATTTTCTCTCTTCTTTCTCAATTTTGGTCAAGATCCACTTGTTCCAGATTCTCTTCTTGCTCCCCCTCCCTCTCAGGTTCCTCATACTTCCACATTCTTGACCACTATATCCCAATCTCTCCAACAAGCCAAGTCTTACCTCCTTGTTGCTCAGAATTGCCAAAAACAATATGCGGACCACCATCATTGTGATCTCACCTTTGCAATTGGTGATAAAGTCATGCTATCCTCTAGTAACCTCCCTCTCCCATTTGATACCCAAGTTCATAAACTTGCACCTAATTGGATAGGACCCTTTGATATCACCCACATTGTCTCTCCTGTTGCTTATCGACTTGTCTTGCCTTGTCACATGCGTATCTATCTTGTCTTTCATGTTTCCAAGTTGAAAACCTTTGTTCCTAACCCCTCTTCCTTTTCCTCTCAAGTCCAACCTCCCCCTCTTCCTGTCCCTATCAATGATCATGAGGAGTACGAAGTTGATCGTATCTTTGCTTGTTGCCATATTCAACGAGGCCGTCGCCAACATACGGAGTACAAGGTCCTTTGGAAAGGGTATCCCCTTCATGATGCAACATGGGAACCTCTTTCCCACCTCCAAAATGCATAGACGGCCATCACGGAATTCGAAGCTTCACTAGCGACGAGGACATCACCAACTAGTGGCGGGGGAATATGTAACAATATAGAGTTTAGCAACGAAGTTAGTCAGGCTTATGAAGTAGAGAATAAGACAAACTAGTCTAGAATATTCTAGAAGCATCTAAGAAGCTTCTTGGGAAGCTTCCCAACTAGTTAACTTGCGCCCTAAGCAAGTAGCTTCTAGAAGTTTCTAACTAGCTTAGCTTGCACGCCAAGTAGGCGGCTTCTAGAAGGAAGCTTCTTGAGAAGCTTCCTAGTTAACTTGGCTTGCACTCCAAGAAAGCGACTCAAGGAAGCTTCTTGAGAAGCTTCAAGGGTCTTGTATGCTACCTATAAATACCAAGGCCAAAGCTCATGCTAGGCATTCGGAGTTTTCCCTCATTCAAGTGTCCCAATGTGAGTTTCCATTCTCCTATTTCTCTCCTTGGATTCGGTCTTTTACAAGTATAGTGGGTACCATTGAGATGGATGACTTCATTCAAGAGTTTGATAGTTGGTGTGATCTACAACAAATGTGGAAACTGACTTTGTTCACACCTTTCATGGCATGGAAAGGGTTGTTTTAGCACTTGGAAGGTCCACTAATGGATAGATATGATGAGTTCAAGAGAGTTCACTTGAAAAAGATTGAGTTATGAAGACATTTTTGGTCTGCAAACTATGTCTCCAAACTATGTCTCCGTCACTTCAGGCTCATTTTCTAGGAGTAGATGGGCTATACCCATGAATTCTAGCTCTAGTAGCATTGGTGGATCTCTTGGAGATGATGCTACTAAAAGTGGAGTTACCACTATAGGAAGTGGCATAGTACCAGGGTTTAATCCTATGGTGGATTTCTTATAGTGTTTGAGGTAGAACTACCAAGGAGTGTGGAATGTGAGCTGACCTATCTCTCACTCAAGATGAACCTCTAATGGCTATTATGGTAATGCACTATGGCCTAAGAAGACAAAGAACCCTCAAATCCATCATACTCCTCCAAGGCTTACACTTCAAGACTCAAAGCATTGCTCACTAGAGAACTCAATGAGAAAGAGATATTTGCAAATGAAAGGATGAGTACCTCCTCACCCTTAGTTTATATACTTGTGAAATAGTTATGCACCAAAAGTTACTAATTATTAGAGTTACTTAAGTTATTAGGCCAATATCAAATAAATTCAAAAAGCTAAAGGAATATCCATACTTATGGGAATATTCTCCTAAGCATGTGGTTTTATCTTGACCCAACCATTAAGTCAAGGATTCCTTCACATGGGTTATCCTTGGACTATAGAAGAATCCAAAACAAAAATGCTGGTGGGTCCAAGAGTTCTCAATTCTTTCTTCAAAGCCAAACACCCAAGAATAATACCAAGTCAACACACTATCCAAAGTAGTGGTGTTCATATTTTCCACTTCCTCTAAAGTAAGGTCCTTTCTATCTTAACTATGACTAACTTTAGTTAATCATGACTAATGTAGAACCATCCTTTATTTCTATACAAATAATGTCTCTCAAGTACTTATAATACCAAACTAAATATTAAAATAACACATACATGCACAAATGGGTGTTACATTTACCCCCAAACTAAGATTTCACTTTTTTGTCAAAGGGAAGGTCTCTCTACCTTCTATGATATATCTTCAACTTATCATGGTTAATCTTATCAAAGTGTCTTCCTCCCAACTCCTTGATATCATAGGTGTAATTTTCACACACCTTCTTCACTATGAAATGTCCAAAGTACTAAGGCAAAAACTTCTTTTGTACTCTCTTGATTCAAATGGAATCAAACAACATTATCCAATCACCTTCTTTAAAAGGCTCCAACTTCTTCTTGCCTTTGCCTCTTGTCATAGTTCTTATTTTTTTTCCTTTGGGCTTGCTCCACTCAAACCATGGCAATTGTTCTTGCCTCTTCTAATTTCATGAATTGATCCTTTCTTGACTTCTCTACATCACCTCCTTGTGCTTTCTTCAATCTCCTATGAATGCTTTGGAAGGTAAGAAGATCAAAGTGACTAGGTAAGGTAGACTCAATACCATATTCCATATGAAATGGAGAATATCTGGTGGAAGTGTTCATGGTTTTTTTTTAAACTCCCATAAGACTACATGAATCCTCTTGTCCTAATGATGTTTAGCTCCTTCCATTTTTGCAACTTTAGCCAACATCATGCATAAGGTCTGATTGGTTCTCTCTGCCAAGACATTGGAACTTGGCTTATAAGATGTAGTTACTCTATGTGTGATAGAAAAATGTCCTAGCATAATTGTAGTGATGCTCCTTATAAACTCTCCTCTTCTTTCAAAAACCAACTCCAAAGGGCACCCAAACCTAGCAATAATATGTTCACAAAGAAATCTACCAACTTCATCTTCATTCTTGTCCCTCAATGATCTAGCCTCAACCACTTGGTAAGGTAATTAGTAATAACTACAATTGTACCAATTGTTCCTTGGGGTTCTATTGAGAGGACCTACAAAGTCAATTCTCCACTTCTCAATAGGTCTTAGCAATGGAATTGATGTAAGAGGGGGAGTGGAAGTAGACTTTTTGGCAAAAGCTTGACAAACATGACAAGTTCTGGCAAAGTTTTACAAACATGACAAGTTCATAATCAAGAAAATACTTCAAAGTCCCCCTCCAGTGGTAACCTGCATCTAAAATCTTGAAAGTAGTCACCTTTCTTACAAATTTTCCTCCACATACTAAAACTTCACGAGACTCCTTTATGAGCAGGATATACTCTTCCTTACCTACTACTCTTCAAAAGTAGACCACCTACTCCTTGGTGAAAAGAATGTCCTCCACCATTATGTAAGGTTTAGATCTTGCTGCAAGGGCCTTCCTCTCCCTAGCATGCATCCCTTCTAGATAGTTACCTCTTGTAACAAAGTCTACAATCTCTTTATATTCCATTAGAACCTCTTGAGTGATTGAGAGTATCATGAGCTCCTCATCTAGGAAGGGAATCATCCATTAGTTCAACTCCATCATGATCATAGGCCTTAGATAACAAATAATTTTTTTGCATATTTCTTTTTGAACGTTATCCTTAATAGTGTAGTCATATTCAGACAAGAATATTATCCACCTTTCTAACCTCCCTTCCACATTAGCCTTGTTGAAGATGTACTTCAAAGCCTTGTGATATATGAAAATGGTGGCTTTCCCTTCAATTGTAAAACCAAGAGCTAGCCATATGATTTAGATGTGAAATTCAGTTTGGTACCATCTTGAATGATGTTATACATGATGGTAAAAATAGATCAAATAGAAGTATCACCAAAAGAGTAATTCTACTAATAGGGTAGAAATCAAAATATACTTGAAAACCTTAGAACCAATAGCTAGACATATGATTTAAAGGTGAGAATTGGTTTGGTAACTTTTGGAAGGATGTTACACATGATGGACTAAACAGATCAGAAAGAGGTATCACCAAAATGGGACTTCTACTAATAGAGTAGGAACCAAAATATACCTGAAATCTTTGAAGGCAATTTTGAAGGCCTAAACAGATGAATTAGGCCTCAAAAATGTGCAGACTCCCCTCCAACAAAAGAAAGGTTGGCCTTCCCTCTCCTTTGCTTTGTCTTGTCAAGAGCTTTCCAATAGTATCTCACCCACATAATTATGAGATTCTTACAAGAAGATTCCCTAAAAGATTCTCTTTGGTCAAAGCTTGTTTGACCAACCAGATAGGACCAAGACCGGCATGTCACCCATCCAAGTAAGTAATCCAAGGGTGGAACTTGTTGAGATGCCACCTATATGTGTGCCTAATCCTATGGTGGAGCTTCCTTGGAGTAGATCTTCTTTGTCTATATAATAAAGAGAAGGTGCTTCTTTGGGGCATTGGATGGTTGAGTGTGAGATTTGTGTTTTTTTTTTTTTTGTCCTTATAGTATTACAATGGTATCAAAACCAGTATTTTAGTCCAAGAGAGTGGATCACCCTTCTTGGAAGAACACAAACTGCTGAAAATGAGTAATTTGAGGTGGAGAACATAAAGTAATTGCTAGACTTAAGAAGGATTTTAGAGAGCGGATGGAATGGATGCAGTGGGAGGACAATTTCTTGTACCTAGCTTTCCATTCTTGAGTCCATTCCACATTAAGGGTATGTACATCTAGCATGAGCAAATGAGAGTATTGCTAGTTTATCACTTTGGAATAGAATTCATGGACAAGGTGATGAACTCACCAAACCCGATGATTCTACCTGTAGTGGTATACGACAAAGAGTGGGATTTGACAATCTACATTCTATTATGATATTATAGATGTGAATGTCCCAAATCCTCTCCCTTTCAACACTCAAGTAGAAATCTGTTATGTAGTAAGACCAAAAGTGATGTTTAGAGATTTTGTGGTTAGGAATTTCCGTGAGGAGTATTATCAATGAATGATAGCTTTTGAGGTTCCAATGGTGGTTCTGATAGTTTGTGCACCTTCCAGAGTGATCATATTGACTCTATATTGAAGTAGACATTAGCAATTGAGTGTTATGGGAACCATGGATCCGCAATTGCAAGAGCTGGTGCAAGGAATGCAAGGATGTTGAATGAATTTCAAGAGATTAAGATGACCATGGAGACATTACAAAGTCAAGTGCAGATCCTCAGGAATGATCAAGCAATGCAAGAAGAAGAGCCATCTCAAAACCCAATACCTATAGTAGAAGTACTTAGAAAGGCACTTGTGCCTATGAACCCTATCAATGATGAAGCCACATTGCTACTCTGGATGAAGAAGACCTACAACAATCGAGCCTTACAATAGGTAGCATACAATGGGAGTAGCGTAAAATTATATCTTGAGAATGAATTGATATTTTTGATTGTTCTCAATAGAGATCATGGAGCATGTTGTAGGTGTGTTTGCATGTGGGTACTTGACCAATAAAGCCTTCACATGGTATGATGCTTGGGAACGATCCATGTTGGCAGAGAGAAGGGAGGTCACGTGGACAACAATGCAAGAAGGATTACTGAAGAATTACTAATTGGTGGATTTTGTGCAGATGGCCCAAATTTGACTATGGGGATTGGGACAGAATAACAGTGTACAAGAGTACGTGGAGGCATTTCTAGATCTACAAGTTGCAATAACAGACATGAGTCCAGGCTCTCAACAATTTCAAACGAGGTTTGAAGGAGCGGATTTGCCAAGAAGTCATGGTGCAAAATCCTCACACGGTATTTGAAGCCATTGCTTGTGCACAAAGAATGGCAAGAGCATTGGGTGGAGGTGAAGGAGTAGTTCTACCTCAACATTATCGGGCAGAAATGCCATTCATGGGTAGATCAATACCAATGGAATTGGGTAACCTTTGATTTCAAGATTGAGGAGCACAACCGCTTCAAGGAGAGTGTGGATGGGTAGAAGAACAAAGAGATGGAGTCCCACAAGGAGAAGGAACTCAAGGAGAAAAATGCCATTGTTACAATTGTGGCCGTATTAGGCACATATTTACCAACTGTTGTGCTCATTTCCCTATAGGCCCTTGGCCTTCATACAGGTGATCTTTGAACAACATGGAGAGGCGCATTAAAGAGAAGGAGGTGGAAATCACTTTGGAAAACAAAGATTACCAACAAATGTACCACGCGGCCTTATTGGCACAATAAGGAAGAAAAAGCAAGGGAAGGAAGAACAAAAATGCGCAAAGGTCCCAAAAGGCAATCTCACAATTGATTATTGTGAATTGAGTCCTAGAAGGCAAACAAGTGAGAGTATTAATAGATCTGGGAGCAATAGAGAATTTCTTGTCTTACTTTGTTGCAATAAGATTGGGAATGGATCTAGAGAGAGATGAGAGTGAAGAAGTAGAGTTACCTAACAAGCAAACAAAGAGGATTGAATCATTACCTAGAATCATTACGTGTAACACTCTTTGTAGGAGAATATCAAGAAGTAATTGAGTGGCAAGTGATATAATTAGCTTGTTATGATGCAATCTTAGGCATACCATGGATGGAGCACTATAACCCTATGGTAGATTGGAGGAAGAAAGTGGTGAGAACCCAACAATGGTCAATCATTGGGGTTAAAGAAAAATCACACAGGCAAGAACTACCTCTATATGTCATTGGGACGGCAACTGTCTGTAAGACCGATAGATGTTTCATGGGTCTAATAAGAGAAGTCCAGAGTGCACAACTTGATAGACAAATTCCTGAGAAATTGACAGATGTGGTGGATGAGTTTCAAGATGTCTTTCCCAATGATCTACCCTCAAGATTACCATCAAAAAGGAGAGTAGATCATAAATGCGAGACACTCCCGAGGAAGACACTTCCTTGTAAGGGCCCATATTGCCTATCACCTCATGAGTTGGAGGAGTGTAAGACTCAAATTGAGGAGATGCTGAAAAAAGGGTTCATCCAACCTAGCATATCACCATAACAAGCTCCTATCTTGTTTGTGACAAAGAAGGACAACACAATGCGCATGTGCATTGACTATTGGGGTCTCAATCAGCAAATAGTGAAGAACAAATACCCCTTACCTTGCATGGATGACTTGTTTGATCAACTCCATGGAGCAAGATACTTCACCAAATTGGACTTGCAAAGTGGTTACAATCAAATCTAAATTGTAGAGGAGGATGTCTACAAAACTACCTTTTGAACCAAGTATGGCCACTTTGAGTATCTTGTGATGCCTTTTGGCCTCACCAATGCACCTGCCACTTTCATGAGTCTAATGAATGACATATTCATTCCATACTTGGATAAGTCTATTATCTTCTTCTTGGACGGCATCTTAGTATACAATAGCACAAAGAAGGAACACAAAAAACATCTACGAGAAGTCCTCTAGATTGTATGCCAAAAGATAGAATCGACTGTATGCCAAAATCTCAAAGTGTGAGTTTGGAAAGTTTGAAGTACACTACTTGGGGCATAGAGTAAGTGTAGAGGGAATTCAAGTATTGACAAATAAAATTGAGTCATTCAAAAATAGAGTGCCCCAAAAGATTAGACTCAACTCAAGAGCTTCTTGGGGTTGAAAAGATTCTATCATAGATTTATCAAGGACTTCTCCAAGGTTGCATAGCCTTTAACGACACTACTTGGCAAGGAGAAGAAGTGGACATGGGGAACCACACAAGAGTTGGCCTTTCAAGAATTGAAAGCCGCCTTGCTACATGCACTAATCTTGAAGTGGTATGACCCAAAATGTCCAATCAAGTTGGCTACAAATGCATCAAGTGTAGCAATAGAAGCAGTCTATAACAAGAGTGGCATGATGGATGACATCCAATTGCATATTTCTCTCAAAATTTGTTACCAACAGAGCGCAACTCCCATACCACAAAACAAGAAGAGCTAGCCATTGTTTTGGCCACCAAGCATTGGAAGCACTATCCGAGCAAGAAGGCAATTATAGTAGAGACAGCCCATAAACCTCTAGTCTAGCTCGAGACGTAGAAGGATCTATCTTGTTGCCAGGTTGAATGGGTAGAGTGGCGACAACACTTCAACATGACAATCACCTACGTGGAAGGTAAGAAGCAACTTGCAGATGCATTCACCCGCATGCCAATGGGAAACAACTTGGTGGTAGAGGTTAAGATTAACCCTAAATTTTGGCCAGAGATTTTGGCTGCTACAAAAACTGATCTACAAATTGTAGAAGCACAATCATCCAAAGGCGTCACCAACACTCAAGGACTCCCCTTTTGTGATGGTAGATTATGGATTCCAAATGTCCCAGAATTATGCACTACCATTTTAGCGGAATGTCATGATTCAGCCATTGGAGGTCATATTGGAGTGGACAAGACCTTGGACGCAGTCCAGCGCCATTACTATTGGCTCAAGATGAGCAACAACGTGACTCAAAGCTTCTAATCAAGCTCTTATAGAGCTCCTTCAACTACTCCTCACTCCTACCCAACATTGGGAATAGGTGAGTATGGATCTTGTCTGTGAATTACCCAAGACCACCTCAGGGTTTGACTCCATCATGGTCTTTGTGGACTGGCTCAGCAAAATGATTTATGTATGCCCTAGCACGAAAGATGTGATCGCTCCACAACTAGCTCAATTATACTTAGATGCAGTCTTCTCTCACCATGGTTTGTCTTGAGTACTCATCACTGATAGAGGCACTCAATTCACCAGTTTATTTTGGCAAACTCTCTTTGGTTTCTTCAAAACCAAGTTGGCCATGTCCACAACTTACCACCTACAAACAGATGGATAAACAAAGTGGGCTAATCGCACTATTGAAGATATGTTATGTGGCTTCACCTTAGAAGAGCAAGAGAGGTGGGACACGCTACTCCCATTGGTGGAATTTTCTTACAACAATTCAGTGAATACATCAACTCAAGTCACTCCGTTCTTCCTCATGTATGGTGAACACCTCTTCACACCTTCTAGCTTGATGAAGATCCATCCGGTGGCTACCAAGGTCGACATAGCCGACACATTTGTTTCTAGAATCCAACAAGGTGTGGTGTCAAGTACAAATTACAGATTGCACAAAATCAACAAAAGTAGTATGCTGATGCACACCATATGCACATGGAGCTCAATGTTGGAGATCAGATGTGACTATCGACAACCAACCTCACATTAGTTGGACCTTGTAAGCTTAGACCCCATTTTATTTGGCCTTTCTCGATTCTTTGTTGAGTTGGTGTTGTGACATATCACCTTGAGCTACCACTACACATGAAGATCCATCCAGTGTTCCATGTTTCCCTACTACGTAGATATAGCCAAGGTCATTCCACATAAGACATTCAACCTTGTCTGACACTCATTGATGGCACAAAGGAATATGAAGTGGAGCGTATTCTCCAAAAACACATGTGTGGTACTCGCCATCCACAGGTGGACTATTTAGTACAATGGAAAAGTTACCCCCTCTATGAAGCAACTTGGGAGCCTACTACTAATTTGACACATGCATCGGTGTTGGTGCAAGCGTTTGAGCAATAGTTGCACAACAAGGATGTTGAATCTTAAAAGGAGAGAGGTTTGTAGTACCAAGAGCTAGCCATATGATCTAGATGTGAAATTTAGTTTGGTAACATCTTGAATGATGTTATACATGATGGTAAAAATAGATCAGATAGAAGTATCACCAAAAGAGTACTTCTATTTTTAGGGTAAAAACCAAAATACATTTGAAAACCTTAGAACCAATAGCTAGACATATGATTTAAAGGTGAGAATTGGTTTGGTAACATCTGGAAGGATGTTCCACATGATGGACTAAACAGATCAGAAAGAGGTATCACCAAAATGGGACTTCTACTAATAGAGTAGGAACCAAAATATGCCTGAAATCTTTGAAGGCAATTTTGGAGGCCTAAACGGAATGAATTAGGCCTCAAAAATATGCAGATCCTCCCCTTGCATAGAGGAAAGGTTGGCCTTCCCTCCCTCTTGCTTTTTCTTGTCGAGAGCTTTCCAATGGTACCTCACCCATGTGATTCTGAGATTCCTACAAGAAGATTCTCTAAAATATTCCCTTTGATCAAAGCTTATTTGACCAACCAAATAGGACCAAGACCAACATGTCACCCATCCAAGTAAGTAATCCAAGGGTGGAGCTTACTGACATGTCACCTATTTGTGTGCCTAATCCTATGGTGGAGCTTCCTTGGCGGAGATCCTCTTTGTCTTTATAATAAAGAGAAGGTGCTCCTTTGGGGCATTGGATGATTGAGTGTGAAATCTGTGTTTTCTCTCTTCTCTTTTCCTTGGAGTATTACACCAATCAAGTAGTGTCTAAACTTCTTGAGACCACTACCAACCCTTCTCTCTCCATGATAGAGTAGTTCTTTGCTGTTGAAACGATTTGACTACTAGCATAAGCTATAAGATGACCATGCACAACTTGATCCAATTGACAAAGACTGCATCCTATAGTTACATTGGAAGCATCAATGTAGAGAATGAAAGGCTTACTCCAATCAAGTTTAGCAAGAATAAGAGCTACAACAAGGGATTGCTTGAACTCAAAAGCTTTGAGAGTCTCCTTGTCCTCCAAAATTACCATGTATTCTACACCCTTCTTCATGTAGATGGTCAATGCATAGGCCTTATTGGAAAATGAGAAGATGAACCTCCTATAGTACCCAACCATCCTCAAGAATTGGTGTAACTTTTTCAAGCTTGAAGGGAATATAAGGTCTTAGATTTTCCTCACCTTCTCAAGATCAACTACTATTCCATCCTTGAAGAGGATGTGCTCCAAAGTAGACCTTCTTCACAACAAAAAATGCTCTTCTTTGGGTTGAGTGATGCATTTGCTTCATCCAAACGTTGAAAGACCTTGATTAGGTGCTCAAGTGCTCTTCCTTGCTCCCATAGATGCAAAAGTCATCAATGAAGTCTCTCACAAATATCCCAATGAAAGGTTCAAAAACCTTATTCATGAACCATTGGAATGTAGCTGGAGCATTGCGAAGCCTACAATGCATAACCTTGAAAACATCAATCTCCCAAGGTGTGGTGAATGTGGTGATTTGTTGATGCTCTGGTGCAATCTTGATTTGGTTATACCCACTATAACCATATCCAAAATTGTACCTCTCATGACCTGCACTCTCTTCCACAATCTCATCAATGAATAGTAAAGGGTAATAGTCATTCTTAGTAGCAACATTAAGCTTCTTGTAATCCATACATACCTAAAGCTTTCTATTATCTTTCTTCACAATTGCAGTTGGAGACACCCATTCTAAGTTCTCCACCTCAAAGATAAATCTAACCTCCTTGAGCTTATCAATGTCCTCATTCACCACAAAACCTATTAGTGGGCTAATACAACATTGCTTTTGGTAAATTGGTCTTGCATGGGACTCCACCTCTATCTTGTGCTCCTTCAAGGTGATTTCCTTTAGATCCTTGAAACTAAAAGCAAACACATAGATAAACTTGCAAAAAACTCCTCAAATCTTAGCTTCTCATCCTTGGTAGCATTTAGACCATACTTGAGAGTATATAACCTCCTCTCTATCTCCTCAATTTTCAATGGTGATTTATTTGGGTCTTTCAAAACCTCTAGTTTAGATGCAAAATCCATAACACACAAGGGATACATATCTGAATCAGAATTAGATTCAAATTCAAATTCAAATTCATCCTCTTCCATGGAAGTCTCTTCTTCCATACTTATGTCTACACCTAAAGCTCTTCCTTCTAAATCTGATTCTCAATAATCAAAAGATGGTATATTTGAATGTGAAGGGTTGGTGGTGTTCGTCATATGAACTATAACTCTAGGGTTTGATGGCCCAATCCTCAAGTACCCTTTGTATCATCAATCAATTTTGCATGTTGCTCTCAACCATAGCCTTCTAAGAAGCAAATCATAATTTGAATCCTTCAAGACTTGGAAAGTCATGAGATTTTGAACTCCTATAACTAAAACTACCACCTTATCATTCATATTGGTCTAACTTGTTGTTTGTTTGACATGCTCACCACAAATGTTTAAGGTCTAGAGGGTATCATGCCCAACTTCTTCATTAACCTCTCTAACATGGCATTCATTGCTGATCCTCCATCGACAAGTGCATCTTTGATATTGTGACCACTCATTGTCACATCAATCTTGAAGGTATATTCACAAGCCTCACATAGAGTTGGTTTGGCATCCACTACCCCCATTGATATTGGTGCTTTTGCCTTCTTCTCCCTTTTACTCCTTGTAGAACTCAAACCACCTCTTAGCTCCTTTCTCATGTTAGGATTCATAGCAATCAGTTGACCCATTGTGATGTTAGCCTTGTGACTACCAACATCTATTAACTTCTTCCAACACATTGTTGTTCCATTGTTGCTTTGAGATCAAGAACTCTTCTATCCTCAACTTCTTTCTTGGAGTCTTTGTTGTTGATGGTGTTGGGATGCAAGAGCTCTTAATAAACATACGAGTATCCTTACTAGGAGTAAATCCTTGAGAAGAATGTATATCCTCTGCAAAATGAGCTCTCTTCTTCTCTTGTGCCAAAAGCTCCAAATTAAGACCTTCGGAGTTTGAGCACTCTCCCTTCTCATACTTGCTCTCAACCACATCTATGGATGTTATCCCCTTACTTTTGTTTGGATTAGGAGCCACTTGGGTTTCACTACCTCCCTCTTTCTCTCTCATAACCCCTTCTTCCATGGTAATTGGAATTTGGGCCATTCCTTTGTAGGTGACCTCTTCCTTCACAACCGAAACAATTTCTATCATTGTAATTATTGGTTGGTTGACCTCCTTGATATGGATAGCTTCCATAACTTCTAGGCCTTCTTTCCATATTTTGATCCACCTCTCTCTTCTCCCATAGTTTCACCATAGTGATCTTGATATTTGCAAGTTGTTTTATGATAGTTTGAAGTGGATCTTTTGATGGAGGTGCAAGAACCAAAGTAACTACTACTTGTTGTGAAACCTTTACCACCAAAGTATGAGAAGTTTCACCATACTTGTAGACTTGATGAGGATGCATAAACTCCTTCACCACCAAATCACTCTCATCTCCTTCTAAATTCTCCTCCATACAAATTGCAATCTTGATAGCTTCAACCTTAGAAAAAGGTTTCTTATATCTCACCTTACTTCTTATCTATGGTCTCAACCCTTTCATAAAATTCTTGGTGAGCATGGCTCATATGCCAATCATAGTAGCCTCCATGTCATCCCCACCCTTCCTCAACACTATGTAAAGTCTAAACTCCAACTTCTCTACTCTTTCTACATAAACTTTCATTTTTTCTCCATCTCCTTGTTTGAGGAAGGTAACCTCACTCATCAACCTCTCATAGCTCTCATATGGAAAAAAATTTCTCAATGAGTGTTGAAGTCAAACTCTCCCAAGACTCTTCTTGTCTATCTCTTCTCTCTCTCTTTTGGTATTCTGATTCATACCATGTAACTACTGCATCTTCAAAAAAATCTGGTAATAATTAGGCCCATTGATTCTTCCTCCTCTCATTTTTTCCCATGCAAGCTCTCTTGAAGTCTCTCACAAAGCCTCCACATTTTCTCCATCCTTGCCAAAGAAAACTAAAAGTTTCTTTATCTTAGCTTCTTACTATTTTTCTCTTTTCTCTCAATTTTTTTCCTTTTCTCTCACTCTATAACTAATAGAGTATGTACATGATTAACACCATTTGAGAGTAATCCACCCTAGGGAACAAAAAAGGTTCATGTTACTCCAAGATTTCTATAGAAACGTCAAATCATAGAGTGCATATTAATCAAACACTCATGGATAGTTTATCCATAAGTTGAAAGATTATCTCCATCACTGATCTTGAGAACTACTGATGAAGGTGGTAGTATTTCTATAGTTGTACTAAGACTCTCTCAAAGATCCTTCACCAAAGTCTCCAAAATTGTTGTTATTCCATTACACTCATGTCTTTTTGGAAGTCCTTCCACTCCACAAACCTCACACAACTCTTTGGTCTTAGATCTTTTCCTTCCCAATCTTGGTGAAGAAAGTACAACATGCAAACCCAAGTCAAGTAAGCCTCTCCTTTCCCTCAATCTCTTGCTGTCAAATTTTAATGGACATGAACTTGACTTATATCTCTTCTCTCCACATAAAAAGCACTTAGACTCAGTCTTTTGTCCAAGTAGAGTATGTTTTTGAATTCTTCTCAGCACTCCCGTCAAATTCTATTCTAAACTCTCTTTCCCTCAAATCTACAACCACCTCAAACCCTTGATGAAATTTTCATAGCCTTAGTTTCCACTCTTTTTGACCCTCCATGTTCCTAAGATGAGTCTAAACACTCAAACATGCTTTTGGTTGCTCTCACACTCCTCATGCTTGAGATCCTAACTCTCCAAAATTGACCTCTCCTCACAATATCATTAAATTCTCTCTCTGGAATGTCACAATTCTCTGAAATTTTTCAGACTTAATAACAACCCTAGAGTATCTTTTTTTGTGAAATTCCAGATCTTTTCATCAAGCCATTTGGCATAGGTATCTTTTTATTCATCACATATATTTCAGATTTGGTCTAAAAACCACCACCCTTAGTTTAAAAAGTCATAACTTCTTGCACAAGAATGGCCTCTCTCCAATTCTTGGACCAAAAAGTAGTATACTATGCACTTAATTTTCATAAAACATTTCAGAAAAATTCATTGAAAATTGAAGAAATGCCAAACTCTATACAAATTTCCATAGAGCATATAGTTTCAAGAGCAGTTTAGCCTATCAACTTTCAAAATTCTAGCTCTATGCGTGTACTAGCTCTCACAATAATTTGTGAAATGTGATAATTGAAAAAATAATCCAAGTTATCATATATAGAAATTTCAATTCCAGATCTCAAACTTGAGATTTTGCCCAAAATCATTTTAATCTGTAAACTTTGCAATCCACCTCAACAATCTCTCCAAATCCTCTCATGTGTACAAAGATGTACAAAATCACCTCAAAGATATCATATGAACTTAAAGGTACACAAATAGGTCTTTGTTCTCTAACATGACTTCAGCCTTCTCTTCCTCTAATGTTCTCTCCAAGTGAGCTCTCATAGCTTCCTTTTGTCTAATATAGAATTGTACGAGAAACATTATCTTTCTTTCTAGAGAGGTCTCAACAATAGAACCAAAAATGTGACCTGGCTTGCCTCTCACTTGAGATGAACCTTTAATGGTTATTATGGTAGTGCACCATGGACTAAGAAGGCAAAGAACTCCAACTCCATCATACTCTTCTAAAGTTAACACTCCAACACTCAAGAAATTGCTCACTAGAGAACTCAATGAGAAAGATATAGTTCAAATGAAAGGATGATGAGTACCTCCTCACCCCTAGTTCATATACTTGTGAAATAGTTATGCATCAAAAGTTACTAATTATTGGAGTAACTTAAGTTATTAGGCTAAAAGTCAAAGAAGTAAAAAAAGCTAAAGGAATATCCATACTCATGAGAATATTCTCCTAAGCATGTGGTCTTATCTTGACCCAACCATTAAGTCAAGGATTTCTTCACATGGATTATCCTTGGACTATAGAAGAATTTGAAACAAAAAGGCTTGTGGGTCCAAGAGTTCTCAATTCTTTTCTAAAAGCCAAACACCTAGGAATAATACCAAGTCAACACATTAGAATCCAAAATAATGGTGCTCGTTTTTTCCAATTCCTCTTTAGAAAGGTCCTTTCTATTGTAGCTATGACTAGCTTTAGCTAATCATGACTAATGTAGAACCATTTTTTATCTTTATATAAATAATATCTCTCAAGTACTTATAATACCAAACTAAATATCATAATAGCACATACATGCACAAATGGGTGTTATAGGACTAACAAGTTGAGGAGCTTGTAGGAGTTCTAGAAAAAGGTTGGAGAGAGCCTATACAAGGCATACACTCGCATGAGATGGCTGATCAATTTTACTTAGGTAGTTATTGGGGCCCATGCAGTCCAATTTTAGTATGAGATACTTGACAAAGAAATTATAAAGAGTTGCAACAAAGAGTCTATGATGCTATGTTGTTACAAGCTACTTTTCCTACTTTGGCAGTGGTCCTTAGTTTGGTTAAGTGTATTGAGCTCAACATGGTGGAAGAGAGAGTGGTGGCACCTGGATTTGGTAGGGAGACCTCATCCACAACTATTACTTCTTGTAGAGTGCAATAGAGTGCAATATACCATGGTCATTTTTGAGGATAGGATGGACAGCCTAGATCCTATGGAGCAAGTGGAGGGCCTAATGTAGCTAGGCCCTTACCTTCATTTTTGGGTCAATAGTAGCCAATGAGTGTTGTTGTTGCTTGTTGGACTTGTGGTGGACCTCACCACATGAGAGAGTGCACTCAAGGCAGCAGACTTGATACCTCTAAGGCATCTTAACCGGCACAAAGACAGTGTGACCATTGCCACAAATTTGGTCACACTAGTAATCAATGCTTTGACCTACACCTGGGGTAACAAAGTGGGAAGGCTACTAAGGTAGGTGGTAGAGGAGCTCTAGGTCATGGAGGACAAGGTGGTAGAGGATCCACACCTAGTAGGGATTCAATACCTACCCTTATTTCCAATACAACCATGGCTACTTAGATTGTGCAGTTAGAGCAAGGATTGGCTAGCATGGCCATAGCTAAAAGGAGATCAGATTTGGGTGCTAAGGCTTCCATCTCATATGTTGGTCATAGAAATGTCTTGGACTTCATGTGTGGAGCAACATAGGTGGATGCATTTGCCGTAGTGACTAGGAGTGCAATTCATGCTCTAGAGCCTAGAGGAGCATCAATGGAGTTGGACATAGAGAGGAGAGGCTACTAGACAAGTTAGACTACCCAATCTTTTACACTCTCTAAGGCACTATAGACAATGCTCATGGCTCTTAGACATCCTAGTGCAGGTGTGGTAGGTGATGATGGGTGCATGATAGGCTACCTACTAGTCCACCACTTGCTACTACACCGATTGAGTCTTGCTCAATGTTGGAGGTGGCTCAATTGATTATGCACTATCTTTTGTTCTCAGCCAATGATATGTTTACATTGGGAGTTGACCCAATCCCAAAATTGCAGTTGGCTGCCACACTTTGTGACAATAGGGATGATGTGGTTCCTACCTCTAGAGTAGAGTGGTTGATAGAGGAGTTGACTTGGTTGAGGAGCATTGGATCCGCTCAAGGACTAATGGTTTATGGTAGGCAACAATGGCTAGATTCGAAGAGTTACCAACTAGACCGGCCTTTGAGCAAGCAAGGTTTACACCTTAAATTGTCCTATTGGATAACCAAAGAGAGAATTTTCATTTGAGGTGACCTTCAAGGAAGGTCTATACACCATAAAGGGTCTTACTAGACTTTGGTGCATAGCCCTTTATGTTGGAGAAGGCTACAATTGTTGGTCTATAGTTGTGGAAGACTGATGTGGAGAGGTGTCCAATTTAGACCGGTCATTTGACTGATAGCTCTATGGTGAGAGCTTAGGCCATTGCGATAGTAGTTGAGTCATGTGATGTGTTAGTTGGGGGAGTAGCATTATACCCCATGGGTTTCAATATTGACTATTGGGAGGAAACAACCTCCTATGGACCAGGTTGGTAGTCATGTGAGGAATGGGTATGTCACCTACCAGTGCGCTTCAATAGTGGCAATCTTGGCTCACTATAGTCCAAGACCATGACGGCATTAGGTTCAGTGTTCAGTGGTTCTGGTACTTGGCCTAGCAACTTATTGGAAGGGGAAAATCCATGTAGAGGATACTCATATACAAAGAGGAGATCACTTAGATTTGGAGTACAAGTGAGATCATTCCATTTATCTTGGATGTTCCATTGTGGAGTTCAGAGGAGGCATTGCAATAGCATGCGGATCACATGGTGCAACAAGCTTGGAGTGGAGCCTTTGTACCACCAGGAGACCAGTGTGAGGTTGAGCTATGACACCCATTTGTGCATCTGTGTGGTATTGTGATATTGAGCTTGGTATTACAAGTACTTGAGAGATATTATTTATATAGAGATAAAGGATGGTTCTACATTAGTCATGATTAGCTAAAGTTAGTCATAGTTAAGATAAAAGAGACCTTACTTTAGAGGAAGTAGAAAAGATAAGCACCACTATTTTGGATTCTATTGTGTTGACTAGGTATTATTCCTAGGTGTTTGGCTTTGAGGAAAGAGTTGAGAACTCTTATGCCCGCAAGCCTTTTTGTTTTGGATTCTTCTATAGTCCAAGGATAGCCCATGTGAAGGAATCCTTGACTTAGTGGTTGGGTCAAGATAAGACCACCTGCTTAGGGGAATATGCCAATGTGAATGGATATTCCTTTCTACTTTTTGACTTTACTTGACTTTTAGTCTAGTAACTTGAGTTACTATGGTAATAAGTAACTTTAGTGCATAACTATTTCACAAGTATATAAACAAGGGGTGAGGAGGTACTCATCATCCTTTCATTTGCAACTATCTCTCTCATTGAGTTCTCTAGTGAGCAATGTCTTGAGTCTTGAGTGTTAGCCTTGGAGGAGTATGATGGAGTTGGGGTTCCTTGCCTTCTTAGTCCATGGTGCGCCACCCTAATAACCATTAGAGGTTCATCTTGAGTGAGAGACAAGCCGGCTCACAGAGCCTCTAGAGTCAATTACATTGATCCCTTTGGACACTTCATTGAATATTGGGTAGTATCTAATAGAGGGAGTATGTCTATTGGAGTTGTTTGATAGAATTAGCACTAGACTAGCTATGATACTACAGGTGGGTATACAAGTATAGAGGTACTTGTATGTAGAGAGAGATGAGATTGCTAGGTGAGTCTCTTCACATCATGTGACACACTTGTGGCCTACTAGTGTTGTGGGGATCATATGGTCTCAAGAATACACCAAGCACCTAGTTACTTGTACTTATACTTCACAATTTGTGATGGCTCAAGTGGCATGCATAAAATCTAATACATAGAACTGTGAACTTTTAGTGACTATTGGACCTAAACAAAGAACCTATTGCTTTTTTTCCTTTATTTCTTCTTGAATACAACAACTGATGAAGTGTGCTCCAATTTCTTATAGTTACTACATAGATGCTCTATTGTACATTTGGCAGCTATGTACTCTAACACACCACCATCGTTGTAGACCAAAGCATTGGGAAGTCCCTTCCAAAATGTGTTTTGCACCTGCAAGCATAACTTTAACAACAGTCTCTTCATGTATTCTTATCCAACAATCAATCTGATTTTGTTCTCCCCAATAACTCCAAGAATTATCAAACTAGCACTTGATATAGTTACAGACCTTACAGATATAATGATCAAACTAGCACTATGATTATCAAGCCAATAGTTGATTGAGCAACAATAATTATCCACCTCTATTTAATCCCTTATCACACACAACTAACATCTTTTACTACAATGTCAAGTATTTCATTTTTCATAGATTCTTCTATCACCACAATTTCCACATACATTCATCAAATTCAATTGCAATCATGATGAATGCACATCTACCACCTAATCTGCCTATAGATAGTAGAGGACAACTTTAAGTTGTGAGCCTCATAGTGGATTCAATTGCAATCTTGAGTCAGATGACAAGACATGCCTTGCAGGAAATAGTCCTAGGAGCAGTTGGATTTGACAGGAAGTTCAATCACCATTCATCTCTCTAGCCTTCCTTACATGACAAGAAATTCTTCAACTTGATCCTACGCCCTATTGATGTTCTTTGATCTCTCTCCTTCTTGCCTTTTCCTTCTTCATTGATGTTCAATTTGACTCTTGTCTTTCCCACCTTCTGCTACATTTTGAGCTGACTCTTGCCTTTCCTACCTTATTGCTCTTCAATCTCTCTCGTTCTTTTACCACCTTTTGTTATTCTTCTCAAGGGAGCATACATGCTTGACTTTTACTTTTGCACAAACTGCAACAACATCACCTAGCTCAAGTCTCAATAACTCTAGCTTCCTATCAAGATGTCTCCCTTGTTCCTAAATTCAGATATTTGTTGGAGAGACTCTGTGATTTTGTGCAAGTGCATCCCCTAGCTAAGTTTTCAATAATTATAAGTCTATCAGGCAATCTGAACCCTCATTTTGAGCTGCCAAATGTAGTCATAAGATCTCTGTGGTAACTATCACATTCCTTTCTTAGTTCCTTCACCATCTCCACGTGTTGCGCATCAATAGCAACATAAAATTTTTCATAGAGCATTGAGTAGAGTACACAATTCTATGAGTTTGCTAGAAGAATCCTTAATCTTTTGGTCTGCTTCTTCTTGAATCATGCATTGGAGTTTGTATTCTTCCTTAAGTTTGCGTATTGTATGCTCTTGCTAAGACTCAAACCTTACTCACTCATGCTCCTTCTCTCTTTTCCCGCATCAACAGTCCTCTTCACTCCTCAAGCATTTCTTATCTTTGTAATCATATAGTGAAGATAATTGTGCTAATCTGAATCAACACCTACATTTTCTCCATGCATATTGCGATGTCTCTTGGATCAGGCCCTTTGTAGCCACTACCAAAAGGAGGTTCTTGCTCTATATTTTACATACTTCTTCAACATAATAGGTTCTTTGAGATTGCACTCCTATTGAAGTTCCTAAATTGCAAAAATGATACCGTCTTCTCCTGCAAAAAGAAAACCCCCCTCTGCTTGATTCCTTCCAAAAACCCTTCCCAAGTTGATTCTTCCCAACCTTCCTTTCTATGATCATCTCCTTCCAAAAACTCCCTTCTTCTCTATCCAATTCCTTCAAACCTTCCTTTCTCCGGTTGATTTTTCCAAACCTTTCCTGGTTTGTAACACCCATTTGTGCATGTGTGTGGTATTGTGATATTTAGCTTGGTATTACAAGTACTTAACAGATATTATTTATATAGAGATACATGATGGTTTTATATTAATCATGGTTAGCTAAATTTATTCACAGCTAAGATAGAGTAGACCTTACTTTAGAGGAAGTAGAAAAGATGAGCACTACTATTTTGGATTCTAGTGTGTTGACTAGGTATTATTCCTAGGTGTTAGGCTTTGAGGAAAGAGTTGAGAACTCTTGGGCCCACAAGTCTTTTTGTTTTGGATTCTTCTTTAGTCCAAGGATAGCCCATGTGAAGGAATCCTTGACTTAGTGGTTGGGTCAAGATAAGACCACATGCTTAGGGGAATATGCCCATGTGAATGGATATTCTTTTCTACTTTTTGACTTTACTTGACTTTTAGTCGAGTAACTTGAGTTACTATGGTAATTAGTAACTTGAGTTACTACGGTAATTAGTAACTTTGGTGCGTAACTATTTCACAAGTATATAAAAAAGGGGTGAGGAGGTACTCATCATCCTTTCATTTGCAACTATCTCTCTCATTGAGTTCTCTAGTGAGCAATGTCTTGAGTCTTGGAGTGTTAGCCTTGGAGGAGTATGATGGAGTTGGGGTCCCTTGCCTTCTTAGTCCATGGTGCACTACCATAATAGCCATAAGAGGTTCATCCTGAGTGAGAGACAGGCCGGCTCACATTTTTGGTTCCATTGCCGTGACCTCTCTAGAAGGCAAGATAATATTCCGTGTTCAATTCTACATTAGGCAAAAGGAGGCCATGAGAGCTCACTTGGAGAGAACATTAGGAGAGGAGAGGGCTGAACTTATGTAAGAGAACCAAGATCCATTTTTATACCTTGTAGTTCATTATGATGTCTTTGAAGTGATTTTGTACTTCTTGTACACATGAGAGGATTTGGAGAGATTGTGTGAGGTGGATTGCAGATTTTGGGGATTAAGGTGATTTTGAGCAAAATCTCAAGTTTGAGAGTTGAACTTGAAATTTCTACATATGATAGCTTGGGTTATCTTTCAGTTAGCACACTTGGAATTATTGTGAGAGCTATTATGTGCATTGGGCTAGAATTTTTGAAAGTTGATAGGGTAAACTGCTCCCGCAACTGCATGCTCTCTGGAAAATTGTACAAAGTCTGACATTTCTTTAATTTTTAGTGGATTTTTGTGAAAATTTTCAAGAAAATTTATTATTTTATATCCTACCTGCTGACACAAAAACTAGAGAGAGATCATTCTTATACATGGAGTTATGAGTTTTTGAAGTGAGGGGGGTGGTTTTTAGACCAAATCTGAAATATGTGTACTGAATAGAAAGGTGTCTAGGCCAAATGGCTTGATTAAAAGATCTAAAATTTTTCAATGAGGGACACCCTGGAGTTGTGATCACATGTACAAAATTTCGGAAGACTATCACATGCAAGTTGAGAGGTCTGATTGAAATTGTGAGGAAGGGTCAATTCTGCAGAGTGGAGATCTCATGCATGAGGAGTTTGAGAGTAACAAAAAGCATGTTTGAGTGTTTAGATTCATCTTGGGAACATGGAATGTCACCAAGAGTGGAAATTGAGACTATGCAAGGTTTCCCTAGGGTTTAAGGTGATTGTAAAGGTGGATTTGAGGAAAAGAAAGTTTACAATAGAATTTGAAGAGAGTGTTGAGAGGATCCAAAAACCTACACCACGTGGAGGAAAGAGTGAGTCTAAGTGCTTTCTATGTGAAGAGAAGGGACATAAGGTAAGTTCATGTCCATTGACCTTTGAGAGCAAGAGATTGAGGGAAAGGAGGGGCTTACTTGACTTGGGTTTGCATGTTGGACCTTCTTTACCAAGATTGGGAGGGAGAAGATCTAAGACCAAGGAGTTGTGTGAGGTTTGTGGAGTTGAAGGACTTCCAAAAGGACATGAGTGTAGTGGAGTAAAATCATTTTTGCAAACTTTGGTGAAGGATCTTGGAGTCTTAGTACAGCTATAGAAATACTACCACCTTCATCAGCTAGTTCTTAAGATTAGTGATGAAATAATCTTTCAACTTATGGATAAACTATCCACGAGGGTTTGATTAATATGCACTCTAGGATTTGATATTGCTATAGAAATCTTGGAGCAACCTGAGCCTTTTGTGTTCCCTAGGGTGGATTACTCTCAAATGGTGTAAGTCATGTACATACTCTATTAGTTATGGAGTGAGAGAAAAGAAAAAAAATTGAGAGAAAGAAAGATAGTGAGAGGTCAAGAGGGGAAACTTTCGGTTTTCTTTGACAAGGATGGAGAAGATGTGGAGGCCTTTTTGAGAGACTTCAAGAGAGCTTGCATAGGAAACAATGAGAGGAGGAAGAATGAGTGGGCCTCATTATTACCAGATTTCTTTGAGGATGCAGCACTTACATGGTATGAGTCAGAATACCAAAAGAGAGAGAGGAGAGATGGGGAAGAGTCTTGGGAGACTTTGACTTTAGCACTCATTGAGAACTTTCTTCCTGATGAGAGTTATGAGAGATTGATGAGTGAGGTTACATTTCTCAAGCAAGGAGATGGAGAGAAAGTGAGAGTCTATGTGGAAAGAGTGGAAAAGTTAGAGTCCAGATTTTGCATAGTGTTGAGGAAGGGTGGAGATGATATGGAGACTACTATCATTGGCATAGGGACCATGCTCACCAAGAATTTTGTGGGAGGATTGAGAACACAAATTAGAAGCAAGGTGAGATATGAGAAACCTTCTTCCAAGGTTGAAGCTATCAAGATCACAATTCGTATGGAGGAGAGTTTGGAAGGGGATGAGAGTGATTTGGTGGTGAAGGAGGTTGTGCATCCTCCTCAAGGCTACAAGTATGGTGGAACTTCTGATACAGTGGTGGCAAGGGTTGCACCACAAGTAGTAGTTGCTCCAATTCTTGCACCTCCACCAAAAGATCCACTTCAAACCATCACAGAACAACTTGTGGATCACAAGATCAATGTGGTGCAACTATGGGAGAAGAGAGAGGTGGATCAGAATGTAGGGAGAGGGCCTAGGAGTTATAGAAACTATCCATATAGAGGAGGCCAACCAGCCAACAATTTCAATGATAGAAATTATTTTGGTTGTGGAGGAAGAGGCCATATCCAAAGGAATTGCCAAAATTCCACTTACCATGGAGGAAGGGGTTATGAGGGAGCCAATAGAGGGAAAGAGGGAGGTAGTGAAACCCAAGTGGCTCCTAATCCAAAAAAAGGTAAGGAGATAGCATCCATAGATGTGGTTGAGAGCAAGTATGAGAAGGGAGAGTGCTCAAACTCCAAGGGTCTTAATTTGGAGCTTTTGGCACAAGAGAAGAAGAGTGCTCGTTTTGCAGAAGATGTTCACTCTTCTCAAGGATTTACTCCAAGCAAGGATACTCCTATTCTACTAGGAGCACTTGCACCTCAACACCATCAACAAAAAACACTCCAAGGAAGAAGTTGGGGATGGAGAACTACAATGTGTTGGAGGATGTTGGTAGTCACAAGGCTAACATCACAGTGGGCCAATTGATTGCTTTGAACCCTACCTTGAGAAAGGAGCTTAGAGGTGGTTTGAGTTCTACAAGAAGCAAGAGGAAGAAGAAGGCAAAAGCTCCAGTATCAATGGGGGTGGTAGATGCCAAGCCAGCACCATGGGAGGCTTGTGAATATGCCTCCAAGATTGATGTGAAAGTGAATGGTCACAACATCAAGGATGCATTGGTTGATGGAGGATCAACAGTAAATGCTATGTCAGAAAGATTGATGAAGAAGTTGGGTATGATACCCTCAAGACCTTCAACATTTGTGGTGAGCATGGCAAAAAAGCAACAAGTTTGACCAATAGGGGTGATGGATAAAGTGGTAGTTTCAGTTATGGGAGTTCAAAATCTCATGACTTTCCAAGTCTTGAAGGATTCAAGCTATGACTTACTCCTTGGGAGTCCATGGTTGAGAGCAGCACGTACAATTGATCGATGACACAAAGGGTATTTGAGGATTGGGCCATCAAACCATAGAGTCACAATTCCTACGACTAACACCACCAACACTTCACATTTAGATACACCATCTTCTGATTATTGGGAATCAGATTCTGAAGAAGGAGCTCCAAGTGTGGACACAAGCATGGAAGAGGAGACTTCTACGGAGGAGGATGAATCTGAATCTGATTCAGATGTGTATCCCTTGTGTGCTATGGATTTTGCACCTAAGCCAGAGGTTTTGAAGGACCCAGTAAGTCACCATTGACACTTGAGGAGGTAGAGAGAAGGTTAGCTACCCTCAAGTTTGACCCAAATGTTACCAAGGAGGAGAAGGTGAGATTTGAGGAGATTTTCCGCAAGTTCACCAATGTTTTTGCTTTCAGTTACAAGGATATGAAGGAAGTCACCTTGGAGGAGCACAAGATAGAGGTGGAGTCACATGCAAGACCAATCCGCCAAAAACAATGTTGCATTAGCCCACCAATATCTTTGGTTGTGAAAGAGGAGATTGATAAGCTTCATGAGGCTGGATTTATCTTTGAGGTAGAGAATTCAGAATGGGTGTCTCCAATTGTCATTGTGAAGAAAAATAATGGCAAGCTTTGGGTATATGTGGATTACAAGAAGCTCAATGTTGTTACCAAGAAGGACTACTACCCATTGCCATTCATTGATGAGATCTTGGAAGAGGTTGCAGGCCATGAGAGGTACAATTTTGGAGATGGTTATAGTGGATATAACCAAATCAAGATTGCACTAGAGCATCAATAACTCACCACATTCACCACACCTTGGGGAACTTATGCTTTCAAGGTCATGCCTTTTGGGCTTTGCAATGCTCCAACCACATTCCAATGGTTCATGAACAAGGTATTTGAACCTTTCATTGGGAAATTTGTGAGAGACTTCATTGATGACTTTTGTGTCTATGGGAGCAAGGAGGAGCACTTTGAGCACCTAATCAAGGTCTTGCAACGCTTGGATGAGGCAAATGCATCACTCAACCTAGAGAAGTGCATTTTTGGATGTGAAGAAGGTCTACTTTTGGGGCACATCATCTCCAAGGATGGAATAGCAGTTGATCCTAAGAAGGTGAGGAAAATCTCAGACCTTCCATTCCCTTCAAACTTGACAAAGTTTCACCAATTCTTGGGGATGGTTGGATATTTAAGGAGGTTCATCTTCTCATTTTCCAACAAGGCTTATGCATTGACCATCTACATGAAGAAGGGTGTAAATTACATGGTGATTTTGGAGGACAAGAAGGCTCTCAAAGCTTTTGAGTAGCTCAAGCAATTCCTTGTTGTAGCTCCAATTCTTGCTAAACCTGATTGGAGTAAGCCTTTCATCCTCTACACTAATGCTTCTAATGTAGCTATAAGATGCACTCTTAGTTAATTAGACCAAGATGGGCATGATCATCCAATAGCTTATGCTAGTAGGCAGATGGTTTCAGTAGAGAAGAACTACTCTGTCATGGAGAGAGAAGGGTTGGCAGTGATCTTTGGTCTCAAGAAGTTTAGACACTACTTGATTGGAGGGAAAGCCACCATTGTCATGGATCACAAGGCTTTGAAGTACATCTTCAACAAGCCTAATGTTGAAGAGAGACTAGCAAGGTGGATGATACTCTTGTCTGAGTATGACTACACCATTGAGGATAGGCCAAGAAAGAAACATGCAAATGCTGATTTGTTATCTAGAGCCTATGATCATGATGGAGATGAGCCAGTGGATGATTCCTTCCCGGATGAGGAGCTCATGACAATCTCAATCACTCAAGAGGTTCCAATGGAGTACAAGGAGATTGTGGATTTTGTGACAAGAGGTAACTATCCAGAAGGGATGCATGGTAGGGAGAGGAAGGCCCTTGCAGCAAGATCTAGACTTTACACAATGGTGGAGGATATTCTTTTTCACCAAGGAGCAGATGGTCTACTTTGAAGAGCAGGGGGTAAGGAAGAGTCTATCCTACTCATAAAGGAGTTTCATGAAGGATTAGTATGTGGAAGACACTTTGTAGGAAAGGTGAATGCTTTCAAGATTCTAGATCCAAGTTACCATTGGAGAGGGATTTTCAAGGATTGTCTTGATTATTGCAAAACTTGTCATGTTCATCAAGCTTTTGCTAGAAAGTCTACATCCACTCCACCACTTAGATCTATTCCATTGCTAGGACCTTTTGAGAAGTGGGGAATTGATTTTATAGGTTCTCTCAATAGAACCCCAAGGAACAATCGGTACATTGTGGTAGTTACTGATAACCTTACCAAGTGGGTTGAGGCTAGACCATTGAGGGACAAGAATGAAGATAAAGTGGGTAGATTTCTTTATGACCACATTATCACTAGGTTTGGATGCCCTTTGGAGTTGGTTTTTGATAGAGGAGGAGAGTTTATAGGAAGCATTACTACAGCCATGCTATGACATTTCTCTATCACACATAGAGTAACTACATCTATAAGCCAAATTCCAGTGGCTTGGCAGAGAGAACCAATCAGACCTTGTGCATGATGTTGGCCAAAGATGCAAAAATGGAGGGGGCTAAACATCATTGGGACAAGAGGATTCATGCAATTGTGTGGGAGTATAGGACAACCATGAAGACTTCCACCGGATATTCTCCATTTCAATTGGTATATGGTATTGAGTCTACCTTACCTATTCACTTTGATCTTCTTACCTTCCAAAGCATTCATAGGAGATTGAAGAAAGCACAAGGAGGTGATGCAAAGAAGTCAAGGAAGGATCAACTCATGGAGTTGGAAGAGGCAAGAGCAGTTGCTATGGTTCGAGTGGAGCAAGCCCAAAGGAAACAACAGGAGAGCTATGACAAGAAGTAAGGCAAGAAGAAGGTGGAGCCTTTCAAAGAAGGTGATTGGGTAATGTTGTTTGATTCCATTCGATTCAAGAGAGTGCAAAAGAAGTTTTTGCCTAAGTACTTTGGACCTTTCATAGTGGAGAAGGTGTAGGGCAATTACACCTATGATCTCAAGGAGTTGGGAGGAAGACACTTTGATAGGATTAACCATGATAAGTTGAAGATGTACCATAGAGGGTAGAGAGACCTTCACTTTGAGGACAAAGTGAGAACTTAGTCCGAGGGTAAATGTAACATCCATTTGTGCATGTGTGTGGTATTGTGATATTGAGCTTGGTATTACAAGTACTTAAGAGATATTATTTATATAGAGATAAAGGATGGTTTTATATTAGTCATGGTTAGCTAAAGTTAGTCATAGCTAAGATAGAGTGGACCTTACTTTAGAGGAAGTAGAAAAGATGAGCACCACTATTTTGGATTTTAGTGTGTTGACTTGGTATTATTCCTAGGTGTTTGGCTTTGAGGAAAGAGTTGAGAACTCTTGGGCCTGCAAGCCTTTTTTTTTTGGATTCTTCTTTAGTCCAAGGATAGCCCATGTGAAGGAATCCTTGACTTAGTGGTTGGGTTAAGATAAGACCACATGCTTAGGGGAATATTCCCATGTGAATGGATATTCTTTTCTACTTTTTGACTTTACTTGACTTTTAGTCTAGTAACTTGAGTTACTATGGTATTTAGTAACTTTGTTACATAACTATTTCACAAGTATATAAACAAGGGGTGAAGAGGTACTCATCATCCTTTCATTTGCAACTATCTCTCTCATTGAGTTCTCTAGTGAGCAATGTCTTGAGTCTTGGAGTGTTAGCCTTGGAGGAGTATGATGGAGTTGGGGTTCCTTGCCTTCTTAGTCCATGGTGCACTACCATAATAGCCATCAGAGATTCATCTTGAGTGAGAGACAGGTTGGCTCACAGGTCAATCCTTCCCAACCTTCCTTTCTCTTTGTTTTTCATCTTTTTGAGCTTCTTGGCCTTTTGGTCCTTTCTCCTACTTTCCTCTCATTACCTTCTCCAGAATAGTCTCTTGGCTCACTTCTTCATACTTTCTGGTGAATGCTTCATCATCCAGTCCTTCAAGCCCCTCTGGTCAAAGAGTGATGTCAACTTTATCGGTTCTCTGATTCTTCAGCAGATCCACCTTCTTGGCCGCAACCTTGTCACCATTGGTTGGAAGTACATACGTATGGCTTGTGCCTAAAAGCATCCTTGGTTGTATTTCTCCTCTTTCTCTCTACTTGCGGCTGCCCACCACATACAGTAGCCCACTATTTTGGCAACTATCCAAGTTATAATCTAGAGAGCATTTTTACTATAGATAAACAAAGTTACTATAAGTGACACTATTTTATGTGAAAAAGAATCTCTAATTTCTACAAATACTAAAGTTCATTGTGTTGGAATCCAAAAGTTATTATCTACAACTAGCATTTTTACTAAATCTAAATAAATTTCTACTAGTTTACTTACCATACTAAATAGCACTAATGTAACATATAGATTGTTCTCCCGATGATACTAGTATCTTGAGTTATTACTAATATTAACAGTAAAGGGTTACCAAAAGACCCTACTTGCAAACATTTCCTTACTAGGAGCACAAGATTTGGAGAGATATGGTTCCATTCATTTGGTGATTTCTAGATGGTTATGTCAAAGATATACACATGTTGGATAAGGTTTGGGTCTTCAAAATCCTCATTCTTGTGTGTTTTGGGAGATGTTATGCATACTATAATATCTCTAGGTTCATCAGTCCATTTCTCTAATGTACATTTTGGAGAATGTCCATTTGATTGGTGATTCTTGCACCCAAGTGGTGGTGAGTACACATCAGGTCCATTCTTGGATGAGACCTACCATGTTGTTGGATGCAGTCTGAGAGGGATCATAAACTATTGTCTTTGTTTTTGGTGGATGAACCTCTTACCTAGAGAGGTTCTATAGTTTGCTTATGATGGGATTCAACTACTACACCATCTCATTGTTGATGACATCTTGGATATTGGGCATTAGTTTCAAATGGTAGTAGTGGCTAATAGGTCACCTATGGTAGTGATGAACTTAGTTGGAGATCCCCAACCCACATTTCTCACACTTATGAGTTTCCCAAGCTCCCATGCTTTTCAAGGAGGTCCTAGACTTGTTTGGGACTCATAGTTATAGTAGTTGGTGGAGCCCAATGTCGATGCAAGACAGAGGGGATGATGGTATTACCATTGTTCTAGTAGTGTCAAAGGCATACAAGCATCAAGTGTTAGGTCATGCTATAGACCTAAACTATTTGACCTGGATTGTGAGCCTTGGCTTGGCAAAGCAGCGTAAGATGCACTTGATAGGCATTACAACTCAAACACTTGTGAGCTTTGTGCCTATCAAGACAATTCAAGTATATGGTAGGGATGATGGACCAAGTGGATAGGGTATTCTTGGGACAAAACCAATGGCTACTAGGGAGAGTGGTCTACTTGGAGTCCATCTAGGTAAGTATGGTCTACTTGGATTACACCCTTGGTCTACTTGGGATGCAACTAGATGATGTACGGAGCTTGTAGCTAGAGTGGAGGGAGTTCTTCATACAGAGGTTTGGACCTCTAGTGGTTGGGAGCATGACATTACTACTCCCAAAGGCCCAATGTAGTAGCAAGTCAATACATCTCCTACTCCTACATCAGTTACAAAGGATACTTGGGAGTCAGTTCTTGGGCCCAAGCTTACAAGAGTAGAAAGACAAAGAGTTTGGAGGTTCTTGACAAGCTACACAAGTTGTTTTGCCTTTAGTATGAAGGAGTTGGGGCTTTGAAATGACCTAGTATTTGGATTGAGCTAACTAGCAAAACACCAATTTTTCAACATCCCTTTTGATATAGTGACATGGAGAGAGCATTGATTTAGAGCCGGAGTAGAGACCTTTTTGAGGCTGATTTGGTGAAGATTTTATGTAAAGAATATGCATCAGCTATAATGATGCCAGCCAAGAAGGGTAGGCATGGCAACTACATAAAAAGGTAGATGTGTGGAGATTACCATCCTATCAACCGGTAGACTAGGGCTGATAGATATACCATGCCTACACTAGATCTTTGATGTGATTAGGCATGCAAAGGTCTTTAGTATTTTGGATCTTTGAGTAGGATATCATCGAGTGTTGATCAAGGAGGAGAGTAAGTCTAAGAAAGCATTTTGGGCTATTGATCCTCATAAGAAGGATGTGTTATATCAGTGGGTTCTTGCCATTTGGGTTAAGAATGCTCTTGTTGAGTTCCAAAGGGTCATGGACATGATCCTAGTTGGATTGGATTTTGCTTGGTGCTATATTGATGATATTTTTGTCTATAACATGATTAAGGAGGAGCATGAGAGATATTTGTTGGAGGTGTTTGAGAGGTTGAGATCTCATGGACTCAAATTAAGTCTTGGGAAGTGTAGATTCTTCCACAAGTAGGTTGAGTATTTGGTCATACTATCTACCCTAGAGGACTTGATGTTCAATAGACCAAGGTGAAGGGTATTGCATGTATTCCTTGGCCTATAGATGTGAGCAAAGTGCAAGCATTTCCTTGGGTTGATGAACTTTTATTGCTTATGTTAGAGGATTTAGTGCCATTGCCAAAGCCTTGACAAAGTTGACCAAGCTTACACAAGAGTGGTGTTGGGGAGATGAGCAAGACAGAGCTTTTGTAGAGCTCAAGGAGAAGTTGACATTTACTTCTACTTTGAGGAGGCCGATTAAAGGATGACCATTTCAGGTTCATACTAATTGGAGTATGTTGGGGTTTGGAGCAATGCTCACCCAACATGATTATGAGGAGAAAGAGTTTGTGGTGGCCTATGCTAGTCGCCCCAACAATTCACTAAAGGCAAAGTATAGTTCATATGAGAGAGAGTGCTTGGCAACAATATGGGCAATAGCACATTTTTATGCTATCTATTTGGTAACCCCTTTACTCTCATCACTGATCATCAGCCACTAAAGTGGTTGATGGAGTCTGATAGGCTTTCAAGGAAGCTTGCACAATGAGCTATGATTCTATAGGAATATGATTTCACAGTTATTCACAAACCTAGAGTGGTGAACTATGATACATATGGTTGAGTAGAAACCCATATCCTAGCCAATATGATCAAAATGGAGCATGTTGGCATGGTAAGATAGATGAGGAGATGGTGTTAGGTTGGCATGCATCTAATTTTCTATGTATATTTTCTAAGGCTTTGGTGGTATCTCTCTCAACACATACAAGAGGAGTTATTGAGGTCATAGATCTAGAGAGTAAAGATAATGGTATATTTTAGCAAGACATTCATGATGATGTCTTAGTGATGGATTATATTTGCATTGGTGTTGTGGGTAGCACAATTGGGGCCAAGGAGAGAGACCGTGTTCTTCAACAAGCCAAATGGTTCAGATTGGAGGGCAAATGCCTTCTTTGTGTATAGGAGGATGGTAGAGTGTGAGTAGTACCACTTCCATCTCAAAGACCATATTTGGTCCATCATGTTCATGAGGAGCTAGGATATTTTGGAGTAAAGTGTACATATAGCTTACTCTAGAGTCATTATTGGTATCACGATATGCAGACCAATGTACACAATTTGTTGTCAAATGTGTGGTTTGTGACCAAGTTAGAGCATCAATCAATGCTCCTACACCATAGTTACACCCATTACCTATCATGGGTTTGGTTTACAATTGGAGTTTGGACTTTGTTGGGCCTTTACCATTGATTGTGAGACATTACTGGCACATTTTGGTTATGGTGGAGCACTTTTCCAAGTATATTGAGAATTGCTTTGCCAAAGAGCACGACATGAGGGCCACGACCTGCACATTTAATAAATTCATGATTCTTGCAAGACAAAGAAATAACTCACTTTACATTGAATTTGGACTAGATGGTGAAGCCCCTACGGTACAAAGCTATGATATTGTGATTATGGGCACAAATAAATGTCACACATGAATCCATAGCAATGAGTTTATAAGCCTCTTTGTGAGGATATCCATCATCTACCAATTGATAGATATCCTCACCAAGAAGATATGTAAACAAAATCATTTGTTGGTGGCACTTCCTGACATGTCCAATGAAGGGATGGCTTACTTGTTCTTGGATTGGGTTCTTAATCATTTTGGTGCACAAGTTGAGGTTTTGACTAATCAGGGTACAAAGTTCTTGGGAGAGTTTCAGGTCTTATGTGGCGAGGCTTTAATTGATCATTGTACTACCTCTTGAGATCACCCTAAGGCAGAAAGCTTACTAGAGAGAGTGGTTTGAATGGTGAAGAGAGGATTGTGGAAGTATGGTTTGCAAAGAGGCCACTTGGGAGATTAGGATCTCCAATTAGGACCTTGGTTGGCCATTGGCTATTGGTTCAGCCGGCAAGCCTCTTTAGCATCATTCTCTCCTTACTTTCTACTCTATGGACAAGATCCAAATTTACTTGTAGCCATTTGTTAAGAGGCTACAATAGTGTTGGATTTGGATGATCCAAATGTATGGATGAGTGCATGTTCTCAATAGGCAAAGATCTTTTGGAGAGTGATGTTGATGGCCTTTGAGAATTTAGCAATTGCTCATCAAGGGATACATTACACAATGCTACCATTAGAAGAGGATGTTATAGATCCTCAATTCATCAATTTCATCCAAGTGACTATGTATATCTACAATAGATAGCACTGACAACACTTGATGTTTCTACAGGCCACACTAAATTAAGAGTGCACAAGGTTTGCCATATGGGGATTCCTTTTGTTAGAATGACATGATGGTGTTGTTTGGAAAGATCACATGCACAATTGCGTACCATGCCACCTCCCAGACATTGATGGTACTATGGACCCAAGCTTGGCACTTGTATATGTAGGCTTGTGGTGTTTGTTATGTGGCTCTTCTAGTAGAGCTGCTACTATGTGTGATAGCTATTTGAGAGGATGGCATATGGCATGTTTGACTCCTTCCCTCATGGTGGTTCTTTAGAGATAGTGGTTATGTCTTAGATATACTTGACCTATAGCTAGTTCATCATTTATATGGTATAGATTGCATACATACAACTAATGATGGAGCTTGATAGCACCCAACCTCTTGATATTTTGCCCACCATAGGGTATACCATATACTTAGAGTAGATAGTTATCTAGAGTTAGAGGGACCTAACCTATAAAAGACTAAATCCAAGGAGAGAAATAGAAGAATGGAAACTCACATTAAGATACTTGAATGAGTGAAAACTCCAAATGCCTAGCATAAGCTTTGGCTTTGGTATTTATAGGTAGCATACAAGGCCTTTGAGAACCTTCTCAAGAAGCTTCCTTGAGCCACTTTCTTAGAGTGCAAGCCAAGTTAACTAGGAAGCTTCTCAAGGAGCTTCTTTCTAAAAGCCACCTACTTGGCATGCAAGCTAAGCTAGTTAGAAGCTTCTAGAAGCTTCTTTCTAGAAACTTCTTTCTAGAAGCTACCTACTTGGGGTGCAAGTTAACTAGTTGGGAAGCTTCCCAAGAAGCTTCCTAGATGCTTTTGGAATATTCAAGGCTAATTTGGCTTATTCTCTACTTTTTTAGCCTTATTAGCTACGTCACTAAACTCCATATTGTTACATATTCCCCCTTCGCTAGTTGGTGATGTCCTCGTCGCCATTGAAGCTTCAAACTCCTGGATGGCCATCTATGCATTCTAGAGGTGAGAAAGAGGTTCCCATATGGCACTATGAAAGGGATACCCTTTCCAAAGGACCTTGTACTCTGTATGTTGGTGGCGTCCTTGTGGATGTGGCGACGTGCAAGGATACAATCAACTTTACTCCTCATGATCATTGATAGGGATTGGGAGAGGAGGAGGTTGGACTCAAGAGGAGAAAAAAGAGGGATTATGAACAAAGGGTTTCAACTTGGAAACATGAAAGACATCATGGATGCACATATGAGGAGGCAAAGCAAGTCGATAAGCAATAGGAGAAACAATTTGAGTGACATCAAAAGGTCCTATCCAATTAGAGGCAAGTTTATGAACTTGGGTATCAAGTGGGAGGGGAAGATTACTAGAGGATAACATAACTTTATCACCAACTTCAAAGGTGAGATCATAACAATGATGGTCCGCATATTGTTGTTGATAATTTTGAGCAACAAGGAGGTGAGATTTGGCTTGTTGGAGAGATTCAAAGATGGTGGTCAAGAAGCTTGAAGTATGGGAGACTTGAGATGGAGGAGGAGCAAGAAGAGAATTTGGGACAAGCGGATTGTGGCCAAAATTGAGAAAGAAAGGAGAGAATCCGGTGCTTGCATGTTTAGAATTATTGTATGCAAACTCCGTAGTTGCAAGACATTGATCCCAATTGGTATGATGAATGTTTAGGAAGGCACAAAGCATATCTTCCAAGGTGCAATTTGCATGTTCAATTTTCCATCAGTTTGAAGATGATAGGCTGTGGACAAAGCAAGCTTGGTGCCAAGTAGCTGGAAGAGTGTTTGCCAAAACTTTCCGGTGAAGCAAGGATCACGATCAGAGATGAGTACACGTTGCATCCCATGATGTTTGAAGACATTATCAAAGTAGAGTTGCACCAAGGTTGGAGCATCCATAGTATCAACCATTGGTGCCAAATGGATTTGTTTACTAAGCTTATCCACAAACACCACAATTGTTTTGTGACCTTGTTGTGTCTTGGGTAAGGAGGTGATGAGATCTAAGCTCACATGTTCCCAACAAGTAGCTGGAATGGGAAGTGGCTGAAGAAGTCCCAAACATCTTGCGTCATGTTGGGCCACCATCATTGGCATTGAAGGGTGCTCAAGGTCTTGTCCACTCCCATGTGACCAGCGATTGGTAAATCATGGGCCTCTTGAAGGCGCATAAGTTGAAGATCACCTTTGACTGGAACATAGATCTGGTCCGCATGGAATAGAAGGCCTTCATTGAAGGAGAAATTGTTGTACTCCTTGTTATATGGTGTCAGATGACCATGTACCATTTGGAAGAAGGGATCTTGTTGTAGAGCTGATCAAAATTCATTATGGACCTTGGGGTCAATTGACACCATCATAATTGCCGCCATGATGAGAGGAAGAGCCTTTAAATCAGGTCATCGTGATAGAGCATAAAGGATGATGTGGAACCAACCTGGTTTGTCTCAAGTTTGATGTCAAACAATTGGAGTTGCTCTTCTCATCAATGATGTCGACTCTTCATGTGCTCCAAGTGTAGGGTCTGCAACAATGGCTTGTGATCAATTTGCATGATCACTTGTTTCTCCAAGAGATAATGCATCCATACCTTGGTGGCATATACCATTGCAAGTTGTTCCTAATCTCAAGCAGAGTAATTTCTTTTAGCTATATTTAGTCGGCGAGATACAAAGGCAATGGGATGTAGTCCATCTGGGGATTATTGTTGCAACACAACTCCAATTGCAAAGTTAGAAGTATCAAAATCAACCACACAAGGGAGTTGAGGATCATATGATTGAAGAATGGGTCTTGAAGACACCATATGCTTTAACTTATGGAATGCTTCTTCATGCTTGGTGGTCCACTAGAAGCTCAAGTTCTTTCTTAAGAGGTTAGTCAAGGGTGCAACCGCATGAGCATAATAGTGGATGTACTGTCAATAAAAACTGGCCAATCCATTGAATGCCCATACTTTTGTAGCATCCTTTGGGGTAGGCCAATCAGTTATAGCCTTGATCTTCTCTTCTTCCATCTTGATCCCCTTTGATGAGATCTTATGACCCAAGAAGGTAACCTCCTTCTGCCAAAAGGCACACTTCGACTTCTTACAATAAAATTTCCATTGTTGTAGTCTTCTTAGGACTTCTCGCACATGATTCATATATTCTGCCTCTGTCTTGCTATAAATTAAGACATCATCCAAGAACACCACAACAGACCAATCCAATAGTCCATCCAACACCCAATGCATCTGATCTATGAGGACTATTGGAGCATTAGTGAGTCTGAAAGGAAGAACTCTCCACTCAAAATGCCCATACCTTGTGCAAAAGGCATTCATTTGCACATCTTCTCTATCAATAGGAATTTGCCAATAGCCACTACAAAGATCCAACTTGGAAAAGTAGCATGCTCCACTTAGTTGATCAAGCAAGTCATCAATCCGAGGCAAGGAATATGCATTCTTCACGGTTTGCTTATTGAGCTCACAATAATCAATATAGAAACAAAGTCCTCCATCCTTCTTTGGAACAAATAGTACTGGTGCTCCCCAAGGAGAGGTACTATGTCATATGAAATCCTTCTCCAACAACTCTATAAGTGTTATTTTCAAGTCCTTTAACTCCTTTGGTGAGAGCCGATAGATCAGTCTACTTACTGGAGTACTCCCTGGCAATAACTCAATCTTGAAGGGCATACCTCAATCGAAGAGTAATCCCTTTGGCAAATCATCCGGAAACACGTCCGCAAACTCCTTAACTATCCAATCAACCATTACTTGATGAGGCTCTTGGCCCTCCGTATATTGTTCTTGTGCAATTGGCTTGATCCACACCATGAATATAGACTTATCTTCCTCCAAAGCTTGCTCTATGGTTGCTTTACTAACAAACTTCCCTTCTAGGGACTCATCTCTCTTCCAAGCTTGCTCCGTGGTTGCCTTCTTGGCAAACTTCTCATCTTGGGACTCATCTCCCTTCCAAGTTTGCTCTATGGCTACCTTCTTGACAAACTTCCCATCTTGGGATTGACTATTCTTAGGTGTCTTACTTAGAGGTGCTAGACAACCTAATCGGAAATTCTTACCTTGGTGTTGTACTTGAATTAGGCGTCGGGTCCAATCAAATTGAACCTTATGATGTTCAAGCCAAGGTAGACCCAAAATGATATCATAGTGTAGAGGTGCCACTACAAACCTCATACACTCCAAATACTCCTTCCTAATCTTGAAGGTAACAAGACGCAAGGTGCGGGATGCAGAACCCTTTCTACCATCCGCCATCATCAAACTACTTCCAATCACTAGCTTGATAGGAATACCCAATTCCTTTGCTACTTGCATAGACATACAATTCTTTGAACTTCCAAAATCAACCAAAATTCTACAACCTCAATTAGATATCGTACCTTGCAAGTGAAGCAAACTTGCATAGGTCGAGCCTTCAATCCCATTGGAACTAATCAAGCTCCTAATAGGTAGCTCAAAATCTCCTATTGGGATTCCTCATTTCCCTGATCATTCTGCTCCACAACCTCCACCTGGGCAACTTGTTGAGGTCGTCCATTCTTGAGTGGACATTTAGCAATGTAATGCTCCAATTGGCGACAATAAAAAAAACCACCATTTTATCATAGTTTCTCTCTACCTGCCATGCCAAGTGGTCTTTGTTAAATGGCATCAATCTCCATTAATGTTAGCTCCTCCACTTGTGTGTAGTGTATTGGTAGGCTTTGTGGAGGTTGAGGTTGAGACCAAATTGTTGCCACCAAGGAATCAAAACATTTGGCCAACCGCATGGCTTCCTCCAAGTGTTGTGGCTCTTGCATGGTTACCTCTAACTTGGTTCTCGCCTTCAAGTCCCTCACAAATCGATCCAAAGCTTCACCTTCCAATATATCTGGAATTTGCATGATGATGTTTTGGAACTACGTGATGTAACTTCTTATAGAGCCAATTTGTTTCAACTCTGCCAACTTATCCCGTGCAGCTCGTGTGGCATTTATAGCTTGGAACCGACTCATTATTGCACTCTTGAATTCTGCCTATGTCAAGATTTGTGCAACAATTTGTCATTCAGCTTGCTCCACTTGGAATCTCCACCATAACTTTGCTACTCCATCCAATTGGCTAGAAGCCAAGAGAATTTGTTTTTGCTTGTCTTGTAGATTGGTAGCTTCAAAATAACATTCGCAATCAAACACAAAATTCTCCACTACACCCAAAAGATTCTTACCTTCAAATATCTTGGGTTTAGGGAATCTGATCCAATCTTCTCCTTCTTGAATTGGTACTCTCTCCACTTGCTCTTGTCGTCAAAGATCTTGTTCATCCAACAATTGAGTAAGGTGCTCAATTTGTTGCTACATAGCAAGGATAACATTAGGTATTTCCACCATGGCTGCTACTCTATCACACTACTCCCAATCTATCTAATTTATTAATACATAGAAATAGCATGTCCACCGTTCTCTATAAGTTACAACCAGAAGCACCAAGGGTTCCTCGGATATGATGATCATATGCAAAAAATCTTGTCCAAAGTGTGAGTTGATGAATTATGTGAAATGATGCTTGGGTAGTATTTGGACGCAAAAATCCCAATGGTTTGGTGGAAGTGGATTTAGTGATCTAAAAATTCCATCCATCCAATTCCTACTCTAATACCAATGTAAAAGACCAAATCCAAGGAGAGAAATAGAAGAATGGAAACTCATATTAAGATACTTGAATGAGTGAAAACTCCAAATGCCTAGCATGAGCTTCGGCTTTGTTATTTGTAGGTAGCATACAAGGCCTTTGAGAACCTTCTCAAGAAGCTTCCTTGAGCCACTTTCTTAGAGTGCAAGCCAAGTTAACTAGGAAGCTTCTCAAGAAGCTTCCTTCTAGAAGCCCCTTACTTGGCGTGCAAGCTAAGCTAGTTAGAAGCTTCTAGAAGCTTCCTTCTAGAAACTACTTGCTTGAGGTGCAAGTTAATTAGTCTAGAAGCTTCCTAGGAAGCTTGCTAGATGCTTTTGGAATATTCAAGGCTAATTTGGCTTATTCTCTACTTTGTTAGCCTTACTAGCTACGTTGTTAAACTCCATACTATTACATAACCACTAGCTAGGGGCGCTATTATGGCACTTTAGGGTAATTTATATGATTTATGTGTGACTTGTGCTTCTATGGTGTGTGATGTTGATATATGTTGTGTAGTTATGTATATACGCATGATAGTTGTCATGCCATTTGTAGCATTGCCTCTAGATTGCTCAAACTTTGGAGTAGTAATGTTGGTGGTCATAGATTTTTTAGTAATCACTCATAGACTACTTGTTGACAATCAGATTTTATGTTTGGGGTACTAACTACATGGTGGGTCCATCATCACTTGCCTTGTTCATACCATCAAATGCATCATTGATAGGGAAGAGTAATATTCTTAAGAGGTTAGCATAGTTTTTTAGGGTTATCAAGAAGAGGAAGGCAAAGGTGAGGGCATGAGTTGAGAGATTGAGAGAGTTGGACTAGCTTATTAGTTATGGAATTGGGAGTTAGATGGACTTATTAGAGATAGAGAATTGATGATAGAGGATATAGGATCCATGAGATCTACTATTTACCTTTACTATGGAGATTTTAGAGAGGACACTAAGGACTTTATATGAGGTGAGGACTCAACAATACAATCTCCAAGATGTATATGAGGGGGATTGTGAGTATGCTACAAAATGGCTAGAGGCCAAGATCTTACAATACCTTTAGGGTTTTCTATCTATTGATGTGGGGACTTAGATAGAACATATAGAGGGATGAACATGGTGAAATAGTGACTTAGACATACCTACATTTACCAATGCATATGGAGGCTCAAACCTTGATTCCAAAGAGAATCATAGGGATAGCTATGCACCTTGTGAGACTAGAGCTACACAAAGTTCTTCTCCTATAGTGCATCACCTTATTAAGACTAGAGCCACATCAAGTTGGAGAGTAGTCTAAGAGTCTAAATTTTGAGAGAGCTTACTCTATGGTCCAACCCTATCTATCAATGGGATTGGACTAAAGTGTAGACTCATGGAAATTGATCATAGAAGACTTGGATCTTTCCAGTTTTTGCATTTAGGTATGACTTAGACTTCCTTAGATAATCACATCACATCAATCACATTTTGCTCAAAAATTGTTCAAATCTAGTGTTTCTAGACTTCATACTATAGCATGTATGCCATTTCATGACATTTGTAGCACCAAAGCTAGTTTGCTTGGACATTGGAGTGATTTTTTTGGTAGTCCTCGCTATTTTGCTAGTTACTCATGGACTAATTGCTTGTGGTCGGATTTCATGTTAGAAATACTAATCACATGATGGGACCCACTATCACTTGCACCATTCACACCCTTGGATATGCCGTCATGGGCACCATTAGGACTAGTGACCTAGGTCAAGCATTGGGCTATACTTTCAAAGTGAAGCTCCAAAGAGCTCATTTCTTGGATATTGAGCCTTTGAGTTCTTGGCTATGGTGGACAAAGGTTTGCAAGGAGCACATGGAGTCTCCTTACTAAAGTGGGTGTAACTTGATTATAATTGGTGGTTGATTGTTGGCAGATTGTTGAGTGAAGGATTGAGTATGGATCTGATTTGAGTGGAAGAATGAACTAATTACATCAAAGAAGTGAGATTCAAGGGGAAATCAAGTGCAAGAACTAAGGGCATTGGTGGTATCTCCAAGTCTGGTTGATCATTGGTACATTCAATCATAATCCTAGATGTGATACTTTGAGAACAAGAGAATTCTTGAAGAGAGAAAACACAAGGTTCACATTCAATACTCCAATGCCCCAAAGGAGAACCTTCTACTTTATTTTATAGCAAAGATGATCCCTTCAAAGGAAGCTCCACCCTTGGATCAGATACATGGATTGGCAAAATTTCAGCAAGTTGCACCCTTAGATTAGTTTCTTGGATGGGTGACATGTCAGTCTTTGTCATATCTAGTTGGTTAAACAAGTTTGATCAAAGGGAATCTTTAGGTAATCTTCCTATATGGAGCTCAGAATCATGTGGGTGAGGTACCACTAGATAGCTTTTGATGAGACAAACCACAAGGGGAAAAGGCAACCATATTTTTCAAAGGATGGATTCTTTCTATTTTCAAGGCCTAATTCATCCATTTAGGCCTCCAAAATTAGCTCTAAAGTTTTCAAGCTATTTTTGGCTTCTGCTCTATTAGTAGAAGTACTCTTTTGGTGTTAACTCTATCTGAACTACCTATCCCATCACACATAACATCCTTCTATATATTACCAAGCCAATTTCCACCTCTAGATAATATGTTCAGGTATTGGTATTATAGACCTCCTCCATTTTAAGATACAATGTCCTTGTTGCAAAGCTATTGCTCAAAATTTTGAACTATCATTGGTGCGTTGGTCAAGTTGGCTATTGGCTGCCATGTTTCCTCATATAGTGAGTAACCTTTCTAATCTACAAGATATTCCACATGTGGATGATAAGTACCATGGATGCATTTTTGGAGAATGCATTTGACTTCATATTCCTCCATGTCATCAATGAGGGTTGGTCAAGGTTGACTTTCTTAGATAAAAGAGAAGCAGGGTGGTCAAGGTGCATATCTACATAGTAAAGAAACATGGAATACTTGATAGATCTTTATGTGTGGTGGTAGCTTGAGGTAGTAGGCCACTATGCCAATTTGATAAAGAATGGAGAGGGGTCTAATAAAATGAGGTTTGAGCTTACAAGGGCCAACTAACATGCGATTGGTCATTGATAGCCAGACTTGATCTCCAACATTGAACTCCATGTGTTGGCAGTGTACATCTACACACTACCTATATTGATTTTGGGTGATATCCAACTTGTGCTTGGTGTTCTCCACCCCCTATTTGATTCTAGAAACAAATGTGTTGACAACGTCAACTTTATCAACCACTAGACTGTGAGCCAGCTTGTGTCTCACTCAAGTGAACCTCTAATGGCTATTATGGTAGCATATCATGGACTAAAAAGCGAAGGAACCCCAACTTCATCATACTCCTCCAAAGCTAACACTCCAAGACTCAAGACATTGTTCACAAGAGAACTCAATGAGAGAGAGATAATTGTAAATGAAAGGATGATGAGTACCTCCTCACCCCTTGTTTATATACTTGTGAAATAATTACGCACTAAAGTTACTAAATACTAGAGTAACTCAAGTTACTAGGCTAAAAGTCAGGTAAAGTAAAAAAGTATAAAGGAATATACATCCACATGGGCATATTCCACTAAGAAATATGATCTTATCTTGACCCAACCACTACATCAAGGATTCCTTTACATGGGCTATCCTCGGACTATAGAAGAATCCAAAACAAAAAGGCTTGCGGGCCCAAGAGTTCTCAACTCTTTCCTCAAAGACAAATACCTAGGAATAATACTAAGTCACTAGAATCCAGAATAGTGGTACTCATCTTTTCCATTTCCTTTAAAGTAAGGTCTCCTCTATCTTAGCTATGACTAACTTTAGCTAATCATGACTAATGTAGAACTATCCTTTATCTCTATATAAATAATATCTCTCAAGTACTAGTAATACCAAACTAAATATCACAATACCACATACATGCACAAATGGATGTTACAAGATAGACCTTCATCAAGCTCAAAGGTATGAAAGGATGCTCTTCATACACAAGGAAGAATGGTGTGACTTGTGTAGATGTATTCATTGAATTATTGTAAGAAAATTCCACCAATGGGATTAAGGTGTCCCACCTCTCTTGCTCATCTAAGGTAAAGCCCTAGAGCATGTCCTCAATAGTGTGATTTGCCCTCTCTATTTGTCCATTGGTTTGTGGATGGTAAGCTATGGATGATTCCTTCCCGGATGAGGAGCTCATGGCAATCTCAATCACTCAAGAGGTTCCAATGGAGTACAAGGAGATTATGGATTTTGTGACAAGAGGTAACTATCTAGAAGGGATGCATGTTAGAGAGAGGAAGGCCCTTGCAACAAGATCTAGACCTTACACAATGGTGGAGGAAATTTTTTTTCACCAAGGAGTAGATGGTCTACTTCAAAGAGCAGTGGGTAAGGAAGAGTCTATCCTACTCATAAAGGAGGTTCATGAAGGTTTAGTGTGTAGAGGAAACTTTGCAAGAAAGGTGATTGCTTTCAAGATTCTAGATGCACGTTACCATTGGAGAAGAATCTTCAAGGATTGTCTTGATTATTGAAAAACTTGTCATGTTTGTCAAGATTTTACTAGAAAATCTACTTCCACTCCACCACTTAGATCAATTTCATTGCTAGGACCTTTTGAGAAGTGGGGAATTGATTTTTTAGGTCCTCTCAATAGAACCCCAAGGAACAATTGGTACATTGTGGTAGGTACTGATTACTTTACCAAGTAGGTTGAGGCTAGACCATTGAGGGACAAGAATAAAGATGAAGTTGGTAGATTTCTTTATGAACACATTATCACTAGGTTTGGGTGCCCTTTAGAGTTGGTTTATGATAGAGGAGGAGAGTTTACAAGAGGCATCACTACAACCATGCTACGACATTTCTCTATCATACATAGAGTAACTACATCTTATAAGCCAAATTCCAATGGCTTGGTAGAGAGAACCAATCAGACCTTGTGCATGATGTTGGCCAACAATGCGGAAAAGGAGATGGCTAAACATCATTGAGACAAGAGGATTCATGCAGGTTTGTAGGAGTATAGGACAACCATGAAGACTTCCACCAAATATTCTCTATTTCAATTGGTATATGGTATTGATTCTACCTTACCTATCAATTTGATCTTCCTACCTTCCAAAGCATTTATAGGAGAATGAAGAAAACACAAGGAGGTGATGCAGAGAACTTAAGGAAGATCAACTCATGGAATTGGAAGAGGCAAGAGCAATTGCTATGGTTTGAGTAGAGCAAGCACAAAAGAAACAAAAGGAGAGTTAGGACAAGAGGCAAGGCAAGAAGAAAGTGTAGTCTTTCAAAGAAGGTGATTGTGTAATGTTGTTTGATTCCATTCAATTCAAGAGAATGCAAAAGAAGTTTTTGCCTAAGTACTTTGGACCTTTCATAGTGGAGAAAGTGTGGACCAAATACACCTATAATTGCAAGGAGTTGGGAGAAAAAACACTTTGATAGGATTAACCATGATAAGTTGAAGATGTATTATAGAAGGTAGAGAGACCTGCACTTTGAGGACAAAGTGAAAACTTAATCTAGGGGTAAATGTAACACCCATTTGTGCATGTATGTGGTATTGTGATATTTAGTTTGGTATAACTGGTACTTGAGAGATATTATTTATATAAAGATAAAGGATGGTTCTATATAAGTCATTATTAGCTCAAGTTAGTCATAGTTAAGATAGAGAGGACCTTACTTTAGAGGAAGTGGAAAAGATGAGCACCACTATTTTGGATTCTAGTGTGTTGACTTGGTATTATTCTTAGGTGTTTGGCTTTGAGGAAAGAGTTGAGAACTCTTGGGCCCGCAAGCCTTTTTGTTTTGGATTCTTCTATAGTCCAAGGATAGCCCATGTGAAGGAATACTTGACTTAGTGGTTGGGTCAAGATAAGATCACATGCTTAGTGGAATATGCCTATGTGGATGGATATTCCCTTTATAATTTTTGACTTTACTTGACCTTTAGCCTAGTAACTTGAGTTACTCCAGTAATTAGTAACTTTAGTATGTAACTATTTCATAAGTATATAAACAAGGGATGAGGAGGTAGTCATCATTCTTTCATTTACAATTATCTCTCTCTCATTGAGTTCTCTAGTGAGCAATGTCTTGAGTCTTGGAGTGTTAGCCTTGGAGGACTATGATGGAGTTGGGGTTCCTTGCCTTCTTATTCCATGATTTGTTACCATAATAGCCATTAAAAGTTCATCTTGAGTGAGAGACAAGCCGGCTCATAGTCCAATCTCTGATAAAAATGACGTTGTCAACACATTTGTTTTGAGAATCAAATAGGGGGTGGAGAACACCAAGCACAAGTTGGAGATCACCCAAAATCAACAAAAGTAGTGTGTAGATGTACACTACCAACACATGGAGTTCAATATGTTGGAGATCAAGTCTTGTTGTCAAGGACCAACCTCATGTTAGTTGCCCCTTGTAAGCTCAAACCTCATTTTACTAGACCTCTCTCCATTCTTTGTCAAATTGGCGTAGTGGCCTACTACCTCAAGCTGCCACCACACATAAAGATCTATTCAGTATTCCATGTTTCCTTACTATGTAGATATGCACCTTGACCACCCCACTTCTCTTCTATCTAAGAAAGTCAACCTTGACCAACCCTCATTGATGACATGGAGGAATATGAAGTCAAATGCATTCTCAAAAAATGCATATGTGGTACTCATCATCCACATGTGAAATATCTTGTACATTGGAAAGGGTACCCACTATATGAGGAAACATGGGAGCCAGTAGCCAACTTGACCAATGCACTGGTATTAGTTCAAAATTTTGAGCAACAAATTTGCAACAAAGACACTATGCCTTAAAATAGAGGAGGTTTGTAATCCCAATACCTGAACATATTATCTAGAGGTGGAAATTGGCTTGGTAACATCTAGAATGATGTTATGTGTGATGGGCTTGGTAGATCAAATATAGGCATCACCAAAAGAGTACTTCTACTAATAGAGCAAAAGCCAAAAATAGCCTAAAAACTTTAGAGCTAATTTTGGAGGCCTAAATGGATGAATTAGGCCTTGAAATTAGAAAAAATCTATCCTTCAGAAAAATATGGTTGCCTTCTCCCCCTGTGGTTTGTCTCATTAAAATCTATCTAGTGGTACCTCATCCACATGATTCTGAGCTTCATATAGGAAGATTACCTAAAGATTCCCTCCGATCAAACTTGTTTAACCAACTAAATATGACAAAGACTGACATGTCACCCATCCAAGAAACTAATCTAAGGGTGCAACTTGCTGAAATTTTGCCAATCCATGCATCTGATCCAAGGGTGGAGCTTCCTTTGAAGGGATCATCTTTGCTATAAAATAAATTGTAAGGTGCTCCTTTGGGGCATTGGAGTATTGAGTGTGAACCTTGTGTTTTCTCTCTTTGAGAATTCTCTTGTTCTCAAAGTATCACATCTAGGATCATGATTGAATGTACCAATGATCAACCAGACTTGGAGATACCACCAATGCCCTTAGTTCTTGCACTTGATTTCCCCTTGAATCTCACTTCTTTGATGTAATTAGTTCATTCTTCCACTCAAATCAGATCCATACTCAATCCTTCACTCAACAATCTGCCAACAATCAACCACCAATTATAATCAAGTTACACCCACTTTAGTAAGGAGACTCCATGTGCTCCTTGCAAACCTTTGTCCACCATAGCCAAGAACTCAAAGGCTCAATATCCAAGAAATGAGCTCTTTGGAGCTTCACTTTGAAAGTATAGCCCAATGCTTGACCTAGGTCTCTAGTTCTAATGGTGCCCATGACGGCATATCCAAGGGTGTGAATGGTGCAAGTGATAGTGGGTCCCATCATGTGATTAGTAGTTCTAACATGAAATCCGACCACAAGCAATTAGTCCATGAGTAACTAGCAAAATAGCAAGGACTACCAAAACAATCACTCCAATGTCCAAGAAAACTAGCTTTGGTGCTACAAATGTCATGAAATGGCATACATGCTATAGTATGAAGTCTAGAAACACTATATTTGAACAATTTTTGAGAAAAATGTGATTGATGTGATGTGATTCTAAGGAAGTCTAAGTCATACCTAAATGCAAAAACTGGAAAGCTCCAAGTCTTCTATGATCAATTTCCATGAGTCTATCTAAGTCCACACATCAATAGATAGAAAACCCTAAAGGTATTGTAAGATCTTGGCCTCAAGCCATTTTGTAGCCTTCTCACAATCCCCCTCATATACATCCTTGAGATTGTCTTGTTGAGTCCTCACCTCATATAAAGTCCTTGGTATCCTCTTCAAAATCTCCATAGTAAAGGTAAATAATGGATCTCATGGATCCTATATCCTCTATCATCAATTCTCTATGTCTAATAAGTCCATCCAACTCTCAATTCCATCACTAATAAGCTTGTCCAACTCTCACAATCTCTCAACTCATGCCCTCACCTTTGCCTTCCTCTTCTTGATAACCCTTAAAAACTATGCTTACCTCTTAAGATTATAACTCTTCCTTGTCAATGATGCATCTCCCACTCTGTTAGTTTACTCTCCCTCTCAAATAGAATATCCTCCTCTAGCTTGAATTGCTTCTACTTCTCAACTTGTCTCCTCTTATGAGTCTTCACTATCAACTATCTACTTTCCATAAACTCCCTCTCTCCCTCTCCTTAAGAGAGTGTGATTATCTTTGAATGGTCTAATGTCAATGGAGGAAGTATCTCTGGCTCAACCTCAACTCTCTATCTCTATAATGGATCATCTATATGAGCCTCATGGTGCTCATGGGGACTATGAGCTCTAATATCAACTATAGGTGAGCATCAAGAGGATGACTTGTACATAAATACTTAACAATATCAAACCAAAGAACAAAACCACCAAGCCAATATACAAGGAAGATTCATCTATAACAAATATAGTTGCATCCATCATCCATGAAGGCTTATTCATGAGTTCTAATTTAAAACTTTGTCCAAAAAAACCTTATAAAAAATTTCCTCCATGCTAAAAATATTAAAATAATAATAATTTAATAATAATAATATATATTTGTAAATATATAAGTACATGTCAAGCAAACGCAAACTCAAAAGGTGTGTTGTGCATATATACATTGCTACACAACATACATCATTGTCAATATCACACACTATAAAAGCACAACTCACATATGTCATACATGGACTCTATAGTGCCACAATATTTAATTTTTTTTGACTCAAATCACACTCAATTAGAGCAATATTTGATCTATCACTCAACAATCTGCCAACAATCAAGCATTGATTACAATCAAGCCACACCCACTTAGCTAAGAGACTCCAAGTGATGCTTGTTGGCCTATATCCACCATAACCAAGAGCTTGAAGGCTCAACATCAAAGAAGTGAGCTCTCTAGAGCTGTACTTTGAAAGTATACCTCCTAATCTTGACCTAGGTCTCCAACTCTAAGGGTCCTTCTAATGGCATGCCAGATGGTGTGAATGGGGCAAGTGATGATGGGCCCACCATTTAGTCAGTACCCCAAACATAAAATCTGATTGTCAACAAGTAGTCTATGAGTAATTACTAAAATACCTCTGACTACCAACATTACTGCTCCAAAGTTTGAGCAATCTAGATGCAATGCTACAAATGGCATGACAATTATTGTGCATATATAAATCACTACAAAACATATATCACTATCAACATCACACACCATAGAAGCACAAGTCACACATAAGTCATATATAGATCTTAAAGTGCCATAATAGCCACCTAGCTAGTGGTTAGGTACCTCTAACTCTAGATAGCTATCTACTCCAAGTATATGGTATACCCTATGGTGGGCCAAAGATCAGGAGGTTGGGTGCTATCAAGCCTCATCATTAGTTGATATATGCAATCTATACCATATAAAGGATGAACTAGCTACAGTCAAGTATATCTAGGATATAACCACTATCCCTAAAGAACCACCATGAGGGAAGGAGTCAAACATGACATATGTCATCCTCTCAAATATCTATCACGCATTGTAGCAGCTCTACCAAAAAAGCCGCATAACAAATATCATAAACCTACATGTACAAGTGCCAAGATTGGGTCCATAGTACCATCAATGTTTGGGAGGTGGCATGGTGCACAATTGTGCACATGATCTTTCCAAACAAAACCATCATGTCATTCTAACAAAAGGACTCCCTAGATGAGAAACCTTGTGCACTCTTAATTTAGTGTGGCATGTAGAAACATCAAGTGTCATTGGTGCTATCTGTTATAGATATACATAGTCACTTGGATGAAATTGATGAATTGAGGATCTATAACCTCCTCTTCTAATGGTAGCATAGCGTAATGTATCCCTATGATGAGCAATTGCTAAATTCTCAAAGGCCATCAATATCACTCTCCAAAAGATCTTTGCCTATTGAGAATACATACTCATCTATACATTTAGATCATCCAAATCCAACACTATAGTAGCATCTTAACAAATGGCTGCAGGTAAATCTGGATCTTGTCCATGGAGTAAAAAGTAAGGAGAGAAGGATGCTAAGGAGGCTTGCTGGCTGAACCAATAGCCCATGGCCAACCAAGGTAATTGGAGATCCTAATCTCCCAAGTGGCCTCTTTGCAAACCATACTTCCACAATCCTCTCTTCACCATCTGAACCACTCTCTGCTAAGTTTTCTGCCTTAGGGTGATCTCAAGAGGTAGTACAATGATCAATCAAAGTCTTGTCACACAAGACCTGAAACTCCCCCAAGAACTTTGTACCGTAATTAGTCAAAACCTCAACTAGTGCACCAAAATTATTAAGAACCCGATCCAAGAACAAGTAAGCCGTCCCTTCACTAGACTTGTCAAGAAGTGCCACCAACAAACAATTTTTTTACATGTCTTCTTGGTGAGGATATCTATCAATTGGTAGATGATGGACATCCTCACAAAGAGGCTTATCAACTCATTGTTGTGGATTCATGTGTGACATTTATTTGTGCCCATGATCATAAGATCATAACTTTTTTATGTTACAATAAGCTTGGGATTTATTTTGTGTTATTGTAAGTGTGGAAGTTATTTTATATTATTGTGCTTCAGGAATTTTATGTTGTTGGCAATAGATAGTACTTGAAGAGTAGGGGTTTGCAGGTTAAGAGAAATATTGAAGGGAAATGCTTGGACAAAGATATGAGAATGTATCAAAGGATAGGAGGAGAGAGAGAACTATCAAAAGGGTCAAAGGGACAAACAGGAGGAGAGGGAGAATTAGAGAAAACTGTGCAAGGGAGAAGGCCATGGGAAGGTTCTTGAAAAGGAGAGAGAAAGGTCAGTCATGAAGAAGAAATCAACAAGAAAGGGTTTTTGGTGATAAAGGACTTATCGAGAGAGAGAGAGAAGTCAGCAAGAGGAAAGAGTATCAAGAATGGATTTGGAGATGATAGAAGATTCATCGAGAGAGAGAGAGAGGTCAGCCAGGAGGAAAGAGTATTGAGAAAGGGCTTTTGAGGTGGTAGAAGGGGATTTATCAAAGGAGAGAGAGGTCAGCCATGAGGAAAGAGTATCGAGAAAGTGCTTTTGAGGTGATAGAAGAGGATTTATTGAAGGAGATAGAGGTTAGCTTGGAAGAAGAAATCAACAAGAATGGATTTTGGAGGTGACATGATTTATCAAAGGAGAGAGAGGTCAGCCAAGAGGAAAGAGTATCAAGAAAGGGCTTTTGAGGTGATAGAAGAGGATTTAGAGAGAGAGAGAGTGGTCAGTCAGGAAGAAGAAATCAACAAGAAACGTTTTTTGGTGATAGAGGAATTATCAAAGGAAAGAGAGGTCAGCCAAGAGGAGAGAGTATCAAGAAAGGATTTTGGAGGTAATAGAGGATAAATCAAAGGTGAGTTTTGGTGAGAACAATAAGGAGGAGTTTAGAGTCTGTGGAGGAGGTTGGAGAGGAACCAAAGTGTAGGCCTTGAAGGAGAAAATGGAAGGTGCAGCAGAGTGCGAGAGGAATCAAATGAAGAAGAGAAACAAGTGAACAATCAAGAAGAGATGGAATGTGCCTAAGTTTTCCTAGTAGACACATTGAATCTGGTTGATATTTTATTGCTATTAAATGCCTTCATCCTTCCATTCTCTTTTTGTTTCTTGGGCTAGACCTTCTATGGCATGAAATTGTAGTACATCACTCACCCTTAAATCTTCTCGAGACATTTATTTTCTCAAGAGGGTAAATCTTGGGAGTGTGTTGGGTCCATGAGCTATGAAATGCCATGCTCTACTGGGCTGTGACTATCCTCCAAGAGTAGGTAAGATTGGAAAGGACCTGCATTTGTCATATTCTTGTGGAAATATCATTGTACTTAAACTTGTTTCCTTGCAAGATTGTTGACTGTATGTGAACCGGAGGATCAATGGTATATCAAGATTTGGACCAATTGGAAATGGAGAATTCAGTTCACATTGTTGTGGGGATTGTTTGATCTCAAGAGTGCACCATGCACCTGGCTGCTCGTGCTTAGACTGCTCTACTTATGAATGACTGAAAATTTCTTGTAATCAGACCCCGTCTCTACTCTTGCCTAGATGGCAATCTCCTTCTTGCTAGAGAATCTTGGTTACAAATGCTCCTAAGCATAGACTCTTCTTAATAGCTCCTTGTGTTGAGTTTCATTAAGATAATCTTGATCTTCAAGTTTCACTGGCTAATGTTTAAGTTCCATTAATATTGAGTTTGTATTTTATGGGGGGTGGTGGATTTTTCTCTAACAGGTCTCAAGCCCTACAGCCAATTTCAGATCAATGCAACTAGGTCAGTGATAGGATCTATCTGCATTACTGGACTGGGAGCTCCAAGAATGGAGCTCCTTTCCCCTCACACTCGTCACAAAATACAATGGACTCATTTGCTCATGAATCATCAGATTGCGTTCATCACAATAAAAGCTTCACAATTTATAAACCCACTTTGGGGGTGTCAAACAGCTTCAGACTATGCAATGAACACATCTAACCTTCACCAACTGTTCATGCAGGGAAAAAAATAAATCAATTTGAACCAAGTTCTAATCCCTATTCCATACAAGGCAAAACTCACTCTCAAAATTTTGTGTCTCTTCTATGTCCTGTCACAGTCAAAGCAAAACTCACTCTTGAAATTTTCTGCCCTTCTCTATCCCTTCCAGTCTAGACCTTCCCCTCAAGGGTTCCCCTGTCCAGACCTCACTTTGAGATTTCTTCCTGCTTGTCACCTCCTACACAAAAGCTCCTCTCTCATTCTTGTACTATTCCATCTCCTTCAAAAATCTCTCTCTCTCTCTCTCTCTCTCTCTCTCTCTCTCTCTCTCTCTCTCTCTCTCTCTCTCTCTCTCTCTCTCTCTCTCTCTCTCTCTCTCTTGCAGCCAGCACTATCTCCATTGAAAATCTCTCTCTCTCCCTCTGTCCTAGCAATCTCCAAATCCAAACCTTCCTTCTCTCAAAGCCTTCTCCTTTGTCCCTGCCAAGCCCCTACCTTTCTTCAAAGAAAAAAACCTCTCTCTCTCTCTCTTGCAGCCAGCACTATCTCCTATATTCTTTTCTTTCTCTTCCTGATCCCTTCCTCTTTCTGCCTTTTGATAGATCACTATCCTACCTCTCTTTTCTGCCAATTCACATGCTAGAGACCAAATACACACAATGCAATGGCTATTGTCAATGTTGTTGTTGTAGCACCCTGCACATTGTCTCTCTTTGTCCTCTCCACCATATCCTTATAAGCAATCTTCTCTCACGCTCTTCACGGTCACCAATATTCATTGGCCAACATCAATAGTATGCAAACCGGTAACTCTCTTCATCTTGTTCTCTTGATCTTCTCTCATCAATGCTTTGATTATCAAAGCAACTCACATGCTTAACCTATCAATGACATGTTGAGTGCAATCTCTCCCTTCCTAAAAACATTCCTAAGCGATCATCCAAACTATCTATTCACTCTTGCCTCCCAACAGACTACTATGACTCAACAGCACTCCAATAAACAAGTAGCACTAGCATTAGCAACTATATCTTGCTGCACTTCAATCTTTGTACGTTGTCTCTTCTCACAATAACCAACAACATCAACACAAACCACTCCCTTGCTCACTACTTCCTTACTCCTACTCGTCATTTCCTTTTTCCCCTCAAGCATTCCTCACATCATTAATGCACGGGACCGGTTCCATCTCCACTCAAATGCATCACATTCACCAAACCTCAACACAATGGTCATCTTCAAGGCCCAATCATCTTTGCTTGTCTTACTCCAAGTATCTTTGATCATTCCCTTGTTGCTATGAAACTTTGCTTTTGATTCCTTCTCCTTTCTTCCTGATTCTTCTCTCTCGATGAGTTTTCTCTCTTTGCTACCTTCATTTTCTTTCCCTGCTGCACTTTGATTATTTTCCTTGCTGCACTTTGATTCTTCCTCTTTCTTTCCCCAAAAACCCTTCTTCAATGCTTTGCCTTTTTCTTTCCTTGTCACAAAACCACAAATCTTTCTCCTTTGGGAGTTCTCTGGCTGTCCAAACCTCACTCCTTCAACATTCTATCCCAAAACCCTTCCTTGATGGTCTGTCCTTTTCCTTCCTTATCACAAAACCACAAATCTTTCTCCTTCAGGAGTTCTCTAGCTGTCCAGACTTACCCTCACTCTTTTGATATTCTCTCTTCTATCCCAAAATCCTCTTCTTCCTTCACTCTCTTCTTGTTCAAAAACCCTTTGATACTTTCACTCTCTTCTTGTCCAAAACTCTTTTCATTCTCATTGCTCTGCCCAAAACCTTCACTTGTTCAGCAAAAGCACTCAATATATCTTCTTCTCTTCTCCTTTTCCATACTTTTCCAATCTTGCCTTTGATTCTCACTACTCTGCCAAAACCTTCATTTGTTCAGCAAAAGCCCTTGATATATCTTCTTCTCTTCTCCTCTTCCATACCTATCCAATCTTGCCTTTTCCCTTTGATTACCTTCCCTATCACACCTTTTCAATCACTCCTCTTGTCATTGTCACTTCTTGAAGATCTTTCTTGCCTCTTTCCTTTAATTACCTTCCTTGTCACACTCTTTTGATCATTCCACTCTTCATTGTCACTTCTCAATGATCCTTCTTGCCTCTTTCCTTTGATTACCTTCCATGTCACACTCGTTCGATCATTCCCCACTTCATTGTCACTTCCCAAATATCCTTCTTGCCTCTTTCCCTCTCCATCCCTCTTTCCCTATCCATTCCTTCAAAAACCTCTCCTATCACTACAAAAGATTCTTGAACTCTCCCACGTTGTCTTTGATCATTTACCTTTTTTTGTTGCTTCTCTTCTCTTCTCTGCCTTTGATGGTTTCTCCCCCTTGTGACCAAACCAAAACCCTTTGTCCTCTTCTCTCAAGAGTCTTCTCATGACCCAAACCCTCTTTTCCCGATCTCTGTCCTAGCCTTCTTCTTGAAACAAAAACCTTTCTCCTTCTCTCCTACTCATGCCCCTATTCTCCTAAAACAAAATCTTCACTTTGAAATATTATCCCTTGCTTCCATGAGTATAAATTTAGTTCCCTGAACATAAATTTAGTTCCTGAGGCATAGTAAGACAAAATAACTCCCAAGGTTTCTATAACACACAAAGTTTCTAAGTTCATTGTAACATTAACTCACACCAAATGGCACCAATGCCACATGTGGATTATTCTCCCAATGACATTCACGCCACTAATCTTGTGCAACCTCCGGTATGCACCATCAAGGTTCTAGGAGATTAAATTCAATCTTCTTCCATAACACCATCAGGTACCTCCTCCAAGTTGCTTTCTTGGTTATCTCCTTCTCCAGTTCCTGCTCATTGTTTGAAAAGTTTTACTCTCTCCCCATCATATGTCAGGCGATGCTCTCCACCATCCAGCTCTCATATGTTCTAGGTTGCATTCTCATGAACCTTGGTGACTACAAATGGTCCATGTCATTGACGAGCAAACTTCTTGAGTGCTAAGTGCTACATGTCAAGGCTATTGTCTGAAATCAGCACCCAATCTCCTTCATTGATAGGCATTGGTTGTAATTGATGATTTTTGTCAAAGATTACCTTGTTCTTCAACCGTGCCTCCTTCACCTTATCTCTTGTCACTTGTATTTTTTGCGGTGTAAGGTCAAAATGCTCAATCTAATGCAAGATCAACTCCTCTATAGACACGTTATCCTCCCACTAAATAGTCCTCTAGCTTACAATGTCCTCCTCCACATGCATAATAGGCAAGTGTCCTAATACTAATTCAGCAGGTGGCATTCCAGTCACTGAGCTACAAGTCAGCATATCTGCCATAAGTGCCAATGGCAACAAATTAGGCCACTTATGCATCTCACCTTGGCAAGCCTTCACCAAAGCACTTACAATTGGTAGATGATCTCGCTCTTACCATTTGCTTCTGGATTGTAGGCAATTGTCAAGTTCAGCTTGATGTTGAACTTAGTAAAGAACTCTGTGGCTTCTTTTGCATCCAACTCCTACTGATCTGCCCTCATTCTATAAAAGCAACCATGCCTAGCAATAATATCTTCCAAGATGAACCAACATACTGTTGGGTATGTGTCTATGTCAACCTCCTTCCTTGCACATAGTTAGACAGATTCTCCTTGGCCAAAACCAGATACCTTGCTCCTCAAACCCCTAAAGGCATATGAACTAAGTCCAGAACCCATTGAAAATGAAGGTTCAGCGGATATGTTGGCTTCAATCCATCCTTGTGCCGTATCTTGGAATAGACTTGGCAAGTCTCACAAGTCTCCACATAGCTCCTTACATCTATATAAATTCCACCCACTAATACAATCCTCAAATGCACTCATATGTACTTTGAACTCCACAATTGCATGTAGCCTCTACATCATGCAATTCTTGTAGTATCTTCCTTTTTGTCTCTTCATCTCCCACCACTCCCAGTGGAATTCCATTGCAGTTCTTGGGCCTTTACCAAAGATATTCTTCCTTCAACAAGAACCTGCCTGACTTTCTTCTAATCTTCTCAAACTCCTCTTTGGTCCACTTTGAGTTTTTCTCTAAGGAACTAAGATACTTTCCAATGACAAGAAGATCATTAGAGTATAGCTCTTCTCTAAAGGGTAGGTCTTGATCTATCTCATGTGTATCAACTCTACAGCCATTTTTAATGCTATCAGAACATGCTCTAGACATCATATCAACTACTAGATTGTCCTTTCCAACTACATGTCTTAGCTCCAGATTAAATAGTTGAATGAAAGCTATCCAACATAACATCGCAATATTTGGTGTATCACAGTTGGCACACATCCCTAACAATGGTAAAAAATATGTCTCTAGAATGACATAAGCACCAATCAAGCAATTCCTATCTTGCCTTAAAGTTATCTTGGCACCCCAACTCTTGCTTGATTTGAGGGTACCTTTATTGCTACTCTGTGAAGATTCTTGCTCCAAATCTCACTGCATATCTACGGCCATTCTCATTGTCACTTCCTGTTAGTTTAGTTTGCACTCTAAGAAGGCGGCTTGTAGTAAGTTTCTTGAGAAGCTTCTCAAGAGCCTTGGATGGTCCCGACAAATACCAAAACCTAAGCTCATGCTAGGCATTTAGAGTTTCCTAATGATCTCCCATTCTCTTGTTTCTCTCCTTGTTCATTTACAAGAGTAATCAAGAGTTGAAATGGTGGAGAAGTAATATCAAATCTCTTTGGATGTCTTTCCCACCCTCACCAACTCAAGTCCTATATCATGAAAGCATTTCCTTTCCTTGAATCTACATTTCTCTACTTTATATCTCTTTTTTCTTGTCACTCAACCTCCTATTGTACTCAACCTTCAACTCTAGCTCTCTCTATAGCTTCTACTTTCACTCTCATTTTCTCAAGCTTTCTCATATTTAGAGCTTCAATTTCAGCTAATTTGCATCTCTCTCTAGATTTGATACTCTTTGGTTTTAATGTGGTAGTCTTTGCTAAATTCTGTGAAAAAGCCACAATTAGTGATATATTGGAAGTCCCTTTAAAAATTCTTCTTTGCTTACTCTTTGTCTCCTTCTTTGTCTCCTCATTCAATTTAGTCTAGTGGCAAAAGAGTTGCATTCATGTTGCTATTCACATCTTTATTTTGCATTTCTTCCTCTAGTCCATGCACACATTCCTCTTCTCTACCTAGCTCACCTCCTTGTGTGCTTAGGATAAAAGAAGGAGTTGAACCATGAACAACCTTGGGAGATGGAAATTGTGTGGTACCAGACATAGAAATATCTTTTGGCATGACATATTCCTCCTTCCCATGCCCCACACCTTCACTTATATTAATCTCCTTCCCAAACTCCATGCTTACTAAAGCAAGAGAGAGATGTTTGCTCATCCAAACATCTCATCCATCCTTAAAAAATGAAGGCAGAGATGATTTAGTTTGTTATTGACCATTTTCCATCTGTGATGATATTCCTTATCTATGAGATCTTTCCAATGCTTTTATCTTTCTAGTCTTGTGCTTGCTTGTATGATTTAATATATCATCCCTATTTTTTGTACAATCTATCACCTATCATCAAAGTTGGAAAACCACTACCATGCTATACCAAATATGTAGCCATGTAACTTAAGGTGGTGCTTTTCTATACTAGTTTTTTACAATTCTCACCATGAATTTGTGCAAAATGCTCAAGGTAGTCGAGATAATCTAAAAAAGAGAGTAGTGATGTGCTCTCATCCTAAACGGGTCATCATTTGGTTTTCCTTTGCTCACAATAGAAGAAAGTGATGGGGGATCAATGAGACCATCCTTAGTAGCTCCCAAAATGTACCACCAATGTATTATTCCGAGATTGTATTGAGTTGGGAATGGGATTAGAATAGTGAATGTGATTCAGAAATGGAGAGTATTCCATGTTTTCAACCATGTCAAGTTCATCACTAAATCCTCCATTTTCAAGTTGTTTGGCAGCATTGTACTCTACTTTTCTTAGCTCTATTGTCCCCTCTTCCACTGCCATGCAAACATCTCACAACAACTTTTTTTCTTTGGGTCTCAGTGGCCAATTTAAAGGCTATAGAATTATTTTCAAATCAGAGGGAATTCTAGACTTCAAACTCAACATTTAACGCATGTGGAAGTATGTGGTTTCAATCTTCTCGCACGACCCGGCCAACTTTTCATAGATTTTCAAAATTTATGTTCCATGTCTATTTTTCCACATGGCAAGCTCTTCTTGTCCTCCTCCCCTGGCACATATAGTCAGTTCACCTAACTTCCCATCAGTCTTTCGCGAACTTTGATACCTGAATGCATTCCTTATTTTTCGCCCTTAAAGCAAGTTAGTGACGATTTACTTTTGATGCGCTATCCATTTTGCAAGTACAAGTAAGTTTCTTTGGTGAGTATCACTATTCTGTCCGTAAATATCAGTAGTTTCTATTATTGAAACCACCTAATGTTATGTAGTGTATAACAATGTGATCTACAACATTTTGAGGTATTAATTCTATTTTTGTAAATAGTCAAATTTCTATAGTCATTACAAAAAATTCTCATATATTTCCTAATTTATTATACGATCCTTTTCTAGAGCTGCTGATTTTGATCGAAACCTATCCTATTAACCTGCACGGAAGCAAAATTATTTCCATAATTTATTTTTATAAAATCTCAAAACAAATCACCCTAAAATGTTGAGTCTTATGTTAAGTAAGGGAAGTCCTCCGGATCCCAAGTTGCCGGACATCATCCTTCCCTTCCGAAAGGAAAGATTGAACCGAAAACTCTTTCGACACTTAAGGACTAATACGACAAAACAGCTACATTAACCAATGAAATCTTTGGACCCTAAACTGATCCAAACGTTTGATTAGTGCTAAACAATTACGGTCCAAGGATAAGTTGGCAAAATAAAGTAGGACTTGAATTTAGATAAGGACTTCTTGCGGTATGGCTTTAGGGGAAGGAGAGGAGAGCCCGAGGTTGGAACAAGTCTCTACATACAAACCACGATGCGTGCACCATGTTGGTCAATGGGAATCTGTGGGAGTTCTCATACATAGGTTTACCGCGTCCATCTTGTTTCCTTGGAGATCCCGGATTGCACTTTTCTCGTGCATTTTGTCCTCTCTCACCGATGTCCTCCATTCTCTCATCCCTGTCTTTTTCTGTTCCCGACGCATGTCGATTCACGCCAAACGCGATTTACATTCATTCCCCTGCATATGCAGTTCGAGTTTGTCGTTCTCTCTGCTTCCTAAATTTTTCGTTCTTTGTGCTTGAGATATTCAGTCGCCTTTCTACCAAGACGTGCTGGTGGTGATGGTATTTTCGTGTCCGTGTCTTGAGAGTTCATCTTCCGGATTTCACTTTAGGTCAATTCATCGTGCAAAGAACTACAATTGTCGAACTTTCTACTTTTTTTTGGTGTCCAATTGACTTTTTTGACGCTGATTTGTGCCTTGACCTGTAATTGAATCTCTGCTGTCTTGTGTTCTCTCTGTTCAATCTTTGTTTCAGGTATATGTACATTTTCTCTTTTGTTTCTCTTGTATTATTCTCTGGTGTAGTTATCTAGTATGTCGTGGGAAAATTCCACCAGCCAGGATTTGTTTGTTCAGTGTACGTCTCTCATGTCAGTGTGCACTTTCGCACTATTTCCCCCCCCCCCCCCACCCCCTATCTTTCGGTCTACCCTAGTTCCACTTCCCCTTTCTGGTAGTGTTGCATAAACCTTGCAGATGCCACCAAATCGGAGTCTCATGACATCTTCAGCTAATATTATCAGTTGTGTTCTTCAATCATACATCGTGGACTGCTCTTAGTTGCAGCAATCCTTGTTGTGGCTTCCGATGTATGTCATGGCCTTGCTTTCGCGATTTTATACGTAATAAACTATACTTTCCAAAAAATATGATTGTTATTGTCATATGAATCCCCCAATGGTTACCTGGTTTTCAGCGTTTTTGTTTATCAGTTCTTAAAGTCTTATAGCGGTATGTTTCCTGTCGTTTAATTGAGAGTTTGGCAATTCTGAAGTACTGTTTGGCTGGTCAGAGCGCTTTGTCCCTCCCTACCGGCGCAACGAGCAAGATTTTCGGGAATTCAGATCTCATAAACGTCTTCTGATGCATCTACTTGGAGACTAAACATTAGTTTAATATTCTACTCTCTTGCTGCCATTTATTGTGTACCATTCGGTTTCAGTCTTCGCCAGTCAAGTGACCTCGGAGTTGGAAACCCTTCTCCTCATAGCATGGATCAGCGCATCTGGAGTGATTTACACGAGGACCTGATGGAAAGAGTTCTTTCAAAACTGCCGTTAGGCGGGATATTAAAATTGCGCTCCATTTGCAAGACATGGAACTCTTGGATTCTCTCTCGAAATCTTCTTAATTTGTGTGCAAAGGATTCATCTCCAACACCTTGTTTGTTGGGAACCACCCCAGACTGTGAATCATTTGTCGGGTATAATCCTGTCGCACGCAAGTGGTTCGACCTCTCTTTAACCTTTCCGGTCCTGGAGCTCCGGACTGACGTGTACTTGGCAGCATCAGCTGGTGGGTTACTATGCTTTGCTGCCACTGTTGATGATGCTGCTGCGTTTTTCATCTGCAATCCGACCACCAGGTCATGGAGGCAACTTCCTCCACCAGTTCTTGAATTGCTTCCTCGAGTTTCTTTTGGCCATCATCTTGACCTAGCAACTTGCATGCTGGTTGAAGATTGTCAGCACTACAAGGTCATAGTGGTGGGAAATGCTACAGCGTGCTGGTATCGTCTTACACAAGTCTACCAGTCTTCCACAAACTCGTGGATTAAGCTCGGAGGTGCCATTCCTCAAGACGTGGACTTCCGTTCTTATGGTCTGGTATGCAATGGATATATATATTACATGATGGCTGGATGGTCGATAAAGGTGATGCTCATGAATGTGGATGAAGGAATATGGAGCAAACTTGAAGCACCACTTCCTCGTTTTCTAGTGCGACCTCGATTGGTGGAGCGAAACGGCGGCTTGCTGCTAGTGGGAGGAGTGCACAAATACTGGAGACAAGGCTGGAACTTCTTGAAGCCACAGAGTGTGCGCATCTGGGAACTGGATCAGATCAACCTGGTCTGGGTGGAGATTGGAAGGATGCCTGAAGATGTACACAACAACTTTGTTGCTACGTTGGGCCATGGAATACAGGACTTCAAGTGCGCTGGCCTGGGCCACCTTATGTATTTTACCTCGCGCTGCTCCACTGGGTGCTCATTGGTAATGTACAATTTTGTTACTAAAGTATGGACTTGGATTCCTTACCCAGCAGAGATGCAACCGGTGGATGATGTATTCATATTCCAAGCCAGGCTGAGTTCATGGGTGTGACAGAGCACTTACTCAATGGCAGTTCGTCTGATGGAGAGTTCGATTTACACCGTTTGGCACCCTGCATTGCGCGGTTCGAAATGAATCACGGCGAAAGTGCAGGAGTTGGGATCTGGATGCGTGTTGAATGAAGGTTAATTGTTCTCATGGCATCCAATATAGAGGTGGTTCTACCTATTTCCATTTTTGAAGATCCTCATTCCTTTAATGGAGGGCCTAGTTAAATGTTGGTCGCGATCATTCTTGGGGTTGCAATTTGTAAAACTCCGCATGCTGATTCACCCTCCTTCAAGTAGGAAAGTCCTACTGTACGGTTCCAGCTTGGCACAAATATTGCTATGTGCACTGTGAGCACAAAAGAGAACGTTGTTGTAATTTCTCTGTGATTAATCCTCTGTAAATAACGGGTTGTAAAGGTTTCGAATAAGCTGTTGTAATCTTTTACTTGCATGATGTATTCACCAAGTTTATCGTACTTCAATCTCGTGAACCTGATGACCTCAGTATTCTCTGCAGCTATTCCATGTTTATCCTATATGGTCGTGTACCTCAGGATATTCGGTCAAAGGTTGTTTGAAACGATATGACGAGGTTCATGAAGCTTAGGATTCCACTTTTAGTGACACGTCTGCAACTCCTTACAAAGATGACTTGGAGGTCCCTCCAAGTGCTTTGGCGATTGAGAGGTATGGAGTTTCTGATGTATCTGTGGTTGGTGAGACATGAGAACCTGGTCTGTGGATTTGTTCATTTATCGGCATTTCTGTAACTATTTTTCTCTTTCAGAATCAGGTGAGTAACCTCCATTATTTTCAGAACCCTTGATGGAATTTCTGGAGCTTAAGATTCGTCATTTGGCTCAACCACAAGTAATTTTATCTTCTATCCACACTGCGGGGAGAAGGTAGTAGTGCTCGTAGGGTGAAAACCAGACCAATAAGTGCTTCTTTTCACACTATGACTGGAATCAGTAGTATCACGATCACCCGTTAGTTAAATTTTAGTGAGTTTTGACTCTGCACATCGAATAATGAGACGCAGTGGTTTGTTTAAACATTTGTCGGCATTCTTGAGTTGACTTCTTGAGCTGACTTACAACAGTCTCCCAGAAGATTGGCAATTGTGTGTTTAGTTTGTGCTAATTTTGGAGCACCTAAAGTTCCGTGAGTCAGTATAAAGAGGTATATCTCTTCTGAGCTGAAATAAGCGTATGAAATTCAAGTGTCTCGAGGTTTCTGATGAATCCTGATTGGATCACCCGTGGCAACTACGAATTGGTTGAAGAAAAAGATTGGTTGAAGCACAAGTGTCATGTATTTTATGAGGAGAAACGATGTGACCGTTAACCTGGATGAAATTATTGAGAAATATTGCGTTTGTTCTGGATGAAGCTGATGATGATGCGAGAAGCTACTTCTGCTGTAGTGATCGGAAAAAGCCTGCTCCCTAACTCCAACCAGAAAACACTTTAGTTTCGTCGAGAGGTTTAGTATATACATATCCTGATTGGTATGAAACAACCATTAAGCTTCTGGAAATCGGAAATCAGTTCATTCATGGATGTCCCCAGTAAGGCAGTGTTACGCTGAGATAGGGCATCCCAACACTTGCATCCTCAGAAACTATCAGACAAAACATTTTGTAAGCTGATGACATCAGTCAGATTATGTTACTAGTTCTGTGCATATGGTCGTTGATTCGCATGAATGTTGTCAAAGCTAAAAATCTTAGTAAAGATTCAATATGACTATGGATCCCGAGCTCTTTGAACGGCTTCCGCATAGCATTGCACATTTATCATATTATACTATAATATTTATGTGATCTTTATAACTCGACTTCTCTTGCGGCATTGTCCAAGCCCGCCAGTGGTTAGAGTGGCCTCGAAGTCTTACCACTATGTATTTCTCTTGTGATGTTGCGTATATTATTGTATTGTATATTATTGTTTCTTGCCCGCGTGTTATATTCAATTGCTACTCGCCCCTCGCTCTTACCTAACCTTCACCATTCCCTCACTATCCTCTGCTGCTCGTGCTCTGCTCCCTGCTTTCCCGGCTCTTACCTCTCCGTTCCTAATAATCTCTACTCGCATATTGCATTCTGATTTTTTGGTTTATTGTTTCTATTTTCGCTTTACTAAAGTAATCCTTCAGGTATTTTACCAGGGTGCGTCTGATATCCATTCCCTGCCCATACTTCGCTTCTGCATCCGCCATGCCCATGATCTTCGCATTTTGCATCTCTTCCAAATCTCTTCTCTTCGTTTCCCCTGGATGAGTATCCGGGGCCCGATAAGTTCCTGCACAATTGACTATCATTGTTCTTGAGCGGCCCTTCAGGAAGCAACCAAGTTTGACTTGGCATTCATAGCTTAAACAGGAAATCAGTCTACTTCGGCCTTTCATGGGGCACTGATGAAAACATTCCGCGCTTCCCTGCAGGGTTACTATGACAATCTAACTGCCTCCTTCTACTGTTTAATGTTTTGGAACTCATGCGCTGATAGAGCATGTTGTGATATACACTATCCAGTCCTGTCACACTTCTCTCTTACCCATCTACCACCCACTACCACGATGTTTCCTGCTTTCTCGGATTTCTCTCACCTTCCAAAAGCACCCTCTGCTCTACCGCATCGCTTTGCTCGCTTAGGCACGCTTCCTTTATTAAATGCTGTTTACTACTCTAGCTATTTAATGCGGTATTAAGATCATGGACGGATCATTCAATCTTCGCTTTTCCTTTGCATCGTGTATTTTTGTCGGTTCCTTTGCTTTAGATCTGCATGCCTTCCGTATGCATCGGTTCTGTTGGAAGTGAGTGTGGATCCTCCGTTCTACGAACAGCTTTTCCTCCCATTACTTATATTTAAAGATTCAATGTCGCAGGCACTTAGTCTCCGTTGTAGTGATGGATCCTGAAATGGCATGCGATACATTTTACGTACATATTTCTGCTTACTTCCTTAATCTGGTGAATGATAACTACATGCCGGGCACAAATGGGTCAACAATACTTCAAGACTGCATTCGAGCTGTTCTTCAAGTAAAGGACCTGCTGCTGTCGGACTCTATTCATTATTGAGCTGTTTGACCATAGTTTTAGATTTGCGGACGTTAAGAGTTAGGGTACTTATAAGGTTTCAATGCAAGAAGAGACATTGCCACTGAGTAACAGAAATGACGCTGCCAATACTAGAGTCAGTTGAAGAGGTCTTCTCTTAAACATATCAGTTTGAAGAAGATAAGGCGTTTGGTTCTACTTTGTGCCTATGCCCAGGGAGGACCTCCAAACCTCAGGATGCGGAAGCCCGATGTAAAGACATTACATGGCCTTAACTTGCAGGTTAATTAATGAAGATAGTGTGCCTTATTTATGATTATCAAACATGACAACCTGCTCGTTGCCCATACATGTGTGTCAGGAGTGCAGAGCGATCCGATATGCATCCACCTTCTCTTGGTTGGCGAAAATTGACTGCAATTGTTCTCTCACTTCGTACCGCCGACCGTCAACTCTCTGGATTTGTGGAGAATCTGTTGTTTGAAGCTCGGGTTCTGGAGAGCTCGGGACACGCCTTTTACACGCGACATGAGAAACAACTCATGTACTTTAATCTCGTATCGTATATATATCGTAGTGTACTGAATCACAAAGTTATACCGACAGAGCATCTAATTTTATGAGATGCATGTGTAAGATGATCCCTGAAAGTAAAACCTTCTGATACTTGAGAGGTCGCCTTTTGTTTGAAGTGATTGACAAAACGTGACTCCAACTCAATTTCGTTATCTATGACAGACAGGCACAAAACTATTTCTTTGGAGACGTGCATTTGCTTCTGTAACTGGATTTCTTCATCAAGACATAGATAGAGCTCCAGCTTCTGAACTCCTTGATACTGTTTCAATCGAAAAGCTTATCTCGACTGTTGCGAATTATTTTGCGATTTCACCATCCAAGCCGCCCTCACCAGCCAAGTAGTGGGCAGACTTTAACCATTGTTCGTGAAAATCGCCATATATACGTCGAAGAGAGAGAGAGAGAGAGAGAGAGAGAGATATATATATATATATATATATATATATATATATATATATATATATAAGCGAGTCAAATCACAAAAGAGAAATGGTTCAGAAGAAAGGTTTATCAATTCCAACTTTCATGGCTGAACCGAGGACGTCTATAATCATCATTGACTCTTTCTTCTATGCATTACCATGTCATAAGCTCGAGCTTCCATGTAGCTTATCTGTAATAATGAATGATATCCGTTGCTTGTATGTGTAATTGTGTGATTATTGATCATAAGCTGGACCAGGAATCACTTAACGATGCTATGTAGATTATGTAAGTTTTGCACCTAATTCTGTTAGGAAATACCACTTGATTACACCATAGATATTGGCTCATGGAGCCGTCAGAAGAGAAGACTTAGGGCCCAAATAACTTCTCTCACGTGGTCAATCAGTACGGTAAACGTCAGTCAAACCCAATGTCTCGGGAAGAAATGGTTTGTAAGTTCAAGGTAACTGGAGTGATGATTAGCTACATTAGCGAGGCGATAATCATGAATTTTGGTAATCATGTTGAAACTAAACGGAGACCGTAACCACTTGGCCGAATACATTAGCTTCGCGCTATTCAGACTGTTGCACCTGTAGGCATGTAGTCTCCTTCGTGACTACGACCTAAAATTATGGACCGTATGTAGGCTCACGTAGGTATACATGCCATGTATGCTGTGAACATATTGCACTTAGAGTTTAGACGCATTTTCGCCCGAACTTTCGCCAACTTTGCGTAATGGAGTACTGCCAAGTCGATTACCTTCGATTTCACTCGTAGTTTTTGCATCTCCATTTACATTCAGGGATTCATGCTCTACTCCGACAAGAGAATGGTTTGTGAAGTGGAAGTGAGAACCTAATTTAAAGTGCCATATCTTTTCGCTCATGGCAGAATTTCACTTATTCTCATATCTAATTTTGCTAGTTATCTTGTCTCTTCGACCATGATGATGATCTGTATCATCCATTTTCGGTATTATACCGAAAATTGATTATACAGATTATATAATAAAACCTTGAGTGGATAGAGGTATTCCATTATTTAATGCGTGAGGAATGATTAACATATCAAATTCAGTTAAGGGGGAATGGTTAGAATGAATCGTTATTCTATTTCACTCACTCGTATCTATAAATAGACTTGGCAGGACGGTATGTAGTTTTAGATCAACGACTAGTGCTAATCACATCTGTACTATAAGATATCAAAATGCCTTCAACTTGGGTATAAATCTTCTCTTGGCCCCAAAAGTTATATGGACAGTGTATCTTGTTTTAGTAAAGGTTGAATATAAATCTAAGCATGTCCCCACTTCATATGTTTTGGAAAAAAAGGAAGAGGGGGTAATCTGAGGTTCATGTTTTTATCAGGGTTGAATATGAACATCGTGATAATAACAAACCCTAAATTAAATATAATAAATATCCTAAGTTCGATCCGGAAATTATTCCTAAATATTTTTAACGTTTCTCGGAACACCATAAAAAAGGTATTTAAATGAAAGCTAATTTTGAACATACCACCGTGACACCCTACATTTGTTTCGCGCCTTTATTACTCAGTGGGTGGGGTACTCAGTGAACTGGAAATATTTCTAGACTATACTAAACTAAGCGAACCTGATCCTCGTAGTGCAGCCTATGCACCTCAAATTCTTGACCCCTAGGTCTCTCCGTAGACATTTATTGAAAGAACTTGCTACCTATATCTCAAGTTTAGCAGCTGGTTTTGTTAATAAAGTGTATAATCTCGAGAAACGCTGAAAGTACTTCCATTTTCTACATTTTCTGCCTCTGCAGAGATGTACTGTGGTTGTGCATGTTATGACACACCATAGAAAATGAGAAACGGAATTTCATTCTACCAGGTCGAATGCAATTAATGCATGATGGACTGCAATGCAATGTATATAAAACACATAAAGGATTCATGTATATATCAATAGCATCTGTGAATTGTATCTTTGCAAGATCAGAAACCAGAAGCCAGAAACCAGAGAATAAAAAGTTGCTGAAAAGATGCACTTCAGCATTAAAATAGAACTCCAAACACATACAATAAACATAACGCTAACAAGTTAACTTGAATTAATCCGAAATTCACGTCTGAGGCCGTGCTAGCTAGCTAGACATGCTGCGAAAATTTAGAATGATGTCTTAGACTCCTTATAGTATTTCTAATAGCGTTACATGTGGCATTACGGGTCCAGTAAAGGGTGAAGATCGACGGAAATCCAGACTCTCTTGGGCACCGGAAATCGCCGGTCAATCTGCCGGTCATGTGGCATACCATAATCACCATCTCACCGTGCCACATTTGCGCTCCCATTTGGCATCTCCAATGCTATACATGGCAGTATTCAGGTGCCAAGTGGCAAGGTCTCTGTCTTGGTCACGGAGGATCTTTCGTGGGACCATCATTGGCCGCCTGGACTCTAGTTAACGCAACCCTGGTGAAATGGATCTTTTGTTCTACACTAGGTAGCTATAGCTTAGCACGCTTTCTAACGTTTACTTCACAGGACTGGCAGTGACAGCCTCGTCAGGGCGTTTATGCTGCAGAGAATTTAAACAATAGACAAAAGATGAAGACAAGGTACCCATTTGAGCGGAAGTAATACTGTCATCTACTGATTATTGGTTATTATAGATGCTCATGAGCTAGTATAAGATTCTTGTGCACTCCAAGAATAAGACTGATCATTGTTTCAAAATTGATGGTGGGTTCAGGAAAAACATAGTATTCCGTAGACAAAGGATCTCTCAGGCACTCATCAATTTATGTGCATTCCAAGAAAAAATTGTGTGGGATAAAAGATATAGCCTGACGTAATGAATGAGGACCCCAACATTCAATCGATCCACAGAAGAGCTTAATATCGGATCCTGCATCGGCCTTCCAAAACGAAGACCCAAGAACAAGCCAAACACAAAGTATTGTACGGGATGTGATTCGCCTGGCTATTATTTTATAGCATTTTGACGTGAGATGTCTTAACTCTGTACTCTTTCGAGAAGGGTGCTCGTATATGCTTATAAGAGAAAAAGGCGACCACGTAGAAAACATGAAGAATATGCGTATAAGGAGAATATCACTGGACGACAAAGTGCCGGTCGGTTCGAGTTGTATTTTTGAGAGTTTGAATAAGTAAATCAAGCGGACTTGGTAGAAGATTGTAGAATGAGAATTCAAATTGGTGATGCAGAATCTTTGCAGCGACCGGATCGATATGATCCATGGACTAATGTATGTTGATGATGTTTTATAGATTGGCCAACGGGTATAGTGTTTGATGATATCATGAGCAGCAGAATCCGAGAATAACTACATCTAAATCTTATACAGATACCGTGGGAAGGATAAATATTGATATATATCCCCTTTCATCGAGGGTAGATCATGATTTAAAATGCCGCAATCATAACAAGTCATAAAAATGCCCAAGCAGAAAAGTAGAAAGTATATCAATGAACGAGTCGATGAATGTAATCAGACGTCGAACGAGGACCACGTCCGTTCCCGTCACAGTTTCTCAGCACACGATTACTCGAGTGTTCCAAATCCTGCGTAAAGTATCCACCAGGATAGTACGGAATGATGAAAGCCGAGTGGAGGTCGTCAGTCAGACCGACGAGGAAGACATCCGATCTTACCACTTCTGAGATGACTCGAGATCCTTTGATGCTTCCCTTGATGACATCATGCAGTAGAAGGAATACTGACAACTCGTCGTCTCCTCCGAGAATGAAGACGATTGGGCAAGAATGTTTGAACGCGAGCCTCAAATTCTTGCATATGAATCTTCCATGCAGGATACGCTCCCATTGAAGGAAGAATGGAAACCTCGGAAAGAATGAGTTTCGAGGTCTAGACTTTGCAACGGATAACCTTTCTGATTCCCTGGTGAATTGATTCGGAGCTCAGAATTGAAATTCCGGTTTATCAAATAAAATCTGCACTGCATGGCTCAATGCGTTGTTCAATTTTCATGCATTAGAAACTATTCTGCTCATCAACTTCCAATACAAACTTTGCTACGGAGTACTGTTAGGAGATGAAAGAGGAGACAAACATGTGACAGATCTGTTAGTTGGAGGGTTTGGTCACTGTAGACGGGCATACACTTGCAGAAAAGCAAGATGTTAGATGACCAATGCCTTTTTATTTCAATTCCACGCATATTAGATTCTGAATTTGTCTCTTCAATGGAGTGATGCTCATGCTAACGTTGTACGGGTTGTAATTAGGTCTGCAGAGAGAAACCATATTTTCTAACAACGAACAACTTTTTGGTACTTCGTTAATTCACTTGATAAGTTTCCTTCGTCCTGTGGCACAGGTACTGTATATAGTCGACCGCATTTTGGCTCTGTCCTGCATATTGACAAGCTTTCTCAGTCGCTTTTACATGAGACAGCTTGAACTTGTCTCTATTACCTCTGAACGTAATAGTATCTCAATAGCACAGAATAGTTTTCAGCTTCTTCCTGAGGTGGTCAGATTAGTCACATGCTTTTAACCAGTAATGAGAAGAACATATAACTGTCAATCGCCACACTTGCAGAAGCTTAGTTTACACACCCCTTTCTGAACCAACACCTGAAAAGAATGATTGTTTCCTCGTGTCTCCTGCTGTTTGTCTCCGACTACTATTCATTTACAGTGCACCGGCCATTTAAGCCAAAAGTATTGATCTTTATCTGTAACATGAAGTGTAAGGGATGGGGGATTCTTAGTTACCGCATTTCCCATGCCTGTACTGTAGAAATTTGGTCGTGTGCTATCCTCGCATGATCCCCCGCTGCAGCTAATCATGACCTCGTCCACGAAGAAATGACCTGGATTTTGGTGGGGTTATGTTGGGGATGAATCAATCTCACCAGTTCACTTACCTGTTTTGACCCAAAATCCTTATCCTCCCCATGTGCATGAGATGGAGATTCTGAACAGGATGATGAAGTCATTGATCCAACAAATTATGTCAATTTAATACTGACTTTATCGATCCAATAAATTCTATCAATTTAATACTAACGGATCAAAGTGCTCCCCCTGATGGAGACTCAGCTTTCTCTGTCTTCCAATGTCAGAAATGTGGAATATATTCAGGCTTCTGTTCACTGCTTTTCTATGAATGAAACACACCCAATACTTTATTCCATTTTCTCGACCTTGTATGTTCCATATGGAGCTCAGAAACCTCAGGTTTTTCTGTCAATTCGATGAATTAGAGCTAAGAAAGCGGAAGATAGATCGAGTTTGCTGAACTCTTTCGTATAACATATTATATTAGCGCCCAATCATGCCACAGCGTTCATGCAGAAATGACCTGTTCACAGTACTCGCCTGCCGTTGCAGTAGAAGCAGGTGCTAGTACAGAAAAGCACAAGATCCTTCGGAAGACATTCTGAAGAGTGAGTAACAGCCCGCCCGTCGTCCTTACTTTGTCGTGTAGTAATGTAGTCGCCTCCACTTCTCAACCATAAAGCAAAAGTGTTTCTCTTTTTCCCGTAACCGACTCACATAAGGGCCGGTTTAAACAACCTCCTTTGTCCTATCGTACTCGCTTATCTCATGTGGAATCAGCCGCAGGTGGTCCTTCGCTACTGGGGTTGAGACGAATTCTTCCTGGGGGATAACGAGCCACCCCTCTGTAATCCTCTACCCTACTGTCGCCGTCTATGGGGAATCACGTGGACAGCCGAGATATCCACAGTAATTTTTCTCCACAGGTTCTTTTCCTTGCCTGGTGACTCTGGTCAATACTCGTCCACTGTAACCAATTTCTGCAATTAATGCTGCATTTTCCCTCGTATATTGACGCTGCAGATACTTTTCAGTTTCTCCTCCTTAACGTGTCGACGTTCATCCAGTCGCATGTTAAGCCTTTTGCTTTTGCAGAAAATTAATGTAACAAGTTGGGGGGACACTTTGAAATTTTGAATGCAATACAGAATGATATATATTTGGAGCATGCATCTTAAGCATTTGAGAGAAAGTCCTGTCTTGTTTCATACGTGCTTTGATCAGGCTAATTCCGAAGTGAGCAGAAATCAGTGCATAAAGAATTGGAAGGGCAGTACAGTATCGGGGTAAGGCAGTTACTTATTTCAGTCTTTCGTTTTGAAGGTCGAACCCAACATTTTCCTGCAAAGTGTGTTTATGCTTCTTTTCTGCATATCATTGTATTTGATTAAGATTAAGAGTCTGTCATTCATGATTGTGTCTGTGTTCCCATACTGTGAATCGATCACCCACAACTTAGAGTGTAATTCTTCTACTCATAGTGGTTGTCTAAATAACCCTATTCAGAGTAAGACCTAACATTCAGAGGGACCGTGGTCGTTTCGGTGCTTCCAGCCAAATTCTTCATCTTCTCAAACTATAGACCAAGTGGAGGAAACTGGTCTTATCTATACATGGTTAAATATTTGTGTTGCGTAATTGTCCTAGATGACATGTTGCAAAGACTTACGGTGACATGATAGAGAGATATAATGTGATGTGTTTCTTTCTCTCATGCCTTGAGCACGCACATGTCCATGTTTTGTAGCTGTCAGAATAATAAATAGTACTATCGTCAATTAAATTTTTCCGTTACAAAGTGTTTAGGCTAGTTCCCGTGATTTGAGTTTCCCGCGAAGAGGGAAGGAGGAGAAATAAAAAATTTGGGTGTAGCGTAATTCTCTATTCTTTCGGGGAGTCTTTAAGGACATGCGTGGAGCATGGTCAGAACGTGTGTACCAGGATTCCTTGTCCCCTTTAGAAATCTCAACATCCATAGACATTTTGGCGTTCAAAATATATAGGAATGTTGTTTTATGTTAGAGAAGCACTGCAGTGCTCCTTTTCACATTAAGATAATAGTGTTACTTTGTGTCCTTTGTTATCGAGTATCCACTCATTTGTTGAATATTTCAACCTTCAGACGGGAGATTATTTAAATATATCAGGAAAGGACAGAAAGACCGTGCTCGTGTGTGCAGTCAGAAGGAAAGGATTAGACCAACAATATTCAAGAGTTATGGGCCTGGAGTCGTACTCTTCCACCCCTACAAATTCAAAGCGGAAATGACGGTATGCTATTTTTATGTCTATCATGTTTTGGATATGAATATGATACTTATACCACCACATGGGCAATTAGTGTGCGCTGAACTATTTTCTAGTCCCGTCCCTCCGTGAAGCCAATTGATCAGTTATTATACGGCATATCGCCTGAAACTTCTAGGAGACGGGTTTCACCTACTCTGACGGACGTAATTTGGGAATCTGCTCGGTAGGCGAACTTTACATCGGCCGGATGGGAATGGAACTATTTCCGGCCACAGCCGAATTTCATGCAGATGAAGTCATAGTTTGGTGAATTTCATGCAGATGAAGTCATAGTTTTGAGCTGAGTTGAATTGAACTCGCTTAATTGAAGTCGCTTTGGTCAATACGCCTGCTAAGAATGTTAACGCGGCCAACGAATAGTATTCCAGAAACTTTATATGATCGTAATTGGAGTTCAAAATTCTCCACAGTGGCGTGCAGCAGAAAACAAAGTCGACGTGGTGACTGTGTTCAAATTAGAGCCTTCGTGAAAATCAGAGATTTCGATTGAGTTCGACATGGTTAAGTGACGGTTAAATTTTCTTCTTCAAAAGTTCAATCGACCAGACTATCGTACTCCGGACTCTCATGTTTCCTGTCAAATCAGGAATATAAGATATCTAACACTTCTATTATCATCGTAGAGATTCAGCAGATTGATGGACTAGATCCTGATTAAACGGCCCTTTCCCCTCATCTGAAAGTCGATTATCACCATCTGAAAGCAATCACCAATTGACGAACGGTGAATTCTCAATTATCATCACTGAGTTAGTAGATAAATACCACTGTTGGAATGACTAATCGTTGACATTTAGATTGATGGGTAGACGACGGTCCGTTTTTCTCATCGGGAATCAATTATCGAAGCAATCACTACTAGTCAAAGGAGAAAACTCAATGATCATCACCGAGATGTTAGACAAATACTACTGTCCGAATGCTGGAGTACAACATTTCTGCTATCAATCTGGCGGTTGAAAAGGTGAGATTAAAAATCTGAAAGGTGAACCGAAACAATCACATCGTTGACGACGCGTTCACGAAAGATCTCTCTGCTCACAGTGCGCTAGAGGAAAACATTTCAACACGGAAGAATCATATCGTTTCCCAATAGTTCTGTTTCTGCGAATTCAATGCTCAAAGGTTGATAGCCACTTGAACGTTTTGATACGAATCATGAACGCATTGTCGATGGGCTGCTTGTAGCAGATGGTACTCCCATACATAGTAAATCATTTGAGGAACGACATATTAAAAATGATAAGCTGTGCAGTATTCATGATAACAACGTGCTCTCGAGGAATCGGCCGAGTCCGAGAATTGGAAAGACAATACCGTGGAGTAGACATTTAAAAATTGCGCAGGAAGAGGAGATCTTCATTCCTTCGGCCCCGAGTATACACTGAAGTTCTTCCTGCTCTACTGCTTTAACCCGTCGTTCTTACAGATCTTCCTTCACTCATTTTTGGATAACGCTTGCATCCTCCGTCTTACCGCGGCTGTTGGCACATAGTTAGCCGATGCTTCTTCTCTCTTCTTCTACTTTCTGCTCCGTGTTTCACTTCCAGTGTAGGCAACAGTGCCAATCTTTTTGCATTTCCCAGGTTATAATCTTCCACCGTGAGATCATTGCCTGAATGATATGATGGTCAGTTCTCAGGCTCTGTTATCAGCATTAATAACACCCAATCAACTTCTATTGCTAGAGACACAGACTGATGAAAATTGAAGGTTCGTATCATGAGAAGAGGGGCGGACGAACGAACGAAAGTAATCTGTCGGTTGGTGGATGTTGCGACCCCTCCATATATGCAGTACTTGGGAAAGGTAAGTTAGTAAAAGACCCACAAAATCGACTGACAGTTTTCGTGTTGGCTGTGACTAATGATATCAGGTTGAGATTCTAAGACTCTAATGTCGTGACTTTCTTGGACATAAGGGGGCATATGAAGAGTTACTCCCTGGCTAAGGAAAGCGGTGCTCAGGTGCGACCCAGTACTCGTGGAACTCGAGCAGCAGATATTCATGAGTAATTGAACAAGTCTCCCGTTGGAGTTTACTAATGCACACATCTCTGAAGTCGAAAAGCGTCATAGTCAGGTAGAAGACGTTAAGAGATGATTGAAAATCTCGAAAATAATGACAGCATGCACAACAGATTTTGTATTATTCCGAGGGATCACGGGTGTTAATTGAAAAGCGCCCTATTATGCTAACCCTTCGCTGTTCCCTTCTCCATGATTCCTCTATAGTATGTGGTTTTACTGCTCAGAATTTCTCGCTGGCTTCCTGCTCTCATCCACCTGGCCCGTGACACCTCGACTTGAAGAGAGATGCACACGGAGCGGGATGTATGCATATTCCTCCGGAAAATCCTCATTTTCACTCGGCTGATCTAGTAACTCACAAATTAAAAAGACACCCCAGGCTTGACTCATGAATTGCTGATACCTTCATAATTACGAACTGCAAGAGTCTTTCCTCCCTGTCCCCGGTGGCCGACATCGTCTAACAATTGGACCCATTCTTAGCACTCTGACTAATGGAGCCAGAAGGAGAGTTCGATTGCGGGACAGATATTCAGCCTTATTTATGGGAGCTGTCATATTTTTTGGCTTCGTTAGCAGGAATCAGACAACTGCATCATTGTTTTATGGGGGCAAACGAAATTAAGCTCTGGCCGCTTGAGGGACTGGTTATAGTCTCCAGTCTATAAAACAGTACAGATTTCTCCACCTATGAACTCGTCATCTACTCGTGGAGGGATGGAAACTAACACCATGAAGACGTTATTGTGCTGTAATATGAGAATCATTCATTTGTCCACTGTAAGAAAGTGAAAAGCATATTGGGTGATTGCTAATGGACAAAATCCTACCACGAGACGTGAATTAACATACAGCGCATTTTGTTTCTAGAGTAGGAATGGTGATAGACAAGTGGGATGGGTGAATTTATAACGGTAACTATCTACTCAAGATAAGAGCTTGGTAACCCGTGGTCTAAGTTTTGTTCAAGAGCAAATAATAAGGATTTGGAAAGCTGTTTGCGCGTAGAAAGATAGTTAAAGTAAAGCACCGACGGATGAGCTGACGACGGACTGACTAGTCTACCGACGAAATGTGAGGCAAAAGAAGGCATCTGATCATATTCTTGCGTCCACAAAAGTTAGAGACCTTGGACCACCATCTGGGTGCTGCAATGATTCTCTTTCAGTCCTCAAGCTTCTCCAGGAGTTCGTATCCAATCATGTACAAGAGGGTCGTCCTTCCTTCCAACAGCATTTAATCTGTCGCGACGGGACTGCCCTTGTGCAGACTCTTCCTTCACCCTTGATGTTTGTAAGTATAATTGGTGGTTCTGTTGATTGGATGAATTTGAAGAGTCTCACTTATGTAACTGATATGCCACACCAACACATTCAGTACAATTATCCTATGTTGATCATTGACTTTCTCTTGGCAAGTTTTGCTTTTAGAGGGAAAGAATCTTCCAATTTTTCTTTTATCTTCTCTAAAATCCATGATTGTGTCCGTGGACGCAAATTTTCAAATTTGCAAGGAGAAGATTATGGCTGATTTGCATGGTTATACGTGACTGTCCTGGTCTGTAGCTAGTAGATCATGAAATTAGAGGATAATTGCAATGGACAGGTTCAAACTTCAGGGAACCATAGATAGCCTTAGAAGCTTGGAGTCGAGAACGTTGAGCTTCATGCTTCCTTCTGTGCTTGTCGAGTACACTGTCGCTTGAGAGGATTAGATCTCACTGGATTCCATCAAATGTACCTGTCCTTTCAGCAGTTGATCATAAGGCATAACTTCGGTCTTGAACGTGAGATCAACGTATTCTGTATTACTATTGTTCGTGAAGCTTGTGATTGTAAGCAGTCATTACTTCACCTATGCAAAACAACTTTACCTTACCCGTTGTTTCGGGAGTTTTGGTGGGTCAATCATGTCCCTGGAGAGGCAGAGTCCCTTTTTGTGGTGAGATGCGCGGGAGAGCCTCCAATATGGATCCCATCAATTGTACTTCACGAGTGAGAAGGCTCAGCATGCCATCAGATAATGATTTCGAGTTTATGAAAGAACATTGTATTCTGATCCGATGTAACGTGCCTATCGAGTTTTACTGTAGAACTTGATCATTGAGGTATACTCGTGGTTATTCTTCGATCCCGTCCTCAATCCATCCCGCTGTTTCAGGGAGTTTTTGTGGCTCGATCAGATGGTCTATAGTCTTTTTATGAGATAGGCACCGAGGCATTTACGACGAGGGTGACCTCGCAGAGTGATTCAGCATTCCAACATAAAATTGCTTCAACTACTGCTAAAAAGGGTGACGAATCCACAACTTTTATCCAAGTATCTTCCAGGTAACGTAGTGTATTGGACTACATCCTGACACGCTGACCTACTGTCACCCGGATTGATGTCTCAGGATACCACTCATTCGAATGCCATGATTTGTATTTATGGAACTAACGGAAATCGACTTTTCCTACTATTACTTTTCATGAGGAATCTTGCAATCGGTCTCAGCCATTTCTCCACTTGTGGACAAGTATTGTCAACTTCTCATGGAATCTCCCCATATCATGAAGATTTATTTACCAGAAAATTACTAATTGACTTGATCTATATCCACTCCACCACAAGGCCTCCTTTCATCGATTGTACTTTTATGCTTTTTGGGTTAAATGGATTTCCTAGAACGTCCTTGGTCGGAAGTATTAAAATGTGATTGAATCCTTGTCTATTACTATGTTTTCATACGCAGGACGTTGATTTTGTCGATTCATGAATGAGTATTCTACTTGCTCGGGGTTGCTGGGATCGAGATATCGACTGAAGTGAACTTTCCTGCAAAGTTAAAAAGCCATCTTTTGACCATCGACCCAAGTACTTAGTACTCAATCAGGTAGAATTTAGTCCTTTTATGACAGAAAGTAGTCAGGCATTGAATCCAAATCTGAAACGTCCTTCTTCCTGAGTAAATAAGTCCTTTTGAGTTATCAACTTATCAATTGAACATGCATCCATATATGGCAAGGAAGAGACTTATCTGTACTTACATTCATAAATATGACCTTGATCTCGTCTCGAAATGAAGTCTAGATTTGTCATTGTCGATCGTTTTCTCGTCCTGCTATCGTACGCTGGCTGAGAAGTGTAAAACACTTGTGTCAGCAGGAGATTTAATGTTGAACCCGATGCAAGTGGTGGGGCTTGGCGGGGAGAGTACAAAGATAAAAGTCGGTAAACACTTGACCTTGGAGATTGAATGTACTCCTCGGATTTTGAGATAGTCAGTATTAATTCGAAATAAGCGTTTCTTGCACACTCTCGCGGGAGTTAGCAAGCTATACAAAGAAGGACATTGTGCATTCTATTCGTTAAAAAAAATAAAAAATTAGCATAAAGAAGGTACGCTGTCTTACGCACGGGAAATTTGGTTTGTCTCTTATTTTTCTAGAACAGATGCTTCATCGTCAACACCGTCATCAAAGGGACCTCCTTTGCACACTCTGGTCCCTCCCATTATCACATATTAAAAGCCTATACATAATTTGGTGCGGGACCCACAAGTAAAGTACTCCTTATAGTGAGGATAAAAGGCGACGGCGTAGCAAAAACGAAGGATGGGAAGGGTATAGTGATAGGATGGAGATTGAAGGTTAGAAAAATCCGTTGACGGATAAGAACCAGAGTAAACTGAAGCAACAAAGAGCCTGTATCAACAAATTACATATAACATTTTTATTTTTAACAATTTGGTTCGGATTCTGATGTTCGGAAAAATTATAATTGAATCTGAAGAGCGATATGAATTTTCAAAAGAAATATGGTGAGACATATGCTACTTGTCTCGGTGTAGGATACGCAGCAAACAGCGTGATGCTGTTCACTTCAGGATAGAGCGGGCATATTAATTCAAGCTGACTCATCGCTTGAAAGTCGTGTTGGATTAGATACAGTATTTCCATACTTCAAAGATTAAGCTCAACCCTCGCGGAGTAATCGAGATGATAGTTGGATAAGCAGCAACGAAGTTGCCGAATTGACTCAGGTTAGTGTAGAAGTTAAAAGTCCACATGATTAGGATCGTCAGTTTTGATCAAGAAGAGAAGAGGTGGTATATACCAAGCGCGTGCACAGATGATGGCGTAAACAAAAAATGCGGGGGTTCTAGTAGCGAGTCAGACCAGAAGGCTCCACAAATTATCTTGCTCCTTCACTTGGTTGTCATTATGCTGTAAAATGCTTAGATTTACCACGGTTGTTGTATATAAGAAATTTAACAAGAGAAACGCATGCGCTGTACTCGTACCCCATCCACAGTTCTCGATGGATCCGTTAGCTCCAAAATTGCATGTGAGTGACTCGAATATCATATTCATGAAGCGTTAGATTGGAGCTTGTAACTCACTTAAGGGCTTCCGAGTTACGGTCTTTTCCAGATAGATTCTCTACCCTATTGGAGTAACTCTGACCCTAACTCGTTTGATATAGACTAATCAGGTTCACTATTTAGTTGGATATCATCCCTAAAGGTACACGAACTGCAACGCAAATGAGTAATATTAGTCAACGAGTAAGGCTGGTACAGTAGAACGATTCGTTAGTGCAAACGGAACCATTGTCATGCACATGGTAACCCTCAAACTTTTGATAATGGCCTATCTTTCAGTCAGGCATCCAGCAGATTGTGGCTCTCTCTTCTTCTCCAAAGATACTGTGCTGATAAATACAACTTGCCAGTTCCATCATCAGCATCTTTGAGCTCAACAATACTGATCGATGCTTTTATCTACAGGAAGAGACGGCAGCAGTTTCCCACATTGAGAAAGGAAACCCCTCGGCCAGCTTACGGCGAGACAGCCAATTTTAGAAAGTGAGGAGAAGGACGGTGGGTCCTCCTACTGGTGGCTGGCTGGCAGGCTGTCTTCCGTAAATCCGATGATGGTAGACTTACGTCGTCGCCTGTTGAAGTCCTGCAGTTATGTTGCTGATGTGTTGATTGAGGTGATTATGGTTTCCTTAATCCGTTCTATCCAGGAGACCACAGTACAATCTTGAGGAAGTTTGGAGTAGAAGGTACGTGTAGTTCCTGTGTTCCTGCCTCCTTCATGTACAGCAGTCTTGAAGGAAGCATTGAAGAACGGTATAAATGGAAGGAACGCCTACAAGTCGAAGTTAAATTGACATATTCTACGTGTTAAACCACATAAATTCCAGTGTGGAAGACCAGCACGTAAGCACGAATGATTCAGGTTCTGCGGGCATTCTTTGAGAATCATCAATCATTAAGTGAGAGACGACCTCAAAGGAGTTGAAGAGGGTCTACATTAGTCGAAGGTGAGGCTAGTTATACTTTCTCACCACATTCGCAAGGCGGAAGTTTCTTAGGTGAACTTGTGTTTTCTCAGCAAAGGTTGTTGATATGGATAATGGATAAACTTATGAGATGAACGTATGATTCAATTAAGTTAAAAATATATGCTGCATATCAATCACAAGTTGCAATAAGACATATCTTTAGCATGTAGATATCTCTGGTTTGTGAGGGTAGTTTCTCACCCTACCGATGACATGAGAACTTTTAAATATTCTTTGACCGAAGTGAATGATAGCGTCGAAGCTGAAGAATATGTGTACTTTTCTAGCTGTGTCGGGTGAAGTAGTAGACTTAATTTCAATCTGCTACCCATCAAAGTTCTGAGCGATCATGGATACGAGTGAAAACTCGAATCCAACAAGCTTGCTTTCATGAGGCAGCATTTTCGAACATGAGAGACTCCACCAATGGCTTGCAGGATTCGGGGGCATGGGTTTCAATGAACCACTAATGAGATGCATTACAAATGCTTTGTTGGCAATCTCAATGATGTATGATGGTGTGATACCAGTCCACTGCAGGCTTTCAAGTAGTTTGTTCGGATTAAGGGAGTATCACTCCTCCTCATCCCATCCCATGTGCTACAAGTTCATGTACAAAAGGTACTTATTGAGAGCATCGCACCATAAAATCGAGATCCTACAATGTACATAATACTGCTAAAGTGCATGTGCGACTTGACATATTACCTGGACTTTTTCCCCAAGGCGTATTAATTACACCAGTGAGATTCATTCAACTCAAGGGCTTGAAGTAAGGACGAGGAAGACTAAATGTTGAGAACCTGCTGAAGGTCAGGTGAAATTCTCTATGCTACAAAATCGACTAGCAAATAATATCAATTTAATGTCGCGCCTCATGTATATAGGATATTCGTCGTGGTTCATCCCACGCCTATCAGCTTGGATTCTCATAGAAATGCCCTGGATTACGATCAATGTTCCTGGCGTTGTGGCCTTGCATCTCTAACAAAACAAAGAATTGAAAGAGAATTGTTTACATGGTGGATGTGCTAAACAACGAGCAAGCAGTAGTTGTGACTCTGATATACAGCTACATTAGCCGCTCACATTATTTGATGCGGAAGGGGGCAAATACGATTTGAGTGGAGAACCAATTTGCAGGTTCAACAGTGCAGCCTTATTAAATTGATATATTTTTCATAGAGATGAATAGTGTACTGTTTCCCCAGCCATGAAATTTAGAACTCATACACCTTTACTGAACTTTTCTTTGTCTGGAGACTGCAAGAATATTTCTTGACTTATATGCCCAACAATCAGAGTCGAGTCTCTAGCTCTAGTAAAGTGGGTCAACCCCTCCACTGCCTGGAACGTCAGGAAGGAGGTCCAAACTCCAGATCAGTTTCTTTTGTCCAATGTCTTTTGGTGCGCATGAGCAGAAAAGCATTCACCCATTCGTTGCCAAGTTGCGACATCGATACGCCCAAAGTGCCTCGTCTCCTACTAGTACTACTCCTACTAGTAATACCAAGAAGACGTTGTCGTGGGTTACCAAAAGTACAATTGGCTTCCTCTGCTTGCGGTAAGGGCATGGGAAGAATTTTACAAAATCGAAAAGAAGAAACAGAGCGCCGAGAGAGACCTAGTCAACAGACTATCCATCTCTTCGTGTACACGTATTACTCTCTTTCCACCACCAAAAGGAAGTAGAAGTAGAAAGAACGCCCCCCAATGCATTCCTCCATGACCTCTGAGGTGGTTGTTCATATCATACTTTCTTCTTCTCCGTACTATACCTCACTCCATTTGAGTGATCAAAGAAAGAGTGAGTCGGCACTGACTCTGCTGCTACTGCTGAGGTCATTTGACCGCAGTTTGAAACTCTGTCTATTTGAGCAGATTCCTGGACTGTCCTTTTCTCCCAATTAATACCCCACACTGGCATGCCACGGATGAATGGAAGGACTTCTGCTGCCTTCTTCCCCAAATTCATTATTCAGTAATTCAAATCCCTAAGCAACAGAACGAGAACAACGCATTGCTTCCCAGAGCATTAATAGCAGATTATAAGTAAGCTTGGATTTACGATAGTACGTGGAACCTAGCAGCATGAACTTTACACAATTGGCCATGGAAAGTTGCTGCATCCATGGATTAAAGACTTCTGTGGTGGAGTATGGACCAGATCAGGATATTACACCGTACACTCGCGAGGCTCTACAGAATCTGAGATTGTCCCCCCTACCCATTTCGTGAGGACGTGAGTGGACTGAGCAGATGAATACCATTTGCTAGGCAGGGTATGGAGCACAATGCAGCAACATTTCGTCTTGAGTATCGATGAAAATGCAACTACAGTCGACTCTCTCTAATTGTTACTGTTCGGAGTAACTCAACAGGTAACAATTAAGGAAAATTACAATTGAAGTAAAGAGAATATAAATAGTAAAATGTAATCAATTTCTGAGAGCTTCATGGATCTGTCTAATTTTATCATTCTAAAGTCAAGGTACTCATGCTACACAGTTCTAATGGTTAACTTATTCCTTGACGTAAACCCCTTTTGAAACTGAAATTTCCTTGAAGAGTAGATTGATTTTGAGGTGATTATCAGCAGTATGTAATGATCTCCTCAAATCTTCTCGATATCCTCTCAAATGAATCATTATAATATCAAGCCATGGTTGAATAACTTTGCTTGACTGAAGTAGTAGTAAGTAGGACTAGTTACCGATTGTCTTCCCTATAAGTAAGTAATAAGTAATCATTCTATTAAGCCATGGTATTAAAATTAGACTCAACTCAATTAATATAAAAATGCCATTGTTTTTTTTAAAGAATTTCACTTTCCCCTTAATGGGTTCTTTTGACTATGGCTGATAATAGATATTCATGGATAGATTCTTTTCTAATCACCAAGGAGAACCTGCTTACTCGTTGGTTGATATTACTTTAACTTGTGTACCATGGAAAGCCACCTAATAACTATTCCGAAGTGAAAAATGAGAGTGGAGGTACCAGAATTCACCAAAAAATCGTCTGCTCATATATATACATATATATATATATATATATATATATATATATATGAATAAAAAAGTATAAAAGTATATGGAGTCACTCTCACCATGGTTTTTTCCGCCGTGCACTGGCAGCTAGGAATATTAGCTTGTGATACTCTATCATAACTCTCCTCAAGCTAATGTCAATCTTTGATGCCTAGATGAGATCTGAAATATTCAAATATATCTTTAGGTAAAGTTTTGGTGAAAATATAAGTGACTTGCTCATCATATTTATTTCTCCTGCCAATACTTTCTCGCTAATGATAATCAACCTCATTATGTTTAGTCCTCGCTTGAAATACTTGACTACTAGCAAGTTTAATACCATAGATATTATATGTATATAAAATTATAGGATCATGAACTGGATATCATATATCTTATAATAAGGTGCGAAAGAAAATTGATTCACATGTAGAATTGGTAGCATTCCTATATTCTATATTTTTTGCTTAAATCCATAGAGAGACTTTATCAAGAAACAAACTTTGTTTAGATATCTTACATCTTCATAACAAGGGGGTTAAATCATCTACACCTCTTCTTCCAATCCTCCATTGAACAAAGTGTTATGAAAATACATCTAATAAATCTTCCATTTATTTAAAGTGGCCAACAAATTGAAGGCATCTTGGCAACATGGCTGAATGTCTCATCAAAATAAACTCTATATCATTGTGAGCAGCACTTTGCCAAGAGTCTTGACTGGTATGTACTCATGGAACCATCAAAATTTCTCTCTATCTTAAAAATTCACATACAACAAATTTCCTTCTTTATAAAGACCAAGGAGAGAAATAAGAAAATGAAAAATCATATTGGAAATGCTCAAAGTAAACTAAACTCCAAATACCGAGCATGAGATTGTGCTTTGGTATTCATAATGAAGTAATACAAGGCTCTCGAGAAGCTCCAAGGAAGTCTACTTCTTGAAGCGGCACACTTAGTGTACGAGCTAAGCTAGCTATTAACTTGGTTTGCAAGTTGCCCAATCCTTGGAAGGTACCTAGAAGCTTCTCACCAAGTAGATGCTTTTGGAACATTCTACCAAAAACTTTCTAGAATATTCTTAGAATTCCTAGCTATATTTGGCTTAGTTTACTTACTCCTTAGCCTTTGCTAACTCCATGTCATTAAATCCTTACAAGGAAGTAAATCCACTAATTCCAGTGTTTGTTTGTGATGAAGGGCTACAACTTCAAGCTCCATGGCTTGGACCCAATCTGCATGATGCAAAGCCTCCTCAAGGGAATTTGGGTTTTGGTCTTGTATAGCCTTTATCATATATGCATTGTGTTGTTCTAAAAACACTTCAACTTGAAAATGTCTTATTGATATTTGACTCTTATGTCAAATATTCTTTGTTGTTTTAGCAGAGATGTACTATTTGTAGCCTCATCTAAATTAATTGGAACTTTTGAGTTATGTGGTTGACTTACCATTTGTTCTAATGCAAGATGAGAAATATTAGTGGACAAAGTACGGAGTAAATTTCCTAGGGTTGAGAGACTTGGACTAAAGGCTTCTCAATAGCCTGTCCTACCCAAGGATTAATAAATGGATGAGAACTAGAGTGCTCACTAGAAACACCAACATCACTTGAAATACTAGTATATGGGACAAAAATATTACTTGGACCAATCAAAGAGGTAGAGGTGGACTCTAAGTGATAAATCAGCTTGTAGGAGCATGATACCAAGACTTTATCTCCTCAAATATGACATCTTTATTGGTAATACAATTATTAAAATCAAGATTATAACACCTCTATCCTTTTGAATTAGATGCATATCCAAGAACGAAATATTTTTCTGCTTTAGAATACAATTTTTATCTCTTCTCATTGGGAATATGAACAAAGAAAATAAAACAAAAAAAACATTTAGATTTGATCAATCCAATTTCTTATACGTAAGGGCTTGAAAAGACGTCATTTTTTGCACCACTACAATAGGAGATTGTTTCATCTAGTAAATTGCATAATTAATTGCTTCTGCCCAATAGCACTTGTGCATTGCCTCCTTGTTGACATAGCTCTTGCAAATTCTATAATATGTTGATTCTTTTGCCCAACAACTCCATTTTGTTGAGATGTATCACTGCAAGTGACTTAATGCTTAATACCTTGCTCAATTAGAAACCATCAAAAAAATTTGAATAAATTCTACTCCTCCACCAAAACATTGTTTTTGGTGTTTTGATGTTTTGAAAATTGAAAGTGATTTTTCTTTCAAAAACTAAATCTATGTAGATCTCAAAATCCCATCAATAAATGAGACAATATATTTAGAGCCTTTCAAATTTTTTTGTGATGTAGTCCATACATTGGTGTGGATCAATTGTAGCACATTGAAAGTCCTTATAATTTTTACGCTTATGAAGTTGACTACCTTGCTTACCAAATTGAAAAGCATCACAAACCCTACATGCAAAGGATCATAAAATATTGGCAGCCCTATAACCAAATATGAGGTAGATAGCACTTTAATCTTTGTAGCTTCATGAGACCCACTCTTTTATGCTGCATCTCAAGATCTTAAAAGTCAATCAAGCCATGAATAAACATATCATTCTAATTTGTAGTAGTTGGGGTCTTGATGTCTAATTTAAAATCCTATGAGACTAGCACATTTTTCATACATGTCAATAAATACACCATCTTGGTTGTCATGCATATACATTGCTACACAACATACATCATTGTTAACATCATACATTGTAGAAGCACAACTCACACATAAGTCATATATGAACTCTAAAGTGCCACACTAATGAGTTCAACTCTTCCACTCAAATCTTACTCAAAATTGATGTGTAATTGATTCTTCACTCAAAAATCTGCCAAAAATTGGGCATTGATTACAATCAAGCCACACCAATTCTAGCTAAGAGATTCCAAGTGATACTTGCCAGCCTCTGTCCACCATAGCCAGGAACTCAAAGGCTCAATATTAGAGAAGTGAGCTCTCTAGAGCTGCAGTTTGAAAGTATACCTCTCTGCTCAACCTAGGTCTCCAACCCTGATTGCATTACTAATGATACATTTGTTAGTAAAAACTGTGAAAATGATAGTAGGTCCCACCATATGATCAGTAACCCTAACATGAAATCTGGCCACCTTCAAGAAGTCCATGAGCAACTTGCAAAATAATTATGATTGCTAACACTACCACTGCAATGTCCAAGCAAACTAGCTTCAACACTACAAATGTTATGTTAGTTGTTGTGTATAAATATATACATTGCTACACAATATACATTGTTATTAACATCATACACTATAGAAACACAACTTACACATAATTCATATATGAACTCTAAAGTACCTCAATTGCACCCTAGGTAGCAGTTAGGTCCCTCTTACTCCATATAGCCATCTACTCCAAGTATGTCATATGCCCTATCGTGTGCAAGATCAAGAGGCCAAGTGCTATTGAGCTCCATCTTTAGTTGCATATCTACAATCTATACCACATAAGGGGTAAACTAGCTATAGATCAAGTACATCTAGGACATAACCATTGGCCTTAAAGAACCATTATGAGAGGAGTCAAACGTGTTATATGCCATCTTCTTGAACAACTATCACACACCAAAATAGAAGTAGCTCTACCATAAGAGTCACATAACATACATCTCAAGCTTGCACGTACAAGTGCCACGCTTGGGCCCATAGTGCGATCAATGTTTAGGAAGTGGCATGGCACACAATTTTGCATTATGATCATTCCAAATAACACCATCATATCCTTCCAACATGAGGAATCTGGAAAGCAAAACCTTGCACACTCTTAAGATAGTGTGGCTTGTAGTAACATCAATTGGCATTGGTATAGTCTATTATAGATATACAAAGTTACTTGCATGAGATTGATGGATTGAAGATCTATAACCTCCTCCTCAAATAATAGCATAGTGTAAGGTATCCCTATGTTGAGCAATTGCTAAATTCTTAAAGGCCATTGTCATCACTCTCCAAAAGATCTTTGCCCATTAAGAACATGTTGTCATTCATACATCTAGATAATCCAAGTCTAAAATTACAATAGCATAAAAAAATGGTTATAAGTAAATCAAGATCTCATCCATTGAGTAGAAAGCAAAGAGGGAAGGATGTTAAGAGGGCTTGCTGGCTGAACCAATAGCCCATGGCCAACCAAGGTAAATGGAGATCCTAATCTTCTAGGTGGCCTCTCTACAAACCATACTTATGCAGTCCTCTCTTCATTGTCTGAACCACTCTTCTACCTTTGGATGATCTTGATAGGTAGTATGATGATCAATCAAGGCCTTGTCACACAAGACCTAAAACTCCCCCAATAACTCTATACCTTGATCAATCAAAACCTCAGATGGTGCACAAAATGACAAAGAATCCAATCTAAGAACAAGTACATTGTCTCTTCTTTGGACTTGTCAAGAAGTATCACCAACTCAATCCACTTGGAAAAGTGATCCACCATAATCAAAACATACCAATGATGTCTCACAATCAACAACGAAGGTCTAGTAAAGTCCAAAATCCAATGTTAACCCAATCCCATGATAGGTAATAAGTGTAATTGTGGCATAGGAGCATTAAATGATAAGTTGGAAACTAATCATATACATGTGACAACAAAATAATGTACATTGGTTTACATACCACAACACCAATAATGACTCTAGAGTAAGTTATATGGATGTTTTACTCCAAAATGTCCCAATTCTTCATGAGCATGATATACCAATAACTGTCTTTGAGATGGAAGTGGTACTACTTGCACTCTACCATCCCCCCATACACAAAGAAGGCATCTAACCTATAATATAAATTGCTTGGCTTGCTGAAGAACATGTTTTCTCTACTTGACACCAACTATGCCACCCACAAAACCAATGTGAAGATAATCTATCACTAAGATATCATCATGAATGTCTCATTGGCATGTACCAATATCTCCACCCTTTGGATCTATGACATCAACAACTCCTCTTTTATGTGTTGAGAGAGATACCACCAAGTCCTTAGAAAATATACAAAGAAAGGTAGATGCATGCCAACCTAGCACTATCTCACCATGCCAATGTGCTCCAATTTGATCTTGCTAACTAAGACATAGGTTTCTACTCAACCAATTTGCATCATAGTTCACCACTCCAAGTTTGTGAATGATAGTGAAATCATACTTTTGTAAAATCAAAGCCCATCATGCAAGCTTCCACTAAAGCTTGTTGGACTCTATCAACCACTTTAGTGGTTGATAATCAATGATGAGGATGAAGGGATTACCAAATAAGTAACATCGGAAATGTGCAATTTCCCATACCACTACAAAGCATTCTCCCTCATATGAATTATACTTTGCCTCTGTTTAATTTTTAGAGCAACTAGAAAAGGCCACCACAAACTCCTTCCCCTCATCATATTGTTGAGTGAGTGCTGCTCCAAGCTCCAACATACTCCAATTAGTATGAACTTGGAATAGTCATCCTTTAATTGGTCTCCTAGGAATAGAGGCAGATGTCAACCTCTTCTTGAGCTTTATAAAAGCTCTCCCTTGCTCATCTTCCCAACACCACTCATGTGTAAACTTTGTCATCAAGGCCTTAACAATGGCCTTAATCCTCTAACATATTGGTGATAGAAGTTTACAAACCCAAGGAATGCTCACACTCTGCTCACATATGTAGGCCAAGGAATATGTGCAGTAACATCCACCTTGGTCTACTAAACACCAAGTCTTCCAAATTAGATAATGTGACCCAAACACTCAACCTACTTGTAGAAGAATCTACCCTTCTATGATGTAATTTGAGTCCATGAGATCTCAATCTCTCAAACACTTCCAAGAAAAGTCTCTCATGCTCCTCCATAGTATTGCTATCAACCAAAATGTCATCAATATAGTATCAACCAAAATCTAATCCTACTACAATCCTATCCATGATCCTTTGGAACTTAGTAGGAGCATTTTGTAACCCAGATAGTAAGAACCTCCATTGATATAATACATCCTTACCATGAGGATCAATAGCCTAAATTGTTGCCTTGGACTTGTACTCCTTCTTGATTGGCAACTAATGATATTCTACTCAAAGATCCAAGTACTAAAGATCTTTGCATGCCCAATCATATCAAAGATCTCTTCTGGTGTAGGCATGGCATACCATTCAACCCTAGTCTATCAATTGATAGGATGGTAATCTCCACACATCCACCTATCTATGTAGTTGCCATGCATATCCTTCTTGGTTGGCATGACTTTAGCTAAAGCATACTCTCCATGTGTAATCTCTACCAAACTAGCCTCAAAAAGATCTTTACTCTAGCTTTGAATCAATACTCTCTTCATATCACTATATCTATAGGAATGTCAAAAAATTGGTGCATCAGTAATCAGCTCAATGCAAATATAAGTCTTTTTAGAGCACCCTAATCCCTCATATTGAAAGAAAAAAAACTCGTGTAGCTCCTCAAGAACCTCCAAACTCTTTATCTTTCCCCTCCTATAAGTTTCCAAATGTTTGGCTCCTAAGTATCCCCTATAGCTAATATAAGAGTGAAAGATGCATTGACTAGCTGCTACACCAAGCCCTTGAGAGCAATAATGTCATACTTTCAACCATTAGAGTCCCCAACCTAAGTGTGGAAAACTCCCTCTACTCTAGCTACAAGCTCCATATATCTTCTAGTTGCATTCCAAGTAGACCATGCTCACCTAGATGGACCCAATTAGACCACTTGTGCTAGTCGCCATTGATTTTGTCCCAAGAATACCATGCCCACTTGGTCCATCACCCCCAACATGTGCTTGAATTATCTTGATAGGTACAAATCTCACAAGTGTTTGAGTGGTGATACCTATCAAGCACATTCTAAATTGCTCTACCAAGCCAAGTCTAGGTCACAATATAGGTCAAATATCCCAATCTAGGTCAAATTGTTCAGGTCCATAGCTTGACCTTACACCTTAAACCTAGATGCCTCTCACATTGTTGTAATAAAAATAATATTGATAATGTTTGATCTCTATTATTAGCAATGTGCTCCACCAACTACTATAATTGTGAGTCCCAAACATGTCCAAGACCTCTCTCTCAAAAAGCATAGGAGCTTGGGAAACTCATAAGTGTGTATAAAGCATCTTTGGACTGTCTAACAAGGTTCACCACTACCATAGGTGACCTATCAACCACTACCAGTATTTAAGATTGTCATTGTGAAAGACCAAGGAGAAAAATAGAAGAATAGAGGATCACATTGGAATTCTTGAATAGGAGAAATTCCAAATGCTTAGCATGAGCTTGGGTTATGGTATTTAGGGAACATACAAGGCTTTTGAGAAGCTTCTTAGGAAGCTTCCTAAACACCACCTCCTTTGATTGCAAACTAAGTTAATCAAGAAGCTATTGAAAAAGTTTCCTTCTAGAAGTTGCCTACTTGGCATATAATCTAAGCTAGTTGGGAAGCTTCCCAAGAAGTTTTCTTCTAGAAGCCACCTACTTGGTGTGCAAGCTAAGCTAGCCAAGAAGCTTCCCAAGAAGCTTCCTCCTAGAAGTCACCACTTGGCATGCACATTACTTGATATTTGGAAGGTACCAAGTAGTTTCCTAGATGCTTCTAGGATATTTTTATAATTCTTGGATAATTTGGCATATTTGCTACTTTTTTATTCTCAACTAACTCATTTGTAAACTCCATATTATTACATATTCCCCCATTGCTAGTTGGTGATATCCCTGTTACCATGGAAGCTTCAAATTCCTAGATAGTAGTTTGTGCATTTTGGAGATGAGAAAGAGGCTCCCAAGTGGCATTATTACAAGTCCTTTGTAAAGGATATATACCCTTTACAAAGGACTTTAGACTCAATATGTTGTTGGCGGTCATGTTCACTATCATGATGTGCAAGGATATAATCAACTTCATACTCCTCATGATCGTTGATAGGAACGGGGGAAGATGGGGTTGGATATGAGAGAAAAGGAAGATGGATTAGAAACAAAGGGTTTCAACTTGGAAACATGAAAGATATGGTGGATTTGCATATGACAAGGCAAGGCAAGTCAATAAGCAATAGGAGAAATGATTTGACATCAAATGGACTTATTTAATAGGAGTAAGTTTATAAACTTGGGTTTCACGTAGGAAGGGTAACTTACTAGAAGAAAGCATGACCTTATCATCAAGTTGAAAGGTGAAATCATGATGATGTTAGTCCATGTGTTGTTTTTTAGCAACAAGGAGATGAGGTTTGGCTTGTTGTAGGGAGTAGGATATTGTGGTCAAGAAGATGGCAGTATGATGGATATGAGAAGGAAGAGGAGTAAGAAGGGAATATGGAACAAGTATATCTTGGCCAAAATTAAGGAAGAAGAGAGAGAGAATTTGGTGCTTGCCTATTTGGAATTATTGTAGGCAAACCCAAAAACTACAAGATATTCATCCTAGTTAGTATGGTGAAAGTTGACATTATTGTAGGAAAACCCAACAAATATAAGATATTCATCCCAATTAGTATGGTAAATGTTGACAAAGGCACAAAGTATATCCTCCAAGGTATGATTTGCATATTTAGTTTTTCCATCAATTTGAGGATGATAGTCCATGGACAAAGCAAACTTGGTACCAAGTATTTGGAAAGAATGCTTGCCAAAGGTTTTTGTTGAATCAAGGATCATGGTCAAAGTTGAGTATACAAGGCATCCCATGATGCTTGAAGACATTATCAAAGTAGATTTGGGCCAATGTTGGAGCATCCATTGTATCAAAGGTTAGTGCCACATAGATTTGCTTACTAAGCTTATCTACAAACACCACAATTGTGATATGACCTTGCTTTATCTTGGGCAAGCAGTTGATGACATCTAAGCTCACATGATCTCATCAAGTAGATGGGATAGAAAGTGATTGAAGGAAGCCACTCGGTTTATGGTTGTTGCCCTTGTTGCATTGGCAACTCTCACAAGATTGGATAAACTTGTGATCATCTTGAGCCATGTTGGGCCACCACCATAGGCATTGTATGGTACCCAAGGTCTTGTCCACATCCATGTGACCAGCAAATGATAAGACATGGGCTTCTTGAAGGCACAAAATTTGTAGATCACTCTTGGCTGGAACATAGATCTTATTCTCTCAAAATAGAAAGCCTTCCTTGAAGGAGAAGGTGTTGTATTACTTGTCATGTATAGCAAGATGACCTTGTACCATGTGAAAGAATGGATCTTGTTGTAAAGTGATCCTAAACTCAATTTGGATGATTGACACTATCATAATTGCAATTATGATGAGAGAAAGAGACTTTAAGTCAATTTTTTGTAATAGGATATCAGGGATGACATCCAACCTATTGGGTTTGTACTCAAGTTTTAAGGTCAAACAATTATAATTGTTCTTCCCATCAATGATATTGACTCTTCATATGCAATAAATGTAATGAATACAACAAAGGTTTATGATTGGTTCACATGATCACCTTTTTCCCCAAGAGATAATGCCTCCATACCTTGGTAGCATATACTATTTCTAGTTGTTCTTGATCTTGAGCAAAGTAATTCCTTTTTGCAATTTTTAATCCATGAGATACAAAGGCAATAGGATATAACCCATCTAGAAATTCCTACTATAACATAGCTCTAATGGCAAAGTTAGAAGCATCAAAATCAACCACACAAGGTGGTCGAGTACCACATGGTTGAAGAATGGGTCTTGACAACACCATATGTTTCAACTTTTGGAATGCTTCTTTGTGCTTAGTGATACATTGAAAGCTTAAGATGTTCACTAAGAGGTCAGTCAATGGTGTAGTCACAAGAGCATAGTAGTGGATGAATTGTTGGTAAACACTTGTCAATCTATTAAATACTTGCATTCTATAGCATCCTTTAGAGTAGGTCAATTGATAGTGGTATTGATTTTCTCTTCTTCCATCTTGATTCCCTCTGATGAGATCTTATGACCCAAGAAGATAATTTCCTTCTACTAAAAGGTACACTTTGACTTCTTACAATAGAACTTCCATTGACATAGTCATCTTAAGACTTCTTACACATGATTTTCATATTCTATTTCCCTCTTATTATAGATAAAATTATCATCCAAGAATACCACCATGTACCAATCCAATAGCCCATCCAGCACCCAATGCATTTGATCTATGAAGATTGTTGGAGTATTAATGAGCTCATAAGATAGGACTCTTCATTCAAAATGCTCATACCTTGTGCAAAGGGTAATCTTTTGCACATTCTCTCTATCAATGAGAATTTGCCAATAGCCACTTCAAAGATCCAACTTGGAAAAGTATTGTGTTCCACTCCATTGATCTACCAAGTCATCAATCCAAGGCAAGGGATATGCATTCTTCATTGTTTATCTATTGAGGCAATCAATATAAAAGTAAAGTCTTCCATCCTTCTTGGGATAAATAGTACTAGTGCTCCCCAAGGAGATGTCTAACAACTCCATTAGTGTTATTCATAGCTCTACCAACTCCTTTGGTGAGAGTTGATAGATTGGTCTATTCATTAGAGTACTTAGTAATAACTCAATCTTGAAGAGAATATCACAATTGGAGGGTAATCCCTTTGATAGATTATCCAAAAATACATATGTAAACTCTTGAAGTATTTGATCAACCATTGTTTGATGAGGCTTATGGCCCTCATCAGATTCTTCATACACAATTTTCTTGATTCACACCACAAAAATAAGCTTATCTCCTCCAAAGTGTGCTTTATGGTTGTTTTACTAACATACTTCTAATCTTTGGACTGAATATTTGTAGGTGCTTTACTCAAATGTGCCATATAACCTAATTAGTAATTTCTACCTTGGTATTGTACTTGAATTTATCATTAAATCCAATCAAATTGAACCTTATGATATTCAAGCTAAGGCAAAACTAGAATTATATCATAATGTAGAGATGCTACTATAAATCTTATACACTCTAATTACTCCTTCCCACTTGAATGTAATAAGATATGAGGTACGGAATGAAAAATCTTTTTTGCCATCCACCATCATCAATCTATTTCTAATTATTGGTTTGATAGGAGTTCTTAATTCTTTTGTTAATAACATGGACATACATATAATTTTTGAACTTCCAAAATCAACCAAAATTTATCAACCAAAATTTTACAACCACAATCAAATATCACACCTTGCAAGTGAAGCAAACTTGCATGGATTGAGCTTTCAATCCCATTAGAACTAATCAAGTTCTCAATATTTGGTTCAAGTTTTCCTACTAGGATTCCTCATTTCCTTGATCATCACACTCCATGAACTCCATTTGGGTAAATTTTCAAGGTTGTTTATTCTTGAGTGGACGTTCCGTAATGAGCTGCTCAATTTGGCAATAATAAAAAAATCACCATTTTTCACAATCTCTCCCTATCTGAAGTGCCAAGTGGTTTCTATTAGATGACACTGATCTCCATTGGTGCGGACTCCTCTAACTATGTGTAGTGTGTGGGCAGGTTATATGAAGATCAAGGTCAAGACAAAGCTAGTAGTAACCAAGGAATCAAAGAACTCGACCAACTGCATGGCTTCTTCCAAGTGTTTGGGCTCCCATATGGTCACTTCTAATTTGGTGCATGACTTCAAACTTCTCATAAATCAATCCAAAGCTTCACCTTCTAATATATCTGGAATTTGCATTATGGTGTTCTAGAATTAAGTGATGTAACTTCTTACAAAAACCAATGTGCTTCAATTCTACCAACTTATCTCATCCGGCTTGTTTGATATTTATAGTTTGGAATTGCCCAATTATTGCACTCTTAAACTTTGACCATGTCAAGATTAGTGCAAAAAATTACCATTAAGCTTGCTCCACTCAAAATCACCACCATAATTTTGCCACTCCATCAAATTGACTTGAATCCTAAAGAATTTATCTTTGTTTATCTTAAAGATTTATAGTTTCTAAATATCATTCAAATCAAACACAAAATTCTCCATTGCAACCAAGAGGTTCTTGCCTTCAAATACCTTGGGCTTTGGAAATCAAATTTGCTTGTTTCCTTCTCAAAATGGTGCTCTCTCTACATGCTCTTGTCATTGATGATATTGTTTTTCCAACAATTGTGTAAAGTGTTTGATTTGTTATTGCATGGTAATGGTAACTTTGGGCATTTCTGCCATGGCTACTACTTTATCAAACTACCTATAGTTTATCTAAGTTAACACGTAGATGCAACATGTCTATTGTTCTCCATAAGTTACAAGGGTACCAAGGGTTCATTAATCAAGGTGATTGTATTGAAAAAATTCTACCCAAAGCATGAGATGATAAATGCATGAAATGATGCTTGGGTAGTACATGGACATAAAAATCACAATGGTTTGGTGGAAATGGATTTGGTGATCCATAAATTCCACCCATCCCATTCTTGCTCTAATACCAATGGAAAAGACCAAGGAAAGAAATAGAAGAATGGAAGATAGGAGTGAAAGGTCACATTGGAACTCTTACAAACACATAAACTTTGAGTGAATAGGATGAGCTTGAGTTATCATATTTATAGGGAACATACAAGGTTCTTGAGAAACTTTTCAAGAAGTTTCTTAAAAGTTGCCTTTTTTGATTGCAAGCCAAGTTGACTAAAAAGCTTCTTTCTAGAAGCCACCTACTTGGCATGCACATTACTTGATACATGGAAGGTACTACGTAGCTTCCTAGATGCTTCTAGAATAATTTTTAAATTCTTGGCTACTTTGACCTATTTTCTACTTTTTTAGTCTCAACTAACTCCAAAATATCATCAACAATAAAGTAGTCTAGTCATCAAATCCCATCATAAGCACATTATAGAACCTCTTTAGATAAGAGATTTTTCTACCAAAGATGAAGATGAGAAACACATCATCCCACTCTAGCTACATCTAATAATACAATAGATGTCATCAAAGAATGGAATTGATGTGTACTTGCCATCACTTGTGTATAAGAATCACCCATCAAAGGGATGTCTTCCAAAATGTAGGCTAGAGAAGCAAACTAATGAACCTAGAGATGTTGTAGTATATGTAATATCTCACACTAAAATGGGGGTCCTATAGACCTCAACCAACATGAGTATGTCTCTTACATGGCTATCCACAAACCATCAAACAAACGGGACCATGTCTCTCCAAATCCTATGCCTCTAGCCAAGAAATGTTTCTTGGTAGGGTCTTATGGTAACCTTGGATGGCTAACATGGGTAATAACTCAAGATATTGATAGGCTAAGTGTGCCATATGATGTAAAAACTTGCCTAGTAATCTAATCTCTCTTTACATACAAGTACCTTTTTACTCATATACTTGCTTGTAGTATTGTAGCTAGTCCAATGTTAATCCCACCAAAAAATTCCAATGGATATACCCCCTTTGATGGATACTACCAAGCAATGAGTGTGGTATCCAAAGGTTACAAAGTAATAGACTCTAGAGCCTCATCTTCACACTAGTCTCATGGTGGTATAAAAGCTCTACTCCAAGCTTGTTACACCAATTGATCCACATGTTACTACAATGCTTCCCTAGAACTCCACAATGGAACATCCAAGGTAGATGGAACAATCCTACTTGTACTCCAGATCCAAGTGATCTCCTTTGGTATTGAGGCATCCTTCACATGAGAATTCCCTTCTAATAATTCACCAAGCAAAGTAAAGGAACCCTTGAAAGCTAAAATTGATACCATGGTCCTTGATTATAGTGAGTCAAGACTACCACTACTAATTGTATTGGTAGGCACCATACCCATCCCTCACTTGATTGCCAACTTGGCCTATAGGAGGTTATCTCTTCCCAACAGTCAATACTAAAACGCATAGGGTATAACACTACACCACCAACTAACAATCATTTGACTTTGCTATTGTTGTTATAGCTTGAGTTCTCACCACAAAGTTATCAACCGGATGATTGGGCTGGATCTGAACAATGAGCTCTCTACATGTGTTACTATTTAGAACCACCTTAGAGATGTTTAGATCTAAACTAGACACCTCTCCACATCAATCTTCCATAACTCAAGACCAACAACTACAACCTTCCCCAATATAAGGGGCTACGCACCACCAAAGTCTAATAAAACCCTCTATAGTGTATAGACCTTCCTTGAAGGTCCCAATAGATAGAAAATCCTACTCTAGTTGTCTAATAAGACAACTCTAGGTGTGAAACAAGCTTGCTCAAATGTAGGTCTAGCCTGTAACTCCTCCAATCTAGCTTTTATTGCTTGCCATGAACCATTGGTTATTGAGCGGATTCCATGCTCTTCAACCAAGTTAACTCTACTATCAACCACCTCTGCTTTAGAAGCAAGAACCACATCATCCCTATTCTCACAAAGTGTGGCATCCAACCAAAATATTGGAGTTGGGTCACCTCCCAATGTAAACATGTCATTAGTTGAGAACAAAGGGAAGTGCATAATCAATTGAGTCACCCCTAACATCATGTTACGCTCAATTTTTATAGTAGCAAGTGGCTGAATAGCATCAAGTCTACCATACACTCCATCACCACCTACCATACATGCACTAGGATGTCTAGGAGCCATGGATATCATTTGTAGTGCCTCAAAGAGTGTGAAAGACTATGGAAGTTTGACCTATCTACCAACTTCTCCTCTTTATGGGTCCAACTCCATTGATGCTCCTCTAAGTTCTTGAGCATGTATTTCACTCCTAGTCTATATGGTAGATACATCTACTTATGCTACTCCACACATAAAGTTCAAGACATCTCTATCACCGTCATAAGAGGTGGAAGTCTCAACACCCAAATTTGACCTACTTTGAGCTATGGCTATGCTAGCCAATATTTGCTCCAACTGCTCAATCCAAGTAGCCATACTTTTATCAGAAGCAAGGGCAAGTATTGTAACCCTACCAAGTATGGATCTTCTATGTAAAAAACCGAGGAGAGAAATAAGAGAATGTAGGACACATTGGGACTCTTAAATGAGAGAACTTCAAATGCACTACCATGAGCTTGGGCTTTAGCATTTATAGGGAAAATAAAAGGCTCTTAAAAAGCTTCTTATGAAGCTTCCTAAAAGCCACTTTCTTAGAATGCAAGCTAAGCTAATTGGGAAGCTTCTTGAGAAGCTTCATTCTAGAAGTCATCTATTAGGCGTGCAAGCTAAGCTAGTCAAGAAGCTTCCCAAGAAGTTTCTTTCTAGAAACCACCTACTCGGCATGTAAGCTAATCTAAGCTACTTAGAAGGTACCAAGTAGCTTCTTAAATAATTTTAGAATATTCTTATAATTCTTGGTTAATTTGTCATATTTGCTACTTTGTTAGTCTCCACTAACTCATCTATAAACTCCATATTGTTACATTTTCTTGCATCGCTAGTTGGCAACATCCTCATCACCATGGAAGCTTCAAACTCCTGGATAGCCATTTGTGCATTGTGGAGATGAGAAACAGGTTCCAAGTGGCATCATGACGAGGATATCCTTTCCAAAAGGACTTTGTACTCAAAATCTTATTGGCGGCAAAGTTGAATGTGTCAAAGCGCAAGGATACGATCAACTTCATACTCCTCATGATCATTGATAGGATTGAGAGGAGGAGGGGATGGGACACAAGAAGAAAAAGAAGAGGGATTAGAAACAAAAGGGTTCAACTTGGAAATATAAAAGATATGGTGGATTTGCATATGACAAGGTAAGGCAAGGCAAGTTGATAAACAACATGAGAAATGATTTAGTTGACATCAAATGGACCTATCCAATTAGGAGAAATTTATGAACTTAGGTATCAATTGGGAGGTTAGGTTACTAGAATAAAGCATGACCTTATCATCGAGTTGAAAAGTGAGATCACAATGATGTTGGTCCACATATTATTTTTGATGATTTTGAGTATCAAGGAGATGGTATTTGGCTTGTTATAGAGATTAGGATATTGTGGTCAAGAAAGTGGAAGTATGAAGGACATGAGATGGAGGAGGAGCAAGAAAGGAATCTGGAATAAAGGGATCTTGGCCAAAATTAAGGAAGAAGAGAGTGAAGCTTATGCTTGCTTGCTTGGAATTAATGTAGGCAAACTCCACAACTACAAGATATTGATCCTAGTTGATATAGTGAATGTTGACAAAGGTATGAAGCATATCCTCCAAGGTGTGATTTTCAGGTTAGTTTGTCCATCAGCTTGAGGATGATAGGAAGTGACAAAGCAAGTTTGGTGCCAAAGTAGCTAGAAGAATGTTTGCCAAATGTTTTGGACAATCAAGGATCACGGTTGGAGATGAATACACAAGGCATCTCAAGATGCTTGAAGACATTGTTGGAGTAAATTTGGGCTAATTTTGGAGCATCCATTATATCAAAGGTTGGTGCCAAATGGATTTTCTTACTAAGTTTATCAACAAACACTATAATTTTTGTGTGACCTTGCTTTGTCTTGGGTAAGGATATGATAATATCTAAGCTCACATTTTCCTATCAAGCATATGGGATGGGAAGTGGTTGAAGGAGTCCCTTGGCTTTTGGTTATTGGTCTTGTTGCATTGGCAATTCTCACAAGATCAAATAAACTCTCAAACCTCTTGTACCATGTTCAGCCACCACCAATGGTGTAGTAGGGTACCCAAGGTCTTGTCCACATCCATGTGACCAACAACTGGTAAGTCATGGGCTTCTTGAAGGTGCACAAGTTGTAGATCATCTTTGGATGGAACATTGATCCGGTTCTCATATAATAGAAGGCCTTCCTTGAAGGAGAAGGTATTTTATTCCTTTTCATGTGTTGCAAGATGCCCTTGTATCATCTGAAAGAAGAGGTCTTGTTGTAAAGCGATCCTAAACTCAATTTGGACTTTTGAGTCAATTAACACTCCCATAATTGCCATTGTGATGAGAGGAAGAACTTTCAGATCAAGTTGTCATGATAGGACATTGGGTGATGACATGGAACATATTGGTTTTGTACTCAAGCTGTGATGTCTAATAATTGTGGTTGTTTCTCTTATCAATGATCTTGACTCTTCTTGTGCTCCAAATGTAATGTATGCAACAAGGATTTGTGATTGATTTGCACGGTTACTTGTTGCTCCAAGAGATAATGCCTCCATACCTTGGTGGCATATACTATTGCTAGTTGTTTTTATCTCAAGTAAAGTAATTTTTTTCTATTGTTTAGTCGGCAAGACAAAAAGACAACAGGATATAACCCATTTGGAAATTATTGATGCAATAAAGCTCCATTAGCAAAGTTCAAAGCATCAAAATCAACCACATAAGGTAGTTGAGGATCATATGGCTGAATCTTGAATACACCATACGTTTTAGCTTCTAAATGTTTCTTTGTGCTTGGTGGTCCATTGAAAGCTTGAGGTCTTCCCCAAGAAATTGGTCAATGATGTGGCCACATGAGCATGATAGTGAGTGAACTATTGATAAAACCTTGCTAATCCATTATATGCCTGCACTTTTGTGGTATCCTTTGGAGTAGACCAATCAATAATGGCCTTGATTTTCTTCTCTTCCATATTGATCCCCTCCAATGAGATCAAATGACCCAAGAAGGTAACTGCCTTCTGCCAAAAGGCACACACTTTGACTTTTTGCAATAAAAATTATATTGACGTAGTTATCTTAAGACTTCTTGCATATGAGTTGTATATTCTAACTCCATCTTGCTATAGACTAAAATATCATCCAAGAACACTACTATGTATTGATCCAATAGCACATCTAACACCCAATGCATCTGATCCATGAAGACTGCCAAAGCATTAATGAGCCCAAAAAGTAGAACTCTCCATCCAAAATGTGTATACCTTGTGTGAAAGGTAATCTTTTGCACATCCTCTCTATCAATAGGAATCTACCAATAGTCGCTTCATAAATCCAACTTGGAGAAGTATTATGCTCTACTCAATTGATTTAGCTAGTCTTAGTCAAGGCAAGGGATGTGCAATCTTCATTATTGGTTTATTGAGGCCACGATAATCAATCTAAAAGTGAAATCCTCCATCCTTCTTTAGAATAAATAGTACCGGTGCTCTCCAAGGAGATGTACTATGTCATATAAAATCCTTCTCCAATAATTTTGTCAATGTTGTTTGAAGCTCTTCCAACTCCTTTGGTAAGAGCTAATAGATTGGTTTCCTTGCTAGAGTATTTCTTGGCAATAACTCAAACTTGAAGCGCATATCAACATTAGAGTGTAACCCCTTTGGCCGATCATCTAAAAATACATTTATAAACTCTTGAACTATTTGATCAACCCATTATTTGATGAGACATTTGGTCTCATTAGGTTCTCCATGTGCAATTGGCTTGATATACAATGCAAAAATAGGAATATCTTCTTCCAAAGCTTACTCTATGGTTGCTTTATTGATAAATTTCCCCTCTTGGGATGGACTATTCTTAGGTGTCTTACTCAAAAGTGTTAAATAACCTAATCAATAATTGTTACATTGGTATTGTATTTGAATTTGTTGTTAGATTCAATCAAATTAAACCTTATGACATTAAAGCCAAGGGAACCTATAATGCTATCATAATGTAGAGGCATCACTACAAAACTCATACATTCTAAATACTTCTTCCTAATATTGAATGAAATAGTACATGGTGTAGGAAATATAGAACCCTTACTATCATCTACCATCATCAATCTACTTCTAATTATTGACTTGATAGGAATACCTAATTATATGGACATGTAATTCTTTGAACTTCTAAAATCAACCAAAATCTTACAATCATGATCAAATATCATATATTGCAAGTGAAGTAAACTTGCATTAGGTGAGCTTTCAATCCCATTAGGACTAATCAAGTTTGCAATAGGTGGCTCAAACTCTCCTTTTTGGATTCTTTATCTCCTTCATAATCATGCTCTACAAACTCCATTTGGACTATTTGTCATGGTCGTCTATTGTGAGTGGACATTTAGCAATGTGATGGCCAATTTGGCAACAATAAAAGTAATCACCATTTTGTCAAAATCTTTCTTTATCTATAGTGCCAAATGATCTACATTTGATGGCATCAATCTACATTGGTGCCAGCTCCTCTACCTTTGTGTAGTCTATTGGTAGGTTTTGTGAAGGTTGAGATTGAGACCAAGTTGTTTCAACCAAGGAATCAAAGTGCCTAACTAATTGCATGGCTTCTTCCAAGTGTTTGGGCTCCCACATGGTCACTTCCGATTTGGTGCTTGACTTCAAGCCCCTCACAAATTAATCTAGAGCTTTACATTTTAGTAAATTTAGAATTTACATTATTGTGTTTTGGAATTAAGTGATGTAGCTTCTCAATAGAGCCAATTTGCTCCAATTTTTCCAATCTATCTTGTATGGCTTTTGCATCATTTATAGCTTGGACTTTCCTAATTGTTGCACTCTTGAATTCTTCCCATGTCAAGATTGGTACAAAAACATTTCTTTCAACTTGCTCCACTCAGAATTTTCACCATAGTTTTGCCACTCCATCAATTAGCTTGAAGGCACAAGAATCTATCTTCATTTAGTGTGAAGATTTTTTGTTTCAAAATAACATTCACTATCATACACAAAATTCTCTATTGTGCCTAAGAGATTCTTGCCTTCAAATACCTTGGGCTTTGGAAATTTAATTTTCTCTTCTCCTTCTCAAAATAATGTTCTCTCTACATGCTCTTGTCATTGATGATCTATTTCTTCTAACAATCAAGTAAGATGCTCAATTTATTATTGCATAGCAGTGATAACTTTGGGCATTGCCAATATAACTACTACTCTATCAAAATATCTACAATTATCTAAGTTAATATGTATATGCAACACATCCACTATTCTTTGTAAGTTACAATTAGAAGTATCAAGGGTTCATCAAACAAGTTGATTGTACTTAGAAAATTCTACTCAAAGCGTAAGATGATGAACATGAAATGATACTTGGGTAATACATAAACATGAAAATGCCAATGGTTTGAGAGAAATAGATTTGGTTGTCCATAAATTCCATCAATCCCACTTTTTCTTTAATAAAAATGTAAAAGACCAAGGGGAGAAATAAGAGAATGGAAGATTAAATTGGGACTCTTGAATGAGTGAAACTCCAAATGCCATAGCATGAGCTTGGTCTTTGGTGTTTATAGAGAACATATAAGGCTCTTGAGAAGCTTCTTAGAAGCCAATTTCTTAGAGTGCAAGTTGAGCTAATCAAGAATCTTCTCAAGAAGCTTCTTTTTAGAAACTATCTACTTGGCATGCAAGCTAAGCTAAGCTACTTAGAAGGTACCAAGTAGGTCCCTTGATACTTTTAGAATCTCTTATGATTTATGGCTAATTTGGCCTATTTACTACTTCATTAATCTTAACTAACTCATTTGTAAACTCTATATTATTACACTTTACTACCACCTCTACCACTTCATCTTCCATGATTTGGAACTCTTCTACAACCTATTATAGTAACCCTACCACACCATAACTCCAAGTGATGGTCAAAGCATTGGTCATTAGTGTGAACAAATCTATGGCAATGGTCACAATGTTGGTATGCTAATTATGATGGACTAGAGATATCATGTCCATTGCCATAAGTGCATTCTCTCTTGTGGTGAAGTCCACCATAAATCCAACAAGCAAAACCATCACTCATTGGTTGTTGTTGATCCAAAAATGAAGGTAAGTTTCTAGTTGGACTAGGCTCTCCACTTGCCTTATAAGATCTGGGTTGTCCACTTTGTCATTGAAGGCCAACATGGTGTGATCTACTCTAGTGCACTCTAGAAGAAGTAATAATTGTAGATGAGGTCTTCCTACTAGATCTAGATGTCACCACTCTATCCTCCACCATGTTGAGCTCAATATGCTCCGTTAAAATAAAGACCATCATCAAAGTAGGTGAGGTAACAATGTAGGATCATGTACTCTAATTGCACCTCCTTATCCAAGATCCCATACCAAAACTAGATTTGCTTGGGCCTCAATAACTCCCAGAGTGAACCTGATGAATCTCATCCAAGTGTATGCCTCATATAAGCTCTTCCCAACCTTCCATTGGATCTCTTGCAAATTCCTTAGCTTTTTACTCCATACTTCCTAATAGTTTTACTCTACCATGGGATTAAACCCCGATATTGCACCACCTCCATCAATGGTACCTCCACTCATAGTAGCACCACCTCTAACTAGTGCACCTTCATTAGATACACCAACACTAATAGAACTAGAACTCATGGATATTGCCGATCTTGGAAACCAAGCTTGAAGTGATAAAGATGTAATGTGGAGACAAATATTGTCTCCACAACTCAATCTCTTGCAACCAATCTCCCTTAAACTCATGATAGTCATCCATTGGCGGACCCTTCAAGTATTGGACAAACCCTTTCCATGCCATGAAAGATATGAACAAAGTTAAGTTCCACATTTGTTGTAGATTATACCAACTATCAAACTCCTAGATAAAATCATCAAATTCAATAGTACCCATTGTACTTAGAGTAGCACTTAGTGCCTTTGGAGGCCCTTTAAATCTTGTCCATATCCTACAACAATAGTGTGGACACACTTGATTCACTCTCAATCAAATCAGCTTGTGTACCAAGCTCCAAAGTAAAGTCAATCTCCTTCCTCACTAGGACATGAGATACAAGTTGATACCAAGCGCTACTCTATGCAAACTTACTATGTACTATAGAAATATATCCTTTGGAATCCCCAAATAATTACATTATGACAATGTAATTCAAACCATTATAATCACCACCACAAGTACCTCACCAAGGATCACCACCAAGTGACACCACCAATTAAACACCATTCACTAATGTGACTCTAACTATGAAAAATACACTCAAGGAAAGTGCAACATGTAACCTACCGTCATATTATGCACTCTCATAGTCTATAGGTCATCATTTCCCACCTCACCAAAGAGAAACATAGGTAGCTTGATTGGTCATCACTTTAGCTTCACTATCAAGAGCACACCAAAACACCAATGTTCTAAAGTTAGGGCACCTCACACAAACATTGTGCAAAAATAAGAAGCAAAGAATGGAGGAGATCCAATCACAAGAAGTCTAAAAAAAACCATCCATCTCATAAATCAACACCAGACTTACTTTGCCACCATTTTGCATAATAGGAGTGTCTATCTAATCCTAAGCTACCAATCCTTGGTGATCAAATTGCCTCTCCTAGCCAAGCTACATGTGCATATGTATCAATTGACCAGTAATTAAGACAACAAGTAAGGATGAACCAATTCCTAGGGCACAAATCTAGGGATCAAAGATTTGGGGTTCAAACCCTATAGCGCACAATCTAGAAAGGTAGATAGATTTTGCCAAATGATGCCCAAAAACTTATCTTAATTGGTTTGGCAAGAAGAAAGGCCTTACTTTAGCTTGTTAGCCCTTTTTTGCCCTTTTAGCTTACAACCCTATGCCTCAAAGCCTTTAAATGTTAAAGTTCAACCAAATGAGGTATTTTTTCTTGCCAATTCAAACACTCTCCAAATCTGACTTCACCAACTCAAGCACTAGCTGGTTTGGCAAGAAGAAAGGCCTTACTTTGGCTTGTTAGCCCTTTGCTGCATTTTTAGCTTACAACCCTATGCCTCAAAGCCTTTAAATGTTAAAGTTCAACCAAATGAGGTATTTTTTCTTGCCAATTCAAACACTCTCTAAATCTGACTTCACCAACTCAAGCACATATGGCAATTTGGGCAACTTTCAATTTTGGAAAACCTTTGCCAACTCAACCTCCAAATGTGGACAACCTTTGCAAATTTGATGCACCTTCTTTATAGTTGGCTGAATGACAAATCCTCCGCTAACTATCAACTTGGGCCAAATTGAGAGGATCGGAATCTCAAAATCCTAGATTTGAGAGAATGAGTTCCCAAATCCACCTCCAATTTTGCATTTGGTCCCAATTCATACCAAAATCTACTTTTACGTCTTATGCTTAAAATCATCAAACATACACTATCTCAAATTGACTCAATTGGCAAAAATTTGGCTAGCACTTTTGCATACTATTTTCCCTATTGCCAAATTTGCATCAATTCGAATAGAGCTTCCCTACACAATGACTCTCAATGAAATATAGGATAACGATTGAATGTACCCATGATCAACTATGCTTGGACATACCACCAATGCACTCAATTTCTACACTTGATTTCTCCACGATTGAATGTACAAATGATCAACCATGCTTGGACATACCACCAATGCCCTCAATTTCTACACTTGATTTCTCCTTGACTCCCACTTCTTTGATATGATCAGTTCAACTCTTCCACTTGAATCACACCCAACTTACACCAAATTGACCTTGACTTCACCTCTTGGGCTCAAATCAAACATCCACTATCTCAAATTGACTCAATACTTAGAAATTAGGCCAGCACGTCCACACGCCTTTTGCCACACTACCAAATCTACATCAAATTGAATAGTGCTTCTATACATAATCGCTCTCAAGGAAATTAAGACCATGATCAAATATACCAATGATCAACTAAGCTTGGAGATACCACCAATGTACTCAATTCGTGAACTTAATTCCCCTTTGACTCTTAATTTTTGATGTAATTAATTCAAATCTTCCACTCAAATCACATTCAATTAGATATGTACTCAATCCTTCACTCAACAATCTATCAACAGTTGGCATTGATTACAATCAAGCCACACCCACTGTAGATAAGAGACTGTGGGTGATGCTCATCGATATTTGTCCACCATAGCCAAGAACTCGAAGGCTCAATATCATAGAAGTGAGCTCTTTGGAGTTGCAATTTGAAAGTATACCCCAATAATAGTGCCACTTACAACACATTTGATGGTGCGAATGGTACAAGTGACGTTGGGTCTCACAATGATCTTAGTAGCCCTAACATGAAATCAATCCGCCATCAAGTAGTCCATGAGCAACTACCAAAATAATTATGACTACTAACACTACCACTCCATGTCCAAGCAAACTAGCTTTGGCACTACACATGTTGTGACATGGTTAAATAGAACTTGAAACTAGTCTCAATAATTTGTCTAACATAACTAAATTCTTGGTGATTGTAGGCATGTGAAAGACTTCTCCTAAACCATTAAAATTCCCTACTAGAGATAAGAATGGAATAGTATCTATATGAGTAATAATATATTAGTATCATCATCCCTATTTAGAAACAATAGTTTAGATAATGCTTTCTTCAAACTAAATATACTAGCATGATGAGTCATATGGTTTGAGCATTCATAGTCAATGAATTATTCTTCTTCACTCTTGGTCGTCTATGTAGCAATATGAGTCATCATTAGTAGGTGACCTTCAAAGTAAGAATCTTTCTCCATATAATTCTATTAAGGGAGTTTGCCCATTTGAATATCAGCTTGCTTCTTAAAACAAGTCTTCTCATAATGATATTTTGATTTACAATAACTACAAACTTTGTCCATTGTGGACTTGTCTTGTATCACATAATATCTTTGTGAGGATTGATCTTTACGAACATTACCTCCACAAAGTGCACTACCATATCCTCTACCTCTTGCTTGACCTCTCCCAGCAAACAAAACCTGATCTCGAGTGGTAAGACCATTGCTACTACCTTGAAGCCGCATCTCTTCATAGACTAACATATGGAATAGGTTGTCAAATAGAGAATCAGTATCTCTAGTGGTTATAGATATCTCAAAAGGTTTATACTCCTTGTGTAGACCTTGAATAGTATGAAGAATAAAATCATCATCCTCAACCTTAACTCCTATGTTGTTTAGTTGTTCAACCATACCATGAATGTAATATATAATAAATATAATTGGTTATATTTAAGTTTTCTTTCTTAATCTCCATTATTTACTGCTTTATTTAAAGTTTTCTTGCCTTGTTCAACATTTGAAAAACATTTGCCAAAGCATCACAAACGTCCTCTTATGTTAACAAACAATGATAGGTGATAATAAAACACACAAAGAAAGATAATGCACAGCTTGATTAGCACATTCATCAGAATCTGAAGGAGGACCAGCTGGTCAAGTTTCAACCTTGTGACAAGATCAAACAATCCTTGGCCTTTCAAGAAGGTAGGCATTATGTATTTCTATAATGAATAATTGTTCTTTGTCAAAGCCTTACATGTGATATGTGATGTCACCATAACTATAGAGTTTAGTATTCATAGTATAAATTTAAAAAATCAGATCACTTGATAATAGAGGCCTACTCACCAAAGTGAATACCCAATATAAATCTAAAAGAATCAAAACCCTGTTTCCTTTTTTTCTCTGATTCCAAAGTTCACCAAAGAATGGTATGTAGTACACAAATCCTTCTCATATATATATAAAAAGAGAAAAGTATACAAATACGACAAGTCACCCTTCACCCTGGATTTGAAATGATGAGTAATGAAAAATGGTGATTAAAGATAAAACTGGCCGCTAAGAATATTAGCTTGTGATACTCTACCAACAATAACCACGTTCTTGGTATTATGCAAGTATAGTTGTATGTGGTAGACGCCATGGTTGAATGAACGAGAAAGATTGCACTCTTCAGGAAAGGATAGCAGCACCTAGGAAGGTATTAGGGAAAAGGGCGACAGCGTAGAGAACACAAAGGATGGGAAGACCCCATCAAGCCTCACAAGGGAGAGATGAAAAAGGTAAAATGGTGCTAGTTCCCAATAGAGTCTATATGAGAAATCTGCACTACTGCTCATAAGATATCCGAGCTATGCAAGTTGTATGGTCTACAAACAACTAGAGCATCTGAAGAAACATCACCTGGTGTGGTTGCTCTCCTGTGTATTGCACCAGCCATTGCACTCTTTAGAGCAATGGACACCCGCTGGAAGGTATCAGGAAAATGCACTAGTGTTTGTAAATGGGTGATAACCTGTGTGAATATATCTTTTTGAATATTCACATTTGACCTTTAGGAGACAGAATTAAGTGGGGGTAAATGTCTTTCAAATAAGCATTAAGCACTTGGAGCGACTCTTCCTTAGTCCTCGACACGCGAGTACTGAAATTTGCAACATATCCATTAAACATTATAGAACTAATAAAAACCATTATAGAGATAAGCATTATAAAACTAACTTTTAGAGAGCGTGGACTGTACCGTATTGAAGTTAGAATGCGTATTGAATTCCTAAGCATGCATAGAAAGTATCTGCTTGGCTTCTGCAGGACTCGCCGTATCTGCGGACGCTCATGCTGCTCCTGTGCTTGATCTGATAGAATATCTGTCGTCGTCGGTCAGTAGTAGTAGAAGGACTTTCCGTCCTGCCACTTTTGGCCGAACTCTCCTGGTCTTCGTCTCCAAATTTGTTTTATCGATCGAATGAAACGAAACCGTTGCTAATTTGGTCATACATTTCCACTGCGAACTGTACTGGGAACTACCCTACCTACTATAGCTGGCCATTATGGCAAAGCTCCCGGAATCTTTCAAGACGACTCAACTAAATTTCAGAAGAAGATCCGTTCCTATTCCTGCTTCTGTTCTATTGGGGCCTAGCCCCATTTTACCTTTTCTTCATCTCCGTACGGTATGACTTGGCTTGATGACGCGACACGCGAAGAAAAACAAGAAGGATGAGGTCTTCTAATCTTCTTGTTTTCTTTGCGTGTCATCTTTTCTATTATTCCTACTTTTGTGGGTTTAGTTATAATCTATTGGCTTGAATTAGATTGGATCTTAAGTGTTCCTGGTTCATGGAGGGTACAATTCATGGAGCTGGGCTAAGATTAGGTTTCTTAAGTCTTGTGTCTCCATGACATTTGGAGGCGAACTAAGGGCCTCCGCCTATTACAATCATTTTCATAGATAGTGTGTATAGCAATTAACGTGGTCCACACTAGTAGAGGTTTCTAGAAAATTTTGGTTTAAATATTGCTCAAGGTAGGAATTAGAGTTTTGCTTCAATATAGAATACTGATAGTTTTTATTTAAAATAATATGCAGAGGAAAAATAGTGAAATTTTGTTATATCTATTATTTAAAATAATAATAATTTAATTTATAATTTAAAATAATTTTCCTCATAGTTTCTGTGTTGTTAAATTATGCTAGAATTCAGGTTGAGTAAACCCTAAATCCACTGTTCCTTGAAACTCATTAGTTTGTTTATATAGACCTTTCTTTTATCTAATTGAATAATACGTAACATTACTAATATTTACCTTGAGGCAGTGTCTGACACTAGTCATTTAAAAAGTTATTTCAATTCCTTATTAGAGTAGAACTTAATGAGAAGAATAATAGTTCTCATATAGTTTGAAAATTTTCGATAGAGTAGAGAAACACTATCTATACTTCTCTAATGTCAGAATAAAATACTCCTCCTAAATGGTCCTCAAATTGTAGACTGGATACAATCTTCCAAATAAAAGAACAGTGGGCTGAGGCCCTTGACAACCAGGGTCATCGTCTTCGTGTTTCCCGTCGGGGAGCTGGCTTAATCTAGACCATAATGAGTCGGTAGCAGCGTCATCGTCTTGCCTAGTTTCAGATGTCGCTTCTGTTCTCTCCTCCTCTCCTCTTACTTTGGTCATGAATAAGGTAATGACCCTAGGTTGAATTCTCTTCTCTGAAGTTGGAGCTGAAGGACACAGATAACACGTGAAGATGGAGGATAGAAATAGAGGAAGTCATTTAGAGCTCGTGAATTCTATCAAACAGACAAACGGAATTCGTCTTGAAGAGCATACAGTTGACCGAGTTTTGTGTCATGGTCTGCAATTTCTGGAAGGAGACAAGTCTGTGAGTGATGTTACAGTACTTACAGTAGGGGTGGTGCGTGATATGGAGACGCAGTAGAGGAAGCAGTTAACTCTACTTTCGCAGCAGCCGATCGTCAGCAGCAAGCACAGGGAGAATATAATAATTTCTACAGTATTACATTCTCCTCCTGTCGTGAAACTGAACTTCTTTCAGTTGACCGGATTTCATCAAATCCCCTTTTCCTGAACACATGCACACCCACATACGTGAACATTGCATTCAGCAATTAACTACTGCTCCATGTACCCGCTGGATCAGCTTGACACAACTTTGGTCAAATCTTTCGAGTCTAAAAGGAGAAAATTGTATCTGACCGAGCAAAGAACCATACGGTACCACCTCTACTGAACATTTAGTTCTTCTGCACTGTTGCATTTCAAATGGTGGTTGGGATTGGCGACATGGGGACGGGAAGAAGACGAGTTGGGTACCCTACAAAAATCATTTAATACGTAACAAGAGATGAGAAATTGCGAGTCACATAAGAAACTTATGGTGAAATATTGGGAATCACATGTTTTGTCCTAATTATATCTATCAAAATGAAGGATAAAATTCTATCTGTAATTTTGATGACAATGGCACGAGGGGAACTTGGTAAGGTGAGTAAAGGTACCGTGGTCATGGTAGAGAGAGCATACATTGCAGAGTGTACAAAAACAAAGGAGAAAGATTGAGAGTTGGTGTACTCAAAAGTCGCGAATGTGCTGCTGGTGCTGTTGACGATGAGGAGAGAGTGAAAAGCATTTGGATTAGATTAGACATTACAATACTGTTGAAACACTTAAGTGTGATTAGGGAGCTACGCGTAATTAAGGCGTCGGAACATGAATTACCAGTACGACTGGTCAAAGGCGACCGTGAAGCGGCGCTGGTGGTGCCGTTGGGCTCGAGGGGAATGGAAGTTGAGCGGATTTCTGTCGGTGCTTCTCGATCCCCTTAACACTCCGTTACGAGTTTGGCCTCTCCTCGTGGCCTGAAGGACGGACAGACGGGGATAGCCGCACAGAAGGACGGGAGGACGGGAGGACGACTGAAGTGACGCCGGGAAGGAATAGCGCGTCCCCTGTCCTTTGAGAAAGAGGGTCGGTCCCACGTCGTCATCCTGAGAGTTGGCCGACCGCTTTAGATTGTCGTCAGGACTGCGCTTGGTCAGATCAGAACTGCTGCTTCTGCTGCTCCAATTTCTGCAATGTCTACAGTAGGAGGAAGGAAAGGGACTCAGCAGTAAATACTAGTACAACCCACTCTCTGTAAAAGCACTACCTCCGGTCTCGAGATTGCACTTATGGAGGTTTTGCAGTTATCCAATAACGTGATGAACGTAATATTTTGGGATGCTGGAGCGTAGTCAAAGTTACGCTTAGTATAAGTATACATTTATATTAAAATTGTACTTATCAAAGAAAATTCACATAAATTATTCCTTTATAATTATGATTTGTAGAAAATGAGACAAGACAATGGACTTTAGGATTGTCCGTGATGTTGTGGGAATGTTTCCGGGCTCCATTGCGTTTATGAAGAATGTAATCTATTGCAGTTATCCGTGTATAAATTTTACCACCTAAACTCATTGCACTTATCGAGAGTAGACTGTAGTAAGAAATAACGAGTATAGTACAGTAAGAAGTTGAAGAAGCAGAAGACTCGCTGTGTCTCCTCCTCCTCTCCTCCTCAGCGCAGGTCCACAGTCAGTCAGTGAGTTTTCTCTGCAGTGCTTCCCCACCCTTTCAGGCCTTGGAAGAAATTCTTTCCACAACCCGTCTGTCTCAACAACTCTGCTTGGACCTCCAGTGACTCTTCTTCTTCTCGCTCCCTAGTTCAGTTGGATACATACATCGGGCAGGAGCAGAATCAGTATCACATTGTGTTGGCAGTCCAGTCCAGACGGCTTGTGGGGTTTCGTGCAATCGATTCCAATCTCTGGGACCTTGAGCCCGCCCCCAGAAGCAGAAGTAGATCCAGTCTCTTAACATTGGATGAGAGAGAGAGACGCACCTGGTACGTAGAGGGGAACCGAATTGGGGTCATGAATCACAGGGCTACCACTACTACTACCGATGCTGATGATGCTGCTACCAGATAGTCTGGTGTAGGAACGGGGTTCCGATTGGGTTTATTTCGTTTAAGTGTAAGCGAGGTTTATATTTGTCAAGGAGGAGAGAAATGGGGCGTGACGCCGAAGACAGAGAGAGCAGGGCCAGCGGATAGTGAGTTGAGTGAATGACGAATGGATTTAGCCTTATTTTCCGTTGAGAGCTTGGTTGATTGGGATGGGGAATTGCGGGAGGAGAGATCAAGTGTAGATCGAACATATCAGCAATGCGAGGGCAATTTGGTGAAGTGACGTACAGAAGTGCCGATCTCTTCATTTGATGGTGAATAAGGAGAAGAAGATTTGAAGAAGAGGTGGCTGCTGGTGTTGCTGACTTCTCAGCAAGCAGCACTGCTCGAGCAGCATGGGCAATGGAACGAAATTCAAGTTGTCAAGCATGTTCCCAAGTGTCATCTCGAAGATCAAGGGCATGACAGGAAAGAGACTGAAGGGTAAAGGCGCTCTCTCAACCAATCCTGGCGATTGGAGCGATGAACCTCACGATTTCTCCTCCGCTTCCAAAGACTCTCCAGGCCAGTCCCCACTATCCCCAGTCCGCACATTCCCTCAGAATAGGGACAGAGACATGCGCTACTGCTCTAGTCCACGCTGCTCCAGCCCCGTAAACCACAAGAGCTACGACATTCGCTTCCCCATCGAATCCCCTGTGCGACGAGGCATGAAATCTCGCCCGGTCTCTCCTCCTCGCAGGTCCGCCAATTCGACCGACTCCGGCTGCTGCTCCTTCGACTCCACCTTGGCTCTCGTCCCCCAGGATCGAATGCGACGAGCAGTCCCCCCTCTCTTCGGTCGCTGTCTCCAGCGGTCCAAATGCAACAGCTTCAACTCCGAGACCCACTCGGACTCTGAGCTAGATGTCACCGACTCGGAGCTCCAAACCTCCGCTCGTGGCCACCTTCGAGCTCGAGCCATGTCCATGCAGCTGGACAGTACCACTGAATGGGAGAGGGAGAGGGAAAGAGAGAGGGACTGGAGCGAACCCGAAAAGACGGCAACATCTCGAAGACGGAGGCCGAGAGAGCCGAGTAGTGATAACAACAAGAGCACGGCTGGGGAACCGTCTCCAATTCTTCATACCGTTAGATGCATGCCTCCCAATACCCCGTCCGAAGCTGGAAACTATTCCGATCCACGAGACCTGGAGTCATGTCACAGATCGGCTTACCCGGACTTCAGCAACCGGGAGATGATGGGGGCTGATCATAATGCTCGACAGCTTGAGCGGAAGTTGAGTTTTACCACCGACGATAATCGATTTTTCGAGGATACGTATACTTCCTTTTCCAGTGATGAGGACTTTTTCAAGGTGCGGTCTGGGCATAGTGCAATCGGCCAGTACCGGATGAAGTCTCAGAACAAGTATGGGAGTGGGAATGGTGGGGTGGTTGATGGACCTGGGGTTTATGGGCCAGGGGAGATGATTTTGACAGAGGACGAGGAGAGGATGTTGAGGAGGGAGGCGGCTCTGGCCAAGAGTGTGCGCAATGCTGCTGATTGTTGCGCTCGGGGGCAGAGCAGATTTGCTGAGGAGGAGAAGCATGCGCAGACCACGAGGGGGAGGAATAGTTATGACCGAAAAGCGGAGGAATCAAAGGTTCTGCTGACGGAGGATGAGAGGCATCATGCTGCAATGTGTAGGAGAGAAGCGTCTCTGGTGAAGACGGTGCTGAGTGCTAAGGATTGGGCGAGGGAGAATTTGAGAGCGCTGAGTAAAGCTAGTGAGCTTGAAAAGCAAGCCAAGCTGCAGCAGCAGCAGAGAGGTCCGGAGACCGTTGTGGAGTATGAATCATTTGGTTTGCCGGTTATTCATAAGGAACAGCTGCTGCATTCTCGTGGGAGTACGAGAACCCACAGTCCTCCGATTGGGGAGGTGGAGAAACACACCAAAGGGAGGATCGATTATAAGTCGTCTCCCAATGATGCTTCGGATAGCCTGGTCTATGAACAATTTTCCCAGCCTCTTGCAGAATACGCTAGTGATTTTTACAAGAATGCGCAGACGGAAGAGTCGGACTTCGAAAACACCATTGCCAGGCCTTGGGAGGTTGAATTCCCCTCGTTCAGATCGGATAGCATTCCGTTGGGGTCTAGAAGGTCAGGTCCTGTCGACCTGTCGGAGTCCGACGCTCCAACCCCTCGCAATCACAGATACTCCACTCAAGAAAGGACTTCCAGTGCCAGAACGCAGAAAAAACAACAAACTCCTACACCAGAGCCCCTGGTGAAGAAATCCAGCCATCGCTCATCTTCTATCAAAGTGCAACAAGAAGCCCCCCCAGCTGTAAATTCCACGAAGCCATCCAGTCGATCAGGCTCTCCTAAGAAGCAGGAGCTGCACAGTGGCAAGAGAGCGACCAGCCCAAGGACTCCCATCGCCAGACACGAAGTTGCCAGCAGCAAAAAGAGTAGCCGAACTCCATCGCCAAGGCAGGAGACCACTGGCAGAAAACCCTCTAGCAACTCTCCATCGCTCAGACAGCAACAACCACTTACCTCTGCTCAAGATCTTGCAACCAGCAATGTTAACGGAGGCAAGAAGGTCAACCGCAGCGCATCACCGACTCGTTCTTCTCCGGCGAAGAAAAATGAGAAAGATGAAAATGTCGTTGGCAATGGAAACGGGAATGTGATTGGTAACGCCAGACAAGCCACCATTCAATACCACCACCAACAACAACATCAACAACAAACGAGACAGGAGGAAAGGCCTTCCGTCATGGGCTCGGACAGTGTGGCAGTGGTGAAGGCTTCATACGATCCCTACCAGGACTTTAGAGAATCCATGGTGGAGATGATATTGGAGAACGATATTCAAACGGCAGAGGATTTGGAAGAGCTGCTTCAATGTTATTTGTCTCTCAATTCCTCGGAGTACCATTCCATCATCGTTCAAGTATTTTCTGATATATGGCGAGACATTTTCGACCAGTGAAGTGAGCAGCTGTGGCTCTATACACATTGCTTGTATATTACGCTCCAGCTCCTTTCTTCCTTCCCCCCATCCCTCCCTGTCAGGTTCTTATCCGCCAAAGTGCGGAAGTTGTGACCGACATTTCGTAACCCTTACTCTCGGAAATGTTGGGATGATCGATTATTTCTACCGTTGGAACCTCCATCTTCATCATCTGCAACTTCAATGACACGCGCAGAAGAAGATGCCGTGCAGTGATGGGAGTGATTGACAAAATTCTTGGTCGTGTTTGGGAGTTCCGAGAATGTTATTAGTCGCGATTCGTCGTCTTTTCGACGAAAGGTATTCTAAACTTAAGGGCGTTCCCGGTACACACTGTAGGCAGAGAGTAGTACTTCTGGCGAACATAGCTCGCAATTTTGTCCCCTAATACTGAGTCACGCAGCACTCGTAGGTTCCCCTCAGAAGACAGCGTGCATTCATTTTTAGCTTTCTTAATGCTGCTTCCAGCTAAGTTAAATGAACACTTGTACATTTTAGCACATAGCAGTTGTCGGCAATTAGAGAAAAAACATGTAAATATCAGCAGCAGCTTCGAAATCAGCAATCAGGTCGAGACGATCCGTTCCTGTCGATGGACAGCTACTTCTACTACTTCTCTCGAAGCGTGCAGGCTTAGATTTCATGTGTAATTTCGGTCGAATATTATACATGTATGACATGATGCACGAACTATCTGCTAACTATAGCTTAATCACTGGTCGGGGAGGCAACAACACGAAAATCATGACAATCCAAACACAATTTACTCAGTTTTACTACCCCCTACTTCCATAAAGTTCATTCACCCTATCTCGAATTGAACTAACTGTACTTTTCATCGATTTAACATCCGCACCAATCCATCGCTCATTTACTACACTGTTTTGGGCCGGACTCGGCTGTATTTTCACTGCAATAAAAAGGGCCTTGAACTTCACACCCAACTCTTTTCCTCGCGAGATGTCACTCACAGTTTGTTTAATGCCTTATCTATCTTCACTCACGTACAGTACAGTCTCTTTTATCCCTCTTCTTTCTACGCGTGCCCATCATGGTTGGGCTCTCCAAACAGTACGCGTCTTCATTCATCCTTTCTTCCATCGATGAATATGCCCCAACCCAGCCAAGAGTAGTGGGAGGCAGAACTTGATGGATTTGTGGGCAGATGCGGCAACTTCTCTCCGAACATGGGTCGAGGAGACAGAGACAAAGGAGGCCAGCGAGGAGCCCAAGCTCTATTTACCGAGTTGACGACAGAAGTGACAAGCAGTAGGGCCCAAGGAGCACATTGATGCGACTTCACCGGGAGGCAGCAGCGCGAAGGACAGGACGCGTGCCCTGCAGTAGTGAACAGTACGTTGAGCGTCCAAATTGCACCACAAGCAAGCAGCAGCAGTGCAGGAGGAGAAGAAGTACTCGGAGATGCTAGCGTCAAATGTAATGTGTACTTGTCGGCACTTTTTCTCGCCCTTCTCTGACAAATGAATTACTATGGCGCTAGAAACAGAATCCTCAATCCATTCTGGCAGTAATTATTGATCTCCTCGCTACAGACGAAAACCCATAGATTCACAACTCCACGACGTACAAGTCAGCCAGCCGACTTGTATGTAATGCATGTATTCATGAATGTAAGTCGCCAGAACTGTCCAATCTTGACCACGGCAGACTGGACTTGCTGGACTGTGTGAGTATGGAGGGAAAAAGCGAAACCTTCCCTTCCATTTCACTGTTTGAAACAGGCCCCACTGCTTACACTAGTAGTAGTATAGTAGTAGAAGTACAGTAGTAGGAGCTGTAGCACACTACTGTTGCTCTGCAACACCTCCTCCCGTACAAGACGAGGAGGATATTTCATTCTCGTGGTGCAGTAATAAATTCAATCCAACCTCTTCAGTTCTCGACTCTCAAAACGGAGGGAGATTTCTTGATTAATTGCACTGTGCAGCAGCGCTTCTCTTGGAATCCAGTAGATTCAAAGCGGGAAGAACTTCCCGTTGTTGGTGTTACGCTTCTCTTCTCTTCTCAGTCTGCATGTGGCGATTGGGGTGGTAACCTTTACCCATTGCCCTAGAACGAAAGGAACAAACAAAACCCCTGCTGTGGCTGTTGTAGTTGACCGTCAGATTAATCCCTCCCTTCATGCAACGTCTCTAAGAATTGTTCGCGATTGGTGTCATCCATCGTTTGCCACAGAATTGAAAGTATGGATGGATAGCTGGGCACAGTCTCCTAGCTAACCGCATTCTTGTTGAGCCGGCAACAGCAGCAGCAATCTCAGCTATTTTGTACCCTTAGGATAAATACGTTGGAAATAGTGGTCGTTGGGAGACAGCATCTTCTCGATTCCTCGCCTTTTCTGATATAGGTTAGTGTCCCAACTGGGGGAAGTATGGGGAGAGAATCTATGAGGGCGATCTAGATCATCAAAACTGTAGTGTAAGGACCACCACTTCCGTTTGTGATCCCTTCCCATCAGCTGCTAAAAGACGTCAGAAGGTTTCAAGTTTCAATAGAGATATATTCTCAAAGAGATGCTTCATTTCCTTTCCGGACGGATATGTAGAATAGGTCTCGATATAATCATCGAGGAATGTATGTCATTGACAGACAGACGAGTACTACTTATATGCAATTCTACTTGTTCTCCTCCTCCTGAATGTGAAATAAGATGCCAATAGTGCTGGGTGCGCATTTCTGGTGTCCATGAGTGAACCTTAAGATTACTCTGCATATTAAGACTGTGATTTTGGGATCTAGGGGTGATTGCAAATGAATTTCTCGTATGTAGTGCAGTGCAGTGAAGTTCAGACGGCGAATCATAACGAACTGGGAGCGCGGATCCATGGCGCAGCTAGCATCGATCTTGGTGCAACAAGACAGAATCAGGTCGCCAAAAGCCAGGACAATTTATATACATTGGTACAACAGTACGAAGTAGATTCGCTTCGTTTGCTCATTAGTGGAAGCAAGGGTATGATGCTTTCATCACGATAACAAAAGCAAGAAAGCAAAGGAGAAAGGAAGTGATACTGCGGTACATTGAGCCTAAGAATACTTCAGTTTCCCAGTTGAGAGTTGTACTTGAGAAATTGGTACTGCTGAAAAGTAGGTAAAGAAGGACTTGAATTGCATTGCATTAGGGTAATGAATTGCAGCAGCTCCTTAGACTTTGACCTGTGGAACTACCACTGTAGCCCATCAACGTACATATGTATTTTTTCTGCTAGCGAGTTCGTCACAACTTGCAATGCAGAATCTTCAGTCAGTATCGATGGGGAGGTGCTGCGGTAAGCATTATGAAGGAACTTGAAATTGTGTCTACACGCGGGTAGCTCAAACCTGGAGCTAGTGAGTGACATAACCTGCCTCTGAAATTATAAGAAGTACGTCAGGTAATAATCTCAACAAAAACGTCTAAAACGCGGAGTTCTTGACATCAGTGGGTGTAATCTACGGACCCTGCCCATCTGTGACAAGCAACAGTACAAAACATAACCTTTCTCACCTAAGCTTTCACAACACATATTAGGTTTAAATCATTTTGGTTCTCAGATGATAGATTTGGTGTACTCTGTAGTAGTCAGGATTTACTCTGATATAATTGGCTCACCCTGCACAGAGCGGTTTTGCTTCCTAGGCCCAAGCCAGACCAAGTAGAGAAGAGAATAGCCACCAGCAGTTGTTGTTGCACTTGACAGAATTAGACATGTATATTATGCTCTAGTTCCTTTCCTAATGGGGTAATATCATGTTTTTCTGCTAATTCACCAGGCTAAGCTAAGAGAAGAGGCGACAAACTACAGTTGCCTCAGAAACTAAGATGGTGTGACGGAGTTCGATCTGTGTTTCTCCTGCTGATTACCAATAACAAATCTTCATACTGGTTCCGACAAATCTGCCAAGAGGGCTCGTAGCATGGTAAGGTTTGTGGGGTACGGACACCAGACCTGCCTGCATATATGTAGTGACGGCATAGACACATTGCTGACAGACACAGATAGACAGAACGAGCCGCTGCTTTTGTGTGTGAAGGAAGTTAGCTTATCATCACCACTCCGGACGCGTGAAATCATGAGTGCCTCTACGTTTTTTGGGGTTAATGTACGGTTAAACTGAACAGAACATTTTGTGCAAGTGACATCCATCCATCCATCTATTCCCATCTGAGAAGGGAGGTCGAAGAGACCTAACAGCATGAACTTGATGAATTGTCAGTATCTGTTGGATTATTTGACAGTAGAAAGTCCTCTACTACTGTTCGGATGAAAGCAATCAAATACGATAACGTGATAGTGATGGAGGGCAGAGGTACGTTCTCAAGGCCATGGAAACGGTGCGCTCAGCATCACTTCATGAACCCCCTGGTCAGTATCAGTTGGATTGTTCGACATTTGAAAGAGTCTTCTACTACTATTCGGATGAAAGAATTAAAAAACTATAACGTAGTGATGGAGGGCATGGGTGAGTTCTCAAGAACTGGAAACTCCTTCACTATGCTAGATACAAGAGGCAGAAATAGCAGAGGAGTACGAGCAAAAGGGCGTGGATGGACCAACGAAAATCCTACCACACGCGACGGGCGTGCTGCTGCAACATGAAAACCGTAGTTATGTGAAACGAGGGAGGGCACGAGGATTACTATTTCTTGAGCACATGGGAATTGGAATGATTTTTCTTCCTCTCTTTCAAATTATTCCATTGCCCTTCGACGCGCGTGTCCACAACTCCTGCGCACTAGTCCATTTCTAATGAGCTCGGGCCCCGAAGCTTTGTGCAGATCTTGTAAGACCCAGATCAAGTTTGCATCTTACATCAATTTTGGGTGGTAGTTGCACGAGCTCTTTGTGCTTCGAAGTCTCGTGGTTGTTACAGTCTACCACCGGGTAGCCAACTGCAAGCTTCCGTCCTTGTCTTTGCGTTCCCTTGAAGGACACTTCCATGTCTACTTGACCTCGACTTAATTATCAGGCTCCACCACAGACTATTAGAGCGAGAATCCTGACGGTCTGTGAAGTTCAAAAACTTGGATGAATTTGAAAACCCTTAAAGGAAAACTACATGCAGGATGTCGACGAGATACGGTTAAATTTCTCCCAACAGAAAGTGTCAGCCACAGCAGTTCAAATGTTTGTGAAAGTATTCATCGTATGTGAGGAGATTAATACACTCAACTGTCCTATAAACCTTTAGCCAAGTCGTTGGAATATGATCCGCTGACAGAGTTTCCAGATTTAGCGCAGGCAACGATTTTTTATTGGTCACAAACTCTTACATTGCTCGTCTGAAACATTTGCCTGCCTGATCTACCAACTGTATCTCATCTTGCGGCATCAGAAGTTTAGCAGAGGTGCGAAAGATGCATGGGAGAACAGAGGAATCACCATCATCATCATCCTAGGGATAGAGGAGCGGATATCTCTGTAGCTCAGGTGAAATGACGAGGGTGGAACAGCCCAGCTCCTGACCCTCATTCCAGCCGCGAAGTGATGGATGTTTAGCGGCAGACGGAGTCTCTGCTTATTAGTCAATCAACAACGTCCTTGGTACAGACGTGAATCGACGAAAGCGAAGGAGTTCTGAGCTAACACTATGGAAAGATGCTTAGCGCATCTTTCATAATTGTAGACAGCCTCCTACATTCGCATATCTGCCAGTGCGACCCAGATAATTCAGGAGTGGCCTAAGATTATTTCAGCTTACTCTCAGATCTTTCTCCATTTCAGAAATTTCGGTAGGAAGCAATCCATGCCGTCTATTTAATTAGTCCTATACATTGAAGGGAAGTTAAACTTTTGAAATCCCACCAGGCCGTAGTAGTACCATGGAAACATCAAGATGTCGTAAATGCAGTGACCGAACGCGAGAGAGAGAGAGAGTGAGAGCATGAAGTTGGACAAGATTCAGTCAATCACCCAAATAGTGTATGCCACCGTAGTAGTACCGACAATCAGTTGGATTGTCTGGTACTTTTGAGTGCTATGATGTACTCGAGTTTAAGAGGAAACACACATCTTGCATCATTAGTCAGATCCCTGATAGATAAGATATGGGCATTGATTCCTCTACAGACAGGACCTCATTGTCCACTTGAAAAACATTCTTCAGTGCATGAAGAACTTCAACGTGTCGTGAAAAATTCCGCACCTACAGTAACCTGGTATATACTCCATCTTTCTTACATCATATTTTCTATCTTCACTATCTCTGTGGAGCTGCATGAACACCTAGGAATTTGGACCATGGGCTGGACATCAAGAGTAATTGCTTCACTGACTTCGACAGCTTGACTGTGTTTGGCGAAGGAGATTGAGGGAATTAGAATCGGAATGTCAAGTAGGAGTTGCAATCATAGGTGACAGTTCACTAGGTTCGACTAGGAGTGACTGTTTAATAGGCAGATATAAACAGACAACGTTTATACAACTTAAACGCGAGGACTAATTAAGGTCTGCGCTAAACTGGTCATAGTCGTTCCAGCTCGTGAATATTTTACGGTACAGATGAGCACCTCACTCTACCAATCAGTACATGATCCGTTCACTTCGGACTGGAGATTCCTACGTTCACATGCCTTTCCAGATTCTTGCTAGTTGGGTTGGAGTTTATGCCAACAGGACCTGCAGGTCAAGAAAGCAAGGCCTGACCTTCAAATCCTCCTAGTACTTGTCAACTTGAGTACATATCACAAGTATACAACACAATTTGCAGGGGCCCTTCTTTCAAGCAAACATTCACGGGTCACCATGGGACAAGCTTAGAATGAACACAGGCGAGTCCTCGCAGCAAATGCAATGAAAGAGGTGTGTATTATTACACAAGCCCCTGATCTGATCTCAAATCTTGCGAGTTTACCTCACACCAACAATTTCAAGTAACCCCAATTAAAAAATGACCACGAAGTAGCGTTTCGGAGGAAAAGAACGCTTACGAAAGGCAGGAAAGCTTACAGCTGGTCTTGCTTTTCCTGACAGAAGTGGTAGATGCAGCAGAAGGTAAAGATTCCAGAGCACCTGTAATCCAAGATTCAAGCATCTTCTGTGATCGGAGACCTTGATCTGCAGGAACCAAATGACCTGCTCCGATTATCACCACATGGCTGAGATTCCCATGTGTTCGAACATGTCCAGCAGTCACTCCGCCAAGCTCCCACACTTTCCTTTCACTACTCCAGAATTCTGAAATCCCATTCCACGCGATGACCTTCATCCATTCCTCATTCGATGCCACACCGTCTTGAAGATCAAACTGTCCTTGGTACAACAGCACAGGAAGCTTCGTCAGCAAATCCTCCACCATAAACTTGGTGCTCTGCATCGTCTGATTACGAAACGGTTCATCCACAAAGTCTGTGCAATCCTCCCAGGTCTTATTCACCTCAGCTCCAAGAGCCATCTTAATGCTCTCTCGATTCAAAACCGGGGCGAGCCAAGTGGATCCATTCGGGTAAGTGTAGTAATCAAAATCCCTCCTAATATCCAGTGTTGTAGCCAACCCAGTCTGCTCATACAGAGCCCTCATCAGATTTGACCTTGCATCATGTGCTAGATCAAACCTCCCACTCTCTATATGGGAAACTACCAGCTTAGCGAGCTCCTCATCCTGACTTCGTTGCCGAGCATCAATTAACCCCATGTAATAAGCAGCCGGTGCATAGGCAGGGATCTGAGCCACTGGGTGAGTAAGCCCATTTCCTATGGCCACACCACCCAATTGAAACAGAGGAGCTTCTTCTTTCTGCTGCTGTCTCAATGTGTAGTACCCAAAGGCAGGAACATACTTCCCGGCATAGCTCTCTCCAGTGGCGTACAATGTTCGTTTCTGAAAGCTGGGATTCCGAGTGTAAAATTCTGTTATGGCTGCAAATAAGTCCCTGCCAACTTCTTCGTCACTCTTTGGGACTGCCTCTATCGTAGGTGCGATGCTGAAACCTGTGCCGACTGGATTATCGAGAAACAGTAGCCCAAAAATTCTGTTCCAAGAACCAGGGTTTGGATGGAACTGCTGATCTGCGCCTATGACCCAGGGGCCCAGCTCGAAGAAATTGCCAACCAATCCAGAGCATCCAGGTCCGCCTTGCAGCCATAGAACTATGGGAGTATTCTCCAGCTCTTCTCCTTGTGGGGACGATATGGCTTCGTAGTAAAGGTAGAACATCTTGGTTCCTTTCTTTTCGTCCACTGTGAGGTAGCCAGAGCTGGTGGGTAGTGCCTCATCGGGAATCCCTTCGAATATGGAGGCTTCTGAATTCGTCAGCAGGAAAGAGAGTGCAGCTGCTACGGCTATCAATAGGCATTTCGCCATTGCTTCAAGTCAAATCTATGTCGAGCCTTCTATCGTCAAATCTATGTCAAATCTATGTCAAATAAGTCAAATCTATGTCGAGCCTCTGGTGGTTCTAGGTCACCTTATTGCTCATCCTTCATGTATTGAATGACGTCAGCTTGCAGAACCTGTCACATCGGAAGATTCCTACCTATCCAATTAGAGGTGCTTTCTTTCTCACAAGAATTCAGTAATCTCACATGAGTCTGCTTTTCTTAAAGAATCTGAATTGACATTAATTGCAACTTCTGCTTATCCACTCTGCTGCTTCGTGGGTCTCTGATTGTGGCACAAAATTATCAAACATAACCCACGACAGAGTTTGAACATTTAGACCACCGATCTAAGAACTTGCGCTTTTAGGGATCGTCATTACTATGCAATATCAGGATTGAGCAGCGGCAGAAAACCTTCACATTAGTGTATTTAACAAACATTCTACACTGAAATTTGAAACCTAAAGCTTGTTCTCTCCGCCGCAATTGGAACCATCCCTTGCACATGAGGCCAACAGTGGTAGGATATCGAATCACGTGTTAGATTCCATTCACACGATGACAGCTTAGATGGAGCAAAGCCAGCCTGATACATATATTGCTCTGTTACTATGTTATGTAGAGAAAATGTGATTTTCAGCTTCCTGGGTGGAGATATATATCTAGCTGAAGAGCCGTGCATGTGAAACATCTAGCTCATTCGAACTCGAGGCATGCTTAGCAGCTGCAACCAGCGCCGCAGAAGCAACCGCAGCAGGAAAGAGAGAGGCGCCATCCACCCCACGGGCCTCTTACTCTCTGCCTTCTAGTACCACCCTCGGTACCAGGCTTTGCGACAGGTTTCTTCCTCTCTTTGCCCCACATTTTCAGTTCCTGAAAGTCTCTCAAATCTCGCAAACCCACTGCTCTCTCAATGCGGCTTCCTTCTCAAGAAAATGCAGCAAATTGATTCAGTTTCACCGTCAAGTTGCAATTAAAATACAATCAGCAGGAGGAGTGGATCAACTCACATTGACAATGACCGAACATCTTGTACACAGCATCCACTATGAGTGAGTGTTGTCCTTTCCTCAGCTCATCGTCGCATCCGAACTGGAAGTGAACCAAAACACTCCGGTCGTTTCACCCTAAATTGACTATGAATCTCCACATGGAAGCCATAAGTGGTTCATGCGAGTATTAGGCTTTAATCTATAGGTTCACTGGTAACTTCTTCAGTAAAGACCTAACATCTTGTCTGCAGTTATTAAAAGGTAGCGGAACTGAAGTAAACACGCAAAACTTGAGACTTATCCAACAGCGGCCCGATTTCCGGTCATCTAACTGCCTATATTGATTCGGAACCCTGTGTACCGATCTTTCTCGTACATCCAGCATATCCTATAGTGCTGTAGCACCAAGAGCTTCTGATGAAGCTCCGACCAAACATTGTGGCTGGCCAACTTGGAGTAACAGACACCTTGCTACCAAGTATCTTAGAGTTCAATCTTGGACAGACATGCAAAGGCAGTTGTCTTTGTGCAGACGTCCTTGCAATCGCATGTTTGTCCATGTGACAGCTTCTGTGAAGAATTGTCTTGTCCTCACAGAGCCCTTTGTTTGCATGCTTGTACTCGCAACAGTTTCTTTCATGAGCACGTGCAGTTCGTCTATCTTGTTGGAATAGTCTACTTCCAGCCAAGATGCTATGCGAGAGGCATTTCAAACTATCTACCTGTGTTGTTCTGGCTCTATAATAAAAGAGTGTGTTTGCATTCGTTAGCTCCTGTAGAAAGGTAGGATTTGATTGCTGGGATCTGCAGAGCGAAGAATCAGGCCTCCAGCAGCAGCAGAAGATATGGTATTTGAAAACTATGATCATAAATAGTTGATCACCAGGTCCCAATTTATTGGACTGCTTGAACCAATACATCACGCAAATAATATTTGCTCCTTCAGCAGCATTGAGGTCCTGAATTCTATTGGTTCGTGAACTCACAATCAGCATTACATGCCTTAGTTGGCCCAATACTCTTCTTCACGTCAGGAATACGGCGCTAGATATATTATGCGAAGATGAAACAAATAAGGAGTAACGAAGGTATATTTCACAAATTGGTTCATCTGCTAAGAAATCTGGCTTAAAAAATCAGCATCTAGATCTTACGCTATCTAAACACATGCGTCTATTTGGCATCTGAGGCAAATTAACTAATAGTAAGCACATCTGGAGTACTGTAGATGTCAAGTTCCATCTTCGCAACTGTCTTTTGCATCGTGAATCCATTAGCTGCAGTAGTAACCACAGCTTTCCAGCTTGTGCACTTCAACTTTTCTGCAACTTCTACAAGATAGTTTGAATGTTTCGTATCTTCTGATGCCACTTGTTCTGGCTTTGGCCAGTTGGGTTGTGATTGAGTGTATGATTGATACAAATTCGCTTCGTTATATTCCAAATATTCTGTCATCTCCATGCTCCAATCTCCATTTCAGATTTGCAGTTTCTTTCACGAAGAAGCATGACAATGAGGTTTTGACTTTTGGCGTCATGTGTGTTGCCAAGTGGACTGCATTTTCATTCTATACGAATAATCTACGTCAAGAAACTCCCGAAGGTCCCATTCTATCTACCAGGAAAAAGCGCCATGATATGGGAATAAACGCCAACCCTGAAATGTTGGAGAGCCAGACCCAGACTCAGTTCTTCATAGCGACCTTTGATTGCGTATGTTTCAAAGTGCGAAAGATATGGATCTACTGTTGGTTTTAGGTGAGCTCGGACGTAGCCCGCATGAGACCCGGGCCTCTTGTAATTGACTATTATATAACACCTCGTGAACCAAAGCTTTGTAGGAAAGACGGTGCAGCCAAGGTTCACTGCAGGCTTGGTTTTGAGTTTGTGACATGGCAGTGAGCAACGGAGTTCACAGGGTGAACTGTCAACTTTTGTTCGTTGGTGTCAATACTAAAGAAGAACCCAAGAATCATCGAGGGCACTTTGTCATGTCGGGAAGAGCCCTGTTTTATCAGAAATCAAAGTTTAATGATTTCATCTTGAATAAAATACTATTTAGTAGCATACGAGCATCTCTTGAAACCTCTCGGTTGACATAAATTCAGTCCACCATCCATAGCTTGAAATCCTGCAGCAGGACAGAACAGCAATTTCATGCGGCCATAATCATATCTTTAAAGACTCATACAAGACATAAAATCTGAGCTCACATTCCCCTTCCGAGGACCGACTTCATCAGTGCCATGCAATTTGCCCACGTAGGTGAATCCGTCAATAGAGATTTGACGACCAGGACGGATGCAGAAAAGAGATATCGTTTCACTATACGAATAATGAGGTCAAGTGTAGTGGATATTGGAGGTGGTGTTGAGTTGGCCTTTTTTCGAATGAAAGAAAGGCCAAAGGTAGGAAAAACGAAGGATGGGAAGACCCCATCAAGCCTTACAAGGGAGAGACAAAAAAGGTAACATGGGGCTAAGCCCCAATAAAGTACTAATGAGAAATCTGCCCTACCGCACCTAAGATATCTGAGTTATGCAAGTCATTCGGTCTACACACAACGGGGGCATCCAAAGAAACATCACCTAATGTGATTGCTCTCCTATGGATTGCACCAGCCACTGCACTCTGTAGAGCAATGGACACACGCTGTCTAAAATATGCTACAAAGTATGTGAGTGTGGTACCCTTGACGCCTAACATGATAAGCTCTCGCGCACTCCCTGACAAATGTGTCAAATGCCGTGTCCATCGCTCCATATAACTCCAAGGCTAGAGGAACAAAGAGTGACCTCGCTGCATGCCCCTATACTTAGAGACCTTGCAAACTGCTGCTGCACTCGCCGCCCATCCAGGGGGATGGGTAATCACTCCCTCCAAAACTGTATCCCGGCGTAGGATCCGTAACCACGACATCCGCTATTGTCACCTGATCATCTCGGACCAAGTATAAGTCTACCCTGACACGTGTCATCTGCAAGGCATACGAACTCTCCATCCAAGCCAAGTATCCACTCTCTCGTGCCATAGCAAACAGTATGTCTCTAATGGCATCATGGGTAGCTATCCTCTGTCCTCCAAAAGGACACCGTCTCATGTGGACCGCTGTTGCATCTAGTGTAGAGTCACACTCACAAGTGAGTAATGAAGATGCAGATGGGTGGACCAAACCTAGGCAAAACCTCATCGTTGTAGAGAAAGTAGCTGGTGCAAGTTGGAAAGCCCTAATGCACGGTTTAGCTAGGATCCAAGAGCCTGCACCATTGCCGGAGCAAGAGCATAGACGTGCTCTAGTAGCCTAAGGAATGGATGAGTCGACTAAGAGAGAATCTAGCGTATGCTCACACTATCGCTCCATCAAGGAAGATTGTAAACCTCTAGTCCAATGTGACAATAGTGAAGCAAACGGTGGAAAATCCTCTCGTGCTCGTGGGGATAGACTATCCCTCATCTGCCGCAATAACGTCTAGAGAGAAAAGGATCCTCCCTCCACCTCTGTCACATAAGTCTCCAAAACCAGCCTATCAGCAACCACAAAACAAGAGGAAAGTAGGGGTACCAAGAGAGCCCAACTACCCAAAAACACTGTAGGTGTCATCTCCTCCATAGAAAGCAAGCCAACCTCACCACATGAGATCAGCAGAGTTGTTTGTCTACGTGCCAAATCCCATGTCACACACTCAAAGGTCCCTGGTCCAATAATATCACCAAAGATTCCCATAATCCTCCTATCAAATGCTCTCAGACGTGATAGGAAGGACGGTGAGGGGAGAATTGTACGGATGAGTTAGGATGGTCGACGAGCAATATTAGAAGAGAGTATACCAAATGTCACTTGAGGATCTCCTAGTAATGGAAGGTCATCCACATGGAGAACATCCTCTGCAAGTGCAGTGTCTAAGAAGCGTGTGACAAAATCCTCTGATCCTATTGGCACTCCAAGAACACAAAGTCCATTAGTGGATGTGATACACCCCTCTGGAAGCTCAAGGTAGGGAGAGATACCTAAAGGGGAGCATGCACTACACTTTGAACACCTTGACTCTCAAGCCTACTAGAAGTAGCTCGGTAGTCAAATAGTCAAAGGCCTGCCTAATCTGATCTACAAGGCCTACGATGTGTATATCATCTGCCAAGGAGGGAAATACACAACCTAGCATGGCCAAAGTAGTAGATAAGAGAGCTCTAAAGTGAGCCATGGCAAATAAGGGCCCCCTCCCCTCCCAAAGGATCTCCATGATGTGTACCAACAACTGACTCCAAGACGGTGACTCCCTCTTGTGAACCACCATGCTGGTAGTAAAGGGAAGAAGGAGAGCCATAAAAAGACCACACAAAAGGAATGAGACTCACCAAGGATCCACCAACCTCCCTAAGCTCTCTAAAGATAGATGCATGTGAGATGCTATTAAAAGTGTTCTCAACATCCACCTGTAGGACGACCCACTCCAGATGGATATCTAGGAGTGCTCTAATGCCCAAAGATATAGCCTCACATCCTCCAAGTGTAGCTACTCCAAACTAATGTGGACTAAGGTGCTGTCAAAAGTGAGAACGATGCTGAAGGACAATGGTACGAGTGACCATACGCAAAAAGATCTCTCCAATAGCAATTAGTAAAATGCGTCCCGTGTCCTTCTCCATCACAAGAAGTTGACTAGCACCTAACACCCTACTAACAGACATAGGAATGTCTCCTCTCGCTACTGCTATAGTTACCTGAAACAACTTGGTAAAACCACTAGAAGGATCATTTGTCTGGGAGCAATCTCTAAGGTGCTCATAAACCATCCCTGACAAGCCTCTTGAGGAAAGGCGAGGAGCAGGGCACAATGCTTGTACAAATAATGACCTATCAAGACATAAAGGCTGCTCAGGCTGATAATCTAAGACCTCTAGTGTAAAAGATCAAGACCAAGGAAAGAAATAGGAGAATGGAAACTCACATTGGGACACTTGAATGTGAGAAAACTCCAAATGCCTAGCATGAGCTTTGGCTTTGGTATTTATAGATAGCATACAAGGCCCTTGGGAAGCTTCTCAATTGAGAAGCTTCCTCAAGCTGTTTTCTTAGAATGCAAGCCAAGTTAACTAGGAAGCTTCTCAAGAAGCTTCCTTCTAGAAGCCGCCTACTTGGCATGCAAGCTAAGCTACTTGGAAGCTTCTAAGAGCTTCCTTCTAAAAGCTACTTACTTGAGATGCAAGCTAAGCTAGCCGAGATGCTTCATAAGACGCTTCCTAGATACTTCCGGAATATTCTAGGCTAATTTGTCTTATGTGCTACTTCGTAAGCCCGACTAACTTTGTCGCTAAACTCCATATTGTTACATGTTCTCCCGCCGCTAGTTGGTGATGTCCTCGTTGCCAGTGAAGCTTCAAATTCTTGGATGGCGGTTTGTGCATTTTGGAGGTGAGAAAGAGGTTCCCATGTGGCATCATGAAGGGGATACCCTTTCCAAAGGACTTTGTACTCCATATGTTGGCGAAGGCCTCGTTGAATATGGCGACGTGCAAGGATACGATCAACTTTGTACTCTTCATGATCATTGATAAGGACAAGAAGAGTGGGAGTTTGGACTCAAGAGGAAAATGAAAAGGGGTTAGGAACAAAGGGTTTCAACTTAGAAACATGAAAGACAAGATGGATACGCATGTGACAAGGCAAGGCAAGTTGATAAGCAACAGGAGAGACAATTTGGGTGATATCAAAGTGTCCTATCCAATTAGGTGCAAGTTTACAAACTTGGGTATCAAGTGGGAGAGGGAGGTTACTAGAGGATAGCATGACTTTATCACCAACTTCAAAGGTGAGATCACGACGATGGTGGTTTGTATATTGTTTTTGGCGATTCTGAGCAACAAGGAGGTGAGAATTGGCTTGTTGGAGAGATTGGGATATAGTGGTCAAGAATGTAGAAGTATGAGGAACCTGAGATGGGAGGGGAGCAAGAAGAGAATCTAAAACAAGCGGATCTTGGCCAAAATTGAGAAAGAAAGGAGAAAATCCGGTGCTTACCTGTTTGGAATTGTTGTAAGCAAATTCTGCAACTACAAGACATTCATCCCAAGTGGTATGGTGGACATTGACAACAACATGCAACATATCCTCCAATGTACAATTTGCACGTTTAGTCTATCCATCAGTTTGAGGATGATAGGTCGTGGACAAAGCAAGCTTGGTGCCGAGTATCTAGAAGAGTGCTTGCCAAAACTTCTTGGTAAATTGAGGATCACGTTAAGAGATGAGTACATGTGGCATCCTATGATGCTTGAAAACATTGTCTAAGTAGATTTGCACTAAGGTTGGAGCACCCACGGTATCACAAGTTGGTGCCAAGTGGATTTGCTTACTAAGCTTATCCACAAACACCACAATTGCAGTGTGTCCTTGTTTTTTCTTTGGCAAGGATGTGATGAGATCCAAGCTCACATGCTCCCAGCGAGCGGATGGAACGGCAAGTGGTTGAAGGAGTCCACTCGGCTTTTGGTTGATGGCCTTGTTACGTTGGCAATTCTCACACGATCAGACAAATTCTTGAACATCTTGTGTCATGTTGGGCCACCACCATTGACATTGGAGAGTACCTAAGGTCTTGTCCACACCTATGTGACCAGCGATGGGTAAATCATGGGCTTCTTGAAGGCACGCACAAGTCAAAGATCACCTTTAGCTAGAACATAGATCCAGTCCTCATGGAATACAAGGCCCTCATTGATGGAGAAATTGTTGTACTCTTAATCGCATGTTGTAAGGTGACCATGTACCATTTGGAAGAATGGATCTTGGTGTAGAGCTGACTGAAACTCGTTTTGGACCTTGGAGTCGATTGACATTGTTGAAATTGCCGTTGTGATGAGAGGAAGAGACTTCAAATCAGGTCGTCATGATAAAGCATCAAGGATGACATAGAACCAACCTTGTTTGTACTCAAGGTTGATGTCATACAGTTGGAGTTGTTCCTCCCATTGATGATGTTGACTCTTCATGTGTTCCAAGTGTAAGGTCTGCAACAATGGTTTGTGATCAGTTTGCATGATCACTTGTTTCCCCAAGAGATAATACCTCCATACCTTGGTGGCGTATACCATTGCAAGTTGTTTGTGATCTCCAGCATAGTAGTTTTGTTCAGCCGTATTGAGTCGACAAGACACAAAGGTAATGGGATGGAATCCATTTGAGAATTCTTGTTGCAAAGTTAGAAGCATCAAAATCAACCATCCAGGGTAGTTGAGGATCATATGGTTGAATAATGGGTCTTGAAGACACCATATCCTTTAACTTCTGGAATGCTTCTTCATACTTGGTGGTCCACTAGAAGCTCGAGTTCTTTCCCAAGAGGTCAATCAATGGTGCAGCCACATGAGCATAATAATGGATGAACCATCGGTAAAAACTGGTCAATCCATTGAATGACCATACTTCTATAGCATCCTTTGGGGTAGGCCAATCAATAATGGTCTTGATTTCCTCTTTTTTCATCTTGATCCCCTCTGATAAGATCTTATGACCCAAGAAGGTAACCTCTTTCTGCCAAAAGGCACACTTTGACTTCTTGCAGTAAAATCTCCATCATCGTAGACGTCTTAGGACTTCTCGCACATGATTCACGTGTTTTGCCTTTGTCTTACTATAAATTAAGATATCATCCAAGAACACCACCACGGACCAATCCAATAGTCCATCCAACACCCGATGCATCTAATCCATGAAGACTGCTGGAGCATTAGTGAGTCCGAAAGATAAAACTCTCCACTCAAAATGCTCATACCTTGTATGAAGGCAGTCTTTTGCACATCCTCTCTATCAATAGGAATTTGCCAATAGCCACTGCAAAGATCTAACTTGGAAAAGTACCATGCTTCACTTAGTTGATCAAGCAAGTCATCGATCCGAGGCAAGTGATATGCATTCTTCATGATTTGCTTATTGAGCCCACGGTAATCAATACAAAAACAAAGTCCTCCATCCTTCTTTGGAAAAAATAGTATCGGTGCTCCCCAAGGAGAGGTACTATGTTGTATGAAGTCCTTCTCCAAAAACTCTATAAGTGTTGTTTGCAACTCCTCTAACTCCTTTGGTGAGAGCCGATAGATTGGTCTACTCACTAGAGTACTCCTTGGCAATAACTTGGTCTTGAAGTGCATACCTTGATCGGAGGGTAATCCCTTTGGCAGATCATCCGAAAACACATATGCAAACTCTTGAACTATCCGATCAACCATTGCTTGATGAGGCTCTTGGCCCTCCTCCGATTGTTCTTGTGCAATCGGCTTGATCCACACCACGAATACAAACTTATCTTCCTCTAAAGTTTGCTCTTTGGCTGCTTTACTAATCAACTTCCCTTCCAGAGACTCATCTCTCTTCCAAGCTTGTTCCATGGTTGCCTTCTTGGAAAACATCCCATCTTGGGATTCCATTCCCCTCAAGGTTTGCTCTATGGCTACCTTCTTGACAAACTTCTCATCTTGGGACTGACTATTCTTAGAAATCTTACTCAAAGGTGCCAAACAACCTAATCGGAAATTTATACCTTGGTGTTGTACTTGAATTTGGCATAGAGTCCAATTGAATTGAACCTTATGACATTCAAGCCAAGGTAGACCCAGAATGATATCATAGTGTAGAGGTGCCACTACAAACCTCATACACTCCAAATACTCCTTCCCAATCTTGAAGGTAATAGGATGCGAGGTGTGGAATGTAGAACCCTTTCTACCATCCGCCATCATCAAACTACTTCCAATCACTGGCTTGATATGAATACCTAATTCCTTTTGCTACTTGCATAGACATGCAATTCTCTAAACTTCTAGAGTTAACCAAAATTTTACAATCTCGATCAAATATTGTTCCTTGCAAGTGAAGCAAACTTGCATAGGTTGAGCCTTCAATCCCATTGGAACTAATAAAGCTTCTAATAGGTGGCTCAAAATCTCCTACTGGGATTCCTCGTTTCCCTGATCATTTGGTTCCACAAACTCCATCTAGGCAACTTGTCGAGGTCACTCATTCCTAAGTGGACATTCAGTAATGCAATGCCTAACTTAGCGATAATAAAAACAAGCTCCATTTTGTCATAATCTTTCTCTATTTGCTGCACCAAGTGGTTTCCTTTGGATAGCATCAATCTCCATTGGTGATGGTTCTTCCACCTATGCGTATGGTACTAGTAAGCTTGGTGTAAGTCAAGATCAAGACCAAGTTGTCGCAACCAAGGAATCAAAGCGCTCAGCCAATTGCATGGCTTCTTCTATATTTTGTGGTTCTTGCATGGTCACCTCCAATTTGGTTTGTGACTTCACTCCCCGCACAAATTGATCCAAAACTTCTCCTTCTTGTGTATCTAGAATTTGCATGATGATGTTCTGAAATTGTCTGATGTAGCCTCTTACGGAGCCAATCTACTTCAACTCCGCCAATTTATCTCATGTGGCTCACGTGGCATTTATAGTTTGAAATTGACCAAGTATTGGATCCTTGAATTCTATCCATGTCAAGATTGATGCAACAATCTGTCTTTCAGCTTGCTTCACTTGGAATTGCCACCAAAGTTTTGCCGCACCATCCAATTGGCTAGAAGCCAAGAGAATTTTTTTTTGTTCATCTTGAAGATTGGTGGCTTCAAAGTAACGTTCACAATCAAACACAAAATTCTCCACTATGCTTGGAAGATTCTTACCTTCAAACACCTTGGGTTTTGGAAATTGAATACAATCTTCTCCATCTTGAACTGGTGCTCTCTCTATGTGTTCTCGTTGTTGTTGGTCTCGTTCATCCAACAATCAAGTAAGGTGCTCGATTTGTTGTTGCATCACAAAGATAACATCCAGTATTGCCGCCATACCTACTACTCTATCCTACTACTCCCAATTTATCTAATTGATTAACACATAGATACAACACGTCCACCTTTCTCCATAAATGACAATCGGAAGTATCAAGGGTTCCCTAGACACTGTGATCATATGTAGAAAATCCTACCCAAAGCATGAGGTGATGAATTGTGTGAAGCGGTGCTTGGGTAATATCTGGATATGAAAATCCCAATGGTTTGGCGAAAGTGGATTCGGTGGTCCATAAATTCCATCCATCCCATTCTTGCTCTGATACCAATATAAAAGATCGAGACCAAGGAGAAAAATAAGAGAATGGAAACTCACATTGGGATACTTGAATGTGGGAAAACTCCGAATGCCTAGCATGAGCTTTGGCTTTGGTATTTATAGGTAGCATACAAGCCGCTTTTTTAGAGTGCAAGCCAAGTTAACTAGGAAGCTTCTCAAGAAGCTTCCTTCTAGAATTAGCCTACTTGGCATGCAAGCTAAGCTAGTTGGAAGCTTCTAGGAGCTTCCTTCTAAAAGCTACTTACTTGAGGTGCAAGCTAAGCTAGCCATGAAGCTTCCCAAGAAGCTTCCTAGATACTTCCGGAATATTCTAGGCTAATTTGTCTTATGTCTACTTCGTAAGCCTGACTAACTTCATTGCTAAACTCCATATTATTACATCTAGTGGTAGTCACTCTATTGCTATAAGATGCAATGAGCGTAAGGAAGAGATGGTCTCATTAGTAGGATTGGCTATAGACAAAGGGTATAGCACTCGTGCTGCTCAACTAAACTCTCCCGCCTGACCCAATGTCCTACATTGTCGTAATCGAGTGGAATCTATGGTATCTTGTGGCAATGCTTATCTCCTAAATTGTGTAGCCCTAACAGACTTCTCCTGAAGGGCTGCCCAATCTCTTGCTCGAAATCGACAAAATCTAGTAGCAACCTCTTTATGCCCCGCACGTCCTCCTTTAGCATAACAAAGATACCATCAAGGGAGTAGGAGGAATAGGAACGATGCTAACTCGTCCAAGGGATCATGTGCCAAACAATCTAGTGGTAGGCAAAAAGCATATCTAGCCTCATCATGGAGTGTGCGGGGTAGCCTATGGAATAGACGTGGGCATGGAAAACTAGTCTCAAATAGCCCCAAAATGCAACCTGCTTGAGAAGCTAACCACTCCCATGACTTGATCGGTATTTGTAATACCCCAAGGACAAGAGAAGAGAGAGAAACATAAATTACACACTCAACATTTGGTGCCCCAAAGGAGCACCTTCTCTTTATTATATAGACAAAGAGGATCTCTTCCAATGAAGCTCCACCATAGTATAGGCACACAGATAGGTGACTTGTCAGTAAACTCCACTCTTGGATTACTTACTTGGATGGGTGACATGTCGGTCTAGGTCCTATCTGGTTGGTTAAACAAACTTTGACCAGAAGGAATCTTTTAGGGAATCTTCCTATAGAAGTCTTAGAATCACGTAGGGTACCATTGGAAAGGTCTCAACGAGACAAACTAGGGGGAGGGAAGGCCAACCTTTTCTTTGTAGGGGAGGGAATTTGCACATTTTTGAGGCCTAATTCATCCGCTTAGACCTCCAAAACTACCTTCAAAGATTTCATGCATATTTCGGTTCCTACTCTATTAGTAGAAGTCCACTTTAGGTGATATTTCTTTCTGATCTGTTTAGTCCATCACGTGTAACATCCTTCCAGATGTTACCAAACCAATTATCACCTTTAAATCATATGTCTAGCTATTGATCCTAAGGTTCTCAAGTCTATTTTGGTTTTTGCTCTATTAATAGAAATACTCTTTTGGTGATACTTCTATCTGATCTATTTTGACCATCATGTATAACATCATTTTAGATGTTACAAAACCAAATTTCACATCTAGATCATATGGCTAGCTCTTGATATTACACTATCCTTGGAACGATTAACGAAGGTATAGAAGAAGCGTGCATAATCCCGAGTGTCACTGTTGTCGATATGATTGCTCGTCTCACGTGTGCATCCCAAGTGGTCCAATCATAGTCCTTGTGTATCTTTCTCACATGGATCTTTACCCCTTGCGAGGTGAAGCGTCAGTGATACCTCAGGCATGGTGTATCCCAACCCGCTCTCAACGACCCGACATGGGAAGGTGTAACCATGGCTAGTACAAGAATAATGATAGTAACATATGCTACTCCTCTCCATATCTCTTCATATTTGCAAAACCACAACCTCTCACATCCCAACTCACATAAGAAAATAATTTCTCCAAACCCTAAAATCTATAAGTTTTTATAATTTTTATTTTACATCTCCAAAAATTTTAAACTAAATTCTCATGGAATTCAATCATGAAAATCAAAAGATTAAAAATGAAAATTCCCGACCCATCACTCAATGTATAATGATCACTCTAAACTCTAAAAAATTAAAATCTCCATAACTTTCTATTCCATTTTCCATAGTTTTTAATCTAGATACAAATACATCCAAAATTGAAAAACGAAAAGAATAGTCTATTCACTCGAATGTACATGCTAGAGAGCACTCAACAATTATAGATGTGGTTTCACATCTCACACTCGTCTCCCGTCTCCACACTCTTCCACATTTCTCTCTCTCGATTGCTTCATCAGGAATCGAAATCTTTCATTCCGATCCCTAAGGAATCGGAATCTTTCATTCCGATCCCTAATGAAGTTTGTTCTCGAATGTAAGTGTACCCTTGGGCTGGTGGGCCAGATATTCACAGGCTTTTCAGAAATACAACCTTTTGCCGTTGTTACCATCAACCTAACCGCCGTACGTGAAACAACTTCTGCTAGTAAACGAGCGTCCCGACTCAACGGGGCCCTTGGGATGGCTTGAGCAGAACTTTGATCAAGACAATATGTTGCGTATGATTTGGGATCATCCTTTTCGAGATTATTGTACTGACTTCTAACTAATCAGCCATTTTCCTTTGAAATTCAATCAATTGTTCTCGACCCAAGAAAGAAAGTCTACAGCAAGTCTCGTCCAATCGCTCTTATTTCGCTGGTACTTCAATCGAGATCATTGGCGTCAAACTTCAACAATCCGGTAAGGGCCAAGTCCTCGGTCAAATTCACCTCGAAATGGACCAGCTTTTACCGAGACTCACTTCAACGTTGACTTGAGCACGCACTATAGGTCTCTGCCATGCCCATTCACCACATGGATACCCATGATTCTGTAGGGTAAGCAAAATTACAGCATTCTAGATAGTTTTCTGAAATTTATTAGAAAGTCTTTGTGAGTCATGCCGCAGAAAGATCGATCATCATAGCTAATGAAGAGGTGCCATATGGGGAGAACAGTAATTTGGCACATTAACAAATATACAATTGGGAAGCCGAGTTGATAAGTCCAAGCACAAGCGTGACTTTGGGAGCCATGGGTGTAATACCTCTTAAATCGATGTGCAATTAAGATTGCAGAAAAGCCCTACATCATTAAAAACTAAGTTCCAAGAAAAATCAAGAAGGATAAGAGAAATAATATGTCGTTTAAATCTGATTGAACCATATTCTCTAGAGGTGATAACTAGAGATAGATACTAGAAAAGAAAGGACTTTTATAGAAATATAAGGCGACTGCGGAGAAAAAACGAAGGATGGGAAGACCCCATCCAACCGTACAAGGGAGAGAAAAAAGAAGGTAACATGGGGCTAAGCCCCAATAGAGTCTATAGGATAGGATAGAGTTTATAGGATAAACCATATATGAAAATTTGAAGATTTGATTGAAAAAGTACTCATCTTGTGACACTCATTAAGAGTTCTTGCACTAAGAGTGGCTTATTTAAGGTTTGCTTGGCGAGCGTAGATGAATATCCCTAACATTCCTTTCTTAGATTAGTAAGAGAGTGTGAGGTAATTGTTTGTGAAAATAACCGAGGAATAACCGTTACTATTGTTAACTTTTGGTGCTCCCATATTAGGACCCAAAGAGATGGAGAGAAGAATAGTTTCTACTATAAGGAGATACACGAAGGATTTTTAAACTGAATAACATATCTTATAAAAACATTAACTATATGCATATATATATATATTCTTTTTTAGCTCATGGAGGAAAAAATGAGGTGAAGAAGAGCAACTAAGATGAAGAGCCAAGCATTGAAAAAGTAAATTTTCTACATCTAATTTTCAATTATAATAAAGAAAGAGGAATCTAGAATTGGCAATCCAACAAGAAGTAATGCAGAAAAAAGGGGTTATTTTTGCAAAAAATGAAACCCCACTATAACCTTTTTATGGATGTAAATCTCATGGAAATACAGAAGATTGTGATATGCAACAATCATGATGATATATGACTCTTCATGAAGATGGATCTAGAAGTATATGGGAATTAATATTAGTATAAAGACAAACAAAGATGTAAAAGGATCTCATAAGAAAAATAGCCAAGTAGTATTATGAGTATAGTATCAAGAGTATACTAGGATGGAAGAATTACTCCTTACCAATTTCTCAATGCTGCAGGAGTAAAAGTAGATAAAACCACATCTTGATAATCCAATTGCTTGAAATTGGTAAACTTTTAGAATGATTGCCACTTTAGTTCACGCTATAGTGAGTAGAAATTGCAAGGAATGTTGGATCAAATCCACCAACAACAAGAACTTAGTAGTCTTTGTGGATTGTATTAACACATAAAGGTAAGCTTTTAGACTTCATCTTATCACAATATAGAGTGATATTGAAGTGCGTAAATTATACATTGTTGACTCCCATTGCCAAACATTAGGAAAATCTTGTCAAGCCTCAATAACACCTTCATGTGTCCAAATAAAATATTACTTTTGTCATTGGTTATCAACATAAAGAGTTTGAAAATGAAAATAAGTTGACTTTTCACATCTTTGATTGAACACTATACCTAAAAATATAGCCATCTATTGAGAGGGATGGTTTATGCTTTTATGGCTAGCCATTTTACTTGAATGTCCATGTTTTAGACTTTGATGAGTTAACTTCAAAAATGAAAAAATTATATCTAAAGTAGTTGAAGTAATTTTGGTTGGATTGGGATCTACTTTACCATATAACATTAACAATCATTCTTGACATGCACTTGGTATATTGTGCACTTAAGCTACAAGATGAGATTAAATTTGATATTGATTCTACATGCCTTCTTTTCTATGCATCAAGCATATGGCATTATATGCTTGATGCATATATTGCAATCTAAGCCACAAATTTGGATTAATTTTGATCTTGTTTCTCCATGCTTATTGTATGAAATACCACAAAGGTTGGAGTAACTCCAACTTTTGGTACTTGAGTTAATCTACATTGGTCAAATTTATCAACAACTTGAACAATAATTTGGTTGCACCACCTTTGACCCTTGCTTTGACTTACATTGACCATCTTACCAGCCAAATCCTATGAAATACCACAATCATTAGGATAACTCTTACCTTTTTGACACTTACCTCAACTTACATCAACCAAGTCTATCTCTAGCTTGAAAAATAATGCAATATTTCAGTTGGACATCTTTTTGACACTTGCTTTGATCTACATTAATAGCCAAATTGAGGCATTTTTCTTTCAAAGAGCATCAATATCAAACTCTTGCAATAAGAAAGAATGGTATGGCAAAATATTTACTAAGACCTTGGTATGTTCTTTTTGGGAGGAGGTGATACTAATCTAATTTTGGGACTAATTGGCCTTATTATTGTCAAAAAATTTGGAGAAAGTAAGGAATTTATTTTGGTAAATGGTAATTTAGTAATTATAGGATATTCCTAATTTTGGATATAGCTATCAACAAAGAGGTAATATTGGAAGAAGACTAATTTGACCAATCAACAAAAGATACAAATGGAAGGTGATAAAAATATAACCAAGCACAAATTGACTTTGAGAGTAAGTGGATATAATGGCCAATAAATACATAAAGAACAAGAGAAGCAATAGTAATTGTAGGAAGGACATACTTTCATACACCTAGGAATTTGAAGTAGGAGAAAGGAAGATAAGTAAATGATGTTGATTAGAAGTATATTGTCAAGAAATGATACTTAGGAAAGTACTTTTACAACCAAAGATTTTTCCTAAGTAAACTAAGCATGGAGATTTGAAGGTTTATGAAGTGTTGAGATTTGCTAAGTCAGAGTTAATCTGAAATACCATGGCAAATGAATATGTGTGAATTTCCTTCCTTGAATGAATATATGTGTACTTTTTAAGGTACTGAGAATGATATTAATAATATGTATGATACTTAATAAAAATAACATTTAATCTGAGTTGCAAATCCAGGAAAACAGACAATTTCTTATCTTTTATCTATACTTCAATAGTATTGACAATATAAATTTCATCTTAAAACAACATGTATCGACATCAATTATATCAACCTCACCTAAGACTATGTGGAAATTTCTGGTAGAAAGGATTAGTATGGTATACTGAATAAAGAAATAAAGGGAGTGACCGAAAACTCAACTAGTGTGGACATAATGATAATTGAAAGAATATAGTGACTTGAACATCTGTTTACAAATAAAGAAATAATACTTGTCACAATTAGCACTTTTTGACAATTATCCAAATGTGCGTAGGTTACTATATGCCCTAGTCTACTTTTATTTTTATTATTTTTATAGTAATTATTGTGTAATATCTGGTTATCATGATCTAAATTTATAAGGATCTTAAGAAAAATTAAATCCTAAATTAGGTTAAATCGAGATTATCTTTGGTCAGAGAAAATTTTAAATTATATTAAAATAATGAATTATTTTTTAAATGATACTTAGAATATTAAAATATCTAAGGATATAATAAGAGTATCGGAATATACAGAAAATTAAAAGGCATAATATTTAAGGACCCACGACTTCCAAGGGTCCAAGGTACCTACATTTTACATATCCAAGGTATCTCTCATACGCGGTCGCCTTCTTTTTCTATATTTTAGAAGCTTTATGCTCAAACTCATGTTCATATAATAATTAAAAAAGAAAAGTTCGAATGACATAACTAACTTGTATTGTAAGAGTATTCCAAATATGTCAAAATATTGTAATTTAAAATAAAATAAATTTATTTTAATTAAAATTTCTAAACTTTACAGTTTATTTAAAATTTATTTTTTCTATTAGTGCTGATTTTAATCCATAATTTATATTTCTAAATATTATATATATACACTAAATATGAAGAATAACTCAAAACATCTTTCGACTCAAGGAAAATAGAGTAAACAGCATCACACGTAGAACAGCGTAGACGAACCGACACAAACAAATACAAATTTGCTGCTTAATGTGTGTGGAACATGATTGTCAGTTACTCAGCACCGTCACTGGGTCGGTGCAAAACGAGTCATTGGCTATTTGTGGCCGGTCGTTGACATGAAATTTTCGGGTTCGTCAATTACAATGTCTCACCAGTTACACCAAATACCAATGCAATTTTCTTTACGATTCCAAGTGGCAGGCTCATTATTTCTAAGGAGATTATTTTATATCACAGATTACATATCGCCGATAAGTTTTGATTCCTCATCAATCAATCCCGATCGGCTTCTTTACTAAACCCAAGAAAAGGTAGATTTAGGAACATGTGATATGCAATCTCGAGAATGCATACCACAGGTCGAGATTGCGTATCACATGTTCCAAAAAGCTGAATCTCCATTAACTGATCAGGTCACTTACTTCGAAGAATCTCTGAAGTCAGACATAGTGAGCTCGAGTCCATACGCACGACTTAGGATTTCTCTGTTTACTTTGAAAGTTTAATGTTTAATGCCATATTGTTATGGCTGTTGTGTTTTTCATCTTCACTTTCGTTTCACAAAGTTTTGGCTTTATTGGACTGCATCCTAGATCGAAACTTATGAAAACATGCCATTGAAATCATTCGTCTTCTCGGAATAGCAGTTGGACTGTTATCATTCAGTTTTCTATTCATTGGTTCGGTCGATTTGGCTCATTCTCGACTCCTTACTTTGAAACTATTGAAACTTCTTTGACTGCCCAGATGAACTGCAACTGCACTTACACTCGCATTCGCAGTTCGCTTCTGCGCGGACGCTGCATCGGATACGACAAATTTTCCACAAAATGTGGGAAGCAAGAGAGAGGAGACCGCTTAAGATAACAAGAAGGATGGGAAGACCCATCAAGCGAAGAGAAAAGGCGATCGCGTAGAAAACACGTAGGACGGGAAGACCCATCAAGCCGGCCAAGGGTGTGCCAAAATAGGTAAAAGGGGGCTAACCCCCAATGAAGTTGATACGAGAAATTTGCCTTATTGCATTTAAAATATTTCGAGCTATGTAAATCGTACAGTTTATAAACAACTGGAGCATCTGAAAAAAACATTGGGTCATATATTAAACAGCATGTACATTGATCCAAAATCACTAAAAGTGCTGGATATGGTAATCCCAATGATAGGTGGAATGTACATTGATTCAAAATCACTAAAAGTGCTGGATATGGTAATCCCAATCGTAGGTGGAAGGTCATGATAAATTACTCCAAAGTGAACCAAAAATCTTCAATGGATAAAGAGGTGTGAAACCAAGTTTTGGATTCTTTCCCTTAGTAGGAGAAAATTCTAGCACTATGAGGTCCATTTGCATTAGCAAGGATGTTGATAAGGGTGTGAGTGTCCGTATGTTCAATAAGATTCATCTAAATCTTCTTAGAATCTAGAGACACAAAATCGACAAATTGGAAGAGTGTAGTGCGTAAGGACGGGTAGCATGTTCCATGTGAATTGATTCTCTAGTAAAAATATATGAGAAATGGGAAAAGAAGCACTTCTTTACTTGCGCTTAGTCGTAATATAAACTAAGTCCAAGTAATGTTAGGACATTCGATTTAACTCATTTATGGTTCTATTATCGGAAGTCCACTTGAGTAAGAGGAGCAGAAGCCGTCCTTTAGTCATGCAGGGACTAAGTGCGAGTAATGTTGGGAATTGAGATATAACTCATTTCTGGTTCTATACTTTGGCTCAAGTCGATTCTGTGAGTGGCGGTTGGGCTTGTAGAAAGTATCAAACAACACGTCGTGCTCACCGTAAACGCTGCGTGGCCGATTGCGGAGCTTCCTTTCTTTTAAAACCACACATTTCTTCGTGATGTTCTATTCCGGACCGACCCAGATCGGAAATGGCGTTACAGTCTCCTCACACTTCGCCACAATAGCTGAGGAAAGAAGGCACCAATGTGAGGTTTTGCATTGGCGAATCGGAAACAACTGACACCTGAGATGGGTTTTGTAATACGGAATGGAACGAGGAAACATGTACCCACGGCAAGGAGAATCATCTAACGCCGTTAGACTCGCTGATATGATTTCCCCGAATTTCAATGCGTTTCGGAAAATCGAGGTGCAAATTGAATGTGGAGCTCCACTTTCAGCTATTGCGCATTTTAACCAAAGTTGTCTCAATTTTGTATTAGCATGCCGAATAATTGGCGGGGGGTTAGGAAACTGAAGTGCTGAAAGCATCTAATTAGGAAGCCCACCTCAAGATGAGTGATGTTGCTAAGAGATTATTGGAGTTTTGGTGCAATTGTATCATGGAAGACTACTTAAAGAAAACAGACAGATAAATCAGTTACTAATCCTTAAATTCATTTGTAAACTGTTGAATTTCCTTCCCAATTGGCAATTAGATTGATCAAGTTTTCTTACTCGATATATTTTTGATGTTGATGCACTTATTGGCATTCCAACGCTCCACACTTGGTTACCCAGAGTTTACAGTTGGCACGCCATTAATACTGCTATTAATGTTGAAAGTGATAGGTTCTGTTAGTCTCGCTGTGCACTCGCCAAAACCAGAGCTTGGTACGTAGATTGGAACTTAACGTAGAACGTAGATTGTACACTCCTAGTAACGCCACGTAATCGACCGAATCTCAAAACATCATCTGGGATCATTATGGCTCTCAAAAGTTTGGCTCTTTGAAAGATGAGCGGACAGGGGATGCAATAGTATACGGATGTCACTTATACACTCAAGAGGCAGTGTCCGCATCTGTGACAATTGGCGGCCAGAGGACACAGCGGCCTGGCCTGAAATGCAATATCAGGTGGGTTACATCCAATCGTCTGTGACGAGACTCACGAGGGAAAAGAGAACTGAATAGTATACCCCGAAGGAACAAAAGAAAGGAGATATAGTTAGCGCTTCGGCATATGAGCTTACAAAGGAACAAAAGAAAGAAGATATTTTCAAGATTGCCGTTATAGGTAATAATAAGATTCGAGGGCTCTCATGTGCATTGGTACATTCGAACAATCTCACTGTATGCGACTTGAGTCAAGAGCTCTTCAGCACAAACTTTAGTAATCATCTCTTTACCCTATTTAGCCTTCATGACTCAACATATTAGCCTTCGGGCAATGTTTCTGTTTGGCTTTTATGGTAACTTGGGAGCCTCGCTCCCTTTTCTTTTTCCTTTCGCGCTTGTCTGTGCCTCGTACTCTTTTCCTTTGGAGTACTATTTATATATTTATTCATATTAAACAAATTAGTGCGATTGACGAGCAATTATGAAACTGATCTCCTAATAGATGAATTATATCTATCCAAATTGGATTCGAAGCTTCCAAATACCCTTAGTTGATTCTGGCACCACTGTAACGGTAGCCCAAGGTAAAACACCCACTAATTAGAAGTTATGATATAGAAATAACTTTTGCACGATATTCTACTGAGTCTCGGCATGTTGGTATGTTCTGACATAGAAAATTAAATTTATTCACTTGATGACAAAAACACTCAAGAGTTGATACTTATATTTAATTTATTTACACTACCGTAATGGTATTCGAAGGTTCAGAGAGCAATGGACACGAAATTTTTAACAAATTTAAAATTAAGAGTTGTGATAGGACATCCTAGTACTTGAGCCTGCTGATTAGTGCTGGCATAAATCGACTTCGGCCTAATCTCCCACGAACTCTTGATTCCACGTCGCTATTGCATATCCATATCCTAAATGCTAGAAGGAAGAAAGGGTGCAAGATCTCACTACTACTCATGATAACGAATAGTCTATGCATGCATGCAAAAAACAATCGAGCAGTCGCAACAGGACACGGAGACTAAAGATGCTATACAAATTATGAGAGATTACAATCATATGATGAAAGTATCTTCTTGATCACGTCCATAATATTAAACCTTTGAGTTTCCAATCAGGGATGTATGCTACTAAATGATGCAAACTGGGGCTCTGAGCTGCTTTAGCTCTATAAGCTATCCGGCCAAAAGAGGCTTTAGCTATAACAATGAATATGATCAAAGAAATGCATACGGGAGAACTCAAGATTGCCTTGTGGACAAATATATAAAGCTTAAATAGGAAGAAACGGAAGGAAGAGGGCGACCGAATAGAAAACACAAAGGATTGGGAAAACCAATCAAGCCGTACAAGGGTGATATAAAATAAGTAAAACGGCGCCGAGCACCAATTAGAAACCGAGAAAGGCGACCACCTAGAACACATGAAGGATAGGAAGACCCTATCAAGCCCGTACAAGCGAGAGACTACAAGCGAAAGTAAAATGGAGCTAAACTCCAATAGAAATCTGCACTATCGCACTTAAGATATCCAAGCTAAGATATAGCACATACTTATCTGCAAGTAATCGGTTCTCATCCATTACAACCCCAGTGAAATTCAATTCACAAAAGTTCAGTAGCATTGGTTTTTCAGATGAGAAGGATGGACTTCTATCTGGTTTAATTCCTGAATGTTGTTTTCCTATAAAGATGCTTGTTTTCAGTATACTCTCGTTGAATGAAGTTTGCATTGACAATATCTTGTAATTGACTTGAAAGAACAAAGACCCTCCATTCTAAACAGAAAAATTAAGAACATCAGGCCATGCACTATAGTTTCGCATTACTAAATGGACCAACTACAGTGGTACACGTACTAAAGATACATGTGCCACTTTCTTTGGTACATTGCATAACAAAGGAACTTTATCAGTGACTTAGGGTAAAATTAAAACCACCTAATTTATCATGCAAGTTCATATCACAATCTCTGAACCGTTGGTGTCCTTCTCCAAGACTCTAAAGTCTGGGATTTGTTGAGCGTTAGTCTCCCACTACACGCGAAAGAGAGTGATCTCTTGATTGAAGATTGAACTGAAGGTTAGCAAAGAGACAATGTCCTTTGAATCGGCTGTGTTATTCTATTATGAATAGAGTCTTACAGATTATTAACTGGGTGTTGATACAGAAACACTTGAGTGTATCTAAAAGCTACACTATATATTAGATAGGGAGACGAAGCAGAACTATCTGTGATAGATAAGTGATTTTCTCAGTCTGTAAACATTTGACTCGATCTAATGGAACTAGCAAAGAGGCTCTGCATGGGGAACTAGTCCATGTGTGATGAACCTCGGTAACAACTATGTGTCTCTTATTTGATTATTTCTTGTGTTTATGTTTTGATTGAGCATGATGATCTTTAACAAGTGGTATTGGAGCTAGGTTAGCTTAGACATATTTTCTCGTAAGAATCTTTAGAGTAGCTAGATTCAAAGCAGACAATAATGACAAAAGACAAAATCAAATTGAAAGTTTGATGGACAAGATTCTAGATGGTGGAAACTTCATATCAGAAGGATTTGTATGCTCCTCTTGAAGGAGTGAAACCAAAAATTGCAGATGTTGATCTTGAGAGTGATGCAGCATGGAAGATCCGAGATTGAAAAGCACTTGGTGTAATTTGCTAGGGTTGACAAAGAAGACCGGGTATCACATTACAAAGGTTAAAACAACAAAGAAGTAAGGGATATTTTGACAAACATGTATGAGAAGCCCTCTACATCAAATCAAATATTTTTGCTAGAGAGATTAGTCAATATAAAATTGACTGATAGATGATCAGTTGTAGAGCATGTCAACAACTTTACAAAAATCAGTTAGAGTCTGTGGGCATAGACATGGATATGAAATTACAGGCCTTACTGTTTTTGTGTTCACTACTTGATAGTTACAACACAATAGTACAAGAGATTTCCAACACCACAAAGATGACTTAATGCTTGATGATGTTGTGAGTAGTATAATTGACGAAGAGATGCAATGAAGAGCTTTTAGGGAAGATAATTCCTAGGCATCTACATCTTTGACGGCTTTGTCAAATCATGGCTTAAATATTTTTTGATTTAAGCACAATGGTCATGATAGATCAAAGTCCAAGGAAGGTCAAGAAGCAAGACAAAAATATCAAACAATGAATGTTTGTATTGTCCTCGATATGCAAAACAAGCCAAGACCTTACGACAGAAGCAAATGCAAAGAAAGGTTGAATTGGATGGGCATAAGAGGCATTGATGTGAGGCTTATACACGTAAGTTGCAAGAATAAGAGAAGACATAAATGTGGTTACTTAAAATTACATTTGGAAAGCCAGTGCTTATCTATACATTTAGGAGGCATCAATGTGAGGCTTATAAATGTAATCTGCAAGAATAAGAGAAGATGCAAATGTGGTTAGTGAAGAATTACATTTGGAAAACCGGTGCTTATCTATAAGTTCAGATTCAATCATAGCCAAGTGGTTTGTAAACTCCAGTGCTTATTTTCATTGTACTTCAAAGAAAAGCTTGTTTAGCACTTACTATAACGGTGATTTTGTACAAGTCATTGTTGGAAATGGTCAAAAGAGTTCAGTAGTCAAGAAAGGGATGATCATGATCAAGATACTTGGTGGAGCAAAGGTTACGAGATGGAGCAAAGGTTACGAGGTTACAACATTACAAGATGCAATACATGTCCCTAAATTGGAGAAAAACCTTATATAAGCTAGCAAGCTTGATGAAGAAGGTTTTGTTATGACATTTGGAAGTGGAGAATGGAAGATATCATCTTTAGCTAAAGTAGTAGCAAAGGGAAAGCATACAAGTACACTTTACATTCTCCAAGGGGACAACATTGAGAATTCAGTGATAGCTAATGTGGTTTCAAAAAATCCATCAACACTATGGCATCAAAGATTAGGGCATTTTGGTGAAAAAGGTATGAAGGAGTTACACGTGAGAAATTTACTCCCAAGTTTAAGGAAAGTTGAGTATGATTTCTATGAAACTTGTATCTATGGAAAGCAAAAGGTAGTTAGTTTTAATTTAAAAGGTAGACAAATCAAAAGAAAGATGTTGGAGTTAGTACATATTGATGTAGGGAGTCTAACGCAAGAGCTTTCATATAGAAGCAATAGGTACTTTGTTACTTTTATTCATGATGCACCCTAAGGACTTGGGTCTATGCTATCTGTGAAAATTGGAAGTTTTCAATATGTTCAAATTGTGGAAAGAAATGGTTGAGAAAGATACAGGTTATTAGATCAAAGCCCTAAAATCTGACAACATAAGAGAATAAACAAGTCAAGAATTTTTAAAAATATTCAGCCAAGAAGGCATTCATAGCATCAGGACAATTCCAAGAACACTCCAAGAAAATGGCATAGCTGAAAGGATAAATCAAAAAATCTTGAAATGAGCAAGATGTATGAGAATGCATGCTAGATTTCCACTCCTTTTTGTGTAGCAACACTTGATACAAATGTGTTCTTGATCAACAAAAGTCTTATTAATGCACTAAGTGGAAATTCTCTTGAGGAATCATGGACATGTAACAAGGTAAATTATTCCTCTTAAGTTATTTGGCTGCTTATCATACTCCTTGAATGACAAGAAGGACAGGAAGAAACTTGATGTAATGTCTCAAAGTGCACTTTCATTGGTTATAGGCATGAGTATGGTTATAAGCTTTGGGACTTTGAAAATAACAAAGTCATAAGAAGTAGGAATCTGATATTCCATGAGAGTAGGGTGTACAAGATTATAAAGATGTGCAACAAGCAATGACTGAACCGGAGTATATTGATTTGGATATTGAGTCCAAGAAGATATTTTCAAAAGATCTACTTGCTCCTCAAGATCAAATTCACGAGGAATTCAATGAGCATGAAGTATCTGTGACAAAGAAGGTCAACAAGCAGAAAGTAAGGAGCTTGAGGAGCAAAAAATCCAACACCAAGGAGATCAACAAGACTAAGAAAACCAAAAGTAATTTTTCATCCGTCTACAAATATAATTTTGAGTCACATCTTATATAAAGATTTGGGGGAGCCAAAGACATACAAGGAAGCTAGAAATGATAACTCTTCTATGAAATGGGATTGTGCCATGAAAGATGAGATGAATTCACTTCTCCAAAATAAGACACTTTTCCAAAATAAGACTACCTATTGGCAAAAAGGCTTTGCTAAACAAATAGGTATTCCAAATCAAAACAAAAGCAAATGAGAGCATAAGCTACAAGGCAAGGCTTGTTGTCAAAGGTTTTTTTGAGAAGGAAGAAGTAGACTACACAAAGACTTTTGCACCATTCATCAGGGTGTTATTGAATATAGTTGTTGTGTAGGATCTTCATCTAAAATAGCTTGATGTTAATACAACATTTCTTCATGGTGAGCTTGATGAAGAACTATATACAATGGGTTTTATGGCAAAAGGCAAGGAACATCTAGTTTGTCATTTGAGGATGAGTTTGTATGGGCTAAAACAGGCCCCACAACAATGGTACTTGTGGTTTAATAATTTTATGCAAGAAAAGAGTTTTACAAGATGTGAAGCTGATCATTTTTATTATCTTAGAGATTTTTGTGATGGAAATATTTGATATCTCAATTTATATGTGGATGATATGCTTGCAGCAAGCTCTTATATTAAGAGTATAGTAGAACTGAAAAAATGCTTAAATCTGAATTCTCTAAGAAAGATTTAAGTGAAGCTAAGAAGATACTTGGCAGGAATATTGTTCAAGATAAGAAAAAAAAATTTGTAGTTGTCCCAAGAAGACTATGTAAAGAAGGTGTTCAAGAGAATCAACATGCATAATGCAAACCAATATCAAATCCTCTTTGGATTACATTTCAAGCTCTCAAATTACTCATGCCCAAGAAATGAAGCTGAAATTGATGAGATGTCCAAGGTTCCAAATCAATCAGCGATAGGAAGCCTGATGTACACTATTGTAAAAGACCAAGACTGAGGAGAGAAATAGGAAAATGAAAGATCACATTTGGGACAATTGAATGTGGATAAATTCCAAATGCCTAGCATGAGCTTTGATTCTGGTATTTGTAGAGAGCATACAAGGCTCTTGAGAAGCTTCTCAAGAGGCTTCCTTGAGCTATTTTCTTGGAGTGCAAGCCAAGTTAACCAATTTTTTTCTCAAGAAGCTTCCTTCTAAAAGCCACCTGCTTGGCTTGCAAGCTAAACTAGTTCCTTCTAGAAGCTACTTACTCGGGGTGCAAGCTAAGCTAGCCAGGAAGCTTCCCAAGAAGCTTACTAGATACTTCTAAAATATTCTAGGCTAAATTGGCCTACTCACTACTTTGTTAGCCCCAACTAACTTTGTTGCTAAACTCCATATTGTTACAACTATGGTGAGCACAAGACCAAATATTGCACAAGCTAGGGGGAATGTTAGTAGATGTATGAAAAATCCAAGCAAGGAGCATTGTAACACGATCAAATGGATACTTAGGTATCTAGCTTGTACATCTACTTATGCTCTTTGCTTTGAAGGGAAATCCTTAGAGTTACAAGGCTAAGTAGATGTTGATCATTCATGAGATCAAGATAGTGGAAGAAGCACTACTAGATACATATCTACAATTAGAGCTACAGTTGTAAGTTGGATGGCAAGCTTACAAAAGATAGTGGCACTATCTACAACGGAAGTTGAGTATGTGGTGATCACAAAAGCTGCAAAAGAAATCATGTGGTTACAAGGATACGTGGAAGAGCTATAGTGAAAGCAATCCATGAGCACTCTCTAGAGAGACAGTCAAAGTGCATTACATTTAGCAAAGAATGCCGCTTACCATTCCATGATAGGACATATCAAAAGAAGATACCATTTTATCATGTCAGGACCCAAGGAAATGAGTTGAAGCTCAAGAAGATTGAAGGTTCAAAGAATCTTGCTGATATGTTTACCAAGGTTGTAGACCAAGATAAACATATTTTTTGCAGTACCAGTATAGATATAGTTAAAAAAACTATTGAAGTAGACTTATAGAGTTTTTTGTACACTTTAATAAGTATCTAGGAGCTTCATAGGATATTGATGTCTTTCAAATTAGTTTGGAGGGGGAGTTTTGTTGAGCATTAGTCTCCTACTACATATGAAAGAGTGTGATCTCTTGATTGAAGATTGAAGTGAAGTTTAGCAAAGAGGCAATGCACTTTGAAGTGGTTCTATTAGTCTATTATGAATGGAGTCCTACAAATTATTAATGGGGTGTTGATACAAAAAAACTTGCGTGTTGTATCAAGAAATTGCACTAGATCTTAGACAGGGAGATGAAGCAGATCTATCTTGTTATAGATTAGTGAGTTTCTCAATTTTAAGCATTCAACCCAATCTAATGGAACTAGCAAACAGACTCTACACGGGATTTAGTCCATGTTGGGTAAACCTCATGTTGGGTATCTATGTCTCTTATATAATTATTTCATATGTTTAAGTTTTCATTGAGCGAGATAATTCTTAACAGGATTATATCTACCTTACTTAGCATTTAGTTGTATTGAATATCAAATATATCAAATATACAATTCCTTGTAATACATGAATTCCTGTAGTAGTATGCAATGATGTTGGCCTGCAGGCGGTGTACTAATATATAAACAAAAACTTGGAATAGACAAATAAATGATTGTCAATTTCTATTGTAATACCAAGGGTTAGCCATATGATCTAGATGTGAAATTCGGTTTGGTAACATCTAGAATGATGTTTTACATGATGGTCAAAATAGATCAGATAGAAGTATCACCAAAAGAGTACTTCTACTAATAGGGCTGAAACCGAAATAGACTTGAGAACCTTAGAACCAATAGCTAGACATATGATTCAAAGGTGAGAATTGGTTTGGTAACATCTGGAAGGATGTTACACATGATGGACTAAACAGATCAGAAAGAGGTATCACCAAAAGAGAACTTCTACTAATAGAGTAGGAACCGAAATATGCATGAAATCTTTGAAGGCAATTTTGGAGGCCTAAACGGATGAATTAGGCCTCAAAAATGTGCAGATTTCCCTCCCCCTCTTACGTAAGATAGGCTGGCTTTCCCTCCCCCCTGGTTTGTCTCGTCGAGAGCTTTCCAACGGTACCTTACTCATGTGATTCTGAGATTCCTATAGGAAGATTCCCTAAAAGATTCCCTCTGGTCAAAGCTCGTTTGACCAACCAGATAGGACCTAGACCAGACAAGTCACCCATCCAAGTAAGTAATCCAAGGGTGGAGCTTGCTGACATATCACCTATCTGTGTCCCTGATCCTATGGTGGAGCTTCCTTGGAGGAGATCCTCTTTGTCTATATAATAAAGAGAAGGTGCTCCCTTGGGGCATCGAATGTTTGAGTGTGCAATCTGTGTTTTCTCTCTTCTCTTGTCCTCGTAGTATTACAATGGTATCAGAGCGAGTGTTCCAGTCCAAGAGAGTGGATCACCCCTCTTGGAATAGCACAAACTACTGAAATTGAGTAATTTGAGGTGGAGAACATAGAGTAATCGCTGGACTTAGGAAGGACTTTAGAGAGCGGATGGGATGGATGCGCCGGGGGGACAATTTCCCGCACCTAGCTTTCCATTCTCAAACCCATTCCACATCAAGGTTATGTACATCCAACATGAGCAGATGAGAGTATCGCTAGTCTATCACTTTGGCTCGGAATTCATGGACAGTGATGAACTCACCAAACCCGGTGATTCTACCTGTGGTGATATATGACAGAGAGTGGGATTTGACAATCTACATTCTATTATGATAATATGGATATGAATGTCCCAAATCCTCTCCCTTTCAACACTCAACCAGAAATCCGTTATGTAGTGAGGCCGCAAGTGATATTTAGAGATTTTGTGGTTAGGAATTTTGGTGAGGAGTATTATCAACGAGTGATAGCTTCTGAGGTCCCAATGGTAGTTCCAATAGTTCGTGCGCCTTCCAGAGTGATTATATTGACTCTGTATTGAAGCAGACATTAGCAATTGGGTGTTGCAGGAACCATGGATCCGTAGTTGCAAGAGCTGGTGCAAGGAATGCAAGGGATGTTGAATGAATTTCGAGAGATTAAGATGACCATGGAGACATTACAAAGTCAAGTGCAGATCCTCAGGATCGATCAAGCCATGCAAGAAGAAGAGCCGTCTCAAAACCCAGTACCTGCAACTAAAGTACTTGGAGAGGCACACGTGCCTATGAACCCTATCAACAATGAAGCCACATTGCTACTCCGGATGAAGAAGACCTGCAACATCGAGCCTTACAAGGGGCACCGTATGATGGGAGTAGTGGAGAATTGGATCTCGAGAATGAATCGATATTTTTGATTGTTCTCAACAGAGATCACAGAGCATGCTATAGGCATGTTTGCATGTGGGTACTTGACCAATAAAGCCCTCACATGGTATGATGCTTGGGAACGATCCATGCTGGCAGAGAGAAGGGAGGTCACATGGACAGCAATGCAAGAAGGACTGCTCAAGAATTTCCAATTGGTGGATTCTATGCAGATGGCTCAAACCAGACTATGGGGATTGAGACAGAAGAATAGCATACAAGAGTATGTGGAGGCATTTCTGGATCTACAAGTTGCAATTACCGACATGAGTCCAGCAGAGGCTCTTGACAATTTCAAACGAGGAGTGAAAGAGCGGATTCACCAAGAAGTCATGGTGCAAAACCCTCGCACGGTATTTGAAGCTATTGCTTGTGCACAGAGAATAGCCGGAGCATTAGGTGGAGGTGAAGGAGTAGTTCCACCTCAACATTATCAAGCAGAAATGCAACACATGAGTGGACCAATACCGATGGAATTGGGCAACCTTCGATTCCGAGATCAAGGAGCACGGCTGCTTCAAGGGAAGCGGGGACGGATAGAAGAACGAAGAGATGGAGTCCCACGAGGAGAAGGGACTCGAGGAGAACAACGCCGTTGTTACAATTGTGGCCATATTGGACACATATCTACCAATTGTCGCACTCGTTTCCCTAGAGGCCTTCGGCCTTCGTATAGGCGATCTTTGAACAACATGGAGAGGCACATTGAAGAGGAGGAGGTGGAAACCACTTTGGAAAATGAAGATTGCCAGTAAATGTACCTCGCGGCCTTACTGGCTCAATAAGGAAGCAGAGAAGCGAGGGAAGGAAGAAGAATAATGCACAAAGATCCCGAAAGGCAACCTCACAATTGATTGTCGTGAATGGAATCCTAGAAGGTAATCAAGTGAGAGTATTAATAGATCCGAGAGCAACAAAGAATTTCTTGTCTCGCTCTGTTGCAATAAGCTTGGGAATGGATCTAGAGAGAGATGGAAGTGAAGAAATAGAGTTACCAAATGTGCAAACAGAGAGGATTGAATCATTACCTAGACAGGTAACCCTCTCTGTAGGAGAATATCAGGAAGCCATTGAGTGGCGAGTGATACAATTAGCCCGTTATGATGCAATTTTAGGCATGCCATGGATGGAGCAGTACAACCCAATGGTAGATTGGAGGAAGAAAGTAGTGAGAACCCACCAATGGTCAATCATTGGGGTTAAAGAAAAATCACACAGGCAGGAACTGCCTCTATATGTTGTAGGGACGACAATTGTCTGTAAGACCGATAGATGTTTTATGGGTCTAATAAGAGAAGTCCAGAGTGCACAATTCATTGGACAAATTCCTGAGAAATTGAAGGATGTGGTGGATGAGTTTCAAGATGTCTTTCCTGATGATCTACCCTCAGGATTACCACCTAAAAGGCGAGTAGATCACAAAATAGAGACACTCCCGGGGAAGACATCTCCTTGTAAGGCCCCATATTGCCTATCACCTCATGAGTTGGAGAAGTGTAAGACTCAAATTGAGGAGATGCTACAGAAAGGGTTCATCCAACCTAGCGTATCACCATATGGGGCCCCTGTCTTGTTTGTGAAGAAGAAGGATGGCACAATGCGCATGTGCATTGACTATCGGGGTCTCAACCAGCAAACAGTGAAGAACAAATACCCCTTACCTCGCATGGATGACCTGTTTGATCAACTCCATAGAGCAAGATACTTCACCAAACTGGACTTGCGGAGCGGTTACAATCAAATCCGAATTGCAGAGGAGGATGTATACAAAACTGCCTTTCGAACCAGGTATGGCCACTTTGAGTATCTTGTGATGCCTTTTGGCCTCACCAATGCGCCTGCCACTTTCATGAGCCTAATGAATGACATATTTCGTCCATACTTGGATAAGTCTGTTATTGTCTTCTTGGATGATATATTAGTATATAGTAGCACGATGACAGAACACAAACAACATCTACGAGAGGTCCTCCAGATTCTAAGATAGAATCAATTGTACGCCAAAATCTCAAAGTGTGAGTTTGGCAAGTCTGAAGTAGACTACTTAGGGCATAGAGTAAGTGCAGAGGGCATTCAAGTATTGACAAATAAAATAGAGGTCATTCAAAAATGGAGTGCCCTAGAAGATCAGACTCAACTTAAGAGCTTCTTGGGGTTGACGGGATTCTATCGTAGATTTGTCAAGGACTTCTCCAAGGTTGCACAGCCTTTAACGACACTACTTGGCAAGGGGAAGAAGTGGTCATGGGGAACCGCACAAGAGTTGGCCTTTCAAGAATTGAAGGCCGCCTTGCTACATGCACCAATCTTGAAGTGGTATGACCCAAAACGTCCAATCAAGTTGGCTATGGATGCATCAGGCGTAGCAATAGGAGCAGTCCTACAACAAGAGTGGCATGACAGATGGCATCCAATTGCATATTTCTCTCGAAAGTTGTTACCAACAGAGCGCAACTACCACACCACAGAACGAGAAGAGCTGGCCATCGTTCTAGCAACCAAGCATTGGAAGCACTACCTGGGCGAGAAGGCATTTGTAGTAGAGACAGACCACAAACCTCTAGTCTACCTCGAGACGCAGAAGGATCTATCTCATCGCTAAATTTGGTGGGCAGAGTGGCGACAATGCTTCAACATGACAATCACCTACGTGGAAGGTAAGAAGCAACTCGCATATGCATTCACCTGCATGCCAATGGCCAACAACTTGGTGGTAGAGGTTAAGATTAACCCTGAATTCTGGCAAGAGATTCTAGCTGCTACAAAAACTAATCCACAGATTGTAGAAGCACAATCGTCCAAAGGTGTCACCAGCACCCAAGGACTCACCTTTTGGGAGGGCCGATTGTGGATCCCAAATGTCCCAGAATTACGCACCACCATTCTAGCGGAATGTCATGATTCGGCCATTGCAGCTCATGTCGGAGTGGACAAGACCTTGGAGGCAGTCAAGCGCCATTACTATTGGCCCAAGATGAGCACCGACGTGATGGACTATGTGCGTAGCTGCCTACTTTGTCAATAGAACAAAGCTTCTAATCAAGCTCTTGCAGGGCTCCTTCAACTTCTCCCCACTCCTACCCAACGTTGGGAACAAGTGAGTATGGATCTTGTCTGTGAATTACCCAAGACCACCTCAGGGTTTGACTCTATTGTGGTCTTTGTGGACCGGCTCAGCAAAATGATTCATGTACGCCCTACCACCAAGGAGGTGACCGCTCCACAACTAGCTCAACTATACTTAGATGCAGTCTTTGCTCACCATGGCTTGTCTAGAGTACTCATCACCGATAGAGGCACCCAATTCACCAATTTGTTTTGGCGAACACTCTTTGGTTTCTTCAAAACCAAGTTGGCCATGTCTACAGCTTACCACCCACAAACAGATGGCCAAACAGAGCGGGCTAATCGCACGATTGAAGACATGTTACGCGGCTTCACCTTAGAAGAGCAAGAGAGGTGGGACACCCTACTACCGTTGGTGGAATTCGCTTACATCAATTCAATGAATGCCTCCACCCAGGTCACTCCTTTTTTCCTCATGTATGGTGAGCATCCCTTCACACCTTCTAGCTTGATGAAGATCCGTCCAGTGACTACCAAGGTTGATGCAGTCAACACATTTGTTTTTAGCATCCAACAAGGTGTGGAGAGCGCCAAGCACAGGTTACAGATTGCGCAAAATCGACAAAAGTAGTATGCTGATGCACACCGTAGGCACATGGAGTTCAATGTTGGGGATCAAGTGTGGCTATCAACAACCAACCTCACATTAGTTGGATCTCGTAAGCTCAGACCTCGTTTTATTGGGCCTTTCTCGATTCTTCATCGCATTGGCGCTGTGGCCTATCACCTTGAGCTACCACCCCACATGAAGATCCATCCAGTGTTCCATGTCTCCCTATTATGCATATATGCTCCCCGATTAGGCCAAGGTACTTCCACACAGGACATTCGACCTTGTCCGACAGTCATTGATGGCGCAGAGGAATATGAAGTGGAGCGGATTCTCCAAAAGTGCATGCGTGGTACTCGCCATCCGCGGGTGGAATATCTAGTACAATGGAAAGGTTACCCCCTCTATGAAGCAACCTAGGAACCCGCTGCCAATTTGGCACATGCACCGGTGTTGGTGCAAGCATTTGAGCAACAATTGCACAACGAGGACGTTGTGTCTTAAAAGGAGGGAGGTCTGTAATACCAAGGGTTAGCCATATGATCTAGATGTGAAATTCGGTTTGGTAACATCTAGAATGATGTTTTACATGATGGTCAAAATAGATCAGATAGAAGTATCACCAAAAGAGTACTTCTACTAATAGGGCTGAAACCGAAATAGACTTGAGAACCTTAGAACCAATAGCTAGACATATGATTCAAAGGTGAGAATTGGTTTGGTAACATCTGGAAGGATGTTACACATGATGGACTAAACAGATCAGAAAGAGGTATCACCAAAAGAGAACTTCTACTAATAGAGTAGGAACCGAAATATGCATGAAATCTTTGAAGGCAATTTTGGAGGCCTAAACGGATGAATTAGGCCTCAAAAATGTGCAGATTTCCCTCCCCCTCTTACGGAAGATAGGCTGGCTTTCCCTCCCCCCCTGGTTTGTCTCGTCGAGAGCTTTCCAACGGTACCTTACTCATGTGATTCTGAGATTCCTATAGGAAGATTCCCTAAAAGATTCCCTCTGGTCAAAGCTCGTTTGACCAACCAGATAGGACCTAGACCAGACAAGTCACCCATCCAAGTAAGTAATCCAAGGGTGGAGCTTGCTGACATATCACCTATCTGTGTCCCTGATCCTATGGTGGAGCTTCCTTGGAGGAGATCCTCTTTGTCTATATAATAAAGAGAAGGTGCTCCCTTGGGGCATCGAATGTTTGAGTGTGCAATCTGTGTTTTCTCTCTTCTCTTGTCCTTGGAGTATTACAATGAGTCAACTAAGAGAGAATGTAACGTATGTTGACATTGTCGTTCCATCAAGAAGATTATAAACCTCTAGGCAAATCTGATGATCGTGAAACAAAAGATGAAAGATCTTTGCATGCACGTGGGATCGACTATCTCTCATCAGCAACATTCATCGTAGGAAAGAAAAGAATCCTTCTTCCATCTCATTTATACAAATCTCAAAAATTAACATCTCAACATAATAAAACGGAAGTAGGGATAATGAGAAACCCAATTACCCAAAAACACTATAAATGCTATTTCCTCCTTAGATAGTGAACCAACCTCTCCATACAAGATAGATGGAGATGTGGGGTCTGCTTGCCAAATCCATTATCAAACATTCAAATGTCTATGGTACACTAATATCAGCACAGATATTAATATATCTTTAATACGGGATGCCACATGTGTGAGTCTTGCCAAATAAGATAAAAGGCGACCGCGTAGGAAAAATGAAGGATAGGAAGACCCCATCAAGCCGTACAAGGGAGAGACAAAAAAGGTAACATGGGGTTAAGCCCCAATAGAGTATGTATGAGAAATCTGCCCTACCGCACCTAAGATATCCGAGCTATGCAAGTCGTACGGTCTACACACAATTGGAGCATCCGAAGAAACATCACCTAATGTGATTGCTCTCCTATGGATTGCACCAGCCACTGCACTCTGTAGAGCAATGGACACATGCTGTCTAAAATATGCTACAAAGTTTGAGAGTGAGAGTGGTACCCCCTGACGCCTAACATGATAAGCTCTCATGCACTCCCTAACAAATGTGTCAATACCATGTCCATCGCTCCATATAACTCCAAGACTAGAGGAACAAAGAGGTGACTTCGCTGCATGCCCCTATACTTGGAGACCTTGCAACCTGCTGCTGCACTCGCCGCCCATCCAGGGGGATGGGTAATCACTCCCTCTGAAACTGTATCCCATGTAGGGTCCATGACCACGACATCCGCTACTATCACTTGATCATCTCGGACCAAATATAAGTCTGCCTTGACACGTGTTGTCTGCAACGCATACAAATGCTCCCTCCAAGCCAAGTATCCACTCTCTCGCGCCATAGCAAACACTATGTCTCTAATGGCATCATGGGTAGCTATTCTCTGTCCTCCAAAAGGACACCATGTCATGTGGACCGCCGTTGCATCTAGTGTAGAACCACACTCACAAGTGAGTAGTGAAGATGCAGATGGGTGGACCAAACCTAAGCAAAACCTCATCGCTGTAGAGAAATAGCCGGTGTAAGTCGGAAAGCCCTAATGCATGGTCGAGCTAGGATCCACGAGCCTGCATCCTTGCCGGAGCAAGAATGTAGACGTGCTCTAGTAGCATGAGGAATGGACGAGTCAACTAAGAAAGAATGTAGCGTATGCTCACAATGTCACTCCATCAAGGAAGACTGTAGACCTCTAGTCCAATCTGACGATAGTGAAGCAAACGGTGGAGAACTCTCTTGTGCTCGTGAGGATAGACTATCTCTCGTCTGCCGCAATAACACCTGGTGAGAAAAGGATCTTCCCTCCACCTCTGTCACATAAAGCTCCAAAACCAACCTATCAACAACCACAAAACGAGAGGAAAGTAGAGGTGCCGAATGAGCACAACTACCCAAAAATACTATAGGTGCCATTTCTTCCATAGAAAACAAGCCAACCCTACCACATGAGATCGGTAGAGCCGTCTGACTACGTTCCAAATCCCCTTGTCCAATGCCAAATCCATTATAAACATTCAAATGTCTATGATACACTAATATCAGCATGGATATTAATATATCTTTAATTAGGAATGCCACATGTGTGAGTCGCAAAGCAAATACGCTATCAAACACTCAAATTACACATGTGCACTAGAGTCTCAAAGCAAATACACTCAAATGTGCACGATCTAATAATATCACCAAAATAATAATATATCTTTCATCCCGGATGCAACATGCGCACTAGAGCCGCAAAGCAAAGCAACAATTACTAGATGCTGGAAGGATATTATTGAGCACTACGGATAAAATCCATGTGCGGAGGGCAGTATGCTGCACTTTATTCTCATCACCTGTACATGGCGAGTCCAATAACAGCAATTGAAAGATTCCGTGAACACTTACGTTCGATACTGACTTGGGTCATCTCAGGCATATATATAGGGGAGAATTTTAACGTGCACAAATCGTGAGAAATTATATCAACTTCGCTATTGCAAAAGACGAGTTCCCGCCTGCCGATATGTCGATGGCAATTTCAGAAATTTCATCTGGAATGTGCTGAAAACCGCTGTTGAAGGGAAGAAAAGTAGCGACGTGAATTTGAAGCAAAAACCGTGAATCGTCCCCGGGAATTGAGAATACTATACTTCCCTTTGATCTCCTAAACTCCTCACTGACATGGAGGCCATCATAGCAGGAAAGGGAGCTGCTTATGTAGTACGGCAACGAAAACTGTTGTGTTTCCCGACCAATTCGTCGACAAGTTTCAGTGGATTGCCAGTTGACAGCAACAACAGAGGACTTCGCCTCGTGTGCCGCGCTTTGCCAACGGTGAGTTAAACTTGTAAGATCCACGGTAGTTGGCATGGACTGGATATCACGCAATGATGTCAGAAACATGCACCCTTCACGATTTCGTTTAGTCAGACTAAGCACAGAGCTGCGCTGAATGGGAGAGTACTGCAGTTCCACCGAAAGGATATTGTAATCCACTCACCGTCCAGGCTTGTTGATTCCTAAACCTGTAATTTTGTGTACTATAGAGACCTCGTTTCTCATCCTGTGCTGGAACTTGGATTACTTCGTTGATTTTGGTTCTGTCTTCCTCTTATCGAAGGGCTGCGTTTATGTGTCGCTGAAGAAGAGTGCGGAAAGGACGTAGAACAGGAACGTTTTGCATGATAACCACTTGAATGATGATATTGGCACATTTCGAATCAGTGGAGAGTGTCAGTCAGTGAGAAATCGAGAACTGATAAGTTTTGGTGTGATACAGTTGGGACTCGGTCAACTTTCTCACTTGCTCTTTCAAGCGACTGCCGTGCGGCGAGCTATTTACTTCTGATGACGACCCTTGATTTGGAGTGATGGGGACATTTAGGTGGAACAAATCCATAGAACTATGGGGAACTAATTTGGGTCACGGGTATGGCTGATTGTAGGAATCTGTGAGCGACGTTAAGGCGACCGAGAAAGAAGCAGTAAGAGAGGCACTTAAGGCACTAGAGGAAGGAGTACAGGATGAAAACAAATCTGTCGGAATCGATACCGAGGTTTGCTCACCACAGTTCTAGAATTTCATTCTGGCTGTGAAGAATCCTGATTAACTGCCTTTATCTTCTCACTTCCTCAAAGCTCATCCTTCTGAATTGTTCTAAAGTCGGGCCTTGTTAAAATGCACAGTCGAGTAATTTAAAACAGTACCGTAATTCCCCAACCTGGGAGTTCCCAGGTTATCACGTTGTATATGACGAGTTAAGGAAGCACTAGAGTGTGTCAGTTCTCCACACACTGTATACTGCATGCCCAGGTTATATGCATTTTATGGAATAGGAATCTGTGAGATCATTACTCTGTTTCTGCAATGTTTGTGTTTCTATTTCTCTATTAACAACATAGATTTTGACAAGCTAGCAATCCTCATTTTAACGGGCGCTATATTTTTAAAGAGTTTGCCTTAGAATAATAAAACTTGAGACGGGAAATTCTGGCATTGCATCCAGCTATCTTGGCACCGTGCAAGGAATTGCGCAAATATGTCATATGGACGAGGAGCAGTTGATGGATCATCGGTTTGTGCAGAAACTAGTTCATCCTTCCGTGAAGGACGCAAGTTCTGGACTTTTGGAGAAAGCTCTTGCGACAATCCCTAAGATCGTGGGGGCTGGGCTATTTAATCTATTGCAATACAAGTCTACGGAAAAGAGAGGCTATTGGTTCCGGGTACTCGTTGTCTCCCCATTCGAATCCCGTCTTTTAGTTGGGGGCTTATCTTTGACGCTTTGCGTAATCATCTTAGAACTGTTTCGATTATGAAGTTACATTACTCATACTGTTGCTCGATCCCGCTTGCAGGAGAATTTTGGACCAGTTGATGAAATCGGAGATAGAGTTCCGGTGCAGATTATCTCGGGAGCTATACCACAAAATTTCCCAGCAGGGACATACATAAGAACAGGTGCGACCATTCTTCACGTAGTTACCATTCCGCATAGGACAAAAGGTCATGCCTTTGTAGCACCTTCTGAGTTCATCAATTACTACTGCATTGCGATGGTTGTGTCCACATGAGTGATTAGTTTTTCCTTCTAAACTCGAATCTTTGAGATTCCCAGTTTCTCATACCGCCGCAGCTGGAAATGGTGAACTGTACAGGGCCAAATCCGTTGTTTGGTGGAAATGATCTTGAGTGCTTACTGGGAGTTACAAAGTTGCATTGGTTCGAGGGCGATGGAATGCTTCACGCTGTCTACTTTGACAAGTGCGGGGACTCCTATCAGCTGTCTTACAAGAATAAGTATGTGGAGACAGAAGGATACTTGGTTGACAAAAAGGAGGGTAAACCTACCGTCATCTCAGCAGGATTGGAAGGCGATGGAGCTGCTCTCCTCGCCGGTATGGCCCTCAATCAGGTAACGGAACCTCATCCCGTACCAGTGATAACTTGTGGATGAGTTGCTGAGCTTATCCCCTGTCTGTCCGGTCACCTCCTAGCCTGTAACTCTGAAGCTCAGAATTGTCACTTTTGATTTTCTTATCAGTCTACGGCTTTTTTTTCAGATTTGTCATGTTCCAAAACTAGAATTACAAGCTTTCAGTCCCCCTGACAGAACGATCAGCAAGACAACCATCTTTGAGAGCACTAAAAGCATTTCTTTAGTAATCCTTGCAACATGTGGTTTCACGAAAGCTAACTGCATGAGAACTGCTCACGACAACGAGCTCTTCCTGAACCAGTGTTTTTGACGATAGCTTCACTTGCTGTGAACAGTTACGGTTCGGGTGGATTCCAAAACCTTGCGGGAATACTTCACTTTGGACACATGGAGGGAAAACTTACGTAGTTGCGGAAAACCACTTACCACACGAAATTGACCTCTCAGATCTTAGTACGGTTGGAACTCTAAATTGGGAAGGCACGTGGCCCCGACCAATGTGTACTGCACACCCTAAGGTTCAATTGAGTTGGTTTCACAACCGCTTCGTTCTTTCACTAGCTTGCTCTCAATCTCTACACATGACACGATTAGTTGGACACAATAGTAGATTGTAACTGCTTCCTTCCAGTAAGAGTTCAGCTTTCATTTAGCAGCGTACGCAAATGCAAAGAGTTCTTATGCTGCCAAATGGAAGAACCAGTTTTGTTTAAGCACACGAGCGTTTATAGAGCTCTGTTGGACTGTTAAATTTTGCAGATAGATCCTCATACTAAGGAGATGATTATTCAAGGAACGGATCACGTAAAGCAGCCCCACAACACAGTTGGTGTTGTATCAGGTACTACAGGAGATTCCTGGAGACTCATAAACATACTGTTTCAAGATTGTTGTGGAGTAGACTGTTTCTGGTTGGGTTCTTGACAACCTACTCTCAAACTCTAACTGGAACAACTTGTGTTCATACGTGGCTTCTGCAGCTGATGGACGAAGGGTGGTGAATAAGGTTGAGGTGGGCGTGGACAGGGCAACTATGGGTCATGATATCCTGATTACAGAGAGGTAGATTCAGCCTCAGTTCTTATATCTCTCTTTCATTATTTTATCAAGTGCATCGTCCTGTTAACAAGAAGACTATTTAGTTTTAGCTGAATGACCTGCAGACGAAGTAGTGACTTGTTCAAGAAGGTAATATTCGCCATTGTCTTAGAGACAAACCTCCAGGTCGTAGAAATAAAGGAGAACTCTTACTGGAATGAACTCAACTACAGCGAACATATCCTGAGATATTCACCTCACTGAGGCTGATCGTCCTACTGCGAGAAGGTGTTGGGGATATCCCGGAGGATTTTGATGAACCATGAATGTGCAGCTATGATTTGCGTACGGCATGTAGTGATAACTTCCACTAAATTCAGCTCATGCTAATAGGAATATGAATATTCATGGAGGCCTCCTGTAGAAGGTAGCTTGACTGAATTTAAAAGATGAGCCATCTTCACTCGGTTCTTGCAGATACACGGTTATAATGGACTTCCCTCTGGTTATTGACATCAACCAATTAGCGAAAGGGGAAAGGTAGGTTGAGCCCACCTGATTGCCATCTTATTCAGGGAACTAAAATGTGGGCAGCGTCATTCAGGTCTTTTGGCGTTTGGACAACTGCAATAGGAATTATCCAAACCTGCAATTTCTCATATAACGAAAAGTCCTGCTACACCATGCTAAAATCCACGCTTTGTTATTTCTCAGTGCAGCCAAGTTTGAAAACGAAGGCGTCGCAAGGTTTGGGATCATGCCTCGACATGGAGATGCAAACTCTGTACGCTGGTTTGAGGTTAAGGCAGCAGCCATATTCCACATGTTCAACGCTTACGAAGATGGCAACGAGGTTGCACTTCAGCCAAAAGCTTCCGTTGTTTTCTTGCTGCGATCGTTTTGACGTTTCTTTGATACTGACATCTTCTGCCTAATTTCAAGGTCTAGGATCTTCCTTTCAGAGCATAAAGTTTCTGTAGATTGCGGAGGAGGCAGCAGTCTTGGCTATAGGGATAATTGTATACCAGAATTTCAATTTCAAACATGTGTTTACAGGTAGTTGTGCATGGACTTACAAGTAAGAACTGGTTTTTCGAAACCTCAAACATGAATGACCGAGTACAATGGTTCAGGCGAGGAATCACAGTGGGGAATCCTGGTCAGCCGGGCTATGATCCCTTGAAAGACGGTGCCCTAACGACCACCATTCGTGAGTGGCGGATGGACCTGCAATCCGGTATGATTTCACCTATCTTTTCTCTCTGACTTAGATACCACTTGCACCATCAATGTCAGCAACTCGAGTTTCTGGGTTCTCGAATTACACTGAATCTATGAATAATACGCATTTTCTGTTTTTATATTTGAGATGTACTAACACGGTCCGCTATTTTTACAGGAACTGTGAAAGAGAGAGATATTGATGATCAAGAAAACTATGGGCTGTTGGAGATGCCTCGAGTCAACGAAGCTTATATAGGGAGGAAATATAAATACGGATACGCTCTTAATCAGCACTACGATCGAAGCTGGAAATCAGGTTCATCTACTGATTAATACGGCATCTGCGTGCACGGGTTGTCCTGCCCGTGTCTTCCTGTTGTCGTCAGTTTAAATAGCTGTAGCAAAGAGCATACTTATGGATAATCTGTATTATGAGACAAGAACTTACAGCATATCTCTTTACGGCATCCACTCTTCGCATCTTCATGTACTATTGTTGATCCTTCCAAACAGCTCCTCACAAGATTCGAAGACAAAACTCCCCTCCAACATTTTCACTTACCTGATATGATGTCATAACACAGCTTAGCGACCTTTAGAGCTTGACCTTGCGGATCCTATAAACACCTGATAAACACCTCTTTATCTAAAGTATCGAGGCCCTGCGCTTTCGAGGTATTGAGAGCTTTAATAACAGACCTCCAACAGCCCTAAATACGAGGGTGCTCGATTGGCCTCCATACTCTCTGTTCTGAGCCTCTGTAGTGTGCAATAATAGTATACTTTTCGATATTTTTAATCTACATGTGCTTCAGTTCTTATATCTCCGCTGCATTTGATGACGGTAATCCCTATCTAGTGTGCATCTGAAAATTCTGCAAGCTAATCGATAAAAAGGGCAACTCATGTTCGTGTCCATTGACAATTGTGCTGGCAGGTCTGCCATATTACGGGAGTCTCGGCAAAGTGGATTTCTCGGCCTCAGCAAACGGAAAGGTATGTCAGGCATCTCATAAAACATTTGGAAACATTCTGGAGACATCCGCTCAAACTGTCAGATTTTCGTTTCCCAGGAAAAACATGCAACGGTTAGCAAAGCAATTCATAAATCGTTAGGCTACATAAAGCAACGGTCTAGTTTCAGAGTTTTATATAATTCTAAAAATTTACAGAAGGAGGTTGACAGACGGAAGTAGTTATGATAAACGTAAGAGAAGCACTCCTTTACTTTCAGGATCTTAGAGCGGAGAAAAGACTTTAGCCTAACAGACGCTTCTGTATCTGATTACAGGATAGAGTAAAACTCCAATTCCACGACTTCGGCCCAGACCGTTATGGAACCGAACCTTTCTTTGTGGCCAAGCCTGGAAGTACAGTGGAGGATGATGGCTGGGTTGTATCTTATGTTTATGACGAAAGCACTAATGGCTCCGAAGTACGTCTAGTATCCTTTCCTTTCCTTAACTTCCTCTAAGAGAATGATGTCATTTTGATTGGCTGACCTTTTATTCCCCTCACTCCAAAATGCAGTCTCTGTAAATCGTTTATCTAACTCCAGGTAATTAGCTTTTATAAGCTAATTACCTGGAGATTTACCTGCTACTCAATTCTAATTACCTGCTACTCAATTCTCTCACTCGACGATACCAATTGGGCAGGTTAGAGACGCTTCTCATTATTGATGGCCGCGTAATATAACCAGATTTAAGACAGAATTGAGAAAAGTAGCTGTAGGAAAGAGTCGAAAATAAAGTGAAACTTGAAGAAGTTTGAGCAGATTGAGAGAGTTCAACACTTTTACTCCATGGAGGATCTGATTTGGTTCGTCTTTTGTCAATTCTTGAGCAGCTGGTTATTATTAATGCTCAAAAGTTCACGGAGGAACCAGTTGCTAGGATTAAACTGCCCCAGAGAGTTCCGTTTGGCTTTCATGGCACATACGTCTACGCTGAATGAAGCTCAGCATCCACAACAATCAAGGAGGGAAGCACGTCAGGCCTTTGAGGCATACAAGACTATGTTGGAAGTCAAAGATGAGTTTCCAACTATCTAGTATAGGATCGTCCGGTCAGGAGTAGATTGTCAAACTTTAAGTCCAAATCTGGCTGTTTTGAGGGCGAAACTCGAGAATCTCCTGGCACCTGCCCCATCAACTGTGGTCGATTGGGTCCGTTGGCACTTCAAGAGAACGGTTGATGATGGAAATGTAGATCAGTAAGATCGAACAAGTAGTAAGTGACAGGAGCTTTAGCAGCTTTTCGCTTCTGTACAGTAGATGTTAACTTATCTAGGGAAAAGCATGATCTCTTGCACGCATTCGATGCCTTTTGCTGCGCACATTTCGTGAACAGTGAATAGCCACTCACGTCTTCAGTACCGTATTATTCTGGAAATGAATCTAGCATGTGACATGTTTTTGAGTTCTCGTCTACATTCGAATCCTTGTTTACGTTCTCGTCTACATCCTGGAATCCTGTCACTCTCCCTGTCTTTCTAATTAAGGTTCACGTTTCAGTCCTGTCGTGAGTAACTTATCAAAATGTTATCATCCATGTGGGACTTAATTTTTTTTGCGGGAAATGCATGCCCCACAAAGTGACAAAGAAATCTGCCCGCTCATTGCAAGTAATCCCCATCTTTATACGAGATCTTCAGCTTCTTCTCCATCAATGATGGTGAATCATCATCAAGAACAATTTTGGAGAGAGTTCAGAAAAAATTGGTTCCCTCCGCTTAGTTATCTCAACTTTTTAGAGTCTTTGGAAACATAGTTTCTTCGTGTGAAGAGTAGGTATGTGGGTGGTAGAATAAGCTGGTTTGGCTCCAGTTTCGGATGTAGCATGTTTTCTGCAGTCATTTTATTGCTTGTAAACCCACATACACCACTGTATCAAATCATTACATGTTTTCGACTTATTTCGTGTGGGATTGCATCCAAAGAAAGAACACTATGTACAGAGTGCTGTCTCGTTTTATTCCATGAAAGATTTGGCGATGTACCACATTTATATTGGTTGTTGCATCCTATGATGAAAGGTTGTGGTGCTCACAATCTTTCCCTTAGACGAGGGACATGCCCATGAGAATATTTTAATCTTCAAGTTTGGTTCTAATTTGGATTCACATAATAAACATTTACATTTACAATAAACATGTGCACCAATTTTGAGTTATTGGGAATCAAAGTCTCTCCAAGGAGACTAATAACGAGATGGTTTTATTGATTGTTGAAGAATGAGAGAAATTAAACTTAATCACTTTTAGTTGATGAGAATGGTTGTTATAGCCAAACAATGATGATATCCTCAATGAAGTAGAAAAAGTTAGCAAAGTATTACATGGATGGTAATTGTAGCAAGTACTCATGAACTATGATAGATGGTAGAGATCACGTTAAGAGTACCATATTATTATTACCATCTCTCCTGAAAACATCAACATCTATGTTTGATCCCACTATATAAGCTAGAATATCCTTGAAACAATGAAACATGATTAAACCTTACCATTATTATGGTTGGAAGTATCATACAAAATGAGATACAAAAGTTACCTCCAATCTTGTATCTTAAGTCAAAAAAGATTAACAACACATAGATAAATGAACTCTATCCTTTCTCCCTTTAATGGAGTGCTCAAGAAAATAAAGTAGAAGTTCTTTTATAAACCGTACCCAAAATCATGATAATATATCAAACATTTGATTTCATTTTAAATGAGATACAAAAGTTACCTCCACGTATCTCAAGTCAAAGGATTACCAACACAGAGAAAAACGAACTCCATCCTTTCTCTCTTAAAGGGAGCGTTCAAGAAAAGTAGAAGTTCTTTATAAACCATCCCTAAAATCATGATAATATATCAAACATTTGATTTAATTAATCTAATGTTCAATAAAATTAGCAAGCAACTTCAAATCGACAGCTACTTCATATTGCTTGCTCGTATTTGCATAATAAAAGCATTATATGATCTCAAACTAAAATGCTTACTCTATTTTTATGATCTTAAGTTATTTGGTGTAGCTTAGTTAGATGTTTGAAAATTTGCTATTAAAATTATTCAGCAATAATATTTGCAACTAGTTTATAAAAGATTAGTTTATCTTAAGGCAATCAAAATTATTAAAAGAGAATATTTTGCTTATTATTATTATCATTCGTGTGTTACTAAGACTCCAAGACTATTAAAAGTTACCAAAGAAAAAAAGCTTCAAATCTTAAACAAATTAATCTCCTTTAACAATAGTCAATATCACCTCATATTGAAAGTATATGAACTTTGTATCCTCATGCAAAACTGCATTTTCATAGCCATATTGATGATAAAATTGAGTTAAAAAATGTATATAGATCCTACCAATTACATGATATTTATACCTCAATTAGCAAAGTTCTACTTCAACACTATATCTCCAACATCATGGTCTCTTTCAAATACTCATATGTTATTGCAATTCTTACTTCCTGGCAAGTCTTGGCAAGTAAGTAATGTAACAATATCTTTTAAGATGATATATTTTATATTATTTGTAAATAGTTTCAAAAAAAATTCCTATACTTTTCTATAGAGTTTATAATTGATAACTTCATGCAAAAATATATATAGATTTTCCACTCTCTTTCTTAATTATGGTCAAGACCTTCACTACTTCAAAGCTTGTTCACTCTCCTCTCTTTAAGCATTCTTAGTACTTACATCTTTATATCTATCTTATTTTTCTTTTATAAGAAGCCAGATTTCATCTCCTTGTTGTACAAAGTTGTCTAAAACAATATATTGATATACACAATCGCTGTACATCTTTTTTATTATGACATATTCATGCTTTATAGTCATAAATGTCCTCTTATCCTTTATTATTCAAGTTTAAAAAAATCATGGCTAGAGTTTCTTTGATATTCTCACAATTTATTGTCTTATTGCTTCTCAATTTGATATTTCCTTCCACATATATATTTATCCTATCTTCTACATTTCTAATTGAAATTTTTTGACTATTTTCTCCTTTGATGGACTAAATTCAGTTTCCTCCGTTGCAATCAACGTTGAAAATTATGAGTGGTATGATTTTGATCAAATCTTTGCAAAACATATGGTTAATTTATTACCTTCACAAACGTATAGAGTACAAAGGTTTTTAAGGAGTTACTTGCTTCACAATACTTAAGATATATTCATCCAAGAGTTTCACCAGAACGAGCAGATATTAAACCAAGAAACTAAAATGAGAGTATGATGAAGACAACATTAACAAGTGAGAGAGGAGAATATGCAATTGTGTTGTAAAAATTATAATGTAACTGTGAGAAACGTTTAGAAGACAGTCTAGAAAACATATAAGAATATTCTGAAGATATCTGAGAATCTTCCTTGGGATTGCATAGACCAGTAAGGTACTCAACAATCTTCTTGGGTTTTAAATGTTCAAGAACTAATAGAGAATTGAGTAACTTGACTTTGGAAATTTCCAACCAGACTTGATAAGAAATCAATCTATATTGATTTTCAATAAGGTAATAAGAAGATATAATAAGGTCTTGTAAGATGTAATGAGGCCTTGAGCCATGTTTGTACTTCAAATACATTTTATTCCATTTTTGCTCTACCTTTTCTCTTTTATAATTTAGTAATGTTCTCTTGGGTTTTAGTTCTACACATTTTGAGAATTTTATTACTTTAGCAAGTTTTGTTAAGACTATGTCCAAATCCTAACTCTATAATTTGTCCCCCTTTGTTTGTTCTAGTCGTAATCCTTCAATAGAATTCATCGAGACTACATAAAGCAAAATAAATCCATCTTCAACTTCTTTAGTGAAGTTTGTTGTTGATATACTGGACCTAGATCGTATTCAAAGTACCATAAAGAATCTATGTCAATAAGGCTTAGCAGTTGAGTTTAAGAAGCCTTGTTAAGCAATCCATGGTAATATTCAATTTTTTTCAAGACACGGGATTCAAAAACTAGTTAAAATTACAGTGAATCCTGAATTCTAAATCCTTGATTAAAGAGTCAATAGTCTCGATGATTATAACTAATTCAATTATCTCTAATTCACAATGTCCATAGTCTACGCACACTCTTCAAGGACTCATGATGAGGCTTGCTAAAGCTTAACATACCTCAAAAGATAATGAGAAATCTTATACATCGACCGTCATCCTAACCCGTAGTGTCCATAACCTCATTGAATTACATATTAATACTTGCTATCACTTATTAGTTCTATCTCGTATTAATAAGTAAATGTCGAAACCGAGTTCAACAACACCTATGAATGATGAGATTCACTGTACCTCGATTCATGACCATAGACTTTAAACACAAAACCCAAATAACGAAAATGCTAAACCCTGAGCAAACCTTATCTAGACTGCGAAAGATAAAATCCTAAATTCGATTCAACCAGTCTTCAAACCAATAAGCTTCACCAACATATATTTACTCCTCAATTCAACGAGAGCTCCATACTTCTGGAGGATCCAAAGTTCAACTCGCTAAAATAATTTTACTACTGAATGAGATTGTACATGTGAACTTTCAGCCATGTCCAGTAACTTCATTCAACAAAACATCTTTATTACATCGACCTTTTGTTCTTGAGACATTGAACCATCCTATTGATTATTTCTTGGCAACGAACATATATCCGAATCCGCCTGGAGCACTAACAATGTCCAAAATCCCCTGCCATCTCAAGTCCACGTTAATGTGACGTGGACGCCGTGTCATACCACCACGTGGCCTACATGGAGGGTTCTCCAAAAAGCTTCCTCATTCCTCATATTTGACTGCACCAAATATAGTGGGTAAACTAAGTTCATATCCCTGCACCGCCAACTTCAGCGGTTGCGCCATTAGGCACAACCTATGGTTTAGTCCTGCTAAACCAGAGGGTTCACCATTCTTTAGGGTTTTTGGCTGCTGTATTGGCAGCTTCGAGAAGTTTCTCAGGCCCTTGCAAAACCAGAGTCCCCGCAGACAGGCTAGAGCAGGAAAAAGCAACAGCGGGAGAAATTGAAGGTCAGAGTGCGTTTCAGCCGTTGATTAGGACATCGGGAGGGAGACTGACGAGTTTGAGGTTGCGGGACTCGGCGCGTTCACCGAAGAAGTCGAAGATTTGGAACAGAACTGAAAGGAATTGAGGGTATCGAAAGCAGGGTGCATCTCAGTTGAGGGCGATAGAGGCGAGGATTGGGGAACAGGCGAGGAATTTGTAGATGATATGCGTCCACTTGCGAGAAACGGAGCTGTGCCACCTCCGCATGTAAAAGGGGGATTGAAGCGCCGCTTGGTTGAATTGGTGACTTGGTAGATCCTCTTGGACGTGTTTCGGCAGGACGCAATCCTGAAGAGATGTCTTCGTTTCCGAGTCTCAGTGTTATGATCTGTGTACTTTATGGATGGTATGGATCATCATACCGTGCCGCACTCAGCAATTGAGCTGAATTCCTCTTCCTATTAGGACATTCCTGGCGGTCATACGCTAACCTTGAATTAGGTTTGCCCCTTGTTCTTGTCGCTGACTCCTGCACATTCGTACGGACTGTGTAAGCTCTGCCGAACTAAGCCGTTTGTTGGTTTCATAGGAGAAAGATTTAGCGGTTGTGACTCAAAAGATTGCAACACTCCTGGAATTGCTTTGTCAGAAAGACGGATCTGACTTACTGCATGATTTAGTTCAGGAGCTGGTCGATAAATTCACAGCCCGTAGTCACCTACAGATATTATACATCGGATTATAAGATACAATGCACCCAGGAACCGGGGAGCTCAATTCTTCATGGAGCAAATATCCCCTATACTTGGGAGTGATTAACAAACTCGCGCTTTCCTTCTTTGAGTTCAATTTGATCTTTTTGGCCGATTGCAGCCCAAAGAAGTAGTCGGCCGTTCCCCTTGATCAATGTAAGTTCCACCGAGAAGATTTGTTCACGTGTGCGCACATTGGTATCCATGTGTAAGGAGTTCTTTGGCTCTTGCCATTTGAATGTTTCATCCATTCTCTCATCGGAGAATGCCGAAACTTGCCAAGGGGATGGACCCGAATTACCTGTGTGCCCGTTGTTGATCTCCACGCGGCCATGGCAACAATATGTTTGCTTCTTCTTTTCTTTCTGTGGTCTTCCTTGATCTTCCGTTTGATGTCTTTCTCTCTTCTTGAAGGATAATAGTGGTATTGCTACGAGAATGCGTTCACCTCAATTCCATTCCACATGCCAGCCTCAGCGCCTTATAATGTCTCACTTATAAATTTAAGAATCGGATCTTGGTCGGCTTGTGATCTAGTCCAGTATCAATACGTTATATGAAAGTCTCCTAGCATCTGAGAAGTTTCCGGTTCCTCCGCTCTAATCGCCAGCTTTGAGAATCGCGACGTCGAATCTTTTGAATTAATGGTTGTATTTCCTTGACAGTGGTTGTAGGTTTAAAGATTGCGAAGTGGCTTCCGAAAATATTGACTCCCTTATCCAAGTATTAAAGTCCCAAAGAAGAATCCATTATTGAGGGCGCTGTGCCGTTATAACGCCAAAATAGTTGAAGATATCTAAGTTTCTCGATTTGATCTCTGCAGGATATATCACTAGTGTGCAGGGATTGGAGGTATCGGCTTTAAGATTCGAAGCTCGAATGATCGGATAATTCGTTGCGAATTGTGCCCGGCCACCGTCATATAAGTTGTAAATTGTCGCTGTAAGACTAGCTTGCGTCGGGTGCCTATTGGTCGGCATCGGGAGGAAGTCGGAATCGATGGGAATGGAGGTTGTAGCCGATACGGCGTCTATGGTGGCTATCAGCGACGACGAGGTCCTGTCGATTGCTAGGCAGTGGGTTGTGGGGGCCCTTTCTGCCGCTACTGAGGTAATTCTCCTGTTGATGTGGGTGAAGGCAAATCCTCACGTTTGGAATCAAAGAATCGAAACTAGTCGGTTTTCTTGTTCTGAGGCCGCACTGATGTGTGTTTCCCGACGTCTTGAGCAGGGTGGCTGAGAGCAGAGATGCTGGCTGTTACACAAATCTGCTGAAAGTGCTGAGGGTTGTTCAACTTTACGATCCGTCTAGTCTTTCTGCATTGCAGGTCTGTGATGGTTGCAACAACGTCTTCCATCTACACCTTGATCGTGGACCTTTTGCACATTCTACCTGTTTATCATGCTTTCCCGAGGGAAATCTAATCTTTGGTTTCTGAACCTCTTGCAGTACCGTCTCTTACATCAGTGAGGGGTTACCATCATACTTTCCTTGCCCTGGGAAGTAAGATTGAACAACTCTGAAAAGGTCCACTAGGCATTGCACTTAGTAGTGTGAAAAATAATTCTGGAGATTAGATACTTCGTCCTTTATCCTTGTCTACAAATTAGATTTTGATGAGTCTGCGAAATCCTTGCTTTTAACCACCTCACTGGATATCTACGCGATCGGACTTACGGCAGCTCTGGAATTTTTTTGAAGGTGCTTGGAATGAGCGTTTGGACCTCATGTCGGTGATGCTCTATCAGAATTCGTCGTGAATCTGGTATTCTTCTCATTCTTTAAACGAAGCAGTGACCTGTTTGAGGAACTTCTTCTTACGATCTGCACACGGAGTAAATCCACAATGCTGTGACGCAACGTCCAAATACAGCATGCTTAAGATTTTACGCATGCACAAGTTTCTACATTCACCCTGTCGCTGACTGATGGCATAACCGATGATCAGACGACCGCAAACGGAGCTGTGTGAATCAGTGCTTGGACACGCTCGTTCCGCAATTTCTCACCACCTTCCTGTGGTCTTCCGGCCTTTCTGGACAATTGCAGCCGAGCTGAATTCATGGGCGGATGGCTGTCCATGGACAAGATTCGGGCGCTGTGACCTGATCGATGGCAAGGAAGGATGTTGTTCTAAATCACACACACTGCGAGTAGACACCTTGCAGATTTGGTTGCTACGGCACCCATGCGACTACAGCCGATTGTGCTTCAGAAGATGCCTTACAGATGCCTTCCGAAACAGGTTGGTGTTTGAGCTAAACCTTTTGGTTTATCAGGACGCAAGCGGTCATACAGCATGCGAGATCTGCAGTATCCTATTCTCTCCCACTTAGCTCTTTTCCTGTTGTACCGCACATCCATACAACTAACTGCGATTTCATCTTCATGTTGCGACTTGGTGTGGTTGACGGAGATACGGAACTCAGTCTACACGAATCGCTCATTGCCTTGTTAGAGCCTATATGGTTAGGTTTTTCCAGGTATGCAGTTTCTAGCATTCCAAAATTTCAGGCCAAGACCAAGCATATTGAGTTTTAGGGTTATCATTATCATTTTATTGGAGAAATAGATCTACAGGATATTTCTTCGGAACAGCAAGTTGCTAAGATTTTCACCAAGGCTTTACTGAGAGATATATTTGAAAATTTCAGATTTCATCTAGGCGGGAAAGATATTGATGTTAGCTTGAGGGAGACTGTTGATAGAGTGTCACAAGGTAATATTCCAAGCGGTGTAGTACGGCAAGTTTAATCTTTAATCACCATTTTAAATTTATGTGAAGGTTCACCATAAATTAACTCGATACACTTGTATACTTCTGTTCCTAAATATATTGGAGCAAGACTAAATTTATGGTGAAGAGAGACTCGATACACTTTTCTACTTATGTTCCTATATCTATTGAAGCAAGCCTAAATTTATGGTGAAGAGAGAGACTCAATACACTTGTATACTTCTGTTCCCATATATAGTGAGCTAGATGCTTCGCTCCTTCTCAGCCTAGAGACCATCCACTCTCTTCCCCTTTGTTCCAACTCACATTGGTTGTTTTGCTTCATGTTCAGTCTGCCAATTTCAGTTCTCTTGATTGGTTAGTTTTGACTCGTGTGTCTACAATTACAGCTTGTCTATTTCGCTACATGCTTTACTTAGCGCCGATCGATTACATGATGTATATCCGTTCTCTACTGCTGTTCAACAGGATACAGTTGATATTTCGTTTGTGCTTAACCTCGCATTTAATCGGTTAGATTCTTTACCTTCTTTAGGGTTTCATTTCTCATCTCGATTTGCACATATCATGTTTACATTTCATATGCACATCATTTGCACGAAATGAGTTCTGGATCCCCCGTTCTTCGAACGGCTTCTGCTCTCATGCCTGAATATATTGGAGCAAGACTGGACCGCAGACCATTCTTTTTGTGAAACTTTGGTATCTCCACCTCTCATTTTCCACTTCGGAATGTTTAGTAGCATACGACTATCTGTTGAAACCTCTCGGTTGACATAAATTTCGTCCACCATCAATATTTTGACATTCTGAAGAAGGACAGAACACCAATTTTATGCGATCATAAGCATACTTTTGAGCATTCATACAAGAAATAAAATCTGAGCCCACATTCAAGTTCCGAACACCGACTTCTTCAGTGCCATGCAAGTTGCCAAAGCACGGAAAAGTAAGTTTTCTAAGTCAAATTTGGAAACATAATAAAGACACGGTAAGATAATCCTGCAACTCAGTGCCATGCAAGTTGCCAAAGCACGGAAAAGTAAGTTTTTTCTAAGTCAAATTTGGAAACATAATAAAGAAACGTAAGATAATTCTGCATATATGAAAGCCCACTATTTAACCTTTTAATGAATGGAAAATTTCAAGGAGAGGTGGAAGATTGTGATATGCAGTAGTCAAGGATGATATATGACTCTTTATGAAGATTAACCTAGACGTACATGGGAATCGGTAGGAGTAAAGAGAGAAACAAAGCTACAAAAGCGTCCCGTAAGAAAAATATCCAAGCAGCATTATGAGGATAGTACCCAGAGGATGCCAGGATGGAAGAATTACTCTTTACCAACTTCTCAATTCTAAGAGAGGAGAAACTATATAAAACCCGATATTCTTTTTTAACGATTGCGACTTTAGTTCACTCTATGCTACGGTGAATAGAAAGCGGGGAAATTGCCGGATCAAATCCACCAACAATGAGAACTTAGTAGGCCTTTGTGGATTGATTATAAACACATCAAGGTAAGCATTTAAACTTAATCATATCACAATAGAGAGTGACAGTGGAGTGGATGCCCACTACCAAAGATGAGGGAACTCTTATCAAGCCCATAACCCCTTCACTTTCCCAAAGAAAATATCACTTTTGTCCTTGGTTGTCAGGATCAAGAGTTGGAAAATGAAAATAAGTTTGACTTTTCCCATCCTTGATTAACCATTGTACCCAAAGATATAGCCACCTATTGGAAAGGATGGTTATGCTTTGATAGCCAACTATTTTACCTCAAAAGTCCATGTTAGTAGACTTGGATGAGTTAACTTCACAAGTGCAAGAGTATATCTAAGAGTAATTGGAGTAAGTTTGGTTGGATTGGAATCTACTTGATTATGTAATCTTCACAATCACTCTTGACATGCACGGGGTATATTATGTACCTTAAGTTAGAAAATGGATTAAATTTGATCTAGGTTCTCTATGCCTTCTATATGGTTATCACACTCACTATTGATAAGCTTCAAGCATATATGCCATCCAAGCCGATGAGAGTAAATTTTGACCTTGGTTTTCCATTTTTTTTATTGTATGAAGTACTACAAGCGTTGATAACTCCGACCTTTGGCACTTGTCTTAGTCTACATCAGCCAAATCTCTCAATAGCTTGAACAATAATATGGTTGCACTACCTTTGACACTTGGTTTAACCCACATTGACCAAACCTCTCAATAACCAAGTCACATGGAATCCCAAAAACATTAAGATAACTCCAACCCTTTATATTTGCCTCAACCAAATCTCTCAATAGCTTGAATAATAATGCAGTTATACTAATTTGACCCTACATCAATAGCCCAATTGAGAGATTTGGCATTTAAAGAGCACCAAACTCAATCTCTTCCAATAGGAATAGGAAGGAATGGTATGCCAAAACACTTACTAAGATCTCAATGTTGTCCTTTGGACTTAAAATGATACCCTTTTCTTAGAAGAGGTGATATTAATCTCAATTTGGGACTAATTGTCCTTATTATTGCAAGAAAACATGGGAAAAGTAAGGATTTCCTTTTGGTAATTTGGCAATCATAGTATATTCCTAAATTTGGAGATAGCTAATATTGGAAGAAGAATATTTGACTAATCAACTAAGGATACAAGTGGAAGGTGATAATAATATTTACGAAGCACAAGTAAGCGTGTATAATTACCAATAAATATATAAAAAACAATAAGCAATAGTTATTGTAAGAGGGACACCTTCATACCTACTATGTTCTAGATATGAATTTGAGGTAGGATAAAAAGGAAAATAAATCATATTGATTAGTAGAAGCATACTCGTAGGATATGGTACTTAGGAAAGTACTTGATAATAAGAAATTATTTCTAAGCAAATCAAGCATCAAGATTTGAAGATTGGTGGAGTGTTGGAGATCAGTAATTTCAGTGATAATCTTACATATCATTGCAAATCAATATGGCTGATTTTCCTTCCTTGGATGGATGTAAGTGTACACTTTTGATGTATTAGAATGATAATAAATATGTGTATACTTAATTAATGTTGTCCTTACTTATTTATGTTTTAAAAATTTAGAGTGTAACTATTAATTAGAATAAAATTAAGGTCAATTATTCAAGATATTCTTGAATTATAATAAAAAATTAGGGTATTACTAAAATGATATCAAGAATATTGGAGCATTTAATATTATATAAGAATTATAATATATATTAGTATAAATCAGCATGTTCCAAAATAATTATAAAATTATAGGAATATCTTTATAAATTTTAATTATACAACATCCTTGGGATAAATTATTCTTGATTGTCCAGGAATGTTTATTTGCATTTCTCCTACAATTTTTATACTTAAATTCAAGTCCAAACAGTATTTTAGTTAAAAAATAATAGTTAATTTGAGTTGAAAATCCTGGAAAAATATAATAATGTAATCTGTACTTCAATAGTAGTGACCACTCTAATGAATTTCTCCTTAAAACATTGTGTATCTAACATAAGACTACCTAAGACGTGGTGAAAATTTCTTATTAGTAGGGATTAGTATGGTGTCCACTAAATAATGGGAAAAAGGGAGTGCAAAAAAAATTCAACCAATGTGGTAAACAATGATGATTGAAAGACTGTAAAGACCAGAGCATCATGTTTGCAAGTGAAGAGATAATGATTCTTACAAGTAGCACTTTTGACTATGATCCAAAGGTTCGTAGATTACTATATACTGTAGTCTTTCAAGTACTCTTTCAAGTACATCTAGTTAGCATGATCTACATTAATAAGGATCATGAGAAAAAATAAATCATAAATATAATTAGATTAAGAACATATTATCTTTTATCAGAGGATATTCTTAAATTATATTAAAAATAGAGTATTTTCAAAGTGATACTTAGAACATTGAAATATCTAAAGATATAATAAGACCATCGGAATATACAGAAAATTAGTAGGTATAGTATTTGAGGGCCTGTAACACCCATTTGTGCATGTGTGTGGTATTGTGATATTTAGCTTGGTATTACAAGTACTTAAGAGATATTATTTAGAGATAAAGGATAGTTCTATATTAGTCATGGTTAGCTAAAGTTAGTCATAGCTAAGATAGAGGGGACCTTACTTTAGAGGAAGTAGAAAAGATGAGCACCATTATTTTGGATTTTAGTGTGTTGACTTGGTATTATTCCTAGGTGTTTGGCTTTGAGGAAAGAGTTGAGAACTCTTGGGCCCGCAAGCCTTTTTGTTTTGGATTCTTCTTTAGTCCAAGGATAGCCCATGTGAAGGAATCATTGACTTAGTGGTTGGGTCAAGATAAGACCACATGCTTAGAGGAATATGCCCATGTGAATGGATATTCCTTTCTACTTTTTGACTTTACTTGAATTTTAGTCTAGTAACTTGAGTTACTACGGTAATTAGTAACTTTGGTACGTAACTATTTCACAAGTATATAACAAGGGGTGAGGAGGTACTCATCATCCTTTCATTTGCAACTATCTCTCTCTCATTGAGTTCTCTAGTGAGCAATGTCTTGAGTCTTGGAGTGTTAGCCTTGGAGGAGTATGATGGAGTTGGGGTTCCTTGCCTTCTTAGTCCATGGTGCGCCACCATAATATCCATCAGAGGTTCATCCTGAGTGAGAGACAGGCCGGCTCACAGGCCCCGGCCCACAACTTCCTTGTTGTCCAAGGTATCTATACTTTAAAAGCTTTATGCTCAAACTCAGGTTCATCTAATCAAACAAAGAGAAAGTTTGAATGACATAGCTTGTATAACTAGATTTTTTTCCTTGTATATCAGACTAATTTAAATTATATTAAATTTTGAACTAAAATTTTTATTAATAAAAAGTTGAATTATTTTATTTTATATGTTTACGTGTTCTTAAATCATAGTGTATTTTTCTAATTATTATGTACACACTAAATATGAAGAATAGCTCAAAACATCTATCAAAAATAACTCAAAGAATATAGTGTAAACAACATCACATAGAACAATGTAGACAAACCAATACAAAAATTAAAAACTTGTTGCTCAATGTGTGTGGAGTATCATCGTCCATGGGTAAGTTGCAACATGAATTATCGCGTCATTGTGGCCAGTCTTTAGTTATGCATGAGTCATCAGGTCGTCAATTACATTGGCTTGACAGTTAAACCAAATAGCAATGCAATTTCCTTTAGGATTTCAAATTGCATGCTCATTATGTATGAGGAGAATATTTTATAGCACGGATTACATATTTGATACAAATTACATTAATCCAGTCAGTTTCCTTACCAACCCCAAGACAAGAAGAATTTTGGAACATGTGTTATGCAAACTCGAGATCACATACCACACATTGAGATTGCATATCACATGTTCCAAAAGCAAAATCTCTAGGAACTCCGCATAAGAAAGGCCAACGGCTCAATAAAATACCCCAAAGGGAAAGAAGATAAGGAATACAAGTGCACCAAAAGATGCAAAAGAGAAGGAAGAACCAAAAGCTCTAGGAAAAGGAGCAATAAGGCTAGAGAGCAAAGCCCCATACTATAGTTGTGTAGATTACTCTACACAAAAGTATGTAAAAAGAACTATATGGGAACCTACATCTAGATGGTGTGGTAGATAATCCAAGGGTAAGTTTGGCAACTATGAAGGGAATGCCTTTGATGGAACAGAAGCGCCCACTATTGATGCTCATCAATGAAGACTCAAAACTTACAATCTTTGTAGAGTGACAGAGACTCTCTGCCAAAAATAAGAAGTAAGCATGGTGGGTGAGAAAACCAAGGTGCCTCTCCTCTGTAATGAGTCCCGTGCTGCCCCTTGAAGGAGATCATCCAATTGATGATGAAGGTGGCCGATGACCTCCACTGCTAGGGAGACAAAGATGTCAAGGGCAAGCTGTGGGGCATAGTGGTTCACCTTCCCTAGTGGCGATGATCACTGCAGCTCTTGCCTAGATGCTAGCTTGTGCCAAGGACTCATATCAAAGTGGTTCACCACCACCTCATCATACAACTTGCATTGGCCATCCCTAAAAGTGACAAAATCTATTTGCACCCTCTAGTGAGGTGGCCTTGGTTGTACCATCCATTACTCAATCTGAATTTGTGAATGAGCAGATCAGAGGATTTGGGCCACCATATCTCAAACAACATCATGGACTTTAGAAGGCTCTCCTCCTATGGCACATCATAAGATGTAGATGCACTCAACATCAAATGTAGAACCACATGGGCATTGGTCTAATATGCCCAAGAATTTTGGATGTGGTAGACCTAGCCAAAGTTGAAAAGCCATGGTGAACTCCTTTGATGTGAACTAGAAGTTCTTGATCAAAGGAAAATCATAAAGCCAAGCTCCGGTGCCATTCCAACCATAAGAGTGGATCCTAGCTCTATCAAGTAAAGGAGCATTAGTGAGGATGCTAGAAAGGATAGGAGTGTGCATACACTCATTGAGCTTTGCTTGAATCTTCCTAGAGTCTAGGGAAACAAAATTTGCAAAAGGAGGAAGTGTTGCATGTGCTGGTCTTGGCAATAAATCACAAGCCAATCAAACAGATGTTTGGAAAGCATGGGTGCTTGAGTCAACTAATGTGATGGGTGGAAATAACAAAGGGTGCTCCTCATGTAAGAACCTATCTGTCAACAGGGGAGCCACAAGGGCCCATGCTCCTAGGTAGGCTGCTAGTGCAATAGCCTTTTTTGATATGATATTGCATCCTCTCATGACTATGGGAAGAGCTATCTGCAAATGCCAACAATCATATGATAACTATAGGAGCATACATGGCCCTAAGAGGGTGGTGAAGCTATGGTGCATATGACTATCAAAAGATCATAAATGTGGTATGAGAATTGATATGGGAGGATAAGTATGCACTAATATATATATGATGTTTTGGAGCATAACATCATAATAGGAGAGAGTAGGCTACCTATGTGATCCCCAATCAAGGGAGGAGGTATGCATGGATAGTAGCCTTAGTCAATGTATCTAAGATATATGAGCTACAAAAATCCTCATCTCCAAGAGGAGAACCTAATACCCTCAAACCTCCTATTAGGAACTAAAATCCTAATGGGAAGTCAAAGGGTGTGAGGACTGTATGTGGGCTCCAAACCTTACATTTACAAGTTTGAACTTATAAACCCAAGGTCTCAAGATGAAGTGTGAAAGCCTATACTGCCTAGACTACATATTCAATGCGTGACACTAAATGCAGGAAGACATCCCCTCTGGCTATGGAGTGTACACCAGATGTCTCCTTACATAGAGCCAAGAGACAAGATGCACCAAACAAATGAGCTGCGCCCAAGGGCACCAAACTCAAGGCAAGATGCTGGTATAAAATAAAGGGGAAAGTCTAAGTCTGGCAAGTCGGGAGAGAGTCAATCTTGTAAATGCTCAAAAACTAGTCTTGAAGGGCTCCCTCTTGAGAAATGTGTAGAATGGAGTAGAGCGTGCGCAAAGGACTCTACAAGCTATAACTCCTCATCAGCCAAATAGTCATGGACAAAAGAAGGAAGGTCATACATGGTAGATGTGTGTAGATCTTGTAAAGCTAAGAGAGTGTCAACAAAAAAAGGTGTTTGTATAGAGAGTGAGAGTGAGTGTAGTACTTGTCGATACTCCCCTACCTGTCCTAACATCAAAGAATGATGTAGATGATGATGCTTTGGAGATGGAGCATGATCTTGTGAGGAATCTATGATCTATCTAACTATGGCATGTGCTTGGATGGTGTACTTTTCATATAAAGTAGCCCAATCTCCTTGTAGAATTGATGAATATGAGAGGCTATCTTGTGATGTTTGGATGCACCTCCATGCGCTTGAAGAATCAAAGTCCACTAAGAGAAGAGACCTAGTAGGGTCCAAGTAGAGACATATCTCTCTTGATGACCTACCAAGGTAGTGCATAGAAGCATGGAAAGCTTGGATCCCACTAGTTAGCAAAGGAGCAACGGGATCCTAGTATACATGCAAGGACAGATGTAATACAAGTAGTTGACATATTATCTAGAAGTGAAAATTGGCTTGGTAACATCTAAAAGGATATTGTGTAAAATGGGCTAGGTAGATCAAACAGAGGTGTCACCAATTGCGTACTTCTACTAATAGAGTAGAAGCCAAAAATAGCTTAAAGACTTTAGAGACAATTTAGGAGCCCTAAACACATGAATTAGGCCTAAAAAATGGAAAGATTCAATCTACTTTAGGGGGAAAATGGCTTGCCTTCTCCTTACTATGATTTTCTTGTCAAGAGCTTTCTACCAATACCTCATCCATTTGGTTTTGAGATCCCTACAGGAAGATTCCCTAAAGATTCCCTTTGGACCAACTAGATAGGACAAGGATTGACATGTCACTTATCCAAACAACTAATCCAAGGATAAAGCTCACTAACAGGTCACCAATCCATTTATCTGATCCAAGGGTGGAGCTTCCTTTGAGGGGAGGACTTAAGGAGTGGAGCCAAGAGTAACTTAAGGAGTGGAGCCAAGAGTAAGACTCTAGTTGTGCTTGTAGCGAGAGGGTTGCTGTATGAAGAGGGTTTAGAGGAGGCAATGAGGCGGCTATTGCTCTCATCCATAAACCTCTACCTTGCACTCAATGGTATGCCAAGCCAACCTCCACCCATGGGCAATTAAGGCAAGACTACATAGGTCATTGATGAGATGGGATGTAAGGAGGTGTTATAGGAGTTGAAAGAGGAATGGTGAGGTAGTGAGAGGTCTATAGGGGAAGACTGGACCAAGTGAAGGTGGTAGTGGATCTAGGAAGCCAAGAGGAGAGGTCATGGGAGGAGGAGTAGGGGGCCTAGAGGAAATAATAGATGGATGATCCTCCATGGGAGCATCAACTAAAGGAGTATTGTAATACCATTAGCTAGACATCTTATCTAGAGGTAGAACTTGGCTTGGTAATATCTCGAGAGATGGTTTATATGAAAGTTGAATTTGATCAGATAGAGATGTCACCAAAAGAGTAATTTCACTAATAGAGCAAATGCCAAAAACACCTTGAAAATTTTAAAGCCAATTTTAGAGGCCTAAAAAATCAATTAGACCTCAAAAAATGAAATATTCAGCAACAATATGTAATACTTCGAGGAAAGAAGAGAAAAAACATAGATTTCAAACTCAATCATCCGATGCCCCAAAGGAGCACCTTCTCTTTACTATATAGACAAAGAGGATCTCCTCCAAGGAAGCTCCACCATAGGATTGGACACACAAATAGGTGACATGTTGGTCCTGGTCCTATCTGGTTGGTCAAATAAGCTTTGACTCAAAGGGAATCTTTTAGATAATCTTCTTATAGGAATCTCAGAATCATGTGGATGCGGTACCATTGGAAAGCTCTCAACGAGACAAAGCAAGGGGAGGGGAAGAATAGCCTTTCCTCCATTGTGGGGAGGGGGGGACGGAGAATGTACACATTTTCAAGGCCTAGTTCATCCGTTTAGGCCTCCAAAATTACCTTCAAAGATGATATTAGTTCATATTTTGGTTCCTACTCTATTAGTAGAAGTACCCTTTGGTGATACCTCTTTCTGATCTGTTTAGTACATCATGTGTAACATCCATCTAGATGTTACCAAACCAATTTTCACCCTTGAATCATATGTCTAGCTATTGGTTCTTAGGTTTTCAAGTCTATTTTGGTTTCTGCCCTATTAGTAAAAGTACTCTTTTGGTGATATTTCTATCTGCTCTATTTTGACCATCATGTATAAAATCATTCTAGATGTTACCAAACCAAATTTCACATCTAGATCATATGGCTAGCTCTTGGTATTACACAATACCTCACCCATGCTATTATGAGCTTCTTGTAGGAAGATCCCCAAAGATTCTCTTTGGTCAAATTTTTTTGACCAATCAAATAGGACAAGGATAAACATGTCACCAATCCATACAAGTAATGTAAAGGTGAAGCTCACTGACATGCCACTAATCCATATATCTGATCCAAGGGTGGAACTCTTTTTGAGTGGATCCTCTTTGCTATATGATAAAGACAAGGTGTTCCTTTGGGGCATCGGAGAATTGAAGGATGAAGCTTTGTATTTCTTCTCTTGCATTTATCTTTGGGTTTCTCCTGTCCTTGGAACATTATAAGGATCTTCTAGAGGAGCATCAACCAATGGAGAATCCTCCATAATAGAATAAGCCAAAGTAGGTTCTTTGTCGAGAGATGGCAGAGGACATGGAATAGGAGGAGAGGTGGCTCCAACAAGGGGAACCTAGGGCCCTATGGGAGTGTGTTAGAGTAGGCAATGCTTATAGTGATGTCCTAGAAACACGGAAGGTATGGGGTGCTAGATGTGGAGTGTCGTGTGTGGTAGTCCTTTTAACTACCCATGCCAAAGAATGAAGTGTGGCATCTTGAAACAAAATACCAAAGAGTCTCTCTACTCCTAATAAATATAATATAATCCAATGCATGACTCAGAAGGTATACATCAAAACCACTAACTAAGACACCAAATAGCAAAAAGATAAAACACCCAACACATATGAACATAACTAGAATAAAATTGAAAAGTGAAAAAACTGAACAGTAGTGGAAAAATAAGGAATGGAGGAAGATGGAAAATCTGCTACTGAAGAAGAATCTCCTATCTCCAAGCTCCTTCTTCTCTAGTACAAGAATTTCTGGTACAATAACAATTTGATAGAAGAACCTTTTGGCAGAAGAACTTTTGGTACAGGAACTAGACCTCACCAAATCCTTAATTTTTCCCACTGCTTCTCCTACCGCAGTCACTGACCTTTACAATTTAATCCCGGAGGAGAACAAAATTATTGCTCCTTAGTCTTGAGGCCCTTATCTCCTTCCAAATATATTCAGTCCGCACTCCGCTCCCTTACATGGTCTGGGTAATTGATGCTTCACTCAATCCAAGAGGACAGTTCAAATGCTACTACCTGCGGACATCCTCCCGATCCACCCACCCAAGTTGAATCCATTGGACACGTCATACAAGTTCCATCTTTCAATATGATGGGTTGATTGTCCCATCCAATTGGAACTGTTCCTCGATACCTACAATCTACAATGACTGTTCTTGCAAGGGACCATAGACCAAGCTTGACAATTTCTCCAACCTGATGCATACTCCTAGTGTCTCTATTTTGATTTTGTGTGTGGTTCTACACTAGATGCAGCAATGGTCCACATGACATGGTGTCCTTTTGGAGGACAAAGGATAGCTACCCATGATGCCATTAGGGACATTATGGCACAAGAGAGTGGATATATTTGCTATGGCACAAGAGAGTAGATACTTGGCTTGGAGGGAGCATTTGTATGCTTTGCAGACGACATGTGTCAGGGCAGACTTATACTCGATCGAGATGATCAGGTGACAGTAGCGGATATCGTGGTTAAGGACCCTACGCAAGATATAGTTTTGGAGGGAGTGATTACCCATCCCCTGGATGGGCGGCGAGTGCAGCAGCAAGTCGCAAGGTCTCCAAGTATAGGGGCATGCAGCGAGATCACCTCTTTGTTCCTCTAGCCTTGGAGTTATATGGAGCGATGGACATGGCATTTGACACATTTGTCAAGGAGTGTGTGAGAGCTTATCATGTTAGGCGTTAAGGGGTACCACTCTCACTCTCATACTTTGTAGCATATTTCAGACAACGTGTGTCCATTGCTCTACAGAGGGCAGTGGTTGGTGCAATCCATAGGAGAGCAATCACATTAGGTGATGTTTCTTTGGATGCTCCAATTGTGTGTAGACCGTACGACTTGCATAGCTCGGATATCTCAGGTGCGGTAGGGCAGATTTCTCATATAGACTCTATTGGGGCTTAGCCCAATGTTACTTTTTTGTCTCTCCCTTGTACGGCTTGATGGTGTCTTCAAATCCTTCATTTTTCCTATGTGGTCACCTTCTCCTCTCTATTCTGATGCACACTCCTATTGTCTCTATTCCCGCATCGATGGTTAGATACAGGTGTGCATGACACAAGATGCTATAGCCAAGTCTATAAATAAACTGAATTGGGGCCTAGCCTCATTTTACCTCTTTTGTCTCTCCCATGTATGGCTTGATGGGGTATTCCCATCCTTCATGTGTTCTATGAGCCTTGTTTGTACGGACTTTTTCTATAGTCCAAGGATAGCCCGGTGAAGTGAATCCTTGATTTATTTGGTAAGTGAGGATAAGACCACCTACCCAAGGGATTATTCCCATGTGCTTGGATATACTTTAGACTTTTAGACTTTATTTGACTTTTAGCCTAGTCACTTGAGTTATTTTGGTAATTAATAACTTTGGTGTGTAACTTTTTCACAAGTAGATAAGCTAGGGGTGAGGAGGTATTCATCATCTTTTCATTTGCAATTATATCTCTCTCATTGAGTTCTCTAGTGATCAATGTCTTGAAGTTCTAGCCTTGGAGGAGTGTGATGGAGTGCGCTTTTTTCTGTAAATAAATTGAATGTCACTATCGAAGTCTCTCTTCAGAGTTTGCTCCACACTGCTTATGGAAACATGCCATTCAAAATGATTCATCTTCTCGGAATAGCAGTCGTAGTGGTATCACTCGGCTTTCTATTCTTTGATTCGGTCGATTCTGCTCATTCTCGACTCCTTGCTATTGAAACCGGACGCCTTATTTGACTGCCCAATTGAACTGCAACTGCAGTTACCCTCGCATTCGCGGTTCCGTTCTGCGCATACTCTGCACAGGATACGTCAAACCTTCTGCAAACTGTAGAAGGAACTTATAACTACCGTGATTATGAAAATCCGAGAAGGGCGACCGCGTATGGAAACAAGAAGGATGGAAGACCCTACCAAGCCGGACAAAAGTAAACACAAAAGATAGAATGGAACTAAGCCCCTGCTTGATGGGTCCAATCCTTCTTGTTATCCTACGCGATCTCTTTTTCCCTCTAACCATCAACGTTTTATGTTTTACTTCTTATGACTTATCCTTGCATGGCTTGATGGGGTCTCGCATGCTTCTTGTTAGTTTATGTAGTAGTCTTCGTATTATCCTTCGGGGTCGCTCTTTTTAAAAGCTAAGCCTCAATAGGATCGGTACGAGTATTTCTCATGAAACAAGTGCTGAATATTTATGCGAGAAATGAGTTTTAAATTCTGACCGGAACTGAAAAGCATGTGTGAGGATTTGTCCTACAGCAAGTGCTGAAAAGTGATGTGAACAATGAACTTCAATATTCTGACCTGGATAAAAAGGCATGTGCAGGGTCGCTTTGTGACGTAAATTAAATTTTGAAAAATTGCAGGATTTTGGAATGCTTATATAAGGATTATCTAGTACCTTGCAAAGCTATAATTTGACGTCTTTTGACAACGATTTCACAGGCCATTCTAGCACTTGGAGAGATTTTCATCTCGTTCTAATTAGCTATCACTCATTCAAAAGGAACAACATAAATGACAGGGATGGATTTTCTTGTCAAAATATTAAGAAATGGGAGCAGAAGCCCTTCTTTACTTGCGCTTAATTGAAATATAGACTAAGTGCAAGTAATGCACTTATATATATATATATATATATATATATATATATATATATATATATATATATATGGGATTTAACTCAGTTCTCATTCTATACCTGAAGTCCACTTAATTACATGAGTTTGGGAGCAGAGGCCGCTCTTTAGTTATAATAGAGAGTAAGTGTACTTGGGACTTGGAATATAACTCGTTTTTGGTTCTACTTTGGTTCAAGTCTGGTTCAGAAGTAAAGTAACTACCAAAAGGTCAAATAGTATATGCCAAAGGAAAAAGGAACACAAGAGCACCAAGAGGTGCAAGTGCGAAGCATGAACTCCAAGCCCAAGCAAAAGGGCTAAAAGCTGAGGAGAATACAAGGAAAGAACCAAATTAATCTACAATATAAATTAAAGTTGAATTGTGTGATATAGATCCTTCAAAAGTATATTGATATATGTGGAGAAAAAAACCGAAATGTGATGAGAGTTTCTATTGCCCATGCTCGTGTTTGAAGACCTGATGCCTACTATCAATGATGATGCATAGACCCCCTGGCGAAAATAAACAGTGAGCATGGCTCCCAAGATAGTCAAGGCACCTCTCCTCTATACAGAACCTTGTATTGCATCTAAAAGAAGATCATCAAATTGATACTGGAAATTTATACAAATATATATTTCCAAATGAACAAGATATTAGAGGAGAGTCATGGCACATAATGATTATAATGAACAATTATAACTCTTGCCTGAATACCGTATTAAAGACTTTGGTCAAAATGAGTACTTTGGCCATCCATAAATGAGATTATATCTACCTTCACCCCAAGGAGACTGTCTCGATGATAAATCCAATGATTATTCAGTCTATCTCTATAAATCTCAGAATCTATATCACTAAATCTTGGATGGTCTCATGTATTCTAGTAGATTTTTCACTTATTGTATATTGTAAAATGTGTATATCATATATGTCTTACGTAGAACCCGCACATGCACTAGTCGGTAGCTCTAGAAGTGCTGGACATGCAAATCTAAGACACAACCAGAGAACCGTAATGAACTTATCAAAAGTAAACCCAAAATCCTCAATTAGCAGAGAGGTATGGAGCTAATTCCGGAACCTTCCCCTTCGCATGAGAAAATCCTAGCGAAGTGGTGACTGGTCTTATAAAAGTTATCAAATAACACATCGAACCCAAGGTAAATGCTGTGTAGCCAAGTGCAAAGCTTTCTTTCTGTTAAAACCATAAATTTCTTCTCGGTGTTCTATTTCGGACTCAGAAGTCTAAAATGGCGTTACGATTTCCTCACGCTTCGCTAAAATGGCTAAACAAAGAAGGCACGAAGATGAGGTTTTGCATTAGCAAACGGAAACTCTTTCGGTCGTGACCGCTGAGCCAGGTTTTGTGATAGAATGGAATGAGGAAACATTTACCCACGGCGAGGAGAATCATCTAACGCCGTTAGACTCGCCCGTTAGACTCGCTGATGTGATTTCCCCGAATGCCAAGACGTTTCGGAAATCGAGGTACAAACTGAATGTGGAATTCCACTTTTAACTATTGAGCCTTTTAGCCAAAGATCTCGCAATTTTGTATAAGCATACCGAATAATTGGCGGGGAGTTGGGTTAGGTAAATGAACTGCTGAAAGCATCTAACTAGGAAGCCCACCTCAAGATGAGTGCTGTTGGTAACAGATTATTGGAGTTTTGTTTTGTTTTGGCGCAATAGTATCATTAAACATTAAAAGAAAACATATATATTAATCCTCAAAATTTCTTTTGTAAACTGTTGGATTTCCATCTCCATTGGAGGGTAGATTGATTGATTTGTCGTACTCGAAATAATTGTTTGTTTTCTCGTCTTGGTGTGCACTCGCCTACATGTGCGAAAACGTAGAGCCTGGTAACGTAAATTGTAAAGTAATTGTAAGTTGTAAAGTAACGTAATTGGTAACGTGAAACGTAAATTGTACACTCCCAGGAACGTCACGTAATTGACCGAATTCGAAAACGTCGTTTGAGATCATAATAGCTCTCAATAGTTAGGCTCTTTGAAAGATGGCGATATGGTTAGCGCATCTACATGCAGTACTCAAATTTACAAGATGTGCCGTTATGGGTAGTATGAGATTCATAGGGCTCGCATGTGCGTTACTGCATTAGGAGCATTCCAACTATCTCACTGTAAGCGACCGAGTAGGGGTCTTGGGCACAAACTTTAGCAATCATCTCTTTACCTTATCATTACTTAACATATTAGTGCAATAGATGAGCAATTAGAAATCGATCCGCTCGTACATGAGTTATATTTATCCGAATTGGATTCTAAACTTCGTTGATACTTGCACCACCGTCACGGTAGTCCAGGGTTCAACACCCACTAATTAGAAAATGTGATATAGAAATAACTTTGGAGGAAATCCTTCTTAGTCTCGGCATGTTGATTAGTAATGACATCGAAAGATTAAAATTTACACATGATGACAAAAACACCAAGGAAGTGATACTTACACTACCGTACTATAATATAATGTATGGTATAATACCCAAAAGGAAAACGAAAACCAAAAGGAATACAATCCATAAACTAGTGCAAAAGGAGATAGAGAGCATCAAGCACAACAGTTCCAAAAAAGCAAAACCAAAATAAATAGAAGAAGAGAGTAGCACCGCAAGGATAAAAAATGCAAGCTCGTAATCTATACTAAGGAAACAAAGAAGAAAGTAGTCTAATGTTGAATTCTGTGGTAGAGGTCTTCCAATAGTATATGGTAAGTGGGGAGGAGGACTCTAACCATGTTGGGTGTTCCTTATGCTGTTGCTTGTCTATGGAGGCCCAAGGTTTGAAAGTATTAATTGAAAGATGAATTGAGACTCTTTGCCTATAAATACGAGCATGATTTGAGAGATACACAACGCTCTCTCCTTTGCAAGGAATCTCTTGTTTCCTCAAGGAGAGTGTTAAAGTGGTGAGGCAGCTGCTCAAAGATCTCAACAGCCGGTATTAACAAAGGTATTAAAGGATAAGCGGGGTGTATAATGGTCTTCTTTGCTCCTAGAGGCAATGGTGTTGATGTTCCTGCTCCTTCCTGATTGCTTGCTTGTGCTTATATCTTTGCTTATAAGGGGTTTGCAAGTATCAAGGTATAGCGACTATCAATGTAAATAACAATCTCCACTTTCACCCAACGGGAAGGTAGTCTTGGTAGATCCAACCATCGCTCAATCTAAACTTAGGACTGTGTAGTGTGTAGGATCTAAGCCACTGTACTGCAGACAACATCATGAATTCTGGTGGGGTCTCCACCTACTGCACAATGGAAGATTTGTATGCCTTGTGTGTCATATGGTGAGCCATATGTGCACTGGTTTGGGAACCCTAGGAGTGCTGGATGTGGTAGTCCCAATCTCAATTATAGTCTATGGTGAACTTCTCAAAAGTGACTCAAAAGTACACAATCAAGGGAGAGGTCTAGAGCTAGGCTCCATAGCCTTTTCCTCCACACAAAAGAATCTAGTAACACATCAATGAGTATGTCAGAGATGGTGTGAGTATGCATATGTTAATTCTAATCCGCCTCAATCTTTCTAGAGTCTAGGGGTAAAAGGTCAACAAAAGTATGGAATGTTGTGCATGTAGGTCTTGGAAATAGATTGCAAGCTAATCAAAAATATGATTGGAAGTTGAAGGTACTTGAATCCATTTTTATGATAAATTCCAACAGAAAAGAATACTAGATATAATGGTAAATTGGAAACGGGTAATCAAAGATTTAGCACGCAATGGACACACATTTTTAACCAAATTTAAAAATTGAGATCTTTGATAGGAAAAGAGCTAGTTCTCGAGCATGCTGATTACCGATGGCATAAAAGGACTCTGGCCTAATCCCTCAAGAGCTTTTCATTTCATGTCACTACTAAACACCGATGTACTAAAATCCAAAAGGAAGAAGGGGTGCAAGATCTCACTACTGTTCCTGATAACAATAGTCTGTGCATGTATGCAAAAAACACTCGTGAAGTCGTTGGACGACACGGCGACTGAAGATGCTACACAAATTAAGAGAGATTACAATCATGATGAAAAGTGTCTTCTTGATCACGTCCATTATATTAAACCTTTGACCCTCTAATCAAGGATATATGCTATTAGATGCTATTATGGATATATGCTATTATCAAGGATATATGCTATTAGATGCAAACTGGAGCCTTGAGCTGCTTTAGCTCTATAAGCTATCCGGCCGAAAGAGACTTTAGCTATAACAATGAACTTGATCAAAGAAATGCGTACTACACTAGTGAACTCAAGATTGCCGGGGGGATAACGATTTTAAACTTAAAAAGTGAAATTCAAAGAGCGAATGCTCTCTAAAATTGGTTTTTCCAGATGAGAAGGATGCACTTCTGTCCGGTTGCATTCCTGAATGTTTTTTCTTGTAAAGACTTCCTGAATGTCGTTGCCTTTGTCCTGTAAAGATGCTCCTTTTCAATGTACAATCCTTGAATGAAGGGCGTCCCTTTTTCTTTAGAGAGTAATGGTTGATACAATCAATAAGAGAACCATCACATCAGGTGGAGTTTTCTTTATACTCTAGTAATTTTTGTAGACCATATATACTACTCACATTTTTTAGATGCTATAAAAGACAGATTCCTCTTACCTATACTATTGGGCCTTAGCCCCATTTTACCCACTATATCTTTTCCTTGTACGACTTCCCATCCTTCTTGTTATCCTACGCGGTTGCAATTTTCTCAATGAAGTCAGCATTGACAATATCTTGTAACTGACGTGACAGAAACAAAGATCCTCCATTTTGAACAGAAACATTAAAAACATCAGGCCATGCACTAAAGCCTTGCGATGCTGAATGGACCAAAGACAGTGGTACAAGTACGAAAGATACCTGTGCCATTTCTTTGGTACATTGTATTACAACTTTAAAAGTCCCCTTAAGAAACTTTATCGAATAGCTAGGGGCAAAATTATAGATTATGGGGTCCCTTATCTCATATCAAATCACTGGAATCGTTCATGTCCTTCTCCAAGACTCTAAAGTCTGGGATTATGTCTACCTTTAATTAGCATGCAATTGTAGTGAATATCAAATATTAGAATGCCGGTAGTAGTACGCAATGATGTTGGCCTCTAGGTGGGGTACTAATACATAAACGAAGACTTGCCAGTTTCCATTGACCGTTGTGTTGGTTTCCATCTCCTTGATTGTCTCTCTCATTTTGGGTCTCTCACTTTGGCGCGTAACAGACGGGATCGAACGACGGGTCGCAATTAACCTGTTCTTTTTAACTTAGCTGTTCATGTGATGAGTTTTCGGTTTTAGATGTGAGCTGTTTTAGCCCTCATTAGATCTCATTCCACAACGATTAACTTTAGAATCTCTCTTATTTTCCTCAAAAGAATAAGCTCCATTGAGCTTTATCAAGAACTATTCAAATTCCCTTTCCAACTACTTTATGTGGACTTATTTAGAAGATTGAGACTAATATTTTGGAAATCAACTTCTATTTGGATGTGAAATATGACTCGGTCCATCATGCACTCTTCCTTAAGAGGGACCTCCAAATATGAAAGAATCCTTTCCACCTTGTAGGCCAACAGTTGAAATCAATATTTCGACACAGAAAACTGATAATAATGTGCTTTCCTAACAAAAAGCTGTATTTGTACGAGAAAGTATTAAGAATATATTGAAACTTGTAGACCTAGAAATGAAAATTCAAACCAACGTAGAAACAACTATCAAGAATATATTAAAACTTGTAGACCTATACATGAACCAAAACACGTACACATAAGCACTTTGACTCAAGATTCGGCTACGTGGATACGACAATATACTTCAAGTATGAAAATTACGTTTTCCAATAATTTCATACAATATTGTTAACGGTTCAACGAGGTTCCCTTTCCCATTTTTTCGCTTCAATTTTCAGTATAATTGGAGTGTTCCTTGCGGCCTGCGCGGTTCCTATCCCTGCATCATTTGCATGTATTTACTCGGGCTTGCGCGGTTCTCTACCGCGCAGACGAGAAAAGCAGGGGAGACGCTAACCTCTACGAGAAGCAACCAGTTGTCTTCCATCTACGAGAATCATCTGTTCGTGACATCTACAAAGAATCTGAAGTAGCGCATAATCTAATGCTACGTGAGTGTGACTTTATTTTTCATCCAAGATGCAACATGTGCACGATAGCAGCAAAGCAATAATCAGTGATGCTGGAAGAATACTTTTGAGCACCACGGAGAAAAACACTTTTGAGCACTACGGATAAAAACAATGCGCGGAGGGCATACGCTGTAGCTTATTTTTGTCACTTGTACATGGCGTAGTCCAATAACAGCGATTCAAAGATTCCGTGAATATATAAGGTCTATCCTGACTAGCTTCATCTCGGGCATATATATATAGAGGGGAATATATATAATTTTTTTTAAATAAAATAGGAAAGATAAGAGGATTATCACGCAATAGTACAAAGGTGAGATAAAATAAATAAAATAGAACTAAATTCCATTAAGATGGATATGAAAAATCTGCTCTATGCACCTAAAATACTCGAACTATACCCATCATATAGTCGATAAATAATGGAAGCAATCGAAAGAGCATCACCGAGGATGATTGTTCCCTTATAGATTGTATCGATCATTATACTCTATAGAACAATAGACACTCGGTAAATCATTATATTCTATAGAACAATAGATACTCGCTCAATCATTATACTCTATAGAACAATTGACACTCTCTGGCTAAAAAAATATATATAAATGACATTATTGCACTTAACATGATAAACTCTCATGCACTTGATATCATGTCCATCGCTCCTCGGGCCTATAAGAGCAAAGGCCTATAAGAACAAAGAGGTGCCTTTGCTACATCCTCCTCTCCTTAGAGACCTAACGAATATCATGTCCATCGCTCCTCGAGCCTATAGAAACAAAGAGGTGCCCTTGCTACGTACTCCTGTCGTTAGAGTCCTAACGAATCGTTACGACACTCATAGCCCACCCACCTAGGGGATGGATAATCGTTCTCTCCGATTCTGTATCTCGCGACCTTGCGAGTCCCTGCTGCACTCCTTGCACACCGGGGATGGATAATCATTCCTTCTGTATCACGCGGAGGGTCCTTAACCACGAAAATATAATCAAGATAGATATATCAACTTTGCTTTTGCGCAGTGCGAGTTCGCTCCTGCCAATATCTCGATGGCAATTTCTGAAATTTCATCTGAAATTTACCGAAAAGCTATCGAAGGGAAGAAAAGTAACGAAGTGAATTTGACGTAACAACCTTGAAACCCCTGGAACTGAGTATATCATACTTCCCTTTGATCTCCTAAACTCCTCACTGACATGGGGGCCGTTATAGCAGGAAAGGGAGCTGCTTACGAGAATTGTTGTGCTTCCAGGCCAATTCGTCAACAAGTTTCAGTGGATTGGCCAGTTGACAGCAACAACAAAGGACTTCGCCTCGTGTGTCGCGCTTCGCCAACAGCGAGTAAAACTTGTAAGATCTACGGTAGTTGGCATGCACTGGGCATCACGTAACGCTGTCAGAAACATGCACCCTGCATTTACAATTTTATTTAGCCAGCCTAAGCACAGCGCCGTGTTGATTGGGAGAATACTGAAGTTCCATCGAGAAGATATTGTGATCCAATCCCTTACCGTCCAGGCTTGTTGATTTGAAACCTGTAATTTGGTGTACTATTGAGACCTCCTTTTCTCATCCTGTGCTGGAACTTGGAATACTACGTTGATTTTGGTTCTGTCTTCCTCTTGTAGAAGGGCTGCGTTAATGTGTCGCAGAAGAAGAGTGCGGGTCGGACGTAGGACAGGAATTTTCTGCATGATAACCACTTGAATGATGATACTGAACAATTTCGAATTAATGGAGAGTGTCGGTCAGTGAGCAATCGAGAACTTAAAGGTTTTGGTGTGATACAGTTGGCACTCAGTCAACTTTCTCATTTTCTCTTTCAATCGACTGACTGCGGCGAGCTATTTACTTCTGATGATGACTCTTGATTTGGAGTGATGGGGACATTTAGGTGGAAACAAATCCATATAACTATGAGGAACTAATTTGGGTCACGGGTATGGCTGATTGTACGAATCTGTGAGCGACGTTAAGGCGACCGAGAAAGAAGCAGTAAGAGAGGAACTTAAGGCACTAGAGGAAGGAGTACAAGATGAAAACAAATCTGTCGAAATCGATGCCGAGGTTTGCTCATCACAGTTCTAGAATTTCATCCTGGCTGTGAACGATCCTGATTGCCTACCTTTATCTTCTCATTCTTCGGGCAAGTTCTGAAGTCGGTCCTTGCTAGTATGCACAGTCGAGTAATTTAAAACAGTACCGTGATTCCCCAACCTGGGGAGTTCTCAGGTTATGACGTTATATATGGACAAGTTAAGGAAGCACTAGAGTGTGTCAGTTCTCCACACTCTGTATACTGCATGCCCAGGTTATATGCATTTTATGGAATAGGAATCTGTGAGATCATTACTCTGTATCTGCAATGGTAGTGTTTCTATTTCTCTATTAATAACATAGATTTCGACAAGCTAGCAATACTCATTTTAACGGACGTTATATTTAAGAAAAGTTTGCCTTAGAAAAATAAAACTTGAGACGGGAAATTCTGGCATTGCATCCAGCTATTTTGAGACCGTGTAAGGAATTGCTCAAATATGTCATATGGGCGAGGAGTAGTTGATGGATCATCGGTTTGTGCAGAAACTAGCTCATCCTTCCGTGAAGGACGCAAGTCCTGGACTTTTGGAGAAAGCTCCTGCGACAATCCTTAAGATCGTGGGGGCTGGGCTATTTAGCTATCTTGAAATACATGCAACAATTTTCAAAATCAACCTTTCCTTCTTGATATTTTGTTAATTTTCCATGGTTTCCCCATTTTTGCTTTGTTAATTTTATCGTTCCTTGTGTTTGGAATCGATTGTTGAAATCTGCTAGAATGAAGTATGTGGAAATACAGTGTGGTTTTGTTTTCAATCTCAATAGCTCAATAGCGGAAATAAAAGTTTTGTAATTTCTGGGTGCTAAGATGGGAATGATGTAATTTTTGAGTCCGCTGGGTTTGAGGGAGAGATCTTAAGTGCATTGGCTTTAAGAGAGGTATCTTGAGTATATGAGTGCATCACCTCCAGAGAAAATATGAGTTAGACAGAAAATATGGAGGACACACACTCTCCTAAGCTTGTAATTCTTTCTCCCCTTCCATATCCACCTTGTTCTTGTCCCAACTCCAATCCCAATTCTCTAGTTCACAATCTTTTTTTAACTCCCATTCCATCAAAGAGTGTTAAATTCCAAGAACTTCTAAACATGGTGTCCATGGACCTCCTTCCACCATTACCAAAGCAAAAGTAGGGGATGAGAACAACTTTAGAATTATGATCTTTCATTATTATTCTCCAAATCTTGGATTGTTTGGAGTACACCATACATTTCAAGCAAATACATAGGAGCACTTGCAAGAATCCCTTTGAAAGAGCATTGCATTTAGTTATATGGCGGTCTATCTCATGAGGTTTGGGAAGGATTTTCTTGAGTCTATGATTGGAGAAAGATTGTACAAGAAGTGAGAAACTGGAAAATGGAATTGTACAAGAAAAGCCCCTCATCATTAAAAACTATGTTCCAAGAAAAATCAAGACCGATAAGAGAAATAAATAGGTAATAGATTTGATCAAAGGAAATTCTCCAAAGGTGATAACTAGAGATAGATACTAAAAAAAAAGATCTTTATAGGGTAAACCATATATGAAAATTTGAAGATTTGATGGAAAAATTACTCATTGTGTGACACTCATTAAGATTTGTGGCATTAAGATGGGCTAATTTAAGGTTTTCTTGGCATGTGGAAGGGTAGATGAATATCCCTAACATTCTTAGATTAGTAAGAGTGTGTGAGGTAATAATTTTTTGTGGAAATGACAAGGGAAAGAATAGTTACTATTGTTAACTTTTGGTGCTCCCACCAAGATCCAAAGAGAGGGAGAAGAGAATAGTTTCTAGTATAAGGAGGTACATGAAGGATTTTAAACTGAATAACCTTTCTTGCAAAAGCATTAAATGCATAGATTCTTTTTTAGCTCATAGAGGACAAAATGAGGTGACAGAAGAGCAACTAAGATGAAGATCCAAGCATTGAAAAATTAAGTTTTCTATGTATAATTTGGAAATATAATAAAGAAAGAGGAATCTATATAATTTGGAAATATAATAAAGAAAGAGGAATCTAGAAATGGCAATCCAACAAGAAGTAATGCAAAGAAAAAAGGCTAAGAGATAATTCTGCAAAAGTATGAAATTCCACTATAACGTTTTTATGGATGTAAATTCTCATGGAAAGATAAAAGATTGTGATATCCAACAATCAAGGATGATATATGCCTCTTCAGGAAGATGGATCTAGAAGTATATGGGAATTAATAGTTGTATAAAGAGAAACAAAGATGCAAAAGTGTCTCATAAGAAAAATAACCAAGTGGCATTATTAGAAGAGTATGCTTGGGTGGAAGAATTAATCCTTATCAACTTCTCAATGCCAAGGGAGTAGAAAGTAGATAAAACCACATATTTGATACTCCAAATGCTTGAAATTGGTAGAATTTAGGAATGATTGCCACTTTAGTTCACTACTCGCTATAATGAGTAGAAATTGTGGAAAATGTTGGATCAAATCCACTAACAATAAGAACTTAGTAGTCTTTTGTGGATTGTATAAACACATCAAGGTAAGCTTCTAAACTTAATCATATCACAATATACAGGAACATTGAAGTGTATGAATTATACATAGTTGACTCCCATTGCCAAACATGAGGAAAATCTTGTCAAGCCTTATAACACGTTCATGTGTCCAAAGAAAATATTACTTTTGTCATTAACCTAAAGAGTTGTAAAATGAAAATAAATGACTTTTCACATCTTTGATCTTTCACAAACGTTGGAGTAACTCGTACCTTTGCTACATTGGCCAAATCTATGAACAACTTGAACAATAATATGGTTCACCACCTTTGACCCTTGCTTTGACCTATATTGACCATCTTACTAGCAAAATCCTATGAAATACACAATCATTAGGATAACTCTTACCTTTGATACTTATCTCAACCTACATTGACCAAGTCTCCCTAGCTTGAAAAGTAATGCAATAATGCGATTGGATATCTTTGACACTTGCTTTGATTTACATTAGTAACCAAACTGAGGCATTTTTCTTTCAACGAGCACCAATATCAAACTCTTGCAATAGGCCTTCCTATTGCAAGATTTTGGTACCATTCCTTAAGGGTATGCCAAAATATTTATTAAGACCTTGGTATTGTTATTTTTGGGAGGAGGTGATACTAATCTAATTTTGGGACTATTTAGTCTTATTGTCAAACATCTGGAGAAAGTAAGGAATTTATTTTGGTAAATTTTGATAACTTGTTAATTTTGCAATCATAGGAAATTCCTAATTTTGGAGATAGCTAATAACAAAGAGAATATTGGAAGAAGACTAATTTGGCCAATCAACAAAAGATACAAGTGGAAGGTGATAAAAATATATCCAAGCCCCAGTGAATTTGAGAGTAAGTGGATATAATAGCCAATAAATACACAAAGAACAAGAGGAGCCATAGTAATTGTAGGAAGGACATACCTTCATACACACTAGGTTCTAACTAGGAATTTGAAGTTGGAGAAATGAAGATAAGTAAATAATTTAATTAGTAGAAGTACATTGTCAAGAAATGATACTTAGGGAAGTACTTTAACAACCAAAAGGATTTTTCTAACTAAATTAAGCATGAAGATTTATTAAGTGTTGAGGTTGGCTATTTCAGGGTTAATCTGAAATACCATGGCAAATGAACATGTATGATTTTTCTTCCTTGGATGAATATAATTAGATAATTAGGTAAATTTAATATTCTTTCAGGTAATTAGAATGAGATTTAATAATGTATATATGATATTTACTAAACATAATATTTAATTTTGAGATGCAAATCTAGGAAAACAAACAAGTTCTTGTCGTTTATCTATAATAGTATCGACTACTATAATAGATTTGATCTTATACAATATATATCGATATCAATTATATCAACCTCACCTAAGACTATGTCGAAATTTCGGATAGGAAGGATTAGTATAATATACTATACGAGTATCGAATACCAGTGGGGCTAAGCTCCATTCTACCTCTTTTGTCTCTTCCTAGTACGGCTTCCCCTATTTCTTGGATTCTATGGGGTCGGCTATCTTCGTATGGTATACTGAATAAAGGGATAAAGGGAGTGACCGAAAACTCAACTAGTGTGTACACAATGATAATTGAATGCATATAGGGACTTGAACATCGTGTTTACAAGTAAAGAAATAATATTTATCACAATTAGCACTTTTTGGCTATGATCCAAATGTGCGAAGGTTACTATATGCCCTAGTCTACTTTTATTTTTATAGTAGTTAGTGTGTATATTTAGTTACCATGATCTAAATTAATTAGGATCTTAAGAAAAATTAAATTCTAATTTAAGTTAAGACCAAAATTGTCTTTGGTAAAATTTTTTACATTAAATCTTTTAAGAGTAATTTAAAAATGATACTTAGAATATTAAAATATTGACATTAAAATATCTGTATTAAAATATCTAAGAGTATTGGAATATAGATAAAAGTAAAAGGCATAATATTCAAGGGTGTACAACTTCCTTATGGTCCAAGGTACCTATATTTTAGGTATCTCTCACACACACGGTCGTCTTCTCTTTTCTATATTGTAGAAGCTTTATGCTCAAATTCAGGTTCATATAATAATAATAATAAAATTTCAAATGATATAACTTGTATTGTAAGTGTATGCTTGTTTTTCTTGTGTGTCACAATGATTTAATTTAAACTTAACATAGAATTAAATAAATTTACATTACACATTTTAAATTCTATAATTTATTTATATGTTAGTTTTAATTTTTAATAATAGTGTATACTTCTAACTATTATATATACACTAAATATCAAGAATAACTCAAAACATCTTTCTACTCCACAAAAATAGTGTAAACAACATCACACATAGAATAGAGGAACAAGGCGACCGCATAGGAAAATGAAGGATGAGAAGACACCATCAAGCCGTACAAGGGAGAGACAAAAAAGGTAACATGGGGCTAAGCCCCAATAGAGTCTGTATGAGAAATCTGCCCTACCGCACCTAAGATATCCGAGCTATGCAAGTCGTACGGTCTACACACAACTGGAGCATCCGAAGAAACATCACCTAATGTGATTGCTCTCCTATGGATTGCACCAGCCACTGCACTCTGTAGAGCAATGGACACACGCTGTCTAAAGTAAGCTACAAAGTATGAGAGTGAGAGTGGTACCCCCTGACGCCTAACATGATAAGCTCTCGCGCACTCCCTGACAAATGTGTCAAATGCCGTGTCCATCGCTCCATATAACTCCAAGGCTAGAGGAACAAAGAGGTGACCTTGTTGCATGCCCCTATACTTGGAGACCTTGCGACCTGCTGCTGCACTTGCTGCCCATCCAGGGGGATGGGTAATCACTCCCTCTAAAACTATATCCCGCGTAGGGTCCGTGACCACAACATCTGCTACTGTCACCTGATCATCTCGGACCAAGTATAAGTCTGCCTTGACATGTGTCATCTGCAACGTATACAAACGCTCCCTCCAAGCTAAGTATCCACTCTCTCGTGCCATAGCAAACACTATGTCTCTAATGGCATCATGTGTAGCTATCCTCTGTCCTCCAAAAGGACACCGTGTCATGTGGACCGCCGCTGCATCGAGTGTAGAACCACACTCACAAGTGAGTAGTGAAGATGCAGATGGGTGGACCAAACCTAAGCAAAACCTCATCGCTGTAGAGAAAGTAGCCGGTGCGAGTCGGAAAGCCCTAATGCATGGTCGAGCTAGGATCCACAAGCCTGCACCCTTGCCGGAGCAAGAGCGTAGACGTGCTCTAGTAGCCTGAGGAATGGACGAGTCAACTAAGAGAGAATGTAGCGTATGCTCACACTGTCGCTCCATCAAGGAAGACTATAGACCTCTAGTCCAATCTGACGATAGTGAAGCAAATGATGGAAAACCCTCTCGTGCTCGTGGGGATAGACTATCTCTTGTCTGCCGCAATAACACCTGGAGAGAAAAGGATCCTCCCTCCACCTTTGTCACATAAGTCTCCAAAACTGGCCTATCAGCAACCACAAAATGAGAGGCAAGTAGGGGTGCCGAGATGGCCCCAACTACCCAAAAATGCTATAGGTGCCATCTCCTCCATAGAAAGCAAGCCAACCCCACCACATGAGATCGGTAGAGCCGTCTGTCTACGTGCCAAATCCCCTGTCACACACTCAAAAGTCCCTGGTCCAATAATATCACCAAAGACTCCCATAATCCTCCTATCAAATGCTCTCAGACGTGATAGGAAGGCCGATGAGGGGGGAACTGTACGGATGAGGTAGGATGGTCGACGAGCAATACTGGAAGCGAGTATACCAAATGCCACTTGTGGATCTCCTAGTAATGGAAGTTCATCCACATGGAGAACATCCTCTGCAAGGGCAGCATCCAAGAAGCGTGTGACGAAATCCTCCGATCCTACTGGCACTCCAAGAACACGAAGTCCATCTGTGGATGTGATACACCCCTCTGGAAGCTCAAGTTGGGGAGGGATACCTAAAGGGGACCATGACCTACACTTTGACACCTTGACTCTCAAGCCTACTAGATGTAGCTCGGTAGTCAAGTAGTCAAAGGCCTGCCTAATCTGATCTACAGTGCCTATGATGTGTGTATCATCTGCCAAGGAGGGAAATACACAACCTAGCATGGCCAAAGTAGTAGATAGGAGAGCTCTAAAGTGAGCCATGGCAAATAAGGGCCCCCCCAAAGGATCTCCCTGTCGTGTACCAACAGCTGACTCCAAGACGGTGACTCCCTCCTGTGAACCACCATGCTGGTAGTAAAGGGAAGCAGGAGAGCCATAAAAAGACCGCACAAAAGGAATGAGACTCGCCAAGGATCCACCAGCCTCCCTAAGCTCTCTAAAGATGGATGCACGTGAGACGCTATTAAAAGCGTTCTCAACATCCACCTGTAGGACGACCCACTCCGGATATCTAGGAGTGCTCTAATGCCTAGAGATATAGCCTCACATCCTCCAGGTGTAGCTATTCCAAACTGATGTGGACTAAGGTGCTATCAAAAGTGAGAACGATGCTGAAAGACAATGGTACGACTGACCAAACGCAAAAAGATCTCCCCAATAGCAATTGGTCTAATGCCTCCCGTGTCCTTTTCAATCGCGAGAAGTCGACTAGCACCTAAGACCCGACTAACAGACATAGGAATGTCTCCTCTTGCTACTGCTGCAGCCACCTGAAACAACTCGGTAAAACCACTAGAAGGATCATCTGCTTGGAAATAATCTCGAAGATGTTCATAAACCATCCTTGATAAGCCTCCTGAGGAGAGGCGAGGGGCAGTGCATTGTGCAAATAGTGACCTATCAAGATTGCTCAGGTTGATAATCTAAGACCTCTAATGGTAGTCCTTCTATTACTATAGGATGCAATGAGCGTAGAGAAGAGATGGTGGAAGAACTAGATACAACCAATAATGTTTGTGGAATATCATTGTCAGCTATTCAGCATGTTTCACATGGGATGTTCCCCTCGTTTCTATGTTGTACGACTTGTTTAGTATGTTTCACATGGGATGTTCCCGTCGTTTCTATGTTGTACGACTTGTTTAGTTAGGATATTTAGGTGCTATAGGATAGATTTCTCATAGAGACCATTGGAACTCAGTCCTCTTTTACCTTTTCGTCTCTCCCTTGTACGGCTTTGACGAGGACTTCCCATCATTCACGTTTTCTATGCCGTCGCGCTGGTGTTTTTGATGTCCTTTTTCACTGGGTCGTTGCAAAACGAGTCATTGGCTCATTGTGCCGGTCGTTGTCGGCCGGTCATTTTTACACAAATTATCGGGTTCGTCAATTACAATGGCTCAGCAGTTACACCGAAGCTCATTAGGTCTAAGGGAGCTTACGGGCAATAGCGGTCGCCTTTTTCCGCTTCACGGCATGATTAGGTTGACAAAGTGGCACCGACCAAAGACCGACGCACATAGGACATAATGACCAGTTACACGAAGCTCGTTATGTCTAAGGAGATTATTTTATATCACAGATTACTTATTGCCGATAAGTTTTGTTTCCTCATAATCAATCCCGATCGCCTTCCTTACTGAACCCAAGAAAAGGTGGATTTTGGAACATGTGTATGCAATATCGAGAATGCATACCACACGTTGAAAAGAAGGCGACCGCGTAGTAAAAACAAAAGATAGGAAGACCCATCAAGCCATACAAGGGAGAGAAAAAAAGGTACATGGGGCTAAGCTCCGATAGAGTCTATATGAGAAATATCACACGTTGAAATATAAATATATATGAGAAATACCACACGTGGTATATGAGAAATACCACACGTTGAAATAGCATATCACATGTTACAAAAGAACAAAAGAAAGAAGATATTTACAATATTGTTATTATGGGTAATAATAAGATTCGAGGGCTCTCATGTGCATTGGTGCATTCCAACAATCTCACTCTATGCGACTGAGTCAAAAGCTCTTCAGCACAAACTTTAGTAATCATCTCTTTACCCTATTTACCCTATCATGACTCTACACATTAGCCTTCGGGCAATGTTTCTGTTTGGATTTTCTGGTCGCTTGGGACTTGAGAGCCTCGCTCCCTTTTCTTTTTTCCTTTCGCGTGTCTGTGCTTCGTACTCCTTTCCTTTACAGTACTATTATATATTTATTCATACTCAATATCTTAAACATATTAGTGCGATAGACGAGTAACTATGAAATTGATCTGCTAATGGGTGACTTATGTTTATCCAAATTGGATTCGAAGCTTTCCAAATACACTTAGTTGATACTTCCACCATCGTAAGGTTCAGAGAGCAATGGACACGAATTTTTTTTACAAATTTAAAATTAAAATCTGTGATAGGACATCCTAGTACTCGAGCCTGCTGATTAGTGGTGGCATAAAACGACTTCGGCCTAATCTCCCACGAACTCTTGATTTCACGTCACTATTGCATACCCATATCCTAAATGCTAGAAGGAAGGAAAGGGGCAAGATCTCACTACTACTCGTGAGAACGAATAGTCTATGCATGCATGCAAAAAACAATTGTGCAGTCGCCAGAGGACATGGCGACTGAAGATGCTATACAAATTATAAGAGATTACAATCATGTCATTGATGAAAAGTATCTTCTTATATCTCCATGATGAAAAGTATTTTCTTGTATCTACATAATATTAAACCTTTGACCTTCTAATCAGGGATGTCTGCTATTAAAAGATCCAAACTGGGGGCCCTGAGCTGCTTTAGCTCTATAAGCTATCCGGCCGAAAGAGACTTTAGCTATAACAATGAATATGGTCAAAGAAATGCGTACTACAAAGGCGAACTCAAGATTGCCTGTGGACAAGAAAGCTTAAATTGGAAGAAACAGAGAAAAGTCGTGAACACATGAAGGATCGGAAGACCCCATCAAGCCGGACAAGGGAGAGACAAAAGAACTAGGTCACAATAATATCGATACGAGAAATCTGCCCTACCGCACGGAAGATATCCGAACTAAGATATAACACAGACTTATTTAGAAGTAATCGGTTCTCATCCACTACAACGGCAGCGAAATTCAATGTGCGAAGTTCTATAAAATTGGTCTTTCAGATGACAAGGATGGACTTCTATCCGGTTGAATTCCTGAATGTAGTTTTCTTGTAAAGAAGCTCGTTTTCAGTATACACTTGTTGAATGAAGTTAGCATTGACAATATCTTGTAACTGATGTGAAAGAACAGAGACCCTCCATTCTAAACAGAAAAATTAAGAACATCGGGCTATGCACTATAGTTTTGCATTACTGAATGGACCAAATACAGTGGTACATGTACGAAAGATACATGTGCCACTTTCTTTGGTACATGGCATAAAAAAGGAACTTTATCAAGAACTCATAAGGAACTTTATGGAGTGATTAAGGGTAAAATTGAAACCACCTAATCTATCATGCGAGTGCATATCACAATCATTGGAACCGTTAGTATCCTTCTCCAAGACTCAAAATTTTGGGATTTGTTGAGCATTAGTCTCCCACTACATGTGAAAGAGCGTGATCTCCTGATTGAAGATTGAACTGAAGTTTAGCATGTGAAAGAGCGTGATCTCTTGATTGAAGATTGAACTGAAGTTTAGCATGTGAAAGAGCGTGATCTCTTGATTGAAGATTGAACTGAAGTTTAGCAAAGAGATAGTGCCTTTGAACCGGCTGCGTTATTCTATTATAAATAGAATACTACAGATTATTAACGGGGTGTTGATACTGAAACACTTGAGTGTTATATCGGGAAGCTACATGAGATCTTAGGCAGGGAGACAAAGCAGATCTATCTTGTGATAGATTAGTGATTTTCTCAATTTGTAAGCATTTGATACGATCTAGTGGAATTAACAAAGAGAGTTTGCATGGGGACGTAGCCTATGTTGGATTAACCTCGGTAACAAATTTGTGTCTCTTCTGTGATTATTTCTTGTGTTTATGTTTTGATTGAGCACGATGATTATTAACAAGTGGTATCAAGCAAGGTTAGCATATAGATATTTTCTCAAAAGAATCTTTAGTGTAGCTAGATTCAAAGCAGGCAATAATGACAAAAAAAATCAGAGTTGAAAAGTTAGATGGATAAGATTTTGGATGGTGGAAACTTCGTATCAAGGACTACCTCCATCTGAAGGATTTGCATGCTCTTCTTGAAGGAGTGAAACCAGAAATTGCAGATGTTGATCTTGAGATGTTGTAACATGGAAGATCTTAGATCAAAAGGCACTTGGTGTAATTCATCTAGGTTTGATAAAGAAGACCGGATATCACATTGCAAAGGCTAAAATAGCAAAAGAAGTAAATGGATATTTTTGATGAACATGTACTAGAAGCCTTCTACATCTAATCAAATATTTTTGTTGAAGATTAGTCAATATGAAATTGACTTATAGAGAATTCATAATAGAGCATGTTAAAAAATTTACATAAGTCACAAATCAGCTAGAGTCTGTAGGATAGACCTGGATATGGAAATTACTTGCCTTTGCTGTTTTTGAGTTCACCACTTGATAGTTACAACACAACATTACAAGGGATTTCCAACACCATAAAGACTGACTTAACACTTGATGATGCTAGGAGTAGTATACTAGATGAAGAGATGCAACAAAGAGCTTTTGGGGGAGATAATTACTCAACATCTACATCTTTGACGGCTTTGTCAATGTAAAATCATGGGGGAAATCAAAAAATATTTAAGCACAATGGTCATGGCAGATGAAGTCCAAGAAAAGGACAAGAAGCAAGAGAACCATATCAAACAATGAGTGTTGGTATTATCATCAGCTTGGGCATACAAGGCATCAATGTGAGGCTTGCAAATCTAAGCTACAAGAAGACAAAGAAGAAAGAAATGTGGTTAGTGAAGAATTATATTTGGAAAACATGTGCTTAGCTTCAAGTTTAAATTCAATCACAAACAAGTCGTATGTAGACTCTAGAGCTTCTTTTCATTGTACTTCAAAGAAAAGCTTGTCTAGCACTTACTATAATGGTTATTTTGGACAAGTCATTGTGGGATATGGTCAAAGATGTTCAGTAGTTGGGAAAGGAACAATAGTGATCAAGATACCTAGTGGAGCAAAGCTTGTTTTATAAGATACAAGACATGTCCCTAAATTGGAGAAAAACCTTATATAAACTTGCAAGCTTGATGAAGAAGGTTTTTTTACCACATTTGGAAGTCAAGAATGGAAGATAACATCTAGAGCACCAATAGTAGCAAAGGGAAAGTGTACAAGTATACTTTATCTTCTCCAAGGAGACAACATTGAGAATTCATTGATAGCTAATGTGGTTTCAGAAAATCCATCAACACTATGGCATCAAAGATTAGGGCATCTTGGTGAAAAAGGTGTGAAGGAGTTACACATAAGAAATTTACTCCCAAGTTTGAAGAAAGTTGAGTTAGATTTTTGTGGAACTTTGTCACGCCATTTGTAGTGCCACATCTAGATTGCTTGGACATTGGAGTTGTAGTGATAGTAGTTAGAGGTATTTTAGCAATCACTCACAAACTACTTTTTGACGGTCAAATTTTGTGTTTGAGATACTGACTTTAGGGTAGGGCCCATCGTCACTTTGCACCGTTCACATTGTTTGCTGTGCCATCGGTGGGACCGTTAGGGTTTTTAGACCTAGCTTGAGTCAAGGGGTATACTTTTGAAGTGCAGCTCCAAAGAGCTCACTTCTTTGATGTTGAGCCTTCAAGTTCCTGGCTATGGTAGACAGAGGCCGATGAGCATCACTTGGATTCTCTTAGCTAGAGTGGGTGATTGTAATCAGTGCACAGTTGTTGGAAATTTATAGAGTGATAGATCAAGCACTGATCTGAGTTGAGTTAATTTGAGTGGTATAAACAAACTGATAATATCAAAGAAGTCAAGTTAGGGGGAAATCGGGTGCAAGAATTGAGAGTGTTGGTGGTTTCTCCAAGACTTGCTGATTGTTGGTAGCTCGATCGGAGCTCAGGTTTTCCCTAGTGTGCAGAAGCTCGTTCAATTGATGTAGATTTGGCAGTGAGATAGACGGTGTGGGGAAGTGCTGGCCAAATTTTGAGCAAAGAGAAGCAATTTTTGAGTAGTGGTTGTGATTTTGAACTCAAGAAGTGAAAGCAAGACAAATTTGTTGCGAGTTGGGTTCAAAAATTTAAATTGAAGGTGGACTTGGGAACCCACCCCCGTGAATTTGTGATTCGGAGAAACCCATTTTTTGAATTTGGCTCGAATGAAAAGTTAGCGGAGGATTTGGTGGTCAACCAACTTTAAGGTTTATATCAGATTTTACGTCAAGATTTCGCTAGAGTTTACATCAGATTTTTGCCAAATTTAGAGGAGTTTTGGCCAAATTTGGAGGAGTTTCACCAGATTTGGAGAGGGTTCAAAGTGGCAAGAAGAAAGGCCTCATTTGGGTATTTAGAGGCTTCAAGGCATAGGGCTGTGGGCTATGAGAGGTTACCAATGCCTAAAAGGGTCAACAAGCCAACTTGCTGGCTTGAGGCTAGCTAGTTTAGAATAGATATTGGTCATTGTGTGGCAAAATTTGCCCATCTTGCTCAATTGTACGCAACAAGGTTTGACTCCTAGATCTCTAGTTCCTTGACTGGTGCCCTAGCCAACTGGTCCACCCTCACTTGTTGTCCTAATGATTGTGCCACTATTATCTATACACTTGTAACTTTGGCTAGGAGAGGCAGTTTGATCCTATTCTGGGTGATCATGGTAGCTTAGGACGTAGATACAAACTCTTATTATGTCAAATGCCAAATAGTGGCAGAGTCAGTCCAATGTTGTTTTATGAGATGGAGAGTTTTTGCTTAGCTTTCTTGTGATTGGACCCCCTCCATTCTCTGCTTCCTATTTGTGCATTGTGTTTGTGTGAGGTGCCCTAAATTTAGAGCATTGGTGCTCTAGTGTGCTCTCAGTAGTGAGGTTGGAGTGATGATTGGGATGACCAATTAGACTATCTTTCCAGTTGACCAGTTAGACTATCTATCTTTTTTTCTCTCCGATGAGGCAAGAGTGATGACCTACAGACCATGAGAGTGCATGTTGTGATGGCAGGTTATAGATCACCCTTCCCTTAATGTAGTTGTCTCAATAAGAGTTACATTAGTGGGTAGTGTTCCGTTAGTGTTGGTAGTTGGTTGGTGGTGTTGGCACTTGGTGGGTACTTGCGGTTTGCGGTTGCAATTTGTGGTTCCGGTTTGTAGTTGGCGGTTTGCAATTACTTTGTCACGATGGAGTTTCCTTGGGGATTCCAAAGGAGATAACCCTATAGTACGTAGTGGGTTTACTTGGAGTGGTGCTCGGTATTAGCCTGTACTGTCCCAATGAGGGAGGAGATTGACTTGGAGTTGGAGTTTGACATAGGAGCTGATCCACTTGAGAGTGCACTTGGCACCGTTATTGTGGGACATGGATGAGATTTATGGGGCCTCCAAAGGCCCTAGGTGTTACTCTAGTACATTGAGTTAGGTATCATTGAGTTGGATGACTTCATCTAAGAGTTTGATAGTTGGTGTGATCTAGAGCAGATGCGGAACCCAACTTTGTTTACACCTTTCATGGCATAGAAGGGGTTGTTTTAGCATTTGGAGGGTCTGCCAATGGACAACTACCATGAGTTCAGGAGAGCTTACTTGTAGGAGATTGAGTTATGGAGATAGTATTGGTCTTCAAACTATGTCTCCATCACTTCAAGCTTGTTTGCTAGGGGTAGATTGGCTATACCTACAAATTCTAACTCGAGTAGCATTGGTAGAGCTAGTGGAGGTGCACTAGTTGAACATAGTGCTACTATGAGTGGAGGTACCACAACATGAGGTGGTGTAGTACTAGGGTTTAACCCCATGGTGGAGTTCTTCTAGTGTTTGAGGCAGAACTACCAAGGAGTGCGGATTGACAACTAAGGAGCTTGCAAGAGTTCCAACGGAAGGTTGGAGAGAGCATACGCGAGGCATACACTCATATGAGATGGCTGATCAGTTTCACTCAGAGAGTTATTGAGGCCCAAGCAATCCAATTTTGGTATGGGATAATGGATAAGGAGTTACGACGTAGAGTTTGTGATGCTATGTTGTTATAGGCTACTTTGCTCACTTTGGCAGTGGTCTTTGGTTTGGCTGAGCATATTGAGCTCAACATGGTGGATGAGAGAGTGGTGACATTTGGATTTGGTAGGGAGACCTCATCCATAGTTGTGACTTCTTCTAGAGTGTAGTAGAGTGCACCACGTCCAATTGGTTTTCAAGGACAAGGTGGATAGCCTAGATCCTATGGAGCAAGTGGAGGGCCTACTATAGTTAGACTCTTACTTTCATTTTTGGGTCAATAGTAGCCAGTGAGTAGTGGTGCTTGTTGGACTTGTGGTGGAACTCATCACAGAAGAGAGTGCACTTAGGGTAGTGGACCTGATACCTTTGGTGCATCACAGCCAACACAGAGATAGTGTGAGCATTGCCACTGATTTGGTCACACTAGTTGTAACAATATGGAGTTTAGCGATGAAGTCAGTCAAGCTCACGAAGTAGCACATAAGACAAATTAGCCTAGAATATTTCGGAAGTATCTAGGAAGCTTCTTGGGAAGCTTCCCGGTTAGCTTAGCTTGCACCTTAAGTAAGTAGCTTCTAGAAAGAAGCTTAAGGAAGCTTCCAACTAGCTTAGCTTGCACGCCAAGTAGGCGGCTTCTAGAAGGAAGCTTCTTGAGAAGCTTCCTAGTTAACTTGGCTTGCACTCTAAAAAAGCGGCTTGAGGAAGCTTCTTGAGAAGCTTCTCAAGGGCCTTGTATGCTACCTATAAATACCAAAGCCAAAGCTCATGCTAGGCATTCGGAGTTTTCCCTCATTCAAGTGTCCCAATGTGAGTGTCCATTCTCCTATTTCTCTCCTCGGTTTTGGTCTTTTACATTGGTATCAGAGCAAGGTTTGGGATGGATGGAATTTATGGACCACCAAATCCACTTCCACCAAACCATTGGGACTTTCATGTCTAGATATTACCAAAGCATTTTTTCACACAATTCATCACCTCACGCTTTGGGCAGGATTTTCTACATATGATCACCGTGTCAGAGGAACCCTTGATACTTCCAGTTGTAACTTATGGAGAATGGTGGACGTTTGTATCTATGTGTTAATCAACTAGATAAATTGAGGGTAGTGGAATAGAGTAGTAGCAATGGCGGCAATACCGGATGTTATCCTTGCAATGCAACAACAAATCAAGCATCTTACTTGATTGTTGGATGAACGAGACCAACAACGATGAGAACAGATAGACAGAGCGCCAGTTCGAGATGGAGAAGATCGCATTTGATTTCCAAAACCCAAGGTGTTTGAAGGCAAGAATCTTCCAGGCACAATGGAGAACTTTGTGTTTGACTGTGAACATTACTTTGAAGCCACCAATCTTCAAGACAAGCGGAAACAAATTCTCTTGGCTTCTAGCCAGTTGGATGGCGTGGCAAAACTTTGGTGGTGAGTCCAAGTAGAAAGAGCTGAACGACAAATTGTTACACCAATTTTGACATGGGCAGAATTCAAGGATGCAATACTTGGTCGATTTCAGACTATAAATGCCACCCAAGCTGCACGAGATAAATTGGCAAAGTTGAGGCAGATTGGCTCAGTGAGAAGCTACATCACACAATTTCAGAATATCATCATGCAAATTCCAAATATCCAAGAAGGTGAAGTTTTGGATCAATTTGTGCGAGGATTGAAGTCACGAACCAGATTGGAGGTGACCATGCAAGAGCCACATAACGTAGAAGAAGCCATGCAATTGGTTGAGCGTTTTGATTCCTTAGTTGCGGCAACTTGGTCTCGACCTCAACCTACACAAAACCTACTAGTACCACGAAAGGAAGAACCGGTACAAATGGAGATTGATGCAATCCAATGAAGTCCACTTGGCATAGCAGATAGAGAAAGATTATGACAAAATGGAGGTTGCTTTTATTGTCGCCAAGTTGGACATCGCATTGCTGAATGTCCACTTAGGAATAGGCGACCTCGACAAGTTGCCCAGATGGAGTTTGTGGAACAGAATGATCAGGGAAACAAAGAATCCTAGTAGGAGATTTTGAGCCACCTACTGGGAGCTTGATTAGTTCCAATGGAATTGAAGGCTTGACCCATGCAAGTTTGCTTCACTTGCAAGATACAATATCTAATCGGGGTTGTAGGATTTTGGTTGATTCTAGAAGTTCAGAGAATTGCATATCTATGCAAGTAGCAAAGGAATTGGGTATTCCTATCAAGCCAGTGATTGGAAGTAGTTTGATGATGGCGGATGGTAGAAAAGGTTTTGCATTCCGCACCTCGCATCCTGTTACCTTCAAGATTGGGAAGGAGTATTTGGAGTGTGTGAGGTTTGTAGTGGCACCTCTACACTATGATAGCATTCTGGGTCTACCTTGGCTTAAACGTCATAAGGTTCAATTTGATTGGACCTGACGTCAAATTCAAGTACAACACCAAGGTAGGAATTTCTGATTAGGTTGTTTGGCACCTCTGAGTAAGACACCTAAGAATAGTCAGTCCCAAGATGAGAAGTTTGTTGAGAAGGTAGCCATAGAGCAAATCTGGAAGGGAGATGAGTCCCAAGATGGGAAGTTTGCCAAGAAGGCAACCATGGAACAAGCTTGGAAGAGAGATGAGTCCCTAGAAGGGAAGTTTGTTAATGAAGCACCCATAGAGCAAGCTTTGGAGGAAGATAAGTCTGTATTTGCGGTGTGGATCAAGCCGATTGCACAAGAACAATCTGAGGAGGGCCAGGTGCTGCATCAAGCAACAGTTGATCGAATAGTTCAAGAGTTTGCAGATGTGTTTCCAGATGATCTGCCAAAGGGATTACCCTCTGATCGAGGTATGCCCTTCAAGATTGAATTATTGCCAGGGAGTACTCCAGTGAGTAGACCAATCTATCGGCTCTCACCAAAGGAGTTGGAGGAGTTGCAAACAACACTTACAGAGTTGTTGGAGAAGGATTTCATATGACATAGTACCTCTCCGTGGGGAGCACCGGTACTATTTGTTCCAAAGAAGGATGGGGGACTTTGTTTTTGTATTGATTACCGTGGGCTCAATAAGCAAATCGTGAAGAATGCATATCCCTTGCCTCGGATTGATGACCTGCTTGATCAATTAAGTGGAGCACGCTACTTTTCCAAGCTAGATCTTTGTAGTGGCTATTGGCAAATTCCTATTGAAGGAGAGGATGTGCAAAAGAGTGCTTTTTGCACAAGGTATGGACATTTTGAGTAGAGAGTTCTACCTTTCGGACTCACTAATGCTCCAGCAGTCTTCATGGATCAGATGCATCGGGTGTTGGAGGGACTATTGGATCAGTCCATGGTAGTGTTCTTAGATGATATCTTAATCTATAGTAGGACAAAGGCAGAACACAAGAATCATGGGCAAGAAGTCCTAAGACGACTACGACAGTGGAAATTTTACTGCAAGAAGTCAAAGTGTGCTTTTTGGCAGAAGGAGGTTACCTTCTTGGGTCATAAGATCTCATCAGAGGGGATCAAGATGGAAGAAGAGAAGATCAAGGCCATTACTGATTGGCCTACCCCGAAGGATGCTACCAAAGTATGAGCATTCAATGGATTTGCCAGTTTTTACCGACGGTTCATCCACTATTATGCTCACGTGGCTGCACCATTGACTGACCTCTTGGGAAAGAACTCGAGCTTCCAATGGACCACCAAGCATGAAGAAGCATTCTAGAAGTTAAAGTATATGGTGTCTTCAAGACCCATTCTTCAACCATATGATCCTCAAATACCTTGTGTGGTTGATTTTGATGCTTCTAACTTTGCAATTGGAGCTGTGTTGCAACAAGAATTTCTAGATGGACTACATCCTATTGCCTTTGTGTCTTGCCAACTAAATACAGCTGAAGAAATTACTCTGCTCGAGATCGAGAACAACTTGCAATGGTATATGCCACTAAGGTATGGAGGCATTATCTCTTGGAGAAACAAGTGATCATGCGAATTGATCACAAGCCATTGTTGCAAAACTTACACCTAGAGCACATGAAGAGTTGACATCATTGATGGGAAGAGCAACTCCAATTGTTTGACATCAAACTTGAGTACAAACCAGGTCGGTTCCATGTCATCCCTGATGCTCTGTCACGACGACCTAATTTGAAGCCTCTTCCTCTCATCACGGCAGCAATTACGACGGTGTCAATTGATCCCAAGATTCATAACGAGTTTTGGTTAGCTCTACAACAAGATCCCTTCTTCCAAATGGTACATGGTCGGCTAACAATAGGTGACAAAGAGTACAACACCTTCTCCTTCAAGGAAGGCCTTCTATTCCATGCGGACTGAATCTATGTTCCAGCCAAAGGTGATCTTCAACTTGTGTGCCTTCAAGAAGCCCATGATTTACCCATCGCTGGTCACATGGGTGTAGACAAGACCTTGAGTACCCTCCAACGTCAATGGTGGTGGCCCAACATGACACGGGATGTTCAAGAATTTGTCCGATCGTGTGAGAGCTGCCAATGTAACAAGACCAACAACCAGAAGCCGGGTGGACTCCTGCAACCGCTTGCCATTCCATCAACTTGTTGGGAGCATGTGAGCTTGGATCTCATCACATCCTTGCCAAAGACAAAACAAGGACACACCGCCATCATGGTGTTTGTGGATAAGCTTAGTAAGCAAATCCACTTGGCACCAACCTGTGATACCATGGATGCTCCAACCTTAGTGCAAATCTACTTCGACAATGTCTTCAAGCATCATGGGATGCCACGTGTACTCATCTTTGACAGTGATCCTCAATTTACCGGGAAGTTTTGGCAAGCACTCTTTCAGATACTCGGCACCAAGCTTGCTTTGTCCATAGCCTATCATCCTCAAACTGATGGACAAACCAAACGTGCAAATCGTACATTGGAGGATATGTTGCGTGCCTTTGTCAATGTCCACCATACCAATTGGGATGAATATCTTGCCATTGCCAAATTTGCCTACAACAATTCCAAACAAGCAAGCACCGGATTCTCTCCTTTCTTTCTCAATTTTGGCCACGATCCGCTTTTTCCAGATTCTCTTCTCGCTCCCCCTCCATCTCAAGTTCCTCATACTTCCACATTCTTGACCACTATATCCCAATCTCTCCAACAAGCCAAGTCTCACCTCCTTGTTGCTCAAAATCGCCAAAAACAATATGCGGACCACTATCATCGAGATCTCACCCTTGAAGTTGGTGACTCAGTCACTAACTTCAAGGTCATGCTATCTTCTAGTAACCTCACTCTCCCACTTGATACCCAAGTTCATAAACTTGCCCATAATTGGATAGGACCCTTTGATATCACCCAAATTGTCTCTCCTATTGCTTATTGTCTTGCCTTGCCTTGTCACATGTGTATCCATCCTGTCTTTCATGTTTCCACGTTGAAACCTTTGTTCATAACCCCTCTTCCTTTTCCTCTCGAGTCCAACCTCCCCCCCTTCCTATCCCTATCAATGATCATGAGGAGTACAAAGTTGATCGTATCCTTGCGCGTCGCCACATTCAATGAGGCCGTCGCCAACATACGGAGTACAAGGTCCTTTGGAAAGGGTATCCCCTTCATGATGCCACCTGGGAACCTCTTTCTCACCTCCACAATGCACAGACGGCCATCCAAGAATTCAAAGCTTCACTGGCGACGAGGAAGTCACCAACTAACGGCGGGGGAATATGTAACAATATGGAGTTTAACGATGAAGTCAGTCAAGCTCACGAAGTAGCACATAAGACAAATTAGCCTAGAATGTTCCGGAAGTATCTAGGAAGCTTCTTGGGAAGCTTCCCGGTTAGCTTAGCTTGCACCTTAAGTAAGTAGCTTCTAGAAGGAAGCTTCTAGAAGCTTCCAACTAGCTTAGCTTGCACGCCAAGTAGGCGGCTTCTAGAAGGAAGTTTCTTGAGAAGCTTCCTAGTTAACTTGGCTTGCACTCTAAGAAAGCGGCTTGAGAAGCTTCTCAAGGGCCTTGTATGCTACCTATAAATACCAAAGCCAAAGCTCATGCTAGGCATTCGGAGTTTTCCCTCATTCAAGTGTCCCAATGTGAGTTTCCATTCTCCTAGTTCTCTCCTCGGTTTCGGTCTTTTACACTAGTGATTGGTGCTTTGACCTACACCCGGAGTAACGGAGTGGTAGGGCTATTATGGTAGGTGGTAGAGGAGCTCTAGTTCATGGAGGACGAGGTGGTAGAGGTGGTGGTAGAGGATCTACACCTAGTAGAGGTGCAATACCTACCCTTCTGATACAACTATGGCTACTCGGATTGAGTTGTTGGAGCAGAGATTGGCTAGCATGGCTGTTGCTCAAAGGAGATTAGATTCGGGTACCGAGACTTCCACCTCATATGCTGGTGATAAAGATGCTTTAGACTTCATGTGTGGAGCAACACAGGTGACTAGGAGTGCAATACATGCTCTAGAGGAACATTAGTGGAGTTGGACCCATAAAGAGGAGAGGTTGGGAGATAGGTAGGCTTCCTCAGTCTTTCACACTCTTTGAGGCCCTATAGATGTCATCCATGGCTCCTAGACGTCCTAGTGCAAATGTGATAGGTGGTGATGGGGTGCATGATGGACAACCCACTAGTCAACCACTTGCTACTACACAGACTAAGTCTAGCACAATGTTTGTGGCGGCTCAGCTGATTATGCATTGCACTTTGTTTCCAACCAGTGACAAGTGTACATTGGAAGTTGACCCAACATCAATGTTCCGGTTGGCTGCCACACTTTATGAGGGTTGGGATGATGTGGTCCTTACTATTAGAGCAGAGGTGGTTGATAGTGGAGCTGACTTGGTTGAGGAGCATAGGATTTGCTCAATGACCAATGGTTTATGGCAAGCAACAATGGCTAGATTGGAGGAGTTGCCAACTAGACCAGCCTTTGAGAGAGCGTGGTTCACATCTAGTGTTGTCTTATTGGATAACCAGAGGGGGATTTTCTGTTGGGTAGGACCTTCAGGGAAGGTCTATACACCACATAGAGTCTTATTAGACTTTGGTGTGCAGCCCCATATGTTGGAGAAGGCTGTAGTTGTCGGTCTAGGGTTGCAAAAGACCGATGTAGAGAGGTGTCCATTTCAGATCCAAACATCTCTAAGAGGTGATTCAACACAATACATCACACATGGGGAGCTTGTTGTCCAAGTTCAGCCCAATCACCCGACTGATAGCTTGGAGGTGAGAGCTTAGGCTATTGCAACAATAGTTGAGTCATATGATATGCTAGTTCGGGGAGCAGTGTTGTATCCCATGGGTTCCCAATATGGAGGAGACCGCCTCCTATAGACTAGGTTGGCAGTAGGTGAGGGACAAATATGTCACCTACTAGTATGCTTCAATAGTGGCAGTCTTGGCTCACTATAGTCCGAGATTTTGGTAGCTTTAGTTTTAGCTTTCAATGGTTCTTTTACTTGGCCTGGTGAGTTATTAGAGGGGAACACCTATGAAGAGGATACTCCAATACCAGAGGAGATCACTTGGATTTGGAGTACAAGTGGGATTGTTCCATCCACCTTGGATGTTCATTTGTGGAGTTCAGAGGAGGCATTGCAATAACATGCAAATTAGTTGGTGCACTAGGCTTGGAGTGGAGCCTTTGTACCACCAAGAGATGAGTGTGACGATGACTCTCCAGAGTCAATTACCTTGACACCTTTGGATACCACACTCATTGCTTGGTAGTATCCAATAGAGGGAGTATGTCTACTGGAGTTCTTTGGTGGGATTAGCATTGGACTAGTTGCGGTATTACAAGCAAGTATACGAGTATAGAGGTACTTGTATGTGGAGAGAGATGAGACTACTAGGTGAGTCTCTCTACATCATGTGACACACTTGGCTTATTGGTATCCTGAATTATTACCAATGTAAGCAGTCAAGAGTTACCAGAAGGCCTTACCAATAGACATTTCCTTACTAGGGGTGCATGATCTGGAGAAGCATGGGCCTCTTCATTTGGTGATTTCTAGATAGCCATGTCAAGGGACATGCATGCACATGTCCTTGACCCTAAACCCTAAACCCTTAACCCTAAATAAGGTCTTGGTCTTTAGGATCCCCGTTCTTGTATGTTTTGGGAGATGTTACGGATACTACAACATCTATAAGTTCATCAATTTGTTTCTCCAACTTACATTTTAAAGAACATTCCTTTGATGGGTGACTCTCGTACCAGAGTGGTGGTAAGTATACATCAGGTCCATTCTTGGATGGGACTTGCTATATTGTTAGATGCAGTCAAAGTGGGATCATGGGCTCATCGTCTTTGTCTTTGGTGGACAAACCTCTTACCCATAGAGGTTCCATAGCGTGCATATGATAAGATTCAACGACTAGACCACACTTTTTTGACATCTTGGATGTTGGGTGTCAGTCTCAAATGGTGGTAGTGGCTGATAGGTCACCTATAGCAGTGGTGAACCTAGTTGGACAACTCAGAGCCGCTTTTCCCTCACTTATGAGTTTTGCATGCTCTCATGCTTTTTGTGAGGGAGGACCTAGACTAGTTTGGGACTCACAGTTACAGCAATTGGTGGAGCACAACGCCAATGAGAGAGTTTTTGCACTTGTATTACTACTGTTCCTATAGTATTGGAGGCATCCAAGCATCAAGTGTTAGGCCAAGCTATGGACTTAAATTTTTTGACTTGGATTGTGAGCCTTGGCTTGGCAGAGCAGCGTAGGATGCACTTGATGGGTATCACCACTTGGACACTTGTGAGCCTTGTGCCTATGAAGAAAATTCAGGCACATGGTGGGGGTAATGGACCAAGTGGACATGGTATTCTTGGGACACAACCAATGGCTACTAGGAAGAGTAGTCTACTTGGAGTCTATCCAAGTGATTGTGTGCTACCGGATTACACACTTGGTCTACTTGGGATGTTGCTAGAGGACGTATGGAGCTTGCAGCCAGGTCAAAGGGAGTTTTTCACACTAAGGTTGGGACCTCCAGTGGTTGGGAGCATGACACTACTGCTCCCAAGGGTCTAGTGTAGCAGCTAGTCAATATGTATTCCACTCCTATGATAGTTAAAGAGGATAATTGGGAGCCAAATCTTGGACCCAAGCTTATAGGAGAGGAAAGATGGAGAGTTTGGAGGTTCTTGAGGAGCTACACGAGTTGTTTTGCCTTCAGTATGAAGGATTTGGGTGCTATGAAAGGACTTGGTATACAAATTGAGCTGACTAGCAATACACCAATTTTCCAACATCCCTATCGATATAGTGATATGGAGCGAGCATTGATTCAGACCCGGAGTAGTGACCTTTCTGAGGTTGGTTTGGTGGAGATTTCACATGGAGAGTATGCATCAATGACAATGATGCCAGCCAAGAAGGATATGCATGGCAACTACAAAGATAGGCGGATGTGTGAAGATTACCATCCTATCAATCGATAGACTAGGTTGATTGATATGCCATGCCTACACCAAAGGAGATCTTTGATGCGATTGGGCATGCAAAGGTCTTTAGTACTATGGATCTTTGAGTAGGATATCATTAATTGCCAATCAAGGAGTAGGATAAGTTCAAGACAACATTTTGGGCTATTGATCCTCACGGCAAGGATGTGTTATATTAGTGGAGGTTCTTACCATTTGGGTTAAAGAATGCTCTTGCTGAATTCCAAAGGGTCATGGATAGGATCCTAGCTAGATAGGATTTTGCTTGGTGCTCTATTGATGACATTTTGGTCTATAGCACTACTATGGAGGAGCATGAGAGACAATTGTTGGAGGTATTTGAGAGGTTGAGATCTCATGGACTCAAATTACATTCGGGGAAGTGTAGGTTCTTCCACAAGCAGGTTGAGTGTCTAGGTCACACTATCTACCCTGGAGGACTTGGTGTTCAACATACCAAGGTGGAGGCTATTGCACGTATTCCTTGTATGGATGTTAGCAGAGTGCAAATATTCCTTGGGTTGGCAAACTTCTATTGCTGCTATGTTACAAGATTTAGTGCCATTGCCAAGGCCTTGAAGAAGCTGACCAAGCTTACACAAGAATGGTGTTGGGAAGATGAGCATGAGAGAGCTTTTGTAGAGCTCAAGGAGAGGTTGACATTTACTACTATTTTGAGGAGACTGATCAAAGGATGGCCATTTCAGGTTCATGCTGATTGGAGTATGTTGGGGCTTGGAGCAATGCTTACCCAACATGATGATGAGGGGAAGGACTTTGTGGTGGCCCATGCTAGTCGCTCTAACAATTTAGCATAGGTGAAGTATAGTTCATATGAGGGAGAGTGCTTAGTAGCAGTTTGGGCAGTAGCACATTTCCAATGTTACCTATTTGGTAACTCCTTCACTCTCATCATTGATCATCAGCCACTAAAGTGGTTGATGGAGTCTGACAAGCTTTCAAGGAAGCTTGCATGATGGACTCTGATTTTATAGGAGTACGATTTCACAGTTATTCACAGACCTGAAGTGGTCAACCGTGATGCAGATAGGTTGAGTAGAAACCCATGTCCCAGCCAACAGGATCAGACCGGAGCACGTTGGCATAGTGAGATAGATGAGGAGAGGGTGCTAGGTTGGCATACATATGCCTTTCTTTGTATATTTTCTGAGCCTTTGGTGGTATCTCTCTAGGTGCATACATGAGGAGTTATTGAGGTCATAGATCAAGAGAGTGAAGATATTGGTATAGTCTAGCAAGACATTCATGATGATAACTTAGTGATGGACTATCTTTGCATTGGTGTTGTGGGTGGCATAGTTGGGGCCAAGGAGAGAGACGTGTTCTTCAGCGAGCCCGATGGTTCAGATTGGAGGGTAGACACCTTTTGCGTGTATGGGAGGATGGTAGAGTGAGAGTAGTACCAGTTCCCTCTCAGAGACTACAATTGGTCCGTCATGCTCATGAGGAGCTAGGACATTTTGGAGTAAAGCATACATAAAGCTTACTCCAGAGTCATTATTGATGGCGTAGTATGCAGACCAAGGTACAATATTTTGTTGCCAAATTTGTGGTTTGTGACCGAGTTAGAGCATCATTCAATGCTCCTACATCATAGTTACACCCATCACCTATCATGGGATTGGGTTACCGTTGGAGTTTGGACTTTGTTGCTTTACCATTGATTGTGAGACATCATTGGTATGTTTTGGTGATAGTGGAGCACTTCTCCAAGTGGATTGAGTTAGTAACACTTCTTGACAAGTCCAATGAAGGGACGGCTTATTCATTCTTGGACCGGGTTCTTAGTCATTTTGGTGCACCAACTGAAGTTTTGTCTGATCAGGGTATAGAGTTCTTAGGGGAGTTTTAGGTCTTGTGTGACAAGGCTTTGGTTGATCATTGTACTACCTTCCGAGATCACCTTGAGGTAGATTGCTTAACAAAGAGAGTAGTTCAGACGGTGAAGAGAGAATTGCGAAAGTACGGTTTGCAAAGAGGCCAGTTGGGAGATTAGGATCTCCAGTCACCTTGGTTGGCCATGGGCTATCGATTCAGCCGGCAAGCCTCCTTAGCAGCCTTCTCTCCTTACTTCCTACTCTATAGATGAGATCCACATTTACTTGCAGCCATTCATTGAGATACTACTGTAGTCTTGGACTTGGATGATCCAAATGTATGGGTGGGCGCATGTTCTCAATGGGCAAAGATCTTTTTGAGAGTGATGCCGATGGCCTTTGAGAACTTGGCGATTGCTCAACATAGGGATACCTTATGTTATACTACTATTTGAGGAGGAAGTTATAGACCTTTGATCCGTTGATTTCATCCAGGTGACTATGTATATCTATAGCAGATAGCACCGATGACACTTGATGTTTTGATAGGCCGCACTATCTTGAAAGTGCACAAGGTTTTGCCATCTGGAGTCCTTGTGTTAGGAGGATGTGATGGTGTTTTTTGGAAGGATCAAGTGTGCAATTGTGCACCATGCCACCTCCCAAACATTGATGGTACTATGGACCCAAGCTTGGCACTTGTACGGGCAAGCTTGAGGTGTATGTTATGTGGCTTTTTTGGTAGAGCTGCTACTATGTTGGTGTGTGATAGCTGTTTGAGAGGACGGCATATGGCATGTATGACTCCTCCCCTCATGGTGGTTCCTCAAGGATAGTGGTTATGTCCTAGATGTACTTGACCTATAGCTAGTTCATCCTTTATGTGGTATAGATTGCAAACATGCGACTAACGATGAGGCTTGATAGCACCTGACCTCTTGATCTTTGCCCATCATAGGGTATACCATATACTTGGAGTAGAGTGCTATCTCAAGTTAGAGGGACCTAACCGCTAACTAGGGGAGCAATTGTGGCAGTTTAGAGTCTATGTATGACTTATGTGTGAGTTATGTGTCTATGGTGTATGATATTGACAATGATGTATGTTGTGTAACAATGCATATACGCACAATAGCTATCACTCCATTTGTAGTGTCACATCTAGATTGCTCGTACATTGGAGTTGTAGTGATAGTAGTTAGAAGTATTTTAGCAATCACTCACAAGTTACTTTTCGACGGTCAGATTTTGTGTTTGGGGTACTGATTTCAAAGTGGGGCCCACCGTCACTTTGCACCATTTGCACCGTTGGGTGTGCCATCAGTGGGACCATTAAGGTTTCAGACCTAGCTCGAGTCCAAGGGTATACTTTCAAAGTGCAGCTCTAGAGAGCTCACTTCTCTAATGTTGAGCCTTCGAGTTCCTAGCTATGGTGGCTTGAGGCCGACGAGTATCACCTGGATTCTCTTAGCTAGAGTGGGTGTGGCTTGATTGTAATCAATGCCCAATTGTTGGCCATTTATAGAGTGATAGATCAAGTATTGATATGAGTTGAGTTGATTTGAGTGGTGTAAACAAACTGATTATTGTGGCACTTTAGAGTCTATGTATGACTTATGTGTGAGTTATATGTCTATGGTGTATGATGTTGACAGTAATGTATGTTGTATAGCAATGTTTATATGCATGACAAATTGTATCTACAACAAGAAAAGGTAGTCAATTTTAATTTAAGAGGTAGACAAAGCAAAACAAGAAGTTGGAGTTGGTACACATTGATGTATGGGGTCCAGCGCAAGAGATTTCAAATGGAAGCAAGAGGTACTTTGTCACTTTTATCGATGATGCAACCAAAAAGACTTGGATCTATGCTATATATGAAAAATTGGAAGTTTTCAATGTGTTCAAATTATGGAAATAATGGTTGAGAAAGATACAAGCTGTCAGATCAAAGCACTAAAATCTGACAACATAGGAAAAGTACACAAGTCAAGAATTTTTAAAATTCTAGAGCCAAGAAGGCATTCATGACATCAAGACAATTCCAAGAACACCCCAAGAAAATGGCATAGCTAAAAGATGAATCAAACAATCTTGGAACGTGCAAGATGTATGAGAATACATGTTGTATACCACTCCTTTTTTGTGTAACAATAGTTGATATGACTATGTTCTTGATCAACAAAAGTCCTACTAGTGCACAAAATGAATGGAAAATCTCTTGAGGAAGCATGGTGTAATACCAAGGGTTAGCCATATGATCTAGATGTGAAATTCGGTTTGGTAACTTCTAGAATGATGTTATACATGATGGTCAAAATAATAGATCAGATAGAAATATCACCAAAAGAGTACTTCTACTAATAGGGCAGAAACCGAAATAGACTTGAGAACCTTAGAACCAATAGCTAGACATATGATTTAAAGGTGAGAATTGGTTTGGTAACATCTGGAAGGATGTTACACATGATGGACTAAACAGATCAGAAAGAGGTATCACCAAAAGGGGACTTCTACTAATAGAGTAGGAACCGAAATATGCCTGAAATCTTTGAAGGCAATTTCGGAGGCCTAAACGGATGAATTAGGTCTTGAAAATATGCAGATTCCCCCCAGCAGAGAAAGTACTGGCCATCCCTCCCCCCTACTTTGTCTCGTCGAGAGCTTTCCAATGGTACCTTACTCACGTGATTTTGAGATTCCTATAGGAAGATTCCCTAAAAGATTCCCTCCGGTCAAAGCTTGTTTGACCAACCAGATAGGACCTAGACCAGGCAGGTCACCCATCCAAGTAAGTAATCCAAGGGTGGAGCTTGCTGACATGTCACCTATCTGTGTCCCTAATCCTATGGTGGAACTTCCTTGGAGGAGATCCTCTCTGTCTATATAATAAAGAGAAAGTGCTCCCTTGGGGCATCAAATGTTTGAGTGTGCAATCTGTGTTTTCTCTCTTCTCTTGTCCTCGGAGTATTACACATGGACAGGTAAGAAGGTAAATTATTCCTTCTGAAGGGTATTTGGCTATTTATCATACTCCTTGATTGCAAGAAGGACATGAAGAAACTTGACTCAATGTTTCAAAAGTGCACTTTCATTCATTATGGGAGTGATGAGAATAGTTAAAGGCTTTGGGACTTTGAAAATAACAAAGGCATAAGAAGTTTGAATGTGATATTCTATGAGGGTAAGATGTACAAAGATTGTAATGATGTGCAACAAGCAATGATTGAACCAAAGTATATTGATTTGGATATTGAGTCCAAGAAAATTTTATCAAAAAATCCACTTGCTCCTCATGATCAAATTCATGAGGAATTCAACAAGCATGAAGAATCTCATGACCAAGAAGGTCAACAAGAGGAAAGCAAGGAACCTGAGGAGCAAACAAATCCAACACCAAGGAGATCAACAAGACTAAGAAAACCAAAGATAATTTTTTTGTCAATCTACAAATATAATTTTTTGTCAATCTACAAATATAATTTTGAGTCACGTCTTATATACAAATTTGGGGAGCCAAAGACATATGAGGAAGCTAGAAATGATATCTCTTCTATGAAATGGGATTATGCCATGAAAGATGAGATGAATTTTCTTTTTCTAAAATAAGACATGGGAGTTGACAAGACTACTTGTTTGGCAAAAAGGTTTTGCTAAACAAATGGGTATCTAGAATCAAAACAAAAGAATATGGGAGCATAAGATAGAAGGCAATGCTTGTTGTCAAAGGTTTTCCTAAGAAGGAAGCAGTAGACTACATAGAGATTTTTGCACCAATGGTGAAGATGACATCCACAAGGGTGTTATTGAATATGGTTGTTGTGGAAGACCTTTATCTAGAATAGCTTGATGTTAAGACAACATTTCTTCATGGTGAGCTTTGATGGAGAACTATACATGGTACAACCAATAGGTTTTATAGTTGAAGGCAAGGAACATCTAGTTTTTCATTTAAGGAAGAGTATGTATGGGTTTAAATAGGCCCCATAACAATGGTACTTGTGGTTTGATAATTTAAGGCAAGGAAAAGGTTTCACAAGATGTGAAGCTGATCATTGTGTTTATCTTAGAGATTTTGTTGATGGAGATATTGTATATCTCTCTTTATATGTGGATGATATGATTGTAGCTAGCTCCAATATAAAGAGGTTTGTAAAATTGAAAGAATGCTGAAATTCAAATTCTCTTTGAAAGATTTAGGTGAAGCTAAGAAGTTACTTGGCCTAAATATTGTTTGAGATAGGAAGAACAAGAAGTTGTTTTTGTCCCAAGAAGACTACATCAAGAAGATGTTGAAGAGATTTAACATGCATAATGAAAAATGAGTATCAACTCCTCTTGGATGACATTTCAAGCTCTCAAAGGATTCATGCTCAAGAAATGAAGCTTAAATTGTGGAGATGTCCAAGGTTCCACATCAATCAGTAGTTGGAAGCATGATGTACACTATGGTGAGCATAAGACAAGATATTGCACAAGCTATGGGGAATGTTAGCAGATATAAAAAAAATCCAAGCAAGGAGCATTGGAATGCAGTCAAATGGATACTTAAGAGGTATCTAGCTAGTACATCTACTTATGCTCTTTGTTTTGAAGGGAAATCCTTAGACAAACAAGGCTATATAGATGCTGATCATTCAAGAGATCAAGATAGTGGAAGAAGAACTACTAGATATATTTTTATAATTGGAGGTACAATTGTAAGTTGGATGTCAAGATTACAAAATATAGTGGCAATATCTACAATGGAAGCTGAGTATGTGTGGATCACATAAGCTTGAGAGGAAATCATGTGGTTATAAAGATATATGGAAGAGCTACAGCTAAAGCAGTCTTTGAGCACTCTCTAGAGAGATAGTCAAAGTGCAGTACAAAGAATTGGCAAAGAATGCCTCTTACCATTACAGGGCAAGACATATCAAAAGAAAATACCATTTCATCATGTCAGCCCTCAAGGAAAATGAGTTCAAGCTCAAGAAGATTGAAGGCTCAAAGAATCCTGCTGATATGTTTACCAAGGTTGTAGATCGAGATCAATATATTTTTTGCAGTACCAGCATAGGTATTGTTCAAACAAACTAATGAAGTAGAGTTATAGAGTTATGTGTACATTGTCAATAAGAAGCTAGGAGCTTCAGTGGATATTGATGCCTTTCACATTAGTTTGGAGGGGGAGTTTTGTTGAGCATTAGTCTTCAACTACATGTGGAAGAGCATGATCTCTTGATTGGAGATTGAACATGAAGATTGAACTGTAGTTTAGCAAAGAGGCAGTGCTCTTTGAACCGCCTGTGTTATTCTATTATAAATAGAGTCCTATAGATTATTAACAAGGATGTTGATATAGAAACATTTGAGTGTTGTATCAAGAAACTTAACGAAATCTTAGACCGGGAGATGAACCAGATCTATCTTGTGATAGATCAGTGATTTTTTCTTTTCTCTTGTGATAGATCAGTGATTTTCTCAATCTGTAAGCACTCGACCCATCTAGTGGAACTAGCAGAGAGATTCTGCACAGGGACGTAGGCTATGTTGCCATCTTGGGTGAACCTCTCGTAACTAATCTGTGTCTCTTATGTGATTATCTCTTGTGTTTATGTTTTTTTGATTGAGCACAATGATTCTTAACAGGGTTATGTCTACCTTAATTAGCATTTAGTTGTAGTGAATATCAAATACACGATCTCTTGTAGTAGTACGCAATGATGTTGGTCTGTACGTAGGGTACTAATTTATAATCAAAAACTTGGAATAGACGATTGTCAATTTCCATTGACCGTTGTGTTCGTCTCATCTCCATCATGGTTGTCTCTCTCATTTTGGGGCGTAACATACGGGGTTGAATGTAGGATCGCAGTTGTCATGTTCTTTTCTCTTAGCTGTTCATGTAATGAGGTTTTGGTTTTAGTTGTAAATTGTTTTAGCCTTCATTAGATCTCATTCCACAACGATTCGCTTTAGAATCTCTTTTCTTTTCCTCAAAAGAATAAGCTCAATTGAGCTTTCTATTAAGAACTATTCAAAATCTCTGTCCAACTACTTTATGTTGACTTACTTAGAAGATTACAACTAATGTTTTGAAAATCAACATCTACTTGGATGTAAAATATGACTTAGTCCATCATGCGCTTTTCCTTCCGAAGGACTAACAAATATGAAGGCATCTTTTCAACCTTGTAGGCCAACAGTTGGAATCAATATTTCGACATAGAAAACTGGTAATAATGTGCTCTCCGATCAAAAAGTTGGATAAGTACGAGAAAATATCAAGAATATGTTAAAACTTGTAGACCTATAAATGGACCAAAACACATACACATAAAATACTTTGACTCAAGATTCTGCTACGTAAATCAGACATTATGTTTTTCAATGGTTTCGTACATTATTGTTAACGGTTCAACGAGGTCTCCGTCTCCCCTCCTTTTCCGCTCCAATTTTCAGTATCATTTGCGTGTTCGTTGCGGTCTGCGCGGTTCCGATCATTGCATCACTTGCGTGTATTTACTCGGTTTGCGCGGTTCTCCACCACGCAGGCGAAAAGGAGGGGAGACGATAGCATCTCGAGAAGCGATCACTTGTCTTCCATCCACGAGGATCATCGTGACATCTACAAAGAATCTGAAGTACTGCATAATCTAATGCAAAGTGAGTGTGACTTTATCTTTCATCGAGGAAAAGGCGACTTTATCTTTCATCAAAGACTTTGTCCTTCATCCAGGATGCAGCATGTGCAGTACAGCGCAAAGCAACAATTAGTAGATGCTGGAAGAATATTATTCAGCACTACGGATAAAACCAATGTGCGGCGGGCAGTATGCTGCACTTTATTCTCATCACCTGTACATGGCGAGTCCAATAACAGCAATTGAAAGAACACGTATGTTCGATTCTGACTTGGGTCATCTCAGACACATATAGGGGAGAATTTTAACGTGCACAACTCGTGAGAAGATATATCAACTTCGCTATTGCAAAAGACGAGTTCCCGCCTGCCGATATGTCGATGGCAATTTCAGAAATTTCATCTGGAATATGCTGAAAAACGCTGTTGAAGGGAAGAAAAGTAGCGACGTGAATTTGAAGCAAAAACCGTGAAATCGTCCCCGGGAATTGAGAACATTATACTTCCCTTTGATCTCCTAAACTCCTCACTGACATGAAGGCCATTATAGCAGGAAAGGGAGCTGCTTATGTAGTACGGCAACGAAAACTGTTGTGCTTCCCGACCAATTCGTCGACAAGTTTCAGTGGATTGCCAGTTGACAGCAACAATAGAGGACTTCGCCTCGTGTGCCGCGCTTCGCCAAAGGTGGGTTAAACTTGTAAGATCCAGGGTAGTTGGCATGGACTGAGTATCACGCAATGCTATCAGAAACATGCACCCTTCACGATTTGCGTTTAGTCAGACTAAGCACAGCGCTGCGCTGAATGGGAGAGTACTGCAGTTCCACTGAGAAAATATCGCAATCCACTCACCGTCCAGGCTTGTTGATTACTAAACCTGTAATTTTGTGTACTGTAGAGACCTCTTTTCTCATCCTGTGCTGGAACTTGGAATACTTCGTTGATTTTGGTTTTGTCTTCGTCTAGAAGGGCTGCGTTTATGTGTCGCTGAAGAAGAGTGCGGATCGGACGTAGGACAGGAACGTTTTGCATGATAACCACTTGAACGATGATATTGGCACAATTTCGAATTAATGGAGAGTGTCGGTCAGTGAGAAATCGAGAACTTAAAGGTTTTGGTGTGATACAGTTGGCACTCAGTCAACTTTCTCATTTTCTCTTTCAAGCGACTGCCGTGCGGCGGGCTATTTACTTCTAATGACGACTTTTGATTTGGAGTGATGGGGACATTTAGGTGGAAACAAATCCATATAACTATGAGGAACTAATTTGGGTCACGGGTATGGCTGATTGTAGGAATCTGTGAGCGACGTTAAGGCGACCGAGAAAGAAGCAGTAAGAGAGGCACTTAAGGCACTAGAGGAAGGAGTACAATATGAAAACAAATCTGTCGGAATCGATACCGAGGTTTGCTCATCACAGTTCTAGAATTTCATCCTGGCTGTGAACGATCCTGATTGCCTGCCTTTATCTTCTCATTCTTCTGGCATGTTTTAAAGTCGGTCCTTGTTAATATGCACAGTCGAGTAATTTAAAACAGTACCGTGATTCCCCAACCTGGGGAGTTCTCAGGTTATGACGTTATATATGGACAAGTTAAGGAAGCACTAGAGTGTGTCAGTTCTCCACACCCTGTATACTGCATGCCCAGGTTATATGCATTTTATGGAATAGGAATCTATGAGGTCATTACTCTGTATCTGCAATGTTTGTGTTTCTATTTCTCTATTAATAACATAGATTTCGACAAGCTAGCAATACTCATTTTAACGGACGTTATATTTAAGAAGAGTTTGACTTAGAATAATAAAACTTGGGAAATTCTGGCATTGCATCCAGCTATCTTGGCACCGTGTAAGGAATTGCTCAAATATGTCATATGGGCGAGGAGTAGTTGATGGATCATCGGTTTGTGCAGAAACTAGCTCATCCTTCCGTGAAGGACGCAAGTCCTGGACTTTTGGAGAAAGCTCTTGCGACAATCCCTAAGATCGTGGGGGCTGGGCTATTTAATCTATTGCAATATAAGTCTACGGAAAAGAGAGGCTATTGGTTTCGGGTACTCGTCTCCCCATTCGAATTCCGTCTTTTAGTTGTGGGCTTATTTTTTACGCTTTGCGTAATCATTTTAGAACTGTTTCGTTTATGAAGTTACATTGGTCATACTGTTGCTCGATCCCGCTTGCAGGAGAATTTTGGACCAGTTGATGAAATCGGAGATAGAGTTCCGGTGCAGATTATCTCGGGAGCTATACCACAAAATTTCCCAGCAGGGACTTACATAAGAACAGGTGCGACCATGCTTCACGTAGTTCCCATTCCGCATCGGACAAAAAGTCGTGCCTTTCTAGCAACTTCTGAGTTCATCAATTACTACTGCATTGCGATGGTTGTGTCCACATGAGTGATTAGTTTTTCCTTTTAAATTCGAATCTTTGAGATTCCCAGTTTCTCATACAGCCGCAGCTGGAAATGGTGAACTGTGCAGGGTCAAATCCGTTGTTTGGTGGAAATGATTTTGAGTGCTTACTGGGAGTTACAAAGTTGCATTGGTTCGAGGGCGATGGAATGCTTCACGCTGTCTACTTTGACAAGTGCGGGGACTCCTATCAGCTGTCTTACAAGAATAAGTATGTGGAGACAGAAGGATACTTGGTTGACAAAAAGGAGGGTAAACCTACCGTCATCTCAGCAGCATTGGAAGGCGATGGAGCTGCTCTCATCGCCGGTTTGGCCCTTAATCAGGTAACGGAACCTCATACCGTACCAGTGATAACTTGTGGATGAGTTGCTGAGCTTATCCTAGCCTGTAACTCTGAAGCTCAGAATTGTCACTTTTGATTTTCTTATCAGTCTACGGCTTTTTTCTTCAGATTTGTCATGTTCCAAAACTAGAAATACAAGCTTTCAGTCCCCCTGACAGAACGATCAGCAAGACAACCATCTTTGAGAGCACTAAAAGCATTTCATTTGTAATCCTTGCAACATGTGGTTTCATGAAAGGCAACTGCATGAGAACTGCTCACCACAACGAGCTCTTCCTGAACCAGTGTTTTTGACGATAGCTTCACTTGCTGTGAACAGTTACAGTTCGGGTGGATTACAAAACCTTGTGGGAATACTTCACTTTGGACACATGGAGGGAAAACTTACGTCGTTGCGGAAAACCACTTACCACACGAAATTAACCTCTCAGATCTTAGTACGGTTGGAACTCTAAATTGGGAAGGCACGTGGGCCCGACCAATGTGTACTTCACACCCTAAGGTTCGTTGAGCTGGTTTCACAACCGCTTTGTTCTTTCACTAGCTTGCTCTCAATCTCTACACATGACACGATTTAGTTGGACACACTAGAAGATTGTAACTGTTTCCTTCCAGTAAGATTGTACGAGTTCAGCTTTCATTTAGCAGCGTGTGCAAATGCAAAGAGTTTTTATGCTGCCAAATGGAAGAACCAGTTTTGTTTAAACACACGAGCGTTTTATAGAGCTCTGTTGGACTGTTAAATTTTGCAGATAGATCCTCATACTAAGGAGATGATTATTCAAGGAACGGATTACGTAAAGCAGCCCCACAACACAGTTGGTGTTGTATCAGGTAGTATAGGAGATTCCTGGAGACTCATAAACATACTGTTTCAAGGTTGTTGTGGAGTAGACTGTTTCTGGTTGGGTTCTTGACAACCTACTCTCAAACTCTAATTGGAACAACTTGTGTTTATACGTGGGTTCTGCAGCTGATGGACGAAGGGTGGTGAATAAGGTTGAGGTGGGCGTGGACAGGGCAACTATGGGTCACGATATCCTGATTACAGAGAGGTAGATTCGGCCTCAGTTTTTATATCTCTCTTTCATCATTTTATCAAGTGCATCGTCCTATTAACAAGAAGAATCTTTAGTTTTAGCTGATTGACCTGCAGACTGAAGTGGTGACTTGTTCAAGAAGGTAATTATTCGCCATTGTCTTAGAGACAAACCTCCAGGTCGTAGAAATAAAGGAAAACTCTTACCGGAATGAACTCAACTACAGCGGATATGTGACTGAGATATTCACCTCACTTAGGCTGATCCGTCCTACTGCAAGAAGGTGTTGAGGATATCATGGAGGATTTTGATGAACCATGAATGTGCACAGCTATGATTTGCGTACGGCATGTAGTGATAACTTCCACTAAATTCAGCTCATGCTAATAGGAATGTGAATATTCATGGTGGCCTCCTGTAGAAGGTAGCTTGACTGAATTAAAAGATGAGCCATCTTCACTCGGTTCTTGCAGATATACGGTTATAATGGACTTTCCTCTGAGTATTGACATCAACCAATTAGCGAAAGGGGAAAGGTAGGTTGAGCCCACCTGATTGCCATCTTATTCAGGGAACTAAAATGTGGGCAACGTCATTCAGGTCTTTTGGCGTTTGGACAACTGCAATAGCAATTGTCGAGACCTGGAATTTCTCATATAACGAAAAGTCTTGCTACTCCATGCTAAAATCCACGCTTTGTTATTTCTCAGTGCAGTCAAGTTTGAAAACGAAGGCGTTGCAAGGTTTGGGATCATGCCTCGACATGGAGATGCAAACTCTGTACGCTGGTTTGAGGTTAAGGCAGCAGCCATGTTCCACATGTTTAACGCTTACGAAGATGGCAACGAGGTTACACGTCAGCCAAAAGCTTCCGTTGTTTTCTTGCTGCGATCGTTTTGACGTTTCTTTGATACGATTGAACAATACTGAAATCTTCTGCCTAATTTCAAGGTCTAGGAATCTGTCTGATCTTCCCTTCAGAGCATAAGGTTTCTGTAGATTGCGGAGGAAGCAGTTTTGGCTATAGGGATAATTGTATACCAGAATTGAACGTTTGTGAAACTAACATGTGTTTACAGGTAGTTGCGCATGGACTTACAAGTAAGAACTGGTTTTTCGAAACCTCAAACATGGAAGACAGAGTACAATGGTTCAGGCGAGGAATCACATTGGGGAATCCTGGTCAGCCGGGCTATGATCCCTTGAAAGACGGTGCCCTAATGACCACCATTCGAGAGTGGCGGATGGACCTGCAATCCGGTATGATATCTTTTTCACCTATCTTTTCTCTGACTTAGATACCACTTGCACCATCATTGTCAGCAACTCGAGTTTCTGGGTTAAACCTATCAATTACACTGAGTGTATGAATAATACGCATTTTCTGTTTCTATATTTGAGATGTACTAACACGGTCCGCTGTTTTTACAGGAACTGTGACAGAGAGAGATATTGATGATCAAGAAAACTATGGGCTGATGGAGATGCCTCACTTCAACCAAGCTTATGTAGGAAGGAAATATAAATACGCATACGCTCTTAATCAGCACTACGATCGAAGCTGGAAATCAGGTTCATCTACTGATTAATATGGCATCTGCGTGCACGGGTTGTCCTGCCTTGTCTTTCCTGTTGTCGTCAGCTCTAAATAGCTGTAGCAAAGAGCATACTTATGGATAATCTGTATTATGAGACAAGAACTTACAGCATATCTCTTTACGGCATCCACACTCTTCGCATCTTCATGTACTATTGTTGTTCCTTTCAAACAGCTCCTCACAAGATTCGAAGACAAAACTCCCCTCCAACATTTTCACTTACCTGATATGATGTCATAACACAGCTTAGCGATCTTTAGAGCTTGACTTGCGGATCCCATAAACACCTGATAAACCCTCTTTATCTAAGGTATCGAGGCCCTGTGCTTCCGAGGTATTGGGAGCTTTGGTAAACAGACCTCCAACAGCCCTAAAAAGGAGGGTGCTTGATGGGCCTCCATACTCTCTGTTCTGGGCCTCTGTAGTGTGCAATAATAGTATACTTTTCGATATTTTTAATCTACATGTGCTTCAGTTCTTATATCTCCGCTGCATTTGATGACGGTAATCCCAATCTAGTGTGCATCTGAAAATTCTGCAAGCTAATCGATAAAAAAGGCAACTCATGTTCGTGTCCATTGACAATTTGTGCTGGCAGGTCTGCCATATTACGGGAGTCTCGGCAAAGTGGATTTTTCGGCCTCAGCAAACGGAAAGGTATGTCAGGCATCTCACGAAATATTTGGAAACATTCTGGAGACATCCGCTCAAACTGTCAGATTTTCATTTCCCAGGAAAAACATGCAACGGTTAGCAAAGCAATTCATGTAAATCGTTAGGCTACATACAGCAACGGTCTAGGTTCAGAGTTATAATAATTTATATAATTTATAATTCTAAAGATTTACAGAGGGAGGTTGACAGACGGAAGTAGTTATGATAAACGTATGGGAAGCGCTCCTTTACTTTCACAATCTTAGAGCGGAGAAATGACTTTTAGCCTAACAGACGGTTCTGTATCTGATAACAGGACAGAGTAAAAGTCCAATTCCACGACTTCGGCCCAGATCGTTATGGAAGCGAACCTTTCTTTGTGGCCAAGCCTGGAAGTACAGTGGAGGATGATGGCTGGGTTGTGTCTTATGTTTATGACGAAAGCACTAATGGCTCCGAAGTACGTCCAATATCCTTTCCTTTCCTTTACTTCCTCTCAGAGAATGATGTTACTTTGATTGGCTGACATTTTATTCCCCTCACTCCAAAATGCAGTCTGCAAATCTTTTATCTAACTCCAGGTAATTAGCTTTTGCTACTCAATGGATACTTTTGTAATACTCAATTCTCTCACTCGACGATACCAATTGGGCAGGTTAGAGACGCTGCTCATTATTGATGGCCGTGTAAGATAACTAGATTTGAGACAGAGGTGAGAAAAGTAGCTATAGAAGAGAATCGAAAATAAAGTGAAAACTTGAAGAAGTTTGAGCAGATTGAGAGAGTTCAACAATTTTACTGCATGGAGGATCTGATTTGGTTCGGCTTTTGTCAATTTTCTTGAGCAGCTGGTTATTATTGATGCTCAAAAGTTCATGGAGGAACCAGTTACTAGGATTAAACTGCCCCAGAGAGTTCCGTTTGGCTTTCATGGCACATACGTCTACGCTGAATGAAGCTCAGCATCCACAACAACCAAGGAGCAAAGACGTCTGGCCTTTGAGACATTCCAGACTATGTTGGAAGTCAAAGATGAATTTCCAACTACGTTGTTTAGGATTCTTCGGTTAGGAGCAGATTGTGTGCAAGAATAAAGGAAATAGCCACTAATTGATTAGGTTGTTGAAAGAAAATAGATAAATTATAAGCAAGAAGAACATGTATTGAGTTGGTGTGCTCAATTATTGTTTCAAGATCAAAATAAGGACACCATGGATGATTTAGGATCCATGAAAGAATGTATATATCTTCAATAGCATTGTTCCGTAAGGAGGAAGCAGTTCATGGTTTAGAATACAATGTCATTACTATGACAAAAGGAAGCCATTATCATGGACCTAATTCTCTTATTGGAGAAGACTATAAACATGTGCGCCAATTTTGAGTGATTGTGAATCAAAGTCCCTTCAAGGAGATAACAAGCAGATGGTTTTATTGATTGTGGAGGAGTGAGAGAAATTAGACTTTATCACTTATATTTTATGTTAATGGTTGTTACAGCCAAACAATGATGATATCCTCAATGAAGGGGAATGGTAATATTGCCCTTAGCATGTTGCTTCTTAAGAGGATAGACCAAGACTTATCAGAATAGATTGACCAAATTCACAAAGATTTTTGTGCTTTGTCTCAACAAGCAAACTACCTTAATAAAAATCCCAAATTCAAATCTATATATATATATATATACCATTTCAAATAATAGAAAAGTCTAAACTTGAAAAAAATATATTAAAACTTAGAAAATATATGGAAGAAGTTGATGATATTTAAGAAGTTTGGATAAATTACCCTTGTTTGTGCTTATGGACAAATTGCAAAATGAATTCATGACCACATTCAAATTTTAATTCAACAATTCTTACAAATTTGTTGCGTTCTCTTATAAGCACAAAATTTGATTACATCATGTGAAACAAATAAAAGGGAGGAAAAAGTTTGCAAAGTATAATGGCAAGTATTACTTGATGGCAATTGTAACAAGTACTCATGAACTATGATAGATTGTATGGATCAAGCAAAGACTACCATATTGTTCTTGCCATCTCTCCTAACAACATCAACATTAATGTTTGATCCTACTATATAAGCTACAATATCCTTATGAAATATGAAATGTAATACAAAACCTTACTATTATTCTGATCGGAACTGTTTTAAAAATGAGATACAATACCTCCAATCTTGTATCTTAAGTCAAAACACATTACCAAAAGAGAGAAAATGAACTCTATCCGTTTACTTACTTGTCTTTCTTTGTTCAAGAAAATGCATGTAAAACTTCTTTTGTAAATCACTCCTAAAATCATGGTCATAAATCAAGCATTTGATTAAATTATCTAACCTTTGATAAAATTAGCAAGCAACTTCAAAGTGAAAGTGACTTCATATTGCTTGTTCTTATAAGTATAAATAAAGGTATCAAGCTCTCAAACCAAAAAATTTATACACTGTAGTATGATCTTAACTTGAGTGTTTATGTTCCCATATTAGAATTATACTGCAATAATATTTTGCAACTAATTTATTAAGGATTGGTTTCATCTTAAGTAGATCAAATTTTATGACAAGAAACTATTTTGCTCATGATTATAATTTATTATCATTGGTGTGTGCTACTAAGACTCCAAGGCTTACCAGTATTATCTTTTAGATAAGCTCTTTTATATATAACAAACCATAATTATGGATAATTCACTTGAAGTATGTGACAAGCAAATATCTTTGTCATATAGTTAGAGCAACTCAAACTATATGACATCAAGTTGAAATAGACTTTGAGTGCTTAATATTGTTCTAAATGCATTCTTTTGTTGGCAAGACTAAAATAATTATGGATATTTCAATTGTGTCCAATATTCGTATTGTCAACTGAAGAAGGAATACAAGTCCGATGACCAAAATAGAACATAAGGAGCTCATTATTCTAACTTATCTGAACACGACTGGATAAAAGATAGTGAAAATAATTTTTGTTCCGTTAGGAGTAGATTGTTACATATAAAACACATGTACAGTATTGATGTATTGAACTATTGACTCTAAACTTAATTGCAAAAAGACTTTGATCTCTTCTCTTAGGTATCTTTGAATAGATAAGACTAGTCTATTCCTCTTTAATCTTGTGGTGGTGGCTAAATTTTTATTAAAAGTTGCGGAGGAACAAAGCTTCAAATCGAAAAGAAATTAATCTCTTATAACATAATCTATATCTACCTCATATCGAGAGTAGGATATGAAAGGGATATGAACTTACTCCCTTCTTTTTTCATGATTAATTTTTTTTTGATTTTGATTTGACCAACCTCTATAAGATATATGGGTAAGACCAAATTCTGCAAGACCAAATTTTGATCGCCACATTTATTATAAAATTGAGTTAGAAAATTCACTTAGCTCCTACCATTTACACAATATATATACCTCAATTAGCCAAGTTCTACTTCAACACTATATCTCTAGTATCATGGTCTTCTTAGAAATACACATATATTATTGCAATTCTTACTTTATGTCAAGTTTGTGCAAGAAATGTAACCATATCTTAGGTTATTTACTTTTTTGATTATTTCTGAATAAGTTCCACAACAATTGGTATACTTTCCTTCCAATCATAAAGCTTATTATTGATAATTTCAAGAAAAAATAAAATATACATTTTCCACTTTCTTTCTTAATTATGGTCAGGAGTACTAAATCATTGGTTCACTCTCCTCTATCTTCAAGCATTCTTAGTACTTACATCATCATACCTTATTTTTTCTTATTTTTTCCTTATTTATTCTCTTATTGCTTCTCAATTTGATATTTCCTTCCACATTTATATTTATCATATCTTTTACATTTCTAGTTGGAATTTTTTGATGTTTTACGTATTTTCTTCTTATATACCCAATTCAATTTCCTCCAATTACACAAAACATTGAAAATTATAAGGGGTATGACTTTGTTCAAATCTTTGCAAAGCATATGATTACTTTATTACCCTCATAAACACGTAGAACACAAAGTTCTTAGAAGAGTTCCTTCCATTACCATACATAAGATGTAGTCATCCAAGAGTTTCATCATCTTTGCAACACGCAATTCTTCGAGAATTTTCAAGAATTTAAAATAAGAGTATCATAAGACAACTTTTAAGTAATGAGAGTAGGATATGTAATTGTATTGTAAATGTTATAATGTAACTTATTAGAAACTTTTAGAAGACAATCTTGAAAATATATAAGAGGTTCTATATAAGAATATTTTGAAGATATCTAAGAATCTTGGGATTGTATAAGCTAGTAAGCTACTCAATAATCTTCTTGGGTTAAAATTTTTTCAAGAAATAATAAAAAATTGAGTAACTTGATTTGGAAAAAAGTCTATATCTTTTTTCAATAAGGTAATAAAAAGATGTAATAAGGTCATGTAAGATGTAATAAGACCTTGAGCTATATTTTCATTTCAAATACAATCTATTCAATTTTTGGTCTGTCTTTTTGTTTTATAATTTTCTACTAACCTCTTGGGTTTTAGTTTGTAAAATTTTGAGAATTTCATTACTTTAGCAAGGTTTGTTAAGACTATTCCCAAATCCTAACTATAAAATTTGTATCCCTTAATTTTATTCTAGTTGTGGTTTTATCTCATTCAATAAGATTTATCAGGGCTATATAAAGAAAAGTAAATCTATTGTTAACTTCTTTAGTGAATTTTGCTGTTTATGTGTTGGATCTAGATCTTATTCAAAGTACTATAAAGATTCTATTTGTGGGCGGTTTAATGGGTATTGAGGTCAAGGAACCTTGTTGAACAATCCATGGTGAGATTCAATCTTTTCTAAGACATGAAATTCACAAGCTAGTCAAAATTACCTTAAAGCTTTAAATCTGAATCCTAGATTAAATAGTACTAATTTGATAATTTCCATAGTCTATGGCCTCTCTTCAAGGACTCTTGATGAGGCTCACTAAAGCTTATCATACTACAAAAGATAATGAGAAATCTGATATCATCAAACCGTCAACTCTAAACCCTAGTGTCCATAACCTCAATGAACTACATATCAATATTTGTTATCTTTTATAAGTACTATCACTTATTAATAAGTAAATGTCCAAACCTAGTTTAATTTTACCTGTATGAATGATGAGATTCACATGATAAGAGACTTTAAACAAAAAACCCAAATAACAAGAAATCTTACACCTTGAGCAAACCTTTATCTAGACTATGAAAAATAAATTTAAATTCTAGACTAAATTTGATTCAACAAGTCTTCAAACCAATCAGGTTCACCAATATTTATTTACTCCTCAATTAAACTAGAGTTCCATAGTTCCGGAGGATCCAAAGTTGCAACCTCCCTAAATTAATTTGACTACTGAATAAGATTATATACATAAACTATCACCTTTTTTTAAATAACTTAATTCAAGAATATTTTTTTATTACATCCATTTGTTATATTCTCTCTAAGTGATTCATCCATTCATTTTGCTCTTGCTATGGCAAGGGTGTAGCCTCTCGGATTCTAGTTGGAATATATAGACTATGGGCATTTAGACTTGCACCAACTATCTTCCCTATAGTGATGAGGTACATAGATTTGTTTCACCCATTTTCATCTTCATTACTCACTACACTAGTGTGGTTCTACACTAGATGCAACAATGATCCATATGACACAATGTTCTTTTGGAGGAAAAATGGTAACTACACACCATCCTTCAAGGATATAGTGTTTCTTATGGCACAAAAGAGTGGATACCTTGCTTGAAGGGGGCATTTTTATGCTTTGCAAACAACATGGGGTCAAGGCAAACTTATACTTAAGTCCAGAATGATCAAGTGATAATTGAGTATACTTTGGTTATGGATCCTATACATGATTTAGTTCTAGAAGGAGAAATTACTCATTCTTTTGGATAGGTAACAAGCAAAGTGGTAGTAGGTAAGTTCTCCAAGTATAGGGGTATGTAGTAAGATCATCCCTTTATTCCTATAGCCTTGGAGTTATATGGAGCAATGAAGATGATGATTGATTCATTTGTCAAAACATATCATATTAGATGTCAAGGGGTACCACTCTTACTCTCATACATTGTAGCATATTTCACACAATGTGTGTCAATTTCTCTAAACAATGCAATGTTTGGTGCAATAAATAGGAGAGAAATCACATTATGTGATGCTTCCTTGGATGCTATAGTAGTTTGTGGACCATATGACTTGCATACCTTGGATTTCTCAAGTACAAAAGTGCAGATTTCTCATACATATACTACTCAGGCTAAGCCTCATTTTACCTCTTATATCCTATCCTTGTATGGTTTGATGGGATCTTCCCATCCTTCTTGCTGTTCTTTGTGGTTGCCTTTTACTTATAGGAGCACAAACAATGTCCAAATCCCTTGCTACTTCAAGACCACATACATATGAGGAGGATGCCATATCATGCTAGCACATGGCCTATATGGAAGCTCCTCTAAGAAGCTTCCTCATTCCTTGTATTTGATTGCACAAAATATAGTGGATGAATTACATTCATATCCATGCATTGACAACTTCAATGATTGTGTCATTAAGCACAACCTATGGTTTAGTCTTTCTAAACAGGAGGGATCACTTCATTCTTTAAAACTTTTTCCTACTATATTGGTAGCTTGTAGAGTCCTTCTCAAGCCCTTGTAGAGCCACAGTCCCCATAGACAAGCTAGAGTAGAAAAATGCAGCAATAGATTGAAATTGCCACACAATGTGCATTGCAATCATTGATTTGGACATCAAGAGGAAGATTGAGGAGTTTGAAGTTATGAGATTTTTTGAGTTCACCAATAAAGTTAAAGATTAGGAAAAAAGGTGAAAAGAATTGAGTTGAGTGCATAGAAAGTAGTGTGAGGTCTCAGTACGGGTGGTGATGGAGGCTCAAGGATTGAGGAATAGATGAGGAATTTGTTGAGGGTATGCATCTACTTGCAAAGAGAGAAGTTAGGATGCTAGGCCACCTCCATAGTTAAGGGAGATTGAAGCACCACCTGGTTGAATTAGTGACATGGTAGATCCTCTTAGAGTTTTATTGGCATGATGCAATATGGAAGAGATGTCTTTGTTTTGAAGTTTTAATGTCCAACTCAACCAATTTAATTCCCAAAACATTGAAACTTGGAAACAAAGACATCTCTTCCATATTACATCATGCCAAACACCTCTAATACTATATGATGTTTCAATAATTGATTCTACAAACTTCAATGGACATTTTAGCAATGTTTATTAAACAAAGACTCTAAAAAAGGAAAATTTTAAATAAAAAGGAAAAAAGGAACTCCATAAATTTTTTGTGTATACCCAACTACCTTATGAGCCATTTATACTTTCCATGGAAGTTTAGGGGAGTTGAATTTTACATCAAGAAATTATGTGAGAAACATGACTAATGCTAATCAGTGCATTAGAAAACATGGCGTGTGTCATTAGAAAGGATAAAACTCAGTCACATGCCATGATAAGAAGGACTTCTATAGAATTTGAAATCCCTTCTGCACAAGCTCAAATTACATGCAAAATTTTTTTAGATCAACATTTCCTCCTTGATATTTTGTTAATTCCATGGTTTCCTCATTTTTGATTTGTTAACTCTATGGTTCCTTGTAATTCCAAAAACTTCTAAAAATGTGCCCATGGGACATTCTTCCACCATAACCAAAGCAAAAGTAGAGGATGAGAACAACTTTAGAATTATGATCTCTCATTATTATTCTCAAATCTTGGATTATTTGGAGTACCCCAAACATTTCAAGCAAATACATGGGAGCACCTACAAGAAGCCCATTCAAACAAGCATTGTATTTAGTTATAGCGATCTATCTCATGAGGTTTGGGGAGGAATTTCTTGAGTCTATGATTAGAGAAAGATTGTACAAGAAATGGGTTTGGTACATGAAGTCCTACAAATCTACTCAAGATTGGTAGGACAAATGGACTAGATAAGGTCTCACAAAGAAGGAGCTCAAAGAAGTATGGAGAACCATTGATGATAAATTGAACTATCTTTGTCTCCAGTTTGGAAGAATGGATCTTATGTTCAAAGGAAGAGCAAATATTTCTCCACCTATGCTTATAAGTTTAGAAGTAGAAAATGAGTTTACCAAGATGGAGCAAGAGGAGTAAATTAGATCTAGAGTTACAATTAAAGAGTAGAAGAATTATTGCATAGAAGACATTCTTCTATTGGAACCAACACCCAAATATTTACCATTTTTTGCACACAAAACTCATTCCCTTAAAATTGGACCCTATGAAAATTGAAGAAGAGGAGAGTTAAATAAGGTTACATTTGGAGTTTGTTCCATCATGATTATAGACCAATTTTTTTCCATCTCAACCAACCACACTTGAAGAAGAGGAACTTTGAGCTCAAGATGGAGAAAGAGAAGGAGAGCATGAGAGTGGTAAAGATGGAGATCAGGAGCATGAGTTCTAAAAGAAAAGAAAGGTTTACAAATGGAAGACACCCTCTTCTATAGTTGTCACTTTTTTGTAGGACTTTTCAAGTGTTTCAAAATTGAAGATCGATTCTCTTGAAGCAAGAGGGAGATGTAATTGGCAAAAAGTGAAGCCCAAAGAATGATCAAGATAGAGAAAATTTGCATCAAATGTGAAGTTAATAAAAATTTACCAGTAGAAGGTAGGGAAATGTCAAATTAAAATGAGGAATGCAAAAGCTAAACATTTTCATTCCATGATTTTAGAATCAGCAAGGGCAAGAAATACACCCAAGGAAAGAAAGAGTATCTTCTTTGAGATAAATGGTCAACCTTTAGATAGTTAAAATAGCAATCACAAAATTTGAGTGTTAGATGACATTCCTTAATATAAGGAAGACTCTCCTTTCTTGAGGACTTCCCATGCTTACAATATCCCACAATAGTACTTCTCATTCCATACTATTCACAATTGCTAGCAAGTAAGAAGATAGGGAGGTGTTTAAGGAGGATGCTCCTTTTGCTACAAGAGCCAGTGAGAAAATTCCAAGAGCCCAAGATGAGATACCAATAGGAGCATGAGATAAAGGAGAGAAGGAGCACAAGGGTGAATTATACAAGACGAGCAGTTCCAATTACAATGATTAGTGATGGTATATCAACACTTACATGATAGCAAGTAGTGATAATGATAGTGTTTTTTTTTACACTTAGATGTAATGCTATAGTGTATATATATATAGTTCTGTGTTATTGTTTTTGTTTGAGCATTGCATTATTGTTTGAGTGTTTTGGAGTGTGTTTGGCTAATTGTGGCAAAATTGCAACTGAATGCCAAAATGGTTTGTTTGGGAGCTCTAGGAGTTTACTTCTAGGCTCAAGTGCTTTGGTCATGAGTTTTTGGAGCTTGGGATGTTGATGCAAAGATGTTTGCTAGCGGTTCTTTCAAGGTTTTCTAGAGCATGGGCTCTTCAAATAGGGTTCACACAAAGTTTGTGTTTATGGTTCATTAAGATTTCGGATCGGTTCAGGGTTTTGAGTTCATAGAGCAACAAACCAAGGAGTAAATGCTCTATTCCAATGTAGTTATGTCCAACAAGTAAAATATGATGGAAGCATCTAATTAATAACATGTTATTAACAAGTTCAAAATATGTTAAAAGGCCCATGATTATGAACAAACAAAGTGAAATTACATTCATAGATCCCTAGAAATCTATTTTTGAATCCAAAATTCTCAAAAAAATTTGAATAGCATGAGCGATGAAGCTAAACAAAACATAAGCAGAACTAGTACAAGCTTTTACTTCTCTAAATTCTTCATGCAAGCATGGATGAGAAACCCCTATATAAGTTGGAAAAAGGGCCAAAACTTGTGAGTTATATGCTTACCAAGTTGTCTAGCTTCCTCAAGACATAGCTCATGATATAGCAAGAATACACAAGACAAAAAATCCTCAGAAAAAACAAGGCACTACACAATGAAGAAGCATTATGCAATGAAAATGTGCATACACATTTATATGTACAAATTGTGTTGAAAAGTACAAATGATAATAACTCATGACAAAGCATGAGCCTTAATGGTATCCTTTGTAATCATGTCCTATGAAATGAAATCCTCTAAATTGGTATCTAGTAGACGGCAAGTTGTACTCTAATATGATCTAGTGCTACATCAATGCACCTAATGGTGGGTTTATCAATCAACACCAAATTATATCTCCACTTGCGTTCCCACTCTTTGTCATGGATAGGAAGATCTTGAGAGGTGGTAGCTAAATCCACATATGGATCTGCATTATAATCCTTAAGAATCCCAAAGTCCACTCCTTAGTGAGGAACTCAATAGTCAAGCATGTGTTTGCTTTAATTTATCTAAAGGAGCTATCAAGAGGTCATATGATGGAGTATGTGAATCTTCTACATTCAAATAAAAAGAATTAAATGCTAGAGGACAGATACCATGATGGGGATGGTTCCTACAATACAGAAATAATGCACTATCAACTATGAAAATATCTTAACATGATAGATCTAAGGCCATAAATGCATTATAATATTTATGTCTGAAATCTGTCAAATTATCCATGTACCCATCCATATAATCAAGCAAGACCATGAGGCATGCCCTTGTGTGTACTCCCTTAGGTAAGAAACCATGATCCCACATGTCCTTGAGGAGTTGCTGAAAATATACTTTTGTGATATACAAGGTTCCATGAACTTGGCCATGGTACATAGCTAAAAGTACTCTTGGTTATATAATGGGTCCATCCACACACAAGTCAGACCACTGGCTTGAAAGATGAAGGCTATCCTACATATATCTACTAGAAAAAAAAAATCTAAAACTAAAATCTTCCTTTGCTTCTCATAAGCGTAAATGATACAAGGAATGAATCTCTAGATAGGATCATCCTTTGTCTCAACATTGTTAGTGTAGGAAGCTTGGATATGAGTGTTATATTCCTCTCCTCAAGGCACTCAATCTCCTCTTGTATATATCTAAAAGGGAGTAGGAATGCAAGATCATATGAAAGTTGCGGTCTCCAAGCAAAAAATTCATATGGTGTAATCACATTAGGCTCTCCCATGGCCTTCCATGAAAATGAGGCTCCATTTGTGTTATTTTAGACTATGTTGTTAACCCACTAATCTAAGACCCTTGAGTGGCCCTTTCTATACCGTCAATTTGAGTCTCATGAGTGACTTTATTTATATTGCTATTTTGAGTCTCCATATGCATTGCTATCTTAGCAAAGGATCTCCTAGCTTTATCTTGAGCAATACTTGGCTCATCATAAGCTTGTGTAGGGCAATCCCTCACCTTATCTATAGTCCTTTGGATCTTTTCTAACTTAGCATGTGTTTACTCCAATTGTTCCATACCAATAGTAAACTCTTATGAGTAAAACTCTTGCCTAGAATAAGCTTCAACTATTAACTCTCTATACACATTTAATTGAGCTAATCTCTACTTTGGTACACTTTGTAATCATTAATGTTATGGAGGAATCCTTGTTCTTTGCAAGAACCCTCTTTCTTTCCACTAAGTCATCCATGCTTCTTCTCAAGGAGAACATGCTCTCTCTCCTCTAAATCTCTCATACTATTCTTCTTCTCAAGAAGAACTACTCTCTCTCCATGCAATGTGTTACTCTGTCAATTATCACTACAACACTATTTGGGTTACATCCTCTCAAGGCTTTAGCACTCTTTAGTAAGATCCTTTTACTCCAATGGTAAGAATTGATCTACTACTCCCCAATCTCCCACATGGCAAAGCAAGTCATCCTAGATGCATTCAAGTATCAATATGAATTGTATTCCACTAACTCTCCCAAAGCAAGGTCCCCATCTCATGTGCTAATAACTCTATGTGCAAACAAACTTCCAAGAACAAAACAAAAATTGTACCCAAAATCATTAGGTTTTTCTCACGGAAGTGGAGGCTTGCTATTGAGGGAAGGGGTTTATTGATGGTTTCACTAGGGATGTTTTGCATGGGTAGAGGTTTCCAAGATGATTTTTGTGGGCAAGGGTCAATGTTGGGTGGTTTGCCACATGTTTGTTGCAAGCAAGAGAGTTTGTTTGGGGATTTGTTGCTTAGGTTATATTACATTAAAGGTCGGCTTGGGGTTAGTTGCAAGGTTTGGAGCTTTCTACGGTTTTGTTTTGAGGTTGCATAGAATGTCAAATCTTAAATGTCTCAAGTTCATCAATGGATTGGTCAAGGAGGTAAGGTGGTCATTGAGATGGGGAATGAAATTATCATGCCAAAACCAAAATTCTACCTAGAATATACATTAATTTGAATTAATCACATATTGACATGGGTAGTGCATCTTAATTTCCGCCTTCAATCTAAGTGTATCAAGGTACACTTTGCAAATTGATTCAACTAAATTCTTGACTTGATGCTTGTTTGGCCACCTCCATTTGATGTAAGTCATGTGATCTACAAAAGAATGGAATTTAATCAACCAATCATCCTTGTGGAAATATTCTAGGTTGAGTATATCCCACACCTTCTCATAATCAGGAATGTCAACCATCTCTATCAATGAATCTATGTCTCCACTCTCATGCTTCGCATCTCTCACAATCCTATAATGGTTCCTCTTCCCTAATTTTTGAAAATCTGTCTTGGAGCTTTGCCTTTCAAAATTTGTACTTAGATCTCTCACCCTTCCTTCCTCTCTCTCAGTTCTCAAAAGTCTACAAATGTGCCTTGGCTATGTGCTCTATCAGAATTTTTACATGTAAGGAGTCCCTTCAGAGGTGAGTCTTCACTCCCTCCTACAACAAACTCTTCTCATACAACAACACCCTCTTTAAACACCTCCTTCATATAGTGACACCTTTTTTATACAACAATATCAAATAAAAAATTTTAGACCTTTGTATGATGACACTCCCTTCATATAACAACATAAAAGTAAAAAATTCACACCATACAACAATATCCTAATTTCACACTTGGTTAACCCAAAATCTCAAGAGAATTTGGATATGTAGCAGATAAAATTTTACTAATTTGCCTCTTGAATCTAAAAATTGGACTAAAATTATTAATATTTCACATGAATGTGAATTTTCTTACATAACTAATCCCAATACCTAATGTGGCATCCCAAGAAAATATGAGATATTGTAAAAAAAACATACAAAAAATTAAACTATTCCATATCAAAGATCTTTATTATTTAGGGTTCAAAAACCCAACAAACAGGTTGAAATGTAATACATGTCCACAAAATTCAACATTTTGTTTCTTTTATCAAGTGAGTTCCACTGGGATAAACACACTCATGTTCATAGTCTACATCTATTTCTTCCTTTGTAAACTTGCCTTCTTCTTCTTCCCACATGCCTCAATTGATCAAGAAGTTGTGTAAACAATACACATACTAACTCACCTCAAGAGATATCTTTCCTATTCCTATAGCTATTCAACCTTACACTTAATTCTTGCAAGGAATTCCATGTGCCATTTAATGCCAACACAAGTTCTAGCTACACACATATTGAAATCTATTTTTTCTCTTTTGTGCTCTACACTTTAAATGAGGTAACTAGATGGCTCAAAGAGACAGCCAAAATTGCCTAACAAATACTTATGATGTTCAAATGAGTCATTCATTCCTCTTTGATTAAAATCCATCCAGAGAGGTGACTTCTTAAGAAATATCATGTTGTGATAAGAGCCAAACATCCCACAAAATACATAAGACTAACAAGAATAATGCACAAGAACATGGAACATAAAACTCACAAAAGCAAATTACACCTCTTGTGAAATGAATAATTACTGTCATATCATCCCACATCACTTGTCCATTTATGAATAAGAAACCTTCCTACTAAATAAGATTTCCCAATCAATTTTTAGTCTTTATGCTAAGGAGAAGAGTGTTTGTTTTACTAATCACACCCACTTACAAAATCTCTTCAATGCAAAGACACAAGAAATCCTCTACTCTTTTCTCTTTAAGGCCATGCTTCCTCTTCCTTGAGATTAGATAAAATAGCAATGAAGACTCCTATCAATAAATCTCATCATGGATATTGAGCTGATACTCCATAAATTAATCCCTCTTGCCACACATGTTCCATCTCATTGTGGCTAAATTTGTTGAGTGCTACCTCTAGATGTATCCACACAAGGATCTAGTTCCTTCTTGAATTACTCTTTCTAAAACTTTGTGATCTCTAATGAGCTCTTGCAAAGCATAGAAAGATGCATCTATCCTCATTAATTGTATAAAAGGAGTGGGATAAGGATATTTATAAAGTTGAGAGACTATTTCATCTGGCAATCAATACAAATTCCCTCTACCAAATAACTTGAGGAGTGAGCAAAGTCCCACCACTATAAGATTAAATCTCCCTCTCTAATGTGGGTTTTATCTTAACTCCATTTGTTGGCAATCTACTTATCAGAGTCTTGATCCTATGTATTAATGTCATTTTCAACTACTTCAAACTCATGTACAATTACTTGCAAATTGTAGAGATGAGGAAGAGATTCCCATGTGGTGTTAGAAAAGGAATATCCTTTTTAGAGGACCTTATACTTGATTTGTCATTGGTGAGCTATGTTGGATGTCTCTTTGGGCAATAATATGAGCAACTTTGCATTCCTCTTGATAGTTAATATGGATCAGAGGAGGAGGTTGAGCTTGAGTAGGAAAGGAAGATGGATTAAAACAAAGAGTTTCAACTTAAAAACATGGAAGACAAGATGGATCCTCATGTGACTAGGAACTACAAGTATGTAGCCAATAGGAGAAATAATCTAAGTAATATGAAATAGATCAATTGAGAGTAAGTGTACAAACTTAGATATCAAGTGGGAGAAGAAGGTTATGGGAGGAAAGCATGATCTTATCCTCTATTTGGAAGGTGAGATCATGATGATGTATATCAGTATATTACCTTTACCAATTTTGATCAATACAAAGTTGAGAATTGGCTTGATGTAAGGATGTAGATGACATGGATAAGACAATGGAAGTATGAGAAACATGAGATGATGAGAGCAAGAAGAGAATTGGGAAAAAAAGGAATCTTAGCTATAATTAAAGAAAAAGGGAGAGAATCTAGTACTCTTAGAATTAGTGTAGGTAAACTCAATAGTTCTAAGACAAGTATCCTAATCTTTATGATGAATGTGGTAAAGTTATGTATCATATCTTCTGGAGTGTGATTTTTTTTTAGTTTACCCATCAGTTTGAGGATGATAGACCATAGATAAGGTAAGCTTGGTGCCAAGTAGTTTAAGAGTGCTTGCCAAAATTTGTCAGATGGAGGATTACAATCAAAGATGAGAACTCTTGGCATCCCATGGTGCTTAAAGATAGTGTCAAAGTAAATCTTGGCCAACATGAAAGCATATACTATATCCATTGTAGGTGCAAAATGAATCTATTTATTGAGCTTATTGACAAAACCACAATTATTATATGGCCTTGGTTGTCTTTGGTAAGGATGTGAAGAGCTCTAAGCTCACATATTCCCATTGGGTAACTAGTTTTGGTAGTGGTTGAAGTAGTGGCCTTTGGTTGCCTATCTTGTTATGTTGGCAACTTGCACAACATCAAATAAACTCATGTTACTTGCATGTTATGTTTGGTCACCACCATACATGTTGTAGGGTGCCCAATGTAATACCTATGCCCATGTGCCTAGCAATTAGTAAATTATGCACTTCTTGAAGTCATATAAGTTGTAGATCTCTCATAGTTGGAATATAAATTCAATTCCCACAAAATAGAAGGCCATTCTTGAATGTACAGGTGTTGTACTTCTTGTCATAGGCTGTAATGTGACTTTACAAAAGATAAAAAGAGATCTTGTTGTAAAGTAGTCTTGAACTCTATTTGTACTTGTAAGTCCATTGACATTGTATTGATTTTTGCTATTGAGGGGGTTCCATGGAGAATCTTCAAATTAGGTCTTTGTGACAAGGCATCAAAATGACATATATCTTTCCTAATTTGTAAAAAAATTTGATATCAAAATTTTTTAGTTGTGTAACACCCATATGTGCATGTGTGTGGTATTGTGATATTTAACTTGGTATTACAAGTACTTAAGAGATATTATTTATATAGAGATAAAGGATGGTTCTACATTAGTCATGGTTAGCTAAAGTTAGTCATAGCTAAGATAGAGGGGACCTTACTTTAGAGGAAGTAGAAAAGATGAGCAGCACTATTTTGGATTTTAGTGTGTTGACTTGGTATTATTCTAGGTGTTTGGCTTTGAGGAAAGAGTTGAGAACTCTTGGGCCCGCAAGCCTTTTTGTTTTGGATTCTTCTTTAGTCCAAGGATAGCCCATGTGAAGGAATCCTTGACTTAGTGGTTGGGTCAAGATAAGACCACATGCTTAGGGGAATATGCCCATGTGAATGGATATTCTTTTCTACTTTTTGACTTTACTTGACTTTTAGTCTAGTAACTTGAGTTACTACAGTAATTAGTAACTTTGGTACGTAACTATTTCACAAGTTTATAAACAAGGGGTGAGGAGGTACTCATCATCCTTTCATTTGCAACTATCTCTCTCTCATTGAGTTCTCTAGTGAGCAATGTCTTGAGTCTTGGAGTGTTAGCCTTGGAGGAGTATGATGGAGTTGGGGTTCCTTGCCTTCTTAGTCCATGGTGCGCTACCATAATAGCCATCAGAGGTTCATCCTGAGTGAGAGACAGGCCAGCTCACATTTTTGGTTTCGTTGCCGAGACCTCTCTAGAAGGCAAGATAATGTTCCGCGTTCAATTCTACATTAGGCAGAAGGAGGCTATGAGAGCTCACTTGGAGAGAACATTAGGAGAGGAGAGGGCTGAACTTATGTTAGAGAACCAAGATCCATTTGTATACCCTGTAGTTCATTATGATGTCTTTGAGGTGATTTTGTACATCTTGTACACATGAGAGGAATTGGAGAGATTGTGTGAGGTGGATTGCAGATTTTGGGGATTAAGGTGATTTTGGGCAAAATCTCAAGTTTGAGATCTGGACTTGAGATTTATACACATGATAGCTTGGGTTACCTTTCAGTTAGTACACTTAAAATTATTGTGAGAGCTTCTATGCGCACTGGGCTAGAATTTTTGAAAGTTGATAGGGTAAAGTGCTCCCGCAACTGCATGCTCTCTGGAAAATTGTACAGAGTCTGCCATTTCTTCAATTTTCAGTGAATTGTTCTGAAAATTTCCAAGAAAATTAAGTTTATTGTATCCTACCTGCTGCTACAAAAATTAGAGAGAGATCGTTCTTGTGCAGGGAGAAATGAGTTTTTGAAGTGAAGGGGGTGGTTTTCAGACCAAATTTGAAATATGGGTGCTGAATAGAAAAGTGTCTAGGCCAAATGGCTCAATGAAAAGATCTGAAATTTTGCGGGGACGGACTCTCTAAAGTTGTAATTAAGTGTCAAAAATTTCAGAGGACTGTGACATAGTGGTTGGGAGATTTGAGTGACATTGTGAGGAAGGGTCAATTCTGTAGAGTGGAGATCTCATGCATGAGTAGTTTGCGATCAACAAAAAGCATGTTTGAGTGTTTAGATTCATCTTGGGAACATGGAGGGTCATCAAGAGTGGAAATTGAGATTATGCAAGGTTCCCCAAGGGTTTGAGGTGATTGTAGGGGTGGATTTGAGGAAAAGAGAGTTTACAATAGAATTTGAAGAGAGTGTTGAGAGGATTCAAAAACCTACACCACTTGGAGGAAAGAGTGAGTCTAAGTGCTTTCTATGTGGAGAGAAGGGACATAAGGCAAGTTCATGTCCATTGACCTTTGAGAGCAGGAGATTGAGGGAAAGGAGAGGCTTACTTGACTTGGGTTTGCATGTTGGACCTTCTTCACCAAGATTAGGAGGGAGAAGATCTAAGACCAAGGAGTTATGTGAGGTTTGTGGAGTGGAAGGACTTCCAAAAGGACATGAGTGTAGTGGATTAAAATCACTTTTGGAGACTTTGGTGAAGGATTTTGGAGAGAGCCTTAGTACAGCTACAGAAATACTACCACCTTCATCAGCTAGTTCTCAAGATTAGTGATGGAGATAATCTTTCAACTTATGGATAAACTATCCATGAGAGTTAGATTAATATGCACTCTAGGATTTTTGATGTTGCTATAGAGATCTTGGAGTAACCTGAACCTTTTGTGTTCCCTAGAGTGGATTATTCTCAGATGGTGTTAGTCATGTATATACTTTATTAGTAATGGAGTGAGAGAAAAGAAAACAGAAAAAAAAATTTGAGAGAAAGAAAGATAGTGAGAGGTTAAGATGTGGAAACTTCCGGTTTTCTTTGGCAAGGATGGAGAAGATGTGGAGGCCTTTGTGAGAGACTTCAAGAGAGCTTGCATAGGAAACAATGAGAGGAGGAAGAATGAGTGGGCCTCATTATTACCAGATTTCTTTGAGGATGCAACACTTACATGGTATGAGTCAAAATACCAAAAGAGAGAGAGGAGAGATGGGGAAGAGGAGTCTTGGGAGACTTTGACTTCAGCACTCATTGAGAACTTTCTTCCTGATGAGAGTTATGAGAGATTGATGAGTGAGGTTACATTTCTCAAGCAAGGAGAAGGAGAGAAAGTGAGAGTCTATGTGGAAAGAGTGGAAAAATTAGAGTCCAGATTTTGCATAGTGTTGAGGAAGGGTGGGGATGATGTGGAGACTACAATGATTGGCATAGGGGCCATGCTCACCAAGAATTTTTTGGGAGGGTTGAGACCACAAATTAGAAGCAAGGTGAGATATGAGAAACCTTATTCCAAGGTTGAAGCTATCAAGATCGCAATTCGTATGGAGGAGAGTTTGGAAGGGGATGAGAGTGATTTGGTGGTGAAGGAGGTTGTGCATCCTCCTCAAGGCTAAAAGTATGGTGGAACTTCTGATACTTTGGTGGCAAGGGTTGCATCACAAGTAGTGGTTGCTCCAATTCTTGCATCTCCACCAAAAGATCCACTTCAAACCATCATAGAACAACTTGCGGATCTCAAGATCAATGTGGTGCAACTATGGGAGAAGAGAGAGGTGGATCAGAATGTAGGGAGAGGGCATAGGAGTTATGGAAACTATCCATATAGAGGAGGTCAACCAGCCAACAATTTCAATGATATAAATTGTTTTGGTTGTGGAGGAAGAGGCCATATCCAAAGGAATTGCCCAAATTCCACTTACCATGGAAGAAGGGGTTATGAGGGAGCCAATAGAGGGAAAGAGGGAAGTAGTGAAACCCAAGTGGCTCCTAATCCCAACAAAGGTAAGGGGATAGCATCCATAGATGTGGTTGAGAGCAAGTATGAGAAGGGAGAGTGCTCAAACTCCAAGGGTCTTAATTTGGAGCTTTTGGCACAAGAGAAGAAGAAAGCTTGTTTTGTAGAGGATGTTCACTCTTCTCAAGGATTTACTTCAAGCAAGGATACTCCTATGTCTACTAGGAGCACTCGCACCTCAACACCATCAACAACAAAGACTCCAAGGAAGAAGTTGGGGATGGAGGATTTCTTGATTTCAAAGCAACAATGGAACTACAATGTGTTGGAGGATGTTGGTAGTCACAAGGCTAACATCACAGTGGGCCAATTGATTGCTTTGAACCCTACCTTGAGAAAGGAGCTTAGAGGTGGTTTGAGTTCTACAAGGAGCAAGAGGGAAAAGCAGGCAAAAGTTCCAATATCAATGGGGGTGGTAGATGCCAAGCCATCACCATGGGAGGCTTGTGAATATACCTCCAAGATTGATGTGAGAGTGAATGGTCACAACATCAAGGATGCATTGGTTGATGGAGGATCAGCAGTAAATGCCATGTCAGAAAGGTTGATGAAGAAGTTGGGTATGATACCTTCAAGACCTTCAACATTTGTGGTGAGCATGGCAAACAAGCAACAAGTTTGACCAGTAGGGGTGATGGATAAAGTGGTAGTTTCAGTTATGGGGGTTCAAAATCTCATGACTTTCCAAGTCTTGAAGGATTCAAGCTATGACTTACTTCTTGGGAGGCCATGGTTGAGAGCAACACGCACAACTGATCGATAGCACAAAGGGTACTTCAAGATTGGGCCATCAAACCATAGAGTCACAGTTCCTGTGACTAATACCACCAACACTTCACATTCAGATACACCATCTTCTGATTATTGGGAATCAGATTCTAAAGAAGGAGCTTCAGGTGTGGACACAAGCATGGAAGAGGAGACTTCCATGAATCTGAATCTGATTCAGATGTGTATCCTTTGTGTGCTATGGATTTTTCACCTAAGCTAGAGGTTTTGAAGGACCCAGACAAATCACCATTGACACTTGAGGAGGTAGAGAGAAGGTTAGCTACCCTCAAGTATGGTCCAAATGTTACCAAGGAAGAGAAGGTGAGATTTGAGGAGATTTTCCGCAAGTTCATCCATGTGTTTGCTTTTAGTTACAAGGATTTGAAGGAAGTCACCTTGGAGGAGCACAAGATAGAGGTGGAGTCACATGCAAGACCAATCCGCCAAAAGCAACATCGCATTAGCCCACCAATATCTTTGGTTGTGAAGGAGGAGATTGATAAGCTCAAGGAGGCTGGATTTATCTTTGAGGTAGAGAATTCAGAATGGGTGTCTCCAATTGTCATTGTGAAGAAAAAGAATGGCAAGCTTCGGGTATGTGTGGATTGCAAGAAGCTCAATGCTGTTACCAAGAAGGACTACTACCCATTGTCATTCATTGATGAGATCTTGGAGGAGGTTGCAGGTCATGAGGGGTACAGTTTTGGAGATGGTTATAGTGGATATAACCAAATCAAGATTGCACCAGAGCATCAACAACTCACCACATTCACCACACCTTGGGGAACTTACGCTTTCAAGGTCATGCCTTTTGGGCTTTGCAATGCTCCAACCACATTCCAACCGTTCATGAACAAGGTATTTGAACCTTTCATTGGGAAATTTGTGAGAGACTTCATTGATGACTTTTGTGTCTATGGAAGCAAGGAGGAGCACTTTGAGCACCTAATCAAAGTCTTGCAATGCTTGGATGAGGCAAATGCATCACTCAACCCAGAGAAGGGCATTTTTTGATGTGAAGAAGGTCTACTTTTGGGGCACATCATCTCCAAGGATGGAATAGCAGTTGATCTTGAGAAGGTGAGGAAAATCTCAGACCTTCCATTCCCTTCAAGCTTGACAAAGTTACGCCAATTCTTGGGGATGGTTGGATACTATAGGAGGTTCATCTTCTCATTTTCCAACAAGGCTTATGCATTGACCATCTACATGAAGAAGGGTGTAGATTACATGGTGATTTTGGAGGAAAAGGAGGCTCTCAAAGCTTTTGAGGAGCTCAAGCAATCCCTTGTTGTAGCTCCAATTCTTGCTAAACCTGATAGGAGTAAGCCTTTCATCCTCTACACTGATGCTTCTGATGTAGCTATAGGATGCACTCTTAGTCAATTAGACCAAGATGGGCATGATCATCCAATAGCTTATGCTAGTAGGCAGATGGTTTCAGCAGAGAAGAACTACTTTGTCATGGAGAGAGAAGGGTTGGTAGTGATCTTTGGTCTCAAGAAGTTTAGACACTACTTGATTGGAGGGAAAGCCACCATTGTCATGGATCACAAGGCTTTGAAGTACATCTTCAACAAGCCTAATGTTGAAGGGAGACTAGCAAGGTGGATGATACTCTTGTCTGAGTATGACTACACCATTGAGGATAGGCCAAGAAAGAAATATGCAAATGCTGATTTGTTATCTAGAGCCTATGATCATGATGGAGATGAGCCAGTGGATGATTACTTCCCGGATGAGGAGCTCATGATAATCTCAGTCACTCAAGAGGTTCCAATGGAGTACAAGGAGATTGTGGATTTTGTGACAAGAGGTAACTTTCCAAAAGGGATGCATGCTAGGGAGGGGAAGGCCCTTGCAGCAAGATCTAGACCTTACACAATGGTGGAGGATATTCTTTTTCACCAAGGAGCAGATGGTCTACTTTGAAGAGCAGTGGGTAAGGAAGAGTCTATCCTACTCATAAAGGAGTTTCATGAAGGTTTAGTATGTGGAGGACACTTTGTAGGAAAGGTGACTGCTTTCAAGATTCTAGATGCAGGTTACCTTTGGAGAGGGATTTTCAAGGATTGTCTTGATTATTGCAAAACTTTTCATGTTTGTCAAGCTTTTGCTAGAAAGTCTACATCCACTCCACCACTTAGATCAATTCCATTGCTAGGACCTTTTGAGAAGTGGGGAATTTGTAGCACCTCTCAATAAAACCCCAAGGAAAAATCGGTACATTGTGGTAGTTACTGATTACCTTACCAAGTGGGTTGAGGCTAGACCATTGAGGGACAAGAATGAAGATGAAGTGGGTAGATTTCTTTCTGAACGCATTATCACTAGGTTTGGATGCCCTTTGGAGTTGGTTTTTGATAGAGGAGGAGAGTTTACAGGAAGCATTACTACAGCCATGCTACAACATTTCTCTATCACACATAGAGTAACTACATCCTATAAGCCAAATTCCAATGGCTTGGCAGAGAGAACCAATCAGACCTTGTGCATGATGTTGGCCAAAGATGCAAAAATGGAGGGGGCTAAACATCATTGGGACAAGAGGATTCATGCAGTTTTATGGGAGTATAGGACAACCATGAAGACTTCCACCAGAATCTATGGTATTGAGTCTATCTTACCTATTCACTTTGATCTTCCTACCTTCCAAAGCATTCATAGGAGATTGAAGAAAGCACAAGGAGTTGATGCAGAGAAGTCAAGGAAAGATCAACTCATGGAGTTGGAAGAGGCAAGAGCAGTTGCTATGGTTCGAGTGGAGCAAGCCCAAAGGAAACAAAAGGAGAGCTATGACAAGAGGCAAGGCAAGAAGAAGGTGGAGACTTTCAAAGAAGGTGATTGGGTAATGTTGTTTGATTCCATTTGATTCAAGAGAGTGCAAAAGAAGTTTTTGCCTAAGTACTTTGGACCTTTCATAGTGGAGAAGGTGTGGGGAAATTACACCTATGATCTCAAGGAGTTGGGAGGAAGACACTTTGATAGAATCAACCATGATAAGTTGAAGATGTACCATAGAAGGTAGAGAGACTTTCACTTTGAGGACAAAGTGAAAACTTAGTCCGGGGGTAAATGTAACACCCATAAATGCATGTGTGTGGTATTGTAATATTTAACTTGGTATTACAAGTACTTAAGAGATATTATTTATATAGAGATAAAGGATGGTTCTATATTAGTCATGGTTAGCTAAAGTTAGTCATAGCTAAGATAGAGGGGACCTTACTTTAGAGGAAATAGAAAAGATGAGCAGCACTATTTTGGATTTTAGTGTGTTGACTTTGTATTATTCCTAGGTGTTTGGCTTTGAGGAAAGAGTTGAGAACTCTTGGGCCCGCAAGCCTTTTTGTTTTGGATTCTTCTTTAGTCCAAGGATAGCCCATGTGAAGGAATCCTTGACTTAGTGGTTGGGTCAAGATAAGACCACATGCTTAGGGGAATATGCCCATGTGAATGGATATTCTTTTCTACTTTTTGACTTTACTTGACTTTTAGTCTAGTAACTTGAGTTACTACGGTAATTAGTAACTTTGGTACGTAAATATTTCACAAGTATATAAGCAAGGGGTGAGGAGGTACTCATCATCCTTTCATTTGCAACTATCTCTCTCTCATTGAGTTCTCTAGTGAGCAATGTCTTGAGTCTTGGAGTGTTAGCCTTGGAGGAGTATGATGGAGTTGGGGTTCCTTGCCTTCTTAGTCCATGGTACGTTACCATAATAGCCATCAGAGGTTCATCCTGAGTGAGAGACAGGCCGGCTCATAGTTGTTCTTCCTATCAATGATGTCAAGTCTTCATGTGCTCCAAATGTAAGGTCTACATCAAGTACCCTTGTTGATAGACCAAGTGATTGGTTAATACTATCACTTGTTTGCCCAAGAGATAAAGTTTCCACACCTTTTTTTTATATACCATTGCACATTGTTCTCAATTTCAAGCAAAATAATTCTTTTTAGTTACATTTAGTTGTCTAGATACAAAGGCAATGGGATACAATCCATTTTGGAATTCCTATTGTAACATAACTCCAATTGCAAAATTAGAAGCATCAAAATTAACCACACAAGGTGTTCGAGGATCCTATGGTTGGAGAATAGGTCATGAAACACCACCTCCTAAGTTATTGATGCTTACACTTGCTTGGTGGTCCACCTAAAGTTTATTGTGTTCCCCAAGAGATCAATTTCTGATGTGGCCATGTGAACATAGTGGTCAATGAACCATTAATAAAATTCACCAATCCATTAAATGTCCAAACTCCTATATCATCCTTAAAAGTATGCCAATTAGTAATTGTCTTGATTTTCTTCTCTTTAATCTTGATCCCTTCCACTAAAACCTTATGACCCAAGAATGTAACTTCTTTCTACCAAAAGGCACACTTGGACTTCTTAAATAGAAATTCCATTGTCATAGTCATCTTAAGACTTCTATTATGTGGTTCTTTTGTTCTATCTCTATCGAATATAAATTACAAAGTCATATAAGAACACTATAAAGTATTGATCTAATAGCTCTTCCCAACACCCAATACATTCAATCTATGAAAACTATAGGAGTATTAGTAAGTCTAAAAGGTAAAATTTTCTATTCAAAATGCCCATACCGTATGAAAAGGTGGACTTTTACTCATCTTACCCATGAGAATTTGCCAATATTTGCTTCTAAGATAAAACTTTAACAAGTATCATGCTCCAATTAATTGATCCAAAAGTCATCAATTTGACACAAGGAATATTTATTCTTCACAATTTATTTTTAAGATCATGGTAATTTATACTAAATAAAAGCTCACCATCCTTCTTTGGAAAGAGTATTGGTGCTCCTTAGGAGATGTGCTATTTCGAATGAAATCTTTCTCCAACAACTTGATTAATGTTGTTCAAAGTTCTTCTAATTCCTTTGGTGAGAACCAATACATTAGTCTACTCATTGAAGTACTACTTGACAATAACTTGATCTTAAGAATCATACCTTTATCATCTAGGAAAAGTAGGTACTAAGTGCATTGTAGGCTATGAGCAAACTGGTGCTGCGGGCATATTACTATGGGACTTTTGTTATGGGCTTAATATTCTAAGGCTTCAATTGCAGGATTCTCTTTATGGAAGAATGGGCAAGAATGCTATGAGTATGTAGAATAGTAGGACACAATTAGGCATGCCATAAATGAAGATGTGGTATGCTGACTTACTTAGGTAAGATAATATAGATTAGAATCAAGGATTAGGTGCCAATTGACATTGATGGGATGGCATTGGAAGGAGACAGCTACCACAGAGAAGAAGAAAATTTTAATCTTTTAGGGTTCAACTCTAAGTATAAAAGGGAGCTTAGTTGATTATACAGTGTTGGTTAACTGATGAATAATAGTTTCAGGAGTCCCAAATCAATTAAGAGTCACTTGATAGATAATAAGAAGTAGGACTTGGACTAGAAGAAGAGGAGACAATAGCCATTAGGGCCATCCTTGAAAGGTAAGGCCAGGAATGGTCCTCTATTTTTAAGTGATAGCTCATTTCCAAGGGTTATAAAACTTAAGTGCCTTGTCTAATGTGGCTCTTGGTGTCCCATATGTGTAAAGACCAAGGGGAGAAATAAGGGAATGGAAAACCAAAGTGAAAGATTACATTGAGACTCTTGAATGAGCAAAACTCCAAATGCCTAGCATAAGCTTGGTGTTTGGTATTTATAATGAATATACAAGACTCTTGAGAAGCTTCCTTCTAGAAGCCACCTACTTGGTATGCAAGCTATGCTATTTGAGAAGTTTCCCAAGAAGCTTCCTTCTAGAAGCCATCTACTAGGCATGCAAGCTAAGCTAGTTGGGAAGCTTCCCCCTAGAAGTTACTTACTTGGCATACACATTACCTTATACTTGGAGGTACCAAGAAGCTTCCTAGATGCCTCAAGAACATTCTTATAATTCTTGGCTAATTTAGCCTATTTGCTACTTTTTTAGTCTTGACTAACTTGTATGTAAACTCCATATTGTAACAACATGGATGATTACTAGATTTGGTGGATAGATGTAAAATTGTATAGCTTGATGTTATGATGAGCCTTGCTGATGTGTGATTCCACTATGGGATGTCTTGTAGTCTAGCGGTAAGCATGAGGATTGGTGAGCAAAGAGTGACAACCAAGGAGGCCGATGAGCTCTCAAGGGTGATAAGCCATCTCCAAGGTTAAGTGCCTTATGATAGATCTAGCTATAGATCCATAGTATGGCTACATGTACTACAAGAATCATGCACGTAGCTCCTTCCCAAGCTTGAAGAAGAGCTAGCTGCATAATTGTTGTCCCACAGGCCCCATAGACACACTATAGGTTAGGTTGTACTCATTGACACTTTTGGCACCACTACCAGCTGACTTGCATGTCTTCTCCACTACCTTCTACAATTCACACCAGCTACCATTATTCATTAGCACCCTATGAGGACATGGCTATTTTTTGTTTAGGGGAAGCATTACCTCTTGTATTCAATATGGTACCGACTTTTGGGTTAAGAGAAGCATTACCTCTCACATCTATAAGTGCCACCATTTTTGGTGTGGAGAAAACATTAACCCCTCAGAAAATGCAAGGGCAACACAAAGTATCACATCTCATGTGTGGAATTTCAATTACTTTCAATCAAGAAGATGCATTACCTTCCAACTCAACAAAGAAGATACTTCTTAATCAAGGAGAAACACCACTTCCAGAGTTTACTAACAACATTGCAAACTCCCAACTTCAATCCACGTTTCAGTCAATGGCAAGTACTTCTGCCCAAGAGATCCTCTCTACTTTGGCGTTGCAACTGAGCACACTTGCAACCTCAATCTTGACACCTATCTATCTTTGAAGATATCATCAAGCCAATTTTCACATGTGGGTAATTTTTCTAGCTATTGGTATAACATGTGGATACTCTAATGTTAACCAAGATTTACTTTGACATTGCTTTAAGCACCTGGGATGCCAAGGGCTCTCATTTAAATTGTGATTCTTGATTCATTGTAAATTTTGACAAGTGCTCTTCAAGCTACTTGGCACCAATGTAAAAGACCGAGATCGAGGAGAGAATTAGGAAAGTGGAAACTCACATTGGGACAATTGAATGTGGGAAAACTCCAAATTCCTAGCATGAGCTTTGGCTCTTTTATTTATAGGGATCATACAAGGCTCTTGAGAAGCTTCTCAAGAAGCTTCCTTCTAGGAGCTGCTTACTTGGCATGCAAGCTAAGTTAGTAGGAGGCTTCTAGAAGCTATCTACTTGGAGTGCAAGCTAAGCTAGCCGGGAAGCTTCACAAGAAGCTTCCTAGATACATCTAGAATATTCTAGGCTAATTTGTCTTATTTGCTACTTTGTTAGCTCTATTAACTTGGTTGCTAAATTCCATATTGTTACAACTAAGCTTTCTTTGTCTACAACCTATCATCTGCAAATTGATGGGTAAACCAAATATGCAAATTGCACCTTGGACCATATATTTTTACCTTTGCAACATTCACCATACCAATAAGGATACTTGTTTTGTGGTTTCCAAGTTTGCCTACAATAATTCCAAGTAAGCAAGCACTAAGTTCTCTTCCTTCTTCATTAATTTTGGGTAAGGTCCACTTGTTCCATATTCCTTTCTTGCTCTCCAGCCATCTCATATTCCTCATACTTCCACCTTCTTGTCCATTTTATCTAAATCCTCACACCATGCCAAGTCTCATCTTCTCATGGCTCAAAATTGGCATAGCCAATATGTTGATAAGCATTGTTGCGATCTCACCTTTCAACTTGGCAATAGGGTCATGCTTTCTTCTAGTAATCTTCCTCTTCCACTTCATACTTATGTTTGTAAACTTACTCTTGATTGGATAGGTCTATTTGATATTACTCATATCATTTCTTCTTTTGCCTACCAACTTGCACTTCTTAGTAATATGCATATCCATCTTATCTTCCATGTTTCAAAGTGAAAACCCTCTGTTTCTACCCAACCTCCTTTTCTACTCATGTCCAACTTCCTCTGCCTCCCATCCCTATCAACGATCATGAGGGATATGAAGTTGATTGTATATTTGTACTCATTATATGCAATGTGGCCGCCAACAACACACTAAATATAAGGTACTCTAGAAAGGGTATCCTCTTCAAGATGCCACATGAGAATCTCTTTCTCAACTCCAAAATGCACAAACAGCCATATAGGAGGTCAAGGGTTCCTTAGCAATGAGGACATCACCAATAGGCAGTGGGAGAATATTATTACATATGTAACAACATGGACTTAGTAGAGGCTAATGCATTAGTAAAATAAGCTAAATATAGCTTGGATCTTTAAGAATATTCTAAAAGCATAAGAAGGTTCTTGGTGGAAGAGCTTCTAGGTACCTTCTAAGGATTGGTAACTTGCACACCAAGTTAATGACTAGCTTATCTTATACACCAAGCATGCAATTTCCAAAAAGAAGCTTCCTTATAAGCTTTTCATGTACCTTAGCTTGCACTCCAAGAAGGCAACTTTGAGAAAGTAGCTTCCTTTGAAGCTTCTCAAGAGCCTTGAATTGCTTTAGTAGAAATACCAAAGCCCAAGTTCATGTGAGGCACTAAGAGAGTTTCATTCAATTGAGGGTTTCAATATGACATTTCCTTCTAATCTTCCCCCATTCCCCTATTTCTCTCTATAACAATATGGAGTTTAGCGATGAAGTTAGTTAGGGCTAAAAAGGTAATGAATAGGACAAATGAGCCTAGAAATATTCTAGAAGTATCTACAAAACTACCCTAAGCTAGCTTAGCTTGCACTCAAAGTAGGTAACTTCTAGAAGGAAACTTTTAGAAGCTTCCAACTATCTTAGCTTGCATGCCAAGTAAGTGGCTTCTAGAAGGAAGCTTCTTGAGAAGCTAACTTGGCTTGCATTCCAAGAAAGCGGCTCAAGGAAGCTTCTTGAGAAGCTTCTCAAGGCCTTGTATGCTCCTTATAAATACCAAATCCAAAGTTCATGCTGGGCATTTGGAGTTTCACACACTCAAGTGTCCAAATATGATCTTCCATTCTCCTATTTCTCTCCTCAGTCTTGATCTTCTACATTGGTATCAGAGCAAGAATGGGATGGATGGAATCTATGGACCACCAAATTCATTTCCATGAAACCATTGAGATTTTTGTGTCTAGGTACTACCTAAGCATCATTTCACATAGTTCATCACTTCACGCTTTGTGCAAGATTTTTTGAATACAATCACCTTGTCCAAGGAACCCTTGGTACTTTTGATTGTAACGTATGGAGAATGATGGATGTATTGCATCTATGTGTTAATAAATTAGATAGATTGGGGGTGGTGTGATAAAGTAGTAACTATGGCAGCAATGCCTGAGGTTATCATTGCTATGCAGCAATAAATCAAACACCTTACTTGATGGTTGGATGAACAAGATCATCAATGACAAGAGCACATAGAAAGAGTACCAATTTGAGAAGGAAAAGACCGAATCCAATTTCCAAAACCTAAAATTTTTGAAGGCAAGAATCTACCAAATACAATGGAGAATTTTGTGTTTGATTGTGAATGTTATATTCAAAGCTACCAATCTTCAAGATGAACAAAACAGATTCTCTTGGTTTCTAGCCAATTGGTACTATAGCTATGGAGGCAATTCCTAGTGGAGCAAGCTGAACGGAAAATTTTTGCACCAATCTTCACATGGGCAAAATTCAAGAGTGCAATAATTGGTTGATTCCAAGCTATAAATGCCGCATGAGTTACACAAGATAAGTTGGGAAAGTTGAAGAAAATTGGCTATGTAAGAAGTTACATCACACAATTTCGGAACACCATCATGCAAATTCCATATATACTAGAAGGTGAAAATCTAAATCAATTTGTGAGGGGCTTGAAGTCATAAACCAAATTAGAGGTAACTATATGAGAGCCATAACAGTTGGAGGAAGCCATGCAATTGGAGGAATGCTTTGATTCCTTAGTTACAACAACTTGGTCTTGACCTTGATCTCCACAAAATCTACCAATACACTACACACGGGTGGAGAAGTCGACACCAATGGAGATTGATTCCATTCAATGGAGACCACTTGGCACTGTGGATAAAGAAAAATTGTGATAGAATGGTGTTATTTCTATTATCACCAATTGGACATTGTATTGCTGATTGTTCACTTAAGAATGAATGACCTTCACAAGTTGCCCAGATGGAGTTTGTGGAGCAAAATGATCAAGGAAACAAGGAATCCCAATAGGAGATTTTGAGCTTCATGTTGGAAACTTCATTAGTTCCAATGGGATCAAAGGCTTGAACTATGCAAGTTTGCTTCACTTGCAAGGTATGATATTTGATCGTGGTTGTAGGATTTTGGTTGATTTGCAAAATTCAAAATATTACTTGTCTATGCAATTAGCAAAGGAATACGTATTCCTATCAAGCTAGTAATTGGAAGTAGATTGATGATGGAGGATGGTAGAAAAGATTTTGCATTTTGTACCTTGCATTTTGTTACTTTCAAGATTGGGAAAGAGTACTTGGAGTGTATGAGGTTTGTAGTGTGCACCTTTACACTATGATGTCTAGATCTACCTTGGCTTGTATGTCATAAGGTTCAATTTCATTGGAACCAATAATTCAAGTACAATACTAGGGTAGGAATTTCTGATTAGGTTATCAGGCACCTTTGAGTAAGACGCTTAAGAATAGTCAATCCTACGATGGGAAGTTTGTTGAGAAGATAGCCATAGAGCAAGCTTTGAAGGGAGATGAGTCCCAAGATGGGAAGTTTGCCAAGAAGGCAACCATAGAGTAAGCTTTGAGGAGAGATGAGTCCCTAGATGGGAAGTTTGTTAGTGAAGCAACCATAGAGCAAGCTTTGGAGGAAGATATGTCTGTATTTGCAATGTGGATCAAGCAGATTGCACAAGGCCAATCTGAGGAGGGCCAAGAGCCTCATTAAGCAATGGTTGATCAAATACTTCAGGAGTTTGTGGATGTCTTTCTAGATAATATGCCAAAGGGATTACCCTCCAATTTTGGTATGCTTTTCAAGATCAAGTTATTGCCAAGGAGTACTCCAATGTGTAGACCAATCTATCAGCTCTAACCAAAGGAGTTAGAGGAGTTGCAAACAAAACTTACGGAGTTGTTGGAGAAAGACTTCATAAAACATAGTACTTCTCCTTGGGGAGCACCAGTACTATTTGTTCCAAGGAAGGATGGAAGACTTTGTTTCTGTATTGATAACCATGTGCTCAATAAGCAAACAATGAAGAATGCATATCCCGTACCTTGGATTGATGACTTTCTTGATCAATTGAGTGGAGCATGATACTTTTCCAAGTTAGATCTTTGTAGTGACTATTGGCAAATCCACATTGATAGGAAGGATATGCAAAAGACTACCTTTTGCACAAGGTATGGGCATTTTGAGTGGAGAGTTCAACCTTTTGGGCTCATTAATGCTCCAGTAGTCTTCATGGATCAGATGCATTGGGTGTTGGATGGATTATTGGATCAGTACGTTTTGGTGTTCTTGGATGATATCTTAATTTATAGCAAGATAGAGGCATAACACATGAATCATATGCGAGAAGTCCTAAGATGACTATGACAATGGAAATTTTTTTGCAAGAAGTCAAAGTGTGCCTTTTCACAAAACAAAGTCACCTTCTTGGGTCACAAGATCTCATAGGAAGGGATCAAGATGGAAGAGGAGAAAATCAAGGCCATTACTGATTGGCCTATGCCAAAGGATGCTATAGAAATATGGATATTTAATGGATTGGCTAATTTTTACCGATAGTTCATCCATTATTATGCTCATGTGGATGCACCATTGACTGACCTCTTGGGGAAGAACTCAAGCTTCCAATGGACCACCAAGCATGAAGAAACATTGCAGAAGCTGAAACATATGGTGTCTTCAAGATCCATCCTTCAACCATATGATCCTCAACTACATTGTGTGGTTGATTTTGATGCTTCTAACTTTGCAATTGGAGCAATGTTGCAATAGGAATTCCCAAATGGACTACATCCCATTATCTTTGTGTCTTGCTGACTAAATACAATTGAAAGAAATTACTCTGCTCAAGATCAAGAACAACTTGCAATGGTATATGCCACCAAGGTATGGAAGCATTATCTCTTGGAGAAACAAGTGATCATGCAAACTGATCACAAACCATTGTTGCAGACCTTACACTTGGAACACATGCTATAAGAGACCAAATCCAAGGAGAGAAATAGGAGAATGAAAACTCACATTGGGACACTTGAATGAGGGAAAACTCCAAATGCCTAGCATGAGCTTTGGCTTTGGTATTTATAGGTAGCGTACAAGGCCTTTGAGAAGCTTCTCAAGAAGCTTCCTCAAGCTGCTTTCTTAGAGTGCAAGCCAAGTTAACTAGAAAGGTTCTCAAGAAGCTTCCTTCAAGAAGTTGTCTACTTGGTGTGCAAGCTAAGCTAGTTGGAAGCTTCTAGAAGCTTCCTTCTAGAAGCTACTTACTTGAGGTGCAAGCTAAGCTAGCCGGGAAGCTTCCCAAGAAGCTTCCTAGATACTTCCAAAATATTCTAGGCTAATTTGTCTTATTTACTACTTCATAAGCCCGACTAACTTCATCGCTAAACTCCATATTGTTACATATTCCCCCACCGCTAGTTGGTGATGTCCTCGTCGTCATTGAAGCTTCAAATTCTTGGATGGTCGTCTATGCATTCTGGAGGTGAGAAAGAGGTTCACATGTGGCATCATGAAGGGGATACCCTTTCTAAAGAACCTTGTACTCCGTATGTTGGCGATGGCCTCAATGAATATGGTGACATGCAAGGATACGATCAACTTTGTACTCCTTATGATCATTGATATGGACAAGAAGAGAGAGAGGTTGGACTCAAGAGGAAAAGGAAGAGGGGTTAGGAACAAAGGGTTTCAACTTGGAAACATGAAAGACAAGATAGATGCGTATCTATGACAAGGCAAGGCAAGTCGATAAGCAACAAGAGAGACAATTTGGGTGATATCAAAGGATCCTATCCAATTAGGGGTAAATTTACAAACTTGGGTATCAAGTGGGAGAGGGAGGTTACTAGAGGATAACATGACTTTATCACCAACTTCAAAGGTGAGATCACGACGATCGTGGTCAATATATTGTTTTGGTGATTCTGAGCAACAAGGAGGTGAGACTTGGCTTGTTAGAGAGATTGGGATATAGTGGTCAAGAATGTGGAAGTATGAGGAACCTAAGATGGAGGAGGAGCAAGAAGAGAATTTGGAACAAGTAGATCTTGGCCAAAATTGAGAAAGAAAGGAGAAAATCCGGTGCTTGCCTATTTGGAATTGTTGTTGGCAAATTCTACAACGGCAAGACATTCATCCCAATTGGTATGGTGGACATTGACAAAGGCACATAACATATCCTCTAATGTACAATTTGCATGTTTGGTTTGTCCATCAGTTTGAGGATGATAGGTTGTGGCCAAAGCAAGCTTGGTGCCAAGTATCTGGAAGAGTGCTTGTCAAAACTTCTTGGTAAATCAAGGATCATAGTCGAAGATAAGTACACGTGGCATCCCATGATGCTTGAAGACATTGTTGAAGTAGATTTGCGCTAAGGTTGGAGCATCCACAGTATCACAGGTTGGTGCCAAGTGGATTTTCTTACTAAGCTTATCCACAAACACCACGATTGCGGTGTGTCCTTGTTTTGTCTTTGGCAAGGATGTGATGAGATCCAAGCTCACATGTTCCCATTGAGCGGATAGAACGACGAGTGGTTGAAGGAGTCCACTTGGCTTCTGGTTTCTAGCTTTGTAACGTTGGCAGCTCTCACACAATCAGACAAATTCTCAAACATCTCATGTCATGTTGGGCCACCACCATTGATGTTGGAGGGTACCCAAGGTCTTATCCACACCCATGTGACCAGAGATGGGTAAATCATGGGCTTCTTGAAGGCGCACAAGTCAAAGATCACCTTTAGTTGGAACATAGATCCGGTCCTCATGGAATAAAAGGCCCTCCTTGATGGAGAAGGTGTTATACTCCTTATCGCATGCCGTAAGGTGACCATGTACCATTAAGAAGAAGGGATCTTGGTGTAAAGCTAACTGAAACTCATTTTGGACCTTGGAGTCAACTGACACCGTTGGAATTGCCACTGTGATGAGAGGAAGAGACTTCAAATCAGGTTGTTGTGATAAAGCATCAGGGATGACATGGAACTGACCTGGTTTGTACTCAAGTTTGATGTCATACAGTTGGAGTTGTTCCTTCCATCAATGATGTTGACTCTTCATGTGTTCCAAGTGTAAAGTCTACAACAATGGTTTGTGATCAGTTTGCATGATCACTTGTTTCTCCAAGAGGTAATGCCTCCATACCTTGGTGGCATATACCATTGCAAGTTGTTCTCGATCTTGAGCAGAGTAGTTTCATTCAGCCGTATTGAGTTGGCGAGACACAAAGGCAACGGGATGTAGTCCATTTGGGAATTCCTGTTGCAACACAGCTCCAATTGCAAAGTTAGAAGCATCAAAATCAACCACAAAAGGTAGTTGAGGATCATACAGTTGAAGAATGGGTCTTGAAGACACCATATGCTTTAACTTTTGGAATGCTTTTTCATGCTTGGTGGTCCACTTGAAGCTCAAGTTCTTTCCTAAGAGGTCAATCAATGGTGTAGCCACATGAGCATAATAGTGGATGAACCGTCGGTAAAAACTAGCCAATCCATTGAATGCCCATACTTCTGTAGCATCCTTCAGGGTAGGCCAATCAATAATGGCCTTGATCTTCTCTTCTTCCATCTTGATCCCCTCTGATGAGATTTTATGACCCGAGAAGGTAACCTCCTCTTGCCAAAAGGCACACTTTGACTTCTTGTAGTAGAATTTCTATTATCATAGTCATCTTAGGACTTCTTGCACATGATTCACATGTTCTGCCTCTATCTTGCTATAGATTAAGATATCATCCAAGAACACCACCACTGACCAATCCAATAAGCTATCCAACACCCGATGCATTTGATCCATGAAGATTGCTGGAGCATTAGTCAATCCAAAAGGTAGAACTCTCCATTCAAAATGCCCATACCTTGTGCGAAAGGTAGTGTTTTGCACATCTTCTCTATCAATAGGAATTTTTCAATAGCCGCTACAACAATCCAGCTTGGAAAAGTAGCGTGCTCTACTTAGATGATCAAGCAAGTCATCGATCCAAGGTAAGAGATATGCATTCTTCACGGTTTGCTTATTGAGCCCACAATAATCAATACAAAAATGAATTCCTCCATCCTTCTTTGGAACAAATAGTACCGGTGCTCCCCAAGGAGAGGTACTATGTCGTATGAAGTCCTTCTCCAACAACTCTGTAAGTGTTGTTCACAACTCCTCCAACTCCTCCAACTCCTTTGGTGAGAGCCGATAGATCAGTCTACTCACTGGAGTACTTCCTGGCAATAACTCGATTTGAAGGGCATACCTCGATCGGAGGGTAATCCCTTTGGCAGATCATCTAGAAACACATCTGCAAACTCCTTAACTATCCGATCAACCATTGCTTGATGAGGCTCTTGGCCTTCCGCAGATTGTTCTTGTGCAATCGGTTTGATCCACATTGCAAATATAGACTTATCTTCCTCCGAAGCTTACTCTATGGCTGCTTTACTAACAAACTTCCCTTCTAGTGACTCATCTCTCTTCCAAGTTTGCTCCTTGGTTGCCTTCTTGGCAAACTTCCCATCTTGGGACTCATCTCCCTTCCAGATTTGCTCTATGGCTACCTTCTTGACAAACTTCCCATCTTGGGACTTACTATTCTTAGGTGTCTTACTCAGAGGTGCCAGACAACCTAATTGGAAATCCCTACCTTGGTGTTGTACTTGAATTTGGTGTCGGGTCCAATCAAATTGAACCTTATGATGTTCAAGCCAAGGTAGACCCAAAATGATATCATAGTGTAGAGGTGCCACTACAAACCTCATACACTCCAAATACTCCTTCCCAATCTTGAAGGTAATAGGATACGAGGTGTGGAATGCAGAACCCTTTCTACCATCCGCTATCATCAAACTACTTCTAATCAATGGCTTGATAGGAATACCCAATTCCTTTGCTACTTGCATAGACATGCAATTCTTTGAACTTCCAGAATCAACAAAAATCCTACAACCTTGATAGATATCGTACCTTGCAAGTGAAGCAAACTTGCATAGGTCGAGCCTTCAATCCCATTGGAACTAATCAAGCTCCCAAGAGGCGGCCCAAAATCTCTTATTGGGATTCCTCATTTCCTTGATCATTCTGCTTCACAACCTCCATATAGGCAACTTGTTGAGGTCATCCATTCTTGAGTGGACATTGAGCAATGCAATGCCCCACTTGGCGACAATAAAAACAACCACCATTTTGTTGCAATTTCTCTCTATCTACCATGCCAAGTGGTCTTTGTTGAATGACATCAATCTCCATTGGTGCTAGCTCATCCACTTGTGCGTAGTGTATTGGTAGGCTCTGTGGAGGTCAAGGTCGAGACCAAGTTGTTACCACCAAGGAATCAAAATGTTTGGTTTACCGCATGGCTTCCTCCAAGTGTTATGGCTCTTGCATGGTTACCTCTAATTTGGTTCTTGCCTTCAAGCCCCTCACAAATTGATCCAAAGCTTCACCTTCCAATATATCTGGAATTTGCATGATGGTGTTTTGGAACTACGTGATGTAACTTCTTACAAAGCCAATCTGTTTCAACTCTACCAACTTATCTCATGTAGCTCGTGTGGCATTTATAGCTTGGAACCGACTTATTATTGCACTCTTGAATTTGACCTATGTCAAGATTGATGCAACAATTTGTTGTCCAGCTTGCTTCACTCGGAATCTCCACCAAAGCTTTGCTACTCCATCCAATTGGCTAGAAGCCACAAGAATTTGTTTTCGCTCATCTTGTAGATTGGTAGCTTCAAAATAACATTCACAATCAAACACAAAATTGTCCATTGCACCCGAAAGATTCTTGCCTTCAAATACCTTGGGTTTAGGGAATCTGATCTAATCTTCTCCTTCTCGAATTGGTACTCTCTCCACCTGCTCTTCTCATCGAAGATCTCGTTCATCCAACAATCAAGTAAGGTGCTCTATTTGTTGCTGCATAGCAAGGATAACATCAGGTATTGCCACCATGGTTGCTACTCTATTACACCAATCCCAATCTATCTAATTTATTAACACATAGAAACAATACGTCCACCATTCTCCATAAGTTACAACCGGAAGCACCAAGGGTTCCTCAAATATGGTGATCATATGCATAAAATCTTGTCCAAAGTGCGAGATGATGAATTGTGTGAAACAATGCTTGGGTAGTATTTGGATGCAAAAATCCCAATGGTTTGGTGGAAGTGGATTTGGTGGTCCATAAATTCCATCCATCCCATTCTTGCTCTGATACCAATGTAAAAGACCAAATCTGAGGAGAGAAATAGGAGAATAAAAACTCACATTGGGACACTTGAATGAGGGAAAACTCCAAATGCCTAGCATGAGCTTTGGCTTTGGTATTTATAGGTAGCATACAAGGCACTCAAGAAACTTCCTCAAGCTGCTTTCCAAGTTAACTAGGAAGCTTCTCAAGAAGCTTTCTTCTAGAAGCCGCCTACTTGGCGTGTAAGCTAAGCTAGTTGGAAGCTTCTAAAAGCTTCCTTCTAGAAGCTACTTACTTGAGGTGCAAGCTAAGCTAGTCGGGAAGCGTCCCAAGAAGCTTCCTAGATACTTCCAAAATATTCTAGGCTAATTTTTCTTATTTGCTACTTCTTAAGCCTAACTAACTTTGTCGCTAAACTCCATATTGTTACACATGAAGAGTCAACATCATCGATGGAGGGAGCAACTCCAATTGTTTTACATCAAACTTGAGTACAAACCAGGTTGGTTCCATGTCATCCCTGATGCTCTATCATGATGACCTGATTTGAAGTCTCTTTTTGTCATCACAATGACAATTACAACGGTGGCAATTGACTCCAAGGTCCAAAATGAGTTTTGGTCAGCTCTACAACAAGATCCTTTCTTCTAAATGGTAAATGGTCATCTTATAGTAGGTGACAAGGAGTACAACACCTTCTCCTTCAAGGAGGGACTTTTATTCCATGAGGACCGGATTTATGTTCCAACCAAATGTGATCTCCAACTTGTGCGTCTTCAAGAAGCCCATGATTTACCAATAGCTAGTCACATAGGTGTGAACAAGATCTTGCGTACCCTCCAACACCAATGGTGGTGGCCCAACATAACACAAGATGTTTGAGAGTTTGTCCAATCATGTGAAAGCTGCCAATGCAACAAAGCCTGCAACCAAAAGCCGAGTGGACTCCTTCAACCACTCGCCATTCCATTTGCTTGATAGGAACATGTGAGCTTGGATCTCATCACATCCTTGCCGAAGACAAAGCAAGGACACATAGCAATCATGGTGGTCATGGATAAGCTTAGTAAGCAAATCCACTTGGCACCAACCTTTGACACCGTAGATGCTCCAACCTTAGCATAAATCTACTTCGACAATATCTTCAAGCATCATGGGATACCACGTGTGTACTCATCTTTGACCGTGATCCTTGATTCACTGGGAAGTTTTGGCAAGCACTCTTCCAAATACTTGACACCAAACTTGTTTTGTCCATGGCCTATCATCCTCAAACTGATGGACAAACCAAATGTGCAAATCATACCTTAGAAGATATGATGTGTGCCTTCGTCAATGTCCACCATAACAATTGGGATGAATGTCTTGTAGCTGCAGAATTTGCCTACAACAATTCCAAACAAGCAAGCATTGGATTTTCTCTTTTCTTCCTCAAATTTGGCCAGGATCCGCTTGTTCTTGATTTTGTTCTTCCTCCTCCTCCATCTCAAGTCCCTCATACTTCAACCTTCATGACCACCATCTCCTAACCTCTCTAACAAGCCAAATCTCACCTCCTTGTTGCCCAAAATTGTCAAAAACAATATGCAGATTACCATCATTGTGATCTCAACTTTGAAGTCAATGATAAACTCATGCTATCCTTTAGTAACCTACTTCTCTCACTTGATACCCAAATTTGTAAACTTGCCTGAATCGGATAGGACCCTTTGATGTCACCTAAATTGTCTCTCTTGTTGCTTATCAACTTGCCTTGCCTTGTCATATGCGCATCTATATTGTCTTCAATGTTTCCAAGTTGAAACCCTTTGTTCCTAACCCCTCTTCTTTTTCCTCTTGAGTCCAACCTCCCTCTCCTCTTGTCCCTATCAATGATCATGAGGAGTACAAAGTTGATTGTATTCTTGTGCGTTGCCACATTCAACAAGATCGTCGACAACATATGGAGTACAAGGTCCTTTGGAAAGGGTATCCCTTTTATGATACCACATGGGAACCTCTTTCTCATCTCCAAAATGCACAATTGGCCATCCAAGAATTCAAAGCTTCATTGGCAACAAGAATGTCACCAACTAGCGGTGTGGGAATATGTAACAATATGGAGTTTAACGATGAAGTTAGTAGGGCTAACAAAGTAGCAAATAAGAAAAATAACCTAGAATATTCTACAAGTATGTAGGAAGCTTCTTGGGAAGCTTCCTGGCTAGCTTAGCTTGCACTGCAAGTAGGTAGCTTCTAGAAGGAAGCTTGTAGAAGCTTTGAACTAACTTAGCTTGCATGCCAAGTAAACAGCTCCTAGAAGGAAGCTTCTTGAGAAGCTTCCTAATTAACTTGGCTTAACTTTGCACTCCAAGAAAGCGGCTCAAGGAAGCTTTTTGAGAAGCTTCTCAAGAGCCTTGTATGATCCTTATAAATACAAGAGCCAAAGCTCATGCTAGGCATTTGGAGTTTTCCTACATTCAAGTGTCCCTATGTGGGTTTCCAATTTCCTATTTCTCTCCTTGGTCTTGGTCCTTTACAACATTTTAATCTATAGCAAGATAGAGGTAGAACACATAAATCATGTGCGGGAAATCCTATGGCAACTATGTCAATGGAAGTTCTATTGCAAGAAGTTGAAGTGTGCCTTTTGGCAAAAGGAAGCCACCTTCTTGGGTTGCAAGATCTCATCAAATGGGATCAAGATGGAAGAGGAGAAAATCAAGGCCATTATTGATTGGCCAACTCCAAAGGATGCCATTGAGGTGCAAGTATTTAATGGATTTGCAAGTTTTTACTAATGGTTCATCCAATATTATGTGCACGTGTCAGCACCATTAACCGACCTCTTGGAGAAAAACTCAAGCTTTCAATGGACCACCAAGCATGAGAAAGCATTCCAAAAGCTAAAACATATGGTGTCTTCAAGATCAATTTTTCAACCATATGATCCTCAACTACGTTGTGTGGTTGACTTTGATGCTTCTAACTTTGCCATTGGATTTGTATTGTAGCAAGAATTCCCAGATAGGTTACATCCCATTGCCTTTGTGTCTCATTGATTATACATTCCAGAAAGGAATTATTCTACATGAGATCAGGAACAACTAGCAATGGTATATGCAACTAAGGTGTGGATGCATTATCTCTTGGGAAAATAGGTGATCATGCAAACCAATCACAAACCCTTGTTGTAGACATTACATTTGGAACACATGAAGATCAATATCATTGATGGGAGGAGCAACTTCAATTGTTTGACATCAAACTTGATACAAACCAGATTGCTTCCATGTCATCTCTGATGCCATATCAAGACGACCTAATTTTTAAGTCTCTTCCTCTCATCACGACATCCATTACAATGGTGTCAATTGAATCCAAGGTCCAAAACAAGTTTAGGTCAGCTCTACAACAAGATCCCTTCTTTCAGACTATACATGGTCATCTTGCAACAAACGACAAGGAGTACAACACCTTCTCCTTCAAGGAAGGCCTTCTATTCCATGAGGACCGGCTATATGTTCTAGCCAAGAGTGATCTTTGACTTGTGTGCCTCCAAGAAGCCCATGACTTACCAATCTTTGGTCACATGGGTATGGACAAGACCTTGGGTACACTCTAACACCAATGGTGGTGGCCCAACATGACACAAGATGTTTGAGAGTTTATCTGATCGTGTGAGAGTTGCCAATGCAACAAGGCCAACAACTAGAAACAAAGTGGACTCCTTCAACCACTCCCATTCCATCTACTTGATGGGAACACATGAGGTTGGATCTCATCACATCCTTGCCCAAGACAAAGTAATTTCACACAATGATCGTGGTGTTTGTGGATAAGCTTAGTAAGCAAATCTATTTGGCACCAACCTTTGATACTGTGGATGCTCCTACATTTATACAAATCTACTTTGACACTATCTTCAAGCATCATGGAATGCATCATGTACTCATCTCTGATCATGATCCTTGATTCATTGGGAAATTTTAGCAAGCAATCTTCTAGATGCAAGGCACCAAGCTTGCTTTGTCTATGGACTATCATCCTTAAATCAGTGGACAAACTGAATGTGAAAATTGCACCTTGGAGGATATTCTTTATGCCTTTATCAACATCCACTATACCAATTGGAATGAATGTCTTGCAATTGCGGGGTTTGCATACAATAATTCCAAATAGGCAAGCATTGGATTCTCTCCTTTTTTTTCTCAATTTTGGCCAAGATCCACTTGTTCTACTTGTTCCCTTGTTGCTCCTCCTTCATCTCATGTCCCTCATACTTCCACTTTCTTGACCACCATATCCCAATCCCTCCAACAAGCCAAATCTCATCTCCTTGTTGCTCAAAATCATTAGAAACAATATGCGGACCACCATCGTCGTGATCTCACCTTTCAAGTTGATGATAAGGTCATGCTTTTGTCTAGTAACCTACCTATCCAACTTGATACTCACGTTTGTAAACTCAGTCCTAATTGGATAGGACCCTTTGATGTCACCTAAATTGTCTCTCATATTGCTTATCACCTTGCCTTGCCTTGTCATAGGCGCATCTCACTTGTCGTTCATATTTCCAAGTTGAAACCCTTTGTTCCTAACCCATGTTCTTTTCCTCTTGAGTCCACCCTCCTCCTCCTCCCGTCCCTATCAATGATCATAAGGAGTACAAAGTTGATCATAGCTTTGCATGTCGTCACATTCAACAAGACCACCGATAACATAAAGAGTACAAGGTCCTTTAGAAAGGGTATCTCCTTCATGATGCCACATGGGAACCTCTTTCTCATCTCTTGAATGCACGAATGACCATCTAGGAGTTTGAAGCTTCAATGGCAATGAGGATGTCACTAACTAGTGGTGGGGGAATATGTAACAATATGGAGTTTAGCAATGAAGTTAGTTAGGGCTAATAAAGTAATAAATAAGAAAAATTAACCTAAAATATTCTAAAAATCTTAGGAAGCTTCTTGGCTAGCTTAGCTTGCACCTCAAGTAAGTAGCTTCTAGAAGCTTCCAACTAACTTAGCTTGCATGCCAAGTAAGCAACTTCCAGAAGGAAGCTTATTGAGAAGCTAACTTGGCTTGCACTCCAAGAAAGCGGTTCAAGGACCGCTTTCTTGGAGTTCAAGGACCGTTTTCTTGTGTTCCTTAGAACCTCTCATCACTCTTATGCTCCCTATAAATACCAAAGCTGAAGCTCATGCTAGGCATTCGGAGTTTCTCACACTCAAGTGTTTGAATGTGATATTCTATTCTCCTATTTCTCTCCTTGGTTCAATCTTTTACATTCTTGGTCTTTTACAATTACTCCAACCTCATTAACAATCACACAAGAGCACTAATATTGCAAATATCAAAGTGTCTCAAACAAACACAATATATAAACAACCTCACTAACAATAGCTTAGAAGAGCATTAATACTCCAAATATCAAAGTGTCTCAAACAAACTAATGAAAGAGTTCCAATCACAAGAGATATCAATAACTCACACATATCCAACAACATTAATTTTGTCATTTTTTGGTATTTTGATATAATGAGCATATCTATCTACTCCTACAATAATACAATCACAAAAGATATTACTGAATTATCTTCCTCTAATAAAAGTACACCTATATAGCTATATAGATTTCCTACACTACTTAATATTAAACAACAAGTAAGAGCAAATCAATTTTCTAGTAGCTCTATTTAAGAACCTAATCTTATTGAGTAGCAAAATTTTGAGAAAATACTAGAGGAAAATATCTATTATGGCAAGTTAGCAAGATATTTTTCTGGTCTTGGTAACCTCGGTAGTCCATAACATTGCAAAGCCTTTTAAGGTTAAAATAAGCAAAGGCTTCATTAATTTGGGTATTTTTGTAAAATCCTCACAAATTTGGGATATTTCTATCAACTCATTGTTATTGTGCCAAGTATTCTATTCCAAATCTTACATCCACCAACAATTAATCCCTAATTGTTTAAATTTGACCCTAAAATTTGACCCAAGTTTGACCTTGAATTCTCAAAAATTTTGCTTTTCAATTCCAATTCTTTTTGCACTTTTAATTGCAATTTCATATTCCATTTTTTAATTTGGCATATTAGGTAGTACTTTTGCCTCAAATATACAATCAACTGGTTGCTTTTGTCTAAATTACACCATTAGTTGATCTATTTAAAAAAATTCAGTAACTCTTCTACCCAAATCAAGCAAATTGATAGGATATCCAACTAAAATCTTTAATGATGATACTCCTTGCAATCAAATCATAGTCCCAACTCACAAATCTTAACATCATTATCTTGAAATGTTTCATAAACAACAATTACATGAGAAAGGTCAACGATATTATTGACCACGTATGTCTAAGCTTGGAGATACAACCAACACCTTCTTTTATATTTTAAATTTCTCCATCAATTCTCATATGTAATAAAAAAAATTGGAATCAAGTATCAAGTATCAATTACAATTACAGTTAATTAGGAAAAACCCATTCTAGCATTGAAGAATCTAAGTTACACTTGGAAACTCTCTCCACCTAACCAAAAGTTCAGGGGCTTAGTACAAAGTAGGGAGCTTTCTTAAGTTCCAATTTGAGATATACACTTTCTTTCTTTAGGAAAGCCAAGAAGTCTAGCACTAACAATATACTCAATAGCCTCTAAGAGTGAAAATGAGTGCTCGAAGTGTGCATAAGGAAACCGTACAAGTATACACAACCACTACAAAGCAACATATAAGTAGTTGCTAATGCAATTAGGACCATCAAGCATTCTAGCAAACTAGTCAAGAAGTTACAAATTACATGATAAGCTATATCAATCTAGAGGTTTATAGTCAAAATAACGTGAAAACTTTATTTACTGACTAAAAATTTATCCAAGATAGATTTGAAGAGTTAAGTTAGGTGGCATATATTTATTATTTAAAAAGAGTGTGCTTATTTTATCATAAGTAGAAAGAAGGAGATGGGATTTTGAACCTTGATTTAGGCTTCAATTACAAGTTTATATTTTCAAAATCATCGTTATAAATATACATTAGGATACATACTCAAAATTAATAATTTATAGTGTTGAATCTAATAATATCCTTATAGATATTATAGACCTTTTTGTTTATATTTAGAGTTATTATATTGAAATTATTAATTTTCATTGTGTTAGTTTTTCTTGAACGATAATGAATTAGTATTTGATATAGTTTATTAATTTGATGATCTAATCTTAAATCATGATTTATTTTGAGTTAAATATTCAATCCAATAGTATTGGTCTACTTCATAAAGTGAAATTTTGTTCCACACTACATTAATGAAATTTCTCTAATAAAATGTATTTTAATTTATGAATATAACCAAATATTTTTTGAAATAAAAATATTTCTTTGATACATTTAGTTCAATATATATTTTATAGATATTTATTAGCTGATTGTAAATATAAATATTTTTTCCTCCACAAAATATGAAAATTCATGAATGGTCACGAGTTCCCAATCATCTATCCTAATAATTACAGAATAAAAATCTATTCACTACTTAAAATCAAACTATGATTAAAGAAGAATTAGCATAAAACACTCTTTTAAGGAGTGAGAGGAAGTCGTGGAATCTTAAGATTGTCCTCTTTGTTTTCTCTCTCATACTTATAAATGTTTGAAATGTACAATCTTGACTTGGTGATACAATTTTAAATCTTCCTTAAAACGTCTGAATTTATCTTTGTTAGAAGCTTTCACTCAAAGTTTACTTGATGAATTTTTTAAGTACAATTGGAAAGGGCAAAAAATTTAAATTTAAATAAATTTTCCAATAAAAATAATAAAAATAAATCTTTTATTAGATTAATTTTCTATAGATTTTCAATAAGTTTAGCTTAAATTCTAAATTAAAAGATTAAATTACTATGATTTCAAGTAGTGAAGACATGGATTCTTATTTGCAAACATAAAATAAAGCAAGATGTTTGGAAAGTGAAATTAGTTCATTTCTTAATAAATTCTAAGGTTGACTATTATAAGTTGTCTATTGTGCCCGGTTGTTTGGTGTAGATTTTTCTATTTATTTGTAAATTTATAATTAAGTATCATTTATTAAAAAAAAAATAATAATCATAAATTAAAATAAAATATTCTTCTATCACCTCTTAGATTATATAATATATTAAATACTTAATTATATAATTAACACTATATTTACTTAAATATTAAATATCTAATAATACAACAAAAATAAACCATGTTAAGATGTACACTTATGTTTGAGTGCCTAAATAACTATTCTAACGAAAAAACCTAGTGTAGCTTGAATGTGCAGATGACTTCACGGTGCGGACTTCCATGAAGTGAACGCATATGCTTGTGTGGGAAGCTTTGCAGCACACGCTTTGACAATCATGTCACTGCTTCAGGCTACGGGGAATAATCTAGTGGCGATCGACCCGCTTTAAGGGAATGAGCCTGACCCAAAGAGTACAGGGTACGCAGATTGGCCACGAATGATGCTGAGATGGAAGGTGGAGTAAGCGGTAGCCCTTCCGCATTGGAGAACCATAACCGGTCTACCAAAGAACGAAATCCGCGATCTAACTTGAAGTACATGCCATCTCCAGGCTCGATTTGGAAATTCAATACGCTCTTTCGTGGTCAGAAAGGTTATTGGAAGTTTAAAGTGGCAGAGTTCGTCCTGTTTAAGAAGCGCGCACCATGGCATCATTTGCGATTAATCTCCATATCATGCGTGCCAAATATGTTGCATCACAACCTGCAACCATTGCGGTTTGGCGATTTGTTTGAATTTCCACGACAATTCAAACAAAAGCTCGTAAGGACCACATGTAGATTTAACCTCAATTCCTTGTCTCCTGGCCGCAGCATCCGTGGCTCTTTCTCGGCGAGAGATCCATTGCTCCATCGCGACAAGCGTGCCTTATCTGAATCCAAACTTTAGATGAGTGAGAGCTGGAACAGCGCGTTAGAATTTCAGAGAGGATCACTCAATTTCCTAGTCGTGGAATTGTGAAAAGAAATGGTAAGGTATGAAAAGAAGGTATGTCACATTAGGAGGTTCACTTCCGAGTAGCAAGTCTTTCACAGTTGATCTCCGTCTCGAATTCAGTTCATTCTTGGATATACCCGGATCAAACGTCATGGGCTTTGGTCTTGGTATTTTCCTGCGTCAGACTCTATTTGTGACGACTTTCACAATACCATCACGGATAACTGGCCGGATCACGAATTTGCAGAAGCAATTGACATCGATAACTTGTCAGAAACATGAGAATTCATGTGAATGCCTTGGGATATCTACACATTTGGAATGACCGCATCAATTTACCGCACAAATTAGGACTGAAACAGGGACGAACTGGTGGCGGAACCTGGTCTGTATATATAGTTCAATTTCTAACGTCCGCCAAACAGATCTAATGTTCGTGTCACAGGCCCAAAGGTCCTTATTCTCTATTCTACCCCTCTATCTTCTTGCTCACCTTGGATTCTTGAGAAGGTATTCAATATCAGAAGATCTATTAAAAACTTGATATTTGTTGTGATCATTGAAGGTATACTATCACATCTGTTGCTTTCTGTAGCCTATATATTACATGGCTTTGGAGAAGTGGATGGTCTTCAAGTCCTGGTGCACCTGTAGTTTTAGCTGACATGATTCACCACAATCAGGTGTCAGTTTCCCAACTGGAGGAATCTAGAACGAGTTTTTCTAGTACTCAAAACTCTTGCCTTCATATGATGGAAGTCATGAGGTGAATCAAGTTTCTGTGTGTTGTGGTGCGAGTACGATTCGCATTACGACACATCGAGGAAGCTGAGATACTGACGAAAACGCGTGAAACGACATCGGAATGTGAAAGCCCTTGACTTTGAGAGTATGGCTTCAGTAAGTAACTTCGACGTAGCTTTGTCAATACCTGCATGCGGAAATAAGGCGACCCTTATTGAGCAGGTAGGCTCAAACACTAGGAAGCTTCACATGCACTCTATTTCATTCAAGCAAATGACGATCAATGGCGGAAACTGCTACAATACCTGCTCAATAGAGTGTCTTATTTTCGTGTAAGGTATATGCTTGAGTGTATGTGAAGCTTGGTTCAGCTGCCCTTGTAGGTCTTCCACGTTAGTCTGTCGTGAGAATGTAATCTTTACATGAGCATGAGGTCTTCTTCGGGGAACCCCCTTCACCCTCTTGCCTATTTCAGTGCGTCTCCCGAAGAAGCCTGTATAAGGAAGCTTATTAGACCAGCACGAAGATAGCTAACACTGTCCGCGTTCTCTACAATTTGCTCTTCGTTTCATCTCTAGAATTCACTCGTCGTTTGTTCCCTTTGCCAAGTGCATTGCCTCTCTGTATCGGATTTGTTCGGGAATTGGAACGAGTGGAAAAATCGAGTCGGAACTTCGGATGCCTCGCTCTAGTTGCCCTGCAATCTACACAGAGCTATGGCAGACAAAGACCAGCCAATTGGTACGAAGACTGGAGCTTCTGAACAGCCAATCGGTACGAAGACTGGAGTTTCTGTACAGCCAATCCGTACAGATAGTGGACCTTCTATCTAGCCCTCCGAAACGGTGTAGGTAATAACGAATCGTAGCTTTATGTGCCGATCTTGAAGAGAGATCTGGCCACGTTCGGTTTCTAGATCATGGATTCATGCTGCCATTAAGCGTGTCATGATTGAACGCTATCCCTCATCCTCTTATCGAGTTTCTTCCACTGCAGACATCAGACTTGGATAAGATTTTCGTGTTCTCGTGAGATACATACGCTATGTGTGAAGAGATGAAGTGTCCGTCGTGCCTGTGTGTGAAAACTGTTCATTTGCATACGTGTATTCTGTATAACTTGGGGTATAATTGGTGTGAGTGAGCATTTGATGAGCATCACAACGGGCTTTGTTGTTCTTACTCATGGTTTTCTCAGACACCGCCTATCGTCGAGGTGCGAAGTACCAACCCTCTGGTTCGGCTCCGCCAGAACTTGGCAGCGATGTACTGACCGCTGCCAAGTTCCCTAACCAAGGGAAAAGAAGATAAGAACTACGAAGGATGCGGATGGAAGCATAACCGAAGTAACAGAGCTCTACTAAAAGAGTGGGAAAAAAATGGTACTGGTAAAGACGACGACGAGAGAGTTGCGTCCAGCATCAAAACCATCTTCTTCGCACTGGCGGTGACGGCAATAATACACGCCATGGACCGGCACATATCTCGTATAAGGTAATCGTACCAGCGGAAATGTTGAGGAGAATGCACACGTTCCCAGATAGCGTCAATGACTGGCTCTGAATGGTATTTATTTTGGAGAAGGCGACCGCGTAGAAAAAACGAAGGATGGGAAGACCCCATCAAGCCGTGCAAGGGAGAGACAAAAAAAGGTAAGCAGTGGAAGAGCTTGAGATAATCAACTACTGTAGTTCGATTCCGTCCATGCTTCTTTCCTCTGCTCCGAACTACTGCTGCTCCGTGACTGCTGAAAAAGAACTCGAAGATGCGATCAGCTTCAACTTGACCTGCAAGCTAAGCCAGCACTGCACAGAATCTTTAGCGATACCCTTCGTGCATTTCACAAAGGATCATAGCAGACGACGTACGAAAAGGTTCTAGGAGGCTCCAGTTAGAACAAACTAAATATAAGGTTTAAATAGAAACCTAAGAAAACTTGTAACTGAAAAGTTCTCCTTCTGATCATTTTATCCAGCAAACAACGTCTCCATAACGATTCCTGCTTATAAACCCAAGGAAAATGCCATAGAAACTTTACTATTACATCCCAAACCCCTTACTCACCAACATAGCCAGACAGATATTCACTTGATTGTGTACTAGCTTTCGTCAATGCGAGCTGCACAATCTCCACTGCAGAACTCCCCCGTGATACTGATGGAGGCAGAGTCCGTATAACATCAACGCCTTAGACTTGCGGAGGTAAAGGTAATCTCTCATCTGCTTTAGAAAGAAAATCCTGATCACTGATGAAGAGGGGGTCACAGCGTCAACTTACTCAATTGCGGCACATTCTTTTGCCTGTGCCATTACTTTCCAGTAAATTTGGTCGCCCACCAATCCACCACACAGTATGATTCAAGTGGAGCTCACCGTCCAACACAAGGAGAAAATCAAACCTTTCGTGTGGTTGCTCCATATCCTATTAAGAAGCGCTCCTTCGTTTTTCCTACGCGGTCGCCTTTTCTTTCCATTAAGAAGCGCTCAAATGGTATCGACAGATATGATAGATTCCATGTGGCTTTGCTTCACCAGATGAGCCGTATACACCACCTGGCAGTCTGGATCCAGGCTCTCCTCAAAATCCTTCCAAGTGGTTGCAGAACTGTACTAAGAGAATAAGCCTCGGGTCTTAATAGCCCCTTCGATGTGAGTAGATCCAGAACACCTATGTCTGGGGTTTATCCGCAACTCCAGACTATAGAGGAGACCTGGACACTTCAAAATCCCTTTGCGTGGCCGCATCATGGTATTCACTAGGCAGTAGTGAATCTTAGTCCATCTTAGTCCTGATAGTTTCTCACTAAGACAAAGAATAGTAGGCTGCTTCTTCACAAGCTCACAAACCTCCTTTGATGTAAAACCTATGGCCTGCAAATTCAAAAACCGTGCCTCCAATGAATCCGTCCTTATAGAAAGGCATGAAGCCAATGCTCTAACCATGGAAGATGATTGAACTTCAAAACCCTTAGTGATGAGAAACTTCAGCTTCGTGGACAAATTCTCGTCTACACTAAATGAGAAAGCGCGAGGATGCCCAAGTGATTAGTTTTACCAGCCTCTCTCCAGTCAGACCATTGATTTAAAACAAACGAAGCTAACTTATGCTTCAAATTGTCCATACTGCAGCCAAAAATTGTGAATACTGAACGATCTTTGCAATCCTGCTTTTGCTCACACCAAGGCCTTCCAGCATCTCCTCTTTGGGGACTAAGTGTCCCCACTTCGAAAAATGGACTGTCAATTTGGACTTCGAGAAACGGAAAAAATGGACTCCGAAAAATGGCTGTCAATTTGGCGACAATCTTAACCATGCTTTCTCTCTCAACACCTATTCCGTTCAAAGTAGTCGATTTTCTCCGACAGATTGGCAAGTCTCATATGAACAAGTTGGGGAAAGAGACGCATGCTCCCCTCCACCTCTGAACTAGACAATCCCAGCTTCAGCAGGAAGTCTACCCCCTCGCGGAAGTTGGCAACAGGCATATTGATCAACCCATGTGGATTAAAGTTCAAGTCCCCCAATACATGCCTCTCTACACCGATCGATTCCAGGTAAAGCAAAAGAGGTCCAAGTCTATCCTCCAGATCTGACGTGAATACGCAAGGATCCTTGACAAATACAACCATGTCCTTCTTCTTCACACCCAGTTCCTCCAATTCCTCAACATTCCAGGTCAGAACGTCCGTGTTATTCTCCAACAAGTCCCACAGATTCTTCATGGGGATACTCAAATGGTCTAAAATGAGAATCTTTTTCTGCAACCTAAATTTGGAACTTTTACAATGTACAACTTTCGCTATTGGTTTCTCTAATGATGCTCCTCTAAGCTCAAGAGTATGATTGTACTCCTAGTCACCATAATAGATCTATCCACCTATGTTAACTTCACATGAAATCAAGGATATCCTTATCATCAACACATGACATGGAAGTTTCAACGCTCAAATCTTATCTCACTTTGAGCCATAGCTATACCAACCAATCTTTGCTCAAGTTGCTTAATCCAAGTAACCATGGCTATGTTGGAAGCAAGAGCAATTATTGAGCTCTTACTAAGTATGGGTACTCTTTTACCAAATCTACTACCTTGTACTTCTTGATTCATGGCTTCTTGGCCTCTTACCATATTAGCACTACTATACCATAACTTTTAGGTATAAATCAAAGCATTTTCCTTAGAATAATCAATTTGTGGCAATAATCACATTAGTTTGGTTGTGATGTTTTAGACTTTTAATAACCATTACCCTAAGTGCAATTGCTCTTATAGTAAGCACCACCACAAGTCCAATAAGCAGACCACCACTTTGGATGTAACTAACTAAAAAATGAGAGTAGAAGTCTTTGTGCACTTAGCACTCCATTCACTCTATGAGGTCAATATTGGACACTTTGCCTTCCAAAGCAATCATGGTATGTTTTCCTCTACAGTACCATAGAAGATAATGTTGAGAGTGTCTTCTTATCAAATCTAGATGTCACCACCTTCTTCTCATTTTGAGAAGAACAATTTTGAGCTCAATACACTTGGCCAAACTAAAGACAACTAAAAAAATTTGGTCAAGTTTATTGTAATAAAGTAACATGATGTACTCTTTGTCATACCTCCTTGTGTAGTATCCCATATCAAATCTAGACAAGTTATGCTTTGATCATTCACTAAATAAAACTTATCAACAATCACATATAAGTGTATGTGTTTTATAGTCTCTCTCCAACCTTCTCTTTGAACTCTTGCAAGCTTTTAAGCTTTCAATGCATAATTATCCAATCCAATCTAAAATTATCTTAGTTTGACCTCTTGTTAGAAGGGCTCTACCATGGGGTTTAATTCCTAATGTTATATCACCTCCTATGCACTAATAATACATGTAGTAATACCATCTCCAACCAATCCACTAGCATAGAATACACCAATGCCATTGGCACTATAACTTGTTGATATTGTTTGTACACATCTAGAAATTGAGCTAGATAAATATATTTAATGTGGAGATTAATATTATTTCCACACGTCAATTTCTACAAGTATGTGCATCTTAAGTTGAGATAATCATCCATATGCAAATCCTCCAAGTATCAAATGAATGGTCTGAACAAAATAAAGTTTTGTATCTATTATAAATTTTTTCAACTATTAGCTTCTAGATGAAACAATCCATTTTAATGATACCTTTTATACCAAAGAGCAATTAGAGCCTTTGGATGTCCCATAAATTCACCCATATCTAATAAAAATAGTGTGAGACCATAATATGAAATATAAATCAGGTCAATCATTGCATCAAAATCAAAATGAGAATCAATGTCTTCTCCTAGTACAACATAAGACATTCATTAATACAATGTGCCATTTCACATGAACTCATTGCTCTTACATCAAAATCCATTCTTGAATCTTTAGAGAACTCTATCTTGATAATGCACTTAAAGATATCAACCATAACCACCAAATATTACCATCCCCAACAATCCAAATGATAATCCTAACAGAAAGGTACTATTTACCAATATAGATTAGGGATCTCTAATTGTGGTAACTATCTTAGGGTAAATAGCACTTATAATTATCATTATAAGACTTACACTTACAATTTTTATGTCATCATTTCTTTCTTGACCAAAGAAAAACAGAAGTAGTTTAACAAGTCATTATCCAACCTAACTACAAACAATGAACAAGAGCATTAACACTCCAAATATGAAATTTCCTTAAAAAAACATTGCACATAAGTAAGAAATAGAGAATGAAAGAGATGTAATCACAAGAAATCTAAACAATAACTTGCAAATTCATACATGTCTAAACAAATTGATTTTTTCACCACTTTGTATTTTACTACAACAAAAAATATTTATCTACTCCTATACTACTATAATCTTTAAGCATACTACCATATTATCCTCTCCTAGTATGGGAACATTGATATAGATATAAAGATAAGGGATCTACTTGACCTTGGATAACAAGTAAGAGAAAATCAATTTACTAAGGGTCTATTTGGGAACCAAAGGTCCAGGTCTCTTGCACACAATATGAAGGAGAGGCCAAATTTTGACAAACTACTAGAGCAATATGCAAATTTAGCAAGATAGGTCTTTTGTGCCTAGCTTCTATAATAACAATCAAAACTTTTAAATGTTGAAATGGGCCAAATCTTTACAAATTTGGGCTACCTTAACCAAATCCTCACCAATTTGTGATGTTTATATCAACTCATGGTTACTTTGAAAAATCTTCTATACTAGAGGAAAATAAATCATATGGCAAGTTATCAAGATAGGTTTTTTGCTTTCCTAACCACTATAGCTTATAGCACTCAAAGCCTTTACTAGATTTTTTTCTCATTTCATTAAATATTGAGATGAGCAAAATCTTTGATAATTGGGATCTAATTCGGATAATCCTCACCAATTTGAGATATCTCTATCAACTCATGGTTACTTTGCAAAATCTTCTCACTAAATCTTACCAACAACAACTCCAAATCCTGAATTAGTTAAATTTGAACCTTATTTAAACCTTGCACCAATTTTGATCTAAAATTCCTAAAGTTTGTGCTTCTCCAACCCAATTATTCTAGTAATTTTGCACCTTTAATTCCAATTACCACAATATTCTTCAAATTTATACATAGGGTAGAAATTTTGCCTCCAATACACCCTCAATTGATTGCTTTTGCATCTATTTCACCCTATCTATTCTCTAACTAAATTTAGTTGCTCCTCCATTGAATTAAGCACATTATAAGGTATCAAAATAAGTCTTTAAAGTCTCTACACTTGCAATCATACCATGGTTCAACTCTCAAATTTTAGCGTCCCCTTCACCCACCATCTTAAAATCTTTAGAAAATAACAATTATTCAACAAAGATCATAGATACCATTAAACACACACGTCTAAACTTGGAGATACCACTAACACACATTTGACCAAATTTAATCAAACCATAATCAAATTTAGCTGGTTACTTCTTTGTAATAAAAAACTAAAGTCATATATATGCTTAGTCAATTACAGTTAGTCAAGCTAAACCCACTCTAGTATAAAAAATCTAAGGTACACTCTCCAACACTCTTCATTATAACCAAAAACTCAAGAGGCTCAATAGAAAAAGATGAGCTATCTAAAGCAAAAATACCCTTTCTTTTGAAAAACTAAGAAGCACACCTTATCAAAATACTCAATTGCACAAATGGTGAAAACTATTGCTCTAATGAGAGCTAAAGAAACTATAGAGGTCTAGACAACTATAACTAAGTAGCTTGTAAGTATTTTCTAACACAATTATAGCCTACAAGAGTCATAACAAACTAGCTAAGGTATTATAAATGAGATGATCATCAATATCAACCTAAAAGTTTATTTCTTGACAAATATTTCTCCAAAATAGATACTAAGAGGTAATTTACATCAATTTTAGAAGACTATGTATATTTTATCAAATGAGAAAAAAGGATATTAAAATTTGAAGCTTAGTTGGGATTTACTTTTTATATTTTCTAAATCATCCTTATAAATAAATATACATTAGGATAAATACTAGAAATTAAAATTTTATATTGCTAAAGAGTTTAATAAGCAACTTCAAGAGGTGCATGACTTACTAATTGCTTGTCACATGAGTGTGGACAAGACCTTGGGTACTCTACAACATCAATGGTGGTGGCAAGCTGCTATATGAGAGTTTCAAGATTCCATGGCAATGAGGACATCAACAACCTCTTGTGTCATGTTTTGTATGACAACCCAAAAAGTATCAATTTGTCAATAATCAATAAGTAATTGTTTGTTCCCAAAGAGATGCTAGTCAAGAATGGTCAAATATGAAGTAAAAAGTAACAAATCAGTTCTTCTTGATTGTGTCTTTAGCCTCTTGGGTGGAAACCACACCCAAAAGAGAGCAACAAGTGCTCAATTTGCAATCTTGTCACAAATTAACATCACCTATAAATCATAATTCTTTAAATCTCTTCAAATTGATATTGATTGTGATGATTCAATTCTCTCAAAGAAGGCTACTTCACCACAAAGTGACTTTGCCTCAGAATTGTGTTCCACCCCTCCATCAAAGTCACAGCTTCTTCAGTTGAAATTGCTTTGCATGAATCCAACATTGTGATCATAACTAAAAGATACTACAAACACTACAATTCTTCATAGATTTTTCAAGGCATTGCCTCAATTGCACTCCACTTAAGATCAAACAAACCAAATGGAAATCAGAGTTGTAGAATCCAACATTTAACACCCTCAGATTGCAATTTGAACTTCTCCAAACACTCACAAACACACATATAAAATTGATACTTAGAATTAAGCTAAAATTACAAGCATTGAGTTATAACACTTTTCTTTATTCAACTTCAAAAATAAATACTATAGAATATAACACTACAAAAGCCTCTTTTAAATAGGCAGAGCACTCAACAATTATCAAACTTCCTAAACCACTTCAATTACTATCTTACAAATCCATGGATCCAAAGCCAACATTCTCCTCATGACCGAACATGATGAAGAAAAGATATTGCATCCCATTGAGAATTGAAGTAGAAATATAGTGGGAGACAACTTTCAAACCATATTCAGCATCATTGGCCTTGACATAGGCAGAGCTGCGCTTGTTCTTCAACATTGAGCTTGACGCAAGAAGAGTTGTGTTTGTTTTGCGACATTGAGCTTGGAACAAGTGCAGTCTAATGGGATTCTTGTTCTTTGACATTGAGCTTGATGCAGGTAGAGCTGCGCTTGTTTTGCAACAATGAGATTGGGACAAGCACAATCTAATGGGGTTTTGCTTTGGTGCACAAGGGCTTTAATTTAGGCGCCTCACAAGAATTAGTTTAGGTCAATTAGGTGCCAGAAACCCTACTTGCCTATTATAAGTAGGCCTGCTTATACATAATTATTGATGAGTTTTATTTAGGGAATGATCAAAGCATAACTTTTCTAGATTTGATATGTGATACTAGACAAAGAGACATAACAAAGAGTACATCATATTACTTTATTACAAGAAACCTGACCAAATGTTTTAGTTATCTTTAGTTTGGCCGAGCTCAAAATTGTTCTTCTCAAAACAAGACAAAGGTGGTAACATCTAGATTTGATAAGAAAACCTTATCTACATTAGCTACTTATTCTATGGTACTATAGAGGACAACATACCATGATGGCTTTGGAAGGCAAAGTGTCCAATATTGACCTCATAGAGTGAATGGAGTGCTTAGTGCACAAAGACTTCTACTCTCATTTTTTGGTTAGTTACATCTAAAGTGGTGGTCTGCTTATTGGACTTGTGGTGGTGCTTACTATAAGAGCAATTGCACTTAGGGTAATGGTTAATAGAAGTCAAAAACATCATAACCAACCTAGAGATAGTGTGATTATTGCCACAAATTTGATTATTCCCACAAATTTGATTTTTCTAATGAAATTTTTTTGATTCATACCTAAAATTTATGTTATGGTAGTGCTAATATGGCAAGAGGCCAAGAAGCCATGGATCAAGAAGTACAAGGTAGTAGATTTGGTAGAAGAGTTCCCATACTTAGTAAGAGCTCAATACTTGCTCTTGCTTCCAACCTAGCCATGGTAACTTGGATTAAGCAATTTGAGCAAAGATTGGTTAGTAGGGCTATAGCTCAAAGTGAGATAAGATTTGAGCGTTGAAACTTCCATGTCATGTGTTGATGATAAGGATATCCTTGATTTCATGTGAAGTTAACATAGGTAGATAGATCTATTATGGTGACTAGGAGTACAATCATACTCTTGAGCTTAGAGGAGCATCATTAGAGAAACCAATAGCAAAAGTTGTCCATTGTAAAAGTTCCAACTTTAGGTTGCAGAAAATGATTCTCATTTTAGACCATTTGAGTCTCCCATGAAGAATCTGTGGGACGTGTTGGAGAATAACATGGACGTCCTGACCTGGAATGTTGAGGAATTGGAGGCGGAACTCATATTTTTGGAGAAACTGGGTGTGAAGAAGAAGGACATGGTTGTATTTGTCAAGGATTCTTGCGTATTCACGTCGGATCTAGAGGATAGATTTGGACCTCTTTGCCTTTACCTGGAAGCGATCGGTGTGGAGAAGCATGTATTGGGGAACTTGATGAACTTTAATCCACATGGGTTGATCAAGATGCTTGTTACCAAGTTCCGGGAGGGGGTAGACTTCCTGCTGAAGCTGGGATTGTCTAGTTTAGAGGTGGAGAGGAGCATGCGTCTCTTTCCCCAACTTGTTCATCTGAGACTTGCCAATCTTTCGGAGAAAATCGACTACTTTGACGGAATAGGTGTTGCGAGAGAAAACATGGTTAAAATTGTCGCCAAATTGACAGCCATTATTCGCCATAGCATAACGAAACTTAGTCCCCAAAGTGGAGATGCTGGAAGGCCTTGGTGTGAGCAAAAGCAGTATTGCAAAGATCGTTGGTCAGTATCCACAATTTTTGGCTGCAGTATCGACAACTTGAAGCACAAGTTAGCGTTTTTTTTAAATCAATGGTCTGACTGGAGAGAGGCTGGTGAAACTAATCACTTGGGCATCCTCGTGCTTTCTCATTCAGTGTAGACGAGAATTTGTCCAAGAAGCTGAAATTTCTCATCACCAAAAGTTTTGAAGTTCGATCATCGTCCATGGTTTGAGCATTGGCTTCATGCATTTCTATAAGCACGGATTCATTGGAGGCACGGTTTTTGAATTTGCAGGCCGTAGGTTTTACATCAAAGGAGGTTTGTGAGCTCGTGAAGAAGCAGCCTACTATTCTTTGTCTTAGTGAGAAACCATCAGGACTCAGATGGACTAAGATTCACTACTGCCTAGTGAATACCATGATGTGGTTATGCAAAGAGATTTTGAAGTCTCCAGGTCTCGTCTACAGTCTGGAGTTGCGGATAAACCCCAGACATAGGTGTTCTGGATCTACTCACATCGAAGGGGCTATTAAGACCCGAGGCATATTCCCTTAGTACAGTTCTGCAACCAAGTGAGAAGGATTTTGAGGAGAGGATCATGAGCCTGGATCCGGACTGCCAGGTGGTGTATACGGCTCATCTGATGAAGCAAAGCGACATGGGATCTATCATATCTGCCGATACCATTTGAGCGCTCTGGGGCCTAGCCCCATTCTACCTCTTTTGTCTCTCCCTTGTACGGCTTGTACAAGGGAGAGACAAAGGGAGAGACAAAGGGAGAGACAAAGGGAGAGACAAAGGGAGCCCCCATCCTTCTTGTGTTCTATGAGGTCGGCTTTTACTTATTTGAGGGCTTCTTATTAGGATATGGAGCACCATAGCTGGCACACACGAAAGGTTTAATTTTCTCCTTGTGTTGCACGGTGAGGTCCACATAAATCATACTGTGTGGTGCATTGGTGAGCGACCAAATTCACTAGAAAGTCTCTGGTAATGGCACAGGCAAAAAAGTGTGACGCAATTGAGTAAGTTGACGCTGTGACTCCTCTCTTCAGAAGTGATCAGGACTTTCTTTCTAAAGCAGATGAGAGATTACCTTTACCTCCTCAAGTCTAAGTCCTTGATGTTATATGGACTCTGCCTCCACGAGTATCACGGGGGAGTACTGCAGTGGAGATTGTGCAGCTCGCATTGACGAAAGCTAGTACACAATCAAGTGGATATCGGTCTGACTATGTTGTTGAGTAATGGTTTTGTGATGTAATAAAGTTTCTATGGCATTTTCCTTGGGTTTATAAGCGTGAATCGTTATGGAGACGTTGTTGGCTAGATCAATTGATCAGAAGGAGAACATTTCAGTTCCAAGTTTTCTTAGGTTTCTAGTTATAGCTTATATTTAGTTTGTTCTAACTGGAGCCTCCTAGAAGCTGTTTGTATGTCGTCTGCTATGATCCTTTGTGAAATGCACGAAGGGTATCGCTGAAGCTTCTGTGCAGTGCTGGCTTAGCTTGCAGGTCAAGTTGAAGCTGATCGCATCTTCGAGTTCTTTTTCAGCGGCCACGGAGCAGCTGTAGTTCGAGCACAGGAAAGAAGCATGGACGGAATCGAACTACAGTAGTTGATTATATCAAGCTCTTCCATTGCGATTATACTTACTGCTGTGACGAGCGTAACCTTGGTATCGGCTAAAGGGCATGAACATGTAAAATGAGGCTCATATCCTACTTTTCTACGGCCTATTAATAAACCGAGATACTTCAAAATTTTATTCAGAACAGCTTTTCGGTACAGTGACGGTACATGAGCCACTGACATCTCTTGTAAACTCTTGTAAACTCTTGCCTCAAATCTTGTAAATCTCTACTTCATTCGTTGTGATGGAACACAATCTCATACGCTAGGACGTCTATATACGATGCAAAGACTTGACAACCTGCTTCTTGCTGCTTGGCAATAAAAAGGTTGGAAGACACGTATGGATCAGGTCTGAGATGGCCCTTACAAACGGGGCAATAAGCCTGAGGGAAAGACACCTCAGGGAAACTAACGTGAGGAAAACCTATCGATCCCAAGCGATATGAATGAATCCAGAAGCCAATGGAAACATGTGCATTAATAAATGCCATTCAGAGCCAGTCATTGACGCTATCTGGGAACTTGTGCATTCTCCTCAACCTTTCCGCTGGTACGATTACCTTATGCCAGATATGTGCCGGTACATGGCGTGTTTATTGCCTTCACCGCCCGCGCGAAGAAGATGGTTTTGATGCTGGAGGAAACTTTCTCGTCGTCGTCTTCACCAGTACCCATTCTTTCGCACTCTTTCGGTAGTGCTCCGTTACTTCGGTTACGCTTCCATCTGCATTCTTCGTGGTTTTTACCTTCTTGTCCATTTGCCTAGGGTCGGGCCCTCCATCGCTGCCAAGTTCTGGCGGAGCCGAACCAGAGGGTTGGTACTTCGCACCTCGACTATAGGCGGTGACTGAGAAAACCATGAGTAAGAATTACAAAGCTCGTTGTGATACTCATCAAATGCTCACTCACACCAATTATGCCCCCAGACATACAGTATACAGTATGCAAATTAACAGTTTTCACTCACAGGCACGACGGACACTTCATCTCTTCACACATAGCGTATCACCGTATGTATCTCACGAGAACACGAAAATCTCATCCAAGTCTGATGTCTGCAGTGGAAGAAACTCGATAAGAGGATGAGGGATAGCATTTAATCATGACACGCTTATGGCAGCATGAATCCATGATCTAGAAACCGAACGTAAGTGGTCAGATCTCTCTTGAAGATCGGCACATAAAGCTACGATTCGTTAGCACCAACACAATTTCGGAGGGCTAGATAGAAGGTCCACTATTCATACCGATTGGCTGTACAGAAGCTCCAGTCTTCGTACCGATTGGCTGTTCAGGAGCTCCAGTCTTCGTACCGATTGGCTGGTCTTTGTCTGCCATAGCTCTGTGTAGATTGCAGGGCAACTAGAGCGAGGCCTCCGAAGTTCCGACTCGATTTTTCCACCCGTTTCAATTCCCGAACAAATCCGATACAGAGAGCCAATGTACTTGCTAAAGGGAACAAACGACGAGCAAATTCTAGAGATGAAATGAAGAGCAAATTGTAGAGAACGCAGACAGTGATAGCTGCTATGTTCGTGCCGGTCTTATAAGCTTCCTTATACAGGCTTCTTCGGGAGACGCACTGAAATAGGCAGAGAGCGAAGGGGGTTCCCCGAGGAAGACCTCGTGCTCACGACAGACGAACGTGGAAGACCTATAAGGGCCGCTAAACCAAGCTTCACATACACTCAAGCGTATACCTTACAGGAAAATAAGACCCTCTATTGAGCAGGTATTGTAGCAGTTTCCGCCATTGATCGTCATTTGCTTGAATGAAATAGAGTGCATGTGAAGCTTCCTAGTGTTTGAGCCTACCTGCTCAATAAGGGTCGCCTTATTTCCGCATGCAGGTATTGACAAAGCTACGTCGAAGTTACTTACTGAAGCCATACTCTCAAAGTCAAGGGCTTTCATATTCCGATGTCGTTTCACGCGTTTTCGTCAGTATCTCAGATTCCTCGATGTGTCGTAACGCGAATCGTATTCGCACCACAACACACAGAACCTTGATTCACCTCATGACTTCCATCATATGAAGGCAAGAGTTTTGAGTACTGGGAAACTCGTTCTAGATTCCTCCAGTTGCGAAACTGACTCCTGATTGTCGTGAATGCTGTCAGCTAAAACTACAGGTTCACCAGGACTTGAAGACCATCCACTTCTCCAAAGCCATGTAATATAGAGGCTACATAAAGCAACAGATGTGATAGTACACCTTCAATGATCACAACAAATATCAAGTTTTTAGTAGAGCTTCTGATATTAAATACCTTCTCAAAAATCCAAGCCGAGCAAGAAGATAGAGGGGTAGAATTAGAATAAGGGCCTTCGGGCATGTGACACGAACATTAGATCCGTTTGGCGGACGTTAGAAATTGAACTATATATACAGACCAGGGTTCCGCCACCAGTTCGTCCCTGTTTCATTCCTAATTTGTGCGGTAAATTGATGCGGTCATTCCAAATGTGTAGATATCCCAAGGCATTCACACGAATTCTCATGTTTCTGACAAGTTATCGATGTCAATTGCTTCTGCAAATTCGTGATCCGGCCAGTTATCCGTGGTGGTATTGTGAAAGTCGTCACAAATAGAGTCTGACGCAGGAAAATACCAAGACCAAAGCCCATGATGTTTGATCCGGGTATATCCAAGAATGAACTGAATTCGAGACGGAGATCAACTGTGAAAGACTTGCTACTCGGAAGTGAACCTCATAATGTGACATACCTTCTTTTCATACCTTACCATTTCTTTTCACAATTCCACGACTAGGAAATTGAGTGATCCTCTCTGAAATTCTAACGCGCTGTTCCAGCTCTCACTCATCTAAAGTTTGGATTCAGATAAGGCACACTTGTCGCGATGGAGCAATGGATCTCTCGCCGAGAAAGAGCCACGGATGCTGCGGCCAGGAGACAAGGAATTGAGGTTAAATCTACATGTGGTCCTTGCGAGCTTTTGTTTGAATTGTCGTGGAAATTCAAACAAATCACCAAACCGCAATGGTTGCAGGTTGTGATGCAACATATTTGGCACGCATGATATGTAGATTAATCGCAAATGATGCCATGGTGCGCGCTTTTTAAAGAGGACGAACTCTGCCACTTTAAACTTCCAATAACCTTTCTGACCACGAAAGAGCGTATTGAATTTCCAAATCGAGCCTGGAGATGGCATGTACTTCAAGTTAGATCGCGGATTTCGTTCTTTTGTAGACCGGTTATGGTTCTCCAATGCTAAAGGGCTACCGCTTACTCCACCTTCCATCTCAGCATCACTCGTGGCCCAATCTGCGTACCCTGTACTCTTCGGTTCAGGCTCATTCGCTTAAAGTGGGTCGGTCCCACTAGATTATTCCGCGTAGCCTGAAGCACTGACATGATTGTCAAAGCGTGTGCTGCAAAGCTTCCCACACAAGCATATGCGTTCCACTTGATGGAAATCCCCATCGTGAAGTCATCTGCACATTCTAGCTACATTTTCCTTAGAATAGTTATTTAGGCACTCAAACATAATTGTGCATTTTAACATGGTTTATTTTTTGTTTCAATATTAGATATTTAATATTTAATTATATATTTTATATATTTTAGGAGGTGATAATAGATTTTTATGAATTCTTGATTTTATTTTTTGTATATAAAGAATATTTAATTATGAATGTACAAAAAAATAGAGAATTCTACTCCAAACAACCGGGCACAATACAAGACATACATACATTAGTCAACCTTAGAACTTAATAAGAAGTGGACTAATTGCACTTTTGGAACATCTTGCGTTATTTTATATTTGCAAATAAGAATCCATGCCTAATTTAATCTTCTAATTTAGGACTCAAGTCAAACTTAATGAAAATCTATAGAAAATATATCTGATAAAAAAATTAAATATTTTAATTAAATTTAAATTTCAGCCCTTTACAATTGTACTTAAAAATCTGTATCAAGTAAACTTTGGGGAAAGCTTCTAACAAAGATAAATCCATACGTTTTAATAAAGGTTCAAAATTGTATCACCAACTCAAGATTCTAAATTTCAAACATATATCAATGTGATGAGAGAGAAAACCAAGAGGACAATTTTTAGATTCCAAGACTTCCTCCCGTAATTGAAGCCTAAATTAAGCTTCAAAACCCCATCTCCTTCTTTCTACTTATGATAGAATAAGCATACGCTTCTTAAACAATAGGTATATGCCACTTAACCCTATAAATCTATCTTGGAGAAATTTCTGGTCAATAAATAAAGCTTTTATGTTATTTTGATTATAAACCTTTAGGTTGATATAGCTTATCATGTAATTTGTAACATCTTAGCTAGTTTGCTAGAATGCTTGATGGCTGTAATTGCGTTAGCAACTACTTATATGTTGCTTAGTAGTGGTTGTGTACACTTGTAGGGTTTTCTTATGCACTCTTAGAGCACTCATTTTCACTATTAGAGGCTATTGAGTATCCTGTTAGTGCTAGACTTCTTGGCTTTCCTAAAGAAAGAAAGTGTATATCTCAAATTGGAACTTAAGAAAGCTCTCGGCTGTTGTACCAAGCCCCTTGAACTTTTGGTTAGGGTGGAGAGAGTTTCAAAGTGCAACTTAGATTGTTCAATGCTAGAATGGGTTTTTCCTAATTAAGTGTAATTAAAATTGATGCTTGATTCTAATTTTTTATTACATATAAGAACTGATAGAGAAATTAAAGATATAAAAGAAGGTGTTGGTTGTATCTCCAAGCTTAGATATATGTGGTCAATAATATCTTTGACCTTTTTCAAGTAATTTTTGTTTAAGAACATTTCAAGATAGTGATGCTAAGATTTGTGAGTTGAACTATGGTTTGATTGCAAGGAGTATCACCATTAAAGATTTAGTTGGATATCTTATCAATTTGCTTGATTGGGATATAAGAGTTACTAAATTTGATAAAATAGATCAATTGGTGGTGTAATTTAGGCAGAAGCAACCAATTGATTGTATACAAGAGGCAAAAATGCTACCAAATGTGAAAAATTGAAGAATGGAATATGAAATTGGAATTAGAAGTGCAAAAAGAATTGGATTTGAAAAGCAAAATTATTGAGAATTCAAGGTCAAACTTGGTGCAAGCTTAAGGGTCAAATTTAACCAATACGGGATTAATAGTTGGTGGATGTAAGATTTGGAATAGAAGATTTGGCACAATAACCATGAGTTGATAAAAATAACCCAAATTTATGTGGATTTTACAAAATACCCAAATTATTGAAGATTTTGCTTATTTTAACCTTCAAAGGATTTGCAATAGTGGTTACCAAGACCAAAAATGGTTACCAAGACCAAAAAATTATCTTGCTAACTTGCCATAATAGATATTTTCCTCTAGTAGTTTCTAAAAATTTTACCACTCATTAAGATTAGGTTCCTAAATAGAGCTAGTAGCAAATTGACTTGCTATTGCTTGTTGTTTAACATTAAGTAGTATAGGGAATCTATACAATATATAGGTTTAATTTTATTAGAGGAAGATAATTTGGTAATATCCTTGGTGATTGTAGTATGGTAGGAGTAGATAGATATGCTCATTATATCAAAATACCAAATAGTGATAAAATTAATATTGTTGGTATGTGTGAGTTATTTGTATCTCTTGTGATTAGAACTATTTCATTCTTTATTTCTTGTTTATATTGTGTATTTTTGAGACACTTTGATATTTGGAGTATTAATGCTCTTGTGTGCTATTGTTAGTGAGGTTGGAGTAATTGTAAAAGACCAAGAGAAATAGGAGAATGGAGGAAGATTAGAAGGAAAGCTCACATTGAAACCCTCAATTGAATGAAACTCTGAATGCCTCACATGAACTTGGGCTTTGGTATTTATATTAAAGCAATTCAAGGCTCTTTAGAAGCTTAAGGGAAGCTTCCTTATCAAAGTGGACTTCTTGGAGTGCAAGCTAAACTACATGAAAAGCTTATAAGGAAGCTTCTTTTTGGAAACTGCCTACTTGGTGTATAAGCTAAGCTAGTCATTAACTTGGTGTGCAAGTTACCCAATCCTTAGAAGGTACCTAGAAGCTCTACCACCAAGAAGCTTCTTAGATGCTTTTGGAACATTATTAGAATTCCTAGCTATATTTAGATTATTTTACTAACTCATTAGCTTCTACTAACTTGTCAATTAACTCCATTTTATTACATATTCTCCCACTAACAATTGGTGATGTCCTTGTCACTATAATACCAAGGGTTAGCCATATGATCTAGATGTGAAATTCGGTTTGGTAACATCTAGAATGATGTTATACATGATGGTCAAAATAGATCAGATAGAAGTATCACCAAAAGAGTACTTCTACTAATAGGGCAGAAACAGAAATAGACTTGAGAACCTTAGAACCAATAGCTAGACATATGATTTAAAGGTGAGAATTGGTTTGGTAACATCTGGAAGGATGTTACACATGATGGACTAAACAGATCAGAAAGAGGTATCACCAAAAGGGGACTTCTACTAATAGAGTAGGAACCGAAATATGCGTGAAATCTTTAAAGGCAATTTTGGAGGCCTAAACGGATAAATTAGGCCTCGAAAATGTGCAGACCCCCCCCTCCTTGGTTTGTCTCGTCAAGAGCTTTCCAACGGTACCTTACTCATGTGATTCTGAGATTCCTACAGGAAGATTCCTTAAAAGTTCCCTCCGGTCAAAGCTTGTTTGACCAACCAGATAGGACCTAGACCAGACAGGTCACCCATCCAAGTAAGTAATCCAAGGGTGGAGCTTGCTGACATGTCACCTATCTGTGTCCCTAATCCTATGGTGGAGCTTCCTTGGAGGAGATCCTCTTTGTCTATATAATAAAGAGAAGGTGCTCCCTTGGGGCATCAAATGTTTGAGTGTGCAATCTGTGTTTTCTCTCTTCTCTTGTCCTCGGAGTATTACAGTCACTAAGGAATCCTTGACTTCCTATAGGGCCGTTTGTGCATTTTGGAGTTGAGAAAGAGACTCTCATGTGGCATCTTGAAGAGGGTACCCTTTCTAGAGTACCTTATATTTAGTGTGTTGTTGGTAGCTACATTGGATATAATGACATACAAGTATAAAGTGGCAATACCTTATTTGAAAAGTAGTTTTTTTTATGTCTTCCTCTGCAATCTGGATTTGGTTATAACCTCTCCATATATCAATTTTGGTGAAGTATTTTGCCCCATTGAGTTGATCAAATAGGTCATCCATGTGGGGTAAGGAGTATTTGTTCTTCATTGTTTGTTGATTTAGGCTTTGATAGTCAATGCACATATGTATTATACTATCCTTCTTCACAAACAAGACAAGAGCCCCATATGGTGATACATTAGGTTGGATAAACCCTTTTTGTAGCATATCCTTGATTTAAGCCTTACAATCCTCCAACTCATGAGGTGATAGATGATATGGGGGCTTACAAGAGGTGTCTTTTTTTAGAAATATCTCAATTTTATGAACTATTCTCCTTTTTGGTTGTAATCTTGAGGGTAAATCATCTAGGAAGACATCTTGAAACTCATTGACCATATCATTCAATTTCTTTGGAATTTTTCCATTGAGTTGTGCACTCTAGACTTCTCTTATTAGACCCATGAAACATCTATATGTCTTACAAATAGTTGTCGTCCCTATGACATAGAGAAGCAATTCTTACCTATGTGATCTTTCTTTAACTCCAATGATCTTCCATTGCAAATTCTCACTACTTTCTCCCTCCAATCAACCATAGTGTTGTAATACTCCATCTATGGCATGCCTAAGATTATATCATAATGAGCTAACTGTATCACTCACTAATCGATTGCTTCTTGATACTCTCCTACATCAAGTGTTACCTTTTCTAGGTAACAACTCAATCCTCTTTATCTACCCATTAAATAGCTCTACTTTTGCATTCTCATCCTTCTCTAGATCCATCTCTAATCTTATTACAACAGAGCAAGACAATAAATTCTCTATTGCTTTGAGGTCTACCAATACTCTCACTTGATTGCCTTCTAGGTCTCCATTCATAACAATCAATTGTGAGTTTGTCTTCCTTGATCTTTGCACACTCATCCTCTTCCTCCCCTTGTATTTTTGCTTCTCCATTGAGCCAATAAGGCCACAAGGTAAATTTATTGGTGATCTTCATTTCTGGATGTGATTTTTTCATCTTTCTCTTCAATTGTTCAAAGATTATTCCTATGGAGACCAAGTGCCTCTAAGAAGATGAGCACGGAAGTTGATGGTTATGTGCCCAACTCAGTCATAATTGTAACAAAAATGTTGTTATGCTCAAGTTTCTTCTCCTCATGGGACTCCATATCTCCTTTCTTCCCTTTGTCCTTAATCTCCTTGGAGCATATATGCTCCTTGGTCTTGAAACCAAATGTTGCCCAATCCTATAAGAATTGGTCCACCAAAATGATGTGTTTTAGCCCAATAATATTGAGTCAAGACTACCCCTTCACCTCCTCCAAGCGCCCTTGCTATTATCTAAGTGCAAGCAATGGCTTCAAAAATAGTGCAAGGATTTTGTATCTCAGAATTGTGTTCCACCCTTCCCCTGAAGGCACAACCTCCTCAATCAAAGTTGTTTCACATCAACCCTGTACTATGCTCACCAATGCAACATACTACCAACACTACAGTTCCTCACAAATCCATCAAGGCATTGCTTTGATTGCTATCCACTCAAGATCAAACACATAGGATGAAATCAGAAATGCAGAATCCAACATCCAACAAGCTCACTAACTTGCATTTTGAAATTCTCCAAACACTCACAAACACACACACAAGATTGAAACTCAAAATTAAACTGAAACGACAAAAACTGAGTTATAGCACTTTGCTTTACTCAACTTCAGAATACCATTACTGAATAACATCAACATTGCAAATGCTTACTTTAATTAGGCTTTGCACTTGAAAATTACTAACTAAAATAACATTTTATAACAACTTTACTAATTTGTAGATCAAAAATATCAAACTTCTTCTTCATATATGCCTCTTCATATCTCAAAATTGTTACTGCTTTGATGTTTACCTTGCCTTTGGCTTCCAAACTTGAGGTTCCTTCAAGTATTTCTCCTTCTTTGGCTCTATCTAATACTTCTTCTTCATCCACTATTTCTATTATCTCCTCAGTCTGAACTGAAATTGGAATGATAGCTAACCTATCTACATTTTCATTTTCTAACCCAACCTCTCCTAATGCCTCAGACAACTCACCCAAAGACACTTGCACTCCTACTTCAACAACTTTGGACTTCTTATTCACCTTCATCTCACTCCAAAGTCTATCTTAGTCTGATCTAACAAAATCTAATCTAAGATAGACATTGTCTCTTACCTCTTACATCTTCCTATCTACACAATCTCTCACGCAAATCAAAAAATTATTCATATCTATGTCTTTTGCCTTCCTCCTTCTTGTCTACTACACCAAAATTTTTAATTTGTGCAGCCTCACCTCTTCTATCTTACCTTTGGCATCAATACTCAACATCACCTTCAACTCTTCCATGACAACTCCTATTGAATTTGACTCCATATTTGGAATTATCTTCTCATTACTTTACTCTACCTCCAATTTGTTTCAGTACATTATCAACTCATCCTTGAATTCTGCCTTCAACACTTCCTTCTCTTCCACATACTGAACTAGTTAACCTTCTACACTTCTGATCAAACCTCGCAATCAATCTTCCTCTTGTTGTTTATCTGCTATTCTTGTTGGCAAGCTTGATCCTTCTTTGTTATGCTCTTCCTTAGACTTTCCATCTCTTGCTCCATCATTGTTGCAATTGCCTTTGAGTGTAGTATGACTTCTACCCTTGCATTAGCAACTTCATGCTTCATCTTCTTTTAAAACACCTTCTACTCCTTTAGATCGTCACTACGCTTCACAAAGTTTGCCTACAAAGTATCAAAGCTCTTCTTCCAAAGATCTGCTTCAACTCAAAGTTCTTTGACTTCCTTCTCTCCTCAGGTTAGCTTACTCCTCAACTCCAAGGTCTCTTCACTCTAGTGCTTTACCACTTCAAACTCATCCTTCACTCTAGGATGATCCTTCTTCAATTCCACTTTCTTCCTCTATAGCTGCACCAACAAAGGACACACAATCTTTGATAGATACTCAACTCTGACGTATCTTCCTTCATCATCTTCTACATCTTTGTCTTGGGTAGACATTTCTTCAGCTGGTGCTTTACCCCAAAGATGCGATCATCTTACCTTTAATGTCATACCATCCAAGCTCTCTCCTTCTTCTTTGACTTTGCTCTGACCTGCAACTACAGCTTGAGCACTTCTCTTTGATCTTGTTGCCCTTGGAAATACCAAGGTAGCTTCTCTTGCTTGGTCATCTTCCAACTCAACTACAAGCAACTCCAAACAAGGCACATCTCTTCCTTCCATGCAATCAATCACCTCATGGAACTCCCTCTCTTCTTCTCCAACAAACTATTTCCTTGATTGCTGAACTTTGGGCTCTCCCTCACTCTTGCTGTTAGACTCTCCACTCTATAGTGTGAACTCTTACTTCTACTCTTGAGTCTTAATACTTTGACTTGGTTTCTCCCTCTAATTTGTCCTCCAAAGATATTTCCTTCACTTCTATCAGCATTGGCTTCAAATTCAGCCTTCTTATCTTCTATGGCTATATCACATTATTTGTCCTTTGGGTCTACTTCTCTTTCTTAGCATGGGAATTTCCATTGACACTATCCTCTCCTTCTAGCTCTTGTGGTAGTAATCATTGCCTTCTCAAACCCACTTAATGTAATATTGCTCATCTCCATTTGCTTCTCTTTGTAATTTGGGGTAAAAGTGGGACACCATCCGTCATCTCCCCTCTTAGCTTAATAAGTTTAATCTAAAGTAGAAGTGAGATGCAAAGGGTACAAAGTAATGGAGTGGTATATCCATTCTCCAACTAGTAATCATCTTCCCTATGCGTTGGTGCAAACACTTCATCCAATCTATTGCCTCTCCTACAAACATCTGGTAAAAGAACACCACCTACTGCATTGTTACATATGTGGTTTACTTTAGCTTAAACATAGCCATCATTGCATTGAAAATCCTTGTGACACAACCTAAAAATATCACTTTTGCGGTAGTCAGGTAAGTAAAGTTTGTTCCCACAAAGCTACGAGTCAAATATGTCCAAATACAAAGCAAAAAAACAATTTCAGTTCTTCTTGGGTTCCTCTTTAATCTCTCAAGTAGAAACTACACCCAGAAGAGAGTAACAAGCACTGACTTGCAGTCTCATCACAACAATTTGTCACCCATAATCATAACTCCACCAAATCTTTCCAATTGATCTTGATTGTGATGATTAAGATTCTCCCAAAAACAACACTTCATTGCAAAATGACTTTGCCTCAGAATTATGTTCCACCCCTCCACTAAAGGCTCAACTTCCTTGATCAAAATTGCTTCACATCAACACTGTGTTGCACTCACAATTGCAGAATACTACCAACACTTACAATTTCTCTCAGATTTGTCAAGGTATTGCTCCAATTGCACTTCACTCAAGATCAAACACACAGAATGAAGATCAAGGCTACAGAATCCAACATCCAACAAACACACTGACTTGCACTTCAGAATTCTCCATACACTCACAAACACACACACAATGTTGATACTCAAAATCAAGCTCAAGTGACAAGCACTGAAATCAACACTTTGCTTTATCTATTCTCAAAAATAATGAATACCAAACAACAAACGACTACAAATGGCACCTTTAAATAGGCATAGCACTTCAATAGTTAACTAACCTCCTAAATTGCTTCCTAACAACTCTAACAACCTACAGATCCAAAAAGACAATGCACTTCTTCATATCTGCCTCTTCAAATCTCAAAATTGTTACTACTCCGAGCCGATGTCTACTTCTTCCTCGGCTTCCAAACCCAATCCCAAAGTAACCTCACATACTACTCTATCTTTGGGTTGATAACTACCAATTCTTCTACCAATTCTAACACTTCTTCTTCTTGATCTACAATTCCTATCATGGGCAATCTATACACATCTTCTTCTTGCAACCCATCTTTCTCTAATATCTCCAATGGTAACTCCAAAGATATATGCATTCCTATCTCATGGACTTTGGGCTTTGCTCTTACATCCTTCCAAATTTTATCTATCTCTAATTGAACTAAATCCAATCTAATCATGATATTGTCTTCTATTTCCAATATCTTCCTTTCTACACGAGTTTTGAGACTAATCAGCAAAACGTTCAAATCCTTATCCTTTGCATTTCTCCTCCTCGTCTCCTACACCAACAACCTTAACTCATGTAATCTTGTTTCTTCAATCCACACACTAGATTTTATACTCAACATCAAGTTCATCTTTATTACGATCTCCTTCAGTTGCTCAAGCCTTATCCTTCTCTCTCATTCTTGATCCGCTTGCCAATCTTCCCTATACATTGCCCATTTTGCCTTGAATTTGGCTTTCACCATCTCCTTCTCTTCTCCTTCTCCTTTTGAACAATCTTCTCTTCCAGATTATGAAGTAACTCCCTTACCTCCCTCTCTATATCTCACTGTCAGCTCTCTTTGTTAGAGTTGCTTCTTCTCTTCTACACTCTATCGAGCTCTTGCTCCTTCTCTGCTACTCTTGCCACAACATGAATAATTTCTAACCGTGAATCAGCAAATTGTTGTTTCAAGATTTCATACTCAGCTATTTGTCTTTCCCTTGCTATGACATTTTTCTCTATTACTCACTCTTTACTTCCCACTTTCCTCTTTAGATTCTCAATTACTTGGTTTTGTACTATTGCATCTACTTGTAGTACCTCCTTTTGCTCCTCGGGTTATGATCTTCTTCAACTCCAAGTTCTCTTCTTCTAACTTTACTAATACCTATAACACAATTTTTACCTTTGGACATTCCAACTGCATTTCTCTCTTCTTCTACTCTAACTTCATTAACAACATGCATACAACCTCCCGCAAATACTCTACTCCTTTGCTCTGATTTACCTCGACTTGCGGGCTTTTCTCTTTCTTCACTTCTTCTTCACTTGACACTCTTCTTCTCAACCGAAGTTGCCTTATTAGCATAGATCTTTTGCTCCACAAACTTCCACTCTCCACTTCTCTTCTTCTACTTGGCCTTGCATCACACGTCACCTTCACATCAACATTGCGCTGCACTCACAATTGCAAAATACTACCAACACTAGAATTCCTCTCAGATTTGTCAAGGCATTGCTCCAATTGCACTTCACTCAAGATCAAACACATAGAATGAAGATCAAGGCTGCGGAATCCAACATACAACAAACACATTGACTTGCACTTCAGAATTCTCAACACACTCACAAACACACATACAATGTTGATAAAATCAAGCTCAAGTGACGAGCATTGAAATCAACACTTTGCTTTATCTATTCTCAGAAATAATGAATACTGAACATACAATTGCAAATGTCACCTTTAAATAGGTAGAGTACTTCAATAGTTAACTAACTTCCTAAATTGTTTCCTAACAACTCTAACAACCTATAGATCCAAAATGACAATGCACCTTTTCATATCTACCTCTTCAAATCTCAAAATTGTTACTATTCCGAGCCAATGTCTACTTCTTCCTTGGCTTCCAAACCCAATCTTGAAGTAACCTCACATACTACTCGAGCTTCTTGCTACTTCTCTGCTACTCTTGCCATAGCATGAATGATTTCTAACCGTGAATCAACAAATTGTTGTTTCAAGATTTCATACTCAGCTACCTGTCTTTCCCTTGCTAGGACATTTTGCTCTATTACTCACTCTTCACTTCCCACTTCCCTCTTTACATTCTCAATTACTTGGTTCTATAATATTGCATCTACTCGTAGTAACTCCTTCTGCTCCTCTGCTTGGGTTATGATCTTCTTCAACTCCAAGTTCTCTTCTTCTAACTTTACCAATACCTGCAACACAATTTTTACCTCTGGGCATTCCAATTGCATTTCTCTCTTCCTCTCCTCTAACTAAATTAACAACGGGCATACAACCTCCCACAAATACTCTACTCCTTCACTCTGATTTACCTTAGCTTGCGGGCTTTTCTATTTCTTTGCTTCTTCTTCACTTGACACTCTTCTTCTCAACCACAGTCGCCTTATTGGGATGGATCTTTTGCTCTCCTCAAACTTCCACTCTCCACTTCTCTCATCTACTCGGCCTTGCCTCACACATCACCTTCTTTTTGGAATGGACACCTCTCTAAAAGGTCATGCTCTTCTCTTCCTTCTCTAGACTTTGTCTTCTTGTCTCAGGTTACCTTCTTCTGCCATCTCCATCTTTCCTTCTTCCTCCTCTGGCACCGACTGCATCTCCACTCCATCTTCATTCTTGCTACTTGCTTTACCACTCTACAACGTGAGTTTAGGTTTTTCCTCCTTCTTTGAGTCTTCTGACTTGTACTTGGTTTCTCCTTTTGATTCTTCTCTTGACAATGCAATCACCACCAGGTCCTTCCTCGGGTTTATTTTTCTGGTCTTCTGAGGTATTATCACCGCTACTTCTTCTTCTTCTTCTCCTTGTCAATTCCTCTTCTTTGACTTTTGAGTATTCAACCCTACATGCACGCTCTGCCCCATCTGTGCATTGTACTCATCACTGCTTCTGGTCTACAAAACGTACCACTACTCCTCCGCATCAACATCTCTTCTCAAGTCGGGATGGAAGTGTGACACCATCTTGTGGCTTTCCACCGCATTCAAGAAATTCAATCCCAAATAAAAGTGGGCTACAAACGGCACAATGTAGTGTGGAGGCAACTTGTCCCGCAAGTTCCACACCATTTGTCTCATGCGTTGATGGAAGTACTTTGCCCAATTGATTGGTTCCCTTGCAAACATCTTATGGAAGAACAATGCTTGATGTTTCATCACATAAGTAGTTTGCTCCAGCTTGAAGAGAGCCATCATTTCTCCTACAATGCTTCTCCTGATAGGGTCTTTGTAACTCTTAACTTTATAATCATTCTTTGTCCACTTTGAAGAAAAGGCATCTTGCACTTCTTGAGTTTCTTCATCTACTTCTCCTTTCCCCAAGAATGTAGCTCCCTGCTCCTCACTAGCCTCTCTTCCAAGTACTAACCTCCAATCCGACTCTATCCATCAAGTCAGATTTCCTCTCTTACCCTCTGCCTCGAGTCCATCAAGACATTTACTCTCAATGATCTTGGTCATGAAACTTGGAAAACTAAGGTTTCAGTTCCATGCTAGAAATGTGATTCAAAGTGTGCTCAAGAGTTTGATTCTTGCGATCATATCTAATGTCAAAATTGCATGATTTCTCACTATGAATTCTGAGTTCTTCTTTCCACCTCCCATATTACTCTCCTCTTTTTTGGGTTGGTGACTACTCTTCCAACCGACTCCCGGACTAACTCTCCTGACTTCCTCTTGATACACCAATGCATCTCTTACTACACTCCCTTTTCCATGATCTCCCTCAAGACGACTTCTTAATGGCAATGGAAAATTACTTGTCATCTCTTTGTCTCTATCCCAAATCTTATAGTGGCGCGCCTCCTCCATCTTTCTTCACTTTGAGTTTCTACCAAGAAATCACACCTTGTGCATGCTCTTGTCATTATCTATTTCCCCCCGCCCATAGGCCAACCATTTTTATGTGCAATACCTTCTTGGATGTTCAACCCCAAATGAAAGTTGTTACACTGTCCTTATCCTGGGTTGAGCACCCCTAAGCCAAACTCTCCTTACTTCGGGTTGAATTTTGAGAGGACCAATCTGAGTACTTTGTCTTCTGACACAATCTGAGTACTTTGTCTTACCTTGGGTTACAACCCAAAGACACCATTCTTTGCCTTTTGATGCCATAAAGGCACAATACGACTTCATCTGTACACTTCTTCTTAAAAATGAGAAAGAAAAGAAATGTGGGTACCACAATCTCCCTTTGTATTGGGTCCTTGTAACTGTCCACCTTATACCTATTCTTGATACAAGGTCTATTGAAAGAATTTTTCACTTGGGTAGTTTCTTACAAAGACTCACTTTTGATTGAAGGTGACTCCCCAACTTCTTTTGCTTCTCTTCCCAAGGCTAGTTTCCAATCTAACTCAGTCCATTGAGCCAGATTTCCTCTCTTCCCTTCATGCTTGGGCATATTTTTGCAGTTGCTAGTAGCAATTTTTGCCATGAAATTTGGAAAGCTCAAATTCCAATTCTAGGCTAGCAATGTGATGCAAAGTTTGTTTAAGACTTTGATCCTTGCCAGTACATCTAATCAACAAATTGCAAGAATTCTCACTACACTCTATTTATTTCCCTTTGGGGCCATTGTGCTTCCTCACTCTTGGTCTCTAAAAGATCAAACCCTCCCCAAAACCTAAGCTTCTAACTCCTATGAAACAACTATTGAGAGGCATAGGATATTGTCATGTCATTTTAGAATGCCTACAATGAAGTCTCAATATTATAGTCTTTTGGTGTTCAATCATTCTTTAGTCAATCTTCAATTGACATGACAATTTTGCGTGTCTATATTTTTCACCCTCAATATTATCTTGATCTCGAGGTAGTTGCTTTCTTTACACATACTTTCTTGATTGGCTAAACTTGAGAAAAAGTTATTACAAGTTCTTTGGGTTGGGTTGGTTGCGCATCTCAATACAAAGTCCTTTGTCTTTGACTTCATACTTCTATCCATTCAACCTAAGTCCTTCTAACTCTGATCCGAGGTCGACTTTGGGTCTATGCCAAACACATGATTCTTCTTAATTCTTCCTCATTTAGCCTTCCTTTGGCTTTAACAATGCACTTCTTCTTTAAAACTCATTAAAAACAAAAAAAGTGGGTACCAAAGACCCCCTCCTTCAAATGTGAGCATCCCTACAAACACCAACATTGGCTTCTTTATACAAGTTCAAGTTCACAATCCAATATTTTCTAACTCTCCACCGGTTCAACTTGAGTGGCAAAGGGATTGCTCTCTAGGTCTACCAGTTGAATAGAGCCATTTTCATTAATGTGCATTGCAACGTATGGCCCCATCCACCTTAAGTGCAGCTTGCTTGGAAAAAATATTTTGTGATTGTCATATAACAACACCAAATTGCCCTCCTAATTAGCAACAAGCTTTATTAGCTTATCTTGCTTGAATTTTTGCTGATCTTGTACTTCCTTTGTAGTCTGCATTGCATCATCTCTTCTCTTCTTCTAACCACATCAGTTGATGGATCCAAAGATCTTGACCTTCTTCCTTCGACAATCATTCCTCACAAAGGATCCAATATGATGGTACTTCAAATTCAACTATTAGTGTGGGATGCAATCCATATGTCAAGAAATATGGAGTCTATTTGGTTGTCTCTTTTGGTGGTTCTATATACCCACAAAGTTGCAGGTAACTTTGTGTCCTAATTATTGGCATAGTTGACCGTCACCTTATTCAAATTTTGCACAACAATCCATTTTCTTTCTCCCTTTCACTTTTGGACTATAAGGAGTCATCTTTTGATGTTTAATTTGGGAGTACTTGGTTAATGCTTCCACCATTGAGTTCAAAAAATGATTCCCTTGATCACGAACCAATTCCAAAGGACATCCATAATGTGACATGATATTTTGGAAGAAAAATTCTGCAACTATTTTTGCATCATCACTCCGAGTTACCTTGGCTTCAACCATCTTGGTAGCATAATCATTGCACACCAAGATATATCTCTTCCTCATGAATCATTGGTTGAATTGGACCCACAAAATCAATTCCCCATTTCTCAAATGGGATGAATACCAAAATTGGTCTCAAAGGCCAATTTTGGTATTGATCCATTTGAGAAATAGGGAGGTAGTCATCTATTTTCTTGTTCCTTGACATGCATCACAACTTTGGATATGGGCGTGGTTGTCCTTGTACATTGTAGGCCACCAATACCCTAATGAAAGAATTTTCTTTATAGTATTCTTCAAGGCATATTTTCCTCTTGATACTTTTGAGTGCAAGAATGCAATTACTCCTCCTACTTTGTATGCTTCCAAGAATCTCCAAAGTAATTTTTCTTTACCTATTTTAAACAAGATGTTGTGTTTTAACTGGTATGGTCCCATTTTCTTGAGGAAGATTGCCCTTTGCTTTGCCATCAAGTGATATAGCTCTTTGTCAAGAAATTGATTGTTGACTTCCAAGTCTTGGTCTTGAGTTTCTAATTTAGATAGGAAGTCCACATTCTAATGCAAATCTCCCTTCCTTACTTGTATAGTGTATGTGAATTCTTGTAACAACAAGATCTATCTTAAAATTTTCCCACACAAATCTACTTTCTTTACCAAATGTTGCAGAGCATAATGGTACACATAGAAGACAAACTTGTATCCCAATAAATAGTAGCAAAACTTCTTGAAGGCATACACCATTCCAAGTGCTTCTCTTTTAGTCATCAAATAATTTTTTTTGCAACTTAAAGCTATCGGCATAGTAAATTGGATAGTCTTTCTTCTTGTCTTTTTAACTCTAGACTACTCCAATTTCCATGGACAAAGTGTCCATATACACATGAAAAGAGACATTCTAAGTTGGGGCCCTCATAATTGGTGCTTTAACCGGTTTCTTCTTCAACAATTGGAAAGCTTCTTCTTGTTTTGCTTCCCACAAATAGTCTTTGGACTTCTTCAAAAGCTTTGTTAGTGGTGTTGCTGTCACGGAGGTCATATGGTCTTGAGAATGCACCGGGCACCTATCTGCTCATGTTGAGAGCACTATTTGTCAATGATACGACAAGCATGCATGAAGTTTGATGCGGTCTACTCTCTTTGTTTTGATGGTAGTTGCCTCTTTTGTTGGAGAAACTTGTTTGCAATTGCACCTTACTATAGGCTCTTCCTAAAGTTCTTTGTGTTGAGATTTCTAAGATATAATTGACTTTCATGTTTCATTTGGTATTTTTTACCTTTTGTTAAGCTTCATCCTTTTGTTTTTGGATCTTGTGTGGTTGTCTAACCCTAAGTGTAAGAGTCATATCACTTCAGTGATATGACTCTTACACTTAAGGTTAGACAAAGATAAACTCTTTTTCACTTGTCACTCTTCACAAAATAAAATGAACAAGTTCAACACACTAAGAGTCTTGTAATGCTCATTAAAGTTCAAGCCTCACAATTGACAGCTCCAATTGAAGAAGTTGAGTAGTTTCAAACCATAGTAATGACCTCTTTAAAATTTCTACAACTATTCAAACAAGAAAAGGAAATAAATCTGTTACAACTAAATCCTATTTCTTAACTGACAGCACCATTATCCCTCTCCTGCAGAGCTCTCCTTCAGGAGTTCCTCCAATACTTCTCTGTCCAGCATACTCTCCTTTGAGATTTTTCCTTTCTGGCCTGATAACTCTCTCTATCCTATCACAAACCCTCCCAAAATCCCTTCCTATTCTACAAGTTCTCCTTCAAGATTTTTCCTTTCTGGCCCAATAACTCTCTTCTTTTGGAACTCATTCCTGACCAAAATCCATCTTGTCCATCCCTCACTTCTTTAGCCAAGACTCCTTCCATTTGAGATCACTCACTATCCTCCCCTCTTCAAGAATTCTCTGTTCAAACTTCAGTCTTGCAACCTTCAGCCTCTCCTTTGGGATTTTCTTTCTATCTGGAATCCTCCCTTGATGCTTCTTCTTTTCTCTCCTTCTTTCTTGAGTCACCAAAACCCTCTTGAGAATTCACTCCTACAACCAAGACATCTTTGATCCTTGCCAAAGCCCTCCAGCGTTCTTTGAGAGATCACTCTTGGCCAAAAACCCTATTTCCTCACTAACCCTTCTTGTGTGCTCTTCTCCTTTAGAATCCTCCTCCTAAAGTTCTTCTTTGAGAGTTCACTCCTTGGTCAAAAACCTTCTTTCAAAAACCTTCAATATCTCACTATGAAACTCTCAAAACTCTCTTTGTCCTAAAATCTTTGGGATCTCTCCCCTTTTACCCTTCTTTCTTCCTTGATATCCCTTTTTGCCAAAGCTCTCCCAAATCCTCTTCCTGCCAAACCCTTGATATCTCAATGTCATGCAAAACCCCAAACCTCTCAAAAATCCACTTCTTGTCCAACTAACTTTCTTGATTTCTTGATATCTTAGTGCTTCTCTCTCATGCACTCTCTAGATTCCTCAAAACTCTTGCTTTTGTTCTTATTGATTCCTTTCTCCTTCTTTCCCCTATTGTTACTAAACTCTTATCACTCATTCTCTCTCTATACTTTGATTCTCTTGTCACCAAAACTCCCTTTGATCTTTCACTGTCATCCCAAACTCTTTTGATTCTTCTCTATCTCTCCTTGTTACTTCTCTTTTGAATCCTCAAAACCCTCTCTTTCTCTTGAATTCCCTTTGATCCTCTCTCATTCCCATTTGTCTTGATGATTTTCCATCATTCTCCTTTTGCTTCAGCTGATTGGCCTTCTTGTCCTATCCCAACTACTAACACTGAATCTCTTGAAGGCCTCACTCCTATGGCCACTAAGTCCCATTTGTCATTTTCCGCCTTCTCTGTACTAAGTTATCCTTTTTCTAGTTGATCTTTTTCTTCCTTCCTTCTTCTCCTTGTCTTTCTCTTCTTCTCCACTCCCGAGACCTTTTTCCTTCTTCTCCTTTATAATAACACAACAAAACTCCCATGGCGCATCCATGAACATTACAGCTCTTGCCTCAAATATTTTCCACACTCCAAATTGACTACCACTATTCTTCTGTCAACCCTCAAAATTCTTGTTATAGTCCAACAAAAGTGGCTATCTACAACATATAGCACACCCCACTATTTGGGCAACTATCAAAATTACTATCTAGAAAGTTCATTCAAATACTAAAATTTATTGTTAGAATCCAAAAGTACTATCTATAACTAGCACTTTTACTAATTCTACATAATTTTCTCTTGGTTTACCTACCACACTAAATAACACTAATTTAAAACATAGATTATTTTCCCAATGACACCGCAAGCACCCATAAGTGATACAAAGCATCTGTAGTATCCAACCTGTCCCAAGAAGGCCCTCAACTCCCAAATTTTAGGGGATTCTTGAGATGACTTTCACCTTCTCAACATCAACTTCAATAATTTAGCTTGAGACTCAATGCTCTAGAAGAATGCCTTCCTTCATTGCAAAGAAGCATTTCTCCAAGTGTAATGACAAGCCCAAAAAATAACACCTTTCAAAATGTTTGTGAAGGTAATCTAGTGTACTTCTTTTTGTCCAAACACACAAAAATTATCAATGAAGACTTCCACAAATTTCCCAAAAAAACCTTTGGAAATTGCATTCCTCATTCACAAGAAAGTAATGTGAGCATAACATAACCAAAGGTCATTTGATAGTGAGCAAAAGTGCACCAATCGATAATGAATGTGGTTTTTCCTTGTCTACTTCTCAAATGGGTACTTGATTATAGCCTGAAAATCCATCAAAGAAAACTATAGAAATGATGAACAACTACTTGGTTCAAAATTATATTGGTGAAAGGTAAAGGATGATGGTCCTTCCTTGCAATTGCATTCAACTTGTAGAAGGCTTGGCACACTTAGATCTTCCAAATCTTCTTCTTTGAAACAATGAGAATAGGGGAAACCTATTCACTACTCAGGATTGGAAAAATTATCTCAGCCTTTAAGTACTTATTGATCTCATCTTTCACCAAGAGCCAATACTTTGGGTTTAGGTGATATTGTCTTTGCTAAACTGGAATTGTATCTTCAATCAAATCAATCTGATGTTCTTTGAATTTTTGTCAAATACCTGAAATTTGATCAATTGACCAAGTAAATGCATCTTGGTACTCAATAAACAAGGCAATGTATCTTGCAAACTTGTCCGAAGTGACTATCTTCAAAATTTTCAAAAGTTTGCCTTTGGACAAGACAACATCTTGAAAATCATTGGGGTTGATGACTCCTTCAATGTGACTGACTTGGCTTAATCTTAGTTGAACAACATTCAAAACTCCTTCCTCCAAATCATTTTCATCCAAGGTGAGGTCATATGGATCTTTGTCTTTGACCTCTACCTTGTAGCATTCCAAGTAATTGACTTGGACTTCTTCATCAAAGTCCTTGGAAAGATGAAGAAGATGAATCTTTAGATTCATCTTCATCTTCTAACAAAGTTGTTTCCGCATGGTGGAGAACCTTTGTCCAACTCACAATCATCCGCTTCTGATCTTTGGATGAGATGTCCATGAACCTGTAATACCAAGAGCTAGCCATATCATCTAGATGTGAAATTTGGTTTGGTAACATCTGGAATGATATTATACATGATGGTCAAAATAGATCAGATAGAAATATCACCAAAAGAGTACGTTTACTAATAGGACAAAAACTAAAATAGACTTGAAAACCTTAGAACCAATAGCTAGGCATGTGATTTAAAGATGAGAATTAGTTTGGTAACAATCTGGAAGGATGTTACACATGATGGACTAAAGATTAGATGGAGGTATCACCAAATGGAGACTTCTACCAATAGAGTAGGAACCAAAATATGTCAGAAATCTTTGAAGGCAATTTTGGAGGTCTAAACGGATGAATTAAGCCTCAAAAATGTGCACATCCCTCCCATTGAAGAAAAGGTTGGCCTTCCCTCCCCCTTGGTTTGTCTTATCAAGAGCTTTCCAATGGTACCTCACCCACGTGATTCTGAGATTCCAAAAGGAAGATTCCCTAAAAGGTTTCGTCTAGTCAAAACTTGTTTGACCAACCAGATAGGACCAAGACTGACATGTCATCCATCCAAGTAGGTAATCCAAGAGTGGAGCTTGCTGACATGTCACCTATCTGTGTGCCTAATCCTATGGTGGAGCTTCCTTGGAGGAGATCCCCTTTGTTTACATAATAATGAGAAGGTGTTCCTTTGGGGCACATGCGGTTTGAGTGTGAAACTGTGTGTTTCTCATGGTGTGTTTCTCTTTAGGTCTCCTATCCTCAGAGTATTACAAAACCTCAGCTTCTGCTGGTGCCAATCCACAACAACTTGGGTACTATACAACCAAGGTCTTCTAATTAGCAATGGATAACCAGTTTTGGTCATTGGTCTCAACTCAATGTAGTTCAACTTGGAGGGCAATCCTTTGATGATTGTAGTAATGTTCAACAAAATGCCTAGAGGTCATCTCCTAGTTTGGTCTGCAAACTTCAAAATTTGGAGCGTAAGCTCAAACATGTGATATCCTAAATGATGTGTGGTATCCTCTATCATTGTAACAATATGGAGTTTAGCAATGAAGTTAATTAGGGTGAACAAAGTAAAAAATAGGACAAATAAGTCAAGAATATTTCAAAAGTATCTAGGAAGCTTCTTGGGAAGCTTCTCGACTAGCTTAGCTTGCACTCCAAGTAAATAACTTCTAGAAGCTTCCAACTAGCTTAGCTTGCAAGCCAAGTAGGCAGCTTCTTGAGAAAGTTCTTGGTTAACTTGGCTTGCAATCCAAGAAAGTGGCTTAAGGAAGCTTCTTGAGAAGCTTCTCAAGAAGCTTGTATGCTCCCTATAAATACTTGAGCCAAAGCTTATGCTAGGCATTTTGAGTTTTCCTCATTCAAGTGTCCAAATGTGAGCTTCCATTCTCTTATTTTCCTCTTTGGTCTCGGTCTTTTACATTGGTATCAAAGTAGGAACTGGATGGATGGAATTTATGGACCACCAAATCCATTTTTGCCAAACCATTGGGATTTTTGTATCCAAGTACTACCCAAGCATCATTTCATATAATTCATCATCTCACGCTTTAGGCAAGATTTTTTGAATATAATCACCTTGTCTAAGGATCCCTTGGTACTTCTGGTTGTAATTTATGGAGAACGATGGATGTGTTGTATCTATGTGTTAAAAAATAAGATAGATCAGAGGTGGTGGGATAAAATAATAACCATGGCAGAAATGCCCAAGGTTATCATTACTATACAATAACAAATTAGGCACCTTACTCTATTGTTGGATGAAGAAGGTCATTAATGACAAAAGCACATAAAGAGAATACCAATTTGAGAAGGAGAAGACCAAATCTAATTTCCAAAACCCAAGTTTTTGAAAGCAAGAATCTTTCGATGTAGTAGAGAATTTTGTGTTTGACTACAAATGATATTTTGAGGCTACCAATCTTGAAGACAAATAAAAATAGATTCTCTTGGTTTCTAGCCAATTGGATGGAGTAGCAAAGCTATGGTGGTGATTCAACGTAGAGCAAGCTGAATGGCAAATTGTTGTACCAATCTTAACATGGGTAGAATTCAAGAGTGCAATAACTGGTCAATTCCAAGCTATAAATGCTACAAGGATTGTGCAAGATAGGTTGGTAGAGTTGAAGCAGATTGGCTCTGTAACATCCATTTGTGCATGTGTGTGGTATTGTGATATTTAGCTTGGTATTACAAGTACTTAAGAGATATTATTTATATAGAGATAAAGGATGGTTCTATATTAGTCATGGTTAGCTAAGATAGAGTGGACCTTACTTTAGAGGAAGTAGAAAAGATGAGCACCATTATTGTGGATTTTAGTGTGTTGACTTGGTATTATTCCTAGGTGTTTGGCTTTGAGGAAAGAGTTGAGAACTCTTGGGCCCGCAAGCCTTTTTGTTTTGGATTCTTCTTTAGTCCAAGGATAGCCCATGTGAAGGAATCTTTGGCTTAGTGGTTGGGTCAAGATAAGACCACATGATTAGGGGAATATGCCTATGTGAATGGATATTCCTTTCTACTTTTTGACTTTACTTGACTTTTAGTCTAGTAACTTGAGTTACTACGGTAATTAGTAAGTTTGGTACGTAACTAAATCACAAGTATATAAACAAGGGGTGAGGAGATACTCATCATCCTTTCATTTACAACTATCTCTCTCTCATTGAGTTCTCTAGTGAGCAATGTCTTGAGTCTTGGAGTGTTAGCCTTGGAGGAGTATGATGGAGTTGGGGTTCCTTGCCTTCTTAGTCCATGGTGCGCTACCATAATAGCCATCAGAGGTTCATCCTAAGTGAGAGACAGGCCGACTCACATTTTTGGTTCCGTTGCTGGGATTAGAGGAGGTACTCATCATCCTTTTATTTGCAACTATCTCTCTCTAGTGAGCAATGTCTTCAGTCTTGGAGTGTTAGCCTTGAAGGTTTATGATAGAGTTGGGGTCCTTGCCTTCTTAGTCCATGGTGCGCTACCATAATAGCCATCAGAGGTTCATCTTGAGTGAGAGACAGGCCGGCTCACATTTTTGGTTTTGTTGCGGAGATCTCTCTAGAAGGCAAGATAATGTTCTGCGTTCAATTCTACATTAGACAAAAGGAGGCTATGAGAGCTCACTTGGAGAGAACATTAGGAGAGGAGAGGGCTGAACTTATGTTAGAAAACCAAGATCTATTTGTATACCCTGTAGTTCATTATGATGTCTTTGAGGTGATTTTGTACATCTTGTACACATGAGAGGAATTGGAGAGACTGTGTAAGGTGGATTGCAGATTTTGGGGATTAAGGTGATTTTGGAAATTAAGGTGATTTTGGGAATTAAGGTGATTTCGGGCAAAATCTCAAGTTTGAGATCTGGACTTGAAATTTCTACAGATGATAGCTTGGGTTATTTTTAAGTTAGCACACTGAAAATTATTGTGAGAGCTACTATGCGCATCATGCTAGAAATTTTGAAAGTTGATAGGGTAAAGTGCTCCCGCAACTACATGCTCTCTGGAAAATTGTACAGAGTCTGCCATTTCTTCAATTTCCAGTGAGTTGTCTTGAAATTCTCAAGAAAATTAAGTGCATTGTATCCTACTTGCTGCCATAAAAATTAGAGAAAGATCATTCTTGCGCAGAGAGTTATGAGTTTTTGAAGTGAGGGGGGTGGTTTTTCGACCAAATCTGAAATATGTGTGCTGAATAGAAAGGTGTCTAGGCCAAATGGCTTGATTAAAAGATCTGAAATTTAGCAAAGAGGGACGCCCTAAAGTTGTGATCAAGTGGAAAAAATTCCAAAGGATTGTCACATACTACTTGGGAGATTTGAGTGACATTGTGAAGATGGGTCAATTTTGCAGAGTGGAGATCTCATGCATGAGGAGTTTGAGAACAACAAAAAGCATGTTTGAGTGTTTAGTTTCATCTTGGGAACATGGAATGTAATCAAGAGTGGAAATTGAGATTATGCAAGGTTCCCCAGGGGTTTGAGGTGATTGTAGGGGTGGATTTGAAGAAAAGAGAGTTTACAATAGAATTTGAAGAGAGTGTTGAGAGGATCCAAAAACCTACACCACTTCGAGGAAAGAGTGAGTCTAAGTGCTTTCTATGTGGAGAGAAGGGACATAAGGCAAGTTCATGTTCATTGACCTTTGAGAGCAAGAGATTGAGGGAAAGGAGAGGCTTACTTGACTTGGGTTTGCATGTTGGACCTTCTTCACCAAGATTAGGAGGGAGAAAATCTAAGACCAAGGAGTTGTGTGAGGTTTGTGGAGTGGAAGGACTTCTAAAACGACATGAGTGTAGTGGAGTAAAAGCACTTTTGGAGACTTTGGTGAAGGACCTTGGAGAGAGAGTCTTAGTACAATTACATAAATACTATCACCTTCATCAGCTAGTTCTCAAGATTAGTGATGGAGGTAATCTTTCAACTTATGGATAAACTATCCATGAGAGTTAGATTAATATGCACTCTAGGATTTGATGTTGCTATAGAAATCTTGGAGCAACCTGAACCTTTTGTGTTCACTAGAGTGAAATTTTCTCAAATGGTGTTAGTCATGTATATACTCTATTTGTTATAGAGTGAGAGAAAAGAAAAGAGAAAAAAAATTGAGAGAAAAGAAAAATAGTGAGGGGTTAAGATGGGGAAACTTCCGGTTTTCTTTGGCAATGATGGAGAAGATGAGGAGGCCTTTGTGAGAGACTTCAAGAGAGCTTGCATAGGAAACAATGAGAGGAAGAAGAATGAGTGGGCCTCATTATTACCAGATTTCTTTGAGGATGCAGCACTTACATGGTATGAGTCAGAATACCAAAAGAGAGAGAGGAGAGATGGGGAAGAGGAGTCTTGGGAGACTTTGACTTCAGCACTCATTGAGAACTTTCTTCCAGATGAGAGTTATGAGAGATTGATGAGTGAGGTAACATTTCTCAAGCAAGGAGAAGGAGAGAAAGTGAGAGTCTATGTGGAAAGAGTGGAAAAGCTAGAGTCCAGATTTCGCATAGTGTTGAGGAAGGGTGGGGATGATGTGGAGACTACAATGATTGGCATAGAGGCCATGCTCACCAAGAATTTTATGGGAGGGTTGAGACCACAAATTAGAAGCAAGGTGAGATATGAGAAACCTTATTCCAAGGTTGAAGCTATCAAGATTGCAATTTGTATGGAGGAGAGTTTGGAAGAGGATGAGAGTGATTTGGTGTTGAAGGAGGATGTGCATCCTTCTCAAGGCTACAAGTATGGTAGAACTTTTGATACTTTGGTGACAAGGGTTGCACCACAAGTAGTAGTTGCTCCAATTCTTGCACCTCCACCAAAGGATCCACTTCAAACCATCATAGAACAACATGCGGATCTCAAGATGAATGTGGTGCAACTATGGGAGAAGAGAGAGGAAGATCAAAATGTAAGGAGAGAGCCTAGGAGTTATGGAAAATATCCATATAGAGGAGGTCAACCAACCAAAAATTTCAATGATAGAAATTGTTTTGGTTGTGGAGGAAGAGGCCATATCCAAAGGAATTGCCCAAATTCTACTTACCATGGAGGAAGGGGTTATGAGGGAGCCAATAGAGGGAAAGAGGGAGGTTGTGAAACCCAGGTGGCTCCTAATCCCAACAAAGGTAAGGGGATAGTTCCAATATGTGGTTGAGAGCAAGTATGAGAAGGGAGAGTGCTCAAACTCCAAGGGTCTTAATTTGGAGCTTTTGGCACAAGAGAAGAAGAGCGCTCGTTTTGCAGAGGATGTTCACTCTTCTCAAGGATTTACTCCAAGCAAGGATACTCCTATGTCTACTAGGAGCACTCGCACCTCAACACCATCAACAACAGAGACTCCAAGGAAGAAGTTGGGGATGGAGGATTTCTTAATTTCAAAGCAACAATGGAACTACAATGTGTTGGAGGATGTTGGTAGTCATAAGGCTAACATCATAGTGGGCCAATTGATTGCTTTGAACCCTACCTTGAGAAAGGAGCTTAGAGGTGGTTTGAGTTCTACAAGGAGCAAGAAGAAGAAGAAGGCAAAAGCTCTAGTATCAATGGGGGTGGTGGATGCCAAGCCAGCACCATGGGAGGCTTGTGAATATGCCTCCAAGATTGATGTGAGAGTGAATGGTTACAACATCAAGGATGCATTGGTTGATGGAGGATCAACAATAAATGCCATGTCAAAAAGGTTGATGAAGAAGTTGGGTATGATACCCTCAAGACCTTCAACATTTGTGGTGAGCATGGCAAACAAGCAACAAGTTTGACCATTAGGGATGATGGATAAAGTGGTAGTTTCAGCTATGGGAGTTCAAAATCTCATGACTTTCCAAGTCTTGAAAGATTCAAGCTATGACTTATTTCTTGGGAGGCCATGGTTGAGAGCAGCATGCACAACTGATCGATGGCACAAAGGGTACTTGAGGATTGGGCCATCAAACAATAGAGTCACAGTTCCTGTGACTAACACCACCAACACTTCACATTTAGATACACCATCTTCTGATTATTGGGAATCAGATTTTGATGAAGGAGCTTCAAGTGTGGACACAAGCATGGAAGAGGAGACTTCTCCGGAGGAGAATGAATCTGAATCTGATTCAGATGTGTATCCTTTGTGTGCTATGGATTTTGCACCTAAGCTAGAGGTTTTGAAGGACCCAGATAAATCACTATTGATACTTGAGGAGGTAGAGAGAAGGTTTGCTACCCTCAGGTATAGCCCAAATGTTACCAAGGAAGAGAAGGTGAGATTTGAGGAGATTTCTGCAAGGTCATCCATATGTTTGCTTTTAGTTACAAGGATTTGAAGGAAGTCACCTTGGAGGAGCACAAGATAGAGGTGGAGTCACATGCAAGACCAATCCGCCAAAAGCAACATCACATTAGCCCACCAATATCTTTGGTTGTGAAGGAGGAGATTGATAAGCTCAAGGAGGTTGGATTTATCTTTGAGGTAGAGAATTCAGAATGGGGGTCTCCAATTGTCATTGTGAAGAAAAAGAATGGTAAGCTTTGGGTATGTGTAGATTACAAGAAGCTCAATGCTGTTACCAAGAAGGACCACTACCCATTGCCATTCATTGATGAGATATTGGAGGAGGTTGCAGGTCATGAGAGGTACAATTTTGGAGATGGTTATAGTGGATATAACCAAATCAAGATTGCACCAGAGCATCAACAACTCACCACGTTCACCACACCTTGGAGAACTTATGCTTTCAAGGTCACACCTTTTGGGCTTTGCAATGCTCCAGCCACATTCCAACGGTTCATGAAAAAAGGTATTTGAACCTTTCATTAGGAAATTTGTGAGAGACTTCATTGATGACTTTTGTGTCTATGGGAGCAAGGAGGAGCACTTTGAGCATCTAATCAAAGTCATGCAACGCTAGGATGAGGCAAATGCATCACTCAACCCAGATAAGTGCATTCTTGGATGTGAAGAAGGTCTACTTTTGGGGCACATCATCTCCAAGGATGGAATAGCAGTTGATCTTGAGAAGGTGAGGAAAATCTCAGACCTTCCATTCCCTTCAAGCTTGACAAAGTTACACCAAATCTTGGAGATGGTTGGATAGTATAAGAGGTTCATCTTCTCATTTTCCAACAAGGCTTATGCATTGACCATCTACATGAAGAAGGGTGTAGATTACATGGTGATTTTGGAGGACAAGGATGCTCTCAAAGCTTTTGAGGAGCTCAAGCAATCCCTTGTTGTAGCTCCAATTCTTGCTAAACCTGATTGGAGTAAGCCTTTCATCCTCTACACTTATGCTTCTAATGTAGCTAAATGATGCACTCTTAGTCAATTAGACCAAGATGGGCATGATCATCCAATAGCTTATACTAGTAGGCAGATGGTTTCAGCAAAGAAGAACTACTCTGTCACGGAGAGAGAAGGGTTGGCAATGATCTTTGGTCTCAAGAAGTTTAGACACTACTTGATTGGAGGGAAAGCTACCATTGTCATGGATCACAAGGCTTTGAAGTACATCTTCAACAAGCCTCATGGTGAAGGGAGACTAGCAAGGTGGATGATACTCTTGTCTGAGTATGACAACACTACTAAGGATAGGCTAGGAAAGAAACATGCAAATGCTGATTTGTTATCTAGAACCTATGATCATGATGGAGATGAGCCAGTGGATGATTACTTCCCGGATGAGGAGCTCATGACAATCTCAGTCACTCAAGAGGTTCCAATGGAGAACAAGGAGATTGTGGATTTTGTGACAAGAGGTAACTATCTAGAAGGGATGCATGCTAGGGAGAGGAAGGCCCTTGCAGCAAGATCTAGACCTTACACAATGGTGGAGGGTATTCTTTTTCACCAAGGAGAAGATGGTCTAATTCAAAGAGCAGTGGGTAAGGAAGAGTCTATCCTACTCATAAAGGAGTTTCATGACGGTTTAGTATGTGGAGGACACTTTGCAGGAAAGGTGACTGCTTTCAAGATTCTGGATGCAGGTTACCATTGGAGAGGGATTTTCAAGGATTGTCTTGATTATTGCAAAACTTGTCATGTTTGTCAAGCTTTTGCTAGAAAGTCTACATCCACTCCACCACTTAGATCAATTCCATTGCTAGGACCTTTTGAGAAATGGGGAATTGATTTTGTAGGTCCTCTCAATAAAACCCCAAGGAACAATTGGTACATTGTAGTAGTTACTGATTACTTTACCAAGTGGGTTGAGGCTAGACCATTGAGGGACAAGAATGAAGATGAAGTGGGTAGATTTCTTTATGAACCCATTATCACTAGGTTTGGATGCCCTTTGGAGTTGGTTTTTGATAGAGGAGGAGAGTTTACAGGAAGCATTACTACAGCCATGCTACAACATTTCTCTATCACACATAGAGTAACTACATCCTATAAGCCAAATTCCAATGGCTTGGCAAAGAGAACCAATCAGACCTTGTGCATGATGTTGGCCAAAGATGCAAAAATGGAGGGGGCTAAACATCATTGGGACAAGAGGATTCATGCAGTTTTGTGGGAGTATAGGACAACCATGAAGACCTCCACCGGATATTCTCCATTTCAATTGGTATATGGTATTGAGTCTACCTTACCTATTTACTTGATCTTCCTACCTTCCAAAGCATTCATAGGAGATTGAAGAAAGCATGAGGAGATGATGTAGAGAAGTCAAGGAAGGAACAACTCATGGAGTTGGAAGAGGCAAGAGCAGTTGCTATGGTTTGAGTGGAGCAAGCCCAAAGGAAAAAAAAGGAGAGCTATGACAAGAGGCAAGGCAAGAAGAAGGAGGAGCCTTTCAAGGAGGGTGATTGGGTAATGTTGTTTGATTCCATTCGATTCAAGAGAGTGCAAAAGAAGTTTTTGCCTAAGTACTTTGGACCTTTCATAGTGTAGAAGGTGTGGGGCAATTACACCTATGATCTCAAGGAGTTGGGAGGAAGACACTTTGATAGGATTAACCATGATAAGTTGAAGATGTACCATAGAAGATAGAGAGCCCTTCACTTTGAGAACAAAGTGAAAACTTAGTCCGGGGTAAATGTAACACCCATTTGTGCATGTGTGTGGTATTGTGATATTTAGCTTGGTATTACAAGTACTTAAGAGATATTATTTATATAGAGATAAAGGATGGTTCTATATTAGTCATGGTTAGCTAAAGTTAGTCATAACTAAGATGAGGGGACCTTACTTTAGAGGAAGTAGAAAAGATGAGCACCAATATTTTGGATTTTAGTGTGTTGACTTGGTATTATTCCTAGGTGTTTGGCTTTGAGGAAGGAGTTGAGAACTCTTAGGCCCGCAAGCCTTTTTTTTAGGATTCTTCTTTAGTCCAAGGATAGCCCATGTGAAGGAATCCTTGACTTAGTGGTTGGGTGAAGATAAGATCACATGCTAGTAGAATATGCCCATGTGAACGGATATTCCTTTCTACTTTTTGACTTTACTTGACTTTTAGTCTAGTAACTTGAGTTACTACGGTAATTAGTAACTTTGGTAGGTAACTATTTCACAAGTTTATAAACAAGGGGTGCGGAGGTACTCATCATCCTTCCATTTGCAACTATCTCTCTCTCATTGAGTTCTCTAGTGAGCAATGTCTTGAGTCTTGGAGTGTTAGCCTTGGAGAAGTATGATGGAGTTGGGGTTCCTTGCCTTCTTAGTCCATGGTGCGCTACCATAATAGCCATCAGAGGTTCATCCTGAGTGAGAGACAAGCCGGCTCACATTTTTGGTTCCATTTTTGGGATCAAAGGAGGTACTCATCATCCTTTTATTTGCAACTATCTCTCTCTAGTGAACAATGTCTTGAGTCTTGGAGTGTTAGCCTTGAAGGTTTATGATGGAGTTGGGGTTCCTTGCCTTCTTAGTCCATGGTGCGTTACCATAATAGCCATCAGACATTCATCCTGAGTGAGAAACAGACCCACTCACAACTCTATAAGAAATTACATCATGCAATTCCAAAACACCATCATGAAAACTCCAAATATACTAGAAGGTGAAGCTTTGGATTGATTTGTGAGGTGCTTGAAGTCACAAACCAAATTAGAGGTAAATATGCAAGAGCCACAACACTTGGAGGAAGCCATGAGTTTGGCCAAACACTTTGATTCCTTGGTTGCAACAACTTGGTCTCAACCTTAATCTCCACAAAACATACCAATACACTACACAAGGGTGGAGTAGCCGGCACCAATAGGAGACTGATGCCATTCAATGGAGGCCACTTGGCATTGCAGATAAAGAAAAATTGAAATAGAATGGTGGTTGTTTTTATTTTTGCCAAATTGGACTCACATTGTTGAATGTCCACTCAAGGATGGGCAACCTCAACAAGTTGCCCAGATGGAGTTTGTCAAGCAAAATGATCAGAGAAATGAAGAATCTCAATGGGAGATTTTGAGCAGCCTATTAGGAACTTGATTAGTTCCAATGTGATCAAAGGCTTGACCTATGAAAGTTTGCTTCACTTGCAAGGTATGATATATGATTGTGGTTGTAGGACTTTGGTTGATTTGGGAAGTTCAAAAAGTTGCTTGTCCATGCAATTAGCAAAGGAACTACATATTCCTATCAAGCCAGTAATTGGAAGTAGATTGATGATGGCGGATGTGGTACCTACATTTTTTTGTTTTTCTATGGTTAGTAGTGTTTAAGAGACGAAGTAAGCACTGAAATTTGAATTGCGGATAAAGAATGGACAAAAGAAACTTTGGAGGAAACCCGAAGAAGATGACATCGGATCCGATGATAGAGGTACTCAAAAGAGGAGTACGTAGGAAAAAGTCCAAAGATCACCGTCTTTGGGTTTGAAGATGTAGGAAAGATGAAGACCATTTAACAACCTCTGTACGTGGCAATAAAGTACATTTCAAGAAACAGCGGGGGCAAAAGAAGCATGTCTTGACAGTGACCAGGAGTGCACGCAAAAGAGAGCAATTTGTAGACAAAATCGATTGAAGAATGACTGCGATTTGGAGCAATATAAAATTGTGATTGTGCAGGGGAAAGTTGAATACTCTAAGTAAATTTCCAATTCCTTTGAGTAGTCATCCTGCGGTAATGTGTGTCCGGAAGCCCATCGAGAGTAAGATTTTCCAAAACCCTGAGGGAGTTAGAATGTCTCATCCAGGAGAGGGTCTTATTTTCCAACACCGTAGAAGGAGAGAACAGATCATGGCAAAGAAGGTGGCCAACGTGCTGGTGGTGAGAGGTTTTGCAATTTGAAGGGTAGATGTAGTGGCGAGAATCAAAGTCTTGATTAGACTTTGTATTACTTTTTAGCATGGAATTGGAATTTCAGTTTCTTGTGAGTGATGGCAAAGATCGCTGCCAGTAATTGTGAGGAGGATCCCGAGGTGGAAGGGAAGAGAGGCAATCCGGCTCGATGGACTGAGTCGGATTGGAAGTTGGTATTGGGAAGTGAAGCAGGAGAACCAATAGGGATCACCTTCTATCAGAAGTGTGATGCTATAGAGGAGACAGCGGAAATCCGCAATTTGTTCTTTGCTTCAAGAACCATGAATGGCTACAAGGTGGAGTCCTATCGGGACCCAATCCAAAGAAGTATTGTGGGGGCAATGATGGCCATGTTCAAGCCAGAACAAACTACTTACATGAACATGCAGCAGGCCGTCTTCTTCCATCAGATGTTTGTAGGAGCTCTAGTGAATTGGGCAAAGTGCTTTCATCACCGAACGAGGCAGATGGTGGTGAATTGGAGAACAGGCTTGCCACCACATTATTTTGCACCATTTGCAGCCCACTTCTACTTCGGACTGAACTTACTATCCAAAGAAGAGCGTCATCGTATGGTGTCTCACATGCATCCCGACTTGCAACGGGAAGCAGACGAGGAGGAGCGCTAGTATATGCTGCATCTTTGAGCAAATGACAAATACTTTGCGAGGACGGGACAATGGAAAGTCAAAGAAATTACCAGTCCAAAGACAAAGAAACGTGGAAAACTTGAAGAAGCAAAGTCGCCTCCCATGCAAAGAAAGACTCGGCGGCTGAGGTTGTAGACGGCAAAGATCGTAAAAGAGGAATCATCGGGATCGGAGTCTGGAGAAGAGACTAAGTCGCAAGAAGAGGAATCGGAAGAAGAGGAGATCACATTGAGAAGTGAGGAGTCTGGGAGCGATAGCGATGGGGAGCCAGAGGTCCAGCAATCGGCAGCAGTAAGTGAGGCTTGTCAGATGATGATAGTAAACAAGTCAAGAGCAGAAGAGGAAGTAGAGAATCCCGTGGGGCCGAGTTCAAGAGGCCAAGACAAAGAAAGTGCTGACATGATGAAGATACAAAGATTGCAACTTTGGATGAAGGAGATGATGACGGAGGAGAAGACTCCAAACAAAGATGGCAAAGACGAGGAAGAGCACTTTGGCGGGATATCCTATCTGGTGAAGGTGGTAACACCACTGCTGGAATTGTTGAAGGAGCATCAAAGAGTAATTCCCCAAGATCGCAGGAAGGGGATGAATGAATTGCAAATGGTGAAGTATCTGGTAAGTGAAGTGAAGGAGCTGTAGGAGCAACAAGTCCAAAGAAATGAGGAAGTGGAAGAACTTCGGAGGGAGGAAAGCTTGCTGAAGAAAATGCTGACCATGCTACAAGGGAGCTGTGCCTAAAAGGAGAAGGAACTGCAAAGGCGAGCCGGAGAATTCAAGGAACAAACAATATGGCTTGATAAGATGAAGGAAGAAGTGAGTGATGTGCGCATTGAGAATGTTCATTTGAAGGCGATGAACATTGTAATGGAGCATGAGTTGGATAGCTTGAAGAAGAGTGCAGCAGCGAAGGATCAAGCATGTCAGAGAGAGTTAGCAGCCAGGCAAGAAGAAGAAGAACGATTAGAGAGCTAGTCAGAAGTGCTGAGTTACAGAGTACGCAATATGCAGAGGAGAAGAAGAGGCTTGCTGCGGAGTACAAAGATGAGCTGAAGATGTATCGTGAAGAACTGAAGGTAGAGCGCTCTCAAGGATATGAGTCAAAATCAGTAGGAGAAGTTGCGGGGAAGTTGAGAGCAATCTTAAGCATGGAGGCTGAAGGGAGATTGGAAGAAGCCCGCCTACATGAGTTGAAGTTACTTGTGCAGGAAACTTAGAAGAGAAAAGCCAAAGATGTGGATATGAACACGTTGCTGATTCGATTGAGAGAGTGTGTAGATCGGAAGATGTTAGAAGTAGAGAATAATGTTAGTCTTAGATTAGATTTAGTTAATTCAGAGTTAGAGAAGATTCGGAATAGTGTGATAGTGGAGAAGAGACCCGATGTTGTAGAAGTAGGAGTACAGGTATCATCGGACTTGATGATGGACACATTAGAGAAGAGTGGGTCAAGAGATAATGAGTTAGATAAGTCACTCCTGAGCTCAATTGTAGTTCCTAGTGTAGAGTTTGTAGAAATAGTGAAGGAATTGGTAGAATTAGTTATACCCAAAGAAGGAGAAATAGTAGGAAGATCATCAAGTTTGGAAGCCAATGATGAGGTAGACATTGGCTCGGGATAAGTATAGATTTTGAGATAGGAAGAAGCAGATATGAAGAGATAGACTGTCACTTAGGATCTGCAGGTAGGAAAGGATGTTAGGAAGCGGTGCCTAGGTAGGCAAGTCTACCGTTTGCTTCAGTATTTAAGTGGAGCATTCGCAGTACGATGTTATTCAATATTCAAATTTCTGAAGATAGATAAAGTGAAGTGTTGTTCTCTATACTCGTCGCTTAAGCTTAATTCCAATTATCAATTTCGTGTTTGTGTTTGCAAGTGTGTGGAGAATTCCAAAGAGCAAGTCAGTGTGTTTGTGGATGTTGGAATCTGCAGCCTTGATCTTCATTCTGTGTGTTTGACCCAGAGTGAAGTGCATCGGAGCAATGCCTTGACAGGTCTGAGAGGAATTGTAGTGTTGTTAGTATTCTACATTTGTGAGTGCAGCACGAAGTTGATGTGAAGCAATTTCAATCGAGGAAGTTGTGCCTTCAATGGAGGGGTGGAACACAATTCTGAGGCAAAATCGGTCTTTGCAGTGAAGTGCTGTCTTCGGGAGAATCTGAATCATCACAATCAAGAGTTGTTTGGACAGAATTTGCTATGTTGTGATTATGTGTGTGTGTATTCGTGACAAGTTGTCAAGATTGTGAGCTTGTTACTCTCTTCTGGGTGTAGTTTCTACCTGAGAGATTAAAGAAGCCATCAAGAAGAACTGCAATTGTGACTTTTGTCTTTGTATTTGACCAATTCTGGGTAGTATCTTTGTGGGAACGAACTCTACTGACCCGATTACCGCAAAAGTGATATTTGTCGGGTTGTCACAGCGGATGGTATTCCGTACCTTGCATCTTATTACCTTCAAGATTGGGAAAGAGTATTTAGATTGTATGAGGTTTGTATTAGCACCTCTACACTAAGATGCCATTCTAGGTCTACCTTGGCTTGAACATCATAAGGTTCAATTTGATTGGAACAAATGACAAATTCAAGTACAACATCAAGGTAGGAATTTCCAATCAGGTTATCTAGCACCTCTGAGTAAGACAACTAAGAATAGTTAGTTCCAAGATGGGAAGTTTGTTGGGAAGGTAGCCATAAAGCAAGTGTGGCAACCCGAAAAATATCACTTTTGTGGTAATCAAGTAAGTAAAGTTTGTTCCCGCAAAGGTACAATTCAGAATTTGTCAAATACAAAGCAAAGTAACAATCTCAGTTCTTCTTGGTTGTGTTTAGGTTGTCTAACTATGTGGAAGGAAGAGCATTGTCATCTACACATACCCAAAAAGCGTGCTGGTTTGTTTTAGAGGATATTATTGCCAGGCACAGGTGCTTCTATCGGATGAGTGCGGATCAAAGGGAGTTGGATGCAAGAGAAACAACTGAGTTCTTTGCTTAATTCAATATCAAATTGAACCTAACAACTGCTTACAATCCTGAGGCCAATAGTAAGAGTGAAGGAGGTCATCCGCCAATAGTGAATGCATTGGTGAAGGCCTACCAAGGTGAGACATACAAATGGCATGCGTTGTTGTTCTTGGCACTCATGTCAGATAGGTTAACTTGTAGCTCGGTAACTGGAATGCCGCCTGCTGAACTAGTATCAGGGCACTTACCTATTATGCCTATGGAGGAGGACATTGTTAGTTGGAGAACTTTTCAGTGGGATAATAACGTGTCTACAAAGGAATTGATTTTGCGGAGGATCAATCATTTTAACTTGACACCACAGAAAATACAAGTGGCACACGAGAAGGTGAAGGAAGCGCGGCTAAGGAACAAGATATACTTTGACAAGACTCACAGGCTGTGGCCAATGCCTATCATTAAAGGGGACTGAGTGTTGGTTTCAGATAACAGCCTAGACGTACAACATTCAACATTCAAGAATTTTGCTTGCCATTGGCATGGACCATTTGTTGTAATCAAAGTTCACAAAAATGCCACCTATAGCATGCAAGAGTAGATGGTACTAAACATCGTATGCCATACGTAGGAAAAAAGGTTAAATTTTTCAAATGGCAATCAGGAACTAGAGGAGGAAGAAACCATGACTGCAGCTCTAGAGATGGTTTATATGGTGCCACAAAAGGAAACAAAAAGTTTTACATTCTGAACTTGCTGGTGCAGACCAGTGTTGGGGAATTTTTTTGGCCTCAAGAGTGCACTAGGCACATGGCTGCTTGTGCTCAATTGGTCTTTATTGCAGTTGATTTAGAGTTTCTTGTAGACTGACATTCTCTTCCTATTCCTGGTGTGTTCTAAATCTCAGCTATGGAAGAATTTGGGGTTTCTTTGTTTCCCGAGGTTGGATTTCTTGGGGGTTTGTGTTTGTTCTCGGCCCTCATAGAACTGGCTAGCTCATGCGGTTTCAGCTATGGTTTTGGACCTGACAGTTCCTAAAAATGGCTAGGAAGTTTACAAACAACAAATAGTATTCTATTCGGGCTCAACTTTGGCACCTAGACTACTGAATCAAACCATTCATATAGACGGACTGAGAGCTCCTAAAATGGAGCTTCCTTGACGCTAGTCATAGATTGAACATACCATTGTCTCAAGATTTGTCATTCATAAAAAATTCAGCTACGAGGTTCACAAGTTTGGACTATGAGCTGGCCTGTCTCTCACTCAGGATGAACCTCTAATGGCTATTATGGTAGTGCACCATGGACTAAGAAGGCAAGGAACCCAAACTCCATCATACTCCTCCAAGGCTAACACTCCAAGACTCAAGACATTGCTCACTAGAGAACTCAATGAGAGAGAGATAGTTGTAAATGAAAGGATGTTGAGTACCTCCTCACCCCTTGTTTATATACTTGTGAAATAGTTACGTACCAAAGTTACTAATTACCGTAGTAACTCAAGTTACTATACTAAAAGTCAAGTGAAGTCAAAAAGTAGAAAGGAATATCCATTCACATGGGCATATTCCCCTAAGCATGTGGTCTTATCTTGACCCAACCACTAAGTCAAGGATTCCTTCACATGGGCTATCCTTGGACTAAAGAAGAATCCAAAACAAAAAGGCTTGCGGGCCCAAGTGTTCTCAACTCTTTCCTCAAAGCCAAACACCTAGGAATAATACCAAGTTAACCCACTAAAATCTAAAATAGTGGTGCTCATCTTTTCTACTTCCTCTAAAGTAAGGTCCCCTCTATCTTAGCTATGACTAACTTTAGCTAACCATGACTAATATAGAACCATCCTTTATCTCTATATAAATAATACCTCTTAAGTACTTGTAATACCAAGCTAAATATCACAATACCACACACATGCACAAATGGGTGTTATAGGACAAGCCAAACAACTCTAATTCATACACTGTTTGCACCAAATTATGACAGACAATCATTTCAGTTGGCGCTTTTCACACACACTCTATCCAATAACGGTAAAGACAACTCACCCTCCGGACCTCTTCCTTCACCTCCCAGCAGCACTCCCATCAATGCTTCCTTGCAAAGGTCTTTATTCTCAGCCCAAAATCCTTTCCTAAAAACATCCTCAGCTCTCTTGTTCACATTAATCAATTCTTGACCTCTTAATTATTCCAGTCACTGCCAAAAACTTCAGCCACATTTTCATGAAAAACCCTATTTCCACACACTCAGCTCCTCAATCTCCCACTCTCTTAGAAAACCTTAGATACATTCCCCAATCTCCTATTCCTTTGAACCAGTCCTCTTCTCCCTTCATACTCCATTCACAAAATACTTCCCCTCTTTGCTTTCTTTTTGTTGTTGCAAAGCACCTCACCTTTCAGAAAACTTCTATCAGCAGTTTAGTGCACAACTATCTTTGACTCTTTGTTTTCAAAGTCTTGTGCTAGCATTTGCTCAGTCATTCATGTCACATGTCAGCTTTTCCCTTCATCCACACCCATCAGCTCTTCAATTTTGAAATTTCTCTCCCTGGTCATGTCAATGCCCAAAGGCCTCTCAATGCATCTCTCTCTCCTTCCTCTGTCCTGTCGTAGACCAGGCCAGCAAGTGCTTGAAAAACTTCCCTCTCCTTCAATCTCCCTGATCAGTCCAGACCTCATCTTTCCCCAATAAAACAAAATAAAACAAAACAAAACAAATAAAAGCAAAACAGTAGGGTTCCCTATTGTTTTGCAGGGCAGCGATAGGAATAGGAGAGAGTTGAGAGATCCAAAGAAGCCTATTGGGAGGTGGGGTTTCCACTAGGTGCCGTGGCAGAGAAGGTGGCAAGACAAGGCATTGTATACAATATCCCACCGCTAAAAATCAGCAAGGAAGGCTATTTTGAAAGGACCTATGTGCAAATCCAGAGTGGTAGAACTGTTTGCATTGCACACGTAGACAACACATTGGGAATTTTGCAAAAAAGAATGAAAAAGAAAGAGAGAGTTTTGTAACACCCATTTGTGCATGTTTGTGGTATTGTGATATTTAGCTTGGTATTACAAGTACTTGAGAGATATTATTTATATAGAGATAAAGGATGGTTCTATATTACTCATGATTTGCTAAAGTTAGTCATAGCTAAGATAGAGGGGACCTTACTTTAGAGGAAGTAGAAAAGATGAGCACCACTATTTTGGATTCTTATGTGTTGACTTGGTATTATTCTTAGGTGTTTGGCTTTGAGGAAATAGTTGAGAACTCTTGGGCCCGTAAGCCTTTTTATTTTGGATTCTTCTATAGTCCAAGGATAGCCCATGTGAAGGAATCCTTGACTTAGTGGTTGGGTCAAGATAAGATCACATGCTAGTAGAATATACCCATATGAATGGATATTCCTTTTTACTTTTTGACTTTACTTGACTTTTAGTCTAGTAACTTGAGTTACCACGGTAATTAGTGACTTTGGTATGTAACTATTTCACAAATATATAAACAAGGGGTGAGGAGGTACTCAGCACCCTTTCATTTGCAACTATCTCTCTCTCATTGAGTTCTCTAGTGAGCAATGTCTTGAGTCTTGGAGTGTTAGCCTTGGAGGAGTATGATGGAGTTCGGGTTCCTTGCCTTCTAAGTACATGGTGCTCTACCATAATAGCCATCAGAGGTTCATCTTGAGTGAGAGACAGGCCGGCTCACATTTTTGGTTCCGTTGCAGGGACCTCTCTAGAAGGTAAGATAATGTTCTACGTTCAATTCTACATTAGGCAGAAGGAGGCTATGAGAGCTCACTTAGAGAGAACATTAGGAGAGGAGAGGGCTAAACTTATGTTAGAGAACCAAGATCTATTTGTATACCTTGTAGTTCATTATGATGTCTTTGAAATGATTTTGTACATCTTGTACACATGAGAGGATTTGGAGAGATTGTGTGAGGTGGATTGCAGATTTAGGGGATTAAGGTGATTTTGGGCAAAATCTCAAGTTTGAGATCTGGACTTGAAATTTTTATACATGATAGCTTGGGTTGTCCTTCAATTAACACACTTAGAATTATTGTGATAGCTATTATGTGCATTGGGCTAGAATTTTTGAAAGTTGATAGTGTAAACTATTTCCGCAACTGCATGCTCTCTGGAAAATTATACATAGTCTGCCATTTCTTCAATCTTCATTGGATTATTATGAAACTTTCCAAGAAAATTCTTGTATCCAAATACATTCTATCCTACCTATTGACACAAAATTTAGAGAGAGATCATTCTTGCACAAAGAGTTATGAGTTTTTGAAGTGAGGAGGGTGATTTTCTGACCAAATCTGAAATATGTATGCTGAATAGAAAGTTATCTAGGCCAAATGGCTCAATGAAAAGATCAGGAATTATGTACAGGGGGACGTCCTAGAGTTCTGATGAAGTGTGCAAAGTTTCATGGGACTTTGACTTACAAGTTGAGAGATTTGAGTGAAATTGTGAGGAAGGGTCAATTGTATAGAGTTGAGCTCTCATGCATGAGGAGTTTGAGAACAAAAAGCATGTTTGAGTTTTTAGTTCACCTTGGGAACATGAAGGGTCATCAAGAGTGGAAATTGAGACTATGCAAGTTCCCCAAGGGTTTGAGGTGATTGTAGGGGTGGATTTGAGGAAAAGAGAATTTAAAATAGAATTTGAAGAGAGTGTTGAGAGGATCCAAAAACCTACACCACTTGGAGGAAAGAGTGAGTCTAAGTGCTTGTGGAGAGAAGGGACATAAGGCAAGTTCATATCCATTGACCTTTGAGAGCAATAGATTGAGGGAAAGGAGCGGCTTTCTTGACTTGGGTTTGCATGTTGGACCTTCTTCACCAAGATTGAGAGGGAGAAGATCTAAGACCAAGGAGTTGTGTGAGGTTTATGGAGTGGAAGGACTTCCAAAAGGACATGAGTGTAGTGGAGTAAAAGCAATTTTGGAGACTTTAGTGAAGGATCTTGGAGAGAGTCTTAGTACAGCTACAGAAATACTACCAGCTTCATCAGCTAGTTCTCAAGATTAGTGATGGAGATAATCTGTCAACTAATGGATAAACTATCTATAAGAGTCAAATTAATATGCACTCTAGGATTTGATGTTGCTTTAGAAATCTTGGAGTAACCTGAACCTTTTGTGTTCCCTAGAGTGGATTATTCTTAGATGGTGCTACTCATATATATACTGTATTAGTTATAGAGTGAGAGAAAAGAAAAAAGAAAAAAGAAATTTGAGAGAAAAGAAAGATAGTGAAGGGTTAAGATGTGGAAACTTCCGGTTTTCTTTTGAAAGGATGGAGAAGAAGTGGAGGCCTTTGTGAGAGACTTTAAGAGAGCTTGCAAAGAAAACAATGAGAGGAGGAAGAATGAGTGGGCCTTATTATTACAAAATTTCTTTGAGGATGCAACACTTACATGGTATGAGTCAGAATACCAAAAGAGAGAGAGGAGAGATGGAGAAGAAGAGTCTTGGGAGAGTTTGACTTCAGCACTCATTGAGAAATTTCTTCCAGATGAGAGTTATGAGAGATTGATGAGTGAGGTTACCTTTCTCAAACAAGGAGATGGAGAGAAAGTGAGAGTCTATGTGGAAAGAGTGGAAACCTAAAGATGTTGTAGTATCCATAACATCTCCCAAAACACACCAAAACAAGGATTTTGAAGACCCAAACCTTGACCAGTACTTGTATGTCTCTAACATAGCCATCTAGAAATCACCAAATGAATAAGCCCATGTTTCTCCAAATCATGGACCCCCAATAAGGAAATGTTTGCTAGTAGGGCCTTTAGGTAACCCATGATTGCTGGCATTGGTAATACCTCAAGATATTGATTGGCCAAGTGTGCCACTTGATAGAGAAAAACTTGCCTATAAGTCTCATCTCTCTCCACATACAAGTACCTCTGTACTCGTATTCTTGCCTATTGTATAATTAGTCCAGTGCTAATCCCACCAAACAACTCCAATAGACATACTCTCTCAATTGGATATTGCCAAGCAATGAGTGTGGTATCCAGAGGTATCAAGGTAATAGACTCTAGAGGCTCATCTTCACACTGGTTGCCTAGAGGTACAACTCCAAGCTTGCTGCACTAAATGATATGCATGTTGCTACAATGCCTCCTCTGAACTCCACAATGGAACATCCAAGGTGGATGGAACAATCCACTCGTACTCCAAATCCAAGTGATCTCCTCTGGTACTGGAGTATCCTCTACATGGGCATTCTTCTCCAATAAATCACCAGGCCAAGTAATAAAACCATTGAAAGTTGAAACTGAAGCCACCATGGTTCCATAATGTAGTGAGCCAAGATTGCCACTACTGAAGCTTATTGGTAGATGACATACTCGTCCCTCACCAAACTGCCAACCTAGTCTATAGGAGGTTGTCTTCCCCTAATAGTCACAAATGAAACCCATGGGATACAACACTACTCTCCCAACTAACACATCATATGACTCAACCACGGTCACAATGGCCTAAGCTCTCACCATAGAGCTATCAGTCGGATGACCAGGCTGAATCTGGACAACAAGCTCCCCATATGTGATGTACTATGTAGAACTACTTCCTAGAGATGTTTGGATCTGAAATGGACACCTCTCCATATCAATCTTCCATAACTTCAGACCGACAACTGAAGCCTTCCCCAACATAAGAGATTGTGTACCAAAGTCAAGTAAGACCTTATGTGATGTATAGACCTTCCCTAAAGGTCCCACCAACCAAAAAATCCCCCCTAGTTGTCCAATAGGACAACCCTAGGTGTAAACCATGCTTACTCAAAGGCCGGTCTAGCTAGCAACTCCTCCAATCTAGCCGTTGTTTCTTGCCATAAACCACTAATCATTGAGTGGATCCCATGCTCCTCAACCAAGTCAACTCCACTATCAACCACCTTGAACCTAGTAGTAGGAACCACATCATCCCTAGTGTCACAAAGTGTGGTAGCCAACCAAAACACTAAAGCTAGGTCAACTCCTAATGTACACATGTCACTGAATGAGAATAATGGAAAGCACATAATTAGCTGAGCCACTCCCAACATTGTGTTAGACTCAATCTATATAGTAGTAGGTGGTTGACTAGTAAGTAGTCCATCATGCACCCCATCACCACCTACCACACTTGCACTAGGATGTTTAGGAGCCATAGATGTCATCTATAGTGCCTCAAAGAGTGTAAAAGACTAGGGAAGTCTGACCTATCTATCAGCCTCTCCTCTCTATGGATCCAACTCCATTGATGCTCCTCTAGGCTCTAGAGCATGTAATGCACTCTTAGTCACTGTGGTAGATACATCCACTTGTGTTGCTCCACACATGAAGTCTAAGATGTCTCTATCACTTGCATATGAGATGGAAGCCTTAGCACCTAAATCTGATCTCCTTTGAGTTATGGCCATGCTAGCCAATCTATGCTTTAGCTACTCAATCCAAGTAGCCATGGCTGTATCATAAGTAAGGGTAGGTATTTCACCTCTAGTAGTTGTGGATCCTCTACTACTACCTCTACCACCTTGTCCTCCATGACTTGGAGCTCCTCTACCACCTGGCATAGCAGCCTTACCACTTTGTAATTCCAGGTGTAGGTCAAAGCACCGGGCACTAGTGTGATCAAATCTTTGGCAATGCTCACACTATCTCTATGTTGGCTAAGATGCACTAGAGGTATCAGGTCCATTTCCTTGAGTGCACTCTCTCTTGTGATGAGGTCCACCACAAGTCCAACAAGCAACACCATCACTCACTGGTTGCTACTTACCCAAAAATGAAGGTAAGGGTCTGGCCACACTAGGCCCTCCACTCACTCTATATGATCTACGTTGTCCACCATGTCCTCAAAAACTGACATGGCATGGTGCACTTTGCTCCACTCTAGAAGAAGTAATAGTTGTGGATGAGGTCTCCCTACCAAATCCAAATGTCACCACTCTCTTCTCCACCATGTTGAAAAGCTCAATACACTCAGCTAAACCAAAGACCACTACCAAAGTAGGTGGAGTAGCCTATAGCAATGTAGCATTACAAACTCTACATTGCAACTCCTTGTCCATTATCCTATACAAAACTGGACTGTTTGGGCCTCAATAACTCCCTCACTAATCAGTCTAAGATGTCTCTATGCCTTGCATAGGCTCTCTCCAACCTTCCATTGGAACTCCTGCAAGATCCTCAGCTTGTCAATCCGCACTCCTTGGTAGTTTTGCCTCGAACCTTGGAAGAACTCCACCATGAGGTTAAACCTTGGCACTACATCACCTCTTGTAGTAGTACCTCCACTCGTAGTAGCACCATCTCCAAGAGATCCACCAATGCTATTAGAGCTAGAACTTGTGAGTATTGCCGATCTATCCCTAAAAATTGTGCTTGAAGAGATGGAGACATAGTTTGGAGACCAATATTATCTCCATAGCTCAATCTCCTCCAAGTGAGCTCTCTTGAAATCATGATAGTTGTCCATCAATGGACCTTTAAGTGTTAAAATAACCCCTTCCATGCCATGAAGGGTGTGAATAAAGTTGGATTCCGCATCTATTACAGATCACACCAACTATCAAACTCTTGGATGAAGTCATCCAACTCAATGGTACCCAATATACCAAAGTAACGCTTAGGACCTCTGGAGGCTCCATAAATCTTGTCCATGTCCCACAACAATGGTGCGGACACACCAAGTGCATTCTCAACTAAATTAGCTCTTGTGTCAAACTCTGACTCAGAGTCAATCTCTTCTCTCATTGGGACCTAAGATACATGCTGATAGCAAGCACTACTCTGAGTTAACCCATTGCATACTAAAGCACTATCTCCTTTGAAATCCCCAAAGAATTCCATCATGAGAAAGTATCCAGAACCACAACCCGCAACCCGCAACTAGAACCTCCGCAACTACCCCACCAAGTGCCGACACCACCAATTGAAAGTCACCAACTAATGTAGCTCTACCTATGACAACTACACTAGAGGAAAGGACAACCTATAACCTACCATCACAACATACACTCTCATGATCTACAAGTCATCACTTCCTACCTCACCAAAGAGAAACATAGGTAGTCTGATTGGTCATCACTCCAACCTCAATACCGAGAGCACACTAGAGCACCAACGTTCTAAAGTCAGAGCACCTCACACAAACATGGTGCACAAACATGAAGCAAAGAATGGAGGGGTCCAATTGCAAGAAAGATAAACAAAAACCCTCCATCTCATCAATCAACATTGGATTGACTTTGCCACCATTTGGCATTTGACATAATATGAGTTATCTACTTCTTAAGTTACTAGGATCACCAAGAATAGGATCAAACTATCTCTCCTAGCCAAAGCTATAGGTGTATAGATAACAGTGGAACAATCACTAAGACAACAAGTGAGGGTGGACTAGTTGGCTAGGGCACCAGTCTAGGAACCAGAGATCTAGGAGTCAAACCTTGTTGCGCACAATCTAGCAAGATGGGCAAATTTTTGCCAAAAAATGACCAAAATCTACTCTAAACTAGCTAGCCTCACGCTAGCAAGCTGGCTTGCTGGCCCTTCTAGCCCTTTTAGGCCTTCATAGCCTCTTACCGCCCATAGCCCTATGCCTGAAAGCCTCTAAATGTCAAAATTGGCCAACAGTTGGGCATTGATTATAGTCAAGCCACACCCACTCTAAGAGAATCAAGGTAACGCTTGTTGGCCTCTATCCACCATAGCCAAGAACTTGAAGGTTCAACATCAAAGAACAGACCTCTTTGGAGCTACACTTTGAAAGTATACCCCCTAGACTTGAGCTAGGTCTCAAACCCTAATGGTCCCATTGACGGCACACCCGTCGGTCCAGACAATGCAAGTGATGTTGGGCCTCACTATGTCGTTAGTACCCCAAACAAAACATCTATCTATCAACAAGTAGTATATGAGTAACTACCAAAATACTCTTGACTACCAACACTACTACTTTAGAGTCCGAGCAATCTAGGTGTGATGCTATAATTAGCATGACATCTACATCCATTAGCTTTGGATTTAGCCTTCTTATCTTTTGTGGATGTATTGGCATTATTTTTCCTTTGGGTCTACTTCTCTTTCTTGGCATGGGGATGTCTACTAACACTATCCTCTCCTTCTTGCTCTTGAGGTAGTAGTTATTGCCTTCTTGAACCTGCTTAATGTAATATTTCTTATTGCTATCCGCTTCTCTTTGTAAGTCGGAGTGAAAGTGGGACACCATCCGTCCTCACTCCTCCGCCCTAAGTAAGTTTAATCCAAAGTAGAAGTGAGATGCAAAGGGTACAAAGTAATGGGGCGGTATATCCATTCTCCAATAGGTAATCATCTATCATACGTGTTGGTGCAAACACTTTGCCCAATCTACCACCTCTCTTGCAAACATCTCTTGCCCAATCTACCGCCTCTCTTGCAAACATCTATACATATTGCATTGTTACATAAGTGGTTCACTTTGGCTTAAACATAGCTATCATCATGTTGGAAATCTCCCTTCATATTGGGTCCTTATAACTATCCACCTTGTACCCGTTCTTGGTGCGAGGTCTAATGAAAGAATTTCTTACCTTGACAGTTTATTCTAAAGACTCACACTTCTGATAGAAGATGACTTCTCCTGATTCTCTTCCCAAGACTAATCTCCAATCCAACTTAGTCCATTGAGTTGGATTTCCTCTCTTCCTTCATGCTTGGGCCCATTTCTGCAATTGCTGGCAGCAATTTATGCCATGAAACCTAGAAAGCTCAAATTCTAATTCTAAGCTAGAAATGGAATGTGAAGTTTGTTAAAGACTTTGATCCTTGCCACTACATCCAATCAAAAAATTGCAAGACCCCTCACCACTCTATTTATTTCTCTTTGGGTCCATTGTGTACTTGTGACAACCCGGCAAATATCACTTTTGCGGTAATCGGGTAAGTAAAGTTTGTTCCCGCAAAGATACGAGTCAGAAATGTCCAAATACAAAGTCAAACAATAACAATGTAGTTCTTCTTGGTTGCGTCTTTAATCTCTCAGGTAGAAACCACACCCAAAAGAGAGTAACAAGCACTGACTCGCAGTCTTGTCACAAATTAGCATTCCTTTATCACAACTCCATCAATTCTTTCCAAATAATCTTGATTGTGATGATTCAGGCTCCCCCAAAAACGGCACTTCACTGCAAAACAACTTTGCCTCAGAATTGTGTTCCACCCCTCCATTGAAGGCACAACTTCCTCAATCAAAATTGCTTCACATTAACTTTGCACTGCACTCACAAATGCAGAATACTACCAACACTACAATTCCTCTCAGATCTGTCAAGGCATTGCTCTGATTGCACTTCACTCAGGATCAAATATACAGAATGAAGATCAAGGCTATGGAATCCAACATCCAACAAGCACTCTGACTTGCACTTTGAATTTCTCCACACACTCACAAACACAATCACAAAGTTGATACTCGAAATCAAGCCCAAGCGACAAGCACTGCTTCATAGCACTTTGCTTTATCTATTCTCATAAATAATGAGCACTGAACAACATGATACTACAAATGACACTCTTAAATAGTGAAGAAAACAACAATTATCTTCCTAATGTACCCTTTCCTTACGACTCTACAAACCTCAGTTCCGAAACGGCAATGCACCTCTTCAGATCTGCCTATTCAAATCTCAAATCAATTACTAATCCAATCTGATGTCTACCTCTTCTTCGTCTTTCAAACCCAAACCCGAAGTAACTTTACTTCCTACTGCTCTGTCCTCGGGTTTCATAACTCCTATTTCCTCTACTAATTCTCTACTCTGATCTACAATTCCTATCACAAGTAATACTTCTAAATCTCTATCTCCTGACCCACTCTTCTCTAAAGTGTCAAATGTCAAATCCAAAGACACGTGCACTTCTATCTCTCTTACTTCGGGTTTAACTATTATCAATTACTTTACTAATTCTATTGTGTCATCATCAAGAATTGTAATTGAAAGCATAAATACACTATCTATACCTTCAATTTGTAACCCACTTTCCTCTAATCACTCATGTAACTGACTCAAAGACACTTATTGTATGATCTTGCACTTCAGGTTTATTGTCTGATCTTGCACTACTGGTACTTCTCCTTCAATTCATGTTCCATCTTCAATCAGAACTGAAATTGAAGTCATGGGTATCCTAACTATCTTCTTTCCCTACTCTAACTTCCTCTGATCCCTCGGGCAAAACTCTCAAAGTCACCTTCACTGCACTCCGACATCTGACTTCCTTGGGTTGAATCATATTTTTCTTGAGGTAAAGTCTTTAGACCCGAAGTCATATAAACCCGAAGTCCAAAGTCCAAATTCACATCGACCCAGAGACACCAAACTACTTTGTACATCTACTCCCAAAACTTCAAATGCTTGTAACTTCTTCTACAAACCTCCAAACTTTGCGATTTTGGTGGCAATGGAAAGCTCTGAACGAGACAATCTAACGAGATATAGCACGGTTGATTTGAACTCGTCGTCACTGAGATATGGCCCTTGCATTATTCCTGACTTGTAACCTTCATTCCTCCTTCGGGTCTGCCTTCCTTCGGCGTCCGCTCCGAGTTTTTCCTCCTCTGACACAAAGTAAGCTTCTTTGGGTCTGATCCACTCCAAGTCCTTCTTCCTCTTACATGAAATCAACTTCCTTGAGTCTGATCAAAACACAAGTTTCCACTCATTTCTTCTCCATTTGGTTTCAATTTGGTTTCAGCACGGCACTTCTTCTTCGAAACTCATCCAAAATGAAAAATGTGGGTACCATAGTACTTTCTCACTCTCGGTCTTTGAAAGATCAAACCTTCCCCAAAACTTGAGATTCTAACTCCTTTGGGACAACTTTCTCACTCTCGGTCTTTGAAAGATCAAACCTTCCACAAAACCTGAGATTCTAACTCCTTTGGGACAACTATTGAGAGGCATAGAATATTATTGTGGCCTTTCAAAATGCATGCAATCATCTCTCAATTGTATAGTCTTTTGCTGCTTGGTCATTCCTTAGTTGATCTTCAATTCACACAACAATTTCATGTCTATTTTCTATCACTCTCAATGTTATCCTGATCTCGAGGTATCACTTTCTTTACACACACTTTCTTGATTGGTTGAACTTGAGGAAAAGTTGTTACAGACTCTTCAAGTTGGGTTGCACATCCTGATACAAAGTCCTCTATCTACGGCTTTAGACTTTTATCCATCTAAGCCGAGTCTTTCTGACTCTAACCTTAGGTCAACTTTAGGTCTATGCTAAACACATGATTCTTTTTGTTTCTTCCTCATTTAGCCTTCCTTTGGCTTTAACAATTCATTTCTTCTTTAAAACTTGTTAAAAAAAATTTATGGGTAGCACATATACATAGATAATCTTGATATGGAACGGATTCAAGAATAAAAAACAAGGTGTAGGAAATTGTCTTCCAAGAGCCTCCATCCCATCCTCTCTCTAAAACACTCCTAATTTATTGAATTCACTATGGTATCCCTCCTTGAAATTACTCAATCTCGATAGCTCATGTTCCTCCAAGAAGTGTGATCTACTCTCTTGGATTGAAACACATGCTCTGATACCATTGTAATGTGCCAAGGACAGGAGAACCCTCAAGAAGAAACACAAAGCTTCACACTCAAAACTCTTATGCCCAAAGGAGCACCTTATCTTTATTATATAGCAAAGAGTATTCCTCCAAAGGAAGCTCCATTCTTGGGTTAGATACATGGATTAGTGATATGCCAATGAGCTTTACCCTTAGATTAGTTGCATGCATGGGTGACATGTTGGTTCTGGTCCAATCTGGTTGGTCAAACAAGCTTTGACCAGAGGGAATCTTTAGAGAATATTCTTGTAAGAATCTCAAAATTGCATGGGTGAGGTATTGTTGGATACCTCTTGACAAGAAAAATATAGGTGAGGGAAGGCCAACCTTTTCTCTCTCTTTTGGGAAGAACTTGCATATTTTGAAGACCTAATCATTTGTTTAGGCCTTCAAAATTGGCTTTGAAGTTTTCAAGCTATTTTTGGCTTTTGCTCTATTAGTGGAAGTACTCTTTTGGTGATACCTCTATCTGATCTACTTACTCCATCATATATAACATCCTTTTAGGTGTTACCTAACAAATTTTCACCTCTAGATAATATGTCTAGCTATTGGTATTACACTCATTTGCTACTTTGTTAGTCTCAATTAACTCATCTATAAACTCCATATTGTTGTACCAATGCAAAGTGTTTTTCCAATCAACCCTCTTCTTGTTCACATTAGATGGAATAGGTGTAGGAATCAAAGAAACAAAATTATTGTGTAGAAGAAGATTACCAAGTCTTTGTGGTACAAGTGGTACCTCTTGCCTTTCCCCAGTCACCTCCTACAACTAGCTCTCATTACACACAACTAGAGTAGGTTGCTACTAAACCACCATGAAGGGTTTTTCCTCCTAAGTAGAATCTACCCATTGGCATGTGTTATAATTGTGAAGCAATTGGTCATTACAAATCAAGTTGTCCTGAACCCAAAAGACCAGCCCCAATATAATTTGTTGTGTGGTAACTATCAAGATTTGGGCCATGTGAGGTCAGCTTGTCCTCACCCTCCTGTCTTGAGACCCCTTGTAAGGTTTGTACCTTACCCTCTTCATACTAAAGGACATATAGATGTTTATTACATGAGTCTAGAGGAGGTAAAGGAAGGCAATCTAGCATTATCACATGGATGAATGATGGTTTCAATGTGAAATACTATAGTGATCAAGCAAAAAGGGAATATATCTTGGCTCTATGAAACTTTTTTGCCCTCAATGAACCACCTACTCGACTCAATCAAGTTCTAATTTTTGAGAATGTGTTTGCAAGGGAGGAAATTGATTGGGCTGATATGTTGTACAACCTGGTTCAATTCATGTACAATTTTTGTAGTGAGCAAGGACCTCACTTCCTCATTCCATTTCCATTCACTTTTATTTAGGGATAGGATTTCTGACTAAGAAGGAGAGACTATATTTTGAGTTGCAATGGATCTCGAGTAGTTATTTCACAAAATGGTCAAGATGTAGTGCCACCATTCATAAGGTACAGTAAGAGGATATTGAGTTTAGAGCTATGGAGTTAGAAGCTTAGAGGAAAGCCAAAGAGAATGAGATTCCAAAGAGAATGATATTCCAAACAGTTTTCAGAAGAGGAAGTTTGAAGCATCAGAGAATGAATTAATGCTGACTTGCCTTAGGAAATGGGTATATTGCCTGCAGCTATCCCAGAAGAAGAAGTAGAAGAAGATGACCTTGTAGTTCAAGAACTATGCTTCAAATTTGAGGAAGGTGGAGATGACATAGACTTTGATCCTGATACGGTTATTCTGCCTACATCTGAGAGATGGGATTAGAAGTTCCATAGGAGGATTTAGGATTAGAAACTATCTTTGAACCTAACACTGAACCGGAACCTGATTGAAGAGAGAGTGGGGGTGGGTACGAGTTCAAGAAGAAGAACTGGGAGTTTTGGATTCCTAATTCCTTTGCAATCCGCATAAGTGGAAGATCAAGTAGTGCAAATGTTGATGTAAACAGTAGTTTCGGTTATGGAATTCTTGAATGAGATCTATCTTATGTATACTTGGGGGTGGCCAAATATGAGGAACATGGTAGATTTTGTGAGGTAGTTAAAGTCCTGTGAGGTTCAGGCCTACAAGACTGAGTTTCCATCAATGAAGCAAAAAGTGGAGAATTTGCATTGAGAGTTGAAGGAGAGGCCATCGGACAAAGCCAATTTGAAAGAACAAGTTGTAAAGCTTCAAGCTGAGTTGAGAGGTAAAATTTTGATCTGGCTTATTCTGGTAAGAGCTGATCAAGTCTTAGAAACAGCGGATCGCTCAATTGGAGGAAGACATTGTTCATTTGCAAAAGGCACGAGTAGATGAAAGGAAAGCTTTGGATCAGATGATGCACACTATGTATGCAGAATCGTTAGAAGGGAGTTGGCCAAAAAGGAGATGGGAGACTTGAAGAATCAGGTGAAGGCAGATTTGTATGAGCTGAAGAGACAAGTTGACCTAAAGATAGCAGAGATGCAGAGGTGCAGAATGCAACAAAGGAGATTTGGGACCTGAAAGAGAACTTGGCTCGATCCAAGTCTATAATGAATTTTCTTTCTGGTCATACACCTGAAGGCACTACGCCTTTGAAGAAACAGGTGAAGGTGGTTGTGGGAGAGAGACCATCAACCAAGAGTATTGATCTGATGAAACATAAAGTCAAAGGGTTGTGTGAACGAGTTCAGGAGTTAATGAATGAGTATGTGGGTTACATGTTGTCAAAATCTGAGCACAAGGAACTTAAGAAGTTTAAGAGTAGATTGCTGACGCGGAAGCCAATGTTGAGAGTCAGGATGTGTAGCAGTAGAGTTAGTAGAGGAGATAACTTTGAGAACAATAGAGTTAAGAGATAGTCTTAAGTTCAAGTTAGAAGAGTTGTCCCCGCCAATGTGAAACCTTTCTTGGTGTCATTAGGATTTGGAGTTTCAGCAGATTTCAAGTAGTAGTAGTTAGGAAGGATAGTTACATTTGGATTTCTTAGTTATCAACTGGAGTCAATGTAGCGGTTTTGACAGTTTTTGAGTAGTTAGAGTTTTCAGCGGATGCAGGGGTAGTTGATTCCAAGCAGCACTGCTATTTACGCTAGCATTCAGAGTGTCTTTTTGTACAGTTTTAGAGGCGAATAAGACAAAAGAGTTGTGCGCTTTTTGTCATTTTGATTCACTTTCCTGAGCACTTATCACTTCTATCTTTCTTTTTATGAATCGTTCTACTATTCTTGAATTCCATGTGTGTTTGATCCTTGAAGTTATGAGTGACTCTGTAAAGACAATACCTGATAGAACTGAGAGGTGCGATAGCATTGAGAGTATTCAAGATCAAGACTTAGAAGTATTTCAAAGAAGTTGGATAGCACACTAATATCAAAATTGCTTTATTTCAACGAGAACAAGTTTTTCACACAATGATATAAAAAAAATATCAAGATACAAGAAAATGTCAAAATATGGTTCTTTATTATCATGTCTTTAACCTCTCAGGCAGAAACTACTCCTTGAAAAAACAACAAATTAAATCACTCGCTTGCAACAAGAATAAATCCAATAAGATCTTGTAAATGATGTTTTATTTTTAGAAGGTTAACTTCTTGAACATGCTATCTAACTTTTGGTTGTGAAGTAATGGAACTCCATAAAAAGCTCTACAAAAAGCTCCATAAGATGATCTATAAGAAGGTAACACTCCATAAGAATGTAGACTTCCATAAGAATGTTCTACTTCATCCAAATAAGTGTCACTCCATCCAAATGTTTGCATAAACTCCAAAGGTTTGACCTACCATCCAAATGTCTACAGTCCATACAAATACCAAGGAATCAACTCCAAATGTCCGAAACAAGTTTGAATGTTTGAGAACAACTTCAAAGGTTTCAAAACAACTCCAAATAACTGCACACTCAACATAAGAAAAGTGCAAACTACAAAGTTATGCTACCCCGACCTGGCAAAAACTCAAGTTCCAAAGAAACCTTAGGTTTCTTCAGAATGTAGAATCCAACTTCTTTGAAATACTTCTAAGTCTTGATCTTGAATACTCTCAATGCTATTGCACCTCTCAGTTCTATCAGGTATTGTCCTTACAATGTCCGAACCAAAGAAATATTAGATTATTTTTGATGTGGTTAAGGTAGAGATTGATGTTGGAGAGGAAGACATCTTACCTCATACAGAATTCCTAATTGACCTACCAAAAGAGAAAAGTTTATAAATTAAACCATAACTTAGGTATCTTGATAGAGATCAAAGACCACCAAAGACATACAAGCATTCAATAGAGCATATGCTCTTCTCACAAAAAATGGTGAGCCTTCTTTATACAAGGAGGCAATGTAAGATTAAGAGTGTCAAAGATATCATAGTGCAATGGAAGAGGAGCTCAAGTCTCTAGTCCAAAAAAGAACTTGGAGACTTGAGAAATTACCTAAGGGCAAGAATGCAATTTGTTGCAAAGGGATATATTGGAAGAAGGACTTTGAGAAGCATGTGGAGATTGGTACAAAGCTAGGTTTGTAGCAATGTATTATAGCTTAAAACAAGGTATTAACTTCAATGCGATATTTTCAATAGTGGTAAAGATCGGTAAAGATCTCTTTAATGTGTGTATTGTTTGCAATAGTTACTTTGCATATTCTAGAATTAGAGCAATTGAATGTTACTACTACAATCTTAGATGGAGAATTGGAAGAGAAGATTTAATCGCATTGGTAATAGGGTATTGTGGTACCAAGGAAAGAGAACTTAGTTTTTAGGTTACAAAATTCATTATATGGATTGAAGCAAAATCCAAGGTTATTGTATAAGAATTTTTAACACTTTTATGATAAATTTGTTGTGTATACATCATGAAGCTATATGGGACTAGTTGTTTTGATTCAATTATCTTAGTCTATATGTGGATGATATGTTGATTGCTACGAAGGATATGGTTGAGGTGGAGAAATAAAAGCACAATTGGGTAAGAAGTTTGAGATGAAAGCCTTAGTCTGTTCAAAGACAGAACTTGGAATTGACATAACATGGATAAGAGCAAAGCGAAATTGCAGATATTACAAAGAAAGTACTTGGAAAAGTTACTTACATGATTTGGTATGCATAATGTCAAACTTGTGAGTGTTTTAGTAGAAAAATATTTCAAGATATTGTTGGAGCAATGTCCATCAAATGAGGAGGATTTCAGATTCATGTCCATTCCTTATGCTAGTACTGTTGGGAGTTTAATGTATGCAATAGTTTGCACTAGATATATCTCAAATGTAGTGAGCATAGTAAGTAGATATATGGCAAATTTTGGAAATCAGCATCAGGCAGTAGTGAAGTGGATACTTTGCTACTTGAAAGGTACAATAGATCTTGGTATTGCTTTTTTATATGGAGGAGGATCAAGAAAGAGTGATTATAGAGCTCTCCCTTGATATAGTGATACCTTAATATAGTGACATCCTTGATAGAGTGACATAAAACTCCTACGCATTTATATTTGCACCAAGATAGTGACACCCTTGTCCCTATTTGATATGTCCACACTATGATGTCACTATTTCAAAGAAATGGAAATTTGAAGAATGGAGCATTTATTACTACCTTTGGTGATGGTACATTAGTTGGACCTTTTCTAGTATTCAGTTCTTCCTTAATATGTCCAATGTGCATTCTCGCAATGCAGACACTATGAGAAGCAGGACCGACATGGTCTACCTAGACTCTTAAGTGTGCAAGACATGTGGTCATCTTGTCTTCCAATGTCATTCTCTTTTGCTTGCTATTGTTCATCTCTATGTTAGGCATCTGCAACTGAACACAATCACAATTAAACAAGAACACAATTTGGTGATATGTGGAAAATAAATTGGACTGTACTATATGAACAGTACAGTACAAGCTGAATGAGCTTTGTATCGCATGGGACACTTGAATCTCCACAATTATTTCAATCTACAAATGGCCCATTAACTCCGCAGTTATTTCAATCTACAAATGGCCCATTATGGTTTATGCTTCAAACTTGGTATAGTGATACTCTCGCTATAGTGACATCAAATACCGGATTTGTGTTCACACTTCCTAGTGGTCCTTTGATTTGGAAGTTCTATGCATCCTACAATTGTACTTTTAACTATTTAGGCAGAATATATGGCAACAGCAAAGGCGGCTAAAGAAGCTATATGGCTACAAAGATTGGCCAAGGATATATGACTTCCAAGGATAAAGGCAAAGCTTTATTGTGATAGCCAAAGTGCTATTCACTTGGCAAAGAATCAAGTATACCATTCTTGGACTAAGCGCGTTGAAAGAATCAACTATACCATTCTTGGACTAAGTATGTTGAAAGAGTCAACTATACGATTCTTGGACTAAGCACGTTGAAAGAATCAACTATACCATTCTTGGACTAAGCGAGTTGAAAGAATCAACTATACCATTCTTGAATGAAGCACGTTGATGTGAAACACCACTTTAGTGATATAGAAGAAAAAGGCGACCGCATAGGAAAAATGAAGGATGGGAAGACCCCATCAAGCCGTACAAGGGAGAGAAATAAAAGGTAACATGGGGCTAAGCCCCAATAGAGTCCGTATGAGAAATCTGCCCTACCGCACCTAAGATATCCGAGCTATGCAAGTCGTACGGTCTACACACAACTGGAGCATCCGAAGAAACATCACCTAATGTGATTGCTCTCCTATGGATTGCACTAGCCACTGCCCTCTGTAGAGCAATGGACACACGCTGTCTAAAATATGCTACAAACTAGGAGAGTGAAAGTGGTACCCCCTGACGCCTAACATGATAAGCTCTCGTGCACTCCCTGACAAATGTGTCAAATGCCGTGTCCATTGCTCCATATAACTCCAAGGCTAGAGGAACAAAGAGGTGACCTCGCTGCATGCCCCTATACTTGGAGACCTTGCGACCTGCTGCTGCACTCGCCGCCCATCCAAGGGGATGGGTAATCACTCCCTCCGAAACTGTATCCCGCGTAAGGTCAGTGACCACGACATCCGCTACTGTCACCTGATCATCTCGGACCAAGTATAAGTCTGCCCTGACACGTGTTGTCTGCAACGCATATGAACGCTCTCTCCAAGCCAAGTATCCACTCTCTCGCACCATAGCAAACACTATGTCTCTAATGGCATCATGGGTAGCTATCCTCTATCCTCCAAAAGGACATCGTGGCATGTGGACCGCTGCTGCATCTAGTGTAGAACCACACTCACAAGTGAGTAGTGAAGATGCAGATGGGTGGACCAAACCTAGGCGAAACCTCATCGCTGTAGAGAAAGTAGCCGGTGCGAGTCGGAAAGCCCTAATGCATGGTCGAGCTAGGATCCACGAGCCTGCACCCTTGCCGGAGCAAGAGCGTAGACGTGCTCTAGTAGCCTGAGGAATGGACGAGTCAACTAAGAGAGAATGTAGCATATGCTCACACTGTCGCTCCATCAAGGAAGATTGTAGACCTCTAGTCCAATCTGACGATAGTGAAGCAAATGATGGAAAACCCTCTCGTGCTCGTGGGGATAGACTATCTCTCGTCTGCCGCAATAACACCTGGAGAGAAAAGGATTCTCCCTCCACCTCTATCACATTAGTCTCCAAAACCGGCCTATCAGCAACCACAAAATGAGAGGAAAGTAGGGGTGCCGAGAGAGCCAAACTACCCAAAAACGCTATAGTGATATAGGGAAGGTGTGATGAGTGGAGAAGTCAATCTACAAAAGATTGGCAACCACAAAATGAGAGGAAAGTAGGGGTGCCGAGAGAGCCAAACTACCCAAAAACGCTATAGTGATATAGGGAAGGTGTGATGAGTGGAGAAGTCAATCTACAAAAGATTGGCTGAGAGGTGAATGCAGTTAATATGTTGATTAATATGTTTACTGAATCGAATTCATTTGAGAAGTTTAAGTTCCGTTTAACTTAAGCAATGAACGAGTCAACTAATAGAATGTAGCATATGTAACAATGTAGTTCCATCAAGGATTATGATCTAATGTTAGACATATCTTCTAGAAATTCCAGAAGATGACTTACGCATCTAGGGTTTCTAGGGTTTGAGGAAGCACAAGCTGGAAAACTTTACAAGGAGTGATTCGAAGGGACCTAGACAGAATAGCACATAGCATCGAAGAGCATTATGTGTGACTTGATAGCTGAGAGATGATCGAGACTTGATTGCTGAGAGACGATCCTTGAATTATACAGTATGAGTGCCGTGCTCCAATAAAATGAACTGTGAGAGCGTGAGAGTGTTCGGCTGTGGACGTACATTACGTAGCTTCCAAGATGGAAAGTGAAGCACGTATTCAGTTGGAGCGCTCTTGGAAACGAATGTGTTGAGGTTTGCTCTTTCTTTCGTGTTGCTTACACTCGAGATCCGGTGACATTTCTATGCAACACCTTGGTCTACGTCGTCAAACCATGAAAGGAAAGAAAATACTCAAGAATTTGGATGGGCTGTATGTACTGCAGATTGTGCTAGTAGCTGTGGTACACATTTCGGTATGATTCTTGGCCCAATCTGCGCAGGAGTGCTCTTGAAGGCTAGAATTTGGACGGATTCAACGAGAAGCCAGCAGTAGAGCTAAAGTTTGTAGCTACTCTAAGGAAGTAACCTAGTGTAGCTAGAAAGTGCAGATTACGTCATGGTGCGGGCTTCCATAAAAGTGGAACGCATATGCTTGTGTGAGAAGCTTTGACAGCACACGCTTTGACATTCATGTCACTGCTTCAGGGGAATAATCTAGTGGTGACTGATCCACTTTAAGGGAATGAGCCTGAACCGAGGAGTACAGGGTACGCAGATTGGGCCAAGAATGATTCTGAGATGAAGTGGAGTAAGCGCTAGCCCTTTGCATCAGCCCAAAATTTCGCATTGGGGAACCATAAACCAGTCTACCAAAGCACGAAATCCCCCAATCTAACTCGATGTACATGCCATCTCCAGGCTGGATTTAGAAATTCAATACGCTCTTGCGTGGTCAAAAGGATATTGGAAGTTTAAAGTGGCAGAATTCGTCCTCTTTAAGAAGCGCGCATCATGCCATCACTTGCGATTAATCTACATGCGTGTCAAATATGTTGCATCACAACCTGCAACCGTTGCGGTTTGGTGATTTGTCTGAATTTCCACGACAATTCAGACAAATGCTCGTACGGACCACATGTAGATTTAACCTCAATTCCTTGTCTCCTATCTCGGCACCTGTTGCTCTTTCTCCGCGGGAGATCGATTGCTCCATCTCGACAAGTATGCCTTATCTGAATTCGACCTTTACATGAATGAGAGCTGGAACAGCGCGTTAGAATTTCAGAGAGGTTCACTCTATTTCCTACTCATGGAATTGTGAAAGGATATGGCAAGGTCTGAAAACAAGGTATGTCACTATATGAATTTGCAGAGGCCATTGACATCGATAACTTGTGAGAAACACGAGGATTCGTGTGAATGCCTTGGGATTACTACACATTTGGAATCCCCGCATCAATTTCCCTCACAAATTAGGAACGAAACAGGGACGAACTGGTGGCGGGACCCTGGTCTGTATACATAATTCAATTTCTAACGTCTGCCAAACGGTTCTAAGTTCATGTCACAGGCCCTTATTCTACATCTACTCCTCTATCTTCTTGCTCACCTTGGATTTTGGAGAAGGTATTTAATATCAGAGGATCCACTAAAAACTTGATATTTATTGTGATCATTGAAGGTATACTATCACATCTGTTGCTTTCTGTAGCCTCGATATTACATGGCTTTGGAGGAACCGATGGTTTTCAAGTGCTTCTGAAACTGTAGTTTTAGCTCACGACAATCAAGTGTCAGTTGCACAACTGGAGGAATCTAGAACGAGTTTCCCAGTACTCGAAACTCTTGCCTTCAAATGATGAGATTCATGAGGTGAATCAAGGGACCTTGCTTGTTCTGTTCTGCTCTGTGATGCGATTAAGATTCGCTGCGCGACACATCGAGATACATACCTCGATGTGTCGCGACATGGCTTCAAAATAGTAACTTCTACGTAGCTTTGTCAATACCTCAGCAAAATATTGTACTCAGAAATTAAGGCTTCAGAATAGTAACTCCTACGTAGCTTTTACAATACCTCAGCAAAATATTGTACGCAGAAATTAAGCAGGTAGGCTCAAGCACTAGGAAGCTTCACATGAGAGAAAAAGGCGACCCCGTAGGATAACAAGAAGGATGGTAAGACCCCATCAATCCGTATAAGGATAAAAAAATAAGACGTAAAATAGTGGTAAGCCCCAGCTTCACATGCACTCTATGTCATTCAAGGAAATGACGATCAATGGCGGAAACTGCTACGTACCTGCTGAATAAGGGTCGCCGTATTACTCGTAAGGTATTTGCTTGAGTGTATGTGAAGCTTGGTTCAGCGGCCCTTGTTGCTCTTCCACGTCCGTCTGTGGTGAACATTAATCTTTACCCTCTTCACCCTCTACCTAATTCAATTTTTCTGTCGAAGAAGCTTGTATAAGGAAGCTTATTAGACCGGCACGAACATATCAGCTAACACTGTCTGCGTTCTGTATGATTTGCTCTTCGTTTGTTCCTTTTGGCAAGTAGATAGCCTCTATATCGGCTTTGTTCGGGAATTGAAACGGGTGGAAAATCGAGTCGGAACTTCGGAGGTTTCACTCTAGTTTGCCCTGCACTCCACACAGAGCTATGGCAGACAAAGAACAGCCAATCGGTACGAATACTGGACCTTCTCTCCAGCCTCCGAAACTGTGTAGGTGCTAACGAATCGTAGCTTTACGTGCCGATCTTGAAGGCAGATCTAGCCACTTACGTTCGGTTTCTAGATCATGGCTTCATACTTCCATTAAGCGTGTCAGGATTGAACGCTGTCCTCATCCTCCTATGGAATATTTTCCACTACAGACATCAGACTTGGATGAGATCTTCGTGTTCTCGCGATACATCCAGTGATACGCTATGTGTGAAGAGATGAAGTGTCCGTCGTGCCTGTGGGTGAAAACCGTTCATTTGAGAATCTAATATAGTTCTGTATTTGCATACGTGCACTCTATATATCTGGGGGTACAATTGGTGTGAATGAGCATTTGATGAGTATCACAACGCTTTTGTTATTCTTGCCCGTGGTGTTCTCAGGTAACACCGCCAATCGTCTCTTGGATGACAACCACCGATACTGTGATCCGGTTCAGCTAGTAGTTGGCAGCGATGGACAGGGCCACAATGCCAACAGGCAATGGAAGACAGAAACCACGAGGAATGCAGATGGAAGCCAAACCAAAGTAACAACGTACTGCGAAAGGAGTGGAAGATTAATGGTGCCGTCGAAGACGGTGATTGCAGTGGTGCCTCCAGCAGCAGCAGCACCACCTTCTTCTTCGTCTTCGTGATGGCGACGGTAGTAATACAAGCCATGGATCTGCACAGATCTCGCATAAGGCAATCGTACAAGCGGAAAGCTTGTGGAGAAAGCACAAGTTCACATCTAGCGTCAATGACTGACTCTGACTGGGATTTATTAGTGCACATGTTTCCGTTCTGCCTTTTGGATTCTTTCAAATCGCGTGGGATAGAGAAGTTTTTCCTCTAGTTAGTTTACCAGAGGTATCTTTCCTGTAGCTTATTACCGCCGTTGTAAGAGCCCTGATTTATAAATGTCTACCAAACTTTTTATTGCGAAGCAAAAACGGTTGATTCTAACGGTGCCAAGCCTTTGCAGATCAAGTACATAGTGGTCCTAGCGTATGAGTGCATGTTCCATCACAACGAATGAAGTAGAGAGTTACAAGAGTGGTGGCGACAAGAAGAGATGTCAGTGGCTCATGTTCCTTCATTGCACCGAATAGTTGTTCTGAATAAAATTTTGAACTATCTCGGTTTATTAGTAGGTCCTAAGAAAGTAGGATATAAGCCTCATTTTACATTTTACTCTAAAGGACATGTTAATGCCTGTTAGCCGATACCAAGGTAACGCTCGTTACTGAAGTAAGTAATATTGGAGTTTGCTGCAACGGAAGAGCTAAATAAAATCAACTACTGGTCAATCCCGTCCATGCTTCTTTCCTGTCCTCGAAGTAGTGCTGCTCCGTGGCCGCTGCATAAGAACTCGAAGATGCAATCGGCTTGAACTTCACCTGCAAGCTAAGCCGACACTGCACAGAAGCTTCAGCGATACCTTTCGTGCATTTCACAAAGGATCATAGCAGAAGATCTACGACAAGGTTTAGGGAGGCTCCAGTTAGAACAAGCTAAATATAACTAAAAACCTAAGAAAACTTGGAACTAAATAGTTCTCCTTCTGATCAATTTATCCAGCAAACAACGTCTCCATAACAATTCACGCTTATAAACCCAAGGAAAATGCCATAGAAACTTTACAACTACATCACAAACCATTACTCACCAACATGGTCAGACAGATATTCACTTGATTGTGTACTAACTTTCGTCATTGCGAGCTGCACAATCCCCACTGCAGCACTCCCCCGTGATACTCATGGAGGCAGAGTCCGTATAACATCAACGCTTAGACTTGAGGAGGTAAAGGTAATCTCTCATCTGCTTTAGAAAGAAAATCCTGATCACTAATGAAGAGGGGGGTCACTCAATTGCGGCACATTCTTTTGCCTGTGCCATTACCAGAGACTTTCCAGTAAATTTGGTCGCCCACCAATGCACCACACAGTATGATTCAAGTGGAGAGCTCACCGTCCAACACAAGGACAAAATTAAACCTTTGGTGTGTGCCAGCTGTGGTTGCTCTCTATCCTATTAAGGAGCGCTCAAATGGTATCGACAGATATGATAGATTCCATCTCGCTTTGCTTCACCAGATGAGCCCTGTATACCACCTGGCATTCTGGATCCAGGCTTATGAACCTCTCCTCAAAAACCTTCTCACGTGGCTGCAGAATTGTACTAAGAGAATATGCCTCGGGTCTTAGTAGCCCCTTTGATGTGAGCAGATCCAGAACCCTATGTCTGGGCTTTATCCGCAACTCCAGACTGTAGAGGAGATAACCGGGACACTTCAAAATCTCTCTGCATGGCCGCATCATGGTATTCACTAGGTAGTCCATCTTAGTCCTGATAGTTTTCTCACTAAGACAAAGAATAGTAGGCTGCTTCTTCACAAGCTCACAAACCTCCTTTGGTGTAAAACCTACGGCCTGTAAATTCAAAAACCGTGCCTCCAGTGAATCCGTGCTTATAGAAAGGCATGAAGCCAATGCTCGAACCATGGAAGATGATCGAACTTCAAAACCCTTGGTGATGAGAAACTTCAGCTTCTTGGACAAATTCTCGTCTACACTGAATGAGAAAGCACGAGGATGCCAAGTGATTAGTTTTACAAGCCTCTCTCCAGTCAGACCATTGACTTCAAAAAAAGCTAACTTGTGCTTCAAGTTGTCGATACTGCAGCCAAAAAATTGTGGATACTGAGCAACAATCTTTGCAATACTGCTTTTGCTCACACCAAGGCCTTCCAGCATCTCCACTTTGGGGACTAAGTTCTTGGTTATGCTATGGCGAAAAATGGATGGCAATTTCGCGACAATCTTAACCATGTTTTCTCTCTCAACACCCAATCCGTCAAAGTAGTCAATTTTCTCCGACAGATTGGCAAGTCTCAGATGAACAAGTTGGGGAAAGAGACGCATGCTCCTCTCCACCTCTGAACTCGACAATCCCAGCTTCAGCAGGAAGTCTACCCTCTCGCGGAAGTTGGCAACAGGCATCTTGATCAACCCCTGTGGATTAAATTTCATCAAGTCCCCCAATACATGCTTCTCCACACCGATCTCTTCCAGATAAAGTAAAAGAGGTCCAAGTCTATCCTCCAGATCTGACGTGAATACGCAAGGATCCTTGACAAAGACAACCATGTCCTTCTTCTTCACACCCAGTTTCTCCAAAAATACGATTTTCGCCTCCAATTCTTCAACATTCCAGGTCAGGATGTCCATGTTATTCTCCAACACGTCCCACATATTCTTCCTGGGGACACCTAAACGTTCTAAAATGAGAATCTTGTTCAACAGCTCCTGTTGCCCTGTGAAAGAAAGCTGGAATTTTGACAGTGGACAACTTTTGTTGTTGGTTGATGAACACAACATCCCTCCTCTTCTCTCAAAAAATGGTTCGTAAAGGGGTCCCGATACGTTTTCACCTTCCCTACATAGAAACCTTTCTACATCCGCGTAGGAACCGACAGTACCAAACCTCGCCAATCTGGTGGTGAAAGGAGGGCAACTTTTGCTGATACGTTCGGCATCCTCGTCCGAAAGACCCTTTACTTCCCGGAGATACTCCTTCAGTGCCATAATGGCAGTTTCTTTGCTATTGTGGCCAGGATCAGCTTCAAAAGCCGCGTTCAACAAACAATTTTCAAGCACAGACTCCGAGGCACCAAAACACGAACGAGACGCTGCCCTGAAAGACTTCGTATCTGATCTACCAACTGATCCTGAAGCTCCCTTCAACATACATGGGACTGCCGGAGGAAGGAGTCGAGTCTGCAACAAGACATTTAGTATTCTCCTTTTGGATGTCCCCAACAACTTCTCCTCACGTCTCCGTGGTTGCGCTAGAACAGTTGTAACCTGTCTCCCGCCCCCTGGACTCATCTGAGTGTCCAGAAGAGGTCGTGGACTCCCTGCCCCAGTACAATGTCTGAACAGGAGATGAAGTGCAAGCCTGTTTGCCACCCTGCTTGCCGTCATCTCTCAGTAATTGCAACTCCCTGCAGGAGATCTTGCATACTGGTCTCAAATCCTACACCCTCCCGAAAAGCTGGAGCATGTGAGCAACCCAAGTCACGAGAACGAGAGTACGACCATCTGCATTGACAACCCAAAACACAGTGGCAAAACAAACACTGCATTGAGTATCATTCATATTCATTCACTCTGGCCCTCTACTCGAATTTCATCGGAGCACTTGATCATCTAAAGCGGATATTCGCTTATCTCCAGGACTGTAAGCCCATCGAGATCGTTACTAATGACATTGAAGCGTCAGATTTTGTTGCTGCAGTCCTCCTGCGCATCTAAGTGCGAAACGTTCCCAAACATTTCGAAATCGTTGTGCATCCCCTCAAGTTACAATGCAAGATCCTCCCATGGGATGAACATAGCTCGATCCCAGCTAGCCCAAAACCCCGCTCTAAACCCTAAAGCTTCTACACCGTATTAGAATTGTACATTCAGATAGAGAATATACGGGTAGAAAATAAATAGCTCATTTGGTAAATAGCTGCATATGGCTCTTTTGACAATGAAAATGCGGTACGAAGCTGTGGGCCTGGGTGGAATGGGGGAAAGTCTTTTATCGTAGTCGTGAAGACCTTTCGGTACGCAGTTTGTTGGAAGTTATCCTCATTCGGATATGTGTTGATTACGATGCGTCAGTGAGACAAAAGTTGTGAATACTTTCGTCAGATTGGCACCTGTTAAAAGAGAGGGATGTCCTAAACGGAGTTGATTATGATGGTCTTGAAAGCCGGTTAGAGATAAGAGTGACGCCCAGGAAATCGCTCCTTTCGGTGTATGACATATCAGTTGATTTGTTAGTCGAATAGGCCTCGTGTACATCTCCACGAGGCCAACCTGGAAATAGTTCCGTGAATTTAGCGTCTTAGTTTCATGCGTGGGGGGAGATGTTCTAAAGTGGGGCTTATTTGTTTAGAAAGGGGCTGAAACAGTTGCTGCAGACCGTGGACATTCAAGTGGGGTTATGGTTGGCGGCTTGGGATGTCGATGGAAAATACCAAAACCATCTTAAAAACTCTAACCCGTCTTTAGGAGCTACCAAAAAGGAATCTTGAGAGTGGTGCTAGCTTACGGAGTTCAGCAAGGCCCTAGTGAACATTATTAGAAAGTACCATATAATTCAGGGGGTATGGATTTTGAGACTCATCCAGTCCCAACTTCTACTTCACTACTTCCCAGATGGGTTCGTACAGTAAAAGTTGTTTCATTAAAGTCTTCTACTTAGAGAAGAAACAGCAAACAAATATCATGCATAACTTTCTTGATGTGGACACCAATGGTCATTTCCACGTTCGATTATTTACATTTCTTGCACAGACGCCTCTCCTAATGAAGGAAATGGCAATCTCTACTCATACAATTTCTTCCAATGACCAGAACGCAGCGAGTTCGTCAAATTTGAACTTGAAGTCTTTCTCGTTGATCCTTAACTCTTGACAGCACCGACCTCTCTCAGCCACGCTGTGTGTAGAGGGCACGGGTCACTCCTTCCGTTGGCAATCGCACTCTGAGATAAGCTGTAAAACCAGCCATTTCTCCATTCAAACTGCACCACCAGCAAAAATGAGTTCTTGAAGTGTCTAGAACCAGAGAAAGTTAAACACCCAAATTCTCTGACTGTGACTGACCGATTTTTACAGTCTATACCGGAAAACAATACACGCTCTAGCACTCAGGCTTACGGAAGATGGTGAATTGCACAAAGATGGAGGCTAACGTCCACTAAGATTTAAATCATGGTAGCTATGGGAATGAACTGCACTGACCTCTTTGACTGCAGTAGGGTAGTCAGCAACAGATCGAGCATACGCGCACAGCCGCTCCTCTACACCAGAATCAAACTTGATCTTCTTCTCGGCTTCCGATACAGCCACCAATTCTTGAATTAAGCTGAGAACCTGATTCAGATTGGGTAGTATCAGTAGTCAGTAGTCACGAAAACCAGCTCGACAGGAGCCTGTAAAGTTCTTTGAAGGAGAAATTCAAAGGGAGTATGGATATACCTCGTCACGGTATTTCTTCTCTACGTCTCCACATGTGGCACCAGGATGGCGGGTCCCAACCAGCATAAATGCTGAAATCCATATGAGCTTCTCCAGTTGTGGCTTCTTGAACTCTTCAGCGTCCAGCACCTGTTTAATTGGGAAAACCAGAAAAGCTAATAAACAAACGGTCCTCCCAAGACAGATTCCGTATCGGAGATCACCCGGGCTAGCATGAGTTCATCTCACCTTACATGAAAGTCCGCCAGACTTGAGGCGGGCGGCAATGGCAGGAGCCCATTTTCCAGTGGCGGCAGTGAGTCCCTCTGGATTTACATCTGTCTTCCCATCGACTGGGGCATCGCCTGCCTTAGCCACTGCAAAATATACGAGAACCTGCGTTGCAGACGCCAATCCCTTGCTCTCCAAGAAAGGCTCCAGCATTCCGTTCTGAATGAAAACCAGATCTGTTGCAATCATCAGTCTCCAAGATGAAACCTGTGAGTACAATCCGAGAGTGATAAAACAATGTCTTCAGACTAACCAATTAATTCCTTCAAAGCTCAAATCACCGAAACTCTATGCTTGCATTCTACGCCGGGCTTCTCGTTTCCAATACGAGCATTGACTTTGGAGTTGCCATTTAAATTTCTAGCCTCCCAAACTCAAATGAATCGAAACTTCATTCACCATTCAAGAAGAAAACATCAGTGGACAAGTAGTGTTATTGGTTGAATATCCTACATTATAACGAGGAAAAAACTAAAGCCCACTTGCTCTTCCATTCCTTGCATTCTCAAAAACTATGACCAAATTCTGGTCGTACGTCCTGTCTCAACGTTCACTACATAAAAGGCAACGAACTCGAGCTGTTCAAGCGAACGTAGGTTTACTTTCAACTCCAAAAACAGTTCTTCGTGTGACAGGCAAAGATGAGAGCCCAAGAAGTGCCAAAGTGCTGCTACATTCTCCTGAGAAACAATATGGTAGAACATGGGCGAAGGATTCCTACCTTCACGACGATTCCGAGGAACAGAGTCCACAATTCCAGCGAGGGCATCATTTCTCGTACAGATGATAATCGGACCGTCCCTATCCGCAGGGATCGGTTCTCCTCTCCTCACCAGAACATCTCTTCCCCCGCCCATCTTTTCCAACGCTGGCCCAACTCGTCCCGCGCCAACAATCACAGCCGGAACAATCTCCTCCATCGTTGCTCCTCCTGCCACTGATTTCGATGTGCTCAAATCAGAAGCTGAAGCTTTACTGCACAACCTTCTCAAACTCCTCCTTTGCTCTACAGCTCCTCGTCCTGCTCTTGTCCACTTCTGTTCTCCATCTGCACAACGATTGAGAAAGCACCCAGCTCTGGGGGAAGCTTGTAGCGCCACCCTCCCGAGGAACGGGCAGTGAAATCGACTGGTGGCCAAATGCAGGGAAGAGAAGGTCAGAGCACTGGTCGCCATAGCCACTGCAGCATCCACCCGCCAGTACTGTAGAATCAATCAATCAATTTCGGAATATCGATTGTGAGGTGGTAAGCTTGAATCAGTTACCTTCACAATTAACTGGGCTCTATCTAGTCTCGGGGTTTTAGACCTTAAACCTTCCAGCATCACATCCATTGGCTGCAAACCATTTTATTGTCTTCATGGAGCTCAATCTACATCCACATACTTTCCTTTCCTTGTTTCCATGCTCCCATAAAGCTCTTTCGAGAGTAGAGAGTAAAGACGGTGGTCACAATCCCCACTTGTTGGGAGGATACTCGAGTCAAGAAATAGCTCAAGAATGTATCAATCGGTCCATGGACTTTTGTCACATAAGCACTTGGCCTCAAAAGTCTATGGGTGCATGATGTTGTACATCCTTTCTCTAGAATTGTGTCCATACACACCAAACACCTTCGTGATTTCGTTGGTTAGTAGTTGGTGCAGCCATTTATCTTTAGATGTATAAATGCCCTCAAGATTTGTCGTCAGCGATGCATTGCGGATGGAGTTAGGCTGATGTATAATTTTGTGCAATAATATAATACAAACATCGTGTTATATGCATATCATTTTAAGGATGTATGAGTAGTGAGGTAGAGCCTTGGACCAGTTGTAGTATACCTTAGACAAAATGCTATATACATTCATAGAGCATCAAAACTAAAGTATGTATTAAGTTGGCACACGGAGGAACTTGTATCCGTATTGTCTTTTAGTGAAAGAAATTTCCTCCAAAAGGAATTTCGACAAACTCTTCAAATGAAGATATTGTCAAAAGAGATCAAATAAATAAAATTTGTCGACAAGAAAACTAGTTTAATAGGAGTTCCCAAATTTCAAACTATAGTTTTATAGAGAGAGTTTAAAATAATTTTCAAGAAAACTAGTTTAATAGGAGTTCCCAAACTTCAAAATATAGTTTTATAGAGAGAGTTTAAACTAATTTTTATTTATGGACAAAGGAAAGGAGTTTAGATCTACGTCATCAATCATCTACGAGGTCAAGGGAATTACACTATCAACTCATCGAGGCTTGGATGCTTAAAAGAAAGGAGATTAATGATGACCTCCTTTCTTTTTTTTTCTTTTTTTTCTCTTCAACCGAATGAATAAAATCATTGCTGAATCTGGATTCTTCCAATTTTATTTAGTTTAATTGATTTATTTATGTGCAAAGAAAAACAAGTTCTAAAATTAGTTCTGACTAGTATAACATTTGAAGAAACATCACCTAAGGTGATTGTTTTCCTATGGATTGCACCGGGCAATGCTCTTTGCAAAGGAATGGACACATGCTGTCCAAAGTATACTACAAAGTATGAGTGTGAGAGTGCTATCCCTGACATTTAATATGATAAGCTCTCCTACACATGAATATGGTTTTTGACACAGATGTGTCAAATATTAATATCTACAAAATAACAGAGAATGAGTTTGCTCCAATTCAAATTCAAACTCTCTTGAATACTAGTTTCTCTCATATTACTAATTAAGTTCCCACTCATATTACTAATTCAAACTATCTTGAATACAAGTTTCTCTCATATCACTAATTGAGTTCCCACGCATATTACTAATTAAGAGACAAAATTTGAAGAAATAAACTGCCCTCTCTTCCCATCAAATTCTCATTATTATCAACATGCATTTTCTTATACTTATACATGTTGTACTTATACTTGGGTTAATGAAGATGTACATGATATCCATGTTGATGATTAGGTTCATGCTTTACTTGCTTAAAGTATCATAACTTAGTCAGTTACTGAATTGGTTACATGTAATATTGCGCACAGGTTCCAAAAATACAAGTATCAAGATAGACAACGTGACGTTCAATTACAATTTTGGATGCACATAATCTCAATATTTATATCTCTTATTTTTCTATTTTTATTATTTAATTATGAATATGTATATCAATAAAAAAATTAATTTAAGAGAATATAAATTTTGACTTGGAAACTTACTCTCTTTGTTAGATATTTATAAGTATATGAAATACAAAATTTTGGGCTTAAATTTTGAATCTAGTTTGGGTTACTGTAATATAATATTGAGTCTTTTGTATTACCTTTAATCCTTTAATCAACCGAGTCATGAGTCCAGTCGTGGAGATGGAGCTTGAACCTCTTTACCAAGGTATTAAAAACAGAATATCAATATAAGCTCATATTAATCAAGTAAAATCTCAAGAAGAAATTTATGAATCCAAGATGAAAACTCACAAGGAAGTTTTACCTACTCGGATTCATGTAGGAAATGAAGCAAAGTGATGTTTATAATGAAGTAAATTTGGAATTAAGTAGAAACCTCTTTAAGGTATGAAATTAGAAAAAAAAAGTAATTAATTTGGATATTTGAAATCTTACATGTTATTAATATTTATAATTTTCAAAACATCTTTGTCAGGTATTATTGGTAAATTTATTTTCTATTTATTTATTTATTTAAGAGTTATTATTATTATTATTATTATTATTATTATTATTATTATTATTATTATCAAGAGAAGATTCAAGTTCATCGCTTATGTTGATCTACTTGTATAATCCATACAAGAGTTTACTGTAAAATAAAGTTTGTATATTTGTATACACCTTTGCATATGTAGTCATCTCAAAATAAGATAATTCAAGAGATCATTTCAATAAAAAAATTTACACCCAATAATTTTACACATGGACTTTCATAATCATAGGAAAAACTTCACCATACTTCTCTTGGAATTTTCTCCACATTTATGTGTTCAAAGGGGAATTCTCTAGATTTAACAGACCATGACCAAACCTTTATGATCAATAATGAAATATAGTCTAGAATGTAGATCTGGATAGTAGAAATAAATCAATCAAGTCCTTTGTTACATCCTTCTAAAGAAGTGATAATTTTCTTTGGATAGTCAATGCCAATAAGTCAATATTTTAGCAATATGAATATAAAGTTAAGATCATTATTTTTTTTGACCCATACGTTCAATGTATATTAGAAGAAATTAATTAAATTAACTGGTGTTATTCACTTCATCAAATTTCCAGTTAAGAACTACATTTTGAAAATTTTATATTCTATAGAACTCTCAAGTTCACAATTTTATAGGTCCTAAATTATTAAAGGAAATAATCATTTTCAAATAATATCAACAATTCATAGCTCTTAAATCAAAATTTTAGCATATCCTTTGCCTTTTAGATATTTACAAATTTACTTAAAGATAAAGACTTCCTTCCGTCTCATCCCTTGTAAGATTCAGAGTTCAACGTTTAAGGCCGTCTATTAACGTGAATTGCCAACATGTTCGTTCACTAAAACTACATCTGCCTGAGGCTGGATTTATGAGAAGCGATGGGTCTGAGGAGATAACCTGTTGACATCCATCCATCGTGAGTCTCGTCTTTCTGGTTTTGCACAGGCTGCTTCAATTCGAGTAAATGTATTGTTTGAACGATATTTTGACGTTCACTTTTTTTCGTTGCTGTTACTCGAGCTTCAACCCCAAGCCTTCTGGAAGTGATAAGCTATGCTGCAGTTACTTGGTTTCTTAAAGTGCATGAAGCTTTCTTATTGACCCTCGGTCCACGAAGAGCCAGGCATCAGGTGACACTTACCAGCCTCGAGCAGCCCTTTCATTCAAGAGTTGTGATTTGTGCTCAGGAATGCATTCCGTAGAACACTTCTGTTCAAAATGGAGCCGTGCATCAGCTGTTTGGATTTTGAATATTACTAGCCACATCGTGGCCACACCCTTTCAAACCCTCCGCGTGTTCGTTTCCTACCCTGAGACAGCTCCTTAGGCGGGACCGCCTAAGGGTATCAATCATCAATCAGTTCAAAACTTCCCATTGATATCCCATCTACATATACACTATAAAATGCGAACATCTCAATATCTTGTGGTAGACTCGTGCTCCACAAGCAACCTTACTCTTGCGTTCTCGCTCTCATGCAAACTCTCCACTCTCCTGCAACTCTTGTTGGGTACGCTGTGATAAGTTGTGATTCGATTGGGTTCTGTCAGTTCTCCTGAATAGTTCATCTGCCCGGCGGAATTCGTCTAAATGATGTTTCCATGGATGTTCGTTAGTGATACACATATTCTCTCTTTCGTTCCATGCTCTTGTAGACATACTAGTCACGAGTTTCTTGGTTCTTGTTCTCCATGGTCAATGTCTTCCTAGCATTTCCCAGGTTCATTCGGTCCAAGCTCTTCATTTTCCACCGATTGAGAACTTCCAGGTTCAGGTTGAGAGTCTGGAAGAGCTGGCTGTTCTTGAGTTCCTTCGTCCTGAAACTGATCTCCCTCTTCAGTTTCCTTCGATTGGAAATCTCCCCAGTCGGAGTAAACTGGAGTTCGAACTAATCTCCAATCTGGAGTTTGACCAATCTGCAATGATTTGAGACGGGAGACTGGAGATTTGGCCAAACTATAGCCTAAAGGGAGGTCAGTCTCGAGGCTAGGAACTCAGCAATAGGGGGCTCTTCTACCATGTACAATTCTCTTCGTCTTCGACATCTGGATATTGTAGAAGAGCTCGTTATTCTTGAGTTTCCTGATCAGGAGACTAACCTCTCTTAATATACATAGTGGACATGAAAATCAAGTGCTTAATGTTTCACCTCTATCCTCTCTCTATCCTAAATTCGATCCATCCGGTAGGAGCCTTGGAATGTTTCACCCCGGTACATCCTGCTTTTCTCTTCATGAGGTGAAACATGCCAAGGCTCCTACCGGATGGATCGAATTTTCAACGGTGTAACAAGAATCAGTTCGATGCCAACGCACAGCTCTCCAAAAGTGTTCGACCAGTGTCTTCGAATACCTTGAAGACCTTCATTCAACCAAACCTATACGATTGACTGATTAAATGCAGGCGCATTGATGACTGAATGAAGCTCTTCAATGTATGCCATGAGTGAGTACCGGCCACTAACTCTGCTAGTCCAACTTCTGATAAGGCTTAGTTGGTTGTGTATAACTAAATTTTCCTTTTCAGCTGTTACTGATTATCGGGGATGTATTCCCCTCTACTCTCCAGTCACTACCAAAGTATCATAGTTCGACTGTTAATGCAACATGGTCGCATCAGAGGGAACTTTTCGAGTTCAACCGAAAGAGGTGCATAGTTTGGCCATGGATGCGAGGATACATCTATGCCTCACCTGTTCTCTGGAGCTTCGAGTACAGTCGTGTCCTGGAGCAAGAGGAAATGACAAAGTTATTCGAACGGGCTGAAATCGTAGATTCTGACTTTCAACCAAAAGTTAAAACGTTGATGGCGTGTGGACTCCTGAATCATGCTCCAGAACCTGACGTCAATAAAGCTTCTTTATTGACAATAGCTCCTCTATGAACTCTGTTTCTACATTATGTTTCTGTCTGCAATATACATTGTACTTGTATATAGCTTCTGCAGAGGTAGTGGGAAGGCGACCGCATAGAACACAAGAAGGATCGGAAGACCCCCTCAAGCCGTACAAGGGAGAGACAAAAGAAGTAAAATGGGGCTAAGCCCCAATAGTTTCAATACGAGAAATCTTCCCTACCGCACCTAACATATTTGAGCTATGTAAGTTGCACGGTCTACAAACTACCCGAGCATCTGAAGAAGCATCACCTAGTGTGAGGCAAGAATCACCATTGTTGGTGTTCGCCCCTCACATATGGCCTTCGAGCTATGGAAGTCGTAAGGTCTACAAACCACGGGCGCATCCGAAGAAGCATCCCCTAATGTGAGCCAGGAATCACCATTGTTGGTATTTGCTCGTCGTATATGACCTTCGTGATTTTCTTCGACCCACAGCACTTACCTGACCTCGCAATAAATGATCCACTGTTCACAGCCGCAGTTGAGTCGTCTCTTGTCAGTTAAACATTTGTGCCACACTTACCAGATGCATTTATCAGTCATAAGATCGGAGGTCCCATCCACAGAGGATAAAATGACTTTTGAACAAGTTTCCAATAGTAATGAGTGTATCGGTTTCATCATGGAGAGTTGCTTCGAGCATGTAGGCAGGATAATCCTGTTAGTTTTCCTGGGGTGTCGGTATGTGAGAGTTGTTCTCGTACTATGTGTGCTCGGCAGCTTTATCGGACCAGAACATGAAGCCTGAGTAACGAGTAGGAAGCTCAAAAGCCTCGAACTTTGGACAGTTCTCTAAAAGGGGACATGTGTCTAACAATCGAAGAATTAGTGATTAAGAGCACCCACGATTGAGGATACTCTGGCTAACAGGAAACATTAACGCCAACGAGAATTCAGACCAGACCAAGATACTTATAACATCGATGCAGCACTGAGCAAGAGAAATCTATAGCATGTACAGAATACCATAGTGGTCCCAGAAACCAAAACACGCGCAGACTCCAGAGTGTTCACCGAAGGAAAACCAGAACTCGCAGAAAGTGAATACATACCACCACACCATAGTGACTCCGAGAGCCGAAACCGATCTAACTTCAGAGAATACTCAAAACAAAACCAGAAACAAAATCGCCAATCCAAAATCGCCTGAGACTTTAGAGTGTACACTTTAGGACTCCAGAACTAACACCAACTTCAGAGTTCAGAGTGCAAACCGTGATGAGTACGAAACCCAAAATCGGGCAAACTTCAGAGAACTTCGCAGAAATTCGGAGAGTGCTTTCCATAATGACTACAAAAACCGCAGGGTCTACGAGGAGCGTACCGTAGTGAATCCCCAAAGCCTACACTCTCTTCCTTTCCGTAACTAATTTAAAATAATTGTATACTTAATAAGGGTCGTACACACACTAAGAGAGGACTCGAGAAAAATTTAAAGCGAAATATTAATTGGAGTATAGATTAGGGTATCCTTTGTTCAGAGATTATTCTTAACTTACGCTAGAAATACCAGTATATTTTATAAATAATATCATTTAGAATATAATTTTTTATGATAATTTTAGAATTAGGAAATATGTTTCCAAGAAATAATGATCCCTAAATATATTCCAAGGAGTGTTTGTCACAATAGGTCTATGTGATGCAAATTTTTTGCTTGAAGTCTGACTCAATCAGTTGAACACGGAGAAATAAAGACCAAATTTGAGTTGCTTAGTTTGCACACTTATGATTTTTACATGTTTAAATAATGCTCATCCACACTAATAATATTTTCCACCCTAACAAAATAGCTAGTGTACATCCACATTAAGTAAAAAAGGTGACCAAACATCACTATCATCAAATAACATAATCTACACTAATTACGCGAAAGAGTGTACTGCACGGTCCTTGGACATGTCCGAGTACGTTCTTTTCTATCTTTTCATGTACTAAGGAAATCACGTTATATTGCTATTATGAGAAATGATTTGACCAATTTCTTTACTGAAGTGCATAGTGCAAGCTTATCATGAGAGACAAGTGCAGCTCATAGCAAGGAAAATAAAACCAATGAGCTCGAGGTTCACGACGAGAATATTCACTCAGAAAGCACCGATGGACGGACATTACTGCAGTACCCTGCTCCTAAAGTTCGTAGTCAGGTCATGTTGTGCTTTACCCCGTACGTGTTAACAAACAAACGGACATGCAAGAAACGGCTTCATAACGTAAGCGTAACAAGCTATGGAGATGTTCCTCCGACAGCGCGAGCATCGCGCCTCATGATATAGGAGGAACAGCTCCCTGAGCAGATGCTGCGTCAGACACGCAATCGACTGTGGTATCTTGCCCGGCACGAATTTACCATGGCCGAGGCAGCTTGCACTTGCTGGCGGCAGTCCCAGGGTAACCGCGTACGTAACCGGCGGAAACGGCTGCGAGTCTCCGTCCGCTGCTCTTTTACTGTACACCCAGAGGATGTCGCTGCAGTTTCCATGCACACGACGAATCATATTAGAAATATTAACTGATTTATCGTCACGGTTCTCTTTTAAGAGAGATTAAAAGCTGTTCTGTGCGCTTCTTAAGAAAAGAGAGCGCAAACATTTAGAATTAAAAGCCATCCATTAATTATAAAAACTACGGTGGCTTTTATACAATGTCTTCAATTTTTCCTTAGTTGGAATAAGGAGGAAGAAGCTTAGTATCGGAAATAAGTAATGAGAGAAGAGTAAGAGATCATCCTTCGATGGATCCACTAGAATAAGGATTTTGTCTCCGACTAATTTCCATCGCTTTATGTAAAAATGCTTTGAGATCATCTGGAAAAACCAAATAAGCTTTCCATCTCACAGAAAACAGTTATTATAAGTTATTATATTAAAAGTTACAATCGGATTTTATTACGAGAGGAAATGGTGACCATATCTTATTCTACACCCAAAAGGCCTTATATAGTCCAGAGGCAAGATTAACTTGTTGAAGACATGCAGCACTTTCAAACGGCTTGTGGCTGGAAAAAGTATATGCTAATGGATCCCAAATAATATTCATGTTTTTCTTCGTAAAGAGATATCTCGTCGAGAATTGTTTGATTAAAAAGTGATGCTTCCAAATATGTATCGAGTCCTAAGAACGTTTAGTCAACGTAGACCACATCTCCACATGCAGTGTCTTAACTGCGCAGTAATTTTTCGGATAATGTTTCATCCAAGCACTCAAGAAATCACGTTGTAATCATCTATCGACGTGGTTGTCAACTTTAAAAGGCGACATCACATCGCATATTTGGACTAAAGCTTCACTTCACTTCAGCAAGCAGTAGATTGCTTTGTCTCTTGACCTTTTGTTTTGCCTTGGGGCCGTCGGTCTGCATAAGGATTTACCCCTTTTCCGTTGGACCTCTCATACTCGTTTTCCCTTTTGCATTTTTTAGTGCTTTGTTTTTGTTTTTGTTTTTCCTTCGGGGTATATGCTACTTGGCCTCTTGTGGGGCCTTACTTTTGACTTCAGGACATACCAAAGGTGCAAAAGGAGCTGCCAGCTTAGAGACAAGAATTTGCTCTACTGTAGAGACATGTAATGCAATATTTTAGCTTTTAAAACTGTGAAAGGCAACCTAATTGAACACCTAATAGAAAAGAAAGATACACAAAGCATAGAAACAGAAAGAACATTCTATATTGGTGGTCCCATCCCTAAGAGTTGTCCTGGCAATTTGCATCAGGGCATTCCAAGCATAGGAATGGGAGACTAAGAATCTGGATTACCCAACTTGGCCATTTTCCGGAGAACAATGTCAGATATATAATATTTATTCATTACCGGATAATCTAGCTCAAGCAAATGGTTTTGATTACACGCATTTTATGGATTGTGGATCTCTTATCAGGATTCGGACAATCAAATGTTATTGAGGAAAACTTTACTGAAGTAGACTATATATTATAGGCACCTCGAACCAGTAGAAAAATGAAAACTATTTTGTCTTCTATAGCGGCATTCTTCCCGGAGTAGCGGTAATCCCAGACGACATGTTCCGGAGCGACTATATTTTCTGGTTTCATTTAAAGTTAATCGATTAGAGAAAGGGTTATAACATTATAAAGTAGTACGAAAGTGCAGATTACGCGAGTGGATGTGACTGGCATGTTACTGCAATCAGATATTTATCAGAGGAGACCAATGAACATTTTATTAAGTTACACTATACCGTTGGTACTTTAGAGCTACATTGAATTTGGAACAACTAGATTACTATGTCGAGTAGTCTTTAAGTTTTGTTGCAAATTACCTTCTATTGCACTAGAAACTAAAACAGGCCCCAAGTCATTTAGAGAGTTGCTTTTCCGATTGGAATAGTCCCACCAACAGCAACTCCATTTCTCCATCATGTCTCATATTCCAACACATTAACCCCTTCTTCAGCAATGTCCCAAACTTCGCAATCTAGAATCCTGAAACTGGAACATCTAACTTTTTTTCATTGGGCAGCTTCTTCTTTAGACTTACGTTCCTCCGGTGGATTATCAAGGTTATTCAGGTAAGGAAGGGAAGACGTGCTACCTATTGTGGATGGATTTGCAGTCCTGCTCCACTGAAGAGAGGCAAGGAATACACTTACACTGACTGAAAATGAAAAAGAAGAGTGATTTCTTGTTGGCAAATTGAAGATAACTGGTCCCTTTTATCTTTAATCATATGTATTGCAGTACTTTAGAATTGAAAAAATTTAACATAGATTTTTTGGTTTGGTGCTGTAAGGTAATTATTCATTATTCATATGAATACATAAATTTACTTATTTATTCTTACTTATTCATTATCTAAAAAATGATGTGTTTGAACTACTGTTAAAATGTACGAGAAAAGCATAAGACCCTGTTGAGACTCATTTTCATCTGCTCCTTAACAAGTTTCCACCCTCTAAACTAAATCAAATGTTTCTGCTACTTTGTAATCTCAATACAGTTTGTTAATCTCGGAAATTTTCACCAGACTGCTATAAGAAGTCTACATCTGACGTCGAGAAATATGTATCCTATGTTTAGTAAGTGGGAGGGACCGAGTAACATGTACTATTCTTTGGACGACACGTGGATCGGCAACGAGTGTTCTCAGTCATCTACTTGGCTGAGCTGCATACTTGTCAATGTTCGCTGGCCACACGTGTCCACAGCCTGTGGTCTCCATCGAACGGCCGAAGATTTCATCACAAACTGTTGATCGACTATTTTACGACTTCGGGGTGATAAACCTAAGCGTATCTTTCACTTTTCAGTTTCTCTTTGACGGTCCCTTTAACATTGACCCTCGCTCCTATTTCACGAGTCCTCTCTTGGACGTGAGGAAATTTCATCCATGATTTCTCTAAATGGAGGAGAATTCACACTTCAATGTCATTGCTATCAACTGGTCAAAGAAATATTCACACAAAGAAAAGAGAGAATACCGTCTAATCTAAGAGGAGAGAAAAGATTCTTCCTCTATGGCTATAGATGAAGACTCTTCTGTCCGTGAAGTTTGTTTTTGTGCTTGTCATAAACATATTAAAGAATTTGAACTTCAATTTTACGTGATGGCTTATAGTACCATGCATGAAAATCGACTGAAATGGCAGCACGTGAGGAATGATGATTCTTTCGACAGACGTTCTCCAAGCTTCTAGTCTAAGCAATATCATAAACTTGGGAGAAAGGGCTCAAATGCATGTGCAAGACTAACCATAATAATTGTCCCTATCCATGATAACAGTAACCACCCAAATTGCACATAAGACACCACCGAGTCGTTTATCAGCATGATAACTCAAGACCCTCTTGCTTAAACACTATAAAACCAATATATATATATATATATATATATATATATATATATATATATATATATATATATATATATATATGAACTAACAGTGGATTCGATGCAACTCAAGCTTTGCATAGCTGCATTGACTTGAAAGAACATAGTGATCGAGATGACTAAGATATGAAAAAAAATTCTATTCGAAACTACAAACAAGTCTACTCTAAGAGCACTGATTCATTTCAACAGCATTGTATGACCATCCCTGGATTGTCTCCTACATCTACAACGATGGATCCCACACCGTAAGCCCTCACTAAAACAGTGTTGATTACAGTGGAGTCCGTATCTCGTGTATGACCACAGTACTGTAGTAAGGATCTGGAACGGGCACCATAGTCGGCCCAGACCTCATTATGTTGGTGCAAATGTTTGTTGTTTTTGGGTGGGTTTTGAGAAATGGAGACGGTCCACTTCTCGTTGGTATAGCAGGGCACTTCGTGCGCTGCTGTTGCGTCCTTCTATGTAGTAGTATCTCTTGGCCATTAGTAATGTGGTCTGGAGATCCAGAGGTTTGACAGATTTCAAAATTGGTTTGCACGGGGTGATTGTGGGTAGAGAGGTCAGATCTATAAATTCTTTTATGGGTACTCTGAAACTGATACGAAGAATAATTGGACGATGTCTTTGGATATGATGTATGGGTTGTGTTATCTAGGATTTATGATTTGCACATAGCAATAGTTATTGACAAATTAGCAATAATTTTTCTGATTATGTTATCAAGTGAAGGTACCAAAATTTCATGTATTGAGTAAATGTGAATCTCATATTCAAATTCAAAAGTATAAACTCCTCAAACCGGCATGGAAGGAAATTACTTTCCTTACTCGTTTCTGTTTCATTTGGAGCTTTGCTACCTAATTTGCTTCCTTGGATTGGCTCACCAATTATAGCTAAGCACATAAAAATAGATGCTCATGCTACTCTATAAGAAGTTCATCCAAAGCTCCCTATCAACTTCCATCATCAGCCAAACAGAATATTATCCTTTGATTTGTTGTCACTAAATATCTCGCTTCCAAAATAAGGATTTTCCTCCTCTGATCCAAACCGTCAATGATCCAAATACAAAAGCTTTGTCCTTGTTTAATCCTCAAGTGTAGCCACTTCATTTGCCAAATTCATGTTCCTTTCATCAAGTATTTCAATCTCACTCTCCATACAGATATATTCTATATAGGACACCAAGGTAAAAGGCTCCATCAATTATAACTTACTTATAATAATACGTCAATTCGACTATAACTATCATAGTCGAGTGCCAAATTGTGGTATATTTCAGTTCAAAAACAAGATTTTAAATCAACAAGAAATGTTAAATAGAAATTAGCATAGTTCGTCCACAAGGAAATTTTAGGAAGAAAAATGAGGACCGAGATACTCCAATGGGTCAGCAAAGCTGGAAAAGAAAGGAATTTGCAATGATTTGATTGTACGAATAATATTTGAAGTTCAAATGTGGAACGAATCAACGATCTTCAATCATATTTAGGATTACCATATAACCATAAATATCATGAATCACGTCCAAATATTCGAATTTTGTTCAAAACAAAATGAAAAAAATTGCTCTGATATAAAATAAATTCTTTTTGAATAAAAACCTTCTTTGAATAACCTGCAATAATAGTATATTACCGCAAAATTTAAAGATCACCACAACTTCTTCAAATTGTAGGATCATCTTTGTACAAGTTCTGAAAGGATATCCGCACATCACCTGTACAAGGAAGAATTTACCATGTGCTCGTTAAGCTTTGAAGGCTTCATGGAACTCTATGGGTACAGATGAAACGCGTACTGAAACCTACCGTCGACAACAAACAGCGCGAGAAGAGGAAAAGAAGTTCTTGCGGGACGATGCATCGTTGTTCCGCGTCTGTGGGTGCAGCAGTGGAGAGTCAGAAGGAGTAAAACGTAGTAAAGAATGAGGGGAAGGAGAGGAATAGTGGAGAGATTGACGTGGATGTGGGAAGGCAGAGGAGGTATATCCAGGTTCAGCGTGGATATGCCGGCTTTATGAAGCAGAGTAATTGCTTATCAAGCACGACAAAGGGTGGTGAAAGGGTGGCGGTGGCAGGGTGTCCTTTTTTTTTTTTTGGGAAAGAGGAGAGGAGAGGTGAGAAGACAGAAAGAAAATGCGATGAATAGTACGAAAAATTGCGCCGAAAAGTATTGAGGGGAAGGAAATTGTGTTCTTGATTGAGTCATTCACTGAGTGGGGGGACGGGATTGAGTAAGCAGAAGACGAAGAGTGCAGAAGAATCATCATGGAGATGGCGGTTGATGAGGATCTGTGTATAAAGCAGCGGAGAAAGGGGGCATGGAGGCGGGTTGTGGCGACTTCAAGGAACAATTCTACTGCAGGAGGAGGCTATTGTAAGACTACAACTTCTACTGTGGTGTTGGTGGTGCTGTTGGTTCTGATCAGTATGCAAGAACAGCGAGTGAATGGAAGTGAAGAGGAGAAGCAGGAGGTGCAAGTGACCTCCGACTTTGTGAGAGCACCTCCGAGACCCAATGTAGGGAGACAGATGATGAAGACCTTCAGGGTTGAAAAACGAGTGAATGAGGCTACTCAGGTGATTGTTGCCTTTACTTTTCTCCTCCCGTAGGTGCGGACGGTGTGACACTATCGCACGTTTCGTCGCAGATTACTCGGGTCTGTCGCGTTCGGGCCTTCTTCGTCATGGAATCAGGGAATTTCCTGCATTGCCCTTCCCTTCCCCACTCCCTCCTTCGGTTCTAGGCACTCTCTGATTACGCCGGTTAATATTGTAGCTGGAGCCTGGCCCTTCTTCTTATCCTTTTTGTGGGGTTATAGTTTAGGGTGGGTACGGTGCAAGAAGATAGGGAAGAATCGAATATATTCTGACAATAAGCCGACATGACACTGAAAGGGGCCTTTGATTGCCTGCTCCACCTGTGTACCTCCTCTTGGGGCGTTGATGATCGGTACCATCAACTCCCTCGGGGCAATCGAGGGAAGGAAGCTACTCAGGTGATGATTAATTAGATTTGATATGCTACTTTGGCTTGATTTGTATTGTGTTGAATAATTGCGTCACATTCCAGTTTGTGGGAGGGACTTTGTGCAGAATTTGTGACCAGTGCTGGTGTTGAGTTTGGGTATGTGAAAGCCGGATTGCGTTTGCACCATGATTTCGGCGTCCACACTTTGTTCTGTGGTTGAAATGTGGAGAGTATGGCTGTTCTGGAATTTACCTGAGTGAATATTTGAGCATCAGCGTTGAAATCATGGCGGAGTTTCTTGGTTTGTGGATCTGCTGGCATTGCCGGGTCTCGGTTGTCAGATGCAGTCCCTTTCAAGTGGATATGATATATCATATATTTCCCGTATCTGATGGTCATGGGTCCGAGGTTTCGCGTGTGCCCATTATCTGTGGTTGCGGTGGGTAGTTGCTATCTTCTCTTGAAATGTGAAGATGCTGTAGACATGTCGATCGCTCGTACGTTCATGTCGGATGGATGTGACTCACTGGAGACTGCTGTATATTTCTGTGTTCCTCAAGAGTACCCCCATTGTGGTTAATCCGGGGTCCAGTAAAGTTGCCCCTGTGGCCTAGATTAAAACTTGCCAACCCGCACTCTGTTGAATTGAATTCGTAGCGTGATCCTGGATTGTAATTCGCTTAATGGACGTGAAGATAAGGATCTTATAGATTGATGCGGATTGTAGCGAATTTACTGACACGAGTCGTACAGTTGTTGAGGGCAGAATTCGGTGATTAGTGCACACGGATGGAACCAGAGAAGCAAGTTACAGAGAGTGAAGAATATATGTAGTTGCTCAGGACGTTAGTGTCTTTGCAGGGAGGATACTTGCAGAGGGTTGTATAGTGTCTATCCGTAATTTTGGAGCAATTATGGACACTTAAACTGATGTCAAGCATGATTAGTGCCTTTACAGCTAGAGACGATGCTTTTGTCGCAGGTTGGGGGTTAGTTACGAGCATAATCAGCCAGGGAACCTCTATGTGTATGTTCTTTTTTCGGGTTGTTTACAACGGTTTCTGCATTTCATTACGTAATATGTTCTTTATTTCTATTTCTCACTCTTTAGTTTCTAACTATGTTCAGAATACTTTACATGACTAAGACGTTATGAAACTTTTTCAGGTGCACATATCATTAAATGGACCAAATCACATGCATATATCGTGGATAACTAAGGAGTCGGGAAATCCGAGTACTGTGGAGTATGGGACGACCCCTGGATCCTACTCCGGTAAAGCAAGTGGGAAGAGTTCCTCATACTCTTATATTCTTTACAAATCCGGAGAGATTCATGATGTTGTTATTGGGCCGCTGAAAGACAACACAGTGTATTACTATCGCTGTGGAGGGACGCAGACCGAATTCAGTTTCAAGACGCCTCCTCCTCCAGGCCCCGATGTCCCCATAGTTTTTGCCGTAACTGGTCGGTGCTCATCTCCGTTACTCCTTGCGTTCTTTAGTGAGTAAAAGGGAGTTTCGCATGATGGCTGTCGTATCTCACTGCACAGAAATTTTTCTAGAAGTGTCAAGTTCATACTTGTAGTGGCGGTACTGACCTAGGGTTGAACTCTGATAACAGGTGATTTGGGGCAAACAGGTTGGACGATCTCAACTTTGGAACATATGAAGAGTGACGAGTATGATATGTGCTTGTATTCCGGTGATCTGGCCTATGCAGACTATTACCAACCCTTGTGGGATTCATTCGGAGAAATCATTAGTCCGCTTGCCCGTGAAAGACCTTGGATGGTCACTCAGGGTAATCATGAAATAGAAGTTGTTCCTTTCTTCGTCGAGTCTTTCAGAGCATACAATGCACGCTGGTCCATGCCATATGCAGAGAGTGGTTCAACGTCCAATCTCTATTACTCTTTTGACGTTGCTGGCTGCCATATCCTTATGCTGGGTTCATACGCCGACTACGATTCGAAGTCCGCTCAGTACCAGTGGCTCGAGGTCTATTTCTGGACCCTGCTGTCAGTTGTTGACTGTGAGCTTTCCTTTTTCTTGTTCCTCAATTTAAATATCACCGAAGTCTTCAAATAAATTTGATGTTTGTTTTAAAATCTGAGCTGGTAGGAGTATTGCTGTTTATGCGAAATGAAATTCATTGCTTCCCTTCTCTGTTCTTTTGGCATGCTATATTCATGTCTGTACTAATCAAAGTGTTTTGGAGGAGAAATGTCTGAAAACTTGCTACCTGATCGTGACCTAAAGCTCCTTCAACCTGTTCTTGATTTGTGAAATCAGAGAGATTTGGCTAAGGTCGACAGGAAGAAGACCCCCTGGCTCATTGCCGTGCTTCATGCACCCTGGTACAACAGCAATACTGCCCACAAAGGAGATGGAGATGACATGAGGAACGCTATGGAAACTTTACTATTTGAGAATAAACTTGACATCATATTTGCAGGACATGTTCATGCATACGAACGCTCGGTATGTATCCTACTGTACTATCTCAGTGGAGCCTTAGATCGATGAGTTCTCAAGCACCGCAGTAACTTCTCCCGCTTTGGAATAGAAGTGGAGAGGTTTTAGTCTTTTTAGGTGGACGTTGCCAAAAGAGGATTTGCATATTCAGAGACTCAATTTTTGCAAAGGAACTGAAGTAGACTCTGTTTAGTTCGACGTCCAGTTTCCACTTTACAGCTCAGTCCCTCACCATTTATTGTCTGCATGACGCAGCATTTTGCCGTTGTCTTGCCTTCATTGACATCTCCAATGTCTGAGTGCAGCCTTGTGGAATCTTAGTCCATTCCTGGTATCTTCTTAAATGGTTTGGCTTCAGCTTACAGGCGGTGAACTGCTATTAAACTGGCAGAGGAAGGGGTCTGTTTCAAGTTGTTATGTGCCGAGTGGCGTAGTATTTGCGATGTTAATTGGGATGAAAGATCAAATCGATTGACCATGAGTTTTATTTGGCCATGCAGACTCGTGTCTACAAAGGGAATCCACATCCCCAAGGAATACTGCACATAAATATTGGAGACGGTGGAAATCGTGAAGGCTTAGCATCGAAGTAAGTAACTGTTTTCATTGACGACTCGGTCTTTTACTGCGCCGTTCAGGGTCATGAACTGGCACTTTGTGCATCTATAATGGGTACTCGTACTTTGAAGTTGAGGGAGCTAAAACCACAGAGGGGTTATTCTCTGGTGAATCCGCTTTTATGAGTCTGCAGTTAGACGGTGCTTCTCCGTGCAGGATGTAGAGTATGGAATCTTGTTTCTTGAGACTTGGGGTAGAGTTACTGTCTTAATAGGATAGGAGGTTCTGTAGTATTAAGACAGTAAGTCTACATGATTTGGTGCAATATCAAGAGTATAGGAGGTTCATGGAGTCTCAATGAACCTCCTTCATGGAGGTAAGACTAAGAGATAATCACCCATTTGAGGTCGGTGAACCTCCTAGTCACATCTACGATTGGTGCAATGAGTACAATAGATATGGTTGCATCTCTTCGAACTGCGATCACACCAACATCATTGCAATAGTTTCGGGAAAGATCGTCGTACTTGGACTTCTAGACTTCGCATAGTTTGCTGAGCACACATTTCAATATCTGTTTAGTAACAAGCTGTACCTTTGTAACCGTGACATGTATCGTTTCATAAACGCATCATCAACCCAGAGTTAATGGCCTAATCGTTTCATTTTGTTTCAGTAGGTCCTATTAACTGTACATGAACCATGACAATTAATTGAATTTTGTACTTCGTCTAATGCAGATATAACAAGCCCCAGCCACGGTGGTCATTATTCCGAGAGGCTAGTTTCGGATATGGGAGGTTGTACATTCAAGATGGAAAATCTGCGAGGTGGGCATGGCATCGAAACGATGATGATGCAGATAAAGTGGCAGACGAAGTTACGATCTATACATTGGGCGATCCCAACAATCCAGTGTACAGGAAAGCAATCAATCCTGCCACAACAGTCCCTGCGATGTCTGCCAGTGGATGAACTCACCTTACTAGGTGCAGACGGCAAGCTAGAACCTCCATATCAGAAGTGTAAATAGCCCCATGATATTGGAGGGCACTTCCATTCAACACTTATGGCTATCACCTCCTGTATCCCTCTTCCATCTTATGATGAAATTACTGACAGTAATTCACAGGGAGACGGAGCCACTGCAGAAGCTGGACAGGATATTCATTGTCCCGAACTGCGATGTAGTTAAATTTGACAACCTCTCACCCATAGTTGTAATATATGCCCATTGACTTTCAATGAAAAGTATCCGGTTATTCCCACTGTTGGCGAAGGAATGCATTAAAAAACTGATCGTTACTTTCTCCAACATGGACCTGGACGACTAATCAGCAATTTCTACTATGTAAAGCAATTTCAGAGGTTCCGTGCAGATTTCTACAGTTCTTGAGTGTAGTCGTGGTCTTCATCTCTTTTCTCCAAAACTGGAGATCTCGATATAACGTCTCAACTTGAACATTGTGATTTGTTTCACCAATCAAAGGAACTACCAACAATGCGGCGTATTTTCACCGTAACTTATGCTTCTTTATTCGAACCGACCCGGTAGACAAATGTGGAAGAGACGAACCGGATACTGTGAAAAAGTATTCAAAGCTAGTGTGGCCACATTTGATGTTGTCCAACATCCACAGCACGCGCGAAATTATTGACATTTTGACTTTTCGATTGGTCTCAAGGATGAAGACAGGGCTGGGAATGCTGCTCGATGGCAGGGAGGAACCGCAGCAACTGCTGTCAAACTGACGTCCATGTCACCAGACACACTGAAGCAAAGAATTCTCGACCACGTAATAAGAATTCCCTGACCATTCTAGCTTACAGAAAGGGATCTTACTTTACAAGCAGACAGCTACTCCTCCCTTCGCGGCTATTTGCGAGATCTGGCTAACTCCCGGCGGCATCTGTAAGTTAAAAAAAAAGGCTGACTTCTCCCGGTCTCCTCTGGACTGTAAGGTGGTCATATCCTCAAAAGTTTCGGTAGTTTACATCACTTTACTGAAGAACGATGTGAGCGTGCCGCTTTCTTCATGTTTGTTCACCCGTACCTGATTCACCAGGTTTTGTCTTCGTACTGCCTGAACAGCCACTTTCAAAGTAGAGGGAGAAAGACGTTCCATGTGCACAAAATACGCACTGGTCAATCTTTTCTGGTGATTTTTTTCAACCTCTTAACAACCTCATGCACTAGCTGCCGTGTCTTCCTCTCACATACTCACGACGTACTTTTAACCAACGCCTCCCAGTGATTAAGGTCTCGTTCAAATTAAGATCAAGAGTACGAGCAGATAAGCTGATCCATATAAGTACCTGGAGAGGGGAAGAGAACCATCCTGTGACCCACAAGAAGTAGTCTTGTCTAAGGTTACCACATTACACGCTATCGTCAACCAATGGAGAAGAGTTGAACTTGGAGAGGGAGAGCAGAGCAGTCGATGATAGTAGAGAATTTTAAAGAATCAACCACCTGTGAACGTCATGAAGTGGTCTGGTGTAGAGCTACCGCGTCACACCTTGTTTCCACTCGTGAGAGAGGAGATGGTTCATGTTACAACACACTTGGTGATTGACTAAGATTTCAAGACTCATAAGATCAGGAATTGTCAGACATGTAGTTCTCTTAGTCTGAAGGTTGACTACCAACGACGCAAAGTCAGCCTCAAGATGCTTCCTTCCCCTCCCCTATACCCCCCAAACCCAAGATCCTCGGTCAAACAGACATCCAGACCCGCCATGATCGATCACAAAAGTTGCTTGCAACATACAAATCGATACATCCAGTTAAGTTACCAAAATAATTGGAACTGTTCCTCGAGCAAGCCCTGGGATACGCTGATTGCTCAGTCACACCATCAGTGCACACACCTGAGATAGATCTCTCTCATTTAATCCGATACATCCATGGATCCAGCGATGGACCTATTGTAATCCCGGTAATGGCTGGTGTATATCCCGTTTCCCAGGCGTTGTCTATGGGTTAGATGACATGCGAAGTTTCAAGAGATGAGAAACATCTCTTCTTCCCCCTCTAACAATGGGTTGTTCTCAGACATTCTGTTCACTTGCTTATGAATATACTTATTCTGTACTCTACTCTACTCTACACTACTCTACTTTACTTTACTTTACTTTACTTTACTTTACTTTACTGTACTTTACTTTACTCTACTCTATTCTACTCTACTTCTACAGAAGATGAGAGACAAGTTAGATAACTCAAGGCTGCTACATTCAAGGGCTATTAACGGTGAGGAGATCGCTGGTTTATCATGCCACGTTCACCCATCAGGCTACTCGTTGTTGTTGAGGGTCAGCCACTGATTAGTGGTGATCCAACATGTTTAATCATGTCAGCCAACCAGAGATGAGTGTAGAGAGAGCACATGATCAGGCGAACTAGAGTTGTAGGTGGATGAGTGATGCGGGTAGGGTAGTGTCAAGTGACCTTACAAACTCCTCATTGCACGATATCGCTATCCGGCATGAATCTTGAGGCATCCAGGTGCTTGAGAAGGTGTCTAAAAGCTTTTTAGTTTTGCCATAGACTCAGGCTTGAAAGCAGCTCCTGAAGTGTTCTAATCAGCCCGAAATTCCCACTAATGAAGATGGGTCTGCTTTTACGATGTTACTTTGATTTCACCACAGATTCGAGTTAAACTTTCAACTTCTGCATCGGACAAATGTTTGGCCTTGAACCTAGTACAGCATCACTCGTGATAGATATCGTAGTAGAAACGATTACATGTAACTTATCATGAACCATGGTGATGATCCTAACATGTTTTTACCCTCTTGCCATTGAGTCATAAGATTGGGGCCATCAATTTCAGGGAAGGCAACTATTGCAAGAGAAGTAAACTTCCTTCAAGTTAGAGGGAAGCAGCCATGGTAGAAACCAAGAGCAGCACCTTGGACCTTGAAAATTGGTCACTGCATTACATCTGGGGAATAGAAGGTGCAAGTGTTGGTGGAAGTTATTTGTTGTATGATGTGTCCTTGTAAGCTAGAGTTGGTATTCTGGAAGGAAAAAGTGAAATCAACCATCCTTTCGATGACCTCAAGCGGGGTGTCAACACTTTCAACTCTCTTGGAACGTTGTCAATGAAGAGATGTTTTTTCTAAGACCAAGACTTCAATCCATTCAACAGCCAGTGAAACACTGATGACTAGACGACATCTGGTCAACGTAACAACAACCATGTAATTATGTACAAAGAGCTCCCAAATCCGGCATATGAATCAACATCAAGTTCCTCTTTCTAAACGATTTCGTGAGGATAAAGTTTGTTACGTGGTCTTCACATGTAGATGAAGTGAGAAAGTTTCTTACCCCAAAGGTTAGAGTTTCTTTTCTACTGTATTCTCTAAGGAAACTGGTTGAGTTGCCTACCCATTTGTCCATATTTGAGATTCTATCTGCATCAGGAAATTATGAGATTCGTACGCGATTGATCTATGCTGTGGCGACAAAAATCGGTCACTTAGACTGACATCGGTTGAGGGGTCGCTAACACCAAGATCATGCTTAGCTCAACCACAGTGAGACCAGATAAAGAGACAGGCAAATCACATTATTAATCAGGCTAGAGGGGCGGGATGGGTGGTAGAGAGCTTAAAGGTGAACGCGGCTAATTTATATAGGTAAGCATCACGATCTCAGTCGTATCCATATTCGTCCTAATGCTTCTTCTTCTTCTTCTTCTTCCATTTGTTCTCCGATGTTCTTGTTTTTCTTAGGTTGGACCAACCCCGTAAGGACCTTGAATCATACTAAGAAGTCACGGGCACAGTATTGCTGGTCGATGAAAGGGAAACTAAGCGATTTAATAATGCCAAATTCTCACTTGAAAGTGCAAGAAGCTTTACCAAGATGTCCATTATACTTCTACTCAGAGCTTTGAACTTTTCCTGGTGCATGGTTTCAGCATTACAAGAGAGGAATCTTCTTCGGGAATCTGCTGTTTCATCCAGTCATAGTAAGCTGGGAATCTGCAAAAGTACCCGACCCGGTGAGGAAGTATGCTTCGAATCATGGTGGTGGTGGCGTGGAACAACCACCAGGAATAGAGCCCAGGTTCTGGTGGAGCGAGGGAAGAGCAGAGAAGAGGAGGGCCAAGGTTTGGTCATGACCAGAATTGATTACTCGGTACCCAACTCCAGAGGGCAAGGAAGCGAGTCAGACCGGAGACCAGATTGCTGGTCCAAATTTGGGCCATAGTGACCTGATCGAGCTCGGTACCGGGCGGATTCCGAGTGAGGCCAGCTGCTCTGGTTTGGAGCACATGAAATTAGAAATCTTCGGGAGATCCGTCCCAACTATAGCTGAAACAAGGACATAATTAACCAGCTGCTGATCAGGACTAGAGAGAGCGAGATTTGGTGATGAAGGAATCAAAGGGTGCTGAGGTCGAACCAAAGTGGGAGGAAAAGCGGGTCATGGATGGGTATGGTGGGCGGGTGGTAGACAGATAGATAAGTATTCTTCCCGTAGCGGCACCACCATTGTCGTGGTACTCAACTATTCCAGCTCGGCGGTGAGAAAGTCGTCTGTGTAGTCGAGGACCAAGCAGCACAGAAAAAGGTTTGCCACGTCAGTATCGCCGGAGTAGCATCAGGAATTTAGAGACAGTTGGATGTAGAACATTCCGTCTAACCGGTTTTTATCTTGTTTATCAAACGTTTTATCTTGGCAGGTCTTCCAGCAGAAGATTTAGCCACGTCAACATAGGATAAAGGCACATCACCCTTTATAATTTCTGTTGAGATGGGGACTTGTTACGTTTTATCTTTGCCCGGCTCGATGCGGTCTTCCGGCAGAAGATTTAGCCACGTCAACATAAGACAACGGCACGTCACCCTTTATAAATTGCTGTTGAGATGGGGACCTCTGACCGGTGCGGTCAGAGGTGCCCATCTGTATTATGCTCGCGAAGGGAAAAGCACTGCGGAATTACTACTACAGTCACTAGTCTAGTCCATGGATTCGATCTAAGACTAGATGAAGGGCGGAAGGTGAGAAGTATGAAGTGGTGTGGCTGGATCCCATCCCCTGCAACCAACCTGGGTCTTCGGAGTGAGTACACATATATACCGTCTCCACTTCGGCTAAATATTCTGTAGAAACCTCGTCAGCAGGAAGATCTGCATGAGCACAGCAAAAGAACAATTGCAGTCAGAACTTTTTGGGAAGATTATTGGTAGACCCTACCTTCAAGCAGCAGGAGCCCCAGCCCGGCAACCCCCTTTTCTCTTGGAAACACAAAAGTTTAGATACTACTGTGGGTCAAAAACAAAGGACATGTGCTCGGGCACTATAGCTGCTGCTGCTGCTACTGCTTGTATGTTCAGCCGAAGAGGAAGAGAGAGAGGAATGACGGTTTGTGTTTCCCTGACCTCCCTGGCGGGCCTGGGCCTGGCCTGCCAAGCAGACAAGGTAAACCAACAGTTCCACTACATTCTGTTCGTGAGTTCTTGTCACATTGACACGGGCGTAGCAGCTCCTCTCCTGACTGAGTTCGGTAAATCAAGTCTAACACAAGTGTGTGAGAAGTTTGACCTTAGGTTATTCTTCGTCTTCTTCATTGGAGTTTGCAAGGTACAGTACCACTGCAATCTCCTCATTGTGTTGTTGTTTCTTCAACTGCCTTGGATGGTTGATCACCTTGACTTCCGGCCAAGACTCGGTCGTCGTTGATGGCTAAGTACTCTCCTCACCTTAAAAATCTGCACAACTTGGTCGACAGAGTTGTGGAAAGAAATCATTTACAATACGTAAGCCACCCCTAACAGGAGATCGACGGGTTCAGAACTGTAGAGGAACGGAGCGAATTAGACCTTCATGGACAAGGATCAGGACACAAACAGTGACTGAAACTTGACCAACTATTCATAGTCAGAAGAGTCCTGCTGTTGCTCATGAAAAGGGTTGGTTGGTTGGTTCTAAGGTCCAAACCAGACAACAACTCGGTGACAAATGCTTACAAGGAGTTAGCTCGATCCATCCAACCTAGTCCAACAAACCCCACCAAGTCCTTGGTTTACCACCAAATTCTGAACTACATTGGATAAGAAGGTAACCCATTGTCTTTATATGGAAAGTAAGTGAGTTGGCTTCCATTTTTTCTCCGCACCCACCACCAAACCCATGGTACAACAAGATTCCCTTTTGCAGGTCCAGTCCACACTCTTCCCACATCCACATAAACCAAAAACAAAACCCGTCCAACCCGACCCCCGAAAACACATTTAAAAAACATGGAACAAAGGAGGACTGTGAGAGTAAGAATACTTTCTGTTTATCATCCTCCGAATCCATATATGAGCCCCCCATTACCAATATCCAGTCGGAGAAAGTTTAGTCCAGTAATGTGCCATAGCTTCCAATATCCTCAAAAACTCGAGATAGTAGCATAATTAATTTACTAGTAGTATTCATCCAACATATGTACATCAAGTGATAGTAATCGTACTAGTAGTGGTCTGCGTTTGATTCTGAAGTAACTTACTTTGCCACTGTGTTTCTTATTCGAATTTTCTTCCCTTCACCTGATCCCCAAATTCCCATCTTCCAAAGCCCTGCCCTGCAAGCAAATAAACAATTGATCCAAGATTGGCATAATCAGATCCTTCCTACTCTCCGCTCCAACCAGCTCTTTCCTTTCCTTCACTCGAGTCCCCACCTCCCCCACCCATCCCTCCCACTCCAATCTTCTCCTCTCCTCCCCTTCTGCTGGCCAGCCAGCCAGCCATTGCATCGCTCGCAGTTGTCAGTAACTGAACCTCCTCACATCTGTTCCTTCCTTTTCTTTGATTTTCTGTACAGTACTTCGGTCTCCTCCCTTCTCCTCCTAGATTGTACCACGCGATCATCCTCCTTGTCCATGAGTTCGACTTCTGCGAGGACTTGAGGAGCGTGAGAATGGTCTCCCTCCTTCCTTCCTTCCTTACGAGTGTCCGTGGGCCATTCTCCACAAGTTGCTCCACCACATGAGTGAAACTCCTGTTTCTCTATCTTTCCCACTAATCATCTCCTGCTGCTGCTGCTTATCCCCCGTGTGTATACACCCAGCTTTTGTTTTTCACCACTTTTTCAAGCAATACGAATAATAATGAAAAGTACCAAATCGCGCATCTTCTGTGCAATGTGGATGGCGTTGCCAGCTTTATCAATTTTCGTGCAAAGTAGATCTCCTCTCTCTCGTGCATATCTTGCATGTTGTTTTTCCCATGCACTATATTATTGTCACTCGCTTTACTTGTCATTCTTTCATCACGTTCTCGAAAACATGTTTCTTTCGGACTCGTATTCGTTCTCAAAATAGAACAAGAATGTCAATTTAGCAGCATCCATTGCCATGCTTATCACAGCGGTCCTCGTTGTATGTAATTAAATAATTGTTTTCCTCAAAATGCATAGTATTAGTTTCTTTCCACCTATTCAAACTACCATTGAAGGTCATCTTAAGAATCTTCAACGTAAATCACATGTCATGTTTTTGTTACGAATACTATTTTTCCTGGAGCTCCTTTTTAAGTTTGTACTATGTAAAGATTTTATTCCCTTGCATATATTTTTCGTTGTATCTATCTTATGAGTGAAGCAGAAAATATTCCAAATCAACCAGATTACAAGAGTCAGAAGACATGGGTTTCAGATCAGCTACTATGAGACTACAGTACTGAGAGCTAAATGCTAGAAGAATGTCTTATAAATGATTGATATTAGCTATGTATGATTTTGGCTTTTATGTATAGCCAATATGCATTGGCTCGTTCTTATTTTCTTTACAAACGAATCGCAAGGATTTTGAGACCTGCATGATATATGATACTGGAGAAGAAAAATTTGTCGAAGGATCTGTTTAATAACTCGGTGGATTGTTTAATCTCCAGTGTATGCTCACCTTCAGTTGGAAAGATTACGTCATACTTATATAACGGAATGAAATACGTGTATCAAGGATCCTGGTGAAAATTAACCCCGTGACTTTGTATTTAATTTGATGTATCCGTGCCAACATTGTTATTCTTACTCATTTGATTCACTGTTTAAACTTTAAATGGACATAATTGCATTTTGTCATGTGAGTTTTGTCACAATTATACAAGATATATTTTTATCTAGTCTGTTCATAGCATAGCACTGTCAAACTACTAAAAGAAAGCTATTCTAGATATTCCTAGATATTCAGGAGCTGATTAAAGCTTAACCTTATCAAATATAAGACTAAGCTTAAATCAACTCCTGAATATCAACATTAAACCTTTCCTTTTTTTGAGCCAAATGACTGAACCGTCGAGTGAATAGTAATCTTTCAATTGCCTCGTGGCTTCTCTATTGTGATTATGACTAAAGCTATTACGTCTGGCCAAATTATGTCGTCAATTTAATGAATGCCTTATATGTTGGCTATGTTTCACATTTGATATACCATTTAGAGAGGAATTACCTACATACCAAATAAAGGAAAATAATACTCTATAGTTTTTTATCGGACATAGTGAAGCACCTATCTATAGAAAAGGGCTTACCAACTCCCACCAACAAACATATCTATCGAGTTTTCAGGAGTTTGAGCAAATGTTATTTAAAAGAAAAGGAGAAAAATGGAAGTGCGATACATATCACTCCCAAAGTTATCCATGCTTTACTCATCAAATACTGTTTGGTTCGGTTTCTCTGTATTAGATTATACATATCTAAGTGAGCACAAGTACCAGCAAGAAACGGGTATTTCAATTTCAATTTCAATTTCAATTTCAGTTTTGCTCATCTGCGAGTCTCTCCTTAGATGACACTCAAACCCAACAACAGTCGAATGCTACCTCTCTTGAGGGGAAGGGAGCCTTACTGGAGATTCCCTAACTAAGTAGAAAGGACAAAAGACGTGAAACATGTGAAAATATAAAGTTGCAGCAAAGAAAAAAAGAACACAAGACATTGGGTGTTGATGGTTATCTGGTCTCAACGTCAAAAATGACTTCTGCCACCCCCTCAACCACCTTTGTTTTCTATATCAGGACGACCTCGGTGCACAACCACTACAAGGTGCCACCTCAAGGGAGCACTCCAGTTCACACTCATTGACAAAGGACAGGGAAAAAACTGGCCAGAACTTAAAAACTGGTGTTTAATTGTCGTAAACTATTCTAAGGGCTTGAGAAAATAATCTAATAGCACCTCAACCCCACCCACACGACCTGTGGCTTACAAGCTTACGCACCAACTCCTCTTCTCCTCCCAACTTTTACTTTACTGTACGTTACTTTATATTACTTTACTTTTCCCTCACTACTACTTTAAATAATTCGCCTGACTGACTCGAGGGGAGGACGGTGTGAGTATAGTACGAACTCTTGGTTGGTATGCAGCCTGGTGCCGCGCGCACTTACCTGGGTTACTTCATAGGTTAATAACCACAAGTTGGTGCCTACGGGAAGCTGCAGGATTGGATTCCTTCCGATCGTGTCAACAGAGGCGTGTGTAATCTTGTTCCCTGGAATTAACACTGGTTAAAGCTCGCGCCGGACTTTGCAGCCAGGGGATGCATCTGCGATGGATTGGCTATAAACCAGGGGCGAGTAAAGTACGAGCGCTCGCTCGGGTGACAAGGCAAGCCCAGACCCCCGGGCCCAGCCGGTGGCCCCGTCGCAGTTTTGACTGGCTGCCCACGGTTCCCCGCTTGATACTGTACAGCCATCAGACTCCGTCCCTGGCGCCGATAGTTGGTGGCAGGAATGTCCTTGTCGGGTGGGCCACCGTTCCTCTCCGTCGCCGTTGATGTCCTTTCTTGCCGTTAACGCCGTCACTTGTTACCGTCTACGAGCCCCGGTTTCTCAAAAAAGGTTACGTCACAGTCTAACCGTGACGTACCGTGGCCTGCCCAATTCGCATCTCCTGGATACCATGCAACACTCTCAACTGGGATGCTCAGATTCTTGTGATGCCAGAGTTGCTCTGACGGCCTTGAAACTTCACGGCGTGCGGGTCTCGCAGGTCCTTCGGATCCCAACCTCAGCGCCCTATGTTCCAATCTCTAAGAGCTCGAAATTGCAGGATCACACGTCTATCTTACCTCCGCGACGTCAAATCAACGTCGCGAGCTAGTAAATCTTTTCTTGCGGGGGGCCCGCACCTTTCAACGAACACCAATATAATTTAAAAGTCGTGGACGAACCCAACACTCCTTTCGATCAAGGGAGAGGTCCCACCATAACGCCTGAAAGCTTGCGACCTCGGTATAACGTCGTGCCGAAAAAAGAGTCCATACAACGTACGTCCCGCAAAGCCCCAGACAGTAGTACTTCGGCTCGACCTCGACCTCGACCTCGACATCTCAACCTCCCTCCCGGCCTGGCCCTCCTCTACGTGGTTCCGTGGGCCCTGTACTACTCCCGCAGAAAGCACTTCCGGTGTCTGTGCAGGCCGGGCCTTCTGTGACCGGGCCTGCAGACATTCTCGTGTAGTGTACCAGGCTCGTTTGTTTTAGGCTATGACGGCATCCAACCTCCTTAGAAGAACATAAATACTCCATGCTCGCTACTTGTATCATTTTTACATGTGACTGGAGGACGACGGGGGTACGGTACAGGGGGTGACGGGGGAGCAACGGGGTTCCCTTTCGATCGAAATGGTTCGCGAAACAGAAACAATTAATAAAATACCGAGGCTTGCTAGATCACGACGTCATAGGAAGCAACACAGCTTGCGCCCTGACGGGATTAGGATTAACAGGGAAGTTATGGTGCTCGCTTGATCGCCCCCGACTGTGCTGGACTGATGAGGATATAATTTTGTAAACGGGAGTGCCGGGCGGAAAAGGTAGAAGGAAAGTAAATAAAATAAAATAATGGGTATGATTGAATGCGATTCTTGGTCTCGACTCTCGGGAGAGGGCTAGCTAGCAAATGGAGTGGGAGTCAACCGAAGCAGTCAAATAAAGTGGGGACGATCGGACGGACAAAATGGAGCGTTGGAGGATCGAGACGTTCTTGTGGGAGAAGAGAAAAAGTGCAAACCCGTAACGGTGAAATGGGGTCAGAGAGGAATGTTCTGTTCTTGCTCTTGTACGCAGCAAATGAGGGTGTTCTTGTCTGGGAGCGAATTGAAAGGCGGCAGCGGAAGCTGGTCGGGGAGAGAATGGACATGTTCTTGTGAGAGGGTTCTTAGTGTGGGAATCCCACCGGGAACCGGGAGAGGGTAATAAAGGTGAAGAGGACGGTCAGAGCCGGCGGGACCGTGCTGTCCCCAGTGGAATGTCCCGGTTTTCAGTAGCCGTAGATGTTGTGCAGATGATGCAGGCCTCTGGTACTCTTGGTAGAACAAGCGAGAAGCTAGGAATTTACCGCGTGCATTCACCGGGGTCGTTCGCTCGCTTTCCCGGCTTTCCTTCCCCACTATTCGTGTAGTACGCGTACCTACTCCCCGGGACCTGTTAATTTCCCGGTTAAGAAACTGCAGACAACGGTGCATAATGACATCTTTCGCGAAAACTTGGGAAACTTTACCTTCGCGAAACAACCCGAAAGTTTTATGAAACCCAACCAGCATCGTTCAAAACCTACTGGGAGTTCCAGATGTGATCCGCACGGACGTTTCCTCCTTCATGCTCGCTCTTTCCCCTGGTAGACGCTCGGCCCCTGGCAAAAGTTTTCATCTTTCAACTTTTAGCCTGAGTTAGTTCGTGGTAAATAACCGTTGATTCTACGGACGAGATTTAATCGGACTTTGAGTTACTGCTGTGACTCGTTAACTCTGGTTAGCGCTGAAATGTCTTGAGCGGAAGCGGCACTAACCGGCCAGGGCCTACTACTTCGCAGAATCCACTGTTGCACTAGTCTTTGAGAATGTCTCCCAAAACTCTTCCTTCTCGTTCCGTCGTCCTCCATAGTCGGCTATTCCCGATCCTCTCCTCTTCCTCTTCCTCCCTCTCCCTTTCTTTCTTCATCTTCGGTATCGTCGTCTTCCGTCGCCCCTTCCTAACGAAGTCGTCGTCGACGACGACAGACGCTGCGCTGCTTCTCTTGTTCCCTTTCCTTTCCTTTTTCCCATGCTTCGCTCGCACGAACAAACGAACGAGAGAGCCATTAGGAGACGAGCGGGGGGTGCCGAGAACGTTGTAGATGTAGGAAGGAGGAGGTATTAGTAGTTGAAGTTGCTAGGCGCGGTGACCGCTGCAGCAGCATCTGATCATCTTCTTTCATTCATCCTCCACCGCTGGCTGGGCTGGGGATGGTGAAGACGAAGGAAGACGTAGAAGAGAGACATTTGGTCGCGATTGAGCTTGATGATGCCAAATTTGTCGTGAGATGTAGAGATGGGAGACGGATCCAGCGAAAGGAGTTGATGATGGACGGTTTGACGAGTTGTCACGGTATGTTGTGAAGGGGATTAGCGAGCAGTTGAGAGGCAGGGAAGGGAAGTTTGGGAGGGAGGAAAGAAGGAAAGGGGAGAAGGGACTGTTTTGGTATGGGAAGTGAGGGGAGGGATGGGGAAATTCTGGAGAGAAGAGCAGGGGAAGGAGGGGATAAGGTATACCAGAGGCGGGAGGGGACGGTCTTCGGCAGCTCCGAGACCCGTTGATGTCGCCTAGGGCGTATTGATCGGCGTTGAGGTTTTTGTTCCCTTCTGGTTTGCCCGACTGTGAGACACTGGAACGGGGAATTGGTCGGGAGGTGAGGGGAATGCGTACTGGCATTTGACTTCTTGGTTCGTCTGTCGCTACCCTCGATCCATCCAATACTACCGAGGTTTTGCCGAACCTCCTCCGTCATCAGCAGGGGTTATTGTAGTTCTGTCCAAATATCCTTTATTGTCCTTATCACCTCATCCTGTTTACTTGAAGGAAATAATCCGAGCATTCCGAGGAAGGGCTCACGGGCTCCATATAGCAGACTGCTGATTGTGAATTATGCCGTTTCCTCTTCCGCCTTGTTGTTGGCTTTTTCTTCCTTCGTTTCAATCATCTCATTGCATTCTTCATACTGTCCTCTATTCTCATGTGAATCAAGCGGGATCTCCTCCCCCTTGCGTTTTTAAAAGGTGCTAGTTCTATTAGCGGGCAGTGGAATACTTTTGGAAGCTCTTGTGAGAGAGATTGAGCAACGAAAATGCCCTAATCTTTCCCGAAATTGTTAGCCGATTTTGAAAGTGCCTTTCAGTCCTATCTTTACAGGTAGTGACAACATTCGATATCTATCTTCGTCGACCCTCCGACCTAGTTTGGTGCGCTGTAGATCGTATTCCCTGATAGACTTGGATGGGAACTCCAGAATAGATTAGGTTTACTGGTACAACGCAATACACCTCTGTAAGATTTTTCTGGTGACATAGCCGATATAGAATGGAGGTGGCAGCAAACTCTGTGCCACCTCAACAGCTGCAACCGTCACCGCAGCAGCTGATTCTCTCGGAGCCTCCTGGGGATGAATCAGAGATTAAGACCCCAAAGAAAAGAGCAGAGACTTGGGTACAGGATGAGATCAAAGCTCTCATTGCCCTAAGGAAAGAAATGGACACTTTGTTTAATACGTCAAAGTCGAACAAGCATCTATGGGAGCAGATTTCCACGAAGATGAAAGAAAGGGGATACGAGAGATCCGCTACAATGTGCACTGACAAATGGAGGAATCTGCTCAAGGAGTACAAGAAAGCGAAGCATCAAGATAGAGGGGGTTCAGCGAAGGTTGCATGTTACAAGGATCTTGAGGAGCTCCTTGGTGACAGAGCTAAAGCGCAAATTCCTCTCAAAAGCCCGGTTCCATTAAATAAGCTCGAGCCTATCGCTTCTCCAGGAAAAGGTAATATACGCACGCAGGGAATCTTCATATGTCTGCCATTCTCTTCTGCGCCTATCTATCCTTGAAACACATGGTCAGGATTTCTTTGGAAGGTTTTCCATGAGTCTAGCCAGCGATCAGTTCATACTGGTGCTTGCTTGAAGTGTTCATGGGATTAGCTGATTTAATGCGCCCAATTTGTAAATAAATGGTTGCATTGTGTACATCGGACTGTTATATTGTAGCTTATGCCGCCGTCCTGTGTCTTTCTTACGAACCAGATACAAGTAAGAACAATATGGTTTGCGCACTATGATGCTTGTGAGCATGTTTATAATTTGTCGAGAACCCACGGAGATGGGTATTAGTCCTCCTTAATATTGTAAATAAGAAAGTTCGTAGTCAATATCCACAGTGAAGTACAGTTCAGCTCCAACGTAGGGAGCTCTATCTTTCCATGGAGCTTCCTACTGTTCACAATTTTCGGTGTTCGCTGTCTTCTGTCTGGGTCCGTATTCTAAACGCCCTTGACCAATTGGCTAGTTAAACCTTTGGACTTCTCTTCAAGCATACAATCCAGTTTTGAGTCATTAAACTCGCACCAACTTTTTGAGAGTTCTACCTCTGTGAATTTTACGCTTGCTATATGGACTCAAGAGGGCTCATTCTGCCTGTATTTACTGTGGACAGCATGAATTGACCCTCGAGAATTTGATTGATCTCAAGCATATACTAGGCATCCCTTGTTATCCTTTAGCTATTTTCTTGTGGACTCTTTTTGATCATACTCTCTGACGGTTAATTCTCGGCTACAGTCATCAAAAGATGCTTTGTTGTTTACTACACTTTTCGTTTGGCTGCAGTCAACTATTGTTCATTTCTACCCCTAAAGAGCACTCTCTTGTCTAAACTTAATCCTAGAGAGGGTGATATATCAGTTAGAGTATGGAGCGCCAGTTTGATTACCTGTCAGTTGATACGAGTGCTCCTGTTTGTATCGCAATATCAAGCGAAGCGCTAAACTGACTGTCTTTTCTCGCTTTCTTTGTTGACAGCTTTACCTAACCGGACTGCACTCAATCTAGAGCGTCGGCTCGACCATGATGGTCATCCGGCAGCCATTCCTTCTACTGATGGGATGGCACATACTGGTATGGTTGTAGCAAATGGCATTACTCCACCCCAACAGTACTGGAGAGACGCAAATGCCAATGGTAAGTTGTGGGCTTAGTTTCTCTGGCTGTAAGGTCTCATGTTATCTTACGATGTAAGGATACTGTAGTTGGTGTCTACTTTCATCATCGCCCTTGCTGAACTCCATAACGTCACGTTCATATCTGGTCATGCATGTTGACGTGGGTACGGACGGAACTGCGTTTAGTTACGTGTTCTGTAGTTCATAGATCCATGTTCACATCCTTCCGTGGTCGAGTTGTAGGTTGCAGGTGTGAGTTTGATGTAACCTTTCCTTCTCTCACTTGCAGGTGGAGAAAGACGACCTGCAGCTCCAGCAGGTGGCAAAGTGATTGTCGTGAAGTGTGGAGAAATGGCAAGGCGAGTCCGTATTGATGGGCCATTTGAATCTATCAAAGAATCACTGAAAACTGCCTTCGGTCTGCGTTCGAAGCGAGCCTTCTGGTTAGAGGACGAAGAAGGTGTAGTCCAAACACTTAGCCGGGACATGCCTCCTGGAGAGTACTCTCTCAACCTCGATCCAGGTGAGTCTCTCACACGAGGTTTTTCATTATCTCGTTATGTTATGTTTTTCATTATTTCCATCATTTACACGTTATCTCTTTCGTGGAATCTGAATTATTCTCTCTAACATAGGTAGTTTGAGAGAGGAAGATATGGAGGTTGTTCTTACCATGATGTCGTTCTCTACCAGGGATTACTGTCAAAATATGTGTCTATGATGCATCGGATCGCCTGACAGGCAGCACCGAGAGCAAGACCTTATACACCGAGGAGGAATTCCGTGAGTTTTTGTCTCGGCGAGGGTGGTCAGGATTGCGGGAAGTTGGAGGCTTCAGAGATATTGACAGTTTAGAGGAACTCCGCTCAAATGCAGTCTATCAACGAGCCGGAGTGATAGGTACCTAGTGCAGTAATTTTTGATTCTACGAGGTCAGTTGGAAGCAGAGAAGTCACACCTTTTAGTCTAGATTGGAAACTTGAGTTACGGCTGGTTAAAGTTACCGCCTGCGGCGTCGTCTTTTGGGATGCACATTGTACACTAGTTAATGTTGAGGTTCTTCACGGGATGGAGGGAGGGCCACCACCTATTGAGAAAGCTGTGGGTATTGACTCACATCCCGGGTTTGCCATGTAACAACAAATTTTAGGTTTGTTACGGTCAAAGTAAAAGACGATTTTGGCAGATTAATTGTCGGTGAGGATTGACCAATCCGTTTGTGCTTGGTGGACCTTTTTCAGTTATCAGGTAATTATAAGTTAAAACATAGAGCGCATCGCGGATGGTAGTTTGAAGTCATGCGGTGTCTCTGAGTTTGCGATACCGTTTGTTGCATAAACAAAGTCTTTTGTACTCTAGAGTACCTGCTGCATTTAATTCCTGTCAGCTAGACTTCAGACTTCTGTAGACATATGTGTCGTTTACCCAGTGTATAGACGTACGTCCTTGGCAGATTGTGACTGGATTCTGTTACCAGCCACTTGCCCTTCTCTCCCGGAACTGGTGTGATGGATAAAATAGAACTGGAGTTCGTAAATAGATTGTTCGAAGAGTTATGTCCACGGGTTCACATTTTCCTTTAGTCTCGTCGAAGTTCCCCTACTTCAATACACAGTATCCATGTACAGAGGACTTTTCAGTCTTTATACCATTTTCGGACACTGCTTCTTTCCGAATACTGTCTGATATGTTGTAGTGACAACGTTCCGGCTTGAATGAATTTCTTAGAAACGAAAGGATTCTACTTGTTCATGGTGCCTTCTAAGGCCCTGGCGAGAGTGTAGAAACACTTTTTAAGGTCAAGTATAGAAGTAGATAAGCAAAGGAGAGCTGTGAGCAGGTCTTGTATGATGATACTGCAGCATCTTCACAGGAAGGCTACAGATCTTCATTCCTTTGGCTTGTTAGACTTTTGTGCTTCCACAACGACTGTTAAGGGAACCGAAGGAAGACTCATGATTCGAATTTTGTCTACATGTGCCGTGGCACAGTCGATAGTTTGACAGGGATTGATTATCAAGACCACTACCATAGTTGCCGCGAAGAGAACAATAGTAGGCGAGAGCTTATTGGAGTTTGACGGCACTTCATTTATTGGAATGGAACTGATGCGAGATTCTTACTCATTGGAGACCTGAAATTGCATGGAGTTTCTGGTTGAGACCCTGTGGACGGAGTGAACCAAGGTTGTAGATCAAATCGCTACGAGTCAAAGACAATAAAGTTTCTCTCCATCACCTGAATGGATGTGAACTTCATACACTTTTCACGGGTGAACGGCCCTTTAGCACCCAAAAACTGCCTAAAGCTATGGAAATATTGGTGTCCCCGTTTATAATCAGAATACTGTCGCTTTCCATGAAGCTATGTGGCTGTCGTGAAAGAACTGTGGCCAAGGAATAGCTCCACAATATTAACATCCAAAGGATGCGATCACCGGAACGTCTTAGAGTTGGAATCCGGGCACTCCATTTGATCTTGTGAGGTAAGAAACGGTCAAGAGCTATAATGTTTATCACCATGGGCTGTTAACATATTGACGAAGCAAGATAGCGTATGATCAGATGACGGGGACCTTTGTCTCATCGGCCCAGAGTCGGTAGGACAGTACAGTGTGTTCCCTCCCATCTCGATAAACTATCGGGTATCTCCAACTAAAATTTATGGATTTATTCGTTGATCACAGGAAGCACGAACAGTAATTTCAATTGTATGAATACAGCGCGTGGAGAAGGGCAAGGAAGGTACAGGTAGTTAGATCATCGGAAAGTTAGTTCCCTATAACCTTCCGATCACAGTTACTGTATGAGACAGGCTTGTACAGATCTACAGTAAGACCAGCTTCAACTTCGGGTTGTAGAGTCTAGTTTCTGGTTTCTTCTTGCGTTAGTTTATGAGAGTTGTTGATGAGTCTTCCTTGATGTGGGATGTGATTTCTTGTTCCTTACTTATATGTAGCAAGAAGAACGAGGATGATACTCTATATATACTTTGATGTTAGTATCATATGGCGTTTGAGAAAGTAGGACATCAAAGTTGCTATTAAAGATATTACATCGCATGAAGTTAGCCAATTCTACTTGATCTCTTCTTCTAGTTCTCGATCGTAACACTGAAACTTATTATCCTCAGATGTCCTTGGTGGATGAAGTAGTATTCAATCAATGAATCCAAGAGTACTTGTCCACCAAGGACATCTGAGGATAACAAGTTTCAGTGTGACGATCGAGAACTAGAAGATGAGATCAAGTAGAATTGGCAGCGCTGCGCAGAAAAGCATATAGTTCACGGCACGGAATCAAGTAGAATTTACAGCGCTGCGCAGAAAAGCCATCCTCGGTCTCGTCTATTATGTTAATTCAAATAATGTCTCAAGCATATAGTTCACGGCACGGAATCAACACCAACAAATGTTTTGATCTGCAAATCAGTCCAACACATGGTGATGCGCGAAGTCCTTTCTGGGGGGTGGGGAAATCGCCCACAAAAGACCTCCCTCACAAGATATGTACTTTCGCCATAATATTCTCCCGGATGGTAGCGTCTCCAAAGAAACCATCAGTCCTGTCAAAAGAATTTTCAACCAAGTAACAGCATAGTCGTCACTGTTAGAGGAGTTACTAATCTACTGCCTAAAATTGTCTGTGTAACCTTCAGAACGTGGAAGAAATGAGAAGATCCCACAGGATTGGATCATGCTACGTCCATGCAGCTGCTAGTTGTTGCCAAAAGTCGTTCGTGGGACCTTTTCAAGTTCTCGATAACAAACTTGTTTGTATTCGCGTGATATTTCATTCAAAGACAAAAGCAGTCCTGTAGAGAGTTAACAACCTTCCTAGCTTTGTGAGCCTTGTGGCTCTCTGTCGAAGTGTAGTTACTCTTTCATGTTTTCTCTAACCTGCTGGTTGTGCGAGAGAGTACTTTCATTATCAGCTAGGTCATGGTCGGTGCACAGTTCTCTCGTTGTGACTAGAGATATCATGGGTTGGTCCTTTCGTTCCATCTTCAGATCAAATACAGCTTTTGTTTGCAGATTATGTTTAGTTCATAAGCAAAACATAATACAGCACTAAGTACAATTTACCATACCATCTTTCAATGGCTGTATGGCGACGCCATTGAAAGACCTTTTGGCACATCTCCTTCTCCGCTGAACTTCAGTTTGTAGTTTATTCTTTTCATTTCATTGTAGCGTTTTAACTCCAGTTTGTATATTCTAATTTCAGCCATCTTTGTTATCAGAAACATAGAGTTGTAGCATGTATATGCACACAGCCTGAATAGTTTAGGGTCATTATTAAGACAAACACAGATGTTTGCAACATAACCGTTTTTTCATACGAAACTACTTCAGAAATAGTACTTCTTGTTATTCAGTTCTCGAGTTTTCCTCTTTCACTACTCATGGTTCTAGTTTTCCTGCTGCCTAACACTATAGATTTGTGTAAACCTCTTTCCACTAAATTAGCAAGATCTCCAACTTCTGGGGTTGTTCACTTTATGGTCGAAGAAAAAGAAAGAGAAAAAAGCAACTGCTAAAGAAAACAAGAAAGATGGGAAGACCCATCAAGCCTTACAAGGATAAGGCATAAGATGTAAAATGGGGACCATATTACCTCTTATAAGCTTCAATAGTATTGGGTATCTTCCTTATTGCACCTAAAATGTCTAAGCTATGCAAGTTGTATGGTATACAACTACTAGAGCATCCAAAGAAGCTTCATCGAATGTACTTCTTTTCATATGTATTGCTCCAACTGGTGCTCTCCATAAAGCAATGGACACATAGTATCTAAAGTATGCTATGAAGCTATAATGTAAAAAAGTGAGAGTGATAGCTATAATATAAGAAATTGAGAGTGGTTCCCTTGACATCTAATATGATATGTACTTGTGTACTCATCGACAAATGTGTCAAATTCTATATGCATTGTTCCATATAACTCCAAGGATACAAGAAGAAAGACGCAATCTCACTGCATGCTCTTATACTTGGAGACCTTACCTACTACCACTCTGCTCACCGCCTATCTAGGAGTATGAGTTATCACTCCCTCCAAAACTGCATCACATGTGGAGTCCATAACCACAATATCTGCTATTGTCACTTGATCACCTCACACCAAGTATAAGTATGCATAGATTCATGTTGTTTGCAAAGCATACCAATGATCTCTCCAAGCAAGGTATCCAATCTTTCATCCTATGGCAAACACTATCTTTAACTGCATTGTGTGTAACTACTCCTATCCTCCAAAGGAACACCATGTCATATGGATTGCTATTGCATCTAGTGTTAAATCACATTCACAAGTGATTCACAAGATGTAGAAAGGTATACCAAACCCAAGCAAAATACCATCACCGTAGAGAAAGTAGTTGGTGCAAAGCAAAATGCTCTAATACACTCTCAAAGTAGGATCCAAGACCCTGCACATCACTATAGAGAAAGTAACTACTGTAAGTCAGAATGATCTAAAACATGGGCAAAGAAGGATCCATCATCACTTTGGAAACAAATAGCTAGTGCAAGTCAGAATGCAGAATGCATTAATACAGAATAGAAGTAGGATCCAAGAGCCTACACTGTCCTATAGAAAGAGTGAAAATATGCTCTAGTAACGAGAATAATGAATAAATGTGTCAACTAAGAGAAAATATAATATATACTAAAATTAATGAGAATAATAGATGAACAACCAAGAAAAAAAATTACATATGTCAAAAGTAATGATACATCAAGAATGACTATAAATGTGTAGTATAATAAAGGTAAAAAAAAGCAAAGGAGGGAAGATCGTCTCTTGGATGTGAAAACAAATCTACCGGATTAACACCGAGAGAGAAGAATCACTCTTCCCCTTTAGTCATATTTGTCTCCAACATCAGATTATTAACCGTCACAAAACAAGAAGAAAATAGAGGAACACAGAGTATAGCTATCCAAAAACGCTATAAATATTGTCTCCACACGCGGAGGTCAGGAACTGTCCACAACTTAGCCACGGTTGCGCCTATCCGGCCAAATATGACCATGGTTACATGGCGAGTTCTGGCCCCTAAGTGTCCAAGTTAAAGAAGTGACGTAGGACAGTTGTGATGAGATTGGGAGTATCTTCGCACGAAAGAGAAATTCAACAGTTCACGAAGAGAACGAAGGAGACGAGGAAGGTGACGCAACGAGAACAGCGGTGGATCAGGAACTCGAGCCTATCCATCCTTCGAGTACAACAAACAGGGGACCGAGGAGCAGGTATTCCCTGTTTCGCTCTGGTTACTTTTGGGCCGATGGTCGAGCGTTTTGATTCACCTGCTTTTCTGCCGAGGTGTATTTGTTTCTGTATGGCTAGAGCAAGCGGGGACTAGACAAGTCCTCTGCGAAGAGTGTTACGATTCGACTTTTGAGCGAGAAATTGAGGTGTGGATCCATCGGTGGATTTGGTGAAAATTTAGGTTTTGCTTTGAGGTGAGGTGAACGAAGTGATGGCCGCGCGAGCGGGATTGCAGCGCTCGGTCGTTAGGGTTTTGGCGCAGGCATGGCAAGCTCGAACTGCTACGCCTGTGGTGGAACTTTCATCATCCATTACCAAGGTGCAGCGTCATGAAGCAGCTGCAGGGTGGAATTCGGCTCGGCATCAGTCGTCTGCATCAGCTGCCGCGGTAGTGGAAGAGGATGATATTCCAGCGGTGAACATGAAGGGAGTGAAAATGCCCGGGCGGCCTCTGTATCTTGACATGCAGGCTACATCTCCGGTGGATCCGCGAGTTCTTGATGCTATGTTACCATATTTTATTGACCAATATGGAAATCCTCACTCGCGGACTCATGTCTATGGTTGGGAGAGTGAGGACGCTGTGGAAAGGGCTCGCGCTCAGGTCGGCAAGCTCATCGGTGCAGATCCTAAGGAAATAATTTTTACCTCTGGCGCAACTGAAGCTAACAATATAGCGGTCAAAGGTGTGGCTCACTTCTACAAGGATAAAAAAAAGCATGTCATTACCACACAGACAGAGCACAAGTGTGTGCTTGATTCATGCCGTCATTTGCAACAGGAAGGATTTGATGTGACCTACCTACCGGTGAAGAAGGATGGATTAATTGATTTGGAGGAGCTGAAGGCTGCTATTCGACCTGATACTGCGTTAGTGTCTGTGATGTTTGTAAATAACGAGATAGGTGTAATTCAACCAATCAAGGAAATTGGTGAAATTTGTCGTAAGCACAAAATTTTCTTCCACACAGATGCCGCCCAGGCTGCAGGTAAGGTCCCGATCAATGTCCATGACATGAAGATTGACTTGATGTCTCTTAGCGCTCACAAAATATATGGCCCCAAGGGTGTCGGTGCCATCTACATGCGACGAAGACCTCGAGTTAGGGTTGAAGCGCAAATGAGTGGTGGTGGTCAAGAAAGGGGTATCAGAAGTGGAACTGTGCCTACTCCTCTGGTAGTTGGATTGGGTGCTGCCTGTGAGGTTGCGATGCAAGAAATGGCGGCCGATGAGAAACATATTTTGGAACTGCAGCAGCGATTCTTGAAGGGGCTCACTTCTCAGGTCCAGGGTCTTGTTATGAACGGTAGCATGGAACATAGATACGTTGGTAATCTAAATATCTCGTTTTCGTATGTGGAGGGAGAAAGTCTACTCATGGGCCTGAAGGAAGTCGCAGTATCTAGCGGCAGTGCATGCACCAGCGCAAGTCTTGAGCCGTCGTATGTTTTAAGAGCTTTGGGCGTCGAGGAAGACATGGCGCACACATCGATCAGGTTTGGTTTCGGAAGATTTACGACGAAAGAGGAGATAGACAGGGCTATCTCACTAACCGTGAACCGAGTGCTCAAATTGAGGCAAATGAGTCCACTATGGGAGATGGTTCAAGAAGGAATTGACCTGAAAAGCATTCAGTGGTCACAGCACTGACCTTGTTTGGAATTGTAATATTTAGGTTTTGTTTACACGGTTGTATTTCCTCCACTGGAAGGACATGTAATTATTAGGGCTCGTAGGCAAGCCGATACGGTTCTTATCTTCGATATAAATACATGAAAATTGAGCTTCAACTCGCCGAACATATTTTGCCAACCGCGTAGTTTCGTTGATAACTGGTGTTCTACATTCTTTCTCCTGTACAAGATACTCGAAATATCAGGTGTTGTGACTCGCAGCACCGGACCTTCAACCTAGATTGCTTTACTGCATCGAGCTTTAAATTTTCTTTTACTTGTGGCATGGGATGAATGTTATTACTTTGGCCAGGGACTTGCTTCAACTCAGGCCACTAGTGACAAATGGGAAGTCAGTGCATGAGTTATCCCTCTTTTATATTGTAAAATGATAACGGTGTTATGGATGACCCATTTTAAACTTTTTGATAGCGTTGTGTTCATCGTTGGATAGGCTGATCAAGTTCACTTCGTCACGAGTTGCTTTGAATGCCTTGTATAGGATTTCTTCTCTAGAAGAACATCGTTTGTCTATTGGAGAGATGTTCTCCTGAAGATAACTTGGCCTTGGAGTAAGCTACATAGATATTGGTCTACTGAATGTTAGAGGTATTGTCCCAATGTGACAAGCTTGTTATGGTTGTTGATGTCTGAGTATTTCTTGGTGCTCTAGGTGCTTCCCAGAGGATTATGCCCTAGATTTCGAACTGTTGGAAGTCTGTAAGGAGCACTAATCTTTGGTTCTCAAAACCCCTTGGGTATGTGAACGTAAAAGAACCCATAGTGTGCACTATTCTGCAAACTTCCATGGTGATTTGCAGGTCTCCTTAATTGCGGGATTTCCCGCATATAAAGGGGCAATGCCAATTTTCGGGGTCAATTAGATGGGCTTCTTTATACACATAAAGGTTGCGATAGAATAGAAAGTACTGAAATGCTTACAAAGCAATATTTTTCAAGTGAAATCAATAAGGTCAACTCAGCAGGCATCCTTCTCCTATCCAATAATAGAAAAATCAGATTCCATCGTTGCCCTGTTGCCATTATTCAGGCAATGAAAATTGACTTTACATTGGTGCATAACACTCTTTGAAGTCTTTTGAAGTATGTACATTATTCACCATTGCATCTTAGAACGGTGTGTCTTCTTGGATAATATCTTTGAAATGTTTATATTATTCACCATTTTTCCTGAGAGCGGTGGTTCTTTTTGGATAGTACTTTTTGAAGCATTTGTATTATTCACCATTGCTGATGTGTTTTCTTGGATAGCTTCTTTGAAACTCTTTGAAACATTTATATTATTCACCATTTTTCCTGAGAACGGTGGTTCTTTTTGGATGGTACTTTTTGAAGCATTTGTATTATTTCCCCCATTGCTGCTTTGAATTGTGGCTTTTCTTGAACAACTTGGAGAACTGTTTGTTTATAAGCTCCTGTATCCCTGAAATGGTGCAGTAGATGGTCATGATGAGTTTGGATAACTTTCACAAACTGCCTTATATCATTGCAAGAAGTTCATGTGGTAACTTTAACAAACTGTCTTATGTCAAAGCAAGCAAGCTCATGCAGCAATAGTGGAGAAAGTTATCGATGTACTGGTTTGATGACCCTTGCTTGCAAACAAATATGAGAAATGCATTTTTCATAGTGGATATAAAAACAAAAAAAAAACATAATATGCATGAAAACAATGTCTAATATGAGCTGCAGGAATGCAAAAGAACCAAAGAAATGCAATTCACAAAGCAAACCTCAAAAGGTGCAGTTTGTACATCAACCCCGATGGTATTTGTGGGGGTCCGAGCAAAATCTATTTGTGATATGTACAAGGTTTCATAGCCCAAACCAAGGTATTAAGGCGGCTTGTTGATTTGTGATAGCTAAGGCTCAAACACGGCACATTAAGTTTGCAGTTGAGTTTTGGTTTTACGGAAGAAGTATTGCAGGTCTCGAAATTGCTACGTATCTCACAGAGTTCTTTCGGACCGAACTGCATGGGAGCGGTATCGTGGGATTGTTTTAACGAACCCGTTCATGTGAGACATAGTTATCCACAGTTTCTCTCTCTCTCTCTTAGTAGCATCAAGTTCCTCCTAGATTCTTGTCTTGGTTTAGTAGGTCGGAATCACCTACTGAACGGATGTCACATCCCCTCTTCTTGGGAACATAATAGTATGATGGCATGATGGAACGCATGCTCTTGATCTGCCTGAGTCATTCATCAACGTCCTTTATATGTAGGCATATAAAGGATAGCGTGTGTAGAGCAATGGACACACGCTCTACCGTTCTCTGTAGGTGGTGCAATCTATAAAAGAGCAATCACATTAGATGATGTTTCTTCGGATGTTCCATTTGTGTATAGACAGTATGATTGTATAGAGCTGACATCTTAGTTGCGGGCGGGCTCGTGCAGATTTTCTCATACTAAGCCCATGTTACATTTTTTTTCTCTCCCTTGTATAGTCTTCCCATCCTTCATTTTTCCTACGCGGTCTCCTTTTATCTTTATATGTTGGCGAAGATGTGAAATTGAGATTTGTTATCAATCCAACACTTTAAGCACTTTTCCCGCCATTAATTCTGCTTCCTGGTCAATGCTGTATTACGGCCTTCATCACCTGACTCCTCCACCACCATCACAATACTGTAAATATGGGTATTTGTGTTTTAAGACTCCCTGCGTTCATAGAGCATACTGCGATATACACTATTCAGACCTCTCCCACTTCGATCCACTCCCCCATCCTCCTCAAGTAAAGCTCTGCCTTTTGCTCTTTGCTCGATGTTTCGATTTAATGGGAGCCCCATGCTTTCAATGTCAGCTGCTTAATCTGTAAGTGTCTTAGTGTCTTGGTTCTTATTCCATGATGTATACTAGGTCTCTGCAGGTGCTACTTATGAAATGTATCAAGTACGTCCTTATCTCTGCTTATCTTTGTAGTGTTAGATTCACTTACATTCCATTTCCTTAGATTCTATTCATTTCGACCTGCAAACGGTCATGCATGCAGCATATGCACTTTAGCCCCATTTTACCCTTATGTCTTTTCCTTGTACGGCGTGTATCACGCGCGGGCGCCTTCTTCTTCCCGGTTCCATACTTAGTGGGTTTTGAGTACTGAATTCTCAGAAACATTGCAAAAGGATTCTGAAATCCATGATTGAAGATGGACCGAGACGTATATTCTTGATAAGTTACCGTCCATGTTTAATTCACATTACAGAGAACTGCTACATGCCGTTTCTATGTATATACAGAAGCTCGACGAATCAAATAAGATCAGCTACAGGGCATATACTGATTATGAAGTACCTTCTCTCGGATTCGCCAGCATCAAACTAAATTATTTACAGAGAATGGACCTTGAGCAATGAAGAGGGGGAGAGTCTATACACAGTAACAGTATTGATTCTGAATCATGCGGTAAGAAGAGGTGCGTGAACGTCCTCTGTGTAAATCTTTTGTGGGTCTGGGAAAGCGGGTTTTTCAGAGTCTTCCATTCGTTTTCTTGCTTTTCCAACCTGTTAGGCAAAGAGCGCACTTTCTTAACGTCTGATCAAGTTGGAGCGAGATGCAGCAGTACAAAACTTGATTGCGCAACAAATTAACAAGACATTAAATAATTGCTCACTCAAATAATTGCTGGAATTCACTTACCTGTGTGTCCCAATTGGTCAAAGCAACGAGCAACACGATAAAGAATAACTGTGTTGCAAGTCCAATCAGACATCCAATGTACAAGCCCTGCGGTAAACGGTAGAAACAACGTAGGAGTTGCTCATCAGATACCATCGAAGAATTTGAAAACGGGCAAACAAGTACCGAACATCGAATTGCCTGAACTACGATCATCACATACTATCAGAAACGAGTGTCTGTACCTCCAAAAGAGCTTCTCTTCAGCTCCTCATTGTGACAAACAACAGCTTACCTTCCCCCGAAATTGGAAATAAAAACCAAGTAGAAGAGCACTTGGGACACCCACGCCATAAAATGCTCCTAGATTGATGATCGTTCCAATGTCTTGTAGACCGCATCCTCTCAATACGCCTGAAATCCAGACAATTCATGACGGAACTTAACAAGACATGTTCAACCGACCATCCGACCATTAGCAGGTCCATCGCCAGGTCCTAACAGTCAAATGCTCAGATTCTCTTCTTCAGTGCAGCCTTATATCCACCTTTAATGTGGAAAAACTGATTCACGGAGCTAGTGAGCTTGTAATGACATCCAATTCGTGTCTGTTCCACGCCGATCCAATGCACCGGTAGTCACAGACGACTATGCTTCCGGGCCTCAATTTCGAAGCTAGTCAGACATGTTTGCAGCTATCACGGCAGATTGTCGCAGCACGGAAAGTGCAAAGACAATGTTTCTGAATATTACGATCATGAGAACTTCGAGGGATCACCACTTGGGTTTGTGACATGGCTAATATCGTGGAAATTTCTCCTCGGCGAACAGAAAACGTTGATGTAGAACTAGCTGGTGCGATGTAAGGTCTTATATAAGACGAGAATTTGGAGAGAGTTAGCGTGGACGACGGCACTGGGATTCTCAGTGTTGATAACCGTGGGGAAAGGGAGCATTGGTGTGATGGTACGTACCTCCAAGAACTCCTTGAATTCCATCCATGAAAGTGCCCAGCGCCACAAACGGCATGATGCCCGCGACATCGCTCACAACTTCAGGCTCATTGCTAAAAGCCCCGCCCCAACTCTTCCTCAGTAGTATCATGCACAAGGCAACAGTTGTTGCTTGGAACATGGAGAGCGCTGTCACCACCTTTAGAGCCAGTTTCGCTCCCCGTGCGCTGCCGGCTCCTAGCTCGTTAGATATCCTTGTGCTGGAAGGTATCACCATGCGAGGTAGGTGTTAGTCAATCATCCGAATTTCCTGCATTCGCTCACGGTGTTCAATTCACAAAAATATGTTGAAATTATTTCCTGCAGGTAAGAGGTGGCCATGGCTGCCAGGAGTCGAGTTACTGCTTCTTACTACTACTTTTTATGGCTAATGTATAATAGTTGCGACGACGACTTGACATCCTTATACGCCAGCCATAACGCAGCCTTACACAATCATAAGCACACCCCCGAAATTTCGAGGAATACAGAAATCAGTATGGAAAATTTGGCAGCTTCATTAGCTGGGATGTGTTTAATATTAGAATGTACGGTAGTACTGTAACAATCCTCGTAATCCTATCTTTTGACGGGGAGAACTGAAAAGAAAGCTATAATGCAGGTACCTTGCCGCTGCACTTAGTCCAAAGGGCAACGTGAAGGCCATGCCGACGGTGTTCAAACTGCAGATGATTCACTCGTTGAGTTAATTCCTTACTTTGACCACGAAATTAAGCAGAACTGGAACGAGGAAGGAACTGCGAAATTAGCAAAAGATTGCGACATTGAGCTTCGACCATGCTTACCAAATTGAGAGCAAGGACACCTCTCGCGCAGGGTTCGGCATGAGGCCCGACAATATTGTTAGAATCTCGAAGGCCCAGTACTGCAAGCTGGAACAACAAAAACAGCAGAAGTTCGTCAGCGTCAATTTGTTGCCCTGCCATGCTTATATCGCACTACATCATAAAAGTACAGCAGCAGAAAGTCACGTGAAGCTACAAATGTAGATCCCAATTATAGATGGATCGCGGATTTCCATAACAAAGAGCTTCGCCAACAAGTTCAAGACCAGAGTCTTGACATCTGTTGCACTAAGGGCCTGCACCTCACCAGCAAGGGTAAGGCAACATTTAAACTAACAGAGCTTTAGATTCAAGTTATCAGCCAAATTTGAGAGCTCCCAAGCTATGGCTTGAGTTTAAATCTTGGAAGCGTGGTTTATATCTCTTCTGTTACAATTAGCTACTGCAATGTTGGCTCATAACTGGAAAGAAGCGTTTGTGAAAATTGAATACGTAGCTTTCTTGTCAACTTCATGATTCCGTGTAGCATCCAGGATTGTCAGATTATGTATCCAAAAAATCCCGACATGGGGCTGGAAAGACTTACCATATCATGAAAGCTGACGGGAGAGCCAGCCTGAGGTAGACCTTGAATGTCTCTAATCGGGGAAGTTTAAAACCGTCCCATGTTTTCTCTTTTCGTTTGGCGTTGGAACAAGCCACATAGACTAGGAGCTGTATCAGCAAAACCCAGTAGGAGATGTCTACAGCGAGAGCCCCGCCACGAAACCCACCCAACTCCATTTTGACCACCAGCAGATAAGCGAGAGGAATGTGCACCAGGAATGTAGTCACGGAGCAGACCATGATTGGCAGTACCACGCTTTGTGTCTGCAAGTACTTGATGGTAGGTTGAGTGATGGCGGCAGCCCAGAGAGCTGGAATCAGAGTCTTCATGTAGATTCCAGACATTCTCGCGATTTCTGCATCCTGTCCCAAGAGTCGGAGAATCACCTCGACTTTCCACCACAAGACGGTGACAGGAATAGCGCAACATAAGAGCACCAGTACTGAAGCTTGGTAGTACACCCCTAGCAAGTGAAACTGCCGTGCTCCGTAAGCTTGTCCACATAGTGTCTCCAGTCCACTTCCTAGGCCAATCTGGATCCAGTCCGAAAGCATAGTCCATACAAGACAACGTTCAGGAATCATTGGCATAAGATTCAGTAATATAGCTGGCTAACTGGAGAGTCCGAATTTTCCAAGTCTACGCTGTGATCAGAATTGAGCACATTGACAATGTGAGGATGACTGCATAACTGAAGAGATTATGACCGAAATTCCAGCCACTAGTCTGCTTGACCTTCACTCGTTCAAGCACCCAAAAGAAGAACGCACTTGTATAGCATCCAGGACCAAGACTTACGCAATTTTCAATCCATTAGATCATGGGTGATAGAAGCTCAAAGCTAAGCAGAATTCAAGAAACGATTAGCAGTGAGCAAACGTCCACACGATGATGATCAACATTAAGCAAGCTTGGAAAGTGAGCTCAGAGAAACTAACCATGAGAGTGAAGCCTGTAACACTGGCCAAGGAGTTACCAAGCGCTGCACTGGAAAGCTCAATTTCTCCCAGATGTCCCACGAACATCAGAGACGCTACTATGATTGCATACGCGACCATATTTGTCACTACCATCGGCCAGGCAATAACCAGCTGTTTCCTCACCTCAATTTTCAACTGAGGAGTTTGGTCCATCTCTAGTTGGGAGGGACTCCATACTTTCGAATCCGACTTCTGGCTCATCTTCAAGGTGGCTAGCTATGAGCTAATATGTCTTCCTTCAGAGTGCGACCTCAGAGAGCTCCTAGATCAAATCCTTAGAGAAATCTTCTTAATATCGAGTCCGCAGCTAGCATTGATCAGATCACATTTATAGTACTAGTGCTCTCGATCGATCGGTTTCTACAGTGTTGCTCAGGAAGTCCAAGTCCAGAAGATCAGAACAAAATCGGTCAAGCCAGGCCCTGTTCTAATATCCGATCCACGGAACTGGGGAACACGATCGCTGGCTAGTTAGGATCAGGAAGTAGCTACAATCATTCCTTGCTTTGCCGGCATCTTAAGAATCTAGTTTCTCAGGAAGTAACCCGTGGGACAGAACGTTCTGCTTCGCTATCTGGTCACGATTGCGCCGTTTAGATATTAAAGACCACTCCAGTATGGATCCTTCACTGGCATGGGACCTATTTAGAAGATTCGGCCTTCACGTCCAAACACATCGTCAAGTTGAGTGAATTTGCTTCTGAGAGCAAATCACCGCATGATGAATTAACAAACGAAATCCCATCAGCTGTGTCCTCCGTTCAGCAGTGCCCTCAACAGCTTACTTGCAGTGAAGAATCCCTGCCAGGATCCACAGAATGGGTTGTTCCTCGTAAGTCCCCGCTCGCAGACAAGGTACGAGCTGACTGCAGCTATGATACCCCCTCCGCCCCCCTCACAACAAAAGGTATAAATTCCACCCAAACACATTTCCCCAAATGTCACTGACTCATAGTACCGTAAGGTATCGATCCCTGGAATCTTTCAACAACTAACATACAACAGCCGACGACCGGTTAACGTGGAATTCGAACCACTCGACCACTTGGTAACCTCCTTGCCACTATGGAAAGTACGAAAATGCTGCTACCTTGCTTGAGATGGTTCGTATAATGTTTACCTTGTCTAAGCTGTTTCAGAACCTTCTTCTGCAGCCTCCTCAGACTGCCAAGATGACCACTGCTGCTGCAGGTCGGACATCCTAAAAGGTCAAACTCACAGTAGTATTACAAGCAAGTTCGGCAAGGAAATTGTGGTTACTGCACTAACGATAGAGGTTATAGAGGAACGGCCACTTTACATGGGCATTTTACACGTGAATAGTGTAGTCACCTCACTGTATGTAGTGGATCATTCCTGAAATAGTGGACCAATTATTTGGGTTTGCTTCACAAGGATTGCAAGTTTTGGAGATATGGAGGTTTCCAGCGTGTATGGTTTGAAAATTCATAGATGAATGCATATGTGTATAGCTGATCTCGAAAGACTCTGTACCTTAAGGTCTAAATTAGAAGTTTTGTATGTAACTAAACATATTTGAGCGTATGGTCAAGCTGCTTTGCCCATGTAGATTGAGACTTCTAAAAGATAGCTTCAAGAATCACCGAAGCAGAACTTGGTTTCCAATCCAGCAATACTTGCATGCTCTTTGCGCTTCTCCGACTTCTAACACATTTATCTCGTTGATTTCCGCAATTTCAATACGTTAAGGAAGGTCGTGGATAATTAGATATCCGCACGTTGACTGCATATGTCCGTATCCTCTTTCCTTGCATGTATCTGTTTCCGACTCGCAGCTTGCATCGTTACGACTTCAACTAGAAGCTCTTGTTCAATTATTGCACTGCTACTCCCATTTCTCCACGATGCTACAAGGGTTTGGATTTAAGAGCAATATCACATGGTGGTGGTGTATTATGCATATACAACAATAGGTCGGTATTGTTTTCAAACTGGTATAAATCTACATATCAATTTCAAGACACAAGAGTACTAAGAGATACTGCTTTACTTTTTCTTATTACAGATTTAATCATATGAAACGATCTGCATGCTAGTATATAGGTTCTAAACTAATGAATTATTCCGACTTGCTACCTGGCCTTCCCTTTTGAGCCACTTGCTCTCATATCTATGTTGCTCAACCCTGCTTAGACTAAGCAGCTAGCATCTCCATGGAAGTATTCACACCGGAAAGGTAAGACCTGGACAAAAGCATAGGGTATTCCATATTTAACTAACATTGCCATGGAGTGCTTTGTGCAGACCCTAACTTTTGATACTATACGGTAGTAGTAGCTATGCCAACCTCAACTATCACATGTGCTACCCTTTCAAATACAATTTCATTAGTTATTAAGAAGTAGAGTTTCATTGTAGATAAGCTTGTAAGGTGAAATCTTCTTGTGTACCTGTAAGATGCACCAGTACTGCTTTGGTTGTGAATAGAATGGAACAAAGGGAGATCTACTTGTTGATTGTTCTCGACTGATCTCTATCTAATGCCATTCTTCCTCCCTGCTGCTCATGTGCAGATGACAAGTTGCAAAGGGATGCAGGCAATGTCCCAAGTCATTGGTAGGTTATCTTTCCCAGCTAGCTATTACTCCCCAGAAACTGACATTTTGAAGAATGGAGGATTTTAACCAAAGCGTGGAAGTTCTGATTGTATTTGCATATAATGGCTTAAATTTGGTTTTTCTCACCTGAAACAATTGTTGATACTTAATCCTATAGGTGTCCATTGCGGATGCTCATACTTTTTTTCCTGTGAGTGCCTTTGTGACAGCCTCATAATCGTAGCAGCTTTTCCCAATCAATACTACAATAATTGGAACTAACAAATTTATGTAATAAAAATGTAGTTGGTAACTATACGTGACCGTAAAAGTTTGCATAGTTGATAGTAACGGTCCGGTGCCCATGTGGCACCCAGTATACCGCATTGCTGAGAATTTCCAAATAGCGAAAATAATTAAAAGAAAGGTTTTAATTTGATTTTAGTTGCCAAACTAATGCATTTAGATACGGATTCCGTTCATTTTTGCATCTGAATGTTAATTGCTCATTGCTTGATTATTAAAAATATAACAAAATAAATGATAAAAATTAGATTCAATATAAATATGACTAAAAAAGGCATCCTCTCAATTATTTCATGATGTTTGTAGATATAAAAAAGAATGGATGATAAAGATGGTATAATCAAAAGAAAATTATATTTGCACTCCTACAGGCTTAAGAAGTTGATTCAACCAAATCCCTCACTTTGAAATGATTTATTCAACTCATGTACAACATGTGCAGGCATGGTGGCGACCCCTCCTCCCACAATTTGAGCAATTGCGGCGGTTCATTTCTGCCTCGACATGCTCAAAGTGGGATTTATTGCACTTTGTAGACTTATTTGTACACCAATTAGGCATTTTTGCTTTTGGACTTCTGTAATTATCATACCTTGAGCCTTTGGAGATGTTTTCTAAAACTAGAGAATTGACATGATTGAGAAATACAATCTGTTGGATACTTGAAAGTCCGGATAATTTGGTATTGATATGATGCATGGCTTGGCCCTTAGGGGGTGGAGGTTGTAGAATGACATTTGGTGTCACATATTCTCCTATTTGTATTGACCAAGAAACAAGATACCATTGCAAATTAATCATAGCCATTTCAACAGACTTGCACTCTGATTTGAGAGCCTATAGGACTAGCTTACAAAGTAGACAATTTGTCATTGTGAATACGCTAAGACAAGATCTTGTCCCAAATCTTATCTCAGCCTCTTCAACAAGATTTTAGGTTGTAAGAAGAGAGTTGTGTGAGCATCAAATCAAACACGTGTCATGAGACTTTGTTGAGCAGCTTCATGAAAATTGGAATCTTTTTGCAATGACAAATGGAAATCTTCTCTTTAACATCTGCATGAAGCTTGATGATCGTGTCTCAAGCAGGAAATGAAGCCTTTGATGCATGAAGAGTAGGTCAATGTGAGAGATATTCATGTATCTCTTCATGACAAAGTGCATTCCCGTGCCATGGGAGTTGGTGCATGAGCCTAGATGGAGATTTTGATCAGTGAAACATCTAATGAACTTGTCCTTGAATTGCATCCATGTCCTTTTGATATAGCACATAATGCAAGTGTTTGTTGCTATACCTGGCTCTGAATGCATCCAAGTTGTATTGGACCTCCTCTTGTGTTGGTGAATGCACAATTGGATTCCATGTAGAGAAGAATGCAGTACATTCTTCCTCCTTGCCTTCATTGTCCTTAGTAGGAAAGTGTCTCCAAAAATGAGCAAGCATATTCTTGTTGATGTGCCAAATGCAAAGTAGATTGAGCGAATTGGGATAGACATTGTAAATGACATTCATCAATACCAACTCTCTTTCAGCAACAAGGACTGCAAGAAATGTCACATCCTTTGCAAATGCATCTAGAGCCCATATAGTCTATCTCCTCCTCTTCATGCAAAAAAGAAAATCCAGCATTAAATGAACGGAATGAAGCATTGACTCCAATGATGTTCAAAAGTGGCTTCTTATATCCATTTGTCATGTACATCCAATCCAATACAAACAAGGTTAAGAATCATTGAGCCAGCTCAATTGATAGATGATGACTCAAGAACAAGCAAGTTACATGGCCATTCACATCAAATTTAGTGTTGAAATGAAATGACCTAGGATGCAATGTCTTTAATAGGGCTTGTATTGGAGTGCGGCTTGACCAAAAGCTAGTTCCTTGTGGTAGATTTTGGTTGTATATATCTCTTTGTGTAGTAAGCTGGTTTCCCTAGTCCTTCTTGATGGTTGAGAGAATTGACAGCAAAAGGCACAAGATCAACATTACCTGCGACATCATGCAATTATCTCAACCTTGTCTACTAGACTCTTCAAACTGCCCATTCAGGGTTGTGTACAAGAGATCCCAGTGTGAACTGCTCTAAGCATGCAAATGCCATATAGTGCAACTTCTACTTCTCATTATATCCATTCAACACGTAGATGGATTTTCAAACATGTTATTGGCAAGATCATGCTTGTGTTGGTCAATATGTTGGACTATCATCCATTGCTTAGAGCAGTTCACACCAGGATCTCTTGTACACAACCGTAAATGTGCAATTTGTCTTGCAAGAGCTCATCTTTATCTGAAGAGTCTAGTAGACAAGGTTGAGACAATTGCATAATGTTGCAGGTAATGATGATCTTGTGCCTTTTGTTGTTAGAGTGGAGGATGCTTGCAACGAATCCCTGTTGAATGCAATTGCTTTTTATTGCTTGCATAAGCAACTCCTTGGATTCAAACTTCACATCAGAAGGCGTATTGCCAACAATAAATGATGTGGTGTGCTCCATCTACAAGATGAATTGGACTGAATCAAAGTTTAGTGTGGACACAAGACACAACTATCCAAAAAATGATGCACACTTCTTAGATCCTTGGATGCAAACTTTGCATAAAAAAGCTTATTGCCAGCAATAAATGATGTGGTGTGTTCCATTTGCAAGATGAATCGGACTGAATCAAGTTTAAGGTTGATAGTGTATCTTAATATCCAAAAAGGGATGAAAACTTCTTAGTGTGGATAGGGAATGCAAATATCCAAAAAAGATGCTAACTTCTCAGGTCCGGACCAGAGTGAAAATATCAGGAAAGGAAGTGCAAATATAAGTTTCCTAATTAAAATATGACTAAGCGCATAGTTATTCTCTCATTCATTGTGTGAGGAGTTGGTTAGCATATGAACTTGGTTAAGAGGAAATGGTTAAAACTATAGTGCAATATATACTTTTGTTTCACTCAAACATATGAAAATACACGCGTACATATTTCACCTGCAAATATGTTCTTGGAGTGCGGTCAATTGAATGAAGTGTTTTGTGCACCTATGAGAAAACACTTCTTTGGCGGATTGAGTGGAAATGCATGAAAATATACATCAACACATTTCACCCGCACTTATGAACTTCTTAAAGTGGTGGAACTGAATAAGGTGTTTTGCGCACCTATGAGAAAACACTTGCTGACAAATTGAGTGGAAGGAGGTATATAAAGCGCATTTACAAGAAAATGCAACTTGGCAGTGCATGAAGCAAATGAGGTGGTTGCCATTCAAGCAATCTCCTTTACATACAAAGCATTGTCAGGATGGTGGCTATGCGGCATGTCATTACAAACTAAGAGTATGCTTCCCCTGAGAGTTCCTTCACAAGATGGCAAAAGTTGACACATATGTTGGTTCCTAGAGAGAAGGCCATACTTTGTCTAGCATTAGGGGGTTTTTGAAGTAGATTTTGCAGAAGTAGATCCCACATACGGATGTCTGTATGCGGGGATAAATAAAAATACTTTTTAATAATTTTTAGTGAACTTTGTATCGAGACAAGATTGCAAGAAATGAACTCTCTATAAATTCAGTTACGGGATATTTTGTCCAAGTTGCATTCATTTATAAAGATCAGGCCCTATGTTCCAGAAGTTTAGGAATGCCGTAACTGAATAAATGATTGTTAGAAAAGGTGACGTGCTTTCTCAAGAGGGTGGCCACATGGTTTGATTAGTTTGATATGATTTTTGATTTTGTTTACATATTTAAAATCCAAAATGCTCCCTCTCAACAATTCAAATTCTAAACTAAAATTCACCTTCTCGAGCAAATATGCAAGTTGTTAGGCAACTAAATTTCACATTGGTGTGGGAAATGATCTGCGCTGCTCTACGGAAACCAAGAAATTGATTAGGGGTTGAGGAATTTTACTCCATAAGGGCAAAAAATCAAGTACCTTGTTTCAAGGCAGGAGGCTCACTTTCTGACACCGATCCAAGACCTATAGACTCATCATTGGATTTGCAACCTAAAAAACCATTAGGGAAATTTGGAGACCAGTTGAAGATGGCTTATTCCATGCCTGGCAAAACAAAGGAGGATGAACGGTTTCACATTGTAATGCACCAGTATGGCCAAATATTGGATTATTGGTAGGACCCCAAACATTTTTCACAGATTCATGGTGGGAATTGCAAAAAGCCCATTCAAAAATCAACCGTATTTAGTTTCATGGCAACATTTTTGATTAGGGAGGGACAAGGATTTCCTACTTCTAAGACAGGTGACAGGCTTTACAAGAAATGGTTGAGGTACATGACACAATACAAAGAAACTTGGGAGCTTAAGAACAAGTCTACTGGATAAGGTTTCATCAAGAAGCAATATGGCAAAGGGTGGAGAACTATAGAAGATAAATTGAATGGCATGTGTCTACATTTCACAAGAATGGAAGCCATGTTCAAGACCAAAGCAAACATAAGTCCACCTCCTTGGTAAGTTTGGGAAATTTAAATCCCAATTCGAGTGAGGTTGGCAAGGAGGAGGTCCATGAAGGTGTACAAGAGTGCTCGCAATTCCCATCTCCTCCAGAAGTGGTTTTCCTAGACTTGGGCCCCCAATTTGTCCCAAACACCCAAGGGGTCAAAAGGATACCAAGTGTAGGCATGGACAATGGATCCTTTCACCCAAAGATGAGTCACCATTTGTTCCACCAATCTAAGACTCACCTTTTGTTACACCACCGCCTTTAACTTCTACAAGGGATGGATCCGAGTGTGCTTTCCTTGACCAAGAAGGGGAACATGACCTAAAGTGGAGGAAAGGTGAAATATCAACAAGTAAAGTACTGAAGTGGTCACCTAGTATGTCATTGTCTCATGATTTAGCAAAAAAATTACCATGTTGAAGGCAAATACTATACAATCCAAGGAGAGGTTACGACTAGCTGAACTAGAAGCCACCAACATGAGGTAAAGAGGGAAAAAATGATGAAAATGGAAGTAGAGTGTGTTAAATTAGAGACAAAGAAGATGAAAATTGAATTGAGAAAAAATTGAGTGCAGATAAAAGGAAAGCTAGAGCAGAAAAACACAAATTTAAGGAGAGGAGTTTGGAGTCAAAGCGCACTCATGAAATCAAAATGAGTCTCATACAAGTATGGAAAACTCCCGAGGATATAAGTTATTATTTCAAAGTGCTCACTCAAGTTCAACATCTTACTCCAAATCCATCATACTCTAGTGGTAGCAAATAGTAAAACAAAATGTAACCTCATTATGATTATAATAAAGATGAGTTTTAGAAACTTGATAAATGCTCTCTTTCTATCTCTAATATGATATGTCCATGTCTCTAACTCAATAAATGCTCTCTTTATGTCTCTTTGCCCATCATTTTTTTTGCCATTGCTAGTTATTGCTAGATGTTGCTCGTTATTGCTTAGTGCCACTGCTAGATGTTGCTCATTATTGCTTAGTGCCACTACTAGATGCCGCTCATAGCTGCTCAGTTCCACCCATCATTTTTTCTATGCCACTCCTAGTTGCTGCTAGATGTCGCTCAATGCCAGCCATCAACTTTATTCCGACACCGCTCAATGCCGCCCTTTGTTGATTAAGTGCCGGTTAGGTTTTGGGTACTGCTCAATGGTGCTCATAGGCACTGAGTGACGTTGAGTGATGCCCAGAGTTGGTTAAGTGTGGTGACTTGTGATGTGGGTGGTGCACATAGGTGCCAAGTGATACCCGCTTTGATGCACAAGGCACAAGTGAGTATATAGCACATGAAAATATGAGGCTTAGACAAAAATGTGAGAGGTTCACAAGCATAAACTAAAATATATATGAGTATAAAAGATAAATTTATAAATGACAATAAATAAATAAAAGATGTATATAAATGGGGAGCCAATTAAACCTGTCATTATGGTAGAGGAGGAGGTGAAGAAGAAGAGGGAGATGCACCATGGTGTTTGAGTGTTGCTATTGTGTCCTCAAGTCTACAATGGTATTCATGATGTTGAATCCTAAATGGACTCAATGACTACCATAGGGGCCACTTGCTCTCATCCAAGTCTCGGTGCTTGATACCGTTGTCGTGTTGTGATTTGCATAGCCCGTGAAAAGTGACTTATCATAGTTTATCTCCATGTTAGTGGGGTAGGTTGCATGCTAGATCCGACGGATGAGATGTTGCCATGTGAGCCATCTATGTACATGTATGTGATTAGCCATGTGGGTTACAAGCTTATCATGTTTGAGGGCTTTGATGAATAAAGATGAGGGCAAGTAGAGAGACGGGTGTGTTTTAGTTTGGAGAGTCTCGAGGAGATAAGGAAGTTGGGAGAGAGTTGTAGCAGAGAGCGAGTGTTAGAGCATCGGAGGAAGCATTCAAGCATGAGATGTCCCATGCTCCCGATCTGCCACTCCCGAATCCTTTTCTCATCAAGCTTCAGATTTTACACCTTGACGACTTACGGGATTGGTTAGTAGCACGTTTCGGGGTGGTGTTTGTGGAGTCGGTGATGGGAAACCCAGATCCTATCGTCCTTCCGGTGCTTACTTTAGAGAATGTCAGGGACTTGACAATTTATGTCCTTCTATAGTTGAGGAATGCTTAAAATTTTGCTCATAAGCTTCAAGGTGGAGTTGTGAGGTCTATTTGTCAAAAAGTAAAATGAGTAAAGGACAAATGTGCAAGAACTTGGGTCTCAAGGGGGAAGTCAGGAGTTTTTTGACCATCATGGGAGTTTGGTGAGGTGATTTTGGGAATGGAGGACATGGTTGGAAAGAAGAGATGACATGCTACAATTGGTAGTCATAAATCTCACGATTTGAGCTGAGTATGAGAGGGATATGATCAATTGAGTGAAGGGGGGTTGAATTCATACCCAGGAGCACAAAGTAGTCAATTGAGTGAGCTTCTTGAGACTTTTTCACTATCTATTAGTGGAATTGGAGAGTAGACAATGTTAAGACAGAACTGAGCACAATAAATTCCGGTTTTGGGTCAATCTCAAATCAGATCCAATTGATTGAAGTTGAAGCTTATGGGATGTAAGGTGTTGGAGAAGAGCAAATGATCAGGTTTGGAGTTTTGGTCACTCCCCAAGTTTTAGTTTGAATTTCCTCATGAAAATTTCCAGATTTGTTGGTGGATAGGTTTAGCTTCTTTCTGTGAAAGTTTCATGTGAATTCTTCAAATATATAAATCAAGGTCTTGGATCAAGTATACCTGGGTCTGTAGAGCTCACAAGTTAGCCCAGCTCGGGAATTGATCCACATCTAAAGACTGGAGTTGGATTAGGCTACAAAAATTTGCAAGAGGTTAGAGAAAAACACAAATAGCTACTAGAAAAAATTTGGGTGGTTCTAGATTTGTGCAAAGTGAGATCTGATGCAAAACATCCTGCTGAAAATACTGTCATAAGCTCGGTAGAGCAAATTTTCCTTTCATCTTGATTGGATATCAAGTCTCATGTCCTGTGACTATGATTGAGAGTTTCAGGTTTCCAAAGTGTTTGTGAGGATCAAATGTATTTCTGAATCAGAAATCTGGGGAAAATTTGCCAAGAACCAGGAGCAAACCCTAAAAAGAAGATTTCAAAATTAGGGTGAAGTCAAAAAAAACCATGGCCAACTTTGAGAGATTTTCAGGAGAGTTTTAGTGATCTGATTGAAGTGTATTTTATATCAGTGGAAATCTTATCTTACAGGCTTTCCATTGAATCATAGATCACTTGAATCCAAGCTTTGTAGAAATAGTGACTTGCATATGAGCTGCACAAAGTTTTCCCCATCAAAAGACATAGAAAATCCCCACATGAAGTAGGAATTTGTTGAGATTTGAAGTATAGATGGGAGGAGGCTTGGAGTACAGGTTGGAATGAACTTGATGATAGAGCACAAGGCTCTGAAGCTCTTTCCCAACAAAAATTACAGAGAGTTGTTGCCTTTTTCTTGTGATTGGATCCTCTTTGTACTTGTATGCCTGTTTGTACGCCCAATTGGCTTGGATTGGTGTGCGGGTGTTGCGCTCAGACTATTTCCTTCTAGGAGTGCTGTGTATTTCTCCTTGGTTATGTTGGAAGTGATGACCAGCAGACCAGGAGTGCATGTTATGATGACAAGTCAGGTTGCCCGGTACTATCCTTCCCGATAGCAAGAATATTAGTCATGAGAAAGGAAGGTTCCGGCAATAAAGGTCACACGCGTGTTTTTTCGAGTCATTACGGGTTTACCTCTAGCCTCTGATCTGTAGTCTCCACAGCTAGGCACCCTGTATATTCCTAGAGAGAGAAAAGGAAAGTACAACACCGCTAGCAAGAAGAGAATATGGGTCACTACTATAAGAACTCAATCTACTAGATGTCCACTCCTCTTCTGCCCAACTAACAACAAGCCTATCTTCATGGACAAATCTATCCAAAGCACTCATCAAAGATCAAATGACCAAGTGTATGATGCTCTTTCTACCCTATAAGGATGGAAGTGTGTAGGGTGGATAACACCATGTGGATGGTTCTTATAATAAGAGAGTGCATAACTATCTAGGATCAAAAGAGCATGAAGAGGTAAACCTAATGAAGTAAGATGCTCATATGATCTAACTCTAAGTCCTTTGAACTCAAAACCTTGTTGGATATCTACAAAACACAAACAAGCCATGAGGCAAGACCCGGTGTGAACTTCCTTTGGGAGTTTGGACCACTGTCACATGCTCTATAGCAACGACTCCACTCCATTTGGAGTAAGATCTATCCACAAGATAACCTCAAAGCGTAGCAAAAAAATTTGAATGAAATGGCTAACACCAGGACGTGCTACCCACTCTATAGGCCCAGACTATGTGAGGGCACCAACCATGCCTAGTCATCCAGCTCTCCCATGCACAAAAACTGGTAGTACCATGAAGCCATTATGATGCCAAACAAGTAACATCCATAACAATAATCTTCTTTTGCAAGAAGCTTGGGAAGAAGATATGTGGAATATACTCTCCTAATAGATGAAGCCTCTCTCTAAACTCAATCTGAGTGCTCTTAGTCTCCACACTATGAGGTAACACATGGATGACATCTATCATAGGGATGCCATCGGTCTGGGTCTTCATTTCATGATGAGTATAGGTCTAGCAAGCAATAGTACGTAATCTTGGTCCAAGATAAGCCACACAAGTACTCATTTGAGCTAGACTACTCTCACTCTCCTCTATCTAAACATGTGCACTCTCACACCTCTCTATAGAAAATGCTAACTCTTGTGCTTGGTTTTGTAACTAGATCCTATAACCCTCCACCATGGTAGGGGCACCTAGTATATACAAGTCCAAGTCAACAAATCTTTGACCTCTCTCCATCTCAAAAGTAATCAAGGTTAGAGGACTCTTCTCCTTTGCAGCAAGTAAATCCTCTTGCTCACAATGGAGTCTCTCTCTCTCTAAGGTCAATCTACCATTGTAAAAGATAGAGACCAAGGAGAGAGATAGGAGAATGGAAACTCACATTGGGATACTTGAATGTGGGAAAACTTTGAATGCCTGACATGAGCTTTGGCTCTTGTATTTATAGGGATCATATAAGGCTCTTGAGAAGCTTCTCAAGAAGCTTCCTTGAGCCATTTTCTTGGAGTGCAAGCCAAGTTAATTGGAAAACTTCTCAAGAAGCTTCCTTCTAGGAGTTGCTTACTTGGCGTGCAAGCTAAGTTAGTTGGAAGCTTCTAGAAACTTCCTTCTAGAAGCTACCTACTTGGAGCGCAAGCTAAGCTAACTGGGAAGCTTCTCAAGAAGCTTCCTAGATACTTCTATAATATTCTAGGCTAATTTGTCTTATTTACTACTTTGTTAGCCCTACTAACTTTGTTGCTAAACTCCATATTGTTACATATTCTCCCACCGCTAGTTGGTAATGTCTTCGTTGCCAGTGAAGCTTTGAACTCCTAGATAGCCAGTTGTGCATTCTAGAGATGAGAAAGAGGTTCCCATGTGGCATCATGAAAGGGATACCCTCTCCAAAGGACCTTATACTCCATATGTTGTTGACGGCCTTGTTGAATGTAGCGACGTGCAAGGATACGATCAACTTTGTACTCCTCAGATCATTGATAGGGACAAGAGGAAGGGGAGGTTGGACTCAAGAGGAAAAAGAAGAGGGGTTAGGAACAAAGGGTTTCAACTTGGAAATATGAAAGATATGATGAATAAGCATATGACAAGGCAAGGCAAGTTGATAAGCAATAAGAGAGACAATTTGGGTGACATCAAAGTGTCCTATCCAATTAGGAGCAAGTTTACGCACTTGGGTATCAAGGGGGAGGGGTAGGTTACTAGAGGATAGCATGACTTTATCACCAACTTCAAAGGTGAGATTATGACAATGGTGGTCCTTATATTGTTTTTGATGATTCTGGGCAACAAGGAAGTGAGATTTGGCTTGTTGGAGAGATTGGGAGATGGTGGTCAAGAAGGTTGAAGTATGAGTGACCTGAGATGGGAGAGGAGTAAGAAGAGAATATAGAACATTGGATCTTGGCCAAAATTGAGAAAGAAAGGAGAAAATCTGGTGCTGCTTGTTTGGAATTGTTGTAGGCAAATTTTGTAGTTGCAAGACATTCATCCCAATTGGTATGGTGGACATTGACAAAGGCATGCAACATATCTTCCAAGGTACAATCTGCATGGTTGATTTGTCCATCAATTTGAGGATGATAGGCCATGGACAAAGCAAGCTTGGTGCCAAGTATCTGGAAGAGTGCTTGCCAAAACTTCCCAATCAATCAAGTATCACGGTTGGAGATGAGGTCACATGGTATCCCATGATGCTTGAAGACATTATCAAAGTAGATTTGCACTAGGGTTGGAATATCCATGGTATCAAAGGTTGGTGCCAAGTGGATTTCCTTACTAAGCTTATCCACAAACACCACAATTGTTGTGTATTCTTGCTTTGTCTTGGGCAAGGATGTGATGAGATCCAAGCTCATATGTTCCCATCGAGCAAATGGAATGGGGAGTGGTGGAAGGAATCTACTCAGCTTCTGGTTGTTGGCCTTGTTGCGTTGGCAGCTTTCACACAATCGGACAAACTCTCAAACATCTTGTGTCATGTTGGGCCACCACCATTGGTGTTGGAGGGTATCAAGGTCTTGTCCACACCCATATGACCAACTATTGGTAAATCATGGGCTTCTTGAAGATGCACAAGACAAAAATCACCTTTGGCTATAACATAGATCGGGTCCTCATAGAATAGAAGGCCTTCCTTGAAGGAGAAGGTTTTGTACTCCTTGTCACATGATGTAAGACGACCATGTACCATTTGGAAGAAGGGATCTTGTTGTAGAACTAACCAAAACTCATTTTGGACCTTGGAGTCAATTGCCAACATTGTAATTGCTACCATTATGAGATGAAGAGACTTCAAATCAAGTCGTCGTGATAGAGCATCAGGGATGACATGGAATTGACCTGGTTAGTACTCAAATTTGATGTCAAACAATTAAAGTTGCTCCTCCCATCGATGAAGTTGACTCTTCATGTGTTCCAAGTGTAAGGTCTACAACAATGGTTTGTGATCAATTTGCATGATCACTTGTTTCCCCAAGAGATAATGCCTCCATACTTTGGTGGCATATACCATTGCAAGTTGTTCCCGATCTCAAGCACAGTAATTTCTTTTAGTTGTATTTAGTCGGTGAGACACAAAGGCAATGAGATGTAGTCCATCTGGGAACTCTTGTTGCAACACTACTCCAATTGCAAAGTTAGGAGCATCAAAATCAACCACACAAGGTAGATGAGGATCACATGGTTGAAGGATGGGTCTTGAAGACACCATATGTTTCAACTTCTAGAATGCTTCTTCATGCTTGGTGGTCCATTGGAAGCTCAAGTTCTTCCACAAAAGGTCAGTCAATGGTGCAACCACATGAGCATAATAATGGATGAACCATTGGTAAAAATTGGCCAATCCATTAAATACTCATACTTTTGTAGCATCCTTTGGAGTAGGCCAATCAATAATGGCCTTGATTTTCTCCTCTTCCATCTTGATCCTTTCCGATGAGATCTTGTGACCCAAGAAGGTAACTTCCTTCTGCCAAAAGGCACACTTCAACTTCTTACAATAAAATTTCCATTGTCGTAGTCGTCTTAGGACTTCTTGCATATGATTCACATGTTCTGCCTCTATCTTGCTATAGATTAAGATATCATCCAAGAACACCACCATGTATTGATCCAATAGTCCATCTAACACCTGATGCATCTGATCCATGAAGACTACTAGTTAATTAGTGAGCCCGAAAGGTAGAACTCTCCATTCAAAATGCCCATACCTTGTGCAAAAGGCAATCTTTTTCACATCTTCCCTGTCAATGGAGATTTGCCAATAGCCACTACAAAGATCCAACTTGGAAAATTATCTTGCTCCACTCAGTTGACCAAGCAAGTCATCAATCCGAGGTAAGGGATATGCATTCTTCACTGTTTGCTTATTGAGCCTATGGTAATCAATATAGAAATGAAGTCCTCCATCCTTCTTTGGAACAAATAGTACCGGTGCTTCCCAAGGAGAGGTACTATATTGTATGAAGTCCTTCTCCAACAAATTCGTAAGTGTTGTTTGCAACTCCTCCAACTCCTTTGGTGAGAGCCGATAGATTGGTCTACTCACTAGAGTACTCCTTGGCAATAACTTGATCTTGAAGGGCATACCATGATCAGAGGGTAATCCCTTTGGCAGATCATCCAGAAACACATCTGTAAACTCTTGAACTATCTGATCAATTATTGCTTGATGAGGCTCTTGGCCCTCCTCAGATTGTCCTTGTGCAATCAGCTTGATCCACACCGCAAATACAGACTTATCTTCCTCCGAAGCTTGCTCTATGACTGCTTCACTAACAAACTTCTCATCTAGGGACTCATCTCTCCTCAAAGCTTGCTCCATGGTTGCCTTCTTGGAAAACTTCCCATCTTGGAACTCATTTTTCTTCAAGGTTTGCTCTATGGCTACCTTCTCGACAAACTACACATCTTGGGATTGACTATTCTTAGGTGTCTTACTAAGAGGTACCAGACAACCTAATTGGAATTTCCTACCTTGGTGTTGTACTTGAATTTGTTGTCAGGTCCAATCAAATTGAACCTTATGACATTCAAGCCAAGGTAGTCTTAGAATGATATCATAGTGTAGAGGTGTCACTACAAACCTTATACACTCCAAATAATCCTTCCCAATCTTGAAGGTAATAGGATGCGAGGTACCAAAATGAAGAAACCTTTATATCATCCGTCATCATCAATCTACTTCCAATTACTGGCTTGATAGGAATACCCAATTCCTTTGCTGCTTGTATAGATATGCAATTCTCCAAACTTCCATAATCAACCAAAATCCTACAACCCCAATTAGATATCATACCTTGCAAGTGAATCAAACTTGCATAGGTCAAGCCTTTGACCCCATTGGAACTAATCAAGCTCCTAGTAGGTGGCTCAAAATCTCCTACTAAGATTCCTCATTTCCTTGATCATTTTGCTCCACAAACTCCATCTAGGCAACTTGTTGAGGTCGCACATTCTTGAGTGGACATTCAGCAATGTGATGTCCTAATTGGCAACAATAAAAACAACCACCATTTTGTCACAATTTCTCTCTATCTGCAATGCCAAGTGGTCTCCATTGAATGGCATCAATCTCCGTTGGTGTTGGCTCTTCCACCGTGTGTAGTGTATTGATAGGTTCTGTGGAGGTCAAGGTCAAGACCAAGTTGTTGTAACCAAGGAATCAAAATGTTTGGCCCACCACATGGCTTCTTCCAAGTGTTGTGGCTCTTGCATGGTTACTTCTAATTTGGTTCTTCACTTCAAGCCCCTCACAAATTGATCTAGAGCTTCACCTTCTAGTATATCTAGAATTTGCATGATGGTGTTTTGGAATTGCATGATGTAACTTCTTAGAGAGCCAATCTATTTCAACTCTGCCAACCTATCTCATGTAGCTTGTGTGGCATTTATAGCTTGGAACCGACTAACTATTGCACTCTTGAATTCTATCCATGTTAAGATTGGTGCAACAATTTGTCATTTAGCTCGCTGTACTCAGAATCTCCACCATAGCTTTGCTACTCCATCCAATTGGCTAAAAGCCAAGAGACTTTGTTTTTGCTCGTCTTGTAGATTGATAGCTTCAAAATAACATTCACAATCAAACACAAAATCCTCCACTGCACTCGGGAGATTCTTGCCTTCAAATACCTTAGGTTTAGAGAATCGGATTTGATCTTCTCCTTCTCAAACTAGTACTCTCTCTATGTGCTCATGTTGTCAAAGATCTTGTTCATCTAACAATCAAGTAAGGTGCTTGATTTGTTGCTACATAGCAAGGATAACCTTGGGCATTGCCACCATGGTTGCTGCTCTCTCATGCCACCCCTAATCTATCTAATTTATTAACACATAGAAGCATCATGTCCACTGTTTTCCATAAGTTACAACCGGAAGCACCAAGTGTTCCTCAAATATGGTGATCATATGCATAAAATCTTGTCCAAAGCATGAGGTGATGAATTGTGTGAAATGATGCTTGGATAGCACTTGGACATGAAAATCCCAATGGTTTGGTGGAAGTGGATTTGGTGGTCCATAAATTCCATCTATCCCATTCTTACTCTAATACCAATGTAAAAGACCGAAGACCATGGAGGGAAATAGGAGAATGGAAACTCACATTGGGACACTTGAATGTGGGAAAACTCCAAATGCCTAGCATGAGCTTTGGCTCTTGTATTTATAGGGATCATACAAGGCTCTTGAGAAGCTTCTCAAGAAGCTTCCTTGAGCCGCTTTCTTGGAGTGCAAGCCAATTTAATTGGGAAGCTTCTCAAGAAGCTTCCTTCTAGGAGCTGCTTACTTGGCGTGCAACCTAAGTTAGTTGAAAGCTTCTAGAAGTTATCTATTTGGAATGCAAGCTAAGCTAGCCAAAAAGCTTCCCAAGAAGCTTCCTAGATACTTCTACAATATTCTAGGCTAATTTGTCTTATTTGCTACTTTGTTAGCCCTACTAACTTTGTCACTAAACTCCATATTGTTACAGCCATGCTCCTCAAAGCTCTCCAATCTACTCTCGCACTCAAGCACTAGTCTATCTCTCCTCTACACTCTCCAATCTACTCTTGCGCTCAAGCACTAAATCTCTCTCTCTCTCCTCTACACTCTTCAATCTACTCTCGCGCTCAAGAACCAATCTCTCTCTCTCTCTCTCTCTCTCCTCTACACTTTCCAGTCTACTCTCATGCTCAAGGAGATTTTTCTCTCTAAACTCATCCACTCAAACACAATCATCTAGAACACGCATGATGTTAATAGAACAAGAAGAAGGTGAAGGTACTCTGAAATGTGTAGAAGAAGGTGAAGGTATTCTAAAATGTGTGGGGTCACCAGCCCCTTCCATAGATAAAGAAAGGAGAGAAGGGGAAGAAGAGGGTAAATGAGCTATCTAAACAAAGTGTAAGGGATGTGTCTCAACACAAATTTGTTGAACATTTTTTCACAAGTGGTACATTTAGTCATCCATCAAGTAAAAATTCATATAGAATTTCAAGAATACACAAGTTCACAAGTTCATTAATAAAAGCCTCTCAAAATTAAGTCATTTATTAAATCTGGTAATTGTATATACAAAAAAAATTTGTATATTTTCAAACATACAAAAATATATAAATATATATAACAAAACTCAAACCGAATCAATCACTCACTATCCTCATCCTCCCCATCATCAGTAGTCTTGTCCTCATGTGAGATATCTGCATCCTCATGATCATCATCATGCTCTCACTCGTGTATAATCTACTCCTCTCCATCACTCAAGTACATCACATCCTCCTCTAGAATGAAATTTCTCTCCACAAAGAGATGAGTGAGTATCTGCCCAAGGAAGGTGACTCTAAACCTGTGCCCCTTAGGACTCCTCAGTTGGCTTTGCAAACTCCACACCTCCACAATGATAGCTCTTAATGCTAACTCTCCCCAATCATAATCCTCCACACCAAATCTCCTCAACTTTGTTTTGGTGTTGAGTACCAAATGCCCATGTACAATCTTGGGCCTAATAGTGGGTGCAACAAGTGCACCCATCAACTAGAAGAAAGCTCTAAACATAGGATACACACATTGCCTTGCAAGATATCTTTTTGCAACCCTATCCCTTTGTAGAAACCAATCTAAAACAACTGTGTAAAGAATTGTCCTCCGTCTTGGTGTTCTTCCCCTTGGCATGGCAAGTGCATATCTAACTATATCCATGGTCAATTGAAACAGTCTCCTTCTTACCAACTTGTGCAAGAGATCTTATCCCACAAACTCACAAACTCTAAACATGGAAGAACTTGCAAAACCCACCAAGAAAAAAACCTTAAACCTCAACCCTTAAGACCAAAGAGGTTGGGTGCCGCTTAAAGCCGCCCCCTATAGGAAAAAAGTAAGCAGTGCCATTAGGCACCGCTTGTTGCTACCATTGGGTGCTGCTCGAGGCTGCCCAAAGGTGCATGTGGACAGTCGTCTCCATGTGCAGCACCAGGGGAGATGCTCGGTTCCGCGCGTAAATGCTTGCCAGCATTGCCAGTGAGGCACAGTAATGTTGGGCGTTGCCGCTACGGGACAAGGTGAAGGAAAAAATTAATGTTGGATGGCGCTCAATGATATTGGGTAGCGCTTGGCAATGCAGGATGAAGGGTTTAGGGTTTAGATCAATGCCAGATGATGCAGGAAGGTGCTGCATAACAGGGCAGAACGGCACTCAAAGGCACTGAGAATTTTGAGGCTTAACGTAAAGAAACTGAAATCTTGAGGTGGTGAAATGTTTGCAACTAGACCAAAATGAAGAGAAAATAGGTTCAAAAAATACCTCAAGATGTAGTTACTAAAGGCCAAGAGTAATTTTGAGGCCGATTACATCCAGATCTACCACCCTAATTCTACCTACAGTAGTTTGAATCTGATGTTTGTCCAGCTAGCGCCATTTGATGAAGTTCACTAGGTGTTGAGTTGTATGAAGAGCTATGAGCCAATCTCCTTCTTTACTTTTTCTCATGTTGGGACTGTCAACAATCTTCTCATATCCCCAGATTTCTCCATGGATAAATGTATGGACGTCAAGGAAATTTGATCCCTTGCTCTCCCACTCACCCTAAACTCACTTGTGGTGAAAAACTATTCATGAACTCTCTCCTTCTAAGTTTAAATCTTTGTGAATTTGAATTCTCCTCAATTCTAGTTTTGAATCCTACTCTCCTTCTCAATTCAAAATTTGGCCTTCCTTCTCAGTTCAAAGTCTCTCACAAATGCAATCCTCTCAAATCCCACACATAAACTCAATTGATAAACACCACGCAGCAAGTATCTTCCTTTGATCAAACAAATGAAACTCTCTCAACCCCACACATAAACTCAATCAAAATGCACACATGCAACGAGTTTGCCTCCTTCAAACACCCACAAAAAAATTTCTTGCCCAAATGACTTTCCAAAATGTTCAATTCTAGAAAGAGAAGGGTTTATATAGTCCTATGCTGGAAAAAATTTTGAATATCCGTTACTACCAAAATGTACACATTTAGGGGAAACATCAAAATTAGACAAGAAAGAACTCAAATCCTAAGCAGCAACATGTGGCCTTCCGAGTTGCCAACTGGTGCACCTAAGCATTAAATTGAGCTGAGCACCACCATCATGTAGTGCCTACTAGTGCCATCATGTAGTACCTACCAGCGCCACGCTGCACCAACAGGTGCAATCAATTTTTTTCCAAGCTGGGGGGCGGCCCCTAGCACCCACCAGCATCTAAGAGCGCCATTGCGCAGTACCTACCAACACCATGCAGTGCCAACAGGTGCAAGCAAATTTTTGGCAAGTTGGAAGGCAGCTCCCAGCACCCAATAGTGCCTATGAGCGCCATCACGCGTTGCCTACCAGTGCCATGCTGCCCCTACGGGTGCAAGCTGGTATTTTGCAAGCTGGAAGGTGGCCCTTAGTGCCCACCAATGCATACGAGTGCCACAATCATCGAGCACATTGGCGCCTATGAGCACCATCTGGGCACTTGAAATTTTTTTCCATATTCAACCAAGTTGGAGGGCGGCTCCCAATGCCCACCAGCGCCTTTAGGCGAGCATCAACAAACAATGTCTTCTTCAGAATTGGCACCTTCAAGCAACATCTAGCAACTTTGAAGTGTAAACTTGCCAAACACCCTGGCCTTTCAAGTGTAAGCTGGGCTCCTACAAATGTACAAAGAGCGTCCCAAGAATTCATTTTTCAATTTTACATAGAGATCCCCTCATGGTTAATGTTCAAGGAGCAAACGTTTTTGTAAACTTGGTTTTGGTGATAAAATACAAGAAACATTACCAGATACGAGATATGAATTGAATAATTGAAGAATAAATAATTTATTACATGGAAACTCACTCATTTGATTATATCATCAAGGTGATAATCAAGGCATTGTTGCATCACCCTTGATCTACTTTCTTCTCTACCAAGTTCTATACCATGAAAAGACATTTTTGAATCTATTTGAGTTTCCTTTGTAAATCCACCATCGTCTTCTGACCAAACCTCTGTCCTATTGATTAAAAAATTATGTAAAATAATACAGACTAACACCCACCACTATAACAAATATGCATTTCTACTAATGTCTTTGAGTTGCACTCTTAGCTCATGAAGAGAATGCCATCTAGCTTTCAATCATCCTATACAATGCTCATTTATCACTCTTGCCTTTGCCAAATATTTATTAAACTCTTGCTTGTCCTCTAATTGTGCATGCTTGAAAGCTGGCACTAGGTGATGCATGGGTACATAACACGAATCACTTAAAAGGTACTCATTTGCCTCAAAAGTGTCACAACTCCCTCTCTGGTTCAATTCATTCCACACTGAAGATTTTTTCAAATCATGTCGTGACATGACCTTGGCATTCCTGCAAATTAAAAAAATCTATATCATAATCAAATCATACTTTTAGTAAACCATACAAAGAGGATCACCAATGCACTAAAGAAAAAACAAATAAAACAACACAAAACATAGAATTTACCTCAAAAAATGTTTAATTCTCCTTTTATCATCACAAATCACTTGGCCGTTTATAGAATATGAACCCTTGCAACTGAAATAGATTTCCCCATCTACTATTGGTCGAGTTGCAAGAGGAAAAAATATTCCATCTACCAAACAAACACAACTAGGAAAACCTTTTTGTGCAAAAACTGTGGATATCCTCTTCCTCTCCTCGAGCTTGGGCCAAGCAACTTGACCTCTCATCACATCTAATATGGCTATAATACCTATATATGTAAAAGCAATTGTTGAACAAGCACTAATGCCACAAGTATTTAAGCCCTTTGCAACACAAGCTCCATTGCCATGATGCCCAAATGTATTCAAAGGTAGAGCTACTTGGATCCACACAGGTGTTTGCTATCTTCAATAGGTTTTAAAAAAATAGTGTGCATCTTAATCAAATCCACTAATGTTTAAAAAGAATTGACATCCATTCTAGTAAGCTTGCAAAAGGCCTTCATATTGAGATTTCTAAAATACTTTATCACAAACTCTCTACTACAAGGGTAAGTAACTTGGGGTTCCAAGTATCAATGATTATGTGCATACTCTCACCCACTAATAAAAAATTCTAGCATATATAAATCTCATCCTAATTCTTCATCTTCATCTTCTAATCCTTGTAATGATATCTCCAAATCTAATCGGATCATCCATTGAGTACATTTTCTAATATTTCTAGTTAATTCTAAAAAATTGCTCCCTCTCTGCCTGACTTGACTCTATTCTTAATCACCAAAGATAACCCCTTATCGGCATCTCTATTCTTTGTGCATACAAAACAAGAAAGAAATATCATAAATTTCAGTCTAGAACAAGAGAACAAGTTCATAAATTTCAGTTCGTAGTATCTTGACATCATCTCTATTCTCTACACACACAAGACATCATTTCTATTCTCTGCACACACAATCTAGACATCTTTGTTCTCCACACACACATACCAAGAGAACAAGATCATAAATCTCATTTCTACAAACATGCACACACACACAAGATATCATCTCTATTCTATGCACACACATACCAAGAGAATAAGATTATAAATTTCATTTATACAAACATAAATATAGAAAGAAAAGGGGAACAAGGTCATATATTTCATATTCGTAACAAGAGACCAACATCATAAATTTTAAATTTTTAAATAATGAAATTCAGGATTTTGGATAGTAACACTTCCAACAAATTCACTCCTCCTTTCAAACCTTCACACAACATGCACTCAAATATTCACACTCCAAAAAAATTCACTCCCCCTTCCAACCTTCACACAACATGCACTCAAATCTTTCCACTCAGGGTCTCCCAAATCTTCCTCCGCGATCAATTTTCCCGTTCCCAACATCTCCAGCATAAATCTCCAACTCACCTGTCAATTTTTGATACCATGGGTGTTCGTGAACATCACATTGTTGCTCCTTTTGGTGGCAGCCACTTTCGCTCTGACCTAAACAAGATACTTTATTAACCTTATTAACCCTAATCAATGCACTCCCGGGATGATACCAGAAGATTCCTTATCTTTTATTTTCTCTGAACCACTTTATACCATAACAAATGTGCTAATAATAAAAAACTTGGCTAACTTGGCTAAACTTGGCTAAACTTGACTCTTTCTACTCCCGCTCACACCCCTAGTCGACGCTTCGTAAATATCTATATGAAAATATATGGAATTTCGTGAAACTATTTCTGAAGCCCCCTATTGTGTCATTAGCTGAGAATAGATATTTGCTATTGACTAAGTTTGTCTTGATGCCTGCTTGGCGCATGTTCCTGTGCTTTCACTTGCGTTGACTTTCAAATATTGAAATTGCTTGGTCATTCTTCACAGTCACTTCACTTCTTGGCCTTGGTCTGGGCTGGGATATTTCATCGTCAATACTCCGGCAAAGCTTAGGTCGGGCCAGCCGGCATGGGTATATGCATAAGGTGAAAGGTCTATGATTTTCATGACTAAGAGTCGGTTACCGAAATGGATGACCCAGCGATCTAGATTGTCATGACAAGGTTTGCGTTTAGATCTCGAGCACCGGAGGCCAAGTAAGTTCCGCTGACGGGTGGTGGTGTAGCCATGACATTTGAAGGAACTCGTGTCCCAAGGGATCCAGGAGCTAAAGTTGCTTCGATATTGTGACAACACGATTTACCTGAGGTGCAAGGGTCAGTGAGTCAGTGAATTATGTACTTCTGATAGTTCGTCGGAATAGTAACCCACCAGATCTGATTTGACTGGTACCAGCTGGAAGTCATATGAAAGCAGTCCACCATCAGTTTCTGGTGGACATACTTTCTGCTCCTTCTTCTAGTGTAGTCAAGGATTGAAGCTCCTTCTACATATCATCAGGTGGTTTCAAATATGCGTGGGAGTGCCAGATCCGGTAGGTGCCTCCACAGGTAGAGCCGCGCGACTGGTTGATCTTTTTACTTTTTACTTTTGCAATTATGAGACGCTAGCTCAAGCCTGAGCAATGGTCTGCATGCATGCTTGAAGATGATCACCACTGACTCATCAGGAAAGGACAAGAACTCGTGACAAACTCATCACAACAGAACGAACCTTCAGTTATATCTTGTGAGAGAACTCACAAGAGTTTTGTATACCGGCAGCTGGTGAGTGGTTGTTCGCTGCTTCCTTGAACGCAGATGGATTGGGTTATGCTAAAGATATGTCGGAAGAAGTATGATCCTACTCTTAGAATTTCTTAATTTTCCACAGAGCTTTTAGATAGAAGCAACGGGGAGTTGAGCGCTAGTTTTAATTTTTTTTCCACAACGCTGTTCACAATGTGACAAGGCACATTTTAGAGCAGAGCCACCTTCTAAGCTTCTTTTGAGATAGGTGGTTGGACGCAATGCACGCAATGCCTTCCGAATCGTTCCTAGATAAATTCAGATCCAGAATTTTAGTGCCAGCCTTTTGCACTCATTGTACCAACTATTACAACCATTTCATGTTGCAACTTTGGCGCCCGTTAGTACTGCAAGCCGATTCTAGTAAACTGCAGACTGTTCGATTTATTGTTCAAATCTTGAACATCCCTGCTCATTCGAGTTCCAGCGTCCATTAGAAAGCATCGCGGCAAATTGAAGAAGCAAAAGTCGATTCTAATTGCGGGGCAAGCCTCGATTTTGATCCAAATCCGCTGCAACCTAATCAATTTTAGGGTGCACGTATTAAGAATATGCAATATAAACGTATCGGCAGTCCAAGTCTAGTCGCTCACAGGGTGATGGAAATGTCAAGTTCGTATATCGTATAACCATTGGCTCGCTCAAGAAATGAGTGAAATTGGAGGATGCCATTTACAGTTATGAAAGTTGAACCACCAATTAGGGTGGCATGATTGACAGTTTGGCATTGTTAGAGTAAGTGACATTTGCAAGCAGATACTCTGAGAGGATATCTTTGATGATATTTGTAGTTTTTTACGTCATCGCATTTTCTTGCATCTGATGCAGAGCTGATGGACCGGTCTCCCTCAAGGGATCAAATAATTCCCATGCTAAATAGAAAAGATAGCCGGAACAAAAACGAAATGCAGAAACTGATGGCCAATGGCAACGTAAATTATTCAATCGGTGATCGGGTAATTTGCTGACTTTACTCTGAAAAGATTGGATGGTTAAAGTGAAATTATCTGGTAGTGTATGAAATATCTCCTAGCAGCTTCGATGTTGCCAAATCATTGAAGATAGTCGTCCTCCCAAGAGCTTTGGAATTTGACTTAACTACCTCTTCTTCCGCCCGCTGTCTTCTCCTGATTCCGGGCAACGTTACGCTTGCTTAAAGTGATACTGGATTTCTAATACTATCGTAGAAGAAGTTCAATGTGACTGTTCCGCACAGTGTTCTGCTTTCACTTTTCTTTCTTGACCAAGAGCCAGTAGAATTCTTTCAAAATAAACAGCTAACACTCTTGTAATAAAGAAGTTACAGCCCTTCAGTGCGTAAGACACTCCTCATTTCGTCGGTCGTCAGTCTTCTTGTGGCATGTACTCTCACCATTGTTCATCATTTAAAGCTGAAATTCCGAGTGCCTCGAAATCAGTATGTCAATGACAAATGAGATAATATTGTTGACAAAGTTACGTGTTGACTTGCAGAGACAAAGAACCCCGACAAATGGAAAAATAGTGGATGATGATCGAAGTCCCACGAAGCTGGAAGTCATCACCAATGGAAATCTCTAACGCGGGATGCTTTCTCTAGGATTTCCTCTCCTTTATCATGGTACAAGGGTTGAGTAACCCGCTTCAGTCTGTACTTAGAAGTTACACTACCTGATGGTTTTGTGCTCAAGGCCTGGGTGCGTGGAAAACATACATGAGGCTCGTTAGAGCTTTGTGAGGAGATTCTCGTCCTGCAAATGGAAGATATACTCCTGGACCCTGTGGATTCCTGGGAGTGCTAGCGAAGCCACCAGAAGATTGCATATGGTTCTGTAGCCTGGTCTGCAAAGTGTGGCCGCCTCCGATGATTCTCTCCTTAGTGTTCCGCTGTGAAGAGCTGGTGACTTTGAGATGTAACGGTGGAAGCTTCACTCATTGCGAGGGAAGAGGTGCCAATGAGCCATCGCAAGCATGACTATGACTTCGGCAGTTCGTCCCTGTGCTGCTTTTGTATGGTTGACATGCTGGCTTGCGAAGCTTATCTGAATCTTAACGCAACTTGTGTCCCCATATACAACCCGGATGTGCATGGAACTTTTAGTCCACGAAGTACGCCGTCGAGAGTGTAGAACAGACCTGGTTCAAATGTACAGTAAAATTTATGATAACATTCTCAGCTCACACGTCTGCCGTCACATGTCACCACCATCAATCAATGGTGACTTTGAGATCTTTGTAAATTATCATATGATATTCTATTTGAGCAAGTAAAGTTGGCCACCAAACTTCTGTCCGTGCATTGACTGTTTAGTACCACGTCCAGGCACATCCCTGAGATTGAGAGAAGGCAAATTGCTTTATGCTTTGTTTGTCTGTAACGTTTAGACCATAGTTTACGTTGTTTGGTTCAGTTTCTTAACAAGCTCAACTGTCAAGGTTTATTTTGAGTCCTTGGTTTATGCTTTTTATAACCTGGAACTCCTACTTGCTACTCGCATTTTGAGAGATCAAGTTGCCTGGACCGCATTCAATCTTCTTGCCTACATCTCTGGATGAATGGATTTTGCAGGAGAAGGATTCACGGTCTCACTCCAGACTTCTCGACTTCCCGCCGAAGATGATCGGCATGGTAACTGGATTGGAAAGGCATGATAGTTGCAAGAAATAGAACAGGGTAGCGATTATAAGTCCCCATCCTTCTTGCCGATCTTGGACTGCAAACTTCGTTCCAGGTAGATCATAGCTGCTCCTTGCACAATTGAGCGAAGACCTTGAGGTGTCTGACCTCATCTTGCTCCAAGTATCACGGTCGGTTGGCAGGGTAATTAAAACCATTGGAAAGTAATTCACAGTATTCTTCGATGCTATGTCGTACTTGTCAATTAACATCATCTGTCCTTGTAGAAGTTCCATTCGAAACTTATTTTCTACCACTGGTGGGTACTCTTCGGATGCTCTTTAATCCAACTCAAGAAAAGTGAACTCTAAAATGGCCTGGTTGGAGGATATTATCTTGGCAGGAGTTACACAATACGTTTTCCATATTAAAGCGCATATCTGTCACTTGCAAGCTTGAATATTTCCCGCGTATGGAACGAAATAAAGTTGCAACTGAGATTTCAGAATGAGCTCTCTGTTCAATTTCTATAATAAGGTACATATTCACGTTTTCTGTCTGGATTGGAAAGCTCCGTACCTGTGTATACCTGTTGTCACCTGCTTATTCAGGAGACAGGAGTTTGCTCTATTGAAACATGTTATGCGTTCCACGGAAACTGAACCTCTTCATCTGGTAGCTCAATCATGTAGCTACGAATGAACTTTTTGTCGCGAAAGAGCACTCAACGTCTAGAAATCGACTTTTATTCTAGAATATATAGCTCACGTGATAGTCGCTTGACCTCGGAGTTTAGCGTAGTAAACCTGGAAAGAGGGGATTACCTTGGGTAGTCTTGGACTGGCACATAAGCTTCTCAATTGTGGTTGCGAAATTGAATCCTAATCTGTGCTTCTTGTTGTGGTGCTAAGGAACTCCACTGTGTATGGTGTCGTGGTAAAACAAACCCAATCGTTAACCCTCCAATTGCAACGAAAGTATCTGTTGCGTGGGTAAAATTCTTAATGCAAGAAGAAATGAGTGAAATTGGAAGATGTCAATATTCAATGACATCCTGCAATTGGAATGAATTGTCTTTTCCGTAAGTAAAATTTTTAATGCTCGAAGTGACTTGACAGTGCCTACTGTGTTCTCTTGCGTGATGGACGGATGAAACCAATTGGCATCTGTCGGAGAGTCCATACAGCTGTCGTATGAGATATTCTGATCTAATGATAAACAAGGATGTGTCCGAGAGACGTGTGCTTCCAAGTGTCCTTACAAAGGCACAAAGAATTTGACTAATGATTCAATATAATATGCAGGGCCTGACGCTAGAGTAGAATCTGAGGAGGAAAGAAACCGAAATTTTCCAGTCAGTATTCAATCCACCGGAAGTATGACGTCTAATTGTGCGTGATCCTTGTGATTTCAGAATGATGTGGACGGCTTAAGTCATAAGGTACGCTTAGTCACGTCCACAGATCACCGGATGAAGATCTAGACTGCTCGTCCCTGGAAGCTAAGCTTTCGGGTAGCCAAGCACAAACGTTTTAACTTAAGTAATTGAAAGTTACGTAAAAGGAGTCTACAACCCTATTTTAGTGTCTGACGAAGAAGCTTCGAAACATGAGGTCTCATGAACATGAAGATGCGATTTGGTCAACAGAGGGAGCAGTTGTTACAGTTGTGCTGTGGACATCGAACCAGACAGAGCAAGCTCTTGAAGCAGCACGTGACATCTACAGCTGAAGGCCACTTATACGTCTTAAGGAAATTCAAGGAACTTGCATATTACTTGATCAAAGTGACAATTACTGACAGTTGATTAACGTCGTGGAGAATGTATAGTAAGAGACAACAGGGAGTCCAGTACTGCAGCCTCTCGAGGAAACGTTACAAAACGATGTAATCCAGAAACCCGACAGTTCAGTCCTATTCAATGCGTTGGCAGGCACCGGTAACGTCGAGCCAAGAGGAACAAAGTCAAAAGGGAAGTTCAGCGTTTATAAGGAGATGCAAAACGACAATATTTGTTTTGGAGTTGTGGATGATGAACGTTTACAAGCACAGACGAGCCCCGCTACAAAAAGCGATCACAGATTCGACCGTACAGATCTATGCACTCGCATTACAGAAATCCCGAAACGTTTTGCCTCGAGCTCGATCAAAACGGAAAGGGACCCGCACAGGCTAATAAGATGGATGGGAGGACCCATCAAGCCGTACAGGATAAAAACCTAGGAACCTACGAGGTAAAATGGGACTAAGCCCCAAATCGATCAACTATCAGAGCCTTGCAGCTCATGGATCATCCTAACAGATATATTCTGACCATAAAATATGATGACATAAAAAGTCGAATTCAAATACTTTGATTTGTTTCAACCATGAATTGACTGCTGAACACTTTCAAAGACCTTACCTTGGATGGAAATTGGAAGAAACAGAAAGTAACAAATCGATGAACTGTACATTGTTCTACAAAGAACCTCTTCACCAGCATCTGCACAAATTCATGAAGGAAAGAAAAACCTGTCACCGTCCACACTAGTAACATTCCTGGGATGAGTACACTGGACAGATAAACGAATCCACGAAACCAGACAAAACCCAAAACAATATCATTCTTGCGTGCTGTCTGAACAACGTACTTCTCACCAATTTCATGACCAGGTTTCTCTTTAGAAATTCGATCCATCCGGTAGGAGGCTCGGAATGTTGCTGGGACATCTCCGGTCGTATGGATCGAGTTTCAACATTGGAACAAGAATCAGTAATAAGATCATGTAATTCAATTCGATCCAAACCCTTTAGTCCAAGACCCATCAAGCCTGTACACAATTTATGTGTACAGTGTCAGTGGCTTGTGGCTGGATACTCAGTTGATGTGGAACACTTTGCGTCTCTTAGTACGATTGAGTGATTGAATGAAGGTCTTCAAGGTATGCAAAGACACCTTTCGAAGATTTTGGAAGCTGTGGCCTGGAATCACACGGATTCTTGTTCCAGAGTAGAATTCGATCCATCCGGTAGGACGCTTGGGATGTTGGTGGGACACCTCCGGTCAGATAGATCGAGTTCCAACATTGGAAAAAGCTCCATGGTCCAAACCCGTTAGTTCTCAGTCGGAGGCGAATGAATAGTTATGACGAGCACATTGATCGTAGAGAACAAGAGCCATGAAACTCGGATTACTATGTCCACAAGAGCCATGAAAATAATAGGCAGGATGTATACAGATAATGAGGAGAATCTATGAAAACATCCTTAAACTTTGAAATTACTGCTAAGCAGATAAATGTATCGAGGAGAAGTGACACAACCCACACGAAGAAACTCCCTGGAATCAAATCAATGTTGCCCCGGAAGATACTGTAAGATTGCAAAGAACGGAGAATTTGCACGAGAATGAAAAGATTTACACGACATCGACAGCACAGGTGCAGATGACTTGAAGTTGTTTTGTCACTCGCATGGAACTTTTTTTCATGCCAGTGCAAATTCACCACTCTTTGCAAGTATAAGGTGACTTAAAGTTGCATCAGCCTGGAAAAGACCGACCGGTATTCTCAGATATAAGCAGATTGAATTGCAACTGATTACCAACGCATCCATACTCTTAGCGCGTCCAGCCTAAGAGTTCGGCTGCCGGGTAAGAGCGGATAGGTTTGAAAAGTGCGTGGCCACGATAGCTAACTTATTCAAAATTTAAACAGCTGATGCCCGGCTCAAGAAAAAACGCGACATTCAATCTTGCCCGAAAGGCAATTCCTGAGTCTGAAGACAATGCAAAAGTACTGAATCGGTTTTAAAGGTGCGTGACCTCGATAGCTAGCTACATTCAAAATTTAAACAGCCGATGTGTATAGGAAACTTGTGCACACAAATATTGAGGGGAGCCTACAATGTGTAAGTACAACTCTTTACTTATGTTACAATGGAGTATGCTAGTTAGCACAGAGCCTCGATGTGGTACATGATAGATTTCTGCTCCTGTGATGGAGCGTACAACTGCCGAGGGCAGTTGTTCTGTATTAATTAACTTGTGATGGAGCGCACAACTGTAGTGTGCAGTTGTTCTGTATTAACTATTAACTAGGGATACGGCTCGAGGTAACTATTTACATTATAACCTGGTTCTTACACTCCCCTCTCTTAAGTGAATAATCTCTAAGGCCTTAACCCCTTAAGTGAATAACCTCTAAGGCAAGTTTCGGGCTTGAGAGTCCTTTAGTAAATATTCCGCACGCATCTCAAGGGTTGGACAAATAAAGGACCTTTATCTTATTATTAGCTGCAAGTTGATTAATGAAGTGAAACCTAACATCTATATGTTTAGTACGCACTTGGAACTTCTTCGGAGAGTCCACAAGAGCAATTCAGATTGGTTGTCACAATATGATGTAACTGGAAGATATGACAAGTCGATCTTCAAGTCGTGTAACAAGTGATGAAGCCAAATCCAAATCGATTCAGAAGCCGTGATGGTCATCGCCATATACTCCACTTCCGTGCTGGATAAAGCTGAAGACTTCTGTCTAGGAGATCCCCAACTGATAACTCCATGAGAGAAAATGAGTTATTAACTAGATGTATACCTTAGCTGATCAATCTTTCTAGCCCACTTGCCATCACTAAACCCATGGAGAGGTTGAGGAATGTTGTCCCGGTGATATTCAAGGGAGTAGTTGGTGGAGCTCTTCAGATACCGAAATGCATGTTTACATGCTGAATATGAGCAGTGCCCGGGTTCCGCATGTGTTTGAGCAAGTGTGCTGACAGCAAATGCTATGTCTGGTCGTGTACAGATGCGAGCCCAGGTAAGAGAACCAACAACTATATGGAAACTCAGCTACCTCTTCAGGAGTCTTGGGGCCATCTGCAGCTGAAAGTTGGAGGCCTGGAAGCATCGGAGTTGAAACTGGGCTGGAATCCTAAAAACCAAAAAAAAAAAAACAAGAAAGACGTCGCCACATCCAGCTGATGAATGTGATGACCTAGTTGCATGGCTAGGGCCAGGATGAGTTGCATATTGGATACGGACCACTGTGGAGAGTAGATTTTGGTGTAGTTAATGCCTTCAATCTGAGTAAAACCTCTGGCTACCAAGTGGAACCTTAAACTTGGCAATGGTACCGATCGAGTCGTGGGAGTGGTTAGCTTCTCAGGCGGGTTGCATTTTGGGGTTATTTGAGACTAGTTTTCCATGTCCACGTCTATTCCATAGGCTACCCCGCACACTCCATGATGAGGCATAGGCTACCCCGCACACTCCATGATGAGGCTAGACAGGCTTTTTGCCTACCACTGGATCGTTTGGCACGTGATCCCTTGGACAAGTTAGCGTGGTTCCTATTCCTCCTACTCCCTCGATGGTGTCTTCATTATGCTAGAGGAGGACGTGCGGGGCATAGAGAGGTGGCGGCTAGATTTCGTCTATTTTGAGCGGGGGATTGGGCAGCCCTTCAGGAGGAGTCTGTTAGGGCTACACGATTTAGGACAGGCATCGCCACAGGATACCACAGATTCCACTTGATTACGATGATGTAGGACATTGGGTCAGGCGGGAGAGTTTAGTAGAGCAGCATGAGCGCTACACTCTTTGTCTATAGCAAGTCCTACTGATGAGACCATCTCTGCCCTACGCTCATTGCATCCTATAGCAATATAGGGACTTCCACTAGAGGTCTTAGATTATCAGCCTGAGTAGCCTTTATGTCTTGATAGGTTGCTATTTGCACAAGCATTGTGCACTGCCCCTCACCTTTCCTCAGGAGGCTTGTCAAGGATGGTTTATGAGCACCTTAGAGATTGCTTCTAGGCAAATGATCCTTCTAGTGGTTTTACCAAGTTGTTTCAGGTGGCTGTAGCAGTAGCAAGAGGAGACATTCCTATGTTTTTAAGTTGGGTGTTAGGTGCTAGTCGACTTCTCATGATCGAGAAGGACACGGGAGGCATTAGACCGATTGCTATTGGAGAGATCTTTTTGCGTTTGGTCAGTCGTACTATTGTCCTTCAACATCGTTCTCACTTTCGACAGCACCTTAGTCCACATCAGTTTGGAGTAGCTACACCTGGAGGATGTGAGGCTATATCTCTAGGCATTAGAGCACTCCTAGATATCCATCCGGAGTGGGTCGTCCTACAGGTGGATGTTGAGAACACTTTTAATAGCATCTCACGTCCATCCATCTTTAGAGAGCTTAGCAAGGCTAGTGGATCCTTGGCAAGTCTCATTCCTTTTGTGCAGTCTTTTTATGGCTCTCCTGCTTCCCTTTACTACCAGCATGGTGGTTCACATGAGGGAGTCACCGTCTTGGAGTCAGCTGTTGGTACACGTCAGGGAGATCCTTTGGGGGGGCCCTTATTTGCCATGGCTCACTTTAGAGCTCTTTTATCTACCATTTGGGCCATGCCAGGTTGTGTATTTCCCTCCTTGGCAAATGATACACACATCGTAGGCCCTGTAGATCAGATTAGGCAGGCCTTTGACTACTTGACTACCGAGCTACATCTAGTAGGCTTGAGAGTCAAGGTGTCAAAGTGTAGGGCATGGTCCACTTTAGGTATCCCTCCCCACCTTGAGCTTCCAAAGGGGTGTATCACATCCACAAATGGACTTCGTGTTCTTGGAGTGCGAGTAGGATCGGAGGATTTTGTCACACGCTTCTTGGACGCTGCCCTTGTCGAGGATGTTCTCCATGTGGATGACCTTCCATTACTAGGAGATCCGCAGGTGGCATTTGGTATACTCTCTTCCAGTATTGCTTGTCGACCATCCTACCTCATCCTTATAGTTCCCTCCTCACCGTCCTTCCTAGCACATCTGAGAGCATTTGATAGGAGGATTATGGGAGTCTTTGGTGATATTATTGGACCAGGGACTTTTGAGTGTGTGACAGGCAATTTGGCACGTAGATAGACGGCTCTACCGATCTCATGTGGTGGGGTTGGCTTGCTTTCTATGGAGGAGATGGCACCTATAGTTTTTTTGGGTAGTTGGGCTCTCTTGACACCCCTACTTTCCTCTCATTTTGTGGTTGCTGATAGGCCAGTTTTGGAGACTTATGTGACAGAGGTGGAGACTTATTGCGGCAAACAAGAGATAGTCTATCCCCACGAGCATGAGAGGGTTTTCCACCGTTTGCTTCACTATCATCAGATTGGACTAGAGGTCTACAGTCTTCCTTGATGGACCGACAATGTGAGCATACGCTACATTCTCTCTTAGTTGACTCGTCCATTCCTCGGGCTACTAGAGCACGTCTATGCTCTTGCTCCGGCAAGGGTGCAGGCTTGTGGATCCTAGCTCGACCATGCATTAGGGCTTTCTGACTCGCACCAGCTACTTTCTCTACAGCAATGAAGTTTTGCCTAGGTTTGGTCCACCCATCTGCATCTTCACTACTCACTTGTGAGTGTGGTTCTACACTAGATGCAATGGCAGTCCACATGACATGGTGTCCTTTTGGAGGACAGAGGATAGCTACCCATGATGCCATTAGAGACATATTGTTTGCTATGGCGCGAGAGAGTGGATACTTGGCTTGGAGGGAGTGTTCGTATGCATTGCAGACAACACGTGTCAGGGCAGACTTATACTTAGTCCAAGACGATCAAGTGATAGTAGCGGAAGTCATGGTCACGGACCTTACACAGGATACAGTTTCGTAGGGAGTGATTACCCATCCCCCTGGATGGGCGGCGAGTGCAGCAGCAGGTCGCAAGGTCTCCAAGTATAGGGGTATGTAGCAAGGTCACCTCTTTGTTCCTCTAGCCTTGGAGTTATATGGAGCGATGGACACGGCATTTGACACATTTGTCAAGGAGTGCACGAGAGCTTATCATGTTAGGCGTCAGGGGGTACCACTCTCACTCTCATACTTTGTAGCATATTTTAGACAGCATGTGCCCATTTCTCTATAGAGGGCAGTGGCTGGTGCAATCCATAGGAGAGCAAACACATTAGGTGATATTTCTTCGGATGCTCAAGTTGTGTGTAGACCATACGACTTGCATAGCTCGGATATCTTAGGTGCGGTAGGGCAGATTTCTCATACAGACTCTATTGGGGCTTAGCCCCATGTTAACTTTTTTGTCTCTCCCTTGTACGGCTTGATGGGGTCTTCCCATCCTTCATTTTTCCTATGCAGTCGCCTTTTATCACAATGGTACCATCAGGCTTGAGCTTCAACTTAAATACCCACTTACATATTGTTGCATGTCGGCACGTGTGTGAGATGGTGAAAGTCCAGGTGCCATTGGTGGCATATAAGTTGAACCTATCCTTGATGGCAACTTGCCATTAGGGAGCTTCCAGTGATCGCATTGCCTGCAAGTAAGTCTTTGACTCCATTGGAAGATCAGGTGAGATTGCTACAAAAGCACTCTTCAGATCCGGTTTGCATGTGTTAAGTATCAAGACAGACCCTTGTGGGGATTGAGTGGAGGTGGGACGCCCTTGTTCAACCATGTAGACCACCATAACGTTGGCTGTGGTGAGAATAGGCATTATTGATGGATATAGCTGCCTAGGTTGGTCATAAATCTAGGGGATAAATCATCTTCTAGCAGGAGAAGAGGTACTTGGATCAAACAAACATCAGTCGGACAAGGAGTATTTGCCAAGGTCCGCCATTAGGTCGAGTCTAGACATAGAGTAAATGGTGGATGCACTATGGCAAGAATGATCTTGAAACGTGTCCATGCCTTCAATTTTGTCAAACTTGTTTATGTTTGGAAACTCTAATGCAAGAGGAGACACACCAAGGGGTGGGGAGATAAGATCTTTTGATGGATTTGCTATAGGGACTACTAAATCAATTGGTTGCTGAGGTAGACTAAAATATGTATATCTTATGGGGGAAGAAGTGAGGCACAAGGGGACCATAGCTTGAATTTATCAAGGTGGTGATAGGTGGTGGCACTAGGAGTACAAGGGCCATACTGGTGTAGGGGCTACAAGTACATACAGTGGTGGGGGTTGATGTCCTCCGGTGTACTATAAATTATGGGCCCAACTGGAGCTCTTTGTCCGCCGGGCTTGGGGAAGGCATAATGGGGCTGCATAGAGAAGGATCACCTCTTGAAACATAACATCTCAAGACACAAGAACATGTCCATCGGTCTTCCACTACACCTTGTAGCCTTTGCTTTTAGCATCATAGCCAAACAGCCTGCACTCAGCAAGTGCTCCTCAAGCTTGCCTTGAAGCTCCTCCATAATCTGTACAAAACATGTAGAGCCAAAAATTTGTAAGTAAGAAATATTGGGCTTACGCTCTGTCCATAATACAAATGCAGCTTTCCCTTTAGGGATGCCCTTTGTAGGGCACATATTCTGCAAATAAGTAGCACACATGACACCTTTGCCCCATAGGGCTTAGATAGCTTAGCCTCAAAGTGCCTACAATGTGTTGTGTAAAACAAGGTCCTGTTTTTGTGCTCTACAATGCCATTTTGCTATGGAATGTAGGCTGCCATTAGCTGCTACTGAATGCCATGTTGCTCCAAATAGGTTGTGAAATTACCACCAAGGTACTCACCACCTCTATCAGACCTAAGAATTTTGATCATTTGCTTTGTTTGCCTTTCTGCCTAAACATGCTACTATTGAAACATCTCAAAAAAATCACTCTTATGTCTCAATAGGCAGACCACCGTATAATGAGAGTATTCATCAATTAGTGTCATGAAATACTCAAAGCTTGACAAAGTAGTGCTTGTTATCCATCTTGAGATTAAAGTGGATTAGTTTCAAGTTGGTTGCTCAAAATATGGCTTGCTTGGAGAATTTAGCACGTTCTATGAGCCAGCTTGTCTCTCACTCAGGATGAACCTCTGATGGCTATTATGGTAGCGTACCATGGACTAAGAAGGCAAGGAACCCAAACTCCATCATACTTCTCCAAGGCTAACACTCCAAGACTCAAGACATTGCTCACTAGAGAACTCAATGAGAGAGAGATAGTTGCAAATGAAAGGATCATGAGTACCTCCTCACCCCTTGTTTATATACTTGTGAAATAGTTACGCACCAAAGTTACTAATTACCATAATAACTCAAGTTACTAGACTAAAAGTCAAGTAAAGTCAAAAAGTATAAAGGAATATCTATTCACATGGGCATATTCCATTAGCATGTGATCCTATCTTGACCCAACCACCAAGTCAAGGATTCCTTCACATGGGCTATCCTTGGACTATAGAAGAATCCAAAACAAAAAGGCTTGTGGGCCCAAGAGTTCTCAACTCTTTCCTCAAAGCCAAACACCTAGGAATAATACCAAGTCAACACACTAGAATCCAAAATAGTGGTGCTCATCTTTTCCACCTCCTCTAAAGTAAGGTCCCTTCTATCTTAGCTATGACTAACTCTAGCTAATCCTGACTAATGTAGAACCATCCTTTATCTCTATATAAACAATATCTCTCAAGTACTTGTAATACCAAGCTAAATATCACAATACCACACACATGCACAAATGGGTGTTGCAGTTCGTGTTTTCCCAACAAGCAAGTAGAGCAAGTATGATATGGGACTTTTTTGAGATTAAGTCCCTTGATAGAACAAGTGCTTGTTAATTGTTTTAATCTTTGTATACTGAAGTAACCCAAATGGGCCCAAAGAAGTCGAACTTGGATGCCCGATTATGGCTTGTCAATACTTGGTCCTTCCATTTGAATTTTCCATTTAGACTATCTTTAGGATGGAATCCATTGAGTTGAAAATGCTTTGGCCACTTTATGGCCTCATTGAGGGGGCAAATTTTTGCAACACCTAATTTTTTCTATGGAGATGTTGTTAAAATTGTGATGGATGAATAATTCTATGCCTTATGAAATTTCTTTGGAGCAAAGCTAGCTTGAATTTTGGCTTTTCCCAACAAATAGAGTTTATCTTTGTGGACATTCAATCATGGGATTTTTTGACCTATCATATAAGGTGCATTTCATGGTTCCTTATGAGAATGCTGCACTCTTTTTGATCAAAGTCACTAACCAAGGAAGGGATGACACCTATAGGTGTCATCTTTCCTACATTAAGGGGAACTTGCTAAGGATGGGTGGGATCATTTTGTCTCCCAATTAAATCTTATTTGCAATTTTGCTTGGGAAATGGGCTATTGGAGTGAACTCAAAAAATGATGGATGTCAAAGATATGTGTTGCTCATGTACACATGTACCAATGTTGATCCTTAACTTTTCCTAATTGGGGTGCTGATTTGGAGCAAAAGACCCAATAGCAATAAACATCAACATAAAAGTGGAAGTAAACTCCTCCTCAAATTGGGTTTCTTTTGACTCTCTTTTTTTGTCAAAGCTTCAAAACTATAGGTTGATGTCTTCTTGGGATTCTTGTGATTATCTTGGCATTTTGCTACCCAATTAAAACCTTTGCCATAGATGGAGCATATATTTTGGGGTTTGCACTTTCCTTTTCCTTGCTCCTTTCTGTTTGTATTGGGAAATTCCTTTTCATTATTGTGAGAAGGACCTTATATCTCTCTCTCTCCATTGCTCTTTTTCTTGGTTATGATTCTTCATGTAGGAGTGAGGTAATGACTTCTTGAAAGGCAATGATTTTGGTATTTCATATGATTTTGATGTTGCCTACAAATTGTGAGGCATGGAATGAAGCATAGTGATGGCTTGTTCCTTATTGTCAATGACCACTCATGCATTTTGTAGTTGGATAAGATGGCTTTAAAAATGGGAGACAAGGTAATGGACTCACATTACTTCCCTTTGAGGTGGAGAATTTTTCATTGAGATGCATTTTGTGATAACATTGTTGTGCACATATACATAGCTACAGAATATACACTACAGAAGCACAACTCACATAGAAGTCATACATGAACTCTAAAGTGCCACAATATAATCAGTTCATTCTTCCACTCAAGTCAAACTCAAATCAGATCTATACCCAATCCTTCACTCAACAATGTGCCAAAAATCTTGCACTAATTACAATCAAGCCACACCTACACTAGCTAAGAGACTCCAGGTGACGCTTATTGGCCTCTCTCCACCATAGCAAAGAACTGAAAGGCTCAACATCAAAGAAGTGAGCTCTCTAGAACTACACTTTGAAGGTATACCCATTTGCTTGACCTAGGTCTCTATTCCTAATAGTGCCACTAGTGGCACATCCAACAGTGCAAATGGTGCAAATGGTGCAAGTGATGGTGGGTCTCACCATGTGATCAATAGCCTTAACATGAAATCCAACCACCAACAAGTAGTCCATGAGCTACTACCAAAATAATGATAATTGCCAACACCACTACTCTAGCATCCGAGCAAACTAACTTTGGCACTACAAATGTTGTGACAACATCTTAGGAGATATAAGTTGACTTTAGGCACTCCCAAATTTTGTGGGAGGTCTAGCAATCTTGGACATGGCTGAAAACATCTGACGAGCAAGTAGTCCCAAAGTGTTGTCTTGGTACCCTTATATTTCTTTTCACAATCATAAATTGCCTGATTTAATGCATAAATTGTTGCTTGTGCTACAAGGGTTGCAACATATGCCGCTAAGATAGCCATTGATATTGTGGTCGCTATTAATTGCATAGTAGTAGTCAATGGGGGCTTAGGGCTTGCATTGGAAATAATATCCCAATAGCACTCCATTGAGGATTTATTCTCAATAGTTGATGCCCAAGAACTATACCCAATGCCATCAAATTTCTGCCAAGACTTTATGTTGATGAGTTTGGAAGTTGCCATGGTTTATGATGGGAGTGGGCTTGCTTGTTTTGCAAGGGTAAGTTTTCTTTGACTCTTGTTAACTCTTTGATTCAATTCAAAATTTCAGTTAGGATTTTAGAGAGAAATTTGAATTTGTACATATTACTTTCATCTTACATAGTACTTTTATTTGGGTCTTTTGTGATCAATTTTGGCATTAAATAGTGGTGAGTGAAAAAATTTTGAGTGTTTGTCAAAGAAATAGAAAATAATTGCTTTTGTTTTTTGTGTTGTGAGTTGAGCTTTAGATTTTTTTTGGCATTGATCAGATGATGGCAAATAGAATATATGTTAGGTCAAAGCAAAAAGAAAAGTGCATTCTTTGTTTTCTTGCAAGACTCTTGCAAAAATGCAACATAATTCTAGAAAAAAATTTGCCCTATTGTAGCTATGGAATTTGCTAAACACTAGCAAATTCACTCATATACCATATAGGAAACTTGTGTACATAGACATTGAGGAGACTCTAAGTAAAGAGTTGTGCATACACATTGTAGGCTCCCTTTACAATGTTGGCTTTCTAGACAATGTGTAGGCACAAATCTTTACTTAGAATCAATGTGGTATGCTAGTGAGCACAGAGGCTTGATGTCGTACACGATAGAGTTCTACTCTTGTGATGGAGTGCATAACTACTATGTGAAATTATTTTGTATTAATGTAATACCAAGAGCTAGCCATATGATCTAGATGTAAAATTAGGTTTGGTAACATCTGGAATAATTTTATACATGATGGTCAAAATAGATCAGATAGAAGTATCACCAAAAGAGTACTTCTACTAATAGTGCAAAAACCAAAATAGACTTGAAAACCTTAGAACCAATAGCTAGACATATGATTTAAAGGTGAGAATTGGTTTGGTTACATATGGATGGATGTTATACATGATGGACTAAATAGATCAGAAAGAAATATCACCAAAAGGGTACCTCTAGTAATAGAGTAGGAACCAAAATATACTTGAAATCTTTGAAGGCAATTTTGGAGGCCTAAACGGATGAATTAGGCCTCAAAAATGTGCACTTTTCTTCCTCCTTCCAATGGGAGAAAGGCTGGCCTTCCCTCCCCCTTGCTTTGTCTTATCAAGAGCTTTCCAACGGTACCTCACCCACTTGATTCTGAGATTCCTACAAGAAAATTCCCTAAAAGATTCCCTCTAGTCAAAGCTTGTTTGACCAACCAGATAGGACTAGGACCGACATGTCACCCATCCAAGTAAGTAATCCAAGGGCGGAGCTTGTTGACATGTCACCTATCTATGTGCCTAATCCTATGGTGGAACTTCCTTGGGGGAGATCCTCTTTGTCTATATAATAAAGAGAAGGTGCTCCTTTGGAGCATTGGATGATTGAGTGTGAAATTTGTGTTTTCTCTCTTCTCTTGTCCTTAGAGTATTAAAATTAACTAGGGATAAGGCTTGAGGTTTGTAACTTAACCATTAACATTATAACCTAGTTCTTACAATGTGCAACTCAAGAACAAAATCACATTCAATCTTTGTTCAAAGGCAATTTTTGAGTCTGAACACAATTCAAAAGTTTTGAATTGGTTTGAAAGGTACGTGGCAAGATAGCTAACTATATTCAAAATTTAAACAACTGATATGCAGCTGGAGAGCAAAAAAACATTCAATCTTTTTGGAATGCAATTCTTAAATATGAACACAAGTCCTTAAAGAGATTGGTGATTGGGATTTGACAACATCTATAGATGCTTGAATGGGGACCAAGATTTGAAAGTAGTTGCAAACTGAATCAAATGGTTCTCACATCAATCTAGCACCTTGAAGATCTGCAAATTGATCTTTTGTGATCATGGATTGAACGTTTGCTTCATTGCTCAATGAATGCAATACCAAGTGAAAAGTGGAGATACATGATGGGTTTGAATTGACCTCGTGGAGAAGTAGCCTTCATAATAAAATAAATTGATTAAAATTTAAGTTTATGATCATATATTATAGTATATAGATGATAACAAAATGATAAAGATTGATAGCTTTTATCAATTTTATCATTTGATTATTATGATTCACATTTTTTTCTTGTTTTTTAAGAAATAAGGCTGAATAAAAAAAATTTAGGAAGGAAGGTTTCTCAATTTTCATCAAAGTTGTATATATTCATACAAAAATAAGTACAAAGGAAAGAAGTACAAAGCTACAAGAGATAAATCCAAAAGGTAGTCAAGGATGAAGAAATACATGTGAAACGGATCTTTGGCTTAGACATAGTTGCATCCAAAGGATATATATCAATTTGAATGCACCACCATCTAGATAAAGAATTACCACCAAAAATATTTTCATTCATTGAAGGTCTAGCTTGGACAAAGAGTGACCTTGCATCCACTACTCAATCTCTTTAAGGTTGATGATTGAAAGATTTTGATTATAAATTGATGTGTCCCTTGACTCAATTTCACTTTGCATAGTTAATTTCAGTCATGAGACAAAAAAACAATTAGGGATTCCAAGCTTTCAAAGTTCTTTGTTGCCTTCATAATTTTTCCAACCTTTGTCTTTGACCTCCAACCTTCATCTTTGTCTTTGTACCCTTACAATGTTCAATAAGAAAACATGGTACTTATAGCCAAGTGGAAGAGGAGAGTCTTGAAGTTATCCTTCATGCCCAAGTAATCAATAAGTGTGTAATGTACTATAAAATTGAGGTCATCCAAGCAAATTCTTGTTTTCTTGCTCTATAATTGGGAATAAAGTGATATCTTTATTATTCAAGAGATAAGATGTTTGGAGTAAAAAGAGCCAAGAAACCTTTGAGGCAACTTATTTGCATGGAAGGAGGAGAATTGGAGTAATGTTCTTGGCCCAAAGAACTTATAGCATGGAGTATTGATGATAGACATGCAATATACTAGACCAAATGCACAGTTGGAAAAGATCCTCAATGCCTCCTTCAAGGATCCAAGAATTAACAATAGATAGTTACAAGGGCACATCCCAAAGACAACGGTAGAATTAATTATGAATTATTCAAGCCCAAGAGGACAATGTACTTGAATAGTAGTCAAGCTATCTTCTTTGAACACATATGGCATGGAGAACCGATGAACTAGGCTCATGTGTTTTATGTGCAAACAAGGAGCTTCCTTGAAGAATTGGAGGAGTATGTTGGAGTGACATATCTTGCACCCTTTTGCAATCCAATTCTACATTGGGTTGAATATCTTGACCAAGTTGGAGAGGAATAAATTCCCAAGCAACTAACATCCAATGGGTCACATCAATTCATAGTCCAAAGGTAAGGCACTCATTTGGAAGTATCAACTTGCATATGAAGAGTATAATAAGACAATAACATTTCTGAAAGTGGACAAAGAGGGAACAACTTTGTGAAAAAGGGGAGGTCATTGGCTGTAAGATCACAAGTACTAGCAAAGAATCCAAGGAAGAATAGGCCATTGATGTATCTTTGAAGGAGGAAGCTGAAGATACGGAAGAAGGAGAGAACTCTCTCATCCTACAAAAGTCAGTAATTGGGTAAAAGAAGAAGCAAACTAGTATGAAGATGCACAATCTGCCCCACCAAAAGAAGAGCAAAAGGCATAAAAGGAGAATTTGATCAAAAAAGAGGAAGATCAAGAAGGTCCCCACCCCAATGAAGAATTTCACTCCAAAGGTACATATGATCAAGATGTTGAGCCATCAAGAAAAAGCACCGTAGACCAACACCAAGCCAAAGATGAGCACCAGACCAAAGGAAAGAAGGAAAACAAAGAGGAAGAGCACAAGCCATTTGAATGTCAAAGATGAAGGGGAAGAACCTTTAGAAGCAATAATAGCTATGGTGAGTGCAACCTTAAAATAAAAAAGCCTTAATAATAAAGTGATCTAAGTTTGTTATACATTTGGTGGAGCTGGTCTTGGAGCTTATAGAGAAGATCTTGCACGCCTATCAAGACTCATGTGAAGATATCATTGAATATATCTCTCTTGCCCAAAGATTGACCAAGAAGTCTTACTTGATGAAGGAAGAGTTGGCCAAGGAAAATTTGTGATGTACACAATGAGGAAGCAAGGAAGACAAATGCTTTAGTGTAGGAAAAATTTGAGGCAAAGATACAAACTACTTTGCTTCTTGCATAACAAATAGACAAGGAAGAAGAAATCAAGAAATTGCAAGGAGAGTGAAGAGCCCTTTGCTCAAGGCCAAAGGTAAGTAGCAAGGGTTACAAAGATCAATTGAAGCCTAGGGCTGAGGAAGTAAAGAGTATTCATGAGGACTTCAAGAAGGCCAAGATTCACTTTGTAATCCTAGATGTAAAATTTGTTGAATACAAGAGCAAAGTGGCTATCCAACTTGAAGAGATGGTTGCCAAACTGACAAAGGAAAATGAGGAAAGTGCAGCAAACCAACTTGGATTAGTAGAGGAGATCACTACAAAAGTCCAAGCAACAAGCAATAATTTGGAGGAGGAGAAGGTAAAGATTGTCGAGTAGCCTGAGGATGTTTGGGTCAAATTTGTGTAGATATTGAAAGAATTGGCTCAAGAGAAGATGGTAAAGATGAAGATCTATGAACTTAAGCTCCAGATCTAGAGGTTAAAGGGGAAGGTTTATGATGATGAGAACCTAGATAGATTAGCAATTAAACTTAAGGAGCATGTTGATCAAAACCTCACCAAATCCATCAACTTCCTCTTCCTAGAAATTGTAGAATATAAGTAGTAGATCAACTTCCTTATAAAACCTTGTAGAGTTAAAGGTAGTTCTTTTTAGCAATGTTTTAGAAGTTCTTTATAGTTGTAAGATCTTTGGAGTGGGAAAAAATCCAAAGTCCTTTGTAGTTGTACATCTTTGTAGTTGAAATATGTAACCTTAGGAGTTGTAAAAAAGAAGAAATTAGAATTTCAATGTATCTTTGGGGAAGACTTGATACCTTCCTTGATCCCATGTAAGTTTGTCTAATTATCCTATATGTGATTAGGATAAGATAGGATTAGAATCATGGTGTATAGTTTAGATGTAGGCAATAGATCTTTAAAATACTATTACAATTACATATCCTTGGGATTGAGCAAGAGAGAGTATTTAAGGCTTGAGCTTGATGTAAATTAAGTTCATTCTTTCTTAATTGAAGCTCAATGGAAGATCTCTAAGTTCTTTGTCACTATTTGCCTACAATAAAAGTCTTGGTGAATGTCTTATTTGAGTAGTGATGAGTAACCTTAGTACAAACATAGGTGCTTGAGTGTATGAAGATATAGTTGAGGTATGTGATCCTTGGGGTTCTAAAGGACCAAAGCATTGAAGGGTCATAGATGAGCTAGAGCAAACGGCAAATAATTGCAGATACTAGATCTGTGCATGTGAATAACATTTCATACATGAACGTCCCTATGTAATACTCCGAGGACAATAGAAGAGAGAAAACACAGATTGCACACTCAAACATTCGATGCTCCAAGGGAGCACCTTCTCTTTATTATATAGACAAAGAGGATCTCCTCCAAGGAAGCTCCACCATAGGATTAGGGACACAGATAGGTGACTTGTCAGCAAGCTCCACCCTTGGATTACTTACTTGGATGGGTGACCTGTCTGGTCTAGGTCCTATCTGGTTGGTCAAACAAGCTTTGACCGGAGGGAATCTTCTTGTAGGAATCTCAGAATCACGTGAGTAAGGTACCATTGGAAAACTCTCCACGAGACAAAGCAGGGAGAGGGCAGGCCAGCCCTTCCTCCATTAGGGGGAGAATCGGCACATTTTCAAGGCCTAATTCATCCGTTTAGGCCTCCAAAATTGCCTTCAAAGATTTCAGGCATATTTTGGTTCCTACTCTATTAGTAGAAGCCCCCTTTTGGTGATACCTCTTTCTGATCTGTTTAGTCCATCCTGTGTAACATCCTTCCAGATGTTACCAAACCAATTCTCACCTTTAAATCATATGTCTAGCTATTGGTTCTAAGGTTCTCAAGTCTATTTTGGTTTCTACACTATTAGTAGAAGTACTCTTTTGGTGATACTTCTATCTGATCTATTTTGATCATCATGTATAACATCATTCTAGAAGTTACCAAACCAAATTTTACATCTAGATCATATAGCTAACCCTTGGTATTATAGACCTCCCTCCTTTTAAGACGCAACGTCCTCGTTGCGCAATTGTTGCTCAAATGCTTGCACCAACACCGGTGCATGTGCCAACTTGACAGCGGGTTCCCAGGTTGCTTCATAGAGGGGGTAACCTTTCCATTGTACTAGATATTCCACCCACGGATGGCGAGTACCACGCATGCGCTTTTGGAGAATCCGCTCCACTTCATATTCCTTTGTGCCATCAATGAGTGTCGTACAAGGTCGAATGTCTTGTGTGGAAGGACCTTGGCCTAATCGGGGAGCATATCTGCATAGTAGGGAGACATGGAACACTGGATGGATCTTCATGTGTGGTGGGAGCTCAAGGTGATAGGCCACAGCGCTGATGCGACGAAGAATTGAGAAAGGCCCAATAAAACGAGGTCTGAGCTTACGAGATCCAACTAATGTGAGGTTGGTTGTTGATAGCCACACTTGATCCCCAACATTGAACTCCATGTGCCTACGGTGTGCATCAGCATACTACTTTTGTCGATTTTGTGCAATCTATAACCTGTGCTTGGCGCTCTCCACACCTTGTTGGATTCTAGAAACAAATGTGTTGACTGCATCAACCTTGGTAGTCACTGGACGGATCTTCATCAAGCTAGAAGGTGTGAAGGGGTGCTCACCATACATGAGGAAGAATGGAGTGACCTGGGTGGAGGCATTCACTGAATTGTTGTAAGCGAATTCCACCAACGGTAGTAGGGTGTCCCACCTCTCTTGCTCTTCTAAGGTGAAGCCATGTAACATGTCTTCAATCGTGCGATTAGCCCGCTCTGTTTGGCCATCTGTTTGTGGGTGGTAAGCTGTAAACATGGCCAACTTGGTTTTGAAGAAACCAAAGAGTGTTCGCCAAAACAAACTGGTGAATTGGGTGCCTCTATCAGTGATGAGTACTCTAGACAAGCCATGGTGAGCAAAGACTGCATCTAAGTATAGTTGAGCTAGTTGTGGAGCGATCACCTCCTTGGTGGTAGGGCGTACATGAATCATTTTGTTGAGCCGGTCCACAAAGACCACAATGGAGTCAAACCCTGAGGTGATCTTGGGTAATTCACAGATGAGATCCATACTCACTTGTTCCCAATGTTGGGTAGGAGTGGAGAGAGGTTGAAGGAGCCTTGCAGGAGCTTGATTAGAAGCTTTGTTCTGTTGACAAAGTAGGCAGCCACGCACATAGTCCATCACGTTGTTGCTCATCTTGGGCCAATAGTAATGGCGTTTGACTGAATCCAAGGTCTTGTCTACTCCAACATGAGCTGCAGTGGCCAAATCATGACATTCCGCTAGAATGGTGGTGCGTAAGTATGGGACATTTGGGATCCATAATCTGCCATCCCAAAAGGTAAGTCCTTGGATGCTGGTGACACCTTTGGACGATTGCGCTTCTACAATCTGTGGATCAATTTTTGTAGCAGCTAGAATCTCTTGCCAGAATTCAGGGTTAATCTTAACCTCTACCACCAAGTTGTTGGCCATTGGCATACGGTTGAATGCATCTGCCAGTTGTTTCTTACCTTCCACGTAGGTGATTGTCATGTTGAAGCATTGTTGCCACTCTGCCCACCAAATTTGGCGACAAGATAGATCCTTTTGCGTCTCGAGGTAGACTAGAGGTTTGTGGTCTGTCTCTACTACCAATGCCTTCTTGCCTAGGTAGTGCTTTCAATGCTTAGTTGCTAGAACGATGGCCAGCTCTTCTTGTTCGGTGGTGTGGTAGTTGCGCTCTGCCGGTAACAACTTTTGAGAGAAATATGCAATTGGATGCCATCCGTCATGCCACTCTTGTTGCCGGACTGCTCCTATTGCTACGCTTGATGCATCTGTAGCCAACTTGATTGGACGTTTTGGGTCATACCACTTCAAGATTGGTGCATGTAGCAAGGCGACCTTCAATTCTTGAAAGGCCAACTCTTGTGCAATTCCCCATATCCACTTCTTCCCCTTGCCAAGTAGTGCCGTTAAAGGCTGTGCAACCTTGGAGAAGTCCTTGACAAATCTACGATAGAATCCCGTCAACCCCAAGAAGCTCTTAAGTTGAGTCTGATCTTTTGGGGCACTCCATTTTTGAATGACCTCTATTTTATCCATCAATACTTGAATGCCCTCTGCACTTACTCTATGCCCTAAGAAGTCTACTTCAGACTTGCCAAACTCACACTTTGAGATTTTGGTGTACAACTGATTCTGTCTTAGAATCTGGAGGACCTCTCATAGATGTTGTTTGTGTTCTGTCATCGTGCTACTATATACTAAGATATCATCCAAGAAGATGATAACAGACTTATCCAAGTATGGACAAAATATGTCATTCATTAGGCTCATGAAAGTGGCAGGCGCATTGGTGAGGCCAAAGGCATCACAAGATACTCAAAGTAGCCATACTTGGTTCGAAAGGCAGTTTTGTACACATCCTCCTCTGCAATTTGGATTTGATTATAACCGCTCCGCAAGTCTAGTTTGGTGAAGTATCTTGCTCCATGAAGTTGATCAAACAGGTCATCCATGCAAGGTAAGGGGTATTTTTTCTTCACTGTTTGTTGATTGAGACCCCGATAGTCAATGCACATGCGCATTGTACCATCCTTCTTCTTCACAAACAAGACATGGGCCCCATATGGTGATATGCTAGGTTGGATGAACCCTTTCTGAAGCATCTCCTCAATTTGAGTCTTACACTCCTCCAACTCATGAGGTGATAGGCGATATGGGGCCTTACAAGGAGGTGTCTTCCCCGAGAGTGTCTCTATTTTGTGATCTACTCGCCTTTTAGGTGGTAATCTTGAGGGTAGATCATTGGGAAAGACATCTTGAAACTCATCCACCACATCCTTCAATTTCTCAGGAATTTGTCCAGCGAGTTGTGCACTCAGGACTTCTCTTATTAGACTTATAAAACATCTATCGGTCTTACAGACAGTTGTTGTCCCTACAATATATAGAGGCAGTTTCTGCCTGTGTGATTTTTCTTTAACCCCAATGATTGACCATTGATGGGTTCGCACTACTTTCTTCCTCCAATCCACCATTGGGTTGTATTGCTCCATCCATGGCATGCCTAAAATTGCATCATAATGGGCTAATTGTATCACTCGCCACTCAATTGCTTCCTGATATTCTCTTACAGAGAGGATTACCCGTCTAGGTAATGATTCAATCCTCTCTGTTTGCCCATTTGGTAACTCTACTTCTTCACTTCCATCTCTCTCTAGATCCATTCCCAATCTTATTGCAACAGAGCAAGACAAGAAATTCTCTGTTGCTCCCGGATCTATTAATACTCTCACTTGATTACCTTCTAGGATTCCATTCACAACAATCAATTGTGAGGTTGCCTTTCGGGATCTTTGTGCATTATTCTTCTTCCTTCCCTCGCTTCTCTGCTTCCTTATTGAGCCAGTAAGGCCGCAAGGTACATTTACTGGCAATCTTCATTTTCCGAAGTGGTTTCCACCTCCTCCTCTTCAATGTGCCTCTCCATGTTGTTCAAAGATTGCCTGTACAAAGGCCGAGGGCCTTTAAGGAAACAAGTGCGACAATTGGTAGATATGTGCCCAATACGACCACAATTGTAACAATGGCGTTGTTCTCCTTGATTCCCTTCTCCTTGTGGGACTCCATTGCTTTGTTCTTCTACCCGTCCCTGCTCCCCTTGAAGTGGCCGTGCTCCTCGATCCCGGAATCGAAGGTTGCCCAATTCCATCGGCACTGGTCCACCCATGTGTGGCATTTATGCCTGATAATGTTGAGGTGGAACTACTCCTTCACCTCCACCTAATGCTCCTGCTATTCTCTCTGCACAAGCAATGGCTTCAAATACCGTGCGAGGGTTTTGCACCATGACTTCTTGGCGAATCCGCTCTTTCAACCCTCGTTTGAAACTGTCAAGATCCTCTGCTGGACTCATGTTGGTAATTGCAACTTGTAGATCCAGAAATGCCTCCACATACTCTTATATGCTATTCTTCTATCTCAATCCCCATAGTCGGGTTCGAGCCATCTACACAAAATCCACCAATTGGAAATTCTTCAACAGTCTTTCTTGCATTGTTGTCCATGTGACCTCCCTTCTCTCGGCCAACATGGATCGTTCCCAAGCATCATACCATGTGAGCGCTTTATCGGTCAAGTACCTACATGCAAGCACGCCTACAGCATGCTCTGTGATCTCTATTGAGAACAATCAGAAATATTGATTCATTCTCGAGATCCAATTTTCCACTTCTCCCATCGTACGCTACCCCTTGTAAGGCTCGATGTTGCAAGTCTTCTTCATCCGGAGTAGCAATGTGGCTTCATCGTTGATAGGGTTTGTAGGCACGAGTGCCTCTCCAAGTACTTCAGTCGCAGGTACTGGGTTTTGAGACGGCTCTTCTCCTTGCATGGCTTGATCGTTCCTGAGGATCTACACTTGACTTTGTAATGTCTCCATGGTCATCTTAATCTCTCGAAATTCATTCAGCATCCCTTGCATTCCTTGCACCAACTCTTGCAATTGCGGATCCATGGTTCCTGCAACACCCAATTGCTAATGTCTACTTCAATACATAGTCAATATAATCACTCTGGAAGGTGCACGAACTATCGGAACTACCATTGGGACCTCAGAAGCTATCACTTGTTGATAATACTCCTCACCAAAATTCCTAACCACAAAATCTCTAAACATCACTTTTGGCCTCACTACATAACGGATTTCTACTTGAGTGTTGAAAGGGAGAGGATTTGGGACATTCATATCCATATTATCATAATAGAATGTAGATCGTCAAATCCCACTCTCTGTCATATATCACCACAGGTAGAATCACCGGGTTTGGTGAGTTCATCACTTTGTCCATGAATTCCACACCAAAGTGATAAACTAGCGACACCCTCATCTGCTCACGCTGGATGTACATAACCTTGATGTGGAATGGTTTTGAAAATGGAAAGCTAGGTGTGGGAAATTGTCCCCCCGGCGCATCCATCCCATCCGCTCTCTAAGCCCTTCCTAAGTCTAGCAATTACTCTATGTTCTCCACCTCAAATTACTCAATTTCAATAGTTTGTGCTATTCCAAGAGGGGTGATCCACTCTCTTGGACTAGAACACTCGCTCTGATAGCATTGTAATACTCCAAGGACAAGAGAAGAGAGAAAACACAGATTGCACACTCAAACATTTGATGCCCCAAGGGAGCACCTTCTCTTTATTATATAGACAAAGAGGATCTCCTCCAAGGAAGCTCCACCATATGATTAGGGACATAGATAGGTGACCTATCAGCAAGCTCCACCCTTGGATTACTTACTTGGATGGGTGACCTGTCTGGTCTAGGTCCTATCTGGTTGGTCAAACAAGCTTTGACCCGAGGGAATCTTTTAGGGAATCTTCTTGTAGGAATCTCAAAATCACATGAGTAATGTACCGTTGGAAAGCTCTCCATGAGACAAAGCAAGGGGGAGGGCAGGCCAGCCCTTCCTCATTGGGGGAAATTTGCACATTTTCAAGGTCTAATTCATCTGTTTAGGCCTCCGAAATTGCCTTCAAAGATTTCAGGCATATTTTGATTCCTACTCTATTAGTAGAAGTCCCCTTTTGGTGATACCTCTTTCTGATCTATTTAGTCCATCCTGTGTAACATTCTTCCAGATGTTACCAAACCAATTCTCACCTTTAAATCATATGTCTAGCTATTGGTTCTAAGGTTCTCAAGTCTATTTCGGTTTCTGCCCTATTAGTAGAAGTACTCTTTTGGTGATACTTCTATCTGATCTATTTTGACCATCATGTATAACATCATTCTAGAAGTTACCAAACCAAATTTCACATCTAGATCATATGGCTAACCCTTGGTATTACACCCTACTAGCCATTGGTATGCTAGTACTTTAGTAGGATAAAGCTCAATTATGTTATTTAAGAACCCTTCCTTCTTCACCTGAGATTTCTCTTGATCACAACATGAATTGTAGAGCAATTTCAAAATCCCTAGTTGCTCCAAAATGCTCTCAAGATATCTCTATTGATCAATATAATGTGGCATGCATCATAATCAATATTTATTATCATCCTAAGTAAGACACTATTCTAGTGGTGATAATCCTTTCATCTTGAACTCTTGCTTTTGATACCACACTAACAAGTCCAAGTGAAATTGGGATGCACTTGCATGGATAAGATAATCCGCATAAATTAATAGGATAATAAGTATGGCCTATTGAACGTGTGTTCAAGCAAGCATCTACTTTGAGCAAACAAATTCCAAGCTTTATAAGGAAAGCATCTAGTTGTAGTCACTAACATCTCCTTGATTGATGAAGACCATAGAACCACTTGTTTAAACACACTAGTTGTCCAAACTTAGTCTCTTGACACACATATCTTGAAGGTAAGGTCATGTACACTTGCTCTATTAATTTACCATAAAGATATGCCATGTCAACATCCAAGTGTAGTAATAGCAACCAATGGTGCACAGCAAGAGCCAACAAAGTGTAGTAAGTAGTGAGCTTAATGTAATACCAAGCGCTAACCATATGATCTAGATGTGAAATTTGGTTTGGTAACATCTAGAATGATGTTATACATGATGGTCAAAATAGATCAGATAGAAGTATCACCAAAAGAGTACTTCTACTAATAGTGCAGAAATCAAAATAGACTTGAGAACTTTAGAACCAATAGCTAGACATATGATTTAAAGGTGAGAATTGGTTTGGTAACATTTGGAAGGATGTTACACATGATGGACTAAATAGATCAAAAAGAGGTATCACCAAAAGGGGACTTCTACTAATAGAGTAGGAACCAAAATATGCCTGAAATCTTTGAAGGCAATTTCGGAGGCCTAATTCATCCGTTTAGGCCTCCAAAAATGTGCAGAATCCCCCCTCGCAATGGAGGAAAGGCTAGCCTTCCCTCTCCCTACTTTGTCTCGTCGAGAGCTTTCCTATGGTACCTTACTCACATGATTCTGAGATTCCTATAGGAAAATTCCCTAAAAGATTCCCTCTGGTCAAAGCTTGTTTGACCAACCAGATAGGACCTAGACCAAACATGTCATCCATCCAAGTAAGTAATCCAAGGGTGGAGCTTTCTGACATGTCACCTATTTGTGTCCCTAATCCTATGGTGGAGCTTCCTTGGAGGAGATCCTCTTTGTCTATATAATAAAGAGAAGGTGCTCCTTTGGGGCATCAAATATTTGAGTGTGCAATCTGTATTTTCTCTCTTCTCTTGTCCTCGGAGTATTACAATGGTATCAAAGCAAGTGTTTTAGTCCAAGAGAGTGTATCACCCCTCTTGGAATAGCACGAACTACTAAAACTGAGTAATTTGAGGTGGAGAACATAGAGTAATCGTTAGACTTAGGAAGGACTTTAGAGAGCGGATGGGATGGATGCACCAAGAGGACAATTTCCCGCACCTAGATTTCCATTCTCAAACCCATTCCACATCAAGGTTATGAACATCTAGCATGAGCAGATGAGGGTATTGCTAGTTTATCACTTTGGTGCAGAATTCATGGACATAGTGATAAACTTACCAAACCCGGTGATTCTACCTATGGTGATATATGACAGAGAGTGGGATTTGACAATCTACATTCTATTATGATAATATGGATACGAATGTCCCAAATCCTCTCCCTTTCAACACTCAAGTAGAAATCCATTATGTAGTGAGACAGAAAGTGATGTTTAGAGATTTTGTGGTTAGGAATTTTGGTGAGGAGTATTATCAACAAATGATAGCTTCTGAGGTCCCAATGGTAGTTCTGATAGTTTGTGTGCCTTCCAAAGTGATTAAATTGACTCTATATTGAAGTAGACATAAGCAATTGAGTGTTGCAGGAACCATGGATCTGCAATTGCAAGAGTTGGTGCAAGGAATGCAAGGGATGTTGAATGAATTTAGAGAGATTAAGATGACCATGGAGACATTACAAAGTCAAGTGCAGATCCTCAGGAACGATCAAGCCATGCAAGAAGAAGAGTCATCTCAAAACCCAATACCTGCGCTTGAAGTACTTGGAGAGGCACCCGTGCCTACAAACCCTATCAACGATGAAGCCACATTGCTACTCCGGATGAAGAAGACCTACAATATCAAGCCTTACAAGGAGCAATGTACGATGGGAGTAGTGGAAAATTGGATCTTGAGAATGAATTGATATTTCTGATTGTTCTCAACAGAGATCACAGAGCATGCTACATGCATGTTTGCATGTGGGTATTTGACCGATAAAGCGCTCACATGGTATGATGCTTGGGAACAATCCATGCTGGCCGAGAGAAGGGAGGTCACATGGACAGCAATGCAAGAAGGACTGCTGAAGAATTTCCAATCGATGGATTCTGTGCAGATGGCTCAAACCCGACTATGGGGATTGAGACAAAAGAATAGCGTACAAGAGTATGTGGAGGCATTTCTGGATCTACAAGTTGCAATTACCAACATGAGTCCAACAGAGGCTCTCAACAATTTCAAACAAGGGTTGAAAGAGCGGATTTGCCAAGAAGGCATGGTGCAAAATCCTCACACGGTATTTGAAGCCATTGCTTGTGCACAGAGAATAGCAAGAGCTTTAGGTGGAGGTGAAGGAGTAGTTCCACCTCAACATTATTGGGCAGAAATGCCACACATGGGTGGACTAGTCTCGATAGATTTTGGCAACCTTTGATTCCGGGATCGAGGAGCACGACCGCTTCAAGGAGAGCGGGGACGGGTAGAAGAACAAAGAGATGGATTCCCATGAGGAGAAAGGACTCGAGGAGAAGGGACTCGAGGAGAAAAACACCATTGTTACAATTGTGGTTGTATTGGGCACATATCTACCAATTGTTGCACTTGTTTCCCTAGAGACCCTCGGCCCTCTTTGAACAACATGGAGAAGCACATTGAAGAGGAGGAGGTGGAAATCACTTCGGAAAATGAAGATCACCAGTAAATGTACCTTGCGGCCTTACTGTCTCAATAAGGAAGCAGAGAAGCAAGGGAAGGAAGAAGAATAATGCACATAGATCCCGAAAGGCAACCTCACAATTGATTGTCGTGAATTGAATCCTAGAAGGTAATCAAGTGAGAGTATTAATAGATCCGGGAGCAACAGAGAATTTCTTGTCTCGCTCTGTTGCAATAAGATTGGGAATGGATCTAGAGAGAGATAGGAGTGAAGAAGTAGAGTTACCAAATGGGCAAACAGAGAGGATTGAATCATTACTTAGACGTGTAACCCTCTTTGTACGAGAATATCAAGAAGCAATTGAGTGGCAAGTGATATAGTTAGCTTGTTATGATGCAATTTTAGGCATGCCATGAATGGAGCAGTACAACCCTATGGTGGATTGGAGGAAGAAAGTAGTGAGAAACCACCAATGGTCAATCATTGGGGTTAAAGAAAAATCACACAGGCAGAAACTGGCTCTATATGTCATAGGGACGGCAAATGTCTATAAGACCGACAGATATTTTATGGGTCTAATAAGAGAAGCCCAGAGTGCACAACTAGATGGACAAATTCCTGAGAAATTGAAGGATGTGGTGGATGAGTTTCAAGATGTTTTTCCCAATGATCTACCCTTAGGATTACCACCTAAAAGGCGAGTAGATCACAAAATTGAGACACTCCCGGGGAAGACATCTCCTTGTAAGGCCCCATATTGCCTATCACCTCATGAGTTGGAGGAGTGTAAGACTCAAATTGAGGAGATGCTACAGAAAGGGTTCATCCAACCTAACGTATCACCATATGGGGCCCCTGTCTTGTTTGTGAAGAAGAAAGATGGTACAATGCGCATGTGCATTGACTATCGAGGTCTCAATCAACAAACAGTGAAGAACAAATACCCCTTACCTCGCATGGATGACCTGTTTGATCAACTCCATGGAGTGAGATACTTCACCAAAATGGACTTGCGGAGTGGTTATAATCAAATCCAAATTGCAGAGGAGGATGTGTACAAAAATGCCTTTCAAACCAAGTATGGCCACTTTGAGTATCTTGTGATGCCTTTTGGCCTCACCAATGCACCTGCCACTTTCATGAGTCTAATGAATGACATATTTTGTCCATACTTGGATAAGTCTATTATCGTCTTCTTGGATGATATCTTAGTATATAGTAGCACGATGATAGAACACAAACAACATCTACGAGAGGTCCTCTAGATTCTAAGACAGAATCAATTGTACGCCAAAATCTCAAAGTGTGAGTTTGGCAAGTATGAAGTAGACTACATGGGGCATAGAGTAAGTGCAAAGGGCATTCAAGTATTGATGGATAAAATAGAGGTCATTCAAAAATGGAGTGCACAAGAAGATCAGACTCAACTTAAGAGCTTCTTGGGGTTGACGGGATTTTATCGTAGATTTGTCAAGGACTTCTCCAAGGTTGTACAGCCTTTAACGGCACTACTTGGCAAGGGGAAGAAGTGGATATGGGGAATTGCACAAGAGTTGGCCTTTCAAGAATTGAAGGCCGCCTTGCTACATGCACCAATCTTGAAGTGGTATGACCCAAAACGTCCAATCAAGTTGGCTACAGATGCATCAGGCGTAGCAATAGGAGCAGTCCTACAACAAGAGTGGCATGACGGATGGCATCCAATTGCATATTTCTCTCAAAAGTTGTTACCGGCAGAGCGCAACTACCATCCCACAAAACAAGAAGAGCTTGCCATCGTTCTAGCAACCAAGCATTGGAAGCACTACCTGAGCAAGAAGGCATTGGTAGTAGAAATAGACCACAAACCTCTAGTTTACCTTGAGACGCAGAAGGATCTAACTCTTTGCCAAATTTGGTGGGCAGAGTGGCAACAATGCTTCAACATGACAATCACCTACGTGGAAGGTAAGAAACAACTTGCAGATGCATTCACCCGCATGCCAATGGCAAATAACTTGGTGGTAGAGGTTAAGATTAACCTTGAATTTTGGCAAGAGATTCTAGCTGCTACAAAAATTGATCCACAGATTGTAGAAGCACAATCATCCAAAGGTGTCACCAGCACCCAAGGACTCACCTTTTGGGATGGCAGATTATGGATCCCAAATGTCCCAAAATTACGCACCACCATTCTAGCAAAATGTCATGATTCCGCCATTGCAGCTCATGTCGGAGTGGACAAGACCTTGGATGCAATCAAGTGCCATTACTATTGGCCCAAGATGAGCAACAACGTGATGGACTATGTGCGTAGCTGCCTACTTTGTCAATAGAACAAAGCCTCTAATCAAGCTCCTGCAAGGCTCCTTCAACCTCTCCCCACTCTTACCCAACGTTGGGAACAAGTGAGTATGGATCTCATCTGTGAATTACCCAAGACCACCTCAGGGTTTGACTCCATTGTGGTCTTTGTGGACCGGCTCAGCAAAATGATTCATGTACGCCCTACCACCAAGGAGGTGACCGCTCCACAACTAGCTCAACTATACTTAGATGCAGTCTTTGCTCACCATGGCTTGTCTAGAGTACTCATCACCGATAGAGGCACCCAATTCACCAGTTTGTTTTGGCGAACACTCTTTGGTTTCTTGAAAACCAAGTTAGCCATGTCCATAACTTACCACCCACAAATAGATGGCCAAACAGAGCGGGCTAATCACACAATTGAAGACATGTTACGCGGCTTCACCTTAGAAGAGCAAGAGAGGTGGGACACCCTACTTCCGTTGGTGGAATTCGCTTACAACAATTCAGTGAATGCATCCACCCACGTCACTCTGTTCTTCCTCATGTATGGTGAGCATCCCTTCACACCTTCTAGCTTGATGAAGATCTGTCCAGTGGCTACCAAGGTCAATGCAGTCAACACATTTGTTTCTAGAATCCAACAAGGTGTGGAGAGCACCAAGCACAGATTACATATTGCGCAAAATTGACAGAAGCAGTATGCTGATGCACACCATAGGCACATGGAGTTCAATGTTGGGGATCAAGTGTGACTATCGACAACCAACCTCACATTAGTTGGACCTCGTAAGCTCAGACCTTGTTTTATTGGGCCTTTCTTGATTCTTCATCGCATGGGCGCTGTGGCCTCTCACCTTGAGCTACCACCACACATGAAGATCCATCCAGTGTTCCATGTCTCCCTACTATGCAGATATGCTCCCTGATTAGGCCAGGGTCATTCCACACAAGACATTTGACCTTGTCCGACACTCATTGATGGCACAGAGGAATATGAAGTGGAGCGGATTCTCCAAAAACGCATGCATGGTACCTGCCATCTGCGGGTGGACTATCTAGTGCAATAGAAAGGTTACCCACTCTATGAAGCAACCTGGGAGCCCGCTGCCAATTTGGCACATGCACCGGTGTTGGTGCAAGCATTCGAGCAACAATTGCACAACAAGGACGTTGCATCTTAAAAGGAGGGAGGTCTGTAATACCAAGAGCTAGCCATATGATCTAAATGTGAAATTTGGTTTGGTAATATCTAGAATGATGTTATACATGATGGTAAAAATAGTCAGATAGAAGTATCACCAAAAGAGTACTTCTACTAATAGTGCAGAAACCAAAATAGACTTGAGAACTTTAGAACCAATAGCTAGACATATGATTTAAAGGTGATAATTGGTATGGTAACATTTGGAAGGATGTTATACATGATGGACTAAACAGATCAAAAAGAGGTATCACCAAAAGGGGACTTCTACTAATAGAGTAGGAACCGAAATATGCCTAAAATCTTTGAAGGCAATTTTGGAGGCCTAATTCATCCGTTTAGGCCTCCAAAAATATGCAGATTCCCCCCTCGCAATGGAGGAAAGGCTAGCCTTCCCTCTCCCTACTTTGTCTCGTCGAGAGCTTTCCTATGGTACCTTACTCACATGATTCTGAGATTCCTATAGGAAAATTCCCTAAAAGATTCCCTCTGGTCAAAGCTTGTTTGACCAACCAGATAGGACCTAGACCAGACATGTCATCCATCCAAGTAAGTAATCCAAGGGTGGAGCTTTCTGACATGTCACCTATCTATGTCCCTAATCCTATGGTGGAGCTTCCTTGGAGGAGATCCGCTTTGTCTATATAATAAAGAGAAGGTGCTCCTTTGGGGCATCAAATGTTGGAGTGTGCAATCTGTGTTTTCTCTCTTCTCTTGTCCTCAAAGTATTACACTTAACCACAAGAGATAATGTCTTCTTATAGTAAATTCCATATCATTGATGATGATTTCTTGCTACTAGCTATCCTTTGGATGCTTCCATCTGAATTGCACTTAAGCTTGAAGACCCACCTACTATTGATTATTTCTGTTGAGATGGAAATTCCACTACATCCTAAAGTGTGATGATCTTAGAGTGACTTCAACTCCTTTGCAATTGCCATTTTTCATTGTCTAGATTTTAAACATTGTAGAGTTTTAGCATATGACCTTGGCTCACAAGGATCAACAAAGTCACCATCTACCATAGTTTCTATCTCAATAGTTTCAATACCCTAATCAAGGGATGATAGTTTGTCCTCAAATTGTGTATGAGTAACACCCATGCATGGTTACAAAAATGAGATGGTGGTCATATGAGTCTTCCTAACCATGAATGAGGTAAGATATCATCCAATGTAGATTTTTTCAAGTTAGAAACAACTAGATGTGGATTCTCTTGTGAAGAGGTTTCACCTAATTTGCTTGTGTAATGGGGTGAAAGTGAGAATGAGAGGAATCTAAGGTAGGGATAACAAAAGGAGGGCTAGGTGCTCTTTGCAAAGTTGAGGAAATGAGAAAAAAGAAGGCATCATTTGTATAAGAGAGTTAGACTCATGAGAGATTTTTGGATAGATATATAGAGTTGTTTTATGGGAGTTGAAACCCGGATCTTCTTGAAAAATAACATCTTTACTCTCCACCACGTTACAAGAAATAGGATCAAAAAGCCTAAAAGCATGACATCTTTATAATAGCTAACATGTATGCACTTTAGAGACTTTGGATCCAAGTTTGTCACATGGGATATACATGTAGGCTATTGCACCAAACACTCTTAGATGAAAGAAGTTTACATTTTTCCTTGTCCATAATTCCTTGGGAATCTTACCATTGACTTCTCTACTTGGAGATCTTTTGCATAAGTAGTGCTTTGTACATACAACTATTTCCCATAGTGCTTTTCCAACAATCCTTCCATAAAATATTGATCTAGCTCCTTCAAAAGTATGTGGTTTCCTTGCTTTGCAGCTCTATTTTGCAATAGAGAATAAGAACTTGGACTTTTTATAACACCATTAGCACATAAAAATAAAGCCATCTAGTTCTTTACATATTGGCTAAATCTTAATCATTCTCATTGGTTGATTTTTGGTGAGAGATTTGAATTCTTGGAACACCAAAAACATAATTTGTCCAATTTTGTTCTCCAATTTATACACCCTAATCTCCTAGTGTAATCATCAATGAAAGTAAGGATATACCTTGAGTTCTCAATTGATGGAATGTTGATTGGACCACATACAATAGAACGTACTAGTTGTAAAGGATGACTTGAAGTGCTCATCAAGATTGGGAATGGTTCTCTATGTTGTTTCACTTGAAAGTATCATGTTTATTTATTTATTTATTTATTTATTTATTCATTTATTGCTATGCAATGTACATTACTCTCAACATCATATACCATAGAAGTACAACTTACACATAAGTTATACATGAACTCTAAAGTGCCACAATCAATCAACTCTTCTTCAACTCAAATTACACTCAAATCAGATACTCAATCTTTCACTCCACAATCTTCCAACAACTAGGCATTTATTACAATCAAGCCATACCCACTCTAGCTAAGAGACTCCAAGTGACACTTGCCGGCCTCTATCCACCATAGCTAGGAACTTGAATGCTCAACATCAAAGAAGTGAGCTCTTTGGAGCTGCACTTCAAAAGTATACTCCTCTACTTGACTTAAGTCTCCAACCTTAACGGCGCTGCTGATGGCATATCCGATGATGTGAATGGTACAAGTGATAGTGGGTCCACCATGTGATCAATAGGTCTAACATGAAATTGGACTGACAACAAGTAGTCCATGAGTAACTATCAAATACCTATGACTACCAACACTACCACTCCAACATTTGAGCAAACTAGCCTTAGTGCTATAAATTTTGTGACAATTGTTGTGCATATATACATTGCTACACAACATACATCGTTATCAACATCATACACTATAGAAGCACAACTCACACATAAGCTATACATGAAATCTAAAGTGTCACAATTGCTCCCTCCCTCCTCTCTAGTTGGCAATTAGGTCCCTCTAACTTGAGATAGCCATCCACTCCAAGTATATGGTATACTCTATGATGGGCAAAGTTTAGGAGATTAGGTGCTATCAAGTCTCATTGTTAGTTGCTTGTCTACAACCTATACCATATAAAGGATGAACTAGCTATAGATCATGTACATCTAAGACATAACCACTATCCTTGAAGAACCACCATGAAGGGAGGAGTCAAACATACCATATGTCATCCTCTTGAACATCTATCACACACTACCATAGTGGTAGCTCCACCAAAAGAGCTGCATAACATACACTGCAAGCTTGCATGTACAAGTGCAAAGCTTGGGTCCAAAGTGCCATCAATGTTTGGGAGATGGCATGGTGCACAATTGCATACATGATCCTTCCAAAAAACACCATCCCATCCTTCCAACATGAGCACTCTAGAAGGAAAAACCTCATGCATTCTCAAGATAATGTGGCCTATTGTAATATCAAGTGCCATTGGTGTTATCTATTATAGATATATATAGTCTTTTGGATGAAATTGATGAATCAAGGGTCTATAACCTCCTTCTTGAATGAGGCATAGCATAAGGTATCCCTATGTTTAGCAATAACCAAGTTCACACAGGTCATTGGCATCACTCTCCAAAAGATCTCTGTCGTGCGTATATACATCGCTACACAACATACATCGCTGTCAACATCATACACTATAGAAGCACAACTCACACATAAGTGATACATAGACTCTAAAGTGCCACAATAATCAGATTGCTTAACACTTTCAACTCAACTCAACTCAGATCAGTACTTGATCTGTCATTCTATAAACTGCCAACAATTGGGCACTGATTACAGTCAAGCCACACCCACTCAAGCATAGAGAATCCAGGTGACGCTCGCCGGCCTCTGTCCACCATAGCCAGGAACTCGAAGGCTCAACATCAGAGAAGTGAGCTCTCTGGAGCTCACCTTCGAAACTATACCCCCTGGACTCGAGCTAGCCCTGAAACCCTAATGGTCCCGCTGACGGCACACTCGACGGTGCGAACGGTGCAAAGTGACGGTGGGCCCCACCGTGAAGTCAGTACCCCAAACACAAAATCTAACCGTCGGAAAGTAGTCCCTGAGAAACTGCTAGAATAACTCTAACTACCATCACTGGAACTCTAGTGTCCGAGCATCTAGATGCGGAACTACAAATGGCGTGACAGTTGTCGTGCGTATATACATCGCTACACAACATACATCGTTGTCAACATCATACACTATAGAAGCACAACTCACACATAAGTCATACATAGACTCTAAAGTGCCACAATCGCCCCCCTAGCTGGCGGTTAGGTCCCTCTAACTCCAGATAGCCATCTACTCTAAGTATATGGTATACCCTCTAATGGGCAAAGATCAGGAGGCCGGGTGCTATGGAGCCCCATCGTTAGTCGCCTGTCTGCAATCTATACCATATAAAGAATGAACTAGCTATAGGTCAAGTACATCTAGGACATAACCACTGTCCCTGAGGAACCACCGTGAGGGGAGGAGTCATACATGCCATATGCCATCCTCTCGAACAGCTATCACACACTAACATAGTAGCAGCTCCACCAGAAGAGCCACATAACATACACCTCAAGCCTGCACGTACAAGTGCCAAGCTTGGGTCCATAGTACCATCAATGTTTGGGAGGTGGCATGGCGCACAATTGCGCACATGATCCTTCCAAACAACACCATCACGTCCTTCTAACACAAGGACTCCAGATGGCAAAACCTCGCGCACTCTCAAGATAGTGCGGCCTGTAGAAACATCAAGTGTCGTCGGTGATGTTTGCTGTAGATATACATAGTCGCTTGGATGAAATCGACGGATCGAGGGTCTATAACCTCCTCCTCGAATGGTAGCATAGCGTAAAGTATCTCTATGCTGAGCAATCGCCAAGTTCTCAAAGGCCATTGGCATCACTCTCCGAAAGATCTCTGCCCGCTGAGAACATGCGCTCATCCATACATCGGGGTCATCCAAGTCCAAAACTACAGTAGCATCTCAACAAATGGCTATAGTTAAATCTGGATCTTGTCCATAAAGTAGAAAGTATGGAGAGAAGGATGCTAAGGAGGCTTGCCGGCTGAACCGATAGCCCATGGCCAACCAAGGTAATTGGAGATCCCAATCTCCCAAGTGGCCTCTCTGCAAACCATACTTTTGCAATCCTCTCTTCACCGTCTGAACCACTCTCTCTGCTAAGCCATCTGCCTCAGGGTGATCTTGGGATGTAGTACGATGATCAATCAAAGCCTTGTCACACAAGACCTGAAACTCTCCCAAGAACTCTGTACCCTGATCAGTCAAAACCTCAGCTGGTGCACCAAAATGACTAAGAACTCAATCCAGGAACGAGTAAGCTGTCCCTTCACTAGACTTGTTAGGAAGTGCCACCAACTCAATCCACTTGGAGAAGTGCTCCACCATCACCAAAACATACCGATGATGTCTCACAGTCAGCGGTAAAGGTCCGGCAAAGTCCAAACTCCAACGGTAACCCAATCCCATGATAGGTAATGGGTGTAACTGTGGCGTAGGAGCATTGAATGATGCTCTAACTCGGTCACAAACCATACATCTGGCAACAAACTGCTGTACCTCGGTATGCATACCGCGCCACCAATAATGACTCTGAAGTAAGCTATATGTACGCTTTACTCCAAAATGTCCTAGCTCCTCATGAGCATGACGGACCAACTGTGGTCTCTGTGATGGAAGTGGTACTACTCGCACTCTACCATCCTCCCATACACGCAAAAGGTGTCTACCCTCCAATCTGAACCGTCTGGCTCACTGAAGAACACGGTCTCTCTCCTTGGCCCCAACTGTGCCACCCACAACACCAGTGCGAAGATAGTCCATCACTAAGACATCATCATGAATGTCTCGCTGAACTGTACCAATATCTTCATTCTCTGGATCTGTGACCTCAATAACTCCTCTTGTATGCGCTGAGAGAGATACCACCAAAGTCTCTACAAATATACACAGAAAGGCCGATGCATGCCAACCTGGCACCATCTCCTCATCTGTCTCACCATGCCAACGTGCTCCGGTCTGATCCTGCTGGCTGGGACATGGGTTTCTACTCAACCCATCTGCACCACGGTTCACCACTCCAGGTCTGTGAACAACCGTGAAATCATACTCCTGTAAAATCAAAGCCCATTGTGCAAGCTTCCCTGAAAGCTTGTCAGACTCCATCAACCACTTCAGCGGCTGATGATCAGTGATGAGAGTGAAGGGGTTACCAAATAGGTAACATCGGAAATGTGCTACTGCCCAAACTGCTGCCAAGCACTCTCCCTCATATGAACTATACTTCGCCTCCGCTGAATTGTTGGAGCGACTAGCATAGGCCACCACAAACTCCTTCTCCTCATCATCATGCTGGGTGAGCACCGCTCCAAGCCCCAACATACTCCAATCAGTGTGAACCTGAAATGGTCGTCCCCTGATCGGTCTCCTCAAAATAGGAGCAGATGTCAACCTCTCCTTGAGCTCTACAAAAGCTCTCTCCTGCTCATCTCCCCAACACCACTCCTGTGTAAGCTTGGTCAGCTTTGTCAAGGCCTTGGCAATGGCACTAAATCCTCTAACATAGCGGCGATAGAAGTTCGCCAACCCAAGGAATGCTCGCACTCTGCTCACATCCGTAGGCCGAGGAATACGTGCAATAGCCTCCACCTTGGTCTGCTGAACACCAAGTCCTCCGGGGTAGATAGTGTGACCCAAATACTCAACCTGCTCATGGAAGAACCTACACTTCCCAGGATGTAATTTGAGTCCATGAGATCTCAACCTCTCAAACACCTCCAACAACTGTCTCTCATGCTCCTCCACAGTAGTGCTATAAACCAAAATGTCATCAATATAGCACCGAGCAAAATCCAATCCAGCTAGGATCCTATCCATGACCCTCTGGAACTCAGCAGGAGCATTCTTCAACCCAAATGGTAAGAATCTCCACTGATATAACACATCCTTGCCGTGAGGATCAATAGCCCAAAATGTTGTCTTGGACTTATCTTCCTCCCTGATCGGCAACTGATGATATCCCGCTCGAAGATCCAAAGTACTGAAGACCTTTGCATGCCCAATCGCATCAAAAATCTCCTCCGGTGTAGGCATGGCATACCGATCAGCCCTGGTCTGTCGGTTGATAGGACGGTAATCTCCACACATCCGCCTATCTGTATAGTTGCCATGCATATCCTTCTTGGCTGGCATCACTGTCGCTGATGCATACTCTCCATGTGAAATCTCCACCAAACTAGCCTCAAAAAGGTCACTACTCCGGCTCTGAATCAATGTCCTCTCCATATCACTATATCGATAAGGACGTCGGAAAACAGGTGTATCGCTAGTCAGCTCAATTTGTATACCAGGTCCCTTCAGAGCACCCAAATCCTTCATACTGAAGGCAAAACAACTCGTGTGACTCCTCAAGAACCTCCAAACCCTCCGTCTTTCCTCCCCAGTAAGCTTGGGTCCAAGATCTGGCTCCCAAGTATCCTCTGTAACTGTAGTAGGAGTGGAAGACGTACTGACTGGCTGCTATACTGGGCCCTTGGGAGCAATGGTGTCATGCTCCCGACCACTAGAGGTCCCAACCTCTGTGTGAAAAACTCCCTCCACTCTGGCTGCAAGCTCCATACGTCCTCTGGCTGCATCCCATGTGGACCAAAGGTGTAATCCAAGTAGCCCATGCTCACCTGGATGGACGCCAAGTAGACCACTCTCCCTAGTAGCTACTGGATGTGTCCCAAGAATACCATGTCCACTCCGTCCATCGCCCCCAGCATGTGCCTGAATCGTCTCGATAGGCACAGGGCTCACAAGTGTCCGAGTGGTGATGCCTATCAAGCGCATCCTACGCTGCTCTGCCAAACCAAGGCTCACAATCCAGGTCAAATAGTTCAGGTCCATAGCCTGACCTAACACCTGACGCCTGGATGCCTCTGACACTACTGGAACAGCGGTAATACCAGTGCAAAAACCCATCGCCCGCTCTCTCTCATCAGCATTGGGCTCCACCAACTGCTGTAACTGTGAGTCCCAAACAAGTCCAGGTCCTCCTTCTCAAAAAGCATGAGAGCCTGGGAAACTCATGAGTGTGGGAAATGCAGCTCTAGGCTGTCCAACTAGGTTCACCACTGCCATAGGTGACCTATCAGCCACTACCACTATCTGAGACTGACGCCCAATATCCAAGATATCATCAACAAGGATGTGGTCAAGTCGCTGAATCCCATCATAACTACGCTGTAGAACCTCTCTGGGTAAAAGGTTCGTCCACCAAAGACAAAGACGATGAGCCCGTGATCCCACTCTGGCTGCATCTAACAATACAGCAAGTCCCATCCAAGAATGGACCTGATGTGTACTCGCCACCACTCTAGTGCGAGAATCACCCATCAATGGAACGTTCTCCAAAAGGTAAGCTGGAGAAACAGACTAATGAACCTGGAGATGTCGTAGTATCCGTAACATCTCCCAAAACACACCAGAACGAGGATCCTGAAGACCCAAACCGCGGCCCGCACGTGTATGTCCCTGACATGGCCATCCAAAAATCACCAAGTGAATAGGCCCATGTCTCTCTAGGTCATGCACCCCCAGTAAGGAAATGTCTCCTGGTAAGGCCTTCTGGTAACCTCTGACTGCTGACGTCGGTAATAACTCCGGATACCGATAGGCCAAGTGTGCCACATGATGTAGAGAGACTCGCCTAGCAGTCTCATCTCTCTCTACATACAAGTACCTCTGTACTCGAATACCCGCCTGTAACACCGCAGCTAGTCCGGTGCTGATCCCACCAAACAACTCCAATAGGCATATCCCCTCTACTGGGTACTGCCAAGCAATGAGTGTGGTATCCAGAGGTGTCAAAGCAATCGCCTCTGGAGGCTCATCCTCACACTCATCTCCTGATGGTACGAAGGCTCCACTCCAAGCCTGCTGCACCAACTGATCTGCATGCTGCTGCAATGCCTCCTCTGAACTCCACAATGGCACATCCAAGGTGGATGGAACAATCCCACTCGTACTCCATAGCCGAGTGATCTCCTCTGGTACTGGAGTATCTTCTGCATGGGCGTTCCCCTCCAACAAGTCACCAGGCCAAGTAACTGCACCGCTGAAAGCCAAAACTGATGCTGCCATGGTCCCGGACTGTAGTGAGCCAAGACTGCCACTACTGAAGCGTACTGGTAGGCGACATACCCGTCCCTCACCAGACTGCCAACCAGGTCTATAAGAGGCTGTCTCCTCCCAATAGTCAATACTGAAACCCATAGGGTATAACACTGCTCTCCCAACTAGCACATCAACTCCCATCGCAATAGCCTGAGCTCTCACCACCGAGCTATCAGTCGGATGACCAGGCTGAACGTGGACAACAAGCTCTCCACGTGTGATGTACTGTGTCGAACCACCACCAAGAGATGTCTGGATCTGAAATGGACACCTCTCCACATCGGTCTTCCGTAACTCCAGACCAACAACTGCAGCCTTCCCCAACATAAGGGGCTGCGCACCAGAGTCTAACAAGACTCTCTGTGGTGTATAGACCTTCTCTAAAGGTCCTACCAAATGAAAGATCCCCCCCTGGTTATCCAATAGGACAACACCAGGTGTAAACCGCGCTCTCTCAAAGGCCAGTCTAGCTGGCAACTCCTCCAGTCTAGCCGCTGCTGCTTGCCATAAACCACTGGTCGCTGAACGGATCCCATGCTCCTCAACCAAGTCAGCTCCACTACCAACCACCTATGCTCTAGTAGTAGGAACTGCACCATCCCTACTCTCACACAACGTGGCAGCCAATCGGAACACTGGGGCTGGGTCAACTCCCAATGTAAACATGTCACTGGCTGAAAATAAAGGATGCCGCATAATCAGCTGAGCCGCCCCCAACATCATGCTAGACTCAGTCTGTGTAGTAGCAGGTGGTTGACTAGCAGGTACTCCATCACCACCTACCACACCTGCATTGGGACGTCTAGGAACCATGGATGTCATCTGCAATGCCTCAGATAGCATGAAAGACTGGGGAAGTCTGACCTGTCTCCCAACCTCTCCTCTCTGTGGGTCCAACTCCACTGATGCTCCTCTAGGCTCTGGAGCACGTACTGCACTCCTAGTCACTGCTGCAGATGCATCCACCTGTGATGCTCCGCACATGAAGTCCAAAGCATCTCTATCACCAGCATATGAGGTGGAAGCCTCAACACCCGAATCTGATCTCCTTTGAGCAAGAGCCATACTAGCCAATCTCTACTCCAATTGCTCAATCCGAGTAGCCATAGCTGTGTCAGAAGTAAGGGCAGGTACTGCACCCCTACTAGGTGTAGATCCTCTACCACCACCTCTACCACCTCGTCCTCCATGAACTGGAGCTCCTCTACTACCTGCCATAGTAGCCCTACCACTCCGTAACTCCGAGTGTAGGTCAAAACACCGGTCACTAGTGTGACCAAATCTATGGCAATGCTCACACTGCCTCTGTGCTGGCTGTGATGCACCAGAGGTATCAGGTCCGCTGCCCTGAGTACACTCTTTCCTATGGTGAGGTCCACCACAAGTCCAACAAGCAACACCACCACTCACTGGCTGCTGCTGATCCGAAAATGAGGGTAAGGGTCTAACTCCACTAGGCCCTCCACTCGCTCCATAGGATCTGGGCTGTCCACCCTGCCCTCAAAAACCAACTGGGCGTGGTGCACTCTGCTGCACTCTAGAAGAAGTCACAACCGTGGATGAGGTCTCTCTACCAAATCCAGCTGTCACCACTCTCTCCTCCACCATGTTGAGCTCAATACGCTCAGCCAAACCAAAGACTACTGCCAAAGTGGGCGAAGTAGCCTGCAACAACATAGCATCACGAACTCTACGTCGCAACAACCTGTCCAGTATCCCATACCAAAATTGGACTGCCTGGGCCTCAGTAACTCCCTGAGTGAAACTGATCAGCCGCCTCATGCGAGTGTATGCCTCACGTAGGCTCTCTCCAGCCTTCCGCTAGAACTCCTGCAAGCTCCTCAGCTTGTCAGTCCGCACTCCCTGGTAGTTCTACCTCAAACATAGGAAGAACTCCACCATGGGGTTAAACCCCGGTACCACACCACCTCCTGCAGCAGTACCTCCACTCGTAGTAGCACTATCTCCAGCTAGTGCACCTCCACTAGCTCCACCAACACTACTCGAGCTAGGACTCGTAGGTACAGCCGACCTACTCCTGGCCACTGAACCTGAAGTGATGGAGACATAGTGTGGAGACCAATACTGTCTCCATAACTCAATCTCCTCCAAATGAGCTCTCCTGAACTCATGGTAGTCGTCCATTGGTGGACCCTCCAAGTGCTGAAACAACCCCTTCCATGCCATGAAAGGTGTGAACAAAGTCGGGTTCCGCATCTGCTGCAGATCACACCAACTATCGAACTCCTGGATGAAGTCATCCAACTCAATGATACCCACTGTACCAGAGTAACGCCTAGGGCCTTTGGAGGCCCCATAAATCTCGTCCATGTCCCACAACAACGGTGCGGACACACCAAGTGCACTCTCAACTGAATCAGCTCCTATGTCGAACTCCAACTCAGAGTCAATCTCCTCCCTCACTGGGACCGGAGATACAGGCTGATACCAAGCACCACTCCGAGTAAACCCACTACGTACTGTAGGGCTAACTCCTCTGGAATCTCCAAAGAACTCCGTCGTGACCACGTAACTGCAATAGCAAACCTGAACCACCAACTGCAACCGCAAATCGCAACTGCAAGTGCCCCACCAAGTGCCAACACCAACTAGACACCACCCACTAATGTAACTCTAACCGAGATAACTACACTAGGGGAAGGGCAACCTGTAACCTGCCATCATAACACGCACTCTCACGGTCTGCAGGTCATCACTTCCTGCCTCACCGGAGAGAAACAAAGGTAGTCTGACTGGTCATCACTCCAGCCTCACCACCGAGAGCACACCAGAGCATCAACGCTCAAAAGTCAAGGCACCTCACACAAACGTGGTGCACAAACAGGAAGTAGAGAATGGAGGGGATCCAATCACAAGAAATCTAAACAAAAACCCTCCATCTCATAACACAACACGGGACTGACTCTGCCACCATTTGGCATTTGACATAAGAGTAGTTCGTATCTAAGTCCTAAGCTACCAGGATCACCAAGAATGGGATCAAACTGCCTCTACTAGCCAAAGCTACATGTGTATAGATAACAGTGGCACAATCACTATGACAACAAGTGAGGGTGGACCAGTTAGCTAGGGCACCAGTCTAGGAACAAGAGATCTAGGGGTCAAACCCTGTTGCACACAATCTAGCAAGAAAGGCAGATTTTGCCAACCAATGATTAAGATCTACACTAAACTAGCTAGCCTCACGCTAGCAAGCTGGCTTGCTGGCCCTTCTAGGCCTTCGTAGCCTCTCATAGCCCACAGCCCTATGCCTCGAACGCCGAAATTCAGCCAAATGAGGCCTTTCTTGTTGCCACTTCGAACTTCCTCCAAAATTGGCAAAACTTCTCCAAATCTGCGAAACTCCTCCAAACTAGCGAAACTTCTCCAAATCTGGCCAAACAACAAAACTCCTCCAATTCTTGCCCAAAATCTGACGTAAATCTGACATAAAATCTGATGTAAACCCTTAAGATGGATGTCCGCCAAATCCCCCGCTAACTTTCCACTCGAGCCAAATTGACAAAACGGGTTTTTCCAAATCACAATTTCATGAGAAGAGCTTTCCAACTCCACCTTCAATTTCACTTTCTGAGCCCAACTCGCAGCAAATTGGTCCTGCCTTCACCTCCTGAGCTCAAAATCACAACACTGCTCGAAAATTGCTCCTTCTTTGCTTGAAATTTAGGGTTTAGGGTTTAGCTTCCGCACACCATCCGCCTAACTGCCAAATTTGCATCAACTACACGAGCTTCTGCACACTAGGGAAACACAGAACCTGAATCGAGCTACCACGATCCACCGAGCTTGGAGATACCACCAACACTCAACGTTCCTACACCCGATTTCCCCCTGACTTCACTTCTCTGATGTAATCAGATTGCTTAACACTTTCAACTCAACTCAACTCAGATCAGTACTTGATCTGTCACTCTATAAACTGCCAACAACTGGGCACTGATTACAGTCAAGCCACACCCACTCAAGCATAGAGAATCCAGGTGACGCTCGCCGGCCTCTGTCCACCATAGCTAGGAACTCGAAGGCTCAACATCAGAGAAGTGAGCTCTTTGGAGCTCACCTTCAAAACTATACCCCCTAGACTCGAGCTAGCCCTGAAACCCTAACGGTCTCGCTGACGGCACACTCGATGGTGCGAACGGTGCAAAGTGACGGTGGGCCCCACCGTGAAGTCAGTACCCCAAACACGAAATCTAACTGTCGGAAAGTAGTCCCTGAGAAACTGCTAGAATAACTCTAACTACCATCATTGGAAATCTAGTGTCCGAGCATCTAGATGCGGAACTACAAATGGCGTGACATCTCTCTCCGTTGAAAACATGAGCTCATCCATACGTTTGGATCATCCAAGTCCAAAACTACAAAAGCACCTTGATGAATGGCTATAGGTAAATATTGATCTCATTCATAGAGTAGAAAGTAAGGAGAGAAGGATGCTAAGGAGGCTTGTCAACTGAACCAATAGCCCATGGCCAACCAAGATAATTGGAGATCCAATCTCTTAGGTGGCCTCTTTGCAAACCATACTTACATGATCCTCTCTTCATTATTTGGACCACTCTCTCTACTAAACCATCTGCCTCAAGATGATCTTGAGAGGTAGTACAATGATCAATCAAGGTCTTGTCAAACAAGACCCAAAACTCTCCCAAGAACTTTGTACCTTGATCAATCAAAACCTTAATTGGTGCACCAAAATTATTAAGAACCCAATCCAAGAATGAGTAAGTCTTCCCTTCACTGGACTTGTTAGGAATGTGCCACCAACTCAATTCACTTGGATAAGTGTTCCACTATAGCTAAAACATATCGGTAATATCTCACAATCAATAATAAAGGTCCAAAAATATTCAAACTCCAATGGTAACCCAAATCTCATGATAGGCAATGGGTGTAACTATGGCATAGGAGCATTAAATGATGCTCTAACTTGGTCACAAACCACACATCTGGCAACAAATTACTATACATTGTTGTACATACTCCGCCACCAAAAAATGACTCCAAAGTAAGCTATATGTACATTTTACTCTAAATGTCCTAGCACCTCATGAGCATGACGGACCAACTATGGTCTTTGAGATGGAGGTAGTACTACTTGCATTCTACTATCCTCTTATACACAAAGAAGTTGTTTTCCCTCCAATCTAAACCACCTAGCTCATTGAAGAACACACTCTCTCTCCTTGGCACCAATTGTGCTACCCACAACACTAGTACAAAGGTAATCCATCACTTAGACATCACCATGAATATCTTGCTGAATTGTACCATTATTTCTAGATCAATGATCTGAGTAACTCCTCTTGTATGCACTGGGAGAGATACCACCAAAGCCTCAAAAAATATACATAGAAAGAAAGATGCATTCTAACCTAGCACCATCTTCTCATCTGTCTCACCATGCAACATGCTCCAATCTGATCCTACTAGTTGGGACATGGGTTTCTACTCAACCCATCTACATCATGATTCACCACTCCATATCTATGAATAACCATGAAATCATACTCTTATAAAATTAGAGCCCATCATGTAAGCTTCTCAAAAATCTTGTTGGACTCCATCAACCACTTGAGTAGTTGATGATCAGTGATGAGAGTGAAGGGGTTACCAAATAGATAACATCAAAAATGTACTACTGCCCATATTGCTACCAAGCACTCTTCCTCATATGAGCTATACTTTGCCTCCACTAAATTGTTGGAGTGACTAGCATAGGCCACCACAAACTCCTTCCCCTCATCATCATGTTGGGTGAGCATTGCTTGAAGCCCCAACGTACTCCAATCAATATGAACTTAGAATGGTTTTTCTTAGATCAATCTTTGGAGAATAGGAGCAGATGTCAACCTCTCCTTGAGCTTTATAAAAGCAATTTCTTGCTCATCTCCCCAACACCACTCCTATGTAAGCTTGGCCAACTTTTTCAAGGCCTTGGCAATGGCATTAAATCCTCTAATATAGCAGCAATAGAATTTTACCAACCCAAGGAATGCTTGCACTCTACTCACATCTATAGGCCAAGGAATATGTGCAATAGCCTCCACCTTGGTCTATTGAACACCAAATCCTCTAGGGTAGATAGTGTAATTCAAATAGTCAACATGCTCATGGAAGGATCTGCACGTCCCAAGATGTAATTTGAATCCATGAGATCTCAATCTCTCAAATACCTCCAACAAATGTCTCTCATGCTTCTCCACAATAGTGTTATAGACCAAAATTTCATCAATATAGCACCAAGCTAATCTAATCCTACTAGGATCCTATCTATGACCCTCTAAAACTTGGCAAGAGTGTTCTTTAACCCAAATAGTAATAACCTTCATTGATATAATATATCTTTGCTATGAGGATCAATAGCCCAAAATGCTATCTTGGACTTATCTTCCTCCTTGATCGGCAATTGATGGTATCCTACTCAAAGATCCAAAGTACTAACGTAGCGCATGAACTTCGCCTTGAGTCCACCTTTGGAGACCCTTGCATGCCCAATTGCATCAAAGATCTCCTCTAGTGTAGGCATGGCATACCAATCAGCCCTAGTCTATTGGTTGATAGGATAGTAATCTCCACACATCCACCTATTTGTGTAGTTGTCATGCATATCCTTCTTGGTTGGCATCATTATAGTTGAAGCATACTCTCCATGTGAAATCATCACCAAACCAGCCTTAAAAAGATCTCTACTCCATATCTAAATCAATGCTCTTCATGTCACTATATCTATAGGGACGTCAAAAAATTAGTGTATCACTAGTAAGCTCACTCTGAATACCAAATCCTTTTAGAGCACCTAAATCTTGAATACCTAAGGCAAAACAACTTGTGTAGCTCCTCAAGAACCTATAAACTCTCTGTCTTTTCTCTCCTATAAGCTTGGGTCCATGATCTAGCTCCCAAGTATCCTCTATAACTGATGTAGGAGTGGAAGACATATTAATTGGCTGCTACATTGGGCCCTTGGGAGCAATAATGTCATGCTTCCAACCACTAGAGTGCCCAACCTTAGTGTGAAAAACTCCCCTTGATTTGGATGCAAGCTCCATATTTCCTCTAGCTGCATCCTATGTAGACCAAGGGTGTAACCCAAGTAGACCATGCTCACTTGGATGGACCCCAAGTAGACCATTCTCACTAGTTGCCACTTGTTGTGTCCCAAGAATACTCTACCCACTTGGTCCATTACTCATAACATGTGCTTGAATCTTTTTGATAAACATAGAGCTCACAAGTGTCCAAGTGGTGATGCCTATCAACCACATCCTACGTTGCTCTGCCAAGCCAAGGCTCACAGTTCAAGTCCATAGCTTGACCTAACACCTAATGCCTAGATGCCTCTTACACTATTATAATAATAGTAGTACCAATATAAAAACTTATCACCCGCTCTCCTTCTCATCAACCTTGAGCTCCACCAACTACTATAACTATGAGTCCCAAACAAGTCCAAGGCTCCCTCTTGAAAATCATGGGAGCTTGGGAAACTTATAAGTGTGGATAAAGCTACTCTAGGCAGTCCAAAAAGGTTCACCACTACCAAAGGTGACCTATCAGCCACTATCATTGTTTGAGAATGGTGCACAACATCCAAAATATCATCAATAATAAGATGGTTTAGTCATTGAATCCCATCATAAACACATTGTAGAACGTCTCTATGTAAGAGGTTTGTCCACCAAAGACAAAGACAACAATCCCATGATCTCATTCTTGCTACATCCAACAACATAGCAAGTCCCATCCAAGAATGGATCTGATGTATACTCACCACTACCCAAGTGCAAAAATCACCCATCAAAGGGATGTTCTCCTAAATGTAGGCTAGAGAAATGGAGTAATGAACCTAGAGATATCATAGTATACATAACCAGAATAGGGATCTTGGAGACCTTGACCTTGGCCAGCCTGGGTATGTCTCTAACATGGCCATCCAAAATTCACCAAATGAATGGGACTATTTCTCTTTGAATCCTACGCCCCGAGCAAGGTTGTGTCTACTGGTAGGGTCTTTTAGTAACCCTTGACTGCTGACATTGATAATAAAATCAAGATACCAATAGGCCAAGTGTGTCACAGGATGTAGAGAGACTTGCCTAGCAATCTTATCTCTCTCCACATACAAGTACCTCTATACTCATATACTTGCTAGTAATAACACAATTAGTCTAGTAATAATCCCACCAATAGACAATACTCCTTCTACTAGATACTGCCAAGCAATGAGTGTAATATCCAAAGGCAATAATGGGATAGACTCCAAAGGCTCATCTTCACGTTGGTCTCTTAGTGGTACAAAGGCTCCACTCCAAGCATGTTGCACCAACTAATCTGCATGTCATTGCAATGCCTCCTCAATATCCACAATGAAACATCCAAGGTGGATGGAATGATCCCACTCATACTCCAAATCCAAGTGATTTCCTATAGTACTAGAGTATCCTTTGCATGGGTGTTCTCCTCTAGTAAGTCACCGAGCCGAGAAATGGAACCATTGAAAGTTGAAATTGATGCCATGGTCGCTAATTATAGTGAGCCAAGACTGCCACTACTATATTGGTAGATGACAAACCTATCCTTCACCTGACTGCCAATTTGGTCTAAAAAAGATTGTCTCCTCCCAAAAGTCAATATTGAAACCCATGAGGTATAACACTACTCTACCAACTAGCACATCATATGACTTTGCTAATGTCGCAATGGCCTGAGCTCTCACCACAAAGCTATCATTCAGATGACTAGGCTAAATCTGGATAATGAGTTCTCCACATATGATGTACTATATAGAACCACTTCCTAGAGATGTATGCATTTGAAATGGACACCTCTCCACATCAATCTTCCATAGCTCCAAATTGTCAATTATAGCCTTCCCCAACATAAAGGATTGCACATCAGAGTCTATTTAGACCCTTTATGGTGTATAGACCTTCCTGATGGTCCCACTTAATAAAAAATTCTCCTATGGTTATCCAATAGGACAACTCCAAGTGTGAACCATGCTCGCTCAAAGGTAGGTCTAGTTGGTAACTCCTCCAATCTAGTTGTTATTGCCTACCATAAGCCATTGGTCGTTGAGCAAATCCCATGATCCTTAACCAAGTGAGCTCCTTTATCAACCACCTCTACTCTAGAAGTAAGAACCACCTCATTCCTACTCTCACAAAGTGTGGCAACCAAACAAGAACACTAGAGTTGGGTCAACTTCTAATGGAATCATGTCATTGGCCGAGAAAAAAAGGAAGCACATAATTAATTGAGCCATCTCCAACATCATGCTAGACTCAATCTGTATAGTATCTAGTTTATCATGCACTCCATCACCACCTAACACACCTACATTAGGACATCTAGGAGCCATGGATGTTATCTATAGTGCCTCAAAGAGTGTGAAAGACTAGGGAAGTTTGATATGTCTACTAGCCTCTCCTCTTTATGAGTCCAACTCCATCAATACTCCTCTAGGCTTTGGAGCATCTACTACACTCCTAGTCATTGTGGTAGATGCATCTACTTGTGCTACTCTGCACATAAAGTCCAAGATGTCTCTATTGCCAACATAAGGAGTGGAAGCTTTAGCACACAAATCTAATCTCCTCTAAGTTATGGCCATGCTATTCAATCTCTTCTCCAATTGCTCAATCCGAGTAGCCATGGTTGTAATAAAAAATCAAGGGTAGGTACTACACTCTTACTAGGTGTGAATCCTCTACCACCACCACTACCACCTCATCCTCTATGACCTATAGCTCCTCTACTACTTGCCATAGCAGCTCTACCACTTTGTAACTTCAGGTGAAGGTCAAAGCTTCAATCACTAGTATGACCAAATCTGTGGTAATAGTCACACTATCTCTATGACGGCTATGATGTACTAGAAGTATCATGTCTACTATTATGAGTGCACTCTCTCTTGTGGTGAGGTCTACCACTAGTCCAACAAGCAACACCACCACTCACTGGCTATTGTTAACCTGAAAATAAAGGTCAAGGTCTAGCTATAGTAGGCCCTCCACTTGCTCCAAAGGATCTTGACCATCCATTCTATTCTTGAAAGCCAACATGGTGTGATGCACTCTATTGCACTCTAGAAGAAGTAACAGTTATGGATGAGACCTTCCTACCAAATCTAGATGTCACCACTCTCTCCTCCACCATGTTGAGCTCAATATGCTCAACCAAACTAAAGATCATTGCCAAAGTGGGTGAAGTAACCTACAATAATGTAGCATCATGTGCTCTACATTGCAACTCCTTATCTAGGATCCATACCAAAACTAGATTGCTTGGGTCTTAAAAGCTCCCTAAGTGAAACCTATAAGCCATCTCATGCAAGTGTATGCCTTTCATAGGCTCTCTCAAGCCTTTCATTGGAACTTCTACAAGCTCCTTAGCTTGTTAGTACGCACTCCTTGGTATTTTTCCCTCAAGCATTGGAATAACTCTACCATGGGATTAAACCCTAATACTACACCACCTCATGTAGTGGTACCTCCACTTGTAGTAGCACCATCTCCAACTAGTGCACATCCACTAGATCCACCAATGCTACTAGAGCTAGAACTCATGGGTATTGCCGATCTACCCCTAGCAACCAAGCTTGAAGTGATGGAGATGTATTTTGGAGACAAATATTGTCTCTATAGCTTGATCTCCTCCAAGTGAGCTCTCTTGACTCATGATAGTCATCTATTGGTGGACCCTCCAAGTGCTAAAACAACACACTCCATGCCATGATGTAATATGAATAGCTAGACATATGATCTAGAGATGAAATTTGGTTTGATAATATCTAGAAGGATGTTATACATGATGGACTAAGTAGATTAGATAGAGGTATCATCAAAATAGTACTTCTACTAATAGGCCAAAAACCAAAACATGCTTGAAGACTTTAAAATCAATACAATACATATGATAGAAAGGTAAAATTTGGGTTTGTGACTTCTAGAAGGATGGTACACATAATGGGCTAAGTAGATCAGGTAGAGGTATCATCAAAAGAGCACTTCTACTAATAGGGGAAACCAAAATAGGCCTAAAAACTTGAGGTAATTTTGGAGGCCTAAATGGATGAAGTAGGCCTCAAAAATGTACAGATTTTCTCTCCCCCCCCCCCCAAATGAAGGAAAGGTTTGCCTTCCCTCTCCCTTGGTTTGTCTCATTGAGAGCTTTCCAACAATACCTCACCCACGTGATTTTGAGATTCCTATAGGAAGATTCCCTTAAAGATTCCTTTTGGTCAAAGGTTGTTTGACCAACCAGATGGGACCAGGACCGCCATGTCACCCATGCAAGCAAGTAATCTAAAGGTGGATCTTGCTGAAAGGTCACCTATCCATGTACCTAATCCTATGGTGGAGCTCCCTTAGAAGAGATCCTCTTGGCTATATAATAAAGAGAAGGTGCTCCTTTGCGGCACCAGAGTTTGTATGTGAAAGCTATGTTTTCTTTTTTTGTTTCTTTGCTATCTTCTAAATATTACACATGAAGAGATTGAACAAAGTCAAGTTCTATATCCACTACATATCACATCAACTATCAAACTCTTGGATGAAGTCATCCAACTCAATGGTACCCACTATACCAAAGTAACACCTGAGGCCTTTGGAGGCCCCATAAATCTCATCCATGTACCACAACAATGGTACAAACATACCAAGTGCACTTTCAATTGAATTAGCTCATGTATCAAACTCCAACTCAAAGTCAATCCCCTCTCTCATTGGGACTTGAGATACATGTTGAGATTGAGCACCATTCTATTAAACCCACTACGTATTATAACACTATCTCCTTTGGGATCCCCAAAGAACTTTGTTATGACAATGTAACTCAAACCACAACCATAACCACTACAAATACCTCAACAAGTGCCACAACTCACTAGTGTAGCTCTAATTGTGACAACTACATTAGGAAAAGAGTGACCTATAACTTATTATCATAACACACACTCTCACAATCTACAAGTCATCACTTCTTGCCTCACCAAAGAAAAACATAGGTAGGTTGATTGGTCATGACTCCAAGCTCACTACCAAGAGTACACCAGAGCACCAATACTCTAAAGTCAAGGCACCTCACACAAACAAGATGCATAAATAAGAAGTAAAGAATGGAGGAAGTCTAATCACAAGAAGTCTAAAAAAAACCTTTCATCTCATAAATCAACACCGGATTGACTCTATCACTATTTGGCATTTGACATAATAGGAATGTCTACTTACTTCTTAAACTACCACAATCACCAAGAATAGGATCAAATTGCCTTTCCTACCAAGCTACATGTGTATAGGTATTGGTAGATTAATCAGTAGGACAACAAGTGAAGGTGGACCAGTTGGCTAGGGCATCAGTCTAGGAACCATAGATCTAGAGTTCAAACCCTGTTGTGCATAATCTAGAAGAATGGGTAGATTTTTCCAAACAATGATCAAGAAAATTCATCTAAACTAGCTAGGCCTTCATAGCCTTGAAATGCCAAATGATGTCTTTCTTCTTGCCAATTTGAAGAGGTCAAATTTAGGTAACCTCCACCAAATTTGACATAAATCTAATTTAACTCCTCTATAGTTGGCTGACCACCAAATCCTTTACCAACTCAATTTGAGCTAGATCAATTCAAGCTTAATTTGCACTAGTTTGATTGATTTCACCTCTTGGGCATCATATTGATTCCATTCTCAAAAATTTGGCTAGTGCTTCCGCACACCATACGCCCCACTACTAAATTTGCATCAAATCACATAGAGTTTTTGTACACAATCACTCTTAGGAAAGTCTAAACCATGATCAAAGTGCCAACAATCCTCCAAGCTTGGAGATACCACTAACACTCTCAATTTTTGCACTCAATTTCCCCCTAACTCTCACTTCTCTAATGTACTATGATGTTCTTCTTCAACTTAAATCACACTCAAATTAGATAAGTATTCAGTCCTTCACTCCAAAATCTGCCAACAATTGAGCATTGATTATAGCCAAACCACACCCACTTTAGCTAAGAGACTCTAAGTAGGGCTTGCTAGCCTCTGTCCACCATAGCCAAAAACTCAAAGGCTCAACATTAGAGAAGTGAGCTCTTTAGAGCTACACTTTGAAGGTATAACCCTATGCTTGACCTAAGTCTCCAGCCCTAACAATGCAATTGATGGCACATTTGACAGTGTGAACAATGCAAGTGATTGTGGGTCCTACCATGTAATCAATAGTCCTAACATGAAATTGGACCGCCAACAAGTAGTCTATGAGTAACTACCAAAACACCTATGAATACCAACACTACCACTCCAGCATCCAAGTAAACTAGCCTCGTCACTACTAATGTTGTGACAAAAGCAAGACTCACAAGTACTTATAGTAGTGGAGCAGAGACTCAAGAAGATTCCCCTTCTTACATTAGATGCAAATTGTTTGATGCTATCCACTTTCAAATGTCTAAGTCTCTTGTGCCAAACCATGAAGGGTAACAATATCAACATTACTCCTCAAAGAAGTGCTATCTCAATATCATTTAGTTAAAGATTATATAACCTCCCGTCTAAATTTGCTTGTGCAATCATGCATCCATGGGAGTCAAGAATATAATAGGCTTTGTCATCAAACCAAACTATGCAATGAGAAGCTACAATTTTACTTATATTAAGTATGTGATTTTGTGCATCATTGACATATAGCACATCATTGACAATGATAGTCCTATTTAGATTTGCAAGTCCAAGAGTTAATCTAACATCACCTTTGCTAATAGTCACAAAACTATCTCTTTTAGCAAGGAAGATGTTGATTGGAGATAAATATATGATAAATTTACAAATTTCTCTTGATTAAAGTCAATAAACAAATCAATGCATTTATCATCAATATGGAGAGTGACAAATGAAAATTCTTGTGAGAAATCTGGTTTATTAGTACTCTCGTGTAATACTTCAAGGACAAGAGAAGAGAGAGAAACACAAATAACACACTCAACATTCGGTGCCCCAAAGGAGCACCTTCTCTTGATTATATAGACAGAGGATCTCTCCAAAGAAGCTCCACCATAGGAATTGGCGCACAGATAGGTGACATGTCAGAAAACTCCAACCTTGGATTACTTACTTGGATGAGTGACATGTTGGTCTTGGTCCTATCTGGTGGGTCAAACAAGCTTTGACCGGAGGGAATCTTCCTATAGGAGTCTCAGAATCACGTAAGGTACCATTGGAAAGCTCTTGACAAAAAAAACCAGCCGTGGAGGAAACTAGGGAGGAGGGAAAGCCAACCATTCCTTTGATGGGGAGATACTCTGCACATTTTTTAGGCCTAATTCATCTATTTAGGCCTCCAAAATTGCCTTCAAAGATTTCAAGCATATTTTGGTTCCTACTCTTTTAGTAGAAGTCCCCTTTTGGTGATACCTCTTTCTGATCTGTTTAGTTCATCATGTGTAACATCCTTCCAGATGTTACCAAACCAATTCTCACCTTTAAATCATATGTCTAGCTATTGGTTCTAAGGTTCTCAAATCTATTTTGATTTCTGCTCTATTAGTAGAAGTACTCTTTTGGTTTTACTTCTATCTGATTTATTTTTACCATCATGTATAACATCATTCTAGATGTTACCAAACCAAATTTCATATCTAGATCATATGGCTAGCTCTTGGTATTACATCTCTCCATGACCAAAAATTTTAAATTTTTCTTTCAACTAACAAGCAAGGAAGATCCCTCTTGCTCATTGATTGGCTTTTGCTCTTTGTGACAATACTCCTTTTTGTGGAGTATACCTCTATTGCCAACTACCACACTTAGCCTGATTAGTGTTGTAATTCACACTTATAGACATTGCTTTTTCATCTTTGGTCCTTGTAATATAATCTGAGTAGAACAATCATTATCTTGCTTAATTATGAGTAATTGATCTTTCAAAATTGCAAAAGATAGAGTATCTTTGCCGCTCAAGCTTCTTGCCAAGTCCTTCAAGAAAAGAGTTTTTGCAAGCTACCAAGAAGTCTAATAACAATCTATGACTCGCTGCAATTGATGCCAAGATCTCTCATCTGCTCCACCAACTTGATCACTTTGTTGTATGATCAATCATTGGCCCAAATGTGTATGTTAGAGCATGAAATGCTTCCTCAAGTTTATTTTGTCTTTTCATTCTATTTCCTGCATGTAGAGCTTCCTATGCATATGTTGAAGGTCTAAAATTGCTAATGTGTTAAAGTTGGTCATCTTCAATGGACATCTTGATGAGTCCTAAAGGTTGTTGATCCTTTTTTTCTCATTTGGAGAGCTACTCCTTATCATATGTATCACCTCATGGCTTTACTACTTCATTCTTGACCTTTTGCCACACTCCTTTCAATTTTAAGGTGGTTTTGATCTGCTTATTCTAGAGATAATAATTATCACTATTCAATCTCTTGATATGGTTGATCTTTGAATAAGGATTCATTGTAATTGAGAATATGAGAAACAATTGATTGAATTGTATAGACAAATCAACTTGATAGCTATTGAATGTTAGTCCTATGGGCCCATTGAGAAAACACTAGAATGTGTGCATATAGGTAAATCAAAATCAAATAAATTTTGACATTCAATTGTGCTTCCTTAGCAATGACTAAATTACCACTCAAAAGGACAAGATTATATATATGAATCCGATGCAAGCTTAATGTTTAATGGATGTAATAAAAATGAATAGCTAAAACCAAAAGAACCAAGAAGTAGCTTGTGAAATGAATCAACAACAATCAAGAATGAATCAACAACAATCAAGAAGAACTAGAAGGTCACAAGATTAACAAAGAGAATAAAATAATGGTAACTAGAATGTGTAGGAGGAGAAATTGGACCACAGATGTTTAAGTGAATTACACCAAGCAATTCCTTTGCTTGGGTGACAAGTTTGGTAGGAAAAGATTGTCTTGATTGTTTCCCATAAAGACAAGCAGTCCGTTAGGAAGTAATATGTTTATGTGTAACTATGTATACCTTGAGCCATATCATTCAAAAATAGTTAATGTATTTGAGCCATGCTGATACGGCCTAATCTAGTATGCCATAAATCAAGGGATTAACACGAATAAGGAGGCAAGCACTGATATGAGAAGGAAAAACCATTTCTCTAAGCTGATATAAATCTATTGTCAAAGGACAAGTTGCTATTAAATCACCATTTAGAGCATGTAATATACAATGCCTATTACTCATAAATGTAGATCCATCTGCAAGGTCCAATTTCTTGATAAAGAAAAGATTTCTTTTTAAGCTTGGTATATGGAGAACCTTGTTAATAATTTTTTGAATCACTCTTCTTGGGAAGTCATACATAATACACTTGGCCTGATTTGAGTATATCTTGAGTAGAAAATTATCACCAAGATATACCTTTTGTGGTATAATATAAGGCTCATAAACATAAAAAGATTTATTGAGTGAGCCATATTTGTGTAGCTCTAGAATCAAAATACCAAGAATGATCTTGGTTTAAAGATGTAGTATTGTAAGCAATTATATCCTAGAAATAATTGCTAAATTTTCTTGAGCTTGTTTTTGGTTCTGATTTTTTGTAATTCATCAAAAAAATTATCCATTCCTTAAAATGACCTCTAGTAAGATGAAAAAACAAACATTTCATCTCTTTGTTTGATTTCTTTGATTGCTATAGAAAGTCTTGATGAAGATGCAAAATCATGTTGGAAACAAGATCAAGGAGCAAAAGCATTAAAAGACCCATTTTTTCCTTTGTGAAAATTCTGATTCTTCCAATTCCCTACAATAAATTTGCCTTTTTCCTTTAAAAATATATAATGCAATTATGGGCTTGGACATTTAAGTCTTTAATATTTCTTGTCTTGTATGAGTTAGGTTATAAGCTTTGCAAGGTTAAATTTTGTTGACCTTGTAGTGAAGTCAAAAGATTTAAAAACTATTATGCATGTTGTGCATCATAGCCATCTATAATACTCCGAGTGCAAAGAGAAGAGAGAGAAACACAAATTACACACTCAACATTCAGTGCCCCAAAGGAGCACCTTCTCTTTATTATATAGACAAAGAGGATCTACTCCAAGGAAGCTCCACCATAGGATTAGGCACACAGATAGGTGACATGTCAGCAAGCTCCACCCTTGGATTACTTACTTGGATGAGTGACATGTTGGTCTAGGTCCTATCTAGTAGGTCAAACAAGCTTTACTGGAGGGAATCTTTTAGGGAATCTTCTTGTAGGAGTCTCAAAATCACGTAAGGTACCATTGGAAAGCTCTTGACAAGACAAACCAAGGGGGAGGGACCAGTGGAGAGCTCTCAAAGAGACAAACCAAGGGAGAGGGAAGGCCAATCTTTCCTCTGTTGGGGGGGAATCTTCACATTTTTGAGGCCTAATTCATCTGTTTAGGACTCCAAAATTGCCTTCAAAGATTTCAGGCATATTTCAATTCCTACTCTATTAGTAGAAGTCCCCTTTTGGTGATACTTCTTTCTAATCTGTTCAGTTCATCATGTGTAACATCCTTCTAGATGTTACCAAACCAATTCTCACCTTTAAATCATATGTCTAGCTATTGGTTCTAAGGTTCTCAAGTCTACTTTGGTTTTTGCTCTATTAGTAGAAGTACTCTTTTGGTGATACTTTTATCTGATCTATTTTGACCATCATGTATAACATCATTCTAGATGTTACCAAACCAAATTTTGTATCTAGATCATATGGCTAGCTCTTGGTATTACACCATCATTTGATTTTTTAGTCTAAAGCTTGAACTCTTGTAGATGATAATTGATCAACCAAAGTTTTAAGCCCATGAACATGTTTTGTAACATTGTCACCTTCTTTCATTTTTAGTATTTGAAGCTCATCTTGGAGGTACATCCTCCTGAATACATCTTGAGCTTCATATAATTGCTCAAAAATGATTCAAGCTTCAAAGGCATAATACACAAAACTAACAAGAATAATTTTAATATCATCAAGTAGATTTTCAATAAAATATAATGCAAATGCATTACTTGTATCCCAATCTGCAATGCTACAAAGGGAAAAACCTGAAGTTGCATGAGTTGTAGTAGTTGTTTTGACCTACCTATGAAAGAATAGTAGCTAGTTGAGTCAATTGGGAGTGAAGTACAATTTACACCCCCAAATAAGTCATGTAGCTTGAAGAAACATGTTCATTCTTAATTTCAATATGAAATAATACATACCATTAAACTTAAGAATGTCTTTGACCTTTAACATTGTTGTTTGCCACAACTTAACGGCAAACATTGAATAAAAGAAAGTGCAGAAAATAAGAGTCAATTATTGACTCCCAATATTTGTCTTGATATTCAAGGCCAAAATTATAGCATCTATTCTGAATAGTCTACCCTTTGGAAAAGGAATTGAGAGGAGTATTAGTTCCTCATAAGGCGCTCAAAGTTTGAAATATATAAGCCATTTGCAAATTTGAGAAATAAGTAATTTCTATAAATATTGAAGGCTATAGGTGGGTTTGCATTGGTCAAGTATACAAAAAAGATTGTTAAATTTGAAAAATTTGTGTGTTTGATAGTTGCAACATCAATGCTCACAAATTTGAAAGATATAGGTATTTTAACAATTTGGAATTCTTGAGATTTTTGAGATCATTTTGTCCTAAGGTAGGCCCATATAATTTTCACAATGATGAAATTCTTTCTAATGGATGTCGATGTTCAATAGATTTTCATGGCGGTGGGTTGTAGCATCATATCTTTTGATTCACATGCACTTTCAAAACTTGAAAGATTTATAGTGTTTTTGGGTTGTCTATGGGTCAAGAGAGTTTCAATTGGGCTTTTATGAGAAAATACAATGGACTTTTTCCATAAATTGTAGGTAAAATATTTCAAAAGTTTTAGAAAGCAATAAAGTATCCTTTATTATCCTCATGTAAACCTAAGGAATCAATATTAGTGAAGTTCAATGAGGTTATGATACCATGTGAAAAATTAGACAAAGAGAGAAAGAAGTCTTGTTGTAAATGCTTTGATCAAAAAACACAAGCTATTTTGATCACAAATCAAAATAGCTTGTGTCTAGGAAAACAAAGATCGTAGAGGTAGATCTTCAAGAAGCCAATAATCATCACTTACAGTACACTTAGAAGGAAGTTGTGTATGATGGGCTAGCTAGATCATATAGATATGTCACCAAAAGAGTACTTCTACTAATAAAGCACAAGCCAAAAATAACCTAAAATTTTTAGAGCTAATTTTGGATACCTAAACGGATGAATTAGGCCTCAAAAATAGATTGATTTCTCCCTTTTTCTCAAAAATAGAAAGATTCCCTATAGGAGAAAAGGCTTGCCTTCTCCTCCCATGATTTGTCTCATCTAGAGCTTTTGAATTGTACCTCACCCACATGATTCTAAGCTTCTAATAGGAAGATTCCCTAAAGATCCCTTTGGTCAAACTTGTTTGACCAACTAGATGGAAGAAGGACTAACATGTCACTCATCCAAGCAACTAATATAAAGGTGGAGCTTGCTGACATGTCACCAATCAATGTATGTGATCCAAGGGTGGAGCTTCCTTTGAGGGGATCGTCTTTGTTATATAATAAAGAGAAGGTGTTCCTTTGGGGCATCAAAGTATTGAGTGTGAAGCTTGTGTTTTCTCTCTTGTATCTCTCTTGGAGAATTCTCTTGTCCTCAAAGTATTACAATGGTATCAAAGCAAGTATTTTAATCCAAGAGAGTGGATCATCCCTCTTGGAAGAACATAGGCTACTAAAACTAAGTAATTTGAAGGGAGAACATATAGTGCAATTGTTAGACTTGGGGAGTATCTTAGAGAGAGGATTGGATGGAGGCGCTTGGAGTACAATTTCATGCACCTAACTTTCCATTCTTGAATCCATTCCTCATCAAGATTGTGTACATCCAGCATAAGCAAATGAGAGTATCTCTTGTTTGTCATTTTGGAGCATAATTCATGGACAAAGTGATGAATTTACCAAACTTGGTGATTCTACCTATGGTGGTATATGACAGAGAGTAAGATTTGACAACCTACATTCTAGTATGATGTTATGGATGTGAATGTACCAAATCCTCACCCTTTCAACATGCAAGTAGAAATTTGTTATGTGGTTAAACCAAAAGTGATATTTAGGGATTTTGTAATCCGCAATCTGGGTGAGGAATATTATCAAGGAAGGATAGCCTTTGAGTTCTTGATGGTAGTCCCAATAGTTTGTGCTCCCTCCCAACTGATCATATTAATCCTCTATTGAATTATGAAGTAGCAATTTAACATTGGCCAAGTGTAGGAATCATGGATCTATAGTTGCAAAAGTTGATGCAAGGAATGTAGAGGATGTTGAATGAGTTTTGGGAGATCAAGATGACCATGGAAGGGATTGCAAAATCAAATAATGTAAGAATAGGAGTCGTCTCAACAACCAGCACCAATGATCATGTACTTGGATACTTGGATAGTTACTCATGCACAAAGATACTGATCCCAATCAACAACCAAGCCATATTATTACTACAAATGAAGAAGACGTGCAATATCAAGCCTTACAAGGGATAGCATTCCATGGGAGTAGTTGAAAATTGGATTTCAAGAATGAATCAATACCTTTGATTGTTCATAACTAAGATCACTGATCATTCTACAAGTGTGTTTGTGTGTAGATACTTGACCGATAAATCCTTTACATGGTATGATGTTTGGGATAATCATTACTAGCAAAAGAGGTCACTTGGACAGCCATACAAGAAGGGTTGCTCAAGAATTTCTAATCTGTGGATTTTATGCAAATGGCCTAAACTATACTTTAAGAGTTGAAGCAAAAGAATAGTATACAAGAGTATGTGGAGGCATTTCTTGATCTACATGTTACAACAACCAATATGAGTCCAGCCAAAGCTCTTGACAATTTCAAAAGGGGATTAAAAGAGCGGATTTTCCAAAAGGTAATGGTACAAAATCCTTTGAAGCAATTACCTACACTCAAAGAATAGCAAGGGTGCTTGGAGGAGGTGAAGCAATAACACCAATGCAAAACTATATAAGACATACTATTTTGGTGGACAAGTTCCTATGGAATTGTGCAACATTTGGTTTTGAGACTAAGGAGCAAGACCCCTCCAAGGAGAACAAGAGCAGGTTGAAGAAAGGAGAAGAGGAGTCCCACGAGGAGAAGTGGATTAAGCAAAACAAAAATGTTATTATAATTGTGTCCAAATTGGGTACATAACCATCAATTTTCATGCTCATCATCTTAGAGGCCCTTGGTCTCTATACAAGTGACCTTTGAACCACATGGAGAGATGAATAAAAGAGGAAGATGCTCAAATCACATTGGAAAATGAAGATTGCTAGTAAATGTACCTCATGGCCTTATTGGCTTGGTGAAGAAGAGTAAGCGGGGGGAGGAAGAGGACAAGTGTGCAAAGGAAGATAAATGCATAATTAATTGTTGTAAATGGAGTGCTAAAAAGCAATCCAATGAGAGTATTGATAGACCCTAGAGCAACAAATAATTTCCTATCTTGCATTGTTGCAATAAGGTTAGGGATGGAACTCAAGAAGAATGATAATGATGAACTAGAGTTACCTAATGGTCAGACAGAGAGGATGGAGTCATTACCTAGAAAAGTATTACTCTCTATATGAGAGTATCAAGAAGCAATCAAGTGACGAGTGATACAATTAGCTCATTATGATGCAATCTTAAGCATACCATGGAGCACTACAACCCCATGATGGATTGGAGAAAGAAAGTAGTGAGAACTAGTCAATGGAAGATCTTTGGGATTAGAGAAAGATCACAGAGGCAAGAGTTGCCTCTTTATGTCATAGGGACCACATTTATAGGTAAGAAAAATAGATGTTTCATGGGTCTAATAAGAGAAGTCTAAAGTGCCCAAAAAAATGGACAAATTCTTGAGAAATTGAAAGATGTGGTCAATGAGTTTCAAGATGTCTTTTTGGATGAATTACCCATATGTTTACCACCAAAAAGGAGAGTAGATCATAAAATTGAGATACTTCTTGGGAAGACACCTCTTTGTAAGCCCCCATATCAACTAGCACCTCATGAGTTGGAGGAGTGTAAGGCTCAAATTGAGGATATGTTGCAAAAGGGGTTTATCCAACCCAAGGTATCACCATATGGGGCTCCTATATTGTTTGTGAAGAAGAAGGACGGAACAATGGACATGTGCATTGACTATCAGGGATTGAATCAAAAAACAATGAAGAAAAAATACCCATTACCTTGCATGGATGATTTATTTGATCAACTCAATGGGGCAAGGCACTTCACCAAACTTGATTTGCAAAGCAATTACAACCAAATCAAGATTGCAAAAGAAGATATACACAAAATGGCCTTTCAAACAAGGTATGGTCACTTTGAGTATTTGGTGATATCGTATGGCCTCACAAACACTCTAGCCACACTTTCATGAGTTTGATGAATGATGTATTTTATCCATAATTAGATAAATCTATAATCATTTTCCTTGATTACATCTTAGTCTACAATAGGACTATGATAGAGCACAAGCAACATCTAGAAGTTTTCCAAATTCTATGATAGAATCAATTGTATACCAAAATCTCAAAGTGCAAGTTTAGCAAATCTAAAGTAGACTACTTAGGGCATAGAGAAGTTGCAAAAGGTATCCAAGTGCTAATAGATAAAATAGAGATTATTCAAAAAAGGTGTGCTCCAAAAGATCAAACTCAACTCAAGAGTTTCTTGGGATTGATAGGGTTTTATCATCAATTTTTCAAGGTTTTCTCCAAGATTGCATAGCCTCTAATAGCACCATTGGGCAAGGGGAAGAATTGGATGTGAAGAATTGCACAGGAATTGGCCTATTAGGAGTTGAAAGATACATTACTACATGCACCAATCTTGAAATGGTACGATCCAAAATGTTCAATCAAGATGGCTATAGATGAATCAGGTGTATCAATAAGAACAATCTCACAACAAGAGTGGTAGCATGGATGGCACACAATTGCATATTTCTCTTGTAAGTTGTTACTGATTGAATGCAACTATCACACTACCAAGTGAGAAGAGTTGGCCATTGTCCTTGCAACAAAGCGTTAGAAGAACTGTCTTGGTGAGAAGGTATTTTTGGTAGAGACAGACCATAAACCCCTAATCTACTTCAAGACATAGAAAGATCTTTCTCATTGATAGATTTAATGGGCAAAGTGGAGACAAAAATTCAACATGACAATCACATATGTGGAAGAAAGAAGCAACTTGTATATACATTTGCTTGGATGCCGATGGCAAAAAATCTAGTGGTGGAAGTCAAGATGAGCCTTGAATTTTGGCCAAGAATTCTTGCTGCTCTGTAAACTAATCCACATATTATATGTGTTCAATCATATAAAGGCATCACAAAAACCAAGGACTCACCTTTCATGATGGTAGGTTATGGATCCCGGATGCCATGGATCTAAGAACCACCATCCTAGCAGAATATCATGACTCTGTCATTACATGTCACGTTGGAGTAGACAAGACCTTGGATGCAATCAAACGCCATTACTATTGGCCCAAGATGAGTAACAATGTGATGGAATATGTTTGGAGCTGCCTACTCTATCAATAAAATAAAGCTTCTAATCAAGCTCACACATGACTTCTTCAACCCTTCCTCACTCCTACACAACATTGGGAATAGGTAGGCATAGATCTGGTTTGTGAACTGTCCAAGACCACTTCAAGGTTTAACTCCATCATAATCTTTGTCGACCAACTCAACAAAATTATTCATATAAGCATCCTACCACCAAGGATATGACTACCTTGCAACTAGCTCAATTGTACTTAGATGTTTTTTTCTCTCACCATGGCATGTCTTGAGTGCTCATCATAGATAGAGGCACTCAATTCACTAGTTTGTTTTGGAGAACACTTTTTGGTTTCTTCAAAACCAAATTGGCCATGTCCACAGCTTACCATCCATAGACCAATGGACAAATAAAGAGAGAAAATTGCACTATTGAGGACATGCTTTGGAGCTTTACTTTAGATGAGAAAGAGAGGTGGGACACCTTACTTCTATTGATGGAATTTTCTTATAACAATTTAGTGAATGCTCCCACATAGTTTCACATTTTTCTTTCTCATGTATGGAGAGCATCCTTTTCCATCTTTGATCTTGATGAAGGCTACAAAGGTTGACATTGTCAACAATTTTGTTTCTAAAATCCAATAGGGTGTGGAGAATGCTAAGCATAGGTTATAGATTGCCCAAATCAACAAAAGTAATGTGTAGATGCACACCACCAACAGATGGAGTTCAATGTGGAGATCAAGTCTAGTTTCAGCCACCAATCTCAAGTTAGTTGGCCCTCATAAGCTCAGACCTCATTTTATTGGACTTTTCTTCATTCTTCATCTAATAGGCACAATGGCCTACCATCTCAAGCTACCACCACACATAAAGATCCATCTAGTATTTCATGTTTCCTTGCTACCCAAATATGCACCTTGACTGCCCTACTCCTCTTCCATCCAAGAAATTTGACCTTGCCAAACCTTCATTGATGACACGAAGGAATATGAAGTCAAACACATTCCTCAAAAACGAATTCATAGTACTCGCCATCCACGTGTTGAATATCTTGTAAATTGGAAAGAATATCCACTATATGAGGCAACATGGGAGCAAACATCCAACTTGACTAACGCATTGGTGTTAGTTCAATCTTTTGAACAACAGCTTCACAATGAGGATATCACGTCTTAAAAGGAGGAGGTTGCTAATACCAAGAGCTAGACATATTATCTAGATGTGAAAATTGGCTTGATAACTTTTATAAGGATATTTTGTATGATGGGCTAGCTAGATCAGATAGAGGTTTCACCAAAAGAGCACTTCTACCAATAGAGTAGAAGCCAAAGTAGCCTAAAAACTTCAGAGCCAATTTCAAAGGCCTAAACAAATAAATTAAGCTTCAAAAATGAAAAAATATCTCCCTTTTCCTCAAAAATGGAAAGATTCCCTCTAGGAGAAAATGATTTCCTTCTCCCCCATGATTTGTCTCATCAAGGGCTTTCAAATGGTACCTCACCCACATGATTTGAGCTTCTTACATGAAGATTCCTTTAAGATTCCCTTTGGTCAAGCCTATTTGGCAAACTAGATAGGACAAAGACAAACATGTTACCTATCCAAGCAACTAATCTAAGGGTAGAGCTTGCCTACATGTCACCAATCCATGTATCTGATCAAAGGTGGAGCTTCCTTTGAGTGTATCCTCTTTGCTATATAATAAAGAGAAAGTGCTCCTTTGGGGCATTGGAGTATTGAGTGTGAAGCTTGTGTTTTTTCAAAGTGGGTTGTTTTATAGGTGGATGTTGAGAATGCTTTAAGAGCATCTCACATACATCAGTCTTTAAGAGCTTAGGGAGGCCGGTGGATCCTTGGGGAATATTATTCCTTTTGTGTAGTCTTTTAATGGCTCTCTTTCTTCCCTTTATTACTAACATGGTTTCTCCCAAAAAGGAGTCATTGTCTTAGAATTTTTTGTTGATTGTTGGTTATTGGTACACAATAGGGAGATCCTTTAGGAGGACCTTTACTTTCCATGGCTCACTTTAGTGACCTCTTATCTACTACTTTGGCCATGCCAAGTTGTGTTTTTCTCTACTTGGTAAATGATATACACATTGTGGGTCTAATAGATCAGATTATGTAAGCTTTTGACCACTTGATTATTGAGCTTAATGTTGTAGGCTTGAGAATCAAGATGTCAAAGTGTAGAACATGGTCTCCTTTAGGTGTTACTCCTTGTCTCTTGCTTCCAAAGGAGTGTATCATATCTACAAATGATCTTTGTATTCTTGGAGTGCCAATAGGATCCGAGGATTTTATCACATGCTTACTAGATGTAGCCCTTACAAGGGTTGTGTCTAGGAAGCATCTATAGAGGATATTCTTCATGTGGATGGACTTCTTCTACCAAGAGATCCATAGGTAGCATTTGGGACATTCTTCTCTATTTTTTATAGATTGACCTACCTTCTTTGCATAGCACCATTTTTTGACCTTCTTATCATGTTTGAGAGCATCTGATATGAGGATTATGGGTGTATTTGGTGATATCATTGGACTAGGGACATTTAAGTGTGTGATAAGGGATTTAGCACATAGCCAAACATCTCTATCTATCTTGTGAAAAGGAATAGGCCTGTTATCTATGGATGAGATGGTAGTTATAGCATTTTTGGTTAGTTGTGCTCTCTTGGCATCTCTACTTTCCTCCCATTTTGTGGTTGTTGAAACGTCAATCTTGGAGATGTATGTGACTAAGGAAGAAGAGTGCTCTTTGTCTCTCCAAGGGTTATTGTGGCAAATGAGAGAATGGTATATCTCCATAGGCACAAGAGGACCTTCTACCCTTTGCTTCCTTATCATTAGATTGGACTTGCAATCTTCCTTGATAGATCTTCAATTTCAATATACATCACATTTTTTCTTACTTAACTCATCCATTCATTGTGCTATTAGAGCAAATTTTTTCCTCTTGCTTTGGCAAGAGTGTAGGCTCTTGGATCCTAGTAGATCATGCATTAGTGCATTCTGACTCTTACCAACTACTTCCTTTACAACAATGAGGTTTTGCTTAGGTTTGGTCTACCTATTTGCATCTTCATTACTCACTTGTGCGTGTGGTTCTACACTAGATGCAACAATGGTCCATATGACATCATGTCCTTTTGGAGGATAGAGGATAGCTACCCATGATGTTATCAAGGATATAGTGTTTGACATGCACAAGAGAGTGGATACTTTGCTTGGAGGGAGCATTGGTATGCTTTGTAAATGATGCAAGTCAAGGAAAACTTGTATTTAGTTTGAGATCAAGTGATAGTAGTGGATATTGTGATCATGGATCCTACATGTGATGTAGTGTCAAACAGAGTGATCACCCATCCTCTTGGATATGCAATAAGTGGAGTAGCAACATGCAAGGTCTCCAAGTAAAGGGTTGTGCATTGAGGTCACCTCTTTGAGTTATATGGAGTGATGGATGTAACATTTGACCCATTTGTCAAACAATGCATGAGGGCCTATAATTCTAGGATGATAAGGGGTAGCACTCTTACCTTCATATTTTACAACATTTGTTAGACATAGGGTGTCCATTGCTCTACATAGAGCATTGGCTGGTACAATCCATAGAAGAACAATCACACTAGGTTATGCTTCTTCTAGGTGATACTCCAATTGTTTGTAGAACTTGCATAACCATACATAGTCATACAACTTGCATAACTTAGATATCTTAGGTGCTTATAGGGCAGATTCCTCTTGCATATACTAGTGTGCCATAGCTTTATTTTAACCTTGGCTTTATGGGGTCCATTCTTCTTGTTATGTTTGTGTCGCACGATCTCCTTCATCAATCAACAAAAGAAGTTGATTTCCATTTTTAGAGGGAAGATTTTAGTGAAGTTGATTACCATTTACCCTATGCATGATGCAGTTTTGGAGAGAGTTGTTACTCATCCCCTTGGACAAGCAACAAGCAGAGCAGTAGCACGCAAGGTATCCAAGTATGAGGGTATGCAACAAGGCCACCTCTTTGTTCCTCTAGCCTTGGAGTTTTATGGAGCTATATGGACACTGCGTTTGACACATATGTCAGGGAGTGCACAAGAGCTTGTCATATTAGATATCAATATGTTCCACTTTTACTCTCATACTTTAGACAAAAAGTGTCTATTACTGGACCAAGACCATTGGCTAGTGTAATCTATAGGTGATGCTTCTTTGTTGCTCAAGTAGTTTGTAGACCTTACAAATTACATAGCTAGGATATTATAGGTGCAATAGAGCATATTTCTTGTATTGATACTCTTGGGGCCTAGCCCCATTTTACCTCTTTTTTCTTCCCTTGTCCTATCATGTGTTCTATGCGATCACCTTTTCTTTTAGAGGGAAATCAATTCTCTGTCTAGTTTTGCAAGAGGATTAGAGTACCAAAAATGTAAGCTCAGTATATACACCCTGTATAGGGAATGTCAATGGATAGAGGAGTATGTAAGGTAAACATTCCCAATATACCATGTATGGCAATGTCTATGGATGGATGGATGTGAAAAATACATGCATGGGGAGATTATCTCATTGATCTCTAATTAGCAGAAAGTAGGGAGAAGGCAACCGTGTAGAAAAATGATGGATGGGAAGAGCCCATCAAGCCATACAAGGGAGAGACAAAAAAAGTAAAATGGGACTAAGCCCCAATAGAGTCTATGTGAGAAATCTGCCCTACCGCACCTAAGATATCCAAGCTATGTAAGTCATACGGTCTACACACAATTGGAGCATCCAAAGAAACATCACCTAATGTGATTGCTTTCCTATGGATTGCACCAGCCACTGCCCTCTGTAGAGCAATGAACACATGCTGTCTAAAATATGCTACAAAATATGAGAGTGAGAGTGGTACCCCCTGGCACCTAACATGATAAGCTCTCATGCACTCCCTGATAAATGTTTCAAACACCGTGTCCATCGCTCCATATAATTCCAAGCCTAGAGGAACAAAGAGGTGACCTTGCGACTTGCTGTTGCACTCGCTGCCCATCCAAGAGGATGGGTAATCACTCCTTCCAAAACTACATCCCACGTAGTGTCCATAACTACAATATCAGCTACTATCACCTGATCATCTTGGACCAAGTATAAGTCTACCTTGACATGTGTTGTTTGCAAAGCATACAAATGCTCCCTCCAAGCCAAGTATCCACTCTCTTGTGCCATAGCAAATACTATGTCCCTAATGGCATCATGGGTGGCTATCCTCTGTCCTCCAAAAGGACACCATGTCATGTAGACCATTCCTGCATCTAGTGTAGAACCACACTCACAAGTGAGTAATGAAGATGCAAATGGGTGGACTAAATCTAGGCAAAACCTCATTGTTGTAGAGAAAGTAGCTAGTGCAAGTCAGAATTCCCTAATGCAAGATTGAGTTAGGATCCAAGAACTTGCACCCTTACCAGAGCAAGATGGAAGACATGCTCTAGTAGTTTGAGGAATGGATGAGTTGACTAAGAGAGAATGTAGTGTATGCTCACACTATTGCTCCATCAAGGAAGATTGTAAACCTCTAGTCCAATCTGAAAATAATGAAGCAAAGGGTGGAAATCCCTCTTGTGCTTGTGGGGATAGACTATCTCTCATCTGCCACAATAACATCTAGAGAGAAAAGGATTCTCCCTCCACCTCTATCACATAAGTCTCCAAAACTGGCCTCTCAGCAACCACAAAATGAGTGGAAAGTAAGAGTGCCGAGAGAGCCCAACTACCCAAAAATGCTATAGGTGTCATCTCCTCCATAGATAGCAAGCCAACCTCACCACATGAGATCGCCAAAGTCTACATGCCAAATCTCCTATCACACACTCAAAATCCCTGGTCCAATAATACCACCAAAGACTCTCATAATCCTCCTATCAAATGCTCTCAGATGTGATAGGAAGAACGGTGAGGGAGGAATTGTACAGATGAGGTAGGATGGTCGACAAGAAATACTAGAGGAGAGTATACCAAATGCCACCTATGGATCTCCTAGTAATGGAAGGTCATCTACATGGAGAACATCCTCTATAAGGGCAGCGTCTAAGAAGCGTGTGATAAAATCCTCCACTCCTACTGGCACTCCAAGAACACAAAGTACATCTATGGATGTGATACACCCCTCTAGAAGCTCAAGGTGGGGAGGGATACCTAAAAAGGACCATGCACTACACTTCAACACCTTGACTCTCAAGCCTACTAGATGTAGCTCGGTAGTCAAGTAGTCAAAGGTCTACCTAATCTGATCTACACGGCCTACAATGTGTGTATCATATGTCAAGGAGTGAAATACACAACCTGGCATGGCCAAAGTAGTAGATACAAGAGCTCTAAAGTGAGCCATGGCAAATAAGGGTCCTCCCAAAGGATCTCTGTGACATGTACCAACATTTGACTCCAAGACGGTGACTCCCTCTTCTAAACCACCATGTTGTAAAGGTAGTAAAGGAAGTAGGAGAGCCAAAAAAAGACCGCACAAAAGGAATAAGACTTGCCAAGGATCCACCAGCCTTCCTAAGGTCTCTAAAGATGGATGCCTATGAGATGCTATTAAAAGCATTCTCAACATCCACCTGTAGGGCGACCCACTCTAGATGGATATCTAGGAGTGCCCTAATGCCTAGAGATATAGCCTCACATCTTCCAAGTGTAGCTACTTCAAAGTGATGTGGACTAAGGTGCTATCGAAAGTGAGAATAATGTTGAAGGACAATGGTACGACTGACCAAATGCAAAAAGATCTCTCCAATAACAATAGGTCTAATGCTTCCCATGTCCTTCTCCATTGCAAGAAGTTGACTAGCACCTAATACCTTACTAACAGACATAGGAATTTCTTCTCTCACTAATGCTATAGCCACCTGAAACAACTCAATAAAACCACTATAAGGATCATTTGCCTAGAAGCAATCTCTAAGGTGCTCATAAACCATCCTTGACAAGCCTCATGAGGAAAGGTGAGGAGCAATGCACAAAGCTTGTGCAAATAGAGACTTATCAAGACATAAAGGTTGCTCATGCTAATAATCTAAGACCTTTAGTGGTAGTCCTTCTACTACTATAGGATGTAATCAGCATAAGGAAGAGATAGTTTCATCAAAATGACTCACCATAGACAAAGGGTGTAGTTCTTGTGTTGCTCTACTAAACCCTCCCGTCTGACCCAATGTCCTACACCATTATAATTGAGTGGACTCTGTGGTATCCTGTGGCAATGCTTGTCTCCTAAATCGTGTAGCACTAACAGACTCCTCCTAAAAGGCCGCCCAATTCTCTGCTCAAAATCAACAAAATCTAGCAAGCACCTCTCTATGCCCCGTACATCCTCCTCTAGCATAACGAAGACACCATCAAGGGAGTAAGAGGAATAGGAACCATGCTAACTCGTCCAAGGGATCACATGCCAAACGATCAAGTGGTAAGCAAAAAGCCTATCTAGCCTCATCATGGAGTGTGTGGGGTAGTCTATGGAATAGACGTGGACATGGAAAACTAGTCTCAAATAACCCCAAAATGCATGAACTCACCTGAGAAGCTAACCACTCACACAACTCGATCGGTATCCTTGGAACGATCAACAATGGGATAAAATAAGCGTGCGTAATCTGGAGTGTCATTGTTGTCGATGTAGTTGCTTATCTCACGTGGGCATCCCAAGTGGTCCAATCATAGTCCTTATGTATCCTTCTCACATTGTCTTTATCCCTTGCAAGGTGAAGCATTGGTGACACATCGTGCATGGTGTATCCTGAACCGCTCTTAACGACTCCACATGGGAAGGTGTAACCATTGCTAGTACAAGAATAATGATAGCAATACATGATGCTCCTCTCTATATCTACAAAGCCACAACCCCACATAAGAAAATAATTTCTTCAAACTTTGAAAATTATAAACTCTCATAATTTTTAATTTCCATCTCCAAAATTTTCTTATGAAACTTAATCATAAAAACCAAAAAATTAAAATTCATGATCTATCACTCTCTCAGTGTAATGATCACTCTAAACCCTACAGAAACTAAAAATTTTCATAACTTTCTATTCAATTCACCTTGGTCTTCAATCTAGATACCAATGGAACGGGAAATTGAAAAACCAAAGAGAATCTACTGTTCACTCAAGTGTTATATGCTAAAGAGCACTCATAAATTATAGATATGGCTTCTCCCTCTCCCCTCGCATCTCCACACGTCGCGCACGTTAACTCCACTTGAGAGCAGTAATTGTTGTAGTAGTAGTGTAGCAGGAAGTACAGTCACCGAATTAACTTAACAGGACTAGAATTATCCCACTGCCTGGTTACGGTCTCCAGCTACTCGGTCCATACAGATTCTATGGATGGAACCAAAAGGACGGAAAGTTACGTCATCCATCCATCCATCCATATGGGCGTTCCCGAAGAACCTTGCATGTTCACACGAGCATTGATGCAGAGGATCGATCTTCCGGTGGTCACTGACTGATTGGAACGGGGATTTGGCTTGACCCAATCCTTCGTTTCTACCTGCTGAATTTGGTTTGTGGACAGTGCAATTTGTTCATCGTGGTAGGACATTTGCAGTCCTTTTGCCGATTCTTACCTCGAAAGAATATGGTATGATCTTCGCTTGAAATTTTGACCAGCCCTGTTTGTACGAAGATCCTGGCGCTGCTGTTTACAAGACTTTATGTTAGCAGATACGTAAAGCTGCACGGGTCTAGCTTATTTGCATCTGTTAAAGTTCGTAGGCGAATTGCGTGGGTTTTAGAGACGTAGCTTGATTCAGTAATATGTTCATATCCTTGTAAGAAGGTCGTGGCGCGGTTGCAGATTATGCGTTCAGAGATTATCAGGTGAGGCGCGGATACAGCATCGGTGAGGCAACCAAACGTCAGGCTGAAGAGAACGTGCTCGAGAGGTGAAAGTTCGCTGGTATGCAGAAACTAGCGCGCAGTTGGTTTTAAAGAAGTTTGTGTTCGACGTGTATCGTTTATAAGGACCAGGATTGAGGTGCGGGATATCTTTCTGCGAGAATAAAGTTGACAAGAATTGAAGCACATGATCATCAAGTCTCGCATCATCGATTTCTCTCGAGAAAGGCTCAGACAGAATGAAAGGAAGGATGAAAGTGGTGGTTCTCAGAGATATCGTATATGAATGCAGATACATAGAACTACCTAACACGGTCAAAATCAAAGCTAAAATCAGAAGGCTGAGACACAGGATTGTGGAAGTGGGTAACATCTTTTGTTGGAAGAGACGAAATGCACGTAAGTTCACAAGGAATTGAAAAACTGACCGACTTATAGATCCGCAGAAGCCCCTAAACTTAATGTCTAGTACCACTAACGGAGTAAAGGTGTTTACTATGGTTGTAATATCTGGGAGTTTGTTCTTCCTTATCTACCACATTGGAAGAAGAAGGATACTACAAGCACCAAAGCCTGATTTACCAAAGGAAATGCCCCTCAATCCGAGAGCAGTAAAAGGTGCAAGGAATCCAATTTCGAAGAAGTATTTCAGTCATCACTACGAGAGGTCTTATCCCCGCAGTGCTTCTATAGCAGAAGGCGTCGAGCCCTCCCTTCCAAGTGGAAGTAGCAGCCAAGACACAACTGGAAGTACTAGCAAAATCGATGCAGATGACGTCCATGATGATCAATCTACAGCGTCAGAATTGTCCGATGCAGGTGGAGAAAGTTCTAGTAGTAGGAACCCTTACATATACTCCAGTACTGATGCTGCCCTTCGAAGCAACTTGGAGAACCGAGGGAGAAAATCAAAATTTTATAATCATCATGGCGCCGAAGAGTGCTTCTTGGATCACCTCAGGCATAGTAGAAATTTTGATCAGTTGAGGACACCTAATATTGTTCCCCGTCCAAGGTCGCCTGGCGATTTGTCCTCCTTCGAGACTATTCACAAAGACCAGGAGGAGGGAAAACCGCAGAAGGATGTGGCTGGACCCAGGACAAGCGGCAGAGGTATACTGGGATTACCGTCTGAATCACCTTCAGATCTTTGACACCTTGGAACGTACAACTGCAAATATTCATTCGATCCACCAGTACCACAGACCTCAGTTCTCATGAAAAGCAGGAAAGTCCACAGTTGTTCGTGTTTCAACTAAAGGAGTACTAGATAAGCAAGATATTGATTCAAGCTCTGTACATCCGCCAGAGTAGAAAAGTTCACAAGTTGTTCACGTTTCAATGGAAGAATCCCAGAGAATCGAGAGATTCTGTTCAAGTTCTGTGCTTACCCGCCACACATCGGAGCATGTCTTTAGAAATTTCACCCTAAAATCAAAGCATGATAGAAAAGGATCATTTAACTCTCAGGGCAAAGTCACCAAACTGGAGGCTGGGTGTACAAGTGACAGAATTTCTTATACTGTCTCATGCTTGTCAGATTGTGTTTCAGTGGCTCGGACGGAAACTTCTGAGAATCTAAGGGGTCGGATTCTCCCAGCTTCAAGCATATTACCACAGATGAAACACTTGATTCCTTCGTCCACTTCGGAAACAGTTCCTTACGCGAGGCCCCTCCTTTACAGTTTTATATGGTGTATTCTCAGTCATACATTTCTCGTGTAAATTTACTCCTCTCACATTGCCGATCAGAGTGATCATGCCAAGTTTCCATATTTTCCGTGCCAGTGCTGCAATACTAGAATTATTAGATTAGAAAGTAACGGTTATCATATCCAAACTGAGTGTGGTTACTACTTTCTTTCAGCATATCGTCTTCCATACGAACACTCCAGTAACAGATGTATGAAAGTTTAAGACTAATCAGAAGGGGTATACAGATGTAAGCTCCCACGAGAAACCGTGACACATGAAGGGAAAGCATTCATTCCATGTTCTGATGTTGCAGATTCAGCACAACAGGTATGGGAGCCACGATGGCTACATTTCCGGCACCTTTTCTCAGGATTACTGTCCACTCTCTAATACAGTCTGTCGTTGCCTCCTGTATGCTCCGATGGCCGTTGAAAAAAATATTTTTCATGTCTTGGAGCACGTTCTTGTGGCGAGGTTTGTCTCTCTATAACACTCAAATTGCTTGTCAAAACTTCCGCTTGAATGAGTAGACCTTCAGTATTTCTTCATATTCCCTGAAGGTCTTGCTAAGGATTAACTACGCTATTTGAACTGGCCAAGTGACATGCTAGATTGAAATGCTAAAGTGAGGTGACGTCTGCGTCTTGACAGTCCTTTGGGGAGGAAAGTCCGTAAGGGCCTACCTATTCGAACTAATTGACTTACATAATGATATTTCCGAGAGATTACAAGAAAAACGCATGCCAAAATTTCCTGCTTAGCCAACAGGGAATGAGCATGCATATCTGAAACTGTACGTCTTCAAATATATCCTGTTTTAGAGCGTGATACCCACGTTTCTGTGTTTGAGGGTGTATAGTTATTCCGGTTGCAGTGGCAACAACACTGGATCATGACCCTCAATCTGCACATTTCGCGAGTGTCTGTGAAAGTCTGAGAGTGCCAGTTGTTAGCCTCTTGACCTGCAAGCCTGAGGGAGCTTTGAATGCTCTTCAGAAGACCTTCAGAAGAGCTACTCTTGAGGCAGTGTGTCATGTACAAGGCAAGGTGGAAATTACTCCAGACATGGCAAACTTACTTTAAAGGAAGTTAATGAGGTCAATCACATTTCACGAGATTATGAGGATGAGAGAGTTTAAAGAGTTCCACATCTAGATCATGTCAGCATTGTGCAGTTTTGAGTTTGATCTCCTCTGATTCTTGGATAACGGCAAAGCAAGCCAGAAGCTTCTCTTGAATACTAGCTAGACCTGCATTGTTATCCTCGACTTCATACTTTACAGACGAATTCGAACGAGACATAATTTATCTTGTAACACCTTTTTATGCAGTGTAAAGTTTGGGTGCCTCTGATTGTCTTGCTACTAGGCACAATGTTGAAGTAAGTATATGCTCAAAATATCTATCCTTCTGAATTGGCACTTTGAGCTTACTTTTCTCCATTACGCAATTGTGGACAAAATTCACTTTTTTGAATACATTGGTCAGTATCCTTTCACCTTTTCTGCTAAGGTGAAAGGAACACATGAGGAACACATCTCTCCCTCTTCGAAGGTTGTTTGTGCCAACATATTTCAGCTGCCTTCGTTATGACAGATTGGAGGGACAAAGCCACAGCGTCTTTTGCAATGTCATACTCATTTCGGTAGGATTTATGCTAGCAGGTAACGAAGTTCCTTGATTTATGAGAAACTTTACTGTTGGTCTTTAGAGAAAGGAACAAGTGTGTAGCCAATGAATGATCTGGAGCCACAAATTGCCGGAAACAGATTCCCACTTTCGTGAAGTAAATTATGTGAATTCATCTTTCTGCCTCACTGAAGCTTTCTCGTATCTGTGTTTCAGTGTACAGAGTGGAAGAAGTTGAGCTCTGGAGTTTGACGGAAAGTTTTATGGGTTCTTTGGTATCTGCATTTCGTTTGGCCACAACGCAGTCTCTACTGCAGGTACATGGGCATTTAGCCCCAGGCTATGGATACCGTCTTTGTTGTCACAAGTTCCGTATTAGACCGATCGCAAAGCGAGCCTCCCTTCGAAATGAATGTACTACCTGCTAGGATCTCATTGTGGATAATTTTGGGGAAGGAATACGCAGTTTCTGAACCTTTTGTTAACGAGGTAAAGTATTTTCCCGGGAGAAATTATTTTTGAGCTCAAGAAGAAGGTTATCTGTTGAGGATCCTTCCACGCGCCAATTTACTGATCTGAACTCTCACTATGTGGCTCCACTCCATATCGGTTGGGTTTCGCGTGGTGACAATCTCCAGAATAGAGAAATCGGTATGCTATTTCTGGGAATCTCTTCTCCTGGGTTGCAGGATTGAGCAAGCATGGGCCGGCCCTCGTAGGTTTCATATTCATAAAAATCTTCCTAGCAAGAAGGCAAGCAGACTCTCAGGCCAGCAAACATGACAGCAGCTTAGGTTGAAGCTCGTTTCAAGAAAAATCTATGACTTCATTTGAATGGTTTACAGAACTGTGAAGTCAAATACTGCCGGCCAACATGCCAAATTGATTAGAAAAGCGTTTTCGCATTTCTAGAATGCTAGTCCAGCTGCAGTTGAATACAGTCTCCTTTAGTCCATCCTTCTCTGAGGCATGATTATTTTCTTAGCTTTTCTCTTGAAGGCGAGTATTGCTTGTCCCAGCTGATTCTTATTCTAGCTCAAATGAGACTCGGACTGCAGGTTTGGTTACCCCTGTAGTGACCATGAGAGCCTTGGCACCGGCGATGGCTTTAGTGACAGCAATTTTATCCTATGTTGTTGATCCTTGGAGGAGCCTTCACATGACAGAGTTCTTCGACACCCCTGAACATAGTTTCAAGACTTGCACACACATAACCGTCGGAGCCTTGCTGGAGACCTCTGTGGTTTGTTCTCCTTTCACGATCCTCTCTTCCATTGAGCTTTCAATTGACATGCATCCAGAGTGTATTATATTCTTGACAAGCAGCACTGGTACATTCATTGCAATTAGTAGATCCAGCAACTGCGAGCATCTCATCATCGTTTGTTGTTAATAGCGGTAGCTTATTGTGTTATGTTTGTCGTGCTTGTGACAGGCTCTGGCTGAACTAGTGGTTATATATCATACGAGTGCAAACTCCATGCTTGTTGTCGCCATGCTAAAGGAGGTGGTCTTGTTGACGGTAAGGAGGTGGTCTTGTTGACGGTTCCCAAGTCCTCGATGCGCGCCTATCTTATGCTGGAAAGATTCGTTTGCCTTGTCCGCCTCAATATTCATAAATTCATCGAAACTTTTGCTCATGACTATACAGAGACAAATATTTTGACCTTGCCGTCCGGGACTAACATTAGTCGGTGTCGACCAGTGTAGAAATGACGCTTTTCTATCGCGGATGTCCAGGTATCCAGATATCATCGTCATGATTTTTCTCGGCTAAATGCTATCGGAGCTTCTATACTTTCCTTTGGCGTGTTGTCATACAACTGGCTCAAGTATGATCCTTGACCCCAGTGAGCTCAGTGCCCGCAGTCATATTTCCAATTCATCGGTGATCAGGCGGTAGTACATCTTACTGTACGAAGAGTATCGAATCGTACGATTCTTAAATTCAGTACCTCCAGGCATAGGTCCAATACATCTGTGATCAGTCGGTATTACATCTTGCCCTCTTACTGCAAACAAAGAATCTTGACATGTTTAGTCTGAGTACCAGAAATGAGGTCATGTTTGCCTGGAGATGCTCTCAGGGCTTCGTTTTTCATTCTCCAACTAATGTTTGAAGTTTGCACAGAGATGGATGATCGTCACTTATTGACCTAGGGAAGGTCTGCTTCGCAGATATCGGAAGGTAATGAAAGTAATAAAACTCCAGCTCCAAGAGGCTGTGGTCAAGCCAACGGTGCCCTCGGGAGAAGGTACTTCGTCTTCAGGAGAGAGGAGCCTGTTCTCAGCAGGAACAGAAATGTTTACAAGGACAGGGTCTCGGATCTGGACTCAGGGATCTAGTAGTGTTGATCGCCTTTTCCAGCGAAATGGGAGCCTTAGAATAATTGCTAGGTCTTGGAGTGATCGCTTATATACCTGTTTGAGAAGGTGGTTTTAATTAGTTCTTCACTATTGATGGTAATGTATCTTCTTTCACCAATAAAAGAGGTTCGGATGGTTCTCCCAAACTCTCATGTTCTCGTTGGAGGGTAGAAATCAAAGTTGGAATCGTTCTAAGACAAAAGATTAGGCCGCGAGTTTCATTTCACTGAACCAAGTAACAATGGAAGAAGAATGATTTCTGATTAATTCCACGGGATGAAAACTCCACATCTTGACGATACGGATCCGAATCCTAATTTAGATACATCGGTACTCGAAATATAATCATGGCTAGAAGTTCAATCAAAAAGCAGATCCTACATGCACATACTTTGTGTCAGTGTCAGTGGAACAATTCGTTTAGAAATTGAGAAGATAATAAGTACCAGAATCCGTTCAAAATTCAGCAATTGCTATATGCTCACCATCAAGTGAATTGGAGAACTGAATCTCGCAGAAGGGTGGCTCCGACCAACTCCAGTGAAAATGATAGCAAACTTGACATGACCGGCGGAATCTCGTGACGCACGAATTATTGATTGGAAATCCTGACTAATGGCGGAGGTACGCGTGCGACGAGTAGAACATAGTCAGCAAAAGTATCTTCCCTTACCATTACCGTGTCCCTACTATATCTGCAATTGACAGTGTTGTGTCTGCAGTCTTCAGTCCCTCAATTTGGTCTTGAGTTCGACATGCTCATTGATATCGTCGATTTCTGAAGGAAGCAGTTCAGCAGCTGGAGTCTGAAATGATTCTAGAGGTCGGATTTATATAGAACACGCGTGCGCTAAAATCAGAGCCTGTCCCTGACACTAACATTAATTGACAGCTTCATCTATAATCACGTCGAGAAGAGAGCAGCCTTGCCTCGCCTACACATGCAAAATAGCACAATTGAAGACCACCTCAACGTTTTGTGTTCCTCTGACATCCACACGCTACGGAGTTCGAGTTAGCTGAGTATCAGCATGCATTTTAAGAACCGATCATTTCTGCCTGACTAGGACATAGCTTTCAAACGATGACTTCATCTGATACAGGGAGTTTACGCTTGCAGCTTCCCTTGTAATCGAGGGAAGGAAACTAGCAGATGGCAACGAACAGACGCATTTCATCATTTCGTTTCTTAGCTATGTCAGCAACTTGAACACATTGTCAAGGCGGGCACTGTGTGTTAAAATCTAGGAGCAGAAGGTGGATCCAGCTCCTTTCATTTCTCCGTGCTTGCATTTGTAACAAATTCATTTGAATCTTGCGTGATCTGATTTGACAGGCCATGAATAGGGCGGCCTCCTCTATCCTTCCAGACCGGCAATGGACGCGGAAAGTAGTTTGTCTAGTTCCTCTTGGCGCCTTATGTTTTTAGAGGCATGCAAATTGTCGGTGTTCATCGGCCATATGTACGAAAAAAGCGTGCCCGTGACAAATTCTTCGAGACCATCATCGACTCACCTATCGGCCGATTTTGCTGCACGAAAAGTAGACTGAGCGCCGGATATAGAATTTTTGAATGCAATTGCGGCTACACTATCTCAATCCAACGTTTTTTGTTCTACATCCCCGCATTCTACGAGTGGCATTCCAACATATCAATATTTTCTAGCAAAAACCTTTTTGGATTCAGACAAGCAAGAAATCATAGAAAATATTCCTAAACAGAACTAATTTGCGGGCTCCAGATCTCGGACCATATGACTGTGCTACGTAACCAGAATCCCATGAACATGCAATGCGATACGACGAGGAACGCTCTCGAGAACAGTTAGAACACTAGAGAAATCTGAGATCCAATCATTCCCAAGAATGAACAGAAAACGAAAAAGTAAAGGGATAAAGAAAGAAAAAGTCGTAGGGTCAAGAATTTCCACTTCCATGAGTTCCATGAGAAGGGGCCCAATCTGAGGTCCATCAACCACAAGAATGATGCAAAAATAAAGAGTTTAGAACCTGATTGGGGGTTACAAACCAAACCTCGATGCATCCGACGTTAGTCATGCTAGACTTTGAGACAATTTCTCAACTCAAAGTCAACAGAGTCCTCTCAACCTCCCGACTGATAGTTGAGGAAAACTTCTGTGGAGCCAATTCTTCATTTGCTCGATAACCATCGCCTTACAACTACACGAAGGTAAAATTCCTTCGAATCATGTAATGTCAACGCCATCTGACCCACATAATCTGTTGCCCCTAAGATTCGGTCATATTTTGTGATCCGATCTTAAGATTTACCGTTTATGATGTATGTACAACAAATCCGTAGATTGGGACAATGACAGAGTGCACTGCAAGTCAATTGTAGTTGTCAATCTAAGGTGTCCTCTTCGAGGAAAAGAGAGCGAGAGAGAGTCAAACCTCAAGTTCCCACCAAACACAATCTTGCTCACCTGGTTACATGGAGATCGACTCTGATTCTATGCTCAAGACTTGCAGTATATCAATTAAACATCTTTTATGGCCGAGGCTTCAATCTATTCTTCTTCTTTCTCCTCCTCATTACCGTACTGATCTTCAATGGAGGTGGAAAAGGTCGAAGTCTAGTCAATTCCTATACCTTGTACGGCTTGATGGGGATCGGGGGGTCTTCCCATCCTTCATTTGTTCTACGTGGTCGCCTTTCTCTGTCAATTCCTATAAAGTACAGCAGAAGTCTAAGTACTCTAACTTTAAGTTGAAAAGTTCTCGACTTCTCTAAAGTTCTGAACGTCATTCACTTTGTCGCTATCCTTGTCACTAAACGCGATCATGAACAGCATTAGTTGATAAGACAAATGCAGTTTTGGAGTCAATACTATATTATTGCCAGTAGATTATTATAGTCCTTTTTCGCACTTTGTCCTTTAATTAACTCCTCTCATCTCGTATTCTTTTCAATTTTAAGAAATGGCCATAATATTATTATTATAATGTAAGAACGTGTTTACTTTGTCGGTCGACAGGTATTTTTTATATATCTTGCTTTTGCAGATATATAAAATCTTTTTTATATTTTACGCATACCCACGTAGTGGAAGAGTATTGCATGAATTAATCATTATCAAAAGTGTATTTGCATATATCTACAGTTATAAATTGTACTCATTGTATACATTTTAAAAATTAATGAATAAACTCGTTGTAGAAATGAAACTGTAAAGTCTGAGTCTGAATATTCGCACTTATTATTGCAGAAAGGCAATTACAAGATTCTATTCCTAAACAAATAGGAAAAAGAAAATAAATAAAGACCTATGGTAGATGAGGTCGTCTGGGTATATATGAGGGGATGCATTGATTGATAAATAAGGGTCTTCATGAGACTTTCAGAGACTTTCAGATCATGTACTACTCAAATTCCTCTTTGTGATCCATTTTTTAAAGTATGGTATGTGGGTCCATTGAATTCCCCATCAGCCATTTACACTTTCGAAAGAGGTTGTAGAAACATTATTAATATTTGAGTCTCATTTATATCTCGTTGAACTGCTTCCATCTACGTTAGAATATGCCTCACAACTTTTACCTTCTTCCCCACAGTACTCGAAATTATTATCTTGTCTAATTATTATTTGACTTCGGTATGCGAAGGGACAAAGTCGATCGTTTTCCCTTTGGGTTTCGAAGCCCCTGTTTTGGAACAAAAGTATTGCTCAGTAAAATAAAACAGATTATTTTTATTATTTATTTTATTTTTAATTTATCAGTTTGTTACTTAGTTCAAAGTCTCAATCAGACATCTAGACTGTATTTTGTTTTTTCATACTTAAATATTAGTCTAATATGTATATTTGTAAAATCATGCCATGAAAGAAAGCATTTATGTAGTGGGGAATTGGAACTTCTAAGATGGTATAACCTTGCAAGTGGTTTGATTTCATAATAGATTTTTCCTACGAAGAAAATCATAATCATGGTGAAGACGATATAAGATTTCTAAACTAAAAGTCGTTTCAAGCAAATTCGGTTTAAAAGGAAATTTATGATCGATTTTGGATCTGACATTACCCTATTTGGTTACTAACATTTTTCCTTTAGATCAAATTTCCAAAAAAAATTGAGATTTTTGAAACCACATATTCATCTTATAACTTAGACACATTCTTATAACTTAGAATATTGATCTTTGAAACCTCAACCACCTTGAAGACACTTGATAGATTAGAACCACCTATTGGTATTTTCTTTTAACATTGATGGTTGACTTTGTATTTCTCATATACATTTGGAAGTGTCTGCTTGGAGGACCTGACTCTTAGTTTGTCTATGGGGCAGTACGAGACAAAGGAATTGCAGGATAGTCCTTACACGGCTGGCCCTTCTCCGGGCTTGGGGAGGAACCGTGGACAAGATTCCCGTAGTGCATGTAACAGTCCTACGGAACCAAGTCTACCTTAGGACACTTAACCTTGGAAATGGTTTACAGGTCTGTCATCCTTCAGAGCCCGTTGACCTCTTGGGTTGTCACTCTCGACTCACTAATTCCCATGTTGACCGTTGACCGGAAGTCTACAAGACATCTTGTAGTGGAATTACAGGTTAACAAAGATCAATCAGAACATAAATTCATACAAAGGTGTATTCAAACATCGAGAATCATATTGGACAAGGCATTTAAGCTTTATAAACCCTAGTGTGTGTTGTCACTTCACAATGGAGGACCATTCTTGTTTTTGCTTTGCAAGGAGTGCCTTTACTACTCTCTGCTCCTCCATTGGCCCACATCCTGCTCCATATTCTGTACTAACAATTATCTATTGACTCCAAACTCTCATGACTAACGCCAACACCTTTATCAATCAACCAACCTCCATACATTAGACTAAGACTCCCTTTTATACCTAGGGTCAAACCCTAAAAGAATAAAGTTTCTACTCTTCCAATCCTTCCTTTGTGGCAGCCATCTCCTTCCAATGCTACCCTATTATCTCCTTCCAATGCTACCTTATTAATGCCAATTGGTTTCTAATCCTTGATTCTAATCTAGACTAGTCTATTTAAGTGTATTAAAATGCCAACTTTGCATTAATGACCTACATAATATTGTCTTATTGTTCTACATGCACTCAATGTCCTTGCACATTCTCACATTTGTCTCATAAGGAGAGTCCCATAGTGGAAGTCCAATAGCAGTTCATCCGCAATACATATCCCACTTTGCCCACAGCCTACAATGCCCTTAGTAACCACTTGGCCCGGATGACACTATATAAAACATTAGATTATACAAAAGATTAAATTATCTGGTAGATGAAATTAACAAAATCTAAAACTTTTAGCACTCTTTTGCATATCTTTGCACTCTTACAAATTGCTTCTAACTAGACACTTAACTTCACGATCGCATAAATTGCAAAATAAGATCTAACTTTTAAAGGATTAACTATAATCAAACAAACCGAACCATACACTACACACAAAACAAAATGTTTCTATTTAGGTAGAGGGGAATGTACCCACACCATCCAGGAACAAGAATATTCCTCTTAAGATTTGATGACTTGGGGACTATTTTTAATTACGAGTGGAATGTTGAGGAGGATATACTTTTCATCTCACGGGGAGCCGTGTTATCGCAGTAAAAAGCCAAAAGAATCGCTTTAAATACATCGATGTTTTCACTTTAAATATATGTTTAGTAAAATCCTGTGGCGATCTAAATTATTATACATGGATGTTGTTGAATTCACTTGTCAATCTTTATTTTAGCTATATCTTTATTGTAGCTATAGAAGACAGTGCAATGCAACATTATCATGAATGAAAAACTGACTGGAATAACTGCTTTCAAGCTTTATATTCTTTATAGCATTTAACTTTTTTAAGTTTAAAAGGATACACGTGACAACCATTTCCGGGAAACAGCAAGCTTTTGATTATATTACAACAAAGTTTAAATAAGCGAAGCTTAAATTTACATACTATAATACTTAAAACTATTTTAACGCCTACCGTTGTGCTTAAATTCAGGTCATTTTGGAAATTGAGCTAGGATACTTTCTTTTATTCTCATACTACTTGGATGCCATGCTTTTTATTTATCAGTGATGATTTCAAATTTAATTGTTTACCGATACTATGCTTTGATCAGTGACAGGATTGATTCAAAATTTTGAAAAGCGTTAGCTAATTATGAGTATATAAACTATCCTCTAATACCAACTAAACTTTATCTTTGATAAAACAATTTACTGAATATTATTATAGTGAGAAAAAATGTAGTTAATTGAGATTACCTAAAATTATCTTCTTACACTAGTTAGACTTGTTTCGGGACTATCATTTAATAATCAAACAGATTTGATACCATACTGTTCCTTAAACCTCGTTAGTAATATAAATATGAGACAAAAATAATAGTGCCAAGAAAGAATTCAAAAATAATATTCTTCTCAAGGCGGAAACTGAAATGTTTGTTGAAGGGACGAAATTAGAAGTTTGGTAGATACTTCCTTTGTTTTAATTAAGATATTTGGCTGTAAATAAATTAATACTATTTTATTTTATTTTATTGATGTAAGAGACACAAGGGAGAAGCGGCTCCTCGAGAAATACAAGAAATGGATCCTATGCATGTGTGACAAACAATTATGCATATCCCTTACATTCTCGATCTAGAATTTTGGACGCATAGCAATGTTATAATTTCTGTGTACCAAATATATATTGAATACTTCAAATTATTGTACTTTTGCAAGTAAGTTGATATTTTTCTCCCTATTTGAAGCTTATCCTTTTAAAGCCAATATCATTAGGGTTTCTAGCCATTGTCATGTAGGATACAATGGAACTCTCTTCCATCTTGTCCATGGATATTACTGAATTTAAAATAATTGTGAAAGTTATCTATTTATAGAAGAGTTAATTTTTGAGCATTTTTACACAACTAAATTAAGGGTATTACACAAAGCTTATTATGCATTTTTGTGTAGCTAGTAGTTAAATAAAAAAAATTTATCAAGTGTCCTCAGGTTATTACATTCTCGTGCTTCTTAGCCAACTTGTACCAGTTGGTTGCCTTTATGATTTCCTTGTGTGTATATATACACACGAGGAAATCAGAAAGGCACGAGGAAATCAGAATGTAATAACCTGATCTATAATATTGAGGATACTTCATCAATTTTATATTTATATTTATATTTATATCTCTCTCGATAAAGACAAAACTTTTCCACTTCATTTACTTTTCCAATTTGTTCCATTTACTAGATTGGGGCCATTCTACCTCTTTTGTCTCTCCCTTGTGAGGTCTTCCCATCCTTATTGTGTTCTATGTGGTCGGCTTTCTTTCATTTGTTCCAATTTTGTGGAATCAAATACCTGAAGAAACTTTCCGTTGTTATTATTAAGATACTCTTCAAAGCTACTGTGTGTTCTTTGTAATTTTATAATATTTAGCTTAAGTTCGAAATCCCTTCAGGCTTCAATCATTCAGATTCCTCCCCTTCACTTGCACACTTATTAATCAAGATTAGCAACATCTGAATTTCATGCAATGAATTGTTCATTTTGGTACCTTGTTGCAATGACTTGTTTTTTGGGTAAAATCACAACTAAAAATATATATACAAGAAAATAATTCGCATAAAATAGATGTTATCACAATAATCATTTTAGTTAAATTCTGGACAAAAACGATACCATAATTTTGAACCGGACGGTTACTTAGTCAATCTCTAAATTATGCTTCTAGTTGTGGTCCAAAACTACATAGCAAAAGCATGCTTCTAGTTGTGGTTGGATATGACAATTCTTTGGCTATGTCCATAAAAATGTTTTGATATATCCCAAGAGAACTAGAGCAAAAGTTAGTAGATTCTCGAACCTCATGTTACTTAGTTTCGATTTTGTTTTATGCCAGAAAAAATTGCATATTCCTAACTCCAATCACATTGACCTTGACCGTAGAAGGTCTTAAAAGCAAAAAGTTCTGCTCCTGTTCCACACTTTTGTTGGTGTAAGATTCAATTAGATTGGAAGTTATTAGATTCAACTGGATAGACAACAAATGCTTTTTACCCACCTACCTGCCAACAACAACAACACATCATATAAAGCACGAGAAACCATATACAGTGAAAAAAGCAAGATTTGCTCTTTATAGCACTCTGGAATTTCGAGTACTGAAATCACCTTATATATATCTGAAGAAAAATATATGATTTTATTCCGCGTGAATATTTTAATGGAATTCACAGGGAATGAAAGTATCATACAAGAATAGTGTAGCAACTCCATGAAGAAAATGTGTTTGTAGTACTTATTTCAACATAATGTATATGTAGTGCATTTGATCCCTCATGTGACTTGAAAGACCTATGAATTTGAGTCATAATTTCGATCCATTAATGCTGCGAAAATGCGAAAGAACACTTTATGGGCTTTGCACTCTCTTGTTCTCGAGGTATTTCTTCCCAGCTTATTGAAGAAATTTCATGAACTAGCCTTTTGCCTTAAGCAAAACGCTAGTTCGATCGAATTAAGTTCTCGTTGACAAGGTAGGCATAATTTCGTTAACAATGTTGGGTGCCCATGCAATGCAGAGGCTACGGTTTCTCAAAATCATGCACATCATCCTCATAATATTTTAAGATTTATTATTATTGTAATTAAAATTACTCAAAGAAATTTATTTGAATCTCTATTTTAATGAAATTTATATATTTGGTATTTATTGAGTTTATGAGGTTCAAGTTTAGTTGCATAATCTTGAAGTATATCTAATATACAAAAGAGTCATATACTTTTTTACCTTTCAAACATAGGTTAAAAGGAAGTAAAATGGATGAAATCAACGTTAGAAGATTTTCTTGATTTTATTAATTCTAGTAGAATGAATAGATAATGAATTCTCCTCTGAAATATCTATATTTAAAATTATTTAAAATTATTATTTTTATGTCATATAAGATCATCTTATGTAGGTCAACTTGAATTAATTTCAGATTTTATATCATTATCCTTGTTAGACTTCATTAAAAAAACTTAATTTAAAAAAATGAGTGAATCATTATATGAAAAATATTTTTTTCTAAATATATAGTAAATTTTATTTTCTAATATTATCTTGGAAATTACCATTGTGGAGTCACTTTATTGAACTTAGAATAGCAAGATTGAACTGGACAAGTTTTAATAGGACAACCAAATTGAAAAAAGTGCAATCTTTTCTTAAATTTAACTTTATGATAAAATAATTTGGAATTGCTATTTGAATATTTTGGTTATTTTTTTAAATGATGCAAGCCCAATCCTCATGCAATAACAAACCTTCTTTGTGGAACAATTTTATTTCTTAATGGACAGTTTTATATCATAATGAAATTAATAGACAATAAAAAAACCATAGGACCATAACATTATTGGTGAACCAAAAAAATAATTCAAGTTGCTTTTGTTTGGAATTATAGTAAATTGATTCAAGCTACATATATCCGCTTATGGCTAATTCCTTCTTTTACCCTTGAAACCTCATCTTATATTAAGAGTATAGATGAGAATATAAATATCTTAGCTAGTTTCCCAATAATTTCATTTCTTTGGAACAAAATTACTCTAAATTAAGATAAAACAAGCAAAATAATACACCTTTAAGGAAAAAAAGAGAGGAATATGAGGGACTAAAAAGTGAAAAAATATTTTAAGGCCAAAAAAAGGCAAAAATCAAAAGAAAATAATATGGATTACCAAACTTAGTATCATCTTAAAAATACTATACTTAATTGTATGACAAAGATCTTTTAAGTGTATATTTAATAAAAGGAGTGGAAGTGTAATAGATATGAGGAGTGCTCCTATTAGTATCTCATGCCTCTATAAACCCAATGCATAGAGTACTATAGAAAAATATATTATATATATAAGATATTTCATATGTGTTTCTTTGTCTTATATATATATTTTTATTTATTCTTATTTATTATTTATTATTTATTATTATTTATTTATACATATGATAAAGAAACAATGCTTATGGAATATCTATAATAACTCTCATTTGCAAAGAACCTTGTAATACCTCTTAAAAAAGACAATCAAAACTAGTGAAGATATCCAAAATCTCCAATATCAAGGGTATATAAGGGCATATAAGGCTATAGGTGGTGCCTAATAGTCTTCTTTGCACTTGGTTGGCATAGTAAACACCACCTTAGATTATGTAGATGCACATGCTAAAAACTCCACTTATAAATTATTTACAACTACCATATCATGTAACTTGTATCTCTTAATCAATGGAAGTCTATTTATATTAGTCTTCCATCAATGAAAGTTAGATGTTTGATCTCATTATCCTAAGAGGTGGATTAGATGGTCCGACCACCACTTTAGGTGTAGACATAAGAATTGTGCCATTATATCCCTTATAGATGATAGACTCTAGTGTCCTCTCCTTGTAACATACATTGCAAGGAAATGTATATGTAATCTGAGGAATAATCTAGTAGATCCAAAGAAAATTAATGCAATAAACATACCCATAGACAGAGTTTTGTCATGATATTGTAGAAGAGAAAAACTTGACTTAACAAATAAGCATAGATCCAAGCTTTAAAACCTCTCTTCATAAGAGAGAGTCCTAACTCTATCAAGAATAAGGCATCAATGAAGTATTAAGGACATGAGAGTATACATGCTCATAAATTTGCCTAAATCTTCCTAGTGTCCAATAATAGAATGTCTACAAATGTGATGTAAATGGCATGAGATAAGATAATAATAAGTCTTAAGCTAATCAAATATATGACCCGAGATCAAATGTCATTGATTCTAATGTTGCAATATGTGCAAGAAGAATGTAATATCTATTGTATAAGAACTTAGTGACACCAAATGAGTTACTAAGGCCAATAGACCTACACATTTGATGGTACTATAGCCTCTCATTGTGTGAGACTACATCCTTGCAAGACTAAAGATGAACTATCTTTAACATACATCTATACTTGAGAGTTTCAAGAATGTACTTGATCCTCAAAAACTAGAGAAGGTTTGATACATAATATTATCAAAGGTAAAAAGATATAATAAGAGCAGATTTGTAGGAGGTTAATTATAAGCCACATAAGAGGCTCTAGGCATATAGTATATTGTCAAAATAGAGTAAGCAATTTACAATCTTTAATTAAGGAGGCAAATAAGCATAAGCTATAACTTAGATTAGGATGATAGAGATGAAATAGCTTTAAAAATAAATTTTCTTTTAGAGAGGAGGCCAAAGCACTAAAGCCAGCTATGCAAACTAAAACCCGGAGAGATCATAAGAGATAGTGAGGACTCTCCAAGATTCCAAGCTTGATAAATTTAGAATATAATGGAAAAACAATGTCTACCTCTTTAGAAGTTGTGAGGTAAACTATGGTAACAAAATGTATACCTAAATGATCTCCCTAATAGGTTTGCGTAGTATGTGCTATGTAATACCATTAGCTAGACATATTATCTAGAGGAAAATTGGGCTTGGTAATATCTAGAGGGATTTTATATATGATGGTCTAAGTAGATCAAATAGAAGTATCACCAAAAGAGTATTTCCACCTAAAGTAGAGTTTGAAAACACTTTGAAAACTTTAGAGCCAATTTTGAAGGCCCAAACAAATGAATTAGGCCTCAAAAAATCACCAATTCCCTTCTTAATGACAAAAAACACATTGCTTTCTTCCCCTTTTTGTCTCATCTATAGCTTTCAAAGAGTACCTCACCCATGCTATTTTGAGCTTGTTATAGGAAGATTCTACAAATATTCCCTATAGTCAAACTTGTTTGACCAACCAAATAGGATAAGGATCAACATGTCACCAATCTGTACACTAATCTAAGGGTGTAGCTTGTTGACATATCACCAGTCTATGTGTCCAAGGGTGGAGCTCCTTTTGAGTGGATACTCTTTGCTATATAATAAAGACAAGATTCTCCTTTGGGGTATCAAATTAATGAGGGATGAAGCCTTGTGTTTTTCTTGTCTTGGTACATTTCATGCTAATTGGATAAAATCTCCTATAATGGCCTAATAGATAAATAAAGATAACTCAATGCAACATAAAATAAGCAAAAGTAAAATCAAGGAAGAGATATAAATTTTTTCCCAAACAAAGAGTATATAACAAGGCATGATAGGAGATAATATTGAAAATATTTAAGACATCTACTTAGACAACAACCAAATAAAGATGAAGGCCCAAGGATGCCTTGATGCATAAAATAGCTATTCATTACTCCATGAGTAGCCAAAGTAAATGATGAGGAGAGTAATATGCAAAAAAGTTATCCAAATTATAAATAGATGGTAAGTGAGGTTAAATACAAGAAAGTATCTCTAATAACCACAATTCAAATCCTATGAGTCTCTTTCAAAGGCCCTCAAAGCACAAAACAAGTGCATAACTCCTAGTGGTGATCAAAATAAAGCAATACGCTAGTAAAAAGAAGATAATATATACTTATTTACAAAAAGAAAACACAAATAGAAACTTGAGTATCAGATATCTAGCAAGAGAATAAAATATGTTGTCAAAAGCTAAACACAAAGGCTCTCTTTTAAAGAAACATGGAGAATGAAGTAAGTTGTAACTTCTCATCTAAGTAGAAATTGTGAAGGAATGAAGCAAGTATTATTGACAAGAGGATGAAGACTCTGTAAAATAATCAAATTATATATGTAAAATTGGTTGATCTATAAGATGAGAGTGCTTACTTATATTATCATTTTTGCTCAAAATTTAAAAATTGATTGTAATAGACAAAGGAGAGAAATAGAATAGTGGAAGACCAAACTTGAAACTCTTAACTAATGAAAATTTGAAGCTTGGGTTGAGCCTAGACTTTGGTATTTATGGGTAAACTAAGTACAAGATTCCAAGAGAGCTTCCAAATTATTTTTTCTAGAGTATCCAAAAATTTACCTTTCTTAGAGTGCAAACTAAGATAGCCATTTATGTAACATACAAGCCACTCATTCCTTTGGAAGTTTCTAGAAGCTTCTTGGATGCTTCTAGAATATTATGAGAATTTATAGATGTATGTTAGTTTTAGCTATACTTAGCTTATGCTAACTTGATATTATTACATATTCATCCATCATTAGATGGTTATGGCCTTGTTGCCATAGAATATTTGAACCCTTGTATGGTTGCTTGAGTATTTTGGAGATGAGAAATAGGCTCCCATGAGGCATCATGAGGAGCATATACTTTCTAGAGGATCTTATATTTTATAGCCATGTTTGATGTCTCTTGGTGCAAGATTATGGTCAACTTTGTTTTTTCATAATCATTAATTTAGATTGTATGAAGAGAGTGTACACCAGTAGGAAAAGAAAATTGGTTAAAAGCAAGGGTTTAACTTTGAGATATGGAAGACATGATGGAATTCATATGACTAAAAGAGGCAAATTTGTAGGCAATATGAGAAATGATTTGATACCATTCTTAAATTAATGTTTAAGTAATTAATAAAAAATATAAATGGAATTTCATTTAAAGAAGATTTTTGATGTTTATGGTTCACAAGTTTTATTTTTTTAATTATTAGTGGCTACATAGCTAAGAAAACACCTATAAGTATTTGGACAACCAAAAAGAGACCAGCCAACAAACCAAAACCCCACCAATAACTTATATTGCTCAGAGTTGAATAATCCATCAAATGATTGTTACTGTAGAAATTAAAGGTTAAGAATAGATAATTGTCTTGGCATAAATTTTGTGCTTTTTCCTTTTCACAAATCATGGAAATCATGTTTTTGTTCTTCATGATTGAAATTATACATCATGTGTAGGATTGACCCATCAATACAAGGCTTAGGTTGAAAAAATAAATTCAATTTTTTCACCTATTTATTATTCACAATGAATCTATATTTTAAGAAAAAATTATTTTTTCAGGATTAAGTTAAATAAATAAGTAAAATAAGATATAGATAGGGTGGCTTTATCCAAAGAATAAATTGTACTTGATTTTTATGAATTATAATATGTTGCACAAGCCAAAATGGCTGAGAAAAAACTCTAATATAGGCAACCTTTCTTTTTGAGATGATAAAGTGCACAAATGGACTTATCTAATTTGGAGCAAATTTACAAACTTAGATGTCAAGAGGAAGAGGGACCTAGAGGAAAACATGACCTGATCACCTACTTAGGTGATATTGTGATGATGTCTACCAACATAATTGTCAATTTTAAGCAATAGGAACATGGTATTTGGCTTAGTGTAAAGGCTAAAATAACATGGTCATGAAGTGGAAAGTATGAGGAACATGAGATGGCGGTGGAGTTTGAAGGGAATCTGGAATGAGTTGATTTTGCCCATAATAAAGAAAGAAAGGAGAGAATATTATCCTTACATGCTTGGAATTATTATATGCAAATTTGATAGCCATAAGACAAGTATCCCAATTAATATAGTGATTGTTAACAATAATACATAACATATATTCTAAGATGCAATTTGCTCATTTTGTTTGCCCATCAGTTTGAAGGTGATAGGTTGTAGACAATTCAATCTTGGTGCCAAGTATATTAAAAATTGCTTACCAAAATTTGAAGCCAACTTGATAGATACCATTGTATTTTTCACTATTTTGAAACATACCCATCAAAGTTTATATGATTGGAAATATAACCCTTGTCAATGTAAAAAATGTAGGTTTCCTTGTATGACTCACACCGCACCTTCCTTTTTTGTATGTGTTAACAAGGCTATTTGCCTACATGTACTCAAGCATATTTTGAGACCGGTGCTAACCAACTTGATTGATTGGTAACCTCCTTTGAGATGGGCATATTGGTGCCTAATTTGTTTGTGCCTACAGCCTTTTGTTGAATTTGGAGGGTAAGAAATCAAAGCACTAATAGGGATGAGCATCTCTTCAAAATTTCCACGTACTCCTTATTAAATTTTTCCACATTGGCTCATCATGGCACTAAGCAAGGTTTCCCTAATAAGATGTCATTTAAACTAGTTTAGTGGTAAGGATATTTGGAGCAAATTCTTGTCCTCATGACATAGCCAACATCAATCAACCAAAGAAAGAGATGATACCAAAATGAGAGCCAGAGAGGATATGATACAAAGCAAAGCAAAGATACATAATAAAATGTAGAACTACAATTATTATGAAATTTGAACAGAATCCTTCACTTGTATATACCTCCTACTTGATCAGTAATCATTATCTCCACAATTTAACACTTTTTATTTTGCTTTTATGCTAGGCCATAATTCAATAGGACCTTGATATGTTTCCACTTATGCTCTCTTACACAAAAGTAAATAGACCATCATCTAACAAAGGAAAAAATTTAGATTGTTGTGTGTAGCCTAGCAACTCAAGAATCAAAATAGTGATAATAAAGTGAACCATAAATGGTCTTGGTTTCATCAACCTTGCAACAACCCGGATCATTATAGCATGAACATTCAAGAAGAAATAACTCTCTAGGTTTTAAGTATTCAATAAATTTGGTTACTAGAGGATTGTACGATCATTGCTCCTTCCTATCAGAAAGAGAGTCCCATATTCACTATTTATGAGTCCAATATGTATGTGAAGAAGAAAAAAGTACACTTCATAATAAATGTATGTGAGGAAAGAAAAATAATTCAAGTACATTTCTAAAAACTGCATTGTTTGACTTCTATGTGGTTATTCATGGTAAACTAAAGATGCACTATAGCCTTATCAACTTTGAGATTATGAAGCTCCCAAAACCTCACCAACCCAAATTTATGATTAATTTATGATAGTTGAAACTTATATATACCCATTGATAGCTCAGAGTTATTACTTGTTTGACTTGGTGTAGAAAAGATCCTTGCTTTTGGTGATTTCTTCCTCTTATCATCAGTGTTCTTTCATAAAGATCCAACTATACACATAAAATTAACAAGAAGCAGTCTGATTAGTAAGAATTGGTAGATAGCACACACAAGAAATTACCCGCTTGAAGCTTAAATTCCAAACATAGCTCACATGTTTTATTCCTGGTGTATAGTTTCACATTCAATGCAGCCATGATATCACGACCAATAAACTAACCAGACACAACAACATATAGATTAAAGCAATTGAATTCAAGTTATCCAGTTAAAGAGGTTCAGAAAAGATCACTCTTTTGAACCTCAAATTAACAAAACTCAAAATAGAGTACACCAAATCTAGAGGGGAGAAAAATTGGATTTTGTCTATTGATAAAAGGAAGTATCAAAGAGTGATCAAAATTTGAGAAAAGAGCACACAGTAAAATCTCAGAAGACAAAGATTACTCAACATCCCTAGTAATATTCATCTACTAGAGATTGGAGTAGTTTTGATGTGTAGTCAAGTACAAGTCTAATGTCACAAGCTTATAAGTCTCCTTTGGTGTATTTTCATTGACCAACATTGTAGGTACTTCAGTTAATGATAAAAATGTGTAGCAAAGTCCAAGGATATATCCTTTAGTCTTATAAACATGTGTTCATAGTAAATCAGAAAGCCAATGTTGTTCCAACTTGCTTAAAAGATGCAAAATAAAAATATTTTCAGCTTACAATATTGAAATGTGATTAATGAAGATAGGAAGCAAGAGCTGTAGGGTCAAATGGTCCTCAAGCCTATCATTGACTCAAATTTGAATGTAGTTCTCAAGACATTTCCTATTGCTAAAGTTCTAGATCAACAAAATAGTGGATTGCTCTATAACTGAGTACTCAAAATTCCAAGCACACACCACACACTACATACAATAGTTCAAGTACTCAAATATAATTTAACATTATGCTTGATCAAAACACAATAAAAAGCTTAATCCAAGTATCCCAAAGTAAAATTTTCTCCACCATCAATAGTTGGATGAAAGTAAACTCGCAAATAAAAGGACATCAAATCTTCCATCACTAAAATATGCCTATAATTAAAGTAGGACACATGCTTGACTCTTTCTATTTTGTATCTTCATCTTTAGTGTCTTATATATATATATATATATATATATATATATATATATATATATATATATATATATACACTTTTATATGAAGATAGTATTGAAAAAAATGACTTAAATAAATCTATAATGTTATTTGAATTAGAACTCTACAAGTTTGCCTTGAATGACCATGTCCACCGCATTGGCTACATTTAAAATCATGTTTCTTGTAACCAATATCCTTTGTGCATTTACTCTTTTTTTTGGCCCTCTAAGGAGTCACCTTGTTTGAGGTGGATCACTTATCTAATGTCCAAGTCTTGCAAATAGATAGGTATAATGGCCTACTCATATGTATGTTTACAAATTGTAATAGAGAAAAAAGTAACATAGTCTTGAACACATTGATAACAATAAAGAATTGCACCAACAACATGAACAAAAGGTAGCAACCCTCATTTTTTTAAGTATCATAAGTGCATTATTGATCTATAAGCTTTACAACATAGTTGTTTGGGAGATAAACAACCTCTTATATATTTAAATTAGAGGAGTAGACCTGAAAACATTGAGCTTGTTGATAGTGGTTGAGGAGAAGACTTTCTATAGTCTTGATAAGGCTTCTTGGTACAACTTCTATGGACTTCTCAATGGAAAGCTACTATCTAGCACATGAACTCTAGGTGGAGAGTGTTAACAAAAATAAGAATGTTTTGAATGCAAGTTTGTAAAAGACAAGCATTTAGTGACTCAACAATGTTGGAAGTCAAGTGACCAAAGTGCTTCCTAGCAAAATATACAATTGCCCAAAACTATCATGGTGTATTTTACGGCAACCAAGGATGCACATTTGCTTTTATTTGATCCATGTCAAGCATGTGGTTCTCAAAGCCAATTTCAATCTTGTATAGCTAATTTTCCATAGGTACCCAACAAGTTGGAGACTTTTGAATGTGAATAGTAGGTTTTTTGCCAAGTGATCCATGCAAAAGGCATGGTAGTAACCTGAGAAAACGTTGGCAATGCCATCAATCAAGCCTTTTTGGTTTGTTGGTATGAGAGGAATGTTAGATGAGGAAGCTAAGGATACATTGTAATTGTTATTTTAGCATAAGCAAAAAATATCTAGTTTGCATCATTTTGGCATTGGCAATAGCAAAATCAAGGGGAAATTAAACTCCTTTTGTATCAATTGCCATTGCATAAAGTAAAATACTAAGATACTTTCCTTTCAAATGAGTTTCATCAAGTGCAACAAGTGGTTTGCAAGCTTGGAACCCATGGATAGAAGGTGAAAAGGTATAAAAAGCCACAAAACTGATTACTATCCTTCTCAACAATTGTATATGAGCAGGAAAAACACTCTCCATAGCTTGCCAATATGCCTCCACTCTTTTTAAAGTTGTTTCATGAGAGCCAAAAGTTGCTTCCAAAGCTTGCTGGTTGGCAAGCTATGCTCAATTATATGTCAATGTGACACCATTTTCATGTCTAAAATGATTATGATATCTTTTGGTGAGTAGTTAGAAGTGTCACAAACCCGGTCATTGACTTTTGTAACAACAAAGAAGATGATGGATTATGGTTATCTAAATTCCCTATCCCTCCGCAAGAGTGTTGTGCTTTCAAAGTTTTGATTGCACAACTTGGATCACCGTTCTTTAAAGAGGCATGCAAGCACCAAGAGCAACCTACATTGCAACATGCAATTGTAAATCATGTAGCATCCACCATAATCACTTGTGTTTCAAAGCTCAAAGATATAGCAATGTCTTGGACATGTTATTGCAATTTCTCCATGGAAGGAAAGGACAAGTTAATGCTTCCACCATGATCAAAATTTTTTTCAAGGAGATGATCCTAATAGTCGGGGAGGTGATTGTGGAGAGGCAAGCCAATAAGGGTTGAGGAAAGTTGAGCAAAGGCTAGTTATAAATATATTGAAGATGAATTTTGCTTCCCAAAGCCCAAATGATATAAAAAATGGTCAAAGTAAACCAATTATAGAACCTTATATTATGAGCTACCCAATGTATAGATGTTCACCTATTGAGCAATGTTCATCTTCTTGTTAAAATTCAAGATCACCTTTAGATAGAGTCAACAAATGTAATGCCATTCAATGTTTACAAAATGTTGAACAATATATTGGTAGCAAAGTTTACCTTATTACATAGTTTTCCACACTTTGGATGAGTATAGTTTCAGTTGAGCTATGAGGAATAGAGTCATAGATCCACTCAAACAAGTTCTTCTATAATCATATGGACATATAGTTCATTAGGGATTTTACTTTGATATATCACTTTTCTAGGTTTGTAGAGAGACATCTTATGGATGATTAAATTTCTCTCTAAGAAGCCCATGGGTATGGTAACAAGAAGCAAAAGGGAGCTGAGGATAACTCTATGAGATCAATTTTGTGTTAATTAGTTGATTTTTTCTCCTCTAGCTTCATGTTTATACCTCTTCTCTACAAATTGGCTTTCTTGTGCTACCTACAATAGAGAAAAACCCCTTACCACGTAGACAAGGAACAATTTGCAATCATCAAGATCAGTGAAAATACCTCATGCAACCAATTGTAATACTCTAAGGACAAGAGAACTCTCCAAGAGAAATACAAGAGAGAAAGTACAAGTTTCACACTCAATAATCCAATGCCCCAAAGGACCACCTTCTCTTTATTATATAGCAAAGAGGATCCCTAAAAAGGAAGCTCCACCCTTGGATTAGATACATGGATTGGTGACTTGTCAATGAGCTCCATTGTTTGATTAGTTGTTTGGAGAGGAGACATATCAGTCCTTATCTTATCTAGTTTAGTTGACCAAAGGGAATCTTTAGGGAATCTTCCTATAGGGAGCTTAGAATAGTATGGGTGAGGTACTGCTAGAAAGCTCACAATGAGACAAATCATAGGGAAAGAAGGCAAGCCATTTGTCCCTTTTGGACAAAATGTTTCTATTTTTTAGGCCTAATTCATCCGTTTAGGCCTCAAAACTTGGCTCTAAAGTTTTGAGGCTCTTTTTGGCTTTACCTTATTAGTAGAAGTACTCTTTTGGTGACACCTTTGCTTGATCTACCTAGCCCATTGTACAAAACATCCTTCTAGATGTTACCAAGCCAATTTTCACCTCAAGATAATATGTCTAGTTACTTATATTACACCAACTTGGTTGTTGATTATCCTTTGTATATGCATATTTCTATATAATTTCACTAATGTATCTCCAATGGTGGATTAAGTAGAAAATTAATTTTTGAGTATGAGAAAGAGAAGAAGTGGGTAATAGCTTCTAGAAGAAGCTTAAGTAGTATAAAATATGTGGGACATGTTTAATGTTCAATGTTTTTTCTAAGTATATGTAGACCAAATTAGACCTTATTACCATCAAGAATGGAAACAATTAAACTAAGATTTACATGAGAATAATGCTTACGGAGAACAAGGTACAAGAGAGCACATATGGAAACATATCAAGGTCCTATTGAATTACAGCCTAGCACAAATCAAAAGAAAGAGTGTAAGATTATGAAGACAATGAGTATTGATCAAGTGGGAAGCACATACTAATGGATGATTCCTTTCAAATTTCACAATAATTGCCATTCTAGATTCTATTATATTTCTCTACTCCATATCACATCCTTTTGGTATCCTTGTTCTATATCACATCTTCTTTGGTTCTCATTTTGGTGTTGTCTCTTTCTCTAGTTGATTGATTTTTGCCATGTCATGAGGATCAACATTTTGCCTCCATATCCTTGTTGTTGAACTTGTATGAATGTCATCTTATTGGGATGACCTTGCACAATGCCATGATGAAAACTGCGAATGTAAAAAGTTTTAACAAGGAGTGCGGCAAAAATGTTCAAGAAATTCTCATCCTTGTTAGTGCTTTTATTTCTTCTCCTCCAAATTCAACATAGTGTTAGGAGCACCAACAAACTCGGCACAAATAAGACCATCATGAAAGAGGTTACTAGTCAATCAAATTGGTTAGCACCATCTCAAAATATGCTTTAGTACATGTAAGCTAATGATCTTGTTCACATATATAGGAAAGGGAGGTGCCGGGTATATCATACAAGGAAAGCTAAATTTTTTATAGTGACAAATGGTATATTTCCAATTATACTAACTTTAATGAGTATGTTTCAAAATAGGGAAAAATACAAGAGTATCTGTCAAATTTGACCCAAAATTTACTATTGAAATGAGTATTACAATAAAAGATGAAGACACATAGCATCCCATGGTGTTTGAATATAATATCTAAGTAAGTTTCAGCAAATGTTCAACGCCAAGTGAATTTGCTTGTGGGCTTGTCAACAAACACCACAATTGATATTTAGCTTTAGTCCATCTTTGGCAAGGATGTGATTTAGTCTAAATTCACATGTTTGCATTTTACATGGAATTGGTAGTGGTTAAAGCACTCCACCTAGTTTTTTGTTGCTTACCTTACTTTATTTGAAACTCTCACAAGATTGGATAAACTCTCAAACCTTGCTTGCTATATTCAATCACTACAATCAACCTTATGTATACTAAATGTCTTGTACACAACCATATGAATAGAAATTGGTAAGTCATGTGGCTCCTACATTGAACAAGTTGTAGGTCCACCATAGTTGGAACATAGATTTGGTTCTTGCAAAATAAAAGGCTACCCTTGAAAGAAAAAGTGATGTATTCCTTATCATGCGTTGTGAAGAAACTTTGACCAAGGTGAAAGAAAAAAGATCCTACTATAAATCAATGTTTAACTCTATCTAAGCATTCAAGTCAATCGACACTATGGTAATTACGCTGTAATGAGATATTCAAGAATAAGCTTCAAATAATTCATGATGACAAGGTATCAAGAATGACATAAAACTTTTTTTTTTGTACTCAAGCTTGATATCATATAAATTTAGTTACTCCTCACACTAGTGATGCAAACTCTTCATGTGCTCCAATTAATATCTATAACAAGGGTTTGTGATTGATATGCATTATTACTTGTTTCTCCAAGAGATACTATCTCCACACATTTTTTACATATACCTTTGCAAGTTTTTTTTAATCTTCACCAAAATAATTTATGCTTGCTAAGTTTAACCATTAGGATACAAAGGGAATAAGATACAACTTGTATAAGAATTCTTTTTGTAGCATAGTTTCCAATTGCAAAGTTAGAAGCATCAAAATCAAGAACAAAAGGGTGTTGGGATCAAATAGTTGGAGGATGGGTTGCATGGAAAATATATTCTTAAGATTCTTGATACTTTTTCTTGCATATTTGTCTGCTTAAATATGGTTATCTTCCCGAAGAGATTTGTTAATGATGCAATCATATAAGCATAATAGTGTATGATTATTGATAAAAATCTCACCAATCCATCAAATCCTTACACTTCCAAAATATCCTTATGGGTAGGAAAATTGGTAATAGCCTCTTCTCCTCTTCCATCTTAATCACCTCCATTGAAACCTTATGGCCCAATAAGGTAAATTCCTTCTTCCAAAAGACACACTTGGATTTCTTGCAATAGAATTTCTATTGTTGGAGTAACCTTGAGACTTCTTGTATGTAGTTTTCTTGGTTTGTCTCCATCTTAATATTAATTAAAATTTCAACAAAGAAAACTATAATGTATTGATCTAATAATACCATCAACATCCAATGTATTTGATCTATGAAAATTCTTAGAGCATACGTGAATGCAAAAGGTAAAACTCTCCATTCAAAATACACATACATTGTACAAAAGGTAGTCATTTGCACATAATTCATATCAATTGGAATCTACAAGTAGCCATTTCAAAGATCTAGCATAAAGAAATATTTTGCTTCACTTAGTTGATCCAATGAGTCATCAAACTAAGGCAGGAGATATGTATTCTTCATGGTTTGTGTATTAAAACCATAGTAATCAATATGGAATTGAAGCTCCTCATCCTTCTTTGGTATAAATAGTACTAGTGCTCCCTAAGTTGATATGCTATGTTATATGAAATCATTCTTCAACAACTCAATCATGTTTAGTTGGAGATTTTAACTCCTTTTGTGAAAGCTAATAGATTGGTCTACTCATTGGAGTACTAGTTTGTAATAGCTTGATCTTGAAGTGCATTTCTCAATCAAACAAAAAGCTTTTTGGCAGATTGTTAGGAAGCATGTCTACAAACTCCTATATTATATAGTCAACCATTATTTTAAAGTTTATTATCCTCATCAAATTCTACTTGTACTATCATAAGGTTTGATACACATAAAATAATAAAGATATCTTAATTCAAAGTTTGAACTATAACCACTACACTTACAAACTTCCTAACTTTGGATTGATTGCTTTTAGGTGTCTTCTTTCAAGGTGCCAAACAACTTAATCAAAAATTTGGACCTTGGTGTTGTACTTGAATTATCATCATGCCAATCAAATTGAACCTTATTATGCCAACCCAAAAAGGACATATAATAATATTTTTGTGTGGAGGAGCTATTACAAATCTCATGTACTTTCAATACTCTTTCCCAACCTTGACTTAAATTAGATGTGAGATATGGAATGTAGAACTCTTTTTACCAACAACAATCTTTAGTTTGTTGTTTACTATTGGCTTGATAGAAAATCATAATGCCTTTGCTAATTACATGGACATGCAATTATTAGAACTCACACAATCAATCAAAATCTTACAACCACCATTTGATATCACACCTTGCAAGTGAATCAAAATTGCATAGATCTTCAATCCAAGAAGAACTAATACATTTCTCAATAAGTGGCTTGATATCTCCTATTATGAATCTATGTTTCATTGATCATGACACTTAAGAACTCCATCTGAGCAATTTTTCAAGGTCTTCTAGTCTTACTTGGACATTATGAAACACAATGTCATATTTGAAAACAATAAAAGTAGTCACTATTTGGTCTCAATGTAGTGCTTAGTGGTATTAATTACATTGCATTGATCTCCATTAGTATTGGCTCATCCTCATGCTCAATGTGTCTATAGGTTCTATGAAAGTTTGTGTCAAGACCAAATTGTAATAACCAATTTTTTGCTTCTTTGGTTACTACAACTTGCTTCTTGGCTAATTGCATGGATTCTTCCAAATATCTAGATTCTTGTATGGTTATTTCCAATTTAGTTTGTAGTTTTAACACTCTTAAAAACCAATTAGTACGTTACTTTCATGCATATCTTGGATCTACATCAATATATTTTGGAATTGAGTAATGTAACTTCTTATCAAACTAATTTGCTAAAATTTTACCAACCCATCTTGTGTAACTTGCATAATATTAATTACTTAGAATCTCCTAATTATTATAGCCTTGAAGTCTTCACATGTCAAGATTGGGATAACAAATTATTATTGAGCTTGCTTTGTTTGGAATTGCCACAATATTTTTGCCACTCTTTCTAATTGATTTGGAACTAAGTGAACTACTATCTCCAATTTATAACTTTGAAATAATGCTCACAATCAAACATAAAATTCTCTTCTACCCTTAGTAAAATCTTGCCTGAGGTTTACCTTAGATTTTGGGAATTAAACTTCTTCTTACAAATTTTCCCACTCCATTTGTTCAAGTCATTGACTATCATAATTTTGCTTTTAACAATCAAGTAAGATGCTCAATTTGTTGTTCTATCATACTGATAATTTTAATTATTCTCATGTTTGAAAACATGACTATTATTCTACAAAAAAGTTACAATTATACACAAGTTAATATGTAGATACACTATGTCCATCACTCTCTATAAGCCACAATGAGAAGGAACAATGGTTCATCAAACAAGGAAATTTCATTCAGGAACTCTTTGTCAAAGTGTATAAAGATGGATGTGCAAAAATGATTGCTTTGGTAGCTCATGGATATATAAATCTCAATGGTTTGATGGAAACTAATGTGGTGATCCACAAATTAAATCCATCTCATTCCTGCTATGATCTTCATGTAATAGATTCAAGAGAGAAATAAGAGAATCTAATATAAAATTGGAAATTCTCAACTAAAGGAAACTTCAAATGCTTGGGCTGAGCTTATATTTTGGTATTTATGTGTCGAATAAGTACAATACTCCAAAAAAACCTTCAAAAGAAGTTTCTTTATACAATACCCAAGAAGTAGCTTTTCTTAGAGTACATGCAAGCTACTCAATTTTTTGGAAATTTCTAGAAGCTTCACACCAAGAACCTTCTTTGATGCTTTTAGAATTTTTTTTGAATTTCTAGGGTGCATTAGTTATAACTTCCTTTTAGCTACACTTAACTTGTGATAACTTGATGTTATTACATCATTCTAAAGGTGAAGCATGGAGACTTGGTAATCTTAGTGCACACTACTCTCATTAGCCATGCTTTTGGACATTAATAATACTCTTCGTAATCAAATGCCTTACCTTTTGAGTATCATCAACTCCATTGTTGCTTGATGTTACAAAAAGTAAAAAATATTTGTTGGTTGATAAGAGTATAGTCCACTATTGTAAAGAGTATTATTCACATCCAAAAGGAAACATCCCAACCATGGTCATCTAGAAGAATAGCTTGTATTATTAAGGAGAGTGTGGAGCCTAAAAAATGCTATAAGAGCATAAGTATCCTTATGTATATGTATGTTCAAGGTGAGCCAATAAAGAGAGGTTGAATAAGATCAAAATATTACAACTATCATTAAGAGTCAAGGGGGATTTGACAAAAATGGCTAGTGTGCATATTGGATTTGAAGTAGTAGGAGGAGATTTGCTCAAATCCATAAGTTTTTGTATCTCCCCATTTTGTGCTTATTCTATTCTTACTTACAGAATCCAAAAAAGAATTGTGGGCTTATGATGGGGTTAGATATAAGAATGACTTATAGAACCAAGTGTTAACTAAAAATGTGATCTTGAGGATATGATAATCTGCTATAAGGAATGGACATGTTAGATGATCATCCATGAAAGTGTAAACAAAATAAGATCTTCCAAAGATAAGAATAAGATAGTAGAGACTATATTAAGTTGAACCAAAGCAAATATAAGTGTGGATCAGAAGAATCATTAACCAGACTAAATAGAAAGTGGAGGGTAGGAAATGAAAAGTATCATACAAGGTAATTGCTCTAAGCTCTCATACTAAAGAATAAAATATATTTTAGAAAGTGAATGATACGGTAAATACCAAAAAACCGAAAAAAAGAATTACATATAGAAAATAGATGTTTGAATATATATTTATAATAAGAAAGATTGGAATATAACAAAAAAGGAAGAAAATTAAGAAAGAAAAGATTAAAGCAAATAAGAATGTAAAGAAGTTAAAAGGATTTATGAGAAAAAGGAAGAGTGGCTATGTTTTGCCAACATAGTTAAATATCAAATAAAGAAATTTTCCCAAATTGGAAGTCATTTATCTTGTGTCCCAATGTGAAAAAAGTGGAATAAAACAAACATGGAAGAAAATCAAGAAATAAAAGATTAAAGCAAATTAGAATGTAAAAAGGTAAAGAGGATTTATGAGACAAAGGAAGAGGTGCTATGTTTTGAAAATATAGCTCAATCTCAAATCAAATATTTTTTCCAAATTGGAAGTCATTTATCTTGTGTCCCGAGGTGTATTGATCATAGCATTGATCACAACCCTAATTTCAATCCTAATTTCTTGGAGCTCTAATGGTAAACTCTTATATGATCTCAACCTTCATTTCAATTGGAATCTCCATTTACAAATTGCATTTACCTCCATTTGCAATTTCAACTACCATCCCTACTGCTATAATCACCATTTCAATACCAACCATAAGGTCTTATGATTCTAATCTTGAATTGAATCTCACCCTTGAATCCCAGTTAATTTTGACTTATAACTCTTGATTAAGGTATATTGCAAAATAAATCTACTTAGAATTTTTTAAAATAATTCTTGAACAAAAATGCAGCGAGTAAGAGAAAACTGCAGTTCAATTATGAATGTATAGAGTAAAAAGACATAAAAACATATTTCAAATTCTTTCTCTTCTTGTAAGCAAATTGAAAGATTATTCAAGTGTATCTAAAATGCATTATTCTGTAGATTATATCTAGATGATCACTTGGAGAGCAAATAATTAGTATTGATTGGACAATAATACACCATTGGTGACTATAGATTGCGTATAGATTGTATTTATAGTTGAATAGGAGATGGTGAATTTAATAAGGTTGTTTAGATGATAAGAAAATTTCAAATAAATTGATAAAGAATGAAATAGATAAACAACGGTATTTTTTCCTTGAATTTTGATGATAGTAAATTTGCACAAAGTACTATAAAACCCATTGGGATAAACACAATTGTTTAAGCATTAACCGGGCGGAACTTTATCTAATATGCAAAGTTTATTTAGACGTGGATGTTTGATTATGCTATTCTCATGCAATAGAAATTAATCTCTATTCCACTTTGCGGTGTAGATAAATATTTCACAACCAACACTACTAAATTTTCTATCCATGCACTACCTCCTTAACTAAATCTTTATAATTTAAGGGTTTTAAAGGAGACTTCAAAATTTAATACATTCCAAAGGTCATTGGTTAAAGCTTGTCTTTAGGATAAAATAAATAGTATTCAAGCTCATTAGATATCAAAACTAAATATCAGATTGAACCTTGGTAAAGTAAATGAGTGTGAGCCATCCGATTAAACAAGAACTGGTTGGAATCTCAGAACTGTGCTGCAGAAACACTTTACAACCGGGAAAAAAACATAGTCAGATTGGAACCGCTGCAAAAATAATGTGCAAGTCGAAGAGCATGCAACGGTTGAATTCAAAACGATATACATCCGAACACAATTGAGATCCCGTACCCCATGCACGCTAAATCTGAGACGAGACTTCTCCATTTCTCCATAATTTCTATAACTAACCGTAACTGGCCGCAACTAGCGGCCACTGCTCGACTCCCTTCGAAATGCTAAAGGAGTCGAGTGTAAAATGAGCCACAAAAGTTTGATGCGTTCATGGCAAGCCCTGGCTCAAATTTGAACTAGTATTTTCGATAAAAAATTTGTATGCACTTTAAAATTGCAAGTTAAATTTCTTTATAGTTTAAAGAATTTTATTCAAAAGCAAACTCGTTTCAGGTGTGAAGAAAATGTAAAGGAAGACACAAACATCCACCGGGAAATGAAGACTAATTTTCAGGGCAATACTTTAGTTGGGATATTACGGAATAATCAACATAATCACCTGGAGAGTTATAGATTTTCTCCACAGTCATATGTGAAAGAGAACTATCGCACCCAATTCGAACACAATACAAAATGAAGAAATACACGAAAGGATAGGTTATGAAAGGCTTTGAGGGTGTTTTACTCTTGGAGTTGTAGAAAAGTTCGTCATCTACGAGAAATAAAACAGAGGAGAAAAGAATTGGCAGGAAGTATATAATAACCGAACAATAACGTGATGCAATAAACATGTGCGAAACCTTGTTGAAATATATAATAAATAAATAAACACATAAGAGATTGAAATAGTAAAGAAAGATGGAGTATAGGAATTATTTATACAACACATATATTTATGTCTTGTTGATGCATCAGAATCTCGAATGAGTGTCCGTAAAGTGAAAGTTGAGAGGCTACATATCTCATGATATAACGAGGTCACATTAGGCTTTCAATCAGCCTGTCAAATATGTAATGGCTGTGCTCGTATAAATTAAGGGCGTGGTAAGAAGTGAAGAAAGAAGTCAATAAAATTTTGCGAATGAATAACTATGATTTCGTAACAATATTCTATTCAACTTTCTTGGAAAATTTGTGACAAAGTTATGGACCGTTCGATCTGATTGCACATGGGCCGTTTCAATTCTGACTTGTATGAGTCCCATAGAAACTCTAAAGAGATATTTTAATGGGAGGAGCCGTACACTTTTATGAGTTACCAGATTTTGCTTACGAGAAAATTCATAGCCGTTATAGAGTACTCCATAAATTTTAATTAGCCCGGGGTCAACTCATAAATTTGTATGGTTATGGAGTATCCTATAAATAGTAAATAGCCTGGGATTACCTGAAAATTTTGTCGGCTATGGGTATTCTGTAATTAAATCCATAAAATGAAAAGTTTTGTGAAGTAATTAGATAAATGTAAAGTAAATTAATTCACTCACGATTGGGAATGCATGTTCCGTTTCCAAAATAGAAGATTATTAAAATTTGAAAATCCATGTATGTGGCATGTTCTCATAATTTTACCCTAATAATATAAGCTTTCATTATTATTACTCTGATCTTAATTCGTATCTAATCCACTCCATAAACCTACCCCATTAAATCTAGTGGAAATGTGATTTTAAAAGTTCATAAAAGTTTTCTACACTCGTTAAATATTTTAAGAGAGTTTTATGAAGAGTTTTTCATGAATTTACTAGTCCCATAAAAATCCTTACGGAAATGAAACGGTCTCTCGCAAATTTCAACTTTGAAATCCCCCGATGTCTTTATGAAATGTCTCGTTAATGGTTCTAGCTGGTCACACAGAAATTCCCGTAAATTGGGGAATTTCCGGGAATTTTTCATTTACACCTCATCAAGCGGTAAAGCCAAAGATTTCCACCGTTCAAACAAATCAGCGCACCATTTGCTGAACGTTGGTGGTTTCTGGACGCTTGCATGCACCCGAATGTAACATCTCTGCAGTTGACAGGGCGGAAAGGTTCCCCTGGACGAGAACATGAAATGGAAACGACACACATGGAATAATAATAAGAAGAAGAAAATATGGAAGACCTTCTCAAGTCGTATAACCTACGAGGCAAAATAGAGTTAAGTTGCAATAGAATAGCAAGAAGGATAGGTTGGTTTCATCAATCTCTACAAAGACAAAACCTACGAGGTAGATTTAAGTTAAGTCCCAATAGTAACGCATGAGAAATCTATCTGAAAAACCATAACATGTGCATTGAACATTGAGATATATCACCCTTTCGAAAGTCATGTTTGGAGTTTCGAAAGTAAACGGTGAGAGTGTATAAAGATAAAACCTGTGAGGTAAAATAATGTTAATTCCTAATGAATGAGAAATGAAGGTCTCGAATGAGAAATCTATCGCAATGACGAGAACATGTGCATTGAGGGATGTCACCCTTTCGAAAGTGACCGACAGTGAGAGTGTATGAAACAGAACACACGGCGACCAAAAGGATGGTTCTTAGTACACTACGTAAACCAACCAAGCCAACCCACATTACGCACTAATGGTGGATGATCATATTTTTTGGAGGTACTTAATACAACTCCATAAATAAGCAAAATGATTGTTGCTTTGATGAGAACTCCAATTGCGCACATCATGATCCCTGCAAGTTATGACATCCAAGCTGTGTGTACAAAGATCAGGTTTGCAAGAAGACAAGACAAGAAACCAAACTCAAGAGCTTTATATACACGTATTCCAGAAAGCATGTCACAAGTAAGTATAATTTGTAAATACACCAGGGAAAGAAGGTTTGAGTGGTTTATCTATTTGAGTTTTTCATGATTTCAGGAGAGAAAGACAGGGGAAATGCTAGGGGTGTGATTTCTCTTAGTTGTGCGTTACCGAGGGGGAAAGCGAGAAGAAATGACCTGATATTTTTCTCATTTTGAGATTTGGATATGTTTCAATATTCCGGTTTTCTTTTCCTTTTGGTATATTCTTGTATTAAATTTTTATGTGTCTTGATTCAAGAGTCTACGCTTCTGAAGTCATCTTGGATAAGGTAGAAACGCAAACTCTTTAAATAGAGGAATGTGTTTTGATGAGTTTCTTAATCTTGTTCTCGTTTGCTCTCATCTTCTGGTCCCTATCGAGTCAAATTTCATAGCATTTTGTAGTGTGCATCATTTGTGTACCATTGAACAAAATCAGTGATATTAGAGTAGGTCCCTCGTCGGGAAGAGCAAGATATACGGGAATACAGCGGAGCCTTCTGTCTCCAAATGAGCCGAGGTATTTTGTTATTCAAAGCAACTGGAAGTCCCCTTTCCATTTATTCCAATGTCAGCTCATCATGAAAATTTTAATATCAACACACAAATAAAGATGAATATTTTAATAGGACAGCATTCTATGGTATCTGCTTTGCTAAAAGGGCTAAGAGAATTATTATCTGCATTATTCAGTCTTCATGGAACTATCGGCTTTTTACGAGGCACATGGGAGTATGGAATTTCCTATCCTGAAGTTCTTATATTGCCGTATGTTTCATACAAGGTAAGGACTATCTCTTGAGATAATGTTATTTGGTTATTTGGAGCCTCAGGATGTGGTAGGACATCCAAGCAAACGACGTAGGCAGCCACTGGCTGCTTAACCAGGTACGCAGCCACTTGACATGTTGGAATGTAGATGACACGCGGCCGCAAAGCAGTAGACCTGACCAAACTCCGAGTGGTCAAAACGACACGTGGCGGTATCTAGCTCGAACTAAGATGCGGTAACCTTAAAAGGAGCTCAGGGTCGGAGAATCGACGATGTAAATCCATCGTCGTTCTTTCAACGGTGGCCAAAGAAGTTCTAATTCCGGAGCAGCCATGGCGATATAACTGGCGAATCGAGGGGCAGAAGGCTAGACATGCTTGATCCAACGGGCGATAGGTTTCAAAAGTAGGTGGCGTTTCACGGACACAGAAATTGAAAGATAAATATGATCTCGTGTATTTGTCCGTATTATGCACGAGGACTTACCGGACTTCCAAACGGGTACAACTTCAGTGTTCGAGGAGCGTTTTTTAGTAACTACGTAAACAAGCGATGAACTTTAGACCTGCCGGTTTCCGCGATTCCGCGAAACGCTTTGTATTTTCGAGAATCTTATGGAGTATCTTCCTCGTTTCCTGTCGGCCAGGACTCCCCGGTACCGAAGTCTCAACTGCCGGAAGCACACCCGCCGAGTGGGGCTGAAACCCCACTGTTTGGGAGGGCTTTTAGAGAACCTATCAAAAGCCGATGAATTTTAGTAGAGTCTATCCCCGGCCATTACTCGGGAGTTTTCGTTGTGTTAGAATATTCTTTAATACCTACCCGGGTTGTCTTCCGGCCAATACTCTCCTGGAACAGAAACGGATGACCCTATTCGCCGGTAGCGCGTGACGAGCGATACTGAACCACAAGAGGATGACCGGTTTTTCACCGTGCAACATATGAAGAAGACGGACACAGACGGTGAGAATGGATCGAGGGGAGGAGCGTTTGTAATCGAGTAGTCCACGCGAGAGAAAGCGATGAACGAGAGAGAAGAGGAGCAGAAGAGATTGGAGGAGGAGGCTGAAAAGGATTAAAAAAAGAGCAGGCTGTGTGTGTGTGTCGCGCAGGAGAGGGAGGAGAGGAAGAAGAAGAACGAAGAAGAGGAGGGAGGCAAGGGAAGGGAAGGGGAAGGCCAGGAAGGGGAGGGAAAGGGTGTAGGGGACGGGACGGGAAGGGAAGAGAAGCCTTTGTATGAGGACGAGACGAAGTGAAGCTGGGGGCTGTTGCGGAGTGTGAGGAAGGAGGGCTAGTTTTGTTTCAGTGCGTGCGGGGTTTCAGGGGCAGCAAGCAGCAGCAGCAGCATACCTCGCACAGAGAGGAAGAAACAACAACAACAGCAGCAGCTGCAGAGGAATCTAGGTGTATGATGTGTAATTGAACGGGAGAAACAAAGAGGTAGATGATTGAATCTCCTCCGGGTTGGTCGCTGGTTCTCGTTGTTCGACCGCGTCGTGAAATGATGGTCGCTACTTGTTTTGGTCTGGATGTTGTTGGCTCATTCTTGCTTTGGTCGAGCAGGCGTTTCCTGGAATGACGATGTCGTAGGCAGGTAAAGAGAGAGGGTGGGAGGGAGGGCATCTTCGCGTGCTTTGAGTTGGAGTTTCTGGTTCGAGGGACATTTGATCCGCATACCAGTCTTTGTTAGTGATTCGTCGGAAGCACGTGGGCTAGGGAGTGGATGCTGCTGAGTTGTGTGTTGTGGAGAGTCTGTGATGCGATTTTTGTATGGAGCGTCTGCGGTAGTTTGAGCTCTTTCCTATTGTGCATCCGGGTGGCCGCAATTTCCCCCATCAGGCGGGGAGGCTTGCATTTGTGTCTGTGTGGAAGGCGTTACGCGCTGTGCATCGCATTCCCTCGTCTTGTCAGAAGGCACTACAGTATCGAGCTCTGCGCGCAGTCGCTTTCGACGTCTGTAGAGTATCTCTACCTACCAACACTGTTGCAGGTGTCTGCTGCCTAGACATAACTGTCAGTCGCATGTAATGCCTGGGGAACCTCGTGGTTCGATTTCGATTTTGAAGAGTATCGTCCGAAGTGCAAATGCGTGGGATGGGATAGACTAACTTTGACGAAGGCGAGCACAGCATTTTCAGCTTCGCCCTCGTTGTCTAGCATTTCTCACGTATTTTCTCGCTGGTGTGACAGATACCCACGGCGCCCTCGGGTTCAATCTGTAAACTGTTGGATTGGCATCACAAGTGATGGCATTGGCAGCGGCAGCACCTCTGTGTAGTTGGTTGATAGCCGCGTATGTATCTAGCGCAGTAGGAGGTCTCACTGGAGAAGACGCTTCGTCGAGCTCAGGACCGGCAGGCAGAAGATCAAGAAGGAGGAGAAGCGCCCGCTTGAAGCAGTTGACTGGAGATGGATGGGCCCCTTTTTCGATGGCTGGTAACTTTCTCGCTGGAGGGCAAGCAGGTGCCCTGTCTTGTGGCAGTTTAGTCGCGTTTTGTGGATCGAGCTTCTCTGGGCTAGGATCATGCCTCACCTTCGAAGGGTGTCCCGAATACCACAAACAGCCCCAAATATTCGGAGATTGTATGCCGGGGTTTTTCGGAGACGGGATGGCGGGTTTGAGATCAAAGTCCTTACGAGCTGCTCGCAGACACAGCAAAACAAGGGCAGGTGTGAACGAGAGCTCTGTAGGCATGCAGCCCAAACTTCTTGCTTTTGATTGAACCAATCTTATCACACAGCCGCTTTGACCATCAGTAATGCGTTAGACTTGCGAGGTGCGTCGTGAAGAAAGTCGGTAGGGACTCTTTAGACTTCACCGCATCACAAGGCTTAGATTAAAATCGAGGTTTGCATTTTGAGCATCGGAGCTGTTCGTAGCAAAGGAGAACGGTAGTTAATCAGCAGAAACGCATTAAGCATTATGGTGTTCTCTACAGTAATTCATGGAAGGTTGGGTTCCAATCTGGATGGGACTTGTTATGTGAATGCGACGCTGTGTATTGACGTTGAACAGATCTCACCTGCGAGAGCTAGTCCTGACTTCGGTCGTGGGTAGGAAGTTATCAGACATGCACGAACTGGGTGGAAACATGGATCCCGCCTCCGTCTAATTCCTACAATTCTCCTTTCCTGATATGGCTATGGCTATCAGTGTCTCTCAATGTGTCCGTGTGAATTCCAGTCTGTAGGGGACGCGATGAACCTTCGAATTTGTCTAACTGAAGATTTGTATTACTTTCGGAGCCCGTGACTGACATTCGCTTTTAACAGGTAAAGCCGTTGCCATAGCCGTCCAGCCTATTCGAGAGACCTCAGAGAAAAAGAAATTGGCTACAAAACCAAGGAGGGTGGTCATCACTGGAATGGGTGTGGTTTCCCCTCTCGGTCATGACCCTGACAGCTATTACGAGAATCTTCTTGCTGGGCGGAGTGGCATCACTGAGATAGAAGGCTTTGATTGCAAGGACTTCCCAACGGTGACCTTCTCAACCTGGTTTTCCGAAATCTACACGATGGAATGCTTGTGTCGTGGATCGTCATAAGTCGTCTAGAACCGGGGACGTCTGCTATAATCGGTTCACATTAGGCTCTTAGTAGCGCAATGACCCCAGTCAACCATTTCTTGAGATATTCACTTCAGGCGTTTCTGGTACTTTTAGAGACTGAATATGTTTGACCCTACATGTTCAAGCACCAACGTATCGTGAAAACGATGAACATTTGAAAAGGAAGCGTTTTCGCTTCAATGCGCCTCAACTGAGCCCAAGAAATGATTGCAAGTCCTTCAGTTGTTGTATATTGCATTAGGTAATGAAATGAAGACCTATGTATGAATGCTGAACATGCTGGAGGTTCTTTCATGGTGCTAAGTTTATTTTCTCTCAACTGCAGAGAATCGCCGGAGAAATCAAATCTTTCTCTACAGATGGCTGGGTCGCACCTAAATTTGCAAAGAGGATGGACAAGTTTATGTTGTACCTTTTGACTGCCGGGAAGATGGCGGTGGCGGATGGCGGTATCACAGACGATGTCATGAAAGAGCTGGATAAAACGAAATGCGGCATTCTCATCGGCTCTGCTATGGGTGGAATGCAGGTGAGTCAAGTTGGTCCTCATATCGAGCACCGTGTGTGCTGTAGCTTCCCAACGCACTGGTTTTTCACTGACATCTGTTACTTACCTTCTCTCAGGTGTTCAATGATGCTGTTACAGCTCTCAGGACGTCGTACCGGAAGATGAATCCTTTTTGTGTCCCCTTCGCAACAACAAATATGGGGTCTGCCATGCTCGCCATGGATCTGGTAAGTTTGGAGTTTCTAGAGTGCTTCAATCTCAACTAGTGAGACGTTGGTTGTCTGCTCAGTGGATCTTCTATGCTTGGTAGAGCTTTGCCAGGAATAAAGTGGATACAATCTGCCAAGAGGAAGATCACTTTCCGGTATTGATGCCTTACACTTCTCTCGTCACATCTTTTGACTTCTGCGTTGCTCTATCAGGGCTGGATGGGACCGAACTACTCCATTTCAACTGCTTGTGCAACAAGCAACTTTTGCATCTTGAGTGCTGCTAACCACATCCTCAGGGGTGAAGCGGTAAGTTCCAAGCATTTCTGACTCCCTGGTGGAAATTCGGGTTGTCTTCCTATCTGCTGCACATATCGTTGAATACATGTTGTTGAGTTCTGGATCCCCCGTTCTTCGAATGGCTTCTGCCCTCACGTACTGAACATCGTTGAATATCATATATTGCCTATCTTTTGAACCTGACTGAAGCGTTTGGTATGTTTCTCCAGGACGTCATGCTATCAGGTGGTTCGGACGCAGCCATCATACCAATTGGTAAGCGATGGTTGAGTCACCACTTGCAATCTGTTTATCGGTATTTTATTATCTACTTATGTCTTGTATAAATCGTGAGGTTTCTTTCATGGTGTTATTCTTGCTTTCAGGTGGTCAGCTACTTGATCCTGATGATGGGCTTGCTTTAGGATACACTCTCTTTAAACATATTTTGTGCTGGGCTTGCAGGTCTTGGAGGTTTTGTGGCATGCAGAGCATTGTCCCAGCGAAACGGGGACCCCATGTCAGCATCACGCCCATGGGACTCGGTAAGCTTTACATCATGCGAGGAACTCAAGTAGTAACATACAAAACAATAGAGGCAAGATGAGACAACGAGATGGTGAGAGAGTCGTTAAGTACTAACGGCTTAGTGACTGACACCAGAATGCACCAGTTGATGATGAACCAAGTTGCTGGGAACCGTTGTTCTTGATGACGTTTGCACATACATTTGACTCGCATGAAGTTTAACGTTAACCGATATATGTGGAGCAGGAGCGGGATGGGTTTGTGATGGGCGAGGGAGCCGGAGTTTTGCTTTTGGAGGAATTAGAACATGCTAAGGTATATGATACTCGCAACATTGTGAACTCTTCGTCGGCACGATGTATGCGAGCCGTCTGGATCTTGAAAGTTACTTGGGAGAAAATGTTTATTACACAAGAAAGAAAAGGAACTCTCATTATTCTGACTATCTAGACGCTGAGACGAGTGTGTGCGATGTGATTTTGCAGCAACGCGGAGCAACCATTTACGCAGAATTTCTGGGGGGAAGTTTCACCTGTGATGCCTACCACATGACTGAGCCTCATCCAGATGGTACGGAGAAGAGCATTAGGCAGATACAATTCGAAAGTTGGTCTGCTGCTGTGAATAAGTGCAATGATCTTGACACCAATTACTTGCATATTAGCAAAAGCTGCGGGTTTGTAGGAAGATAAGATAGAGAAAACCGGAGCGAATCCTCCTAACGTGGAAGTAGCATGTTTGGATCCGTTGCTGCAGGTGCTGGTGTGCGTCTCTGTATCGAGAAGGCATTGGCTCAATCTGGAGTAAGACGACAAGATGTCAATTATGTGAATGCCCACGCCACTTCAACTCGCGCAGGGGATCTTCAGGAGTACAAAGCCCTGATGCGAGTCTTTGGACAGAATCCCGAGGTACTTGAAGAAAATCTCGGAAGCAAATATCTGCTGATATGACGGCCGTCTTGGAGTTTTTCGTCGTGATCTGAGATTATGTGGACACTCTGCGGACAGCATAGGATTTAGACATGATCTCACGCAGTACTTTGTGGGCAATGCAGCTCAAAGTTAACTCAACAAAGTCTATGATCGGTCACTTGCTTGGAGCAGCGGGAGCTGTGGAAGCAGTTGCAACTATCCAGGTGTGGTAACTTAAACCATTTCTCCTTAGTAACTTCCTTCCATTTTGCACATCCTTCCTAATTGTCCTCCACCTGCCTTAGTTCGGTATCTAATGAGTAACCTGGTTATGTCCTTTCTTGTGTCCCTGCATTTCCAGTACTCTGCCGAGCTCTGTTTTGTTTGTTTTGTGAGCTTGCAGTCTTAACACTTCAGAAGGAAGCTGCTTCAACTAAACTTCTAGCATCAACTTAAGTCCAGCATCAGCCAATTTATGTCTTGTCTTGTAATCCTCTTGCAGGCCATCAGAACAGGTTGGGTACACCCTACGATTAACCTGGCTTCTCCAGAAAAGGAAGTGGTGAGTACAACGTTCGCAGATTTAAATTATGCAAGGGTACAATCGCACTTTATAAATGACTAAATGAATTATCTTCGCAAGTTGCTATTATAGGTATTGGCCTTATTACGGTGAGTATGACAGAATGTACTACACAATTGCAAAGAAGGATTCTTATCTGGCAATTTATGTATCCAGGACATGAACGTAATCGTTGGTGACAAGAAGCAGAGATTGGATATCAAAGTAGCCCTATCCAACAGTTTTGGCTTCGGAGGTCACAACTCCTCAGTTCTCTTTGCTCCTTATAAAGAGTCGAATGAGAATTAGTCTGTCAAGCACTTCGCAGACTCTTGTATTATCCGACACTTGCAACGAATTGGGCAAGCTGTTGCCCTTGTAGATTTGTCCTGTCAAAGGAAAAGTATGGGCAGGTGAAGTTTGTGTTGTGCATCATATGCTGATGGAGGTGTAACTGTATAGTGATTGAGAAAGAAGCCCATGTCCACACCAGTGGCTGGTATACAATGTACCTTATGGGTAACAGGCCAGAGCCTCAAGGCACTCGTTTTCTGGTCTTCTTTTTTCAAATCCCTTCTGTCTTCAGTGGAGGATTTGCATGTCACGTGTCAGGTTGTCGAAATCTAAAGTGCAGGGAGAGCAATTGTCGCTTGCATGGCTGGAAACAAGCCTATCACATTCTTGCAATCAAAGGCCACTTATTCTGGATGAATTGTAAGCTAACTCTCATGCAAGCCTTTAAACCATCCCAACAACACGCCAGCACATGCAATGCATCGGGTAAGGAGGCGCATGTGCTTCAGTTATGCTTTCTTCAAATTCACCAGTTCCAACTTGTTCGGAACAGATCTAGCCCCAAACACCGACATGTGGCAAACCGCGGACTATAGCTTGAATGCGGTCTCCTTTCCCGGAGACCTAGAAAGGTTGGCAACAGACCTGCAAATGACTATCAGACAACAGCTTGAATGCGGGCTCCTTTCCCGGAAACCTAGAAAGGTTGGCAACAGATCTGCAAATGACTATCGGACACTCGTCATATGGCCAGGCAACAATCTTACACCAAGTGAGCAGGGCACAATCCACTGACACAGTGGGATATGTCCCATCCCCGTCCAATAACTTGATCCGAGGAGAAGTTATCACTCCCGAAAATAGACAGCGTTAGAACAGAAGTAAATTGCGCCTAGTGTAAAAGACATGCAAGTTTGCCGACAAACTGGCTTAATTGTTTTTGGAACCATCTACCACGCAAATTGACAGACCAAACTGCCTAATTGTTTTGGGAATCATCTGCCCATCCAAGTTGACAGTGACCAAAACTGGCACTGTGGATATGCGCGCGCGCTGTCAGAACCATAGTTTCACTCAACTTTCCCCTCTGTTTACGCAACAAGTGCACGTGCAGGACTCCAACCAACTGACGTAAGGTAACCAACGATGAAACGGTTACAGTGCTGCAGGTAAGGTCATTTCAAGACTACTACTCCCTCATGTCTGAATGACCAGTTAACTCTCCATAGCCGGTAGCACTTTCATTGCGCCACTTGTAAAACGATTCGCCAATTCACATGCCTAAACATCCCATACATGCACAATCTGCATGTTAGATACCTCTTTCCTACGTACCGTACCTTTTGCTTTCTGCATTTGATCGCAACCTCTTCTTATGAGCCAAATGGTGGTTATCTATTACTATCGTTTAGAAAGAACAGAAAGAAACAAGACTCAACAGAATCATCACCTCAGCTAGCGTTGCATAGGGCCGATCTATCATTTGTACCGATGACCTGAAGGCTGCTTGCAGGTAAGTAGAGTAGAAGATGGACCACTATGGTTCCATGAGTACGAGGTTGACATATTTTCCTGTCTATTTGTACTTTATTTAACCTAATAACTATGCTACAGGATATTTGAGGCTTTTGGAAAGTGGATTCAACAACTTAAATAATGCTAGGTCGAGGCCTAGTAGCGGTTCGTGGCAAGATTAATACGAGAAAAACTGGAGAGGTTCGTGACTCTCCTGTGAGTCGCGGAGGTTATCACTTCGGCCTCGATGAGGTGGGAGGCATAGACCGATCACTTCGGTGTGCCAATAGACGGTCCGAAATTGAGTCTTAAGAGGACTCCGAGGGTGGGACTCACCTCAAACCATGTCAATGAATGACTCAGGAGCAAGTATCTTTCAACTCGAGATGCGAAATCGACTTTTAGCTCTCATCAGTGCGCAATACCAGCGGATGGCGCAAAACAAGTTTGAATCATAACTCTCAACCACCTTGGGGAAGGAAGGCAATCTACAATCGACATCTGGTCATCAGAACGTAAGACTGATCCAACTTCATGACAATTAACATTCCACTATGAGGACAACACAAATTCCAGGGAGTATCTCGCCCATCTCCAGTATACTTTTGCAAGTCATGGATCCTCACAGTGGAAAAGCTGGAACCCCTTTTCAGTTTCCATGATGGAAACCTAAGTGTGCCTGAACCTCTGGGGGATTCAGCGAGCAAATGTTACCGCACAAGCATCCCTAGGCTGTAAATATCTTCTTCCTTCTTCACCATTCAGGCTCAGATTGCATGTCAGACTATGATTCGAATCTCCATCCCTATTATTGCTATCCGCTGTCGCTTTTCAGGTCTTATCTGCATGTGGTTGTCTTAGAATATCCAAGACAGTTCTTGTCTCGACATGGGTCAGACAGGATTGGGCTCCATAGATTGAATGGTTGTAGCGCGGATGAACTCCTGCATCACATTCGCTTTTTGAGGAGGAAAATAACTGCTAGAACCTACTGACCAGCAGCAACCCTAATTTGTACTGAGATCCCTCCTGCTGAGCAAACTTGATGCTTCAGATGAAAGCGTTTGTATAAACATGAGATTCTCGCAACAATTGCTTACATGTATACTCATTCTAGGCTAGATCCATAGACCTCATTTGCGAATCGAGCACGTATTCAATACCATGAAATGGCCTAGATCATTTAGGTCGATGGCAAACAAATGATCTACTGGAACTTGCAGTACTATGTCATATGATGAAAACATCATGGTTATGGTATGATCGAAGAATTTCTTCGGGAATCGTAAACTAAGGCTGTTGAGCATGTCTCCGTTTGCTTCAAGTTCTCCTCATTGATGGACACCAAATTTACCAAACTTCGGTTTAATGAGAAGGGAAACTTTCCAGTCTTTCAAGTTATAACTTTAATAGATCAAGGGTATTGTTAAAAACGGACACCCTCATTTTCTTAAAAAGATACACCCTAATCTGTCTACAAGAGGTGGAATCACAATAACTCTCGTGTGAGTCGTCCTAGTACCAGTTCGCTCAAATCGTCGCAGCACTGAGAACTAGTCACAATGACTCTCATGTGAATCATCTTAGTATCAATGCGCTCGATATGTCGCATGTTGATGCGACGAATCCAGTGCACTGATACAGTGAAGAGTGCAAACTAGGGTGGGTCGTTTTAACAAAATAAGGGGTCGATTTAACAAGGGGATTGTTAAATAGAAGATAAGATTGTTGTTAGAGATTTAAAGGGATTGTTGAATAGATTGTTAAATAGTCTCATTTTACTAAAACGATGCACCCTAGTCTGCACTCTTCACTTCACGGTACCGTGACATGGTGACTTTACACCAAGTAGATTAGGGTGAATCGTCTTAGGAACATGAGAGGGTCTATTTTAATAATGCACTTTAACAATACCCCAGATCTACTGAAACTCAGTTTAGTTGCATGGGAGGAGAAACACCTTAAGAAAGGTTCCATTCTTGCGAGTCATAACTCCAATAGATCTATTAGAGTTTCAGTTTCGCGGGAAAGATAAACACCTTAAGAAAGTTCCCATTCTTTGAAGTTATAACTTGAATCTATCAACAATAGATCTATTGAAGCTCCACCTTTGGCGCCATATGACGAATAAATGCTTCTGCTTTCAATAGAGTCCGGATCTTGGAAAGCTTTTATGCAGTTTATTGTATTTTATTGTATGAACTTTGTAACTGTGCACAACAGGGAATTTCAGTAATAGTTTTGACGGATGTCCATGTATAATTAACAAACTTTCGTAACTATTTTTAGTGAACTCTGTAACGAAACTAGATATTAATAAATGAATTTGTGGTTTGGTATGCTATCCAATTTGTGTTCATTTATAAAAATCAGGTGTAACGTTATGAATATTTAGGAATGTCGTACTAAAATAAATGATTGTCAAAAGAGGTGATGTGGTTTATTGAGAGAGTGGCCACTTGGTTTGGTGGGTGGGTTTTGGAATGAGATATATGAAATTTGTTGGCGGATCCAAAATACTGCTCTCGACTATTTGAATTCTCAACTCAAATTCACCATCCGAGATGCAAATGCTCCTTCTATCAGTCAACTAAATGGCGGTTTTGTAGTTTTGCATTGGTGTGGGGTTTCATTTCCAAAGATTAGTGCGGCAAAAGATAGCGCAAGTTATGGAAAATGATCCGTGCTGCCCCGTGACAACCAAGAAATTGATTGGGATTGAGAGATTTTACTCCAAAAGTGCAGTGATAGTTTAGCAATCAGAAATCAAGTACCTTGTTGTAGTGGAAGAGGTTCACTTTTGGATGCATATCCAAGATCTATAGACTCAAGTTTGGATTCACAACCTAAACAATCATTAGGGAGATTTAGAGAATTGTTGAGGATTGCTTCTTTTGTGCCTGGCAAAGCAAAAGAGGATGAAAGGTTCTACATTATGAGGCACCATTATGGCCAAATATTGGATTATTTGGAGGACCTTGAGCATTTTGCACAGATTCATGGTGGGAATTGCAAAAAGACTATTCAAAAATTCATTGCTTTTACTTTCATGGCTACATTTTTGATACGAGAGGGGCAAGAATTTCCTACTTCTATGATAGATGATAGGATTTACAAGAAATGGTTGAGGTACATGTAACAATACAAAGAAACTATGGAGCTAAAGAACAAGGCTACAAGAGAAGGTCTCACTTGGAAGGAATATGGCTTAGGGTGGAGAACTATAGACGATAAATTGAATAGAATGTGCCAGCATTTTGCTAGAATGGAAGCCATGTTTGGGAACAAAGCAAACATTAGTCCACCCGTTATGGTAAGTTTGGGAGATTTAAATCCCAATTTAAGCAAGGTTGGCTCGAAGGAGTTCCATGAAGGTGCATAGGAGTGCTCTCAATTCCCATCTCCTTTGGACCTGGTGCTCCCTGATCATACCTCCAATTTGTCCCAAACATCCAAGGGCTGGAGAATATACCTAGTGTTTACATGGATATGGAATCCAATAACCCAAGGATGAGTCACCATTTGTTGTGCCGGTAGAGGACTCACCTTTTTGTTACAACACCTCCACTAACTTCAACAAGGGATGGGTCCAAAGGCATTTTCCTTGAACAAGAAGGAGAACATGATCCAAAGAGGAGAAAAGATGGAATTTTAGCAAGTAAGGTATCTCGGATATCTCCTAGTATATCATTGTCTCATGATTTAGCAAAAATCACCATGTTGAAAGCATATACTATAGAATCCCAGGAGAGGTTACAACTAGCTGAAATAGAAGCCACCAACATGAGGAAAAGAGAGAAAACAAATATGAAAATGGAAGCTGATTGTGTTAGAGTAAAGATAGAGAAGCTAAAAGTTGAAATGGAGAAGAAACTAAGTGTAGATAAAAGGAAAGCTAGGGCAAACAAACACCGGTTTAAGGAGAAGAGTTTAGAGTCAAAGTGCACTCATGAAATCAAAATGGGTCTCCTCCAAGCAGGAAAATATCTTGATGAAATAAGCATGTATTTCAAAGTTCTAACTCAATTTCCGCCAGAAGATCATCCATCTCCTTTGGAAGGAAAAAAATTAATCCAAATTCATCATACTCTAGTGATAGCAAATAACATGCCACAATGTATCACAAATATGTTTGTAATAAAGATGAGTTTTTTGTAATGTTTAAGACTTTGTATTTTTGATTGACTATGGAGTTAAATGGCGCTCAACCATGCTCGTTGGTGCTAGTTTCCACTCAACAATGCTTTTCTACCCTCATCAATGCTGGTCAGTGCTTGTTGCCAATGCCCTATGCCACCCCCAAGTTTGCATCAATCATGAGTGGCATAGGGTAGGTTTTGTGTGACGTGCAATTGCACTTGGTGCTGCCCTGTGATGCGGATCAATGATAACTTGTAGGCACCTAGTGCCACAAGATGCCGCTCAGCATCACTGCATGTTTAGGATGTGTGGCCGGTTTGGTGAAGGGTGACGTACGATGGCACTTGTCATATGTGGGTGGCACTCGTAGGCCCATTGCTGGTCGGTGCTTGTTGCCCTACACCAAACCGGCCACACTCCTAAATATATAGGCATATGTGGGTGGTGCTCATAGGCACCAATTGATGCCCAATTAAACATAGACCCAAAATAAGGCACAAGTGACACATACCACAATAAAATATATTTGAGAGTTTGACAAGGAGATTAAGAGAAAATGTGATAAAAAGTAGGAGAGAAAATATGATACATTAAATATGTATAAATGTACATAAGATGTGTATAAAAGCCAAGCCCCTAAAGCACGTAACTATCCTAGAGAAGGAGGTGAAGAAGAAGAAGGAGATGAAACATGGTGTCAAAGTGCTACTATTGCATCCTCAATCTACGCCAACATACATGGATGTTGAATCCAAAATGGACTCAATGACCACCAAAGAGTTCACTCTCTCTCATCCAAGGGTTGGTGCTTGATATTGGTAGCAAGAAGGGATTATGGGTCACTATTATAAGAACTCATTCTGCTATACTCTCCAATTGCCTCTTGTGCTCAAGCACTAATGTCTCTTGCTCCTCTATACTCTCCAATCGCCTCTTGTGATCAAGCACTAATCTCTCTCATTCCTCTACACTCTCTAATCTACTCTCACGCTCAACCAGAAGTCTCTCTTCCTCCTCAACCACCCAAACAAAATCATCTAAAACACGCATGATGTTGTAATACCAATAGCTAGACATATTATCTAGAGGTAAAAATTGACTTGAAAAAATCTAGAAGGATGTTAGTTATGATGTGCTAAGTAGATCAGATAGAAGTGTCACAAAAAGAGCGCTTCTACTAATAGAAGAGGAGTTGAAAATAGCTTGAAAATGTATTACCAATGGCTAGATATATGATCTAGAGGTAAAAATTAGATTGGTAACATATGGGAGGATGTTATAGATAATGGACTAAGTAGATAAGATAGAGATATCACCAAGAGAGTACTTCTTCCAATACAGCAAGAGTCAAGAATAGCCTGAAAATTTTAGAGTCAATTTTAGAGGCCTAAATGGATAAATTATGCCTCAAAAATGTATAGATTCCAATGGTACCTTACCTATGTGATTTAGAGATTCCTACAAGAATATTCTCTAAATATTCCCTTTGGTCAAAGATGGTTTGACCAATCAGATAGGATCAAAACCAACATGTCATCCATGCATGCAATTAATCTAAGGGTAGAGCTTGCTAACATGTCGCCAAACCATGTATCCGATCCAAGGGTGAAGCTTCCTTTAAGAGGGTCCACTTTACTATATAATATAATCAAGGTGCTCCTTTGGGGCATCAGGGGATTGAGTTTGAAGCTTGGGTTTCTTCTCTTGTGTTTCTCTTAAGGTCTCTATCCTTGGAAGATTACAGATGTCAATAGAACAAGAAGAAGGTGAAGGTACTCTCAAGCTCATGGGATGAGTGCCTCCTCCATAGATAGAGAGAAGGGAGAAGAGGAAGAAGAGGAAGATGGAACATTCTCAAAGGATGAAGATGGAGAAGGAACTCTCTCTCTAAAATTATCACTCAATAACCTCACTATTGGTAAGGCATTTATCTCAACACAAATCTGTTGAACACCTATTCACAAGTGGTACATTTTGTCATCCATCAAGTAAAACTAAATTTTGAATCAAGTAAATATACAAGTTCATTAATTAAGGCATGTTAAATTAACTCATTTATTAAATTTGGTAATGGTATATATAATAGAACTTTGTATGTTTTAAACAATGAAAACATACAGATATATATGCAAAAACTTAAATCTAATCAATCACTCACTGTCTTCATCCTCCCCATCATCAACACTCATGTCCTTGTCCTCAATATTTGCATCCTCATGATCATGATCATGATCCTCTTCATTGCATATAATCTCCTCCTCTCCATCACTCAAGTACATCACTTCCTCCTCAAGAATGAAACCTCTCTCCACAAAGAGGTGAGTGAGTATTTGCCCAAGGAAGGTGACTTTGAAATTGTGCCCCTTAGGTCTCCTCAATTGGCTTTGCAAATTCTCTACCTTTGCAATGATGGCTCAAAATGCTAACTCCTCCAATCATAATCCTCCACACCAAATCTCCTCAACTTTGTCTTGGTGTTGAGAACCAAATGCTTATGTACAATCTTGGGCCATAGAGTTGATGCCATCAACTAGAAGAAAGCCCTAGAAGCAAGATACACATATTGCCTTGCCAAATACCTCTTTGCAACCTTGTTTCTTTGTGGAAACCAATATGAAAAAATTATGTAAGGAACATTCCTTCTCCTTGGTGTCCTTCCCTTGGTATTGCAAGTGCATCTCTAACTCTATCCACTATCAATTGAAATCGCCTCCCCTTGACCAAACCAATGCAAGAATTCTTGTCCCAAGAACTCACAAACTCAAGACATGGAAGAACTTGCAAAAAAGACCAACCAATATTTTTTTACTTACAACAAAGATGCTGCTCTCCACTTGACCATGCCCCTATACAAGAAAAAGAAGCTGGAAGCCATGGGATGCCGCTCGTGGCTGCTCTAGGACAAGGAAACAATAGAGATTGCCATAAGGTGATACCCATTGGTGCTAGTAGACAAGGTGCTACAACACTAGGTGTAGGGAAAGGAACTCATGGGGCAGAAGGTGATGCTCAGTGATGCAAGTGGGTGTCCTCCAATGCTGCCAACCAGGCATAACAACGCTAGGTGCCGCTGCAAAATAGGGAAAATGTTTAAAATAAGGAGTTAGTGTTGGGTGATGCTCGTTGGTACTAGGGGACAGAGAAGGGTTTAGGGTTCAATGAGTCAATGCTTAGTGACATAGGTTGGCATGGAGAGACATGAAGAGGCATTGCAAGACAGACCCAATTGATGTTGAGTGACAACTTCAAGCACTAAACATTGAGATTCTAAAAGGAAAGAAAAAATACAAATAGAGATGAACTTTTGAAAACTAGAAACAAATGGAGAAAATAACTAAGGAAAGAAAGAGAAATAACTTTGGAAGTGGGTAATGTAGGCCAAGGGTGATTTTGAGACCGATTACATCAAGATCAACCTCCTTGATTCTAGCTTTAGTTGTTCAAATTTGATGTTTGTCCATGCACCACCATTTGATGAAGTTTATTGGATGTTGAATCGTATGGAATCCAATAAGCAAATCTCCTTCTTGAGTATTCCTCATGTCTTCACCATCAACAATCTTCTCATAACCCTAGATTTTTGCCATGGAGAATATAAGAAATATAAGAACTCAAATGAAGGAATTTGATTGACAGAATTTTTGAGGTCCTTGCTTCTTGCTTTCCTCTCACCTTTCCCTACTATTCAAAAACTAATATTCAGAAAGTACTACTTCAACTCTCCTGAAATGCTCCCAAACCCTCTCCTAAACCTTTCGGCTCAGTTTCAAATCCTAGTTCTAAAATAAAATTCATGAAATCTTGTCTCAAAATGCAAATCACTCTTGAATCCCACCACTCTTGAACCTTGTGGTGCCCACATTTTTTGTTTTTTTTTTCAAAATAGAGAAGAAGAAGTGTATAGAGAAGTCGGATTGCGCCTGTATGGCTGAAGCAGACAAAGAAAAGAGTCTTCGGGATGAAACCCAAAGTAAAGTGACTTTGGGTCATAAGGCAAAGTACTCAGAAATGCCATGTCAGCATACAACCCAAAGTAAGGAGTCTTTGTATTGGGGGGAGCTCAACCCAAGTCAAAGTCAGTCTAACAACCTTTCGTTGGGGTGAGAAATTCAAGAAGGGATTGTTCAAAACCGGCGGCCCATACGTATGAAGTATGATTGACAGTGACAAGCGCATGCAAGAGGTGTGATTTTTTGGTAGAAACTCAAAGTGAAGAGAGACAAAGAAAGCATAACTCTATAAAAATTGGGCTTGCGACAAAGCAATGTCAAGCAATTTTCCATTGAGAAGTTGTCCTGTAGGTGATCGTGGGAAGGGAAATAGAGTTGAAGACGTGCTAGTGTGTTATGGAGAAGTCGAGAGAGTGAAACCAAGAGATAGTGAGAAAGCAAAAGAGATGAGAGGAGGAAAGAAGAACTCCGAATTTGTAGTGAGGAATCATGCGATTTGGAGGTTAGACGTAATTGCAAGAATCAAAGTCTTGAGCCGACTTCAAATTACGTTCTTGGCATGGAACTAAAATGTTAGTTTTCCAGGTTTCATGACTAAGATCATCAAGAGCAAGTGTCTTGATGAGCCCGAGGAAGAAGGGAAGAGAGGAAATCCGGCTCGCTAGACAAAGTTGGATTGGAGATTAGTACTCGGAAAAGAAGCAGGCGCAGAGCAAGGTGCCATGTTCTTAGGGAAGGGAGAGATAGCCGAAGAAACCCAAGAAGTGAGGGATGCATTCTCATCAAAGCGGACAAAGAATGGCTACAAAGTGGAGTTATAAAGATCCTATCAAGAGGGGAATTGTGAGTGCTCTGATGGCAATCTTGAAGCCGGAGAGAACGACCTATGTGATGAAACACCAAGCGGTGTTCTTTCACAAATTGTTTGTAGGAGAACCAATAAATTAGGCAAGGTGCTTCCATGGAAGGACACGACAAATGGTGTGGAATTTGTGGGATAAGTCGCCTCCCCATTACATCATGCCATTTGCAGCACACTTTTACCTCGGGTTGAATTTGCTAAACTCGGCGGAGTGAACTCAAATGGTGTCGCATTTCCATCCCGACTTAAGAAGAGAAGTTGATGTAGAGGAGCAGCAGTACATCCTTCAAATCCAAAGCATAGACAAGTACTACAAGAAGACGGGGAAGAATGTGGAGATAGAAGCAAGTACTCCATAGTTGAAGAAGCAAAGTTGGCAGGCCAAAGCCGAAGACAAGGCAAAACCTCAAAAGACCAGGAGAGGAAACCCAAGGTGAGGTATGGTGGTGATCGAGTCAGAAGACAAAGACTCGGAGGGTGAAGCCGAGTGTAAGTTCAAAGACTTGGAACGTGAGGAGGAACCCGAGTTAACGCTACAAAGTGGAGATACAAGTAGCAACAGCAATGAAGGTGGAGAAATGACGTTGGTGCCAGTTGCTGCAAAGGAGGAAGAAGAAGTGCAGGCGGAGATCGAGGCCGAGGACAATACGAAGTTGGAGGATGAAATACCTGAGCCCGAAGAGCAGAATTCTGCGATTCAACGAGGAGTTTGCTCAAGACGCAAGGCGAAGTGTGAGGCAGGTCCGAGTAAGGTGAAAGAAGAAGTGAATGAAAGCTCGGGAAGCGAGGCATCAATTCCGATACAAAGCCTGCAGAGACAAAGGCAAGTATCGAGCGAACAAGAAGTGAGAAGGGAGATTGCTACGCAAGAGGAGGTAGTTGCGAGTGATGGAGTGGAGTACTTGCGGGAGATCGTGTGTCCACTATTGGTGAAATTGGAGCACAGGAAGAAGGAAATGCAGTCAACTTGTCCAGAAGCAAAGACTGTTTTGCAGGTCTTATTGAGATTAGAAGAAGAGAACTTGGAGTTAAAGAAAATCATAACCCAAGGTAAGGAGGAAAGTGAAGTACTGCGAGCGGAGGCAATAGTGAAGACTCAGGTAATTAAAGACTTGAAGAGAGAAGTGATATATCAAGAGGAGCTTGTTAGGAAGAGTGACATAGCAAGGGAGAGACAAGTAGCAGAGTATGAGATTTTGAAGCAGTAGTTTGTTGATTCAAGAGTAGAACTTATCCATGCTATGGTGAGAGTAGTAGCAAAGGAACAAGAGCTTGATAGAGTCATGGAGAGTGTAGAAGAGAAGAAGCAACTCTGGCAGAGGGAGTTGGCAATAAGATATAGGGAAGAAGAGAGGTTACGAGAGTTACTTCGTAATCAGGAGGAGAAGATTGAACAAAAGGAGAAGGAGAAAGAAACGGTGAAAGCCGAGTTCAAAGCAGAGTTGGCGATGTACAGGGAAGATTAGCTTGCAGATTGGGAGAGAGAAAGAAAAATGCGATTGGAGCCATTGAAGGAGATTGTCCTCAGGATGAAAGCAATGTTGAGCATAGAGGCAAGCGTTTGGATTGAAGAAATGAGGCTGCATGAGTTGAAATTGTTGGTGTAGGAGACGAGGCAAAGATAGACAAAAGATACAGATTTGAACGCGTTATTGATAAGTCTAAGGACTCGTGTAGATAGGAAGATATTAGAGGTAGAAGATAATATCACGATTAGATTAGACTTAGTAAAGTTAGAGATAGACAAGCTTCGGAAGGATGTTAGAGCCAAACCCAAAGTAGATGAAGTAGGAGTGAAGATGTCTTCGGAGTTACCATTGGAGACATTAGAGAAGAGTAGGTTAGCAGATAAGGAGTTAGATAAGTTACCCACTAGTGGAATTTTAGACTAGGAAAGAGAATTGTTGGATCTGGTAGAGGAATTAGAAGTTGTGAAACCCGAAGACAGAGTAGTTGGAAGTAAATTTACTTTGGATTTGGGTTTGAAAGCCGATGACGAAGTAGACATTGGATCAGATTAGTAACTGTTTTGAGATATGAAGAGGTAGATATGAAGAGGTGCATTGTCATTTCAGATCTGTAGGTTAGAAGAGTTGTTGTAGAACAATATAGTTGTTAGAACTATCGATTTGTTCACTACTTAAGAGTGGCATTCGCAGAGAAATGTTGTTCAGTGCTCATAATTCTGAGTATAGATAAAGCAAAGTGCTGTGAAGAAGTGCTCGTCGCTTGAGCTTGATTCTGAGTATCAACATTGTACTTGTGTTTGTGAGTGTGTAGAGAAATTTGAAGTGCAAGTCAATGTGTTTGTTGGATGTTGGATTCCACAGCCTTGATCTTCATTCTGTGTGTTTGATCTTGAGTGAAGTGCAATCGAAACAATGCCTTGACAGATTTGAGAGGAATTGTAGTGTTGGTAGTATTCTGCATTTGTGAGTGTAGTGCAAAGTTGACGTGAAGCAATTCCGATTGAGGAAGTTGTGCCTTTAGTGGAGGGGTGGAACACAATTCTGAGGTGAAGTTGTTTTGTAGTGAAGTGCTATTTTTGGGAGAGCCTGAATCATCACAATCAAGATTGTTTGGAAAGAATTGAAGGAGTTTTGATTAAGAAATGTTAATTCATGACAAGACTACGAATCAGTGCTTGTTACTCTCTTCTGGGTGTGGTTTCTACTTGAGAGATTAAAGAAGAAATCAAGAAGAATTGCAATTGTGACTTTTGACTTTGTATTTGGACATTTCTGACTCGTATCTCTATGGGAGCAAACTTTACTTACCCAATTACCGCAAAAGTGATATTTGCCAGGTTGTCACAAACCTCATTGTTTTGCACAAAAACTCAAATAACACTCAAACCCAAACAATACACCCTTTCAAAACTGCAAATTGAAATTGCTAAACTCTTTCAAAAATCACCCTCCTTCTTCAAAAACCACTAAGCTAAATTGGTCACAAAAACTTCTTGAAATGCTCAAATATAAAATATATCTACAAGAAGAGGGTTTATATTAGCCCCTACATGACAAATTATTGATATAAATTGCTCTCACTAAATTTTTATTTCATGAGAAAGAGCCTAATTTGATGAGAAAAAATAAAAATGATGAGCGGAAACCAACAACAACATATGGCACGCCATATTGCAAACCGGCTCACCTGACCATTACATGAGAGGAGTACCTCTGAGTGTCATCACATAGTGACAAGATGGGTGTTGTTGAGCACTGACAAGCGATATCCAAATATATACATTGTGTTGGGTGGCTTCTTGCACCCTCTGACATCTATGGGGTAAGCATTAGTTTGCATCACCCTTACCAACCATTATGCCAAAGCACACTAGTGCCCCTTGTGCCATCCAAAAACTTTTCCATAACACATTGGGTGTTAGCTAGTACCATCTAGTAACTTTCAGTGCTCTAGGCATTAGCCACCGGCTTCTAACGACTTAGAGTTTACATTGAGTGTCATCGAGTGCCACCAAGAGTCATTGGGCATCTTGAGTGCATTCTTGCATTTCTACATAAGATCCATGAAGGAAGCAGCATAATTTTTTAAAATTTGGTGTTTGTTGAGGCAACAACATATGACAATGTTCTAAAAACTATGGAAGAAATACAAGAAACATTACTTACAAGATATGCAAACTTAGAAGAATGATATTTTTATTGTAGAGATGCATGATCTCATTTCATTTCAGTATATCATTGACATGATGAGCATGATGAGCATGATGAGCAAAGCATTGTTGCATCATCCTTGAACTAATTTCTTCTCTACCAAGCTCTATTCCATTAAAAGACATTTTTGAATCTATTTGAGTTTCCTTTGTAAATCTTCCATAATCCTTTGACCAAATGTTGGACCTATTGATTAAAAAATTATATAAAATAATACAAATTGAAATTCACTTTAAAAAATATGCACTTTTACTATTATCTTTAAGTTGCACTCTAAGGTCACAAAGAGAATACCATCTAGTTTTCAATACTCCTATACAATGCTCATTTATCACCCTTGCCTTTGCCAAATATTTTTTGAACTCTTGCTTGTCCTCTGTTTGGGCTTACTTGAATGCGGAGACTAGATGATGCATGGGTACATAACCAAAATCACCTATAAGGTACTCTTTGGACCCAAAACTACTACACCCACTTCTTTGGTTCAAATCATTCCACATTGATGATGACATTCCTATAGATAAACAAACCAACCACAAACCTTTAATAAAATCATGCAATAATAAAATCATGCAAATCTACAAAGAGGAGCACCAATGTTAATGAACGAAACAAAAGAAAAAACAAAATATAGAACATTTACCTTGAGTAAAATGTATAATTCTCCTTTTATGATTGCACTCACTTGACTGTTTATGGAATATGGCCCTTTTTGGCTAAAATAGATTTCTACATCCACCATGGATTGAGCAACAAGAGGAAAAAATGTCCCATCTACCAAACCAACACAACCAAGGAAACCTTTTTTTTGCAAAAATAGTGAATATCCTCCTCCTCGCCTTGTGCTCAGGCCATGCAACTTGACTCCTCATCAAATCTAATATGGCAGTCATAACTCAGTCAATAAAGGAAATTATTGAACCTGCACTAATACCCCAAATGTTTAAACCTCTTGCGACACAAGCTCCATTACTATGATGCCCAAATTTATTGAGAGCTAGAGCTACTTAGAGCCACATTGGTGTTTGGTCCCGCTGATAGTTTTTTTATATTTTTTTCAAAAATAAGGTGTGTTCTTATCAAATTTACTAGTGTTGAAAAGGAATTAACATCCATTCTAATAAGTTGGCAAAAAGCCTTTGGCTCTAGATTTCTAAAATACTTTATCACAAATTCTTGACTATAAGGATAAGTAACTTGTGGTTCTAAGTATCTATGCCTATGTGCAAACTCCCGCTCATTAATCAATAATTCTAGCATATCTAAATCTCCTTCTCCATCTTCATCTTCATCTTTTAGTCTTTGCAATGAGATCTCCAAATCTAATTGTATACACCATTATATATGTGTCCTAATGTTTCAAGTTAGTTCTCCATGAGTGCTCCCTCTTGCCATGTTATATTAGACTATATTCTCCTCAATTCTTGAATCACCAAAAATAACACTTGATTGGCATGCTTTACTCTTCTCACTTCAATGATGTTACCTGCACAATGAACAAGCTTACAAAATAACAAATAAATTTTGAACTAGTTGAACAAGGAATTTTTAAGTAATGAAATTGAGGATTTTACATTGTGCTTCAAAAAAAATTACTCCTTTTCTCACCTCATACAACCTGCACTAATCTCCACACTTTGTGGTCAATTTTCTCCTTCCTTGTCCTCTTGCACGGTTCATTTTGTTCTCCTACATCACCTATCTTTGTTGCCGCTTTGGTGGCCACCCCCTCACCCTAACCTAAACTAGACTCTTTATTAACCCTAATGTGTAATTAATGCATTACAATGTGACAAAAAAAAACTCCGTATCACTTATTTCCTACAAACTACCTCTTATGGAGTTTGCTAATAATAAGGAGCTTGATCTGAACTTTGTAGCAAGACTCTTTCTTCCTCCCGCCCACACCCTATACCAATTTAGTCAATGCTTTGTAATAAGTTGTATGAAAATATACAAAGCTTTATAAAACTATTTCTGAAATCCTTTTATGTTCATAACTTGACCTTCTTGACCTTTTTCTTCAAATTTCTGTGAATGGTACATATATGTCTCTATTTAAAGTCAATAACATGGAATCAAAAGTATGATAATAAAAAGAGGAAACTAATATTTCCACATCCATCACTTTATTTTCATACCTCCCGTTAATAATTTGGAGTCTCTTGTCAAGTTGTGATTGTGAAGTCTAAATTTTTTAGACCTAAGATATTCCATTAAATAAATATTTCTGATTTTAACCCCCTCCCAAATTTGGCACCAGAAGCAAACTTCCAAGTAGAAGTAGGTGTTGGAGCTCAAAGTAGGTGCTATGGAGCTTGTGGTAGTGATCATTTTCAAAAGATGTTGTCTATCATAAAACCACCACAAATGAAATTAAGCTTTATTTTCCAAATGACCCTAATGCTACTATTCAAATGAAAAATGGAACATTATCTCCTACAACCACAAATTGCATCTAATGCTACTATTGAAATGAAAAAAGGAACATTATCTCCTATAGCTACAAATTGTATCTAGGAGTTAGTTGGTAACTCATCCAAATTACATGTGGAACTTAATTGTGAAATGGGTATTTATTAATTTTTCCTAGAATTAGAGTTTTGTTGATGTACTCCATGTAGATTCATGTTTATCACTTGGTCCATGACAATCACATACACGATAGTAGAAGAACTGCCAGATTTAGCACTAGCTGAGCTTTTGTGGCATTTGGAAGTCCTTGTTGACTGCTTCAACATTAAGAATTTAGATATTTTCAACCAAATAGAATTCTCCATAATTCTGATAGAATTGGTAAAACAAGAAAGCACTTCAAACATACTTCCTTCATCTTTTTTTGCACCATTTTCTTTGTAACCTTAGGATGTGAAGTTACTAGTAATTTTGTATACTTTCACAAAGTTTAATTTTTGCTTTCCTCATGATGGTTCACATGTTGAATGGACTAATTTGCAAACAGAGAGCAAGCTTTGAGTCAACCATGCTACAAGCAGTCAAGAGTGATTAAACAAGAAGTCTCTTTGAATCCCCTTGTTCCCAATACTTGGCAAGATGCAATGCTGACTTTCATCTTGGGCTAAAGGTTTGTGGACATTCAAAGAACCACATAACTTAGCAGATTACTTTGAACCTTTTGTCTCTTTGTTTGCAATGCACAAAGCCTTTATAGCATTGGAATTTTCATGAGTGCTATTTCTTACAAAGAAGTTAGTAAACTGAAATTTCAAAATGAAGCCTCTTGTTGAATTTCACATGAAAGCCAAAAGAGTATTAGTATGGTTGCTTGGAAGAGAATAGCTTGAACTGGATGTTATTTTCTACCATTATAAGGATTTGAAATCTTTTGTGGTTACCACAAAGCATAATCACAAAAAATAATGCAAGGTTTAATTTACCATAAAATTACACAACTAAACACATGAATGAACCAATGATTATGGAGAAATGGATAGTGAAATCCTTTGGATAACAAAAAGAGTGACATATTAAAATCTTTTACCATTTGTGGGAATTAATAATTCACCATTTTTGTAAAAAATAGGACAATACTATCAACCATCTACTATATGCAAAAAGCTTGTCAACATGGAATGACTTGCTCTTAAGACTACCAAACTCATAAGCATCCAAAATCTTGCCTTCCAAGTTTTTGAAATTCCTTCTACTTTGAGCAAATATGGGAAAGGAATGCAACAAAAAATCATTCACAACAATTTTTTTGGCTAGTCATGTGTATCTAGCACTTCTTCCTCCAACTTCCTATATCATGTATTGAGTAAAGGCTAGTTTTACAAAAAATGAATCCTACTATCCTAACTCTCAAATGAAGATTTTGGGATATACTTAATTTCCACGTACTTTTTATCTCTAGGTGAGAGATAATTTTTCAAGACTACTTTCATGAGCTTACTGAATTGATTAGTAGTTGTTTGAGGAGAGGTGTACCTTTTGAAGAACTTTATAGCTCTTGATGGAATAAGCATCATAGAAACATAATGACTATTATAATTAATCATCAATAAGAAAATATTAGTTGAACTAGTTTAATATGTTAATTAAGAACTCCTAATTATAATTGATTATGATTTAGTATAATTGATCAAAAATAAGGAAATATTAGTTAAACTAGTTTCATATGCTAATTTAGAACTCCTCAACTTGATAAGAGACTCAAAATTATCTATGGAAGGTGCGGAAATTTCAGTTCCCTAAAAGAATGGTCGGAATGAGAGAGATGGATTATGTAAAAGATTGAGACTAAGGAAAGAAATAGGAGAATGGAAGACGGGATTGGAAGATCACATTGGGACACTTGAATGAATGAAACTCCAAATGCCTAACATGAGCTAGGGTTTTGGTATTTATAAGGAGCATACAAGGCTCCTGAGAAGCTTCTCAAGAAGCTTCCTAAAGCTGCTTTCTTGGAGTGCAAACCAAGTTAACCAAGAAACTTCTCAAGAAGCTTCCTTCTAGACGTGCAAGCTAAGCTAGTTGGAAGCTTCTCGAGAAGCTTCTTTCTAAAAGCTACCTATTTGGGTGCAAGCTAAGCTAGTTAGGAAGCTTCCCAAGAAGTTTCCTCTAGAAATCACCACTTGGCATGCACATTACTCAATACTTGGAAGCTACTAAGTAGCTTCCTAGATACTTCTAAATATTTTAGGCTAATTTGGTCTATTTGCTACTTTTTTAGCCTTGACTAACTCATTAGTAAACTCCATATTGTTACATATTCCCTCACCATTAGTTGGTAACATCCTCATCACCATTGAAGCTTCAAACTCCTAGATAGCTATTTTTGCATTCTAGAGATGAGAAAGAGGCTCCCAAGTGGCATCATGAAGAGGATACCCTTTCTAGAGGACATTATACTTGATATGTTGTTGATGGCCTTGTTGAATGTAGCGACATACAAGGATACAATCAACTTCATAATTCTCATGATCATTGATCGGGATGGGAGGAAGAGGAGGTGGTTGGACACAAGAGGAAAAAAAAAGATAGATTAGGAACAAAAGGTTTCAACTTGGAAATATGAAAGATAAGGTAGATATGCATATGAGAAGGCAAGGCAAGTTGATAAGCAATAGGATAAATGATTTGGGTGACATTAAATAGACCTATCCAATTAGGAGCAATTTTACGGACTTGGGTATCAAGGGAGGAGTAGGTTACCAAAAGAAAGCATGATCTTATCACCAAGTTGAAAAGTGAGATTACAATGGTGTTGATCTTCATATTGTTTTTGATGATTTTGAGCAACAAGGAGATGAGATTTGGCTTGTTATAAGGACTGGGATATGGTGATCAAGAAGGTGGAAGTATGAGAGACATGAGATGGAGGTCAAGCAAGAACAGAATCTGGAACAAGTGGATCTTGGCCAAAATTAAGGAAGAAGGGAGAGAATCTCATACTTGCATGTTTGGAATTATTGTAGGCAAACTTAGCAGCTACAAGACACTCATCCTAGTTGGTATGGTGAGCATTGATAAAGGCACAAAGTATATCCTCCAAGGTGCAATTTTTAGGTTCAATTTGTCCATTAGTTTGAGGATGATAGGCCGTGGACAAAGTAAACTTGGTGCCAAGTATCTAGAAGAGTGCTTGCCAAAATTTTCCCATGAATCAAGGATCACGGTCATAAATGAGTACACAAGGCATCCCATGATGCTTGAAGACATTGTCAAAGTAATCTACACCAATGTTGGAGCATCCACGGTATCACAGGTTAGTGCCAATTGGATTTTCTTACTAAGCTTATCCACAAACACCACAATTGCTATATGACCTTACTTTATCTTAGGCAAGGATGTGTGATGAGATCTAAGCTCATGTTTTCCCATCAAGTAGATGGAATGAGGAGTGGTTGAGGGAGTCCACTTGGTTTTTGGTTGCTAGCCTTGTTGCATTGGCAACTCTCACAAGATCAAACAAAATCTTGAACATCTTGTGCTATGTTGATCCACCACCATTGGCGTTGGAATGTACTCAAGGTCTTATTGACACCCATGTGATCAATGATTGGTAAGTCATGGGCTTCTTGAAGGTACACAAGTTGGAGATCACCCTTGGTTGGAACATAAATCTGGTTCTCATAGAATAAAAGACCTTCCTTGAAGGGGAAGGTGTTGTACTCCTTATTGCATGCTGCAAGACAACCTTCTACCATATGAAAGAAGGGATCCTATTATAAAGCTATCCTAAATTCAACGCAATTTTGAGCTTGTAGGGTAAAAGCTCCCTACAAAAAGATTCCCTAGAGATTCCCTTTGGTCAAACCCATTGGACCAACTAGATAGGACAAGGACTGACATGTCACCCATCCAAACAACTAACCCAAGGATGGAGCTTGATGATAGATCAACAATCCATATATCTGATCCAAGGGTGGAGCTTCCTTTGAGGGGATCCTCTTTGCTATATGATAAATAGAAGGTGCTCCTTTGGAGCGTCGAAGGATTGAGTGTGAAATCTATGTTTTCTCTCTTGTATCTTTCTTGGAGAGTTCTCTTGTCCTTGGAGTATTATATATGGTTGAAGAATGGGTCTTGAAGACACCATATGTTTTAGCTTTTGGAATGTTTCTTTGTGCTTGGTAGTCCGTTGAAAGCTTGAGTTCTTCCCCAAGAGGTTGATGTAATTTCTAAGGATAAGAGACCTTAAGAGAAACATAGGAGAAGAAACACAAAACTTCACACTCAATACTCTGATGTATGAAAGGAGCATCTTGACTTATTATATAGTAAAGAAGATTTACTCAAAGGAAACTCCACACTTGGATCAGATACATGGATAGGTGATATGTTTGTGGGTTCTACCTTTAGATTAGTTGCATGCATGGGTGACATGTCAATTTTTAACCTATCTATTTGGTCAAACAATCTTTGATCAAAGGGAATCTTTATAGAATCTTCATATAGGAATCTCAAAATCACATGGATGAGGTACCATTGGAAAGCTCTTAGTGAGATAAAAAAGGAGAGGGAAAGTCCATCCTTTTCTCTTTTTAAGAGAGGTGAGAATGTGCACATTTTTGAGGTCTAATTCATCCATTTAGGTCTCAAAAATTGGCTCTGAAGTTTTTAGGCTGCTTTTGGCTCCTACCATATTAGAAGAAGTACTCCTTTGGTGACACCTCTACTTGATCTACCTAGTTCATCATACATAACATCCTTCCAGATGTTACCAAGCCAATTTTCACCTTTAAATAATATGTCTAACTATTGGTATTACAAACCTCACTCCTTTTAAGTGCAAAGTACTCTTTGCAAAGCTATTGCTCAAAAGATTTCACTAACACTGGTGCATTGGTCAAGTTGATTGTTGGCTCCCATGTTGTCTCATATATTGGGTATCCTTTCCAATGTACAAGATATTCCACACGCATATGGCAAGTACCATGGATGCATTTTTGGAGAATGCGTTTGACTTCATATTCCTCAGTGTCATCAATGAGTGTTGGACAAGATAAAATTTCTTTACGGAAGAAAAGTAGGGCGGTTGGGATGCATATCTGCATAATAAGGAAACATGGAATACTAGATGGATCTTCATGTGTGGCGGTAGTTCAAGGTGATAAACCATTGCTCCGATTCAATAAAGGATGGGAAAAGGCCAAATAAAATGAGGTTGGAGCTTGCAAGTGCCAACTAACATGAGGTTGGTTATTGACAACTAGACTTGATTTCCAATATTGAACTCCATGAGCCAGAAATGTGCATCTGCATATTGTTTTTTTTGTCAATTTTGGACAATTTTCAACTTTTGTTTAGTGATCTCTACTCCTTGTTGGTTCTCAAAACAAAAGTGTTGACAATATCCACCTTGGTATCCATTGGGCGGATTTTCACCAAACTCAAAGGTGTGAAAGGATGCTCTCCATACATGAGGGAGAATGGTGTGGCATGTATGGATGCATTACTAAATTTTTGTATGCATATTCCACCAATGGGAGTGTAAAAGTCCAAGACCGAGGAGAGAAATAGGAGAATGGAAGCTCACATTGGAACACTTGAACGAGGGAAAACTCTGAATGCCCAACATGAGCTTTGGCTTTGGTATTTATAAGTAGCAGACAAGGCCCTTGAGAATCTTCTCAAGAATTTTCCTTGAGCCGCTTTCTTAGAGTGCAAGCCAAGTTAACTAGGAAGCTGTCGTGCGTATATACATCGCTACACAACATACATCGCTGTCAACATCATACACTATAAAAGCACAACTCACACATAAGTCATACATAGACTCTAAAGTGCCACAATAATCAGATTGCTTAGCACTTTCAACTCAACTCAACTCAGATCAGTACTTGATCTGTCACTCTATAAACTGCCAACAACTGGGCACTGATTACAGTCAAGCCACACCCACTCAAGCATAGAGAATCCAGGTGACGCTCGCCGGCCTCTGTCCACCATAGCCAGGAACTCGAAGGCTCAACATCAGAGAAGTGAGCTCTCTGGAGCTCACTTCGAAACTATACCCCTTGGACTCGAGCTAGCCCTGAAACCCTAACGGTCCCGCTGACGGCACACTCGACGGTGCAAACGGTGCAAAGTGATGGTGGGCCCCACCGTGAAGTCAGCACCCCAAACACGAAATCTAACCGTCGGAAAGTAGTCCCTGAGAAACTGCTAGAATAACTCTAACTACCATCACTGGAACTCCAGTGTCCGAGCATCTAGATGCGGAACTACAAATGGTGTGATAGCTGTCGTGCGTATATACATCGCTACACAACATACATCGCTGTCAACATCATACACTATAAAAGCACAACTCACACATAAGTCATACATAGACTCTAAAGTGCCACAATCGCCCTCCTAGCTGGCGGTTAGGTCCCTCTAACTCCAGATAGCCATCTACTCTAAGTATATGGTATACCCTCTAATGGGCAAAGATCAGGAGGCCGGGTGCTATGGAGCCCCATCGTTAGTTGCCTGTCTGCAATCTATACCATATAAAGAATGAACTAGCTATAGGTCAAGTACATCTAGGACATAACCACTGTCCCTGAGGAACCACCGTGAGGGGAGGAGTCATACATGCCATATGCCATCCTCTCGAACAGCTATCACACACTAACATAGTAGCAGCTCCACCAGAAGAGCCACATAACATACACCTCAAGCCTGCATGTACAAGTGCCAAGCTTGGGTCCATAATACCATCAATGTTTGGAAGGTGGCATGGCGCACAATTGTGCACATGATCCTTCCAAACAACACCATCACGTCCTTCTAACACAAGGACTCCAGATGGCAAAACCTTGCGCACTCTCAAGATAGTGCGGCCTGTAGAAACATCAAGTGTCGTCGGTGCTGTCTGCTATAGATATACATAGTCGCCTGGATGAAATCGATGGATCGAGGGTCTATAACCTCCTCCTCAAATGGTAGCATAGCGTAAAGTATCTCTATGCTGAGCAATCGCCAAGTTCTCAAAGGCCATCGGCATCACTCTCCAAAAGATCTCTGCCCGTTGAGAACATGCGCTCATCCATACATCGGGGTCATCCAAGTCCAAAACTACAGTAGCATCTTGATGAATGGCTGCAGGTAAATCTGGATCTCGTCCATAGAGTAGAAAGTATGGAGAGAAGGATGCTAAGGAGGCTTGCCGGCTGAACCGATAGCCCATGGCCAACCAAGGTAATTGGAGATCCCAATCTCCCAAGTGGCCTCTCTGCAAACCATACTTTCGCAATCCTCTCTTCACCGTCTGAACCACTCTCTCTGCTAAGCCATCTGCCTCAAGGTGATCTTGGGATGTAGTACGATGATCAATCAAAGCCTTGTCACACAAGACCTGAAACTCTCCCAAGAACTCTGTACCCTGATCAGTCAAAACCTTAGTTGGTGCACCAAAATGACTAAGAACTCGATCCAGGAACGAGTAAGCTGTCCCTTCACTAGACTTGTCAGGAAGTGCCACCAACTCAATCCACTAGGAGAAGTGCTCCACCATCACCAAAACATACCGATGATGTCTCACAGTCAGCGGTAAAGGTCCGGCGAAGTCCAAACTCCAACGGTAACCCAATCCCATGATAGGTAATGGGTGTTACTGTGGCGTAGGAGCATTGAATGATGCTCTAACTCGGTCACAAACCACACATCTGGCAACAAATTGCTGTACCTCGGTCTGCATACCGCACCACCAATAATGACTCTGGAGTAAGCTATATATACGCTTTACTCCAAAATGTCCTATCTCCTCATGAGCATGACGGACCAACTGTGGTCTCTGTGATGGAAGTGGTACTACTCGCACTCTACCATCCTCCCATACACGCAAAAGGTGTCTACCCTCCAATCTGAACCGTCTGGCTCGCTGAAGAACACGGTCTCTCTCCTTAGCCCCAACTGTGCCACCCACAACACCAGTGCAAAGATAGTCCATCACTAAGACATCATCATGAATGTCTCGCTGAACTGTACCAATATCTTCACTCTCTGGATCTGTGACCTCAATAACTCCTCCTGTATGCGCTGAGAGAGATACCACCAAAGTCTCTGCAAATATACACAGAAAGGCCGATGCATGCCAACCTGGCACCATCTCCTCATCTGTCTCACCATGCCTACGTGCTCCGGTCTGATCCTGCTGGCTGGGACATGGGTTTCTACTCAACCCATCTGCATCACGGTTCACCACTCCAGGTTGGTGAACAACCGTGAAATCATACTCCTGTAAAATCAGAGCCCATCGTGCAAGCTTCCCTGAAAGCTTGTCGGACTCCATCAACCACTTCAGCGGCTGATGATCAGTGATGAGAGTGAAGGGGTTACCAAATAAGTAACATCGGAAATGTGCTACTGCCCAAACTGCTACCAAGCATTCTCCCTCATATGAACTATACTTCGCCTCCGCTGAATTGTTGGAGCGACTAGCATAGGCCACCACAAACTCCTTCTCCTCATCATCATGCTGGGTGAGCACCGCTCCAAGCCCCAACATACTCCAATCAGTGTGAACCTGAAATGGTCGTCCCCTAATCGGTCTCCTCAAAATAGGAGCAGATGTCAACCTCTCCTTGAGCTCTACAAAAGCTCTCTCCTGCTCATCTCCCCAACACCACTCCTGTGTAAGCTTGGTCAGCTTTGTCAAGGCCTTGGCAATGGCACTAAATCCTCTAACATAGCGGCGATAGAAGTTTGCCAACCCAAGGAATGCTCGCACTCTGCTCACATCCATAGGCCGAGGAATACGTGCAATAGCCTCCACCTTGGTCTGCTGAACACCAAGTCCTCCGGGGTAGATAGTGTGACCCAAATACTCAACCTGCTCATGGAAGAACCTACACTTCCCAGGATGTAATTTGAGTCCATGAGATCTCAACCTCTCAAACACCTCCAACAACTGTCTCTCATGCTCCTCCACAGTAGTGCTATAAACCAAAATGTCATCAATATAGCACCGAGCAAAATCCAATCCAGCTAGGATCCTATCCATGACCCTCTGGAACTCAGCAGGAGCGTTCTTTAACCCAAATGGTAAGAACCTCCACTGATATAACACATCCTTGCCGTGAGGATCAATAGCCCAAAATGCTGTCTTGGACTTATCCTCCTCCCTGATCGGCAACTGATGATATCCCGCTCGAAGATCCAAAGTACTGAAGACCTTTGCATGCCCAATCGCATCAAAAATCTCCTCCGGTGTAGGCATGGCATACCGATCAGCCCTGGTCTGTCGGTTGATAGGACGGTAATCTCCACACATCCGCCTATCTGTATAGTTGCCATGCATATCCTTCTTGGCTGGCATCACTGTCGCTGATGCATATTCTCCATGTGAAATCTCCACCAAAACAGCCTCAAAAAGGTCACTACTCCGGCTCTGAATCAATGTCCTCTCCATATCACTATATCGATAAGGACGTCGGAAAACATGTGTGTCGCTAGTCAGCTCAATCCGTATACCAAGTCCCTTCAGAGCACCCAAATCCTTCATACTGAAGGCAAAACAACTCGTGTGACTCCTCAAGAACCTCCAAACCCTCCATCTTTCCTCTCCAATAAGCTTGGGTCCAAGATCTGGCTCCCAAGTATCCTATGTAATTGTAGTAGGAGTGGAAGACGTACTGACTGGCTGCTACACTGGGCCCTTGGGAGCAATAGTGTCATGCTCCCGACCACTAGAGGTCCCAACCTCTGTGTGAAAAACTCCCTCCACTCTGGCTGCAAGCTCCATACGTCCTCTGGCTGCATCCCATGTGGACCAAGGGTGTAATCCAAGTAGCCCACGCTCACCTGGATGGACTCCAAGTAGACCACTCTCCCTAATAGCTACTGGATGTGTCCCAAGAATACCATGTCCACTCGGTCCATTGCCCCCAGCATGTGCCTGAATCGTCTCGATAGGCACAGGGTTCACAAGTGTCTGAGTGGTGATGCCTATCAAGCGCATCCTATGCTGCTCTGCCAAACCAAGGCTCACAATCCAGGTCAAACAATTCAGGTCCATAGCCTGACCTAACACCTGATGCCTGGATGCCTCTGACACTGCTGGAACAACGGTAATACCGGTGCGAAAACCCATCGCCCGCTCTCTCTCATCAGCATTGGGCTCCACCAACTACTGTGAGTCCCAAACAAGTCCAGGTCCTCCCTCTCGAAAAGCATGAGAGCCTGGGAAACTCATGAGTGTGGGAAATGCAGCTCTAGGCTGTCCAACTAGGTTCACCACTGCCATAGGTGACCTATCAGCCACTACCTTTGTCTAAGACTGACGCCCAACATCCAAGATATCATCAACAAGGATGTGGTCAAGTCGCTGAATCCCATCATAACTACGCTGTAGAACCTCTCTGGGTAAAAGGTTCGTCCACCAAAGACGAAGACGATGAGCCCATGATCCCACTCTGGCTGCATCTAACAATACAGCAGGTCCCATCCAAGAATGGACCTGATGTGTACTCGCCACCACTCTAGTGCGAGAATCACCCATCAATGGAACGTTCTCCAAAAGGTAAGCTGGAGAAACAAACTGATGAACATGGAGATGTCGTAGTATCCGTAACATCTCCCAAAACACACCAGAACGAGGATCCTGAAGACCCAAACCACGGCCCGCACGTGTATGTCCCTGACATGGCCATCCAGAAATCACCAAGTGAACATGCCCATGTCTCTCTAGGTCATGCGCCCCCAGTAAGGAAATGTCTCCTGGTAAGGCCTTCTGGTAACCTCTGACTGCTGACATCGGTAATAACTCCGGTTACCAATAGGCCAAGTGTGCCACATGATGTAGAGAGACTCGCCTAGCAGTCTCATCTCTCTCTACATACAAGTACCTCTGTACTCGGATACCCGCCTGTAACACCGCAGCTAGTCCGGTGCTGATCCCACCAAACAACTCCAATAGGCATATCCCCTCTACTGGGTACTGCCAAGCAATGAGTGTGGTATCCAGAGGTGTCAAAGCAATCACCTTTGGAGGCTCATCCTCACACTCATCCCCTGATGGTACGAAGGCTCCACTCCAAGCCTGCTGCACCAACTTATCTGCATGCTGCTGCAATGCCTCCTCTGAACTCCACAATGGAACATCCAAGGTGGATGGAACAATCCCACTCGTACTCCATAGCCGAGTGATCTCCTCTGGTACTGGAGTATCCTCTGCATGGGCGTTCCCCTCCAACAAGTCACCAGGCCAAGTAACTGCACCGCTGAAAGCCAAAACTGATGCTGCCATGGTCTCGGACTGTAGTGAGCCAAGACTGCCACTACTAAAGCGTACTGGTAGGCGACATACCCGTCCCTCACCAGACTGCCAACCAGGTCTATAAGAGGCTGTCTCCTCCCAATAGTCAATACTGAAACCCATAGGGTATAACACTACTCCCCCAACTAGCACATCATAGGACTCAGCTATCGTCGCAATAGCCTGAGCTCTCACCACCGAGCTATCAGTCGGATGACCAGGCTGAACCTGGACAACAAGCTCTCCACGTGTGATGTACTGTGTCAAACCACCACCAAGAGATGTCTGGATCTGAAATGGACACCTCTCCACATCGGTCTTCCGTAACTCCAGACCAACAACTGCAGCCTTCCCCAACATAAGGGGCTGCGCACCAGAGTCTAACAAGACTCTCTGTGGTGTATAGACCTTCCCTGAAGGTCCTACCAAACAAAAGATCTCCCTCTGGTTATCCAATAGGACAACACCAGGTGTAAACCGCGCTCTCTCAAAGGCCGGTCTAGCTGGCAACTCCTCCAGTCTAGCCGCTGCTGCCTGCCATAAACCACTGGTCGCTGAACGGATCCCATGCTCCTCAACCAAGTCAGCTCCACTACCAACCACCTCTGCTCTAGTAGTAGGAACTGCACCATCCCTACTCTCACACAACGTGGCAGCCAACCGGAACACTGGGGCTGGGTCAACTCCCAATGTAAACATGTCACTGGCTGAAAATAAAGGATGCCGCATAATCAGCTAAGCCGCCCCCAACATCATGCTAGACTCAGTCTGTGTAGTAGCAGGTGGCTGACTAGCAGGTACTCCATCAGGTACTCCATCACCACCTACCACACCTGCACTAGGACGTCTAGGAACCATGGATGTCGTCTGTAATGCCTCAGATAGCGTGAAAGATTGGGGAAGTCTGACCTGTCTCCCAAATTCTCCTCTCTGTGGGTCCAACTCCACTGATGCTCCTCTAGGCTCTGGAGCACGTACTGCACTCCTAGTCACTGCTGTAGATGCATCCACCTATGCTGCTCCGCACATGAAGTCCAAAGCATCTCTATCACCAACATATGAGGTGGAAGCCTCAGCACCCGAATCTGATCTCCTCTGAGCAATAGCCATACTAGCCAATCTCTGCTCCAACTGCTCAATCCGAGTAGCCATAGCTGTGTCAGAAGTAAGGGCAGGTACCGCACCCCTACTAGGTGTAGATCCTCTACCACCACCTCTACCACCTCGTCCTCCATGAACTGGAGCTCCTCTACTACCTGCCATAGCAGCCCTACCACTCCGTAACTCCGAGTATAGGTCAAAACACCGGTCACTAGTGTGACCAAATCTGTGGCAATGCTCACACTGCCTCTGTGCTGGCTGTGATGCACCAGAGGTATCAGGTCCGCTGCCCTGAGTACACTCTCTCCTATGGTGAGGTCCACCACAAGTCCAACAAGCAACACCACCACTCACTGGCTGCTGCTGACCCAAAAATGAGGGTAAGGGTCTAACTCCACTAGGCCCTCCACTCGCTCCATAGGATCTGGGCTGTCCACCCTGTCCTCAAAAACCAACTGGGCGTGGTGCACTCTGCTGCACTCTAGAAGAAGTCACAACCGTGGATGAGGTCTCTCTACCAAATCCAGCTGTCACCACTCTCTCCTCCACCATGTTGAGCTCAATACGCTCAGCCAAACCAAAGACTATTGCCAAAGTGGGCGAAGTAGCCTGCAACAATGTAGCATCACAAACTCTATGTCGCAACTCCCTGTCAAGTATCCCATACCAAAATTGGACTGCCTGGGCCTCAGTAACTCCCTGAGTGAAACTGATCAGCCGCCTCATGCGAGTGTATGCCTCGCGTAGGCTCTTTCCAGCCTTCCGCTGGAACTCCTGCAAGCTCCTCAGCTTGTCAGTCCGCACTCCCTGGTAGTTCTGCCTCAAACATAGGAAGAACTCCACCATGGGGTTAAACCCCGGTACCACACCACCTCATGCAGCGGTACCTCCACTCGTAGTAGCACTATCTCCAACTAGTGCACCTCCACTAGCTCCACCAACACTACTCGAGCTAGAACTCGTAGGTACAGCCGACCTACTCCTGGCCACCAAACCTGAAGTGATGGAGACATAGTGTGGAGACCAATACTGTCTCCATAACTCAATCTCCTCCAAATGAGCTCTCCTGAACTCATGGTAGTCGTCCATCGGTGGACCCTCCAAGTGCTGAAACAACCCCTTCCATGCCATGAAAGGTGTGAACAAAGTCAGGTTCTGCATCTGCTGCAGATCACACCAACTATCGAACTCCTGGATGAAGTCATCCAACTCAATGGTACCCACTATACCAGAGTAATGCCTAGGGCCTTTGGAGGCCCCATAAATCTCGTCCATGTCCCACAACAACGGTGCGGACACACCAAGTGCACTCTCAACTGAATCAGCTCTTGTGTCGAACTCCAACTCAGAGTCAATCTCCTCCCTCACTGGGACCTGAGATACAGGCTGATACCGAGTACCACTCCGAGTAAACCCACTGCGTACTGCAGGGCTAACTTCTCTGGAATCTCCAAAGAACTCCGTCGTGACCACGTAACTGCAACAGCAAACCCGAACTACCAACTGCAACCGCAAGTACCCCACCAAGTGCCAACACCAACTAAACACCTCCCACTAATGTAACTCTACCGAGATAACTACACTAGGGGAAGGGCAACCTGTAACCTGCCATCATAACATGCACTCTCACGGTCTGTAGGTCATCACTTCCTGCCTCACCGGAGAGAAACAAAGGTAGTCTGACTGGTCATCACTCCAGCCTCACCACCGAGAGCACACCAGAGCACCAACGCTCAAAAGTCAGGGCACCTCACACAAACGTGGTGCACAAACAGGAAGCAGAGAATGGAGGGGATCCAATCACAAGAAATCTAAACGAAAACCCTCCATCTCATAACACAACACGGGACTGACTCTGCCACCATTTGGCATTTGACATAAGAGTAGTTTGTATCTAAGTCCTAAGCTACCAGGATCACCAAGAATGGGATCAAACTGCCTCTACTAGCCAAAGCTACATGTGTATAGATAACAATGGCATAATCACTATGACAACAAGTGAGGGTGGACCAGTTGGCTAGGGCACCAGTCTAGGAACAAGAGATCTAGGGGTCAAACCCTGTTGCGCACAATCTAGCAAGAAAGGCAGATTTTGCCAACCAATGACCAAGATCTACACTAAACTAGCTAGCCTCACGCCAGCAAGCTGGCTTGCTGGCCCTTCTGGCCCTTCTAGGCCTTCGTAGCCTCTCATAGCCCACAGCCCTATGCCTCGAAGCCTCAAATTTTGGACAATTTTCAACTTTTGTTTAGTGATCTCTACTCCTTGTTGGTTCTCAAAACAAAAGTGTTGACAATATCCACCTTGGTATCCATTGGGCGGATTTTCACCAAACTCAAAGGTGTGAAAGGATGCTCTCCATACATGAGGGAGAATGGTGTGGCATGTATGGATGCATTACTAAATTTTTGTATGCATATTCCACCAATGGGAGTGTAAAAGTCCAAGACCGAGGAGAGAAATAGGAGAATGGAAGCTCACATTGGAACACTTGAACGAGGGAAAACTCTGAATGCCCAACATGAGCTTTGGCTTTGGTATTTATAAGTAGCAGACAAGGCCCTTGAGAATCTTCTCAAGAATTTTCCTTGAGCCGCTTTCTTAGAGTGCAAGCCAAGTTAACTAGGAAGCTGTCGTGCGTATATACATCGCTACACAACATACATCGCTGTCAACATCATACACTATAAAAGCACAACTCACACATAAGTCATACATAGACTCTAAAGTGCCACAATAATCAGATTGCTTAGCACTTTCAACTCAACTCAACTCAGATCAGTACTTGATCTGTCACTCTATAAACTGCCAACAACTGGGCACTGATTACAGTCAAGCCACACCCACTCAAGCATAGAGAATCCAGGTGACGCTCGCCGGCCTGTGTCCACCATAGCCAGGAACTCGAAGGCTCAACATCAGAGAAGTGAGCTCTCTGGAGCTCACTTCGAAACTATACCCCTTGGACTCGAGCTAGCCCTGAAACCCTAACGGTCCCGCTGACGGCACACTCGACGGTGCAAACGGTGCAAAGTGATGGTGGGCCCCACCGTGAAGTCAGCACCCCGAACACGAAATCTAACCGTCGGAAAGTAGTCCCTGAGAAACTGCTAGAATAACTCTAACTACCATCACTGGAACTCCAGTGTCCGAGCATCTAGATGCGGAACAACAAATGGCGTGACAAAGCTTCTCAAGAAGCTTTCTTTTAGAAGCCACCTACTTGGCGTGCAAGCTAAGCTAGTTAGAAGCTTTTAGAAGCTTCCCTCTAAAAGTGCAAATTAAGCTAGTAGGGAAGCTTCCCAAGAAGCTTCCTAGGTGTTTTTGGAATATTTTGGGCTAATTTGGCTTATTCTCTACTTTTTTAACCTTACTAATTACGTTGCTAAACTCCATATTGTTACATATTCTCCCACCGCTAGTTGATGACGTCTTTGTCGCCATTGAAGCTTCAAAATCTTGGATGGCCGTTTGTACATTCTGGAGGTGAGAAGGAGGTTCCCATGTGGCATCATGAAGGGGATACCCTTTCCAAAGGACCTTGTACTCCATATGTTATCGGCATCCTCGTTGAATGTCGCAACGCACATATGATAAACTTTGTACTCCTCATGATCATTGATAAGGATAGGTGGAGGAGGGAGTTGGAGTCAAGAGGAAAAAGAAGAGGGATTAGGAACAAAGGTTTTAACTTGGAAACATGAAAGATAGGATAGATGCGCATATGACAAGGCAAGGCAAGACAATAAGCAATAGGAGAGACAATTTGGGTGACATCAAAGTGTCCCATCTAATTAAAGGCAAGTTTACAAACTTGGGTATCAAGTGGGAGGGGTAGATTACTAGAGGATAACATAACTTTATCACTGACTTCAAAGGTGAGATCACGATGATGGTGGTCCGCATATTGTTTTTGACAATTTTGAGCAACAAGGAGGTGAGATTTGGCTTGTTGGAGAGATTCAAAGATGGTGGTCAAGAAGGTTGAAGTTTGAGGGATGTGAGATGGAGTAGCAAGAAGAGAATCTGGGACAAGCGGATCTTGGCCAAAATTGAGAAAGAAGAGAAAATCTGATGCTTGCTTGTTTAGAATTGTTGTAGGCAAATTATACAACTGCAAGATATTCATCCCAATTGGTATGGTGAACATTGACAAAGGCACACAACAAATTCTCCAAGGTATGATTTGCATGTTCCGTTTGCCCATCAATTTGAGGATGATAGGCTATGGACAAAGCAAGCTTGGTGCCGAGTATCTGGAAGAGTGCTTGCCAAAACTTCCCGGTGAATCAAGGATCATGGTCAGAGATGAGTACATGTTGCATCCCATGTTGAAGACATTATTGATATCGATTTGCGCTAAGGTTGGAGCATCCACAATATCACAAGTTGGTGCTAAGTGGATTTGCTTACTAAGCTTATCTACAAACACCATAATTGCCATGTGTCCTTGCTTTGTCTTGGGCAAGGATGTGATGAGATCCAAGCTCACATGTTCCCATCAAGTGGATGGAATGGGGAGTTTTTGAAGGAGTCCACTTGGCTTCTGGTTGCTGGCCTTGTTACATTGGCAACTCTCATACAATCGGACAAACTCCCAAACATCTTGTATCATGTTGGGCCACCACCATCGGCATTGGAGGGTACCCAAGGTCTTGTCCACATCCATGTGACCAACTATTAGTAAATCATGGGCTTCTTGAAGGCATATAAGTTGGAGATCACCTTTGGCTAGAACATAGATCTGGTCCTCATGGAATAAAAGGCCTTCAAAGGCAATGGGATGTAGTCCATCTCGGAATTTTTGTTACAACACAACTCCAATTGCAAAGTTAAAAGCATCAAAATCAACCACATAAGATAGCTGAGGATCATATGGTTGAAGAATGGGTCTTGAAGACACCATATGTTTCAACTTTTGGAATGCTTCTTTGTGCTTGGTGGTCCATTGGAAGCTTGAGTCCTTCCCCAAGAGGTCAGTCAATGGTGCAACCACATGAGCATAATAATGGATGAATTGTTGGTAAAAATTGGCCAACCCATTAAATGTCCATACTTCTGTAGCATCCTTTGGAGTAGGCCAATCAATAGTGGCCTTGGTTTTCTCTTCTTCCATCTTGATCCCTTTCTATGAGATCTTGTGACCCAAGAAGGTAACTTCCTTTTGCCAAAAGGCAAACTTTGACTTCTTGTAGTAAAATTTCTATTGTCATAGTCATCTTAGGACTTCTTGCACGTGATTCATGTGTTTTGCCTCTATCTTGATATAGATTAAGATATCATCCAAGAACAACACTACGTACTGATCCAATAGTCCATCCAACACCCGATGCATCTGATTTATGAAGACTATTGGAGTATTAGTGAGCTCAAAAGGTAGAACTCTCCACTCAAAATGCCCATACCTTAGGTGAAAGGCAATCTTTTGCACATACTTCCTATCAATGAGGATTTGCCAATAGCCACTATGAAGATCCATCTTGGAAAAGTATTGTGCTCCACTCACTTGATCAAGCAAGTCATCAATCTGAGGCAAGGGATATGCATTCTATTAGCCAAGTCTATTAGCCAAGCCGTAGCCAAGTCTATATATAATCTTGAAGGCAATTTGGAAAATATCAATCCTCTCACAAGTGGATATTGGCTTGATTTCTAATACGTTTGTTACCAATGCACTCTTCATCACTTGTGTCTTCTTTTCAACTCTTCTCTAATCATCTAAACATCTTGGGTGTCAAAATTCAATCTTTTATACATCAATCATCAATAAATTTTTTTTTTAATCTATATTGTTATCCATGACTTAAACTTGAATTTCTACTCTTAAGACTATAATACACATTTGATCAATGTACAAGGATTATGGAATCACTATTTTAGGACCACACTGTATCTTGGATAATATTTCAGTTTGTTGTATTTCCCTCCCAAAACATAAAATTTGTGAAATACAAAGCAATTCAAAGATGGTTGAAATACAATTTATCATAGATAATATTGTGAGGCATTATACTCCTTCCATATATACTTATGTATGATTTATGATGATGATTCTGTTAAAATATCCAAAATATAACCATAAGAAGTTTGGAGATGTTTGTTCATAAGGTCTTGGCATATAATCTAAGTGTAATAGTTCAATATATTTTTGTATTGTAAGAATCACATGTGCAAGTTGAGGATTATAATATCTAGAGATATACTAGATTGATCTCAATTATTGGCGGAGGTACCATATAAAGATTTAAAGAGATACCATAGATGGATGAATATGCCATATTAGGGATAATTACCACTTCCAAAGGTAGATATCATGATCTTTGAGGTATTGGGGTATCTTTAAGGTATTGATCTCATTATCTTTGAGGTATCTACGGGAAGAAAACAAAGTGATTTTCACTTTACATTAAAAGCAAAGAGTAATCTAAGATCTTTAGAAGAGTAGATTTTGTAAAGTTAGAATTTGAGTCAGATGTAGGTTTTGGCTCGATAGATTAAACTAAATTTCACCTTGGTTGTAAACATGTGTTTGTGTCCAAAAGGAGAAGTTATTAATTAAACTTAGTTAATATCATTATCAAATCACTTTGCTTGTTACTAGAGTTGATCAAGAATATATTTAATTGTACCAATAAAGATGTTAAAGGTCTTCCTTCATTTAGCCACAACTAAGGTAATAATCCCTCAATTTTAATCATAGTAATATGAGAGTAAGAGAGAAAGCCAAATTTGACCTTTTAAGTTTAAACAAGCTAAATATAAGAACATTGATAATGATAACTAAATCTCTTGTAATGATACGTTGACCAAATTATCTTTTATCCAAGATAGATACATTCTATAGACCTAAAGCCAACCAACTATGCATGGACAAAGTAAGGCTACAAATTTAGTCCTTCATATATCAATACATTTCTTGTCTATTTGTCCATAAACTAAAATCTACTTGTTGTTGTAGGGATAATTATCTATCATATATTCTAATCATGTACCTTAAGATAATCAAAGAAGTATGTTTTGAATAACTAAAATAACTCTATGAATCCTTTACTATATTAGGGTCTCATAGATATGGATAGTACGATAGTATGAGTTATATTTTAGTGCGACTTACACTTTATATTTTATGTGGTAGTTTGAAAGTATATAGAAAAGCTTTTAAGAAATTTTGTATAGTAAGTAATAGCCGAAGTGTTTAATTTTTATCCTTGATAAATTCGAATGTCACGAGAGATGGACTTGTTATATGAATGTCCTTGTTTTCTTAGTGTCTTATTTTGGAGTTCCCATTTTGAAAATATAATGGAAATCTAAAAGAAAATTATGATGGTATCAACAACCCAAAAAATACCCCAGATTTAGAGGCCAAATTCTATCACATCTTAGTGGAAGCCAAAGCACAAGCATATATATGGTCCATCTTTTCTCATGAAATGTACCATGTTTTTGCCAAAATCAGATAAAAGTGAAGTTAGAACTATCTTTTGCCTAAATGAACTGGATTTGTGTTAGAAAAGATTTTTTTTCAAAAACTGAATAAAATTAAGGTAAGAACATGATTATTTTTTGCCTATTTTATATATCTTTTTCTATAAAATGTATTTTGAATAAAGAATCAAAGTAATTTAAATATCTTATAAATATTAGTACAAATCAGTTTATTAAGGATCAGATTGAAACTTGGTTGGAGATTATAATTTTTTCCCTAAAGATTTTTACAATGAATATCTTTTGGTTTGGTTTTAGAATGGTTGGATTATTTGAAGAGTAGCTCAAATTCTAGATCTTAGAGGCTAGGTAATTTTTTACCTTGAATTTATAAATCATTTTCTGATAATTTATTTACATAATTGGTATATCTTTATAATAAGAGCAATAGCATTTTCTGAATTGGTTGTTAGAAAAGATATTATGTTCAGATTTTTATATAATTGCTGGTTGACTCTTAATTATTGTATTATGAGATCCATTCCAATGATGTGATTTCATTTATTTGTGGCAAATTATTTATGATTTAACATAAAGCTGTAAATTAAATTAAAATAAGCTAAAAATTCTGAAACTCTCTTTGTTTTGGTGTAATTTTTCTCATTCATAAATTTTATATCATAGAATTTTAGAAGAAATAATCAGATTCCATTTATTTTAAGTTTATATTATTATTAATCAACTAGGATGATCCAAAAAAAGATATTTAATTTCGGGTTAATTTCAATATTAATACACCATATAGTCCAATACTCACTTTCTAAATGATTGGACGATCATGCAAGGACTCAAACATGACCCTCTTTTATTTGGGAAGAGTTGATTTTAAATGTAAATAATAGAAAATATTTTTACTTTGTTTAAAATTATATTTCAAGTGGAATTTTGAAAACGCTTCCCAAGTTCACATTCTAAGTGTCCAATGTGATTTCCACACAAATATATTTTTATACAATTTTACCCCTCTAAAATAAATTCCTATAAAATAAGAAACTCTCTAGAATAATAAAATTTGTCAGTCCTGAACTCAAGACCTAAGGCTATAATAATAAAATCCTAATTTTTTATTATTATATTATTTCTTGGTCCCAATAGTGCATTGGTTGTATGCATAAAATAATACAACATGAATCAAAATCTATTTACTATTTCTCATGGTGAAGTGCAACAAACTGACGGAGAATATTGTACTTTGAGTTTGATAATAGATTTATCAACTTCACTACCTTTGAAATAATACAAGGAATGCAAGCTTTTTTTTTTTTTATCTAGAGTCAATTTGTAATTTAAATTGTAACACGGAAGCAATATGAAGAAGTTACAAATGATTTGACGAGAACAATTCAAGATATTTTACATGAAGCATTCTGTACGAAGCATAGTGTACGAGAGACTATCAAAAATATAAATATAAACATAGTGTACGAGAGACTGTAAAAAAATACACATATTCCAATTTGAACCATGTTAATGTTAATCAATTTAGGAGAAGATATTTCTAAAGTGATCTGTCTTAGTTGAATCGATTGTATTTTTCACGATATGGTGGGTAATGCAATTCACAATGACTTTTTTTGACGGCAAAGTTCCCTTCTCCGAGTCTTTGTTGCATTTCAAACACTTTTTCGCTATTTTTTTATAGTAAGTTAGAGATAGTTGCCTGCTAACTTTCTCACCCTTATTTCTTCAAACCAGTGCGCAATCTCCTTATGGTGGTCCCGCTTACGTTTGTTTACATATAAAAGTTGATCCTCATTCATGAAGAGTGTGCCTAATGCCGGAGACCTTTCACCTGATTGAGCGTTGTGACATAAAAGATTGAAAACAAGATAAACAAAAACCGAATAAAGTTACATTCCGGGAAGAAGGAGTATGCTTGTCGAAAGGAAAGAGTACTGGTGGAAAAAAGCGACATTCTCTTGGAAGAGATATGGTCGGGTCTTGAGAAAGAAAAGATTCGATTGGTTATTAACTCAATTGCAGCTTCACACAGAGCAAAACTTCCTATAATAATAAGTATCTAAAATAATAATTTGGATTGGTCTCAAATAACTTATTTTCATAAAGATATCCAATTTGTTAGAACATATAAAACTGTTATAGTGATTAATCTATTGTTAGAAATTCTATTTAAATAGTTTGGATATTATGATCAGAAGCTATAAATATTCATCTAGGAAGTTCAATATTCCTAGTTTATTTTTTCCGTGAAATTTCTTAATCGCAATATGGATTTCACCTTCTATATATTATGATGAGTCTAATTAGTCTTTATGTAAAAATGTAGTCTAAGAACTTCCATGTTTTACTTACGGAGACTTCAGAGTGGAACGGCCAATCAAAAAATATTTTAGTAGAAAGAAAACCAAAATAATCCTAAAATATTTTAAAACCATTCCTATTAAATAGAAAGAAATGATTTAGAATTCTATACAGTCAGAAAACATCAGTCCTCTTCTTATGTGAGACCTTAAGTTTGGAAACGAATATAATCTGTCAAAATAAGAGATTAGTGGTCAGATGACTTTAGTAGCAGTAGTTAAACATTGTTGTGACATACCACAGATCCATGATCATCTTACTATGGAGGAGTTTAGATGTTGAATGGAAAGTCCGATCACCAGATTCCAAAGTTTACAGAATTCGGAATTGCAGAAGGTGTGATTTACAGCAGTCCAAATCTGCCATTCTGGTGCAAGGATGATACAGAAGAAATTCATGAACTATGATTCACCAACTCGTTTGGATTTCTAGTTGCAGCCCGGAGGTCGAGTTTCAAGACTAGCTACAGAACTGAGACTCCGATCCTTAAACGTTGACACTCTCCCGACCTGTTGCCATGTGCATGAGCTGTTTCTGGTAGCAGTTGGTAGCTGGAGAAGCTCAAAAGTTCTCACTGCTGAATCCGATTTGTCAGCGCTCAGTGAGCGCTCACAAATCGGATATAACATCGGATTCTCAATTTCAAGTGTTGTTGGAGTACTCAATCGGACCGACTTGTGACCTCTGATAGTCTCCGATATGAAGTGCAGGGGTTTTGCTTGGGATGGTCTAAGTTGCAGTTGGCTCAGGAGATGAAGAAACAGGGACATCGGATTTAATACTACCTGCTCTTGTTGAGACATCGGGTATAACAATAGCTGCTGTTACCGGAGGAGGTGCTGCTTCAGCTGCAGGCTTGACGCTCGCTGCTCTTGCTGGAGGAGGTGGTGGTTCCACAGCAGGAGGCTTGACACTAGCAGCTCTAGTTGGAGCAGGAGGGGGTGGTTCTACCGCAGGAGGCTTGACACTAGCAGCTCTAGTTGGAGCAGAAGGGGGTGGTTCTCCAGCAGGGGGCTTTAGACTGGCAGCTCGAATTGCAGCAGGGGTGGCATCCGCAGGAAGCTGGACACTGGCAGCCCGAATTGGAACAGGAGGTACCCCAGCGTCACCTCCAGCATCACCCGGGGCTCCCGGATCTGACCAGGGTTGTCCATCCATTAAAAGCTCCCCGTCCACCATCACCTCCTCAACTTCTGGTGGCGGCGGTGGTAGAGGTTGCTGAGGGTTCTTCACTATCAAATATTGCGCCAAATAATTGACTGGATTCTCAGGCCTGATTCACGAGTTGGCATCACACTCTTGAAGAAAACGCGGAATTGCTGTATGACTCTTATTTGAGTAACAGTTATGGTAACCAAAAGTAGGAAAATATAGTCATTACTTTCGATTAATATTGCTCAATGATGGGCAGACCCACAGAGATCCTTAGAAGTCAAACCCACCAGAGGTTCATTTCAGGGGATATGTTAATCCAACACATACTCGATTGTTAGATTCTGTGAGTCAAACAAGTGTAGCATATGCACAATATACTTACCTTTCAACTGCTAGTATCTGCAATCCTTTCAGTAGCAATGGCACTACTGTCGACTCCTGTAGACATCAGTCCGTGGAATTCACGTTAGTTCGTGTCGCAATTGTGATAGGCTTGAGTAGCAGCAAAACTTACTCCATGTGATCTCAAACTACTTACGTCTGATTCATCAGTTTACTCTCGTTTTGAGTAATTTACCAAGCGATTCAATCATTTCCATGAGGATCCTCTGATTCACGCTATACCTCACTGTCTCATATTCATGTGCAGATTGTATGAATCCTTTCATTTTCTTTTTTTGTTTTTAGTCACATAAGCAAATGGCACGGCTTATCTTCTCTCAAATAGTTTCACATCAGCAGGCATTTCTGCGGAAATCACTACGACTGAGTATAGGCTTACCAGATATTCTCGGATAGGAGCTGCTTTTAATTCCAGTTTAGCTGCCTCCTCTGCTGCAATTCTCGCAGCTTCCAGTTCCTACGGACAAGAACTGACCAATCATTCAGTCTGTTTTTGCAAGTCTTTTGGAGATTGGTGAGTTTAGGTGAGTTTAGGTTTTGAGAGTTCATTGTGTCAGCAAAGAGAGTTGAGGTACCACTAATGAATTTCCCGGTTTGTTGATGCAGCAGTCCTGTAGTAAACGTTGAAAAAGTGTTGCTGCTTCAAGTCCCATATATATAAAGGATGAAGAAGGCGTGGACTTTGCTGGACCATCTTCGCACAACCTAGACTCACGACACGGTGGGGTTCTATGTCATCATGTTCGGTGGACTTATAAATCGCTTACGACCAGTATGCAGACGTCGATAATGCAAAAATGTTGACATCGCCTCGTTAGATCCCTTCATGCAGAATCCTCTGATCAGCTAAACGTTAGTTCTCAGGCCTCCCAAGAACTGGAAAGTCAAAATTGCACTGATAGATCGTGGGTGTTCTTTTGCTTGCTTCACTTGCAACCTCAAACATGAATTATAAGCACTCGAATTTATCATTGGAATTGGACGTATGCTGGTATCAAAAAAAAATCTATTTGTTTCTGGTTCCATCTTTCACTATTGTGACACAAGCACCCTAGTTGGTGTCTAGCAGAAGGGCAATGCAGAGAATTGTCGCTTCTCAGTTTGATGTATGAGGAATTCTATCGAGTGATGCGTTACTCCAGAAGCTGCGAAGCAAGTGCACCTATCGTACTTCCTTCGAGGCGTCTGAAATAGAAGCTGTAGCTAGCCAGCGAAAGGAGAAGGACACAGATTTCATCTTCTCACGATGAATCATAGGTTGCCAACTGATCATGATCAGTTGTTACACTAGCTGCTTGTCGTTCGAGGATATAGACGAGTTCCTAATCGGATTGGCAAATTTCCAGAACTGTAGCCAGTTCATACATCTTTTCCACAGAAATATGAATAACAAGAGTGTTTGAACATCATGATTAAAGAAGGGGATGTTCTGAAGCACCGATATCATCATTGTGCCCAATTATACCTCTTCCTGCATGTCATACCAAAGTTCCCTTGGTGGCCAACCGGGCTCCTTAAACTGAGACCATGGTTGTAGTGCTGCAAGGAGGCGTCGTGCCTGTGGACCATTGGAACAGGGAGGTGCTTGTAGAATTCGCAGCGGTGCATTCGTAACTCTTTTCATATCATTTCACATAGAATTGAGCTAATTGAAAGGGGAGGAAACCGTTGTGTCGCAATTAGAAATGACAAATTTCTAAGGTGAAAAATTCGCTGATGTTAAATATGGTGAGAGGGTGAATCGAAACCTCAGGAGTAGGTCCTGGTGGAGGTTCCGATGGGGCATTAGGATCCACCAAAGGAAGGCCAGGTTGAACGCCACCGGCTCCGAGTGATTTCTTCTGGGCAAGGGAAGGTCTTGGTGCTCCACCGCCAGAAGCTGGCGGTGGTGCACCACCTCCCTTGACCAAAGACGCCCTCGCCCCTTGGGTGGAAGATATACTGCCCGAGGAGGTTTTGGACGATGAGGTTGCCGTGGTTGTCATTTCTCCTTGCTGGCGCCGCTGCAGAATGTCTCTAGTCAATGAATCTTAACAGCGATCATATTAGGCACATTTGTTTTCGGTGGAATTATATTTCTTCCTCGAAGTTTATGTGTTATCATATTAAATAGTTAAACTGAGGAACTGATCCTGAATTGAACAATCTGATCCAGATCTGCTGTTGACCATTCTCCAAAAAATATAACACTCACGTCCCTGAAATGTCTACGATGCTACTATAAATCCAAGTCCATTACATATGGGGTTCGTTAATCAATGCCACCTACATTTATCTGCTCACAATTAGGTTAACGATCTCGGCCTAATTCCGCAATCTCAGGAATTCGACGCAAACTATATTTTTACTTCGCTGCTTCCAAACCCTGAAATCGAATCCGTGCAGAAAATTTGGTAATCTCGTACCATCCTCCACCCGGGTCAGATACAGTCAATTAGAACTTTGTGAACTGTGATGAAAACTCATGAGTTTTACGTCTTCTTCTCCTATTACTTTTCACTGTGGACTGGTGTTAGACTGATTTGGAAGTCATACCTCACGCGGCGTCAGCCCGTTGGAAGATCGTCAGGGAATTCCGCCTGAGATTAAGCCTAAAACTATCTAACTAGCTACACGGGGTATGACAGAACTGGAGACGAAAAGCTAATTGGGCTCTTCAATATAATTGTAACGTTTTTATTGTGAATCGGTCGCAACGTTTCCACTTCTTCAAGAGGTATGGTACCTTTCCCCGATAAGCAATTTACAGTGGATCTTTCCGATTGATGGGCAGCTCGAGTTCGTCTTCACTGCCTGCTGGCGTCCTTGTTGACCTTAACCGTCCTCGTATTAAGAGTATAATTGAGGAAATCGTAATCGTGAACCCTGAGCGTTCCTGTATTCGTGCACTCTGGTGGATCATTACTGCAGAAGTGAATTCAGGTTTTCCCTTGCCCAATTCAGTTAAAGACCCTTCATCAGTGGCTTCCATGTCCAAGTCCCATCCATGTGTCGAGTTCTGGAATCTGAAAGAGCACCTCTCTGGAACATGCTCAGATAAGAATTTTTGATATATCCTTTCTTAGAATCACAATTAGTGTTCAGGTCAAACCTGAAAGAGTACGCGCAGTAGTAGATGAAAGTCGTACGCACATCCTTCCTTCTCCACTCGTATAGCTCCTGAGCTGCTACCTTCTGCATGGTAGGCATTCCGCGAAAACAAAGATTTTTTTTTGTGCTGCGTCCTCCCGCGCAGCACAAATTTAAATTACGGTGTGTGGAGTGCTGTACCTTAACACAATGGTGCCCCACGTCTGAGTTCCATCATCCGTGCTTATCACTTATCCACTCCACAAGAATTCAAATGAAGGAGACAGTATATTGGATAATGGATGTTCGCCAAAGTGGAAAGCAATCTTCCATCAGTGGGTGAAGACCTTTTGGTCATTCGAAGAAGTAACCAGAACTGTTAAGAGTGGGTTGAATTCACAACGCACTTTCAACGGGTCTCGAAATTCCATCTCACTACGTATGTGAAACTCTACAAGAACTGACGTGGATAATACTAAGGAAGCTAATGCGATTGACCAGTATTGATGTAATTGATCGACCAGAGGAGATTCTCAGGAATTTGCCAGTAGCAACTAGCTTTGCTTATCCAAAGGAGCTGCAATGTGCTTTTTGGTTTAAGCGGAGACGTGAAGATCCAATCATTTTAATAAGTCATGACTCCAGTCATACCAATTTGGCATTGCAATCTCAGACAAAGTTACCGGTTATCGTTTAAACCGAGAAAGTGGCGGATGGCTAGCGAAACCAAGACTCGCATGCGTTTGATCCTTGACAGCAAGTACTATAATAGCTAAGTCACACTCATAAAGCACAAGTTGCAAGACTATCTCATAGCGGAGGCACACTGGCACTAGCCAGAGCATTTCTCGTCACATACAGATGAACAGATTTAATAACGTGCGAACCCATTGCCAAGCAGTTGTCGTCTGGAAGGCAGGTTTCAGTTTCCCACCTGGATCAGCTGTGCATGGTTCGTCTGATAAGGTTGCCGGAGGCCTTGAATTCACCAATGGCTTGCACTTGTCGCTGAAATATCTCCTGAAATCTGGGAAAAACCTTGCTCTTAATGATTCAAAAGCAACCAGTGGAAGATGCGAAGGAAAACACTTCTATCCGCAGTAATTATGGTAGAGTACCGACGCAATTCAATACCGCCTGGTCGACATCTGGACGAAGAAGACCTTGGACTCAAAAGTCTGAATGTAGCTCTGGGCAGGGAATGCCGAAACCATTAAGGAACTGAAAAGCATCTCTTTTGTAAATGTGCCTGCAGAGAGAGACTGCTAGAGGATTCATTGCTGCCCATCTAGTCAGGTGGCATTTTGCAGAATCTTTCTAGAAAGTTCACAGCACCTCATCTGTAGAAAGGACTTACTCCACTCCGCTAGATTTGGCTTCTTTTAGAGCTCAATACCAAATCGTGGAATTGCTACTGCCGAGGTGGACAGATTCTGGGGTACGCAAAGATTAGAAGCGCATCAACAGGTCAATTTGGCCGAGTGGTTAAGGCGACAGACTTGAAATCTGTTGGGCGTTGCCCGCGCAGGTTCGAACCCTGCAGTTGACGAAATGTTTTACATACTTCGATTGCGCAGATGACATTTCGATTCCTTGGGAGCAGGGCGTTGCGTTTTGCAGCAGGTGCAGGCCATGAGAAAGTTATGGGGCTGCTGTGTGGGACCCAGCTCGGCCCAAACTTTGGGTCCAACTACGTAATTTGTTAATTTTTTGAAGATGGTTCGTCCAGAATTTAGCCTCAATTTCCAAGTTCAATTCTTAATTATCTTTTCTCTTTTATCTTCAAAAATCAGTTCTTCTGCACTCATCTATATCGAGACATAATCCGGTTGAATAATTCCATTTTTATCTTCTACGGGAAACAAAATTAATTGATGGTATACTTTAGGTAGCTGTTTTAGAACCTTCAATGACCGGAGAACCTGCAAATGTTGGGTTGTTCACCCACCAAAAGGGAACGTGAGCTGGAATTAGACCGTCGTGAGACGGGTTAGTTTTAGTGAAAACATTTTTTGTCAAATATAGTAGTTGTATACCTTCTCAAATGGTATGAATTTTTAATTATATCTCATATAATTAAAAAATATTTTGATATTTAATATTTCTGTTATTGATATATTTTACTTTATATTTCTTTATTCGGAGTTACTTGCGAACGTCGATGCGCTTTGGCCGATTTACTAACTTTCCAAATATTTTTCCAACTTAGAACATTGTATTATCAATTAATGTAAGTTCCGATCTTTTAAACACTCCATATCACCTTCCACTAACTCTCTAACTTTAACTTTTATTTATTTTCTAAATATATAAGATCATCATACATGTCGTGGTTTTGTAAGTTGAGGAATATTCTACTCTAGATGTATTGGAATGACTCTCTAGTGCATCGAACTAAAGAAAAATTAGCCGAAAAGACTAACTAATAATACCTTGAGGGAAAAAGGAAAAGGAATACAAGGCAATAAGAAATGCAAAAGGGAAAAGCAAGCACTCGCCCAAAGAAAAAGGTGCAAAAACCTGATGCAAAACTATGGCACCCAATTAAATAAGAAGAAAAGAAACAAAGTAATTTATTAGTGAATGGTGTGACATAGGTACTCCAATGGTGTATCTTATAAATAGTAAGGATATGATAGATGTGATGGAAGGTGCGCTTCCACTACTGCTGCTTGTAACTGAAGGTCCAATACTTGAGAGCATTGTAAAGTGATAGAGACTCTCTTTCTAAAATATGAGGTGAGTATGACTATAAAAGCAATAGTACTTCAATGCTATATCTAGTGTGCTCCTATTGCTGTTGATTGTTTATAAGGGTCCAATGCTTGAGAGTAGTGTAAAGTGACTATGACTCTCTATCTAAAATATGAGGTGAGTATGGTTGAAGAGATGACTAGAACTCTTCTCTAAGTAGAACCTCATGTTGCCTCTTGAAAGAAGTGATCAAATTGGTGATGAAGACACCCAAAAAGCTCTATAGCCAAAGGTACAAAGGAATCAAAGGAGAGATGTGGTACATAATTGTACTCCTTCTTTTTGGTTGTAATGATCACTTTTGCTCCCACTTGACTGCCAACTCATGTCAATGACTACGCTCGTAAGGGATTCACAACCACCACATCCAACAAGTACATCATCTATTGTTGAATGTGACTATGTCTGCTTTCACATGCCAAGGAGGTGGTCTAAGTAGATCCGACCATCACTCAATTTACACTTGAGACTATATAGATTGTAGTATTTGTACCATTGGATCTTGGATTCCATGACACCATGGACTCTAATGTGCTCTCCACCTACTACACATTGTAAATTGTGTCATGCCATATGATCCACAAGCGCATTGGTCTAGTAGTACTAGAAGTATTGGATGTGATAAACCTAAGTGTAAATAAAGTGCCGTAATAAACTCCTATGATGTGAAGCAAAATTACTCAATCAAAGGGAAAGAATAGAACCAAGCTCCAAAGCCTTTCCTTCCACAAGAGAGAATGCAAACTACATCAGAAAGGCACATCATTGTGAGAATGTTGGTAAGTGTGTGATGTGTTTATGCTCATTAAGATTTGTATGAATTTTCTAAGAGTCTAGTGATATAAATTTTATAGATGTAAGGAATATCTTTATGTAAGGCTTACTAATAAAATGCAATCCCAAAACAAATTAAATTGGAAATTATAAGTGCTTGAATCAACTACTATGATGTATGGCAAAAGAAAAAGGTGCAATGATATAAGAACCATTTTGCTAGTAGGAGAGAGACACTACAGCTTGTGCTCCTAAATAAGTGGCTAGTGAAATAGCTTCTTGCATAATGAGACCACACACTCAAATAATAATGGAACAAGTTATCTATAGCCTACACTTCTCACTTGATTGGGAGTATGCATGGCCCTAACAAAGTGGAGAAAGTGTGGCATATAGTATATCAAATGTAAGTAAATGGTGAAAGAGCACAATATGTGGGTAGGCAAGTATGTACAAAATAAGAAGCTCTTGATAGAATATAAGAAGCCACCTCAAAGTTCTCAAACCAAGGGAATAAATGAGCACGTGCTATACCTTGAACCAAAGTTGTGGTACCCACATTTTTGTTTTTCCATGAGTTTTAAAGAAGAAGGGTATTGTTGAAGCCAAATTGCAGCCTAATGAAGAAGAAAAGAGGAGAATCGTGTGTTTGGAGTAGACCTAAAGAAGTCAACTTTGTGTCAGAGTTAGAAGGAATCAGGTTGGACTTACGGAATGATAGTTCCAAAGGAAAGTTACTTTGCATTGGGATGTGAAACCCGATCCAAAGAACCTATAACAACTTCTCCTTGGGTCTAGCAAATCAAGAAAGTATGGGTAAAGAAAATTTCTACTTTAAGATCAAGATGACATTGAGAGTGATAGAAACCAAACATGCTGAATCTATGAGTGTCAATTGACGAGAGACTAAAGAATGACCGTGGAAAAAAATATATAAGATTAAGACTTTGTCAAGGAAGTTCTGAAATGTCACAATGATATCCTATGTCTCTCAATAGTTGTCTTGAAGGAGTCTGAATCTTGGGCTTTGTGGACGGTTTGATCATTCAAAGAATAGGGGTCAGAAAAGACACAATAGCACCAAAGGGTAGCAAGCAGAGTTTGGTGAGAAGTCTTGCAATTTGGAGATTAGACGTAGTGGTAAGGATCAAAGTCTTGTGCAGACTTCATATCACCTTTTTGGCATGGAATTGGAACTTAAGTTTTCTAGGGTTAATGGCAAAAAATGCTACCAATAATTGCAAAGATGGTCCTAAAACAGAAGGAAGAGAGGAAATCCATCTTGATAGATTGAGTCAGATTGGAGGTTGGTCTTGGAGAGAGAAGTAAGAGGAGTCACCTTCTATCGGAAGTGTGATTTTTCAAAGGAGACTACAAAGGTGAGGAATTCTTTCTATGCTCCTTGCACTAAGAATGTGTACAAGGTAGATAATTATAAAAACCTGATAAGAAGAGGTATATTCAGTGCTCTAATGGCAATATTTAAGCCAAAGTGAACCACCTATGTTACAAAGCAACAGACTATGTTCTTTCACCAAATGTTTGCAAGAGAAGTGGTGAATTGGGCAAAGTGCTTTTAACATAGAGTCGGTCAAATGATTAATAATTGGAGAATGGACATGCCTCCCCATTACTTTGTACCCTTTGCAGCACATTTCTATTTAGGACTGAATCTACTTAGCTCAGAGGAGAAAGGAAAGATGGTGTCACACTTTCACCCCAATCTACATCAAATTGCAGATGTAGACAAACAATATTTCATAAAGCAAGTCTTTGAAGGCAATGAATACTTCATCAAGACAAGGTAGGAGAAGATAGTGTTGGTGAGAATATTGAGGTCTAGCAAGCAGGGTAGACCAATAGAAGGAGTGTCTCTTGTTCAGCTACACAAGCCAAGGAGGCTGAACCCAAAGTGAGAGATGGCGGTGTTGAACCTATCATTGGATGAAGAGTTGGAAGGAGAAGCCAAGTCTAAGTGTGAAGACTCAAGAGAAGAAGAAGAGCTCACATTGCAAAGTAAAGACTAGTAGTGGGAGTGATGGAGAGCTCAAAGTCCAGCAATCAATGGATGAAGGGGCTGAAGAAGATGATCAAGAATTCCATGTGCACATTTCATGCATGGAAGGGGAGACTACCAATATGTGGATGTAAAGGACCAAGATTGAGGAGAGAAATAAGAGAATGGAAGATCACATTGGGACACTTGAGTGTGGGAAAATCCAAATTCTTAGGATGAGCTTCGGCTTTAGTATGTATGGGGAGGGGAGCATACAAGGCTCTTGAGAAGCTTCTCAAGAAGCCTCCTTGAGCCACTTTCTTGTAGTGCAAGCCAAGTTAACCAAGAAGTTTCCTTCTAGAAGCTGCCTACTTGGCATGCAAGCTAAGCTAGTTGGAAGCTTCTAGAAGCTTCCTTCTAGAAACTATCTACTTGGGGTGCAAGCTAAGCTAGCAGGAAGCTTCCCAAGAATTTTCCTAGATACTTCTAGAATATTCTAGGCTAATTTGGCCAATTCACTACTTTGTTAGCCCTGAATAACTTTGTTGCTAAATTCCCTATTGTTACATATTCCTCCACCGCTAGTTGGTGATGTCCTCATTTCTATTGAAGCTTCAACCTCCTTGATGGCCATTTTTGCATTCTGGAGATGAGAAAGAGGCTCCCAAGTGGTATCATGAAGGAGATAGCCTTTCCAAAGGACCTTGTACTCTATATGTTATTGGCAGCCATGTTGGATATGGTGACATGCAAGTATACAATCAACTTTGTACTCCTCATGATCATGGATAGGGATTGGAGGAGGAGGGGGTTAAACACAAGAGGAAAAAGAAGATGGATTAGAAACAAAGGTTTCCAACTTGGAAACACAAAAGATAGGGTGATTGCGCACATGATAAGGCAAGGTAAGTTGATAAGCAACAAAAGAGATGATTTGGGTGACATCAAAGGGTCCTATCTAATTAGGGGTGAGTTTACAAACTTGGGTAGCAAGTGGGAGAGGTAGGTTACTAGAGGAGAGCATGCCTTTATCACCAACTTGAAAAGTGAGATTAGGATGATGGTGGTTTGCATATTAGTTTTTTACAATTTTGAGCAATAAGGAGATGAGATTTGGCCTATTGGAGGGATTGGGATATGGTAGTCAAGAAGGTGGAAGTATGAGGGATATGAGATGGAGAAGGAGCAAGAAGAGAATCCAAAACAAGTGGATCTTAGCAAAAATTAAGGAAGAAAGGAGAGAATCCGATGCTTGAATGTTTGGAATTATTGTATGCAAACTCCATAGTTGCAAGACATCCATCCCAATTGGTGTGGTGAACATTGATAAAGACATGAAGCATATCCTCCAAGATAAAATTTGCACATTCAATTTGTCCATTGGTTTGAGGATGATGGGCCATGGACAAAGCAAGCTTGGTGCCAAGTATCTAGAAGGGTGCTTGCCAATATTTCCAATGAATCAAGGATCATGGTTAGAGATGAGTACACAAGGCATCCCATGATGCTTGAAGACAATAGATCTATGCCAATGTTGGAGCATCCATGATAGCAAAGGTTGGTGCTAAATAGATTTGCTTACTAAGCTTATCCACAAACACCACAATTGTTGTGTGACCTTGCTTTGTCTTGGGTAAGTATGTGATGAGTTTCAAGCTCACATATTCCCATTGAATTGATGGAATGGGGAGTGGTTGAAGGAGTCCACTTGGTTTCTAGTTGTTGGCCTTGTTGCATTGGCAACTCTTACATGATTGGACAAACTCTCAAACATCTTGTGTCATGTTGGGCTACCATTGGGATTGGAAGGTACCCATGTGACCAGCGACTGGTAAGTCATGGGCTTCCTAGAGGTGCACAAGTTGGAGATCACCCTTGGTTAGAACATAAATCTGGTTATCATAGAATAGAAAGGCCTTCATTGTAAGAAAAGGTGTTGTATTCTTTTTTGCATGCTGCAAGATGCCCTTGTACCATTTGAAAGATAGAGTCTTGTTGTAGAGCTATCTTAAACTCAATTTGGACTTTGGAGTCAACTAATACCATTGTAATTGCTGCCGTGATGAGAGGAAGAGACTTCAAATCAGGTTGATGTGATAGAGCATCAAGGATGATATGGAACCAAACAACTTTGTACTCAAGTTTGATGCCAAACAATTATAGTTGTTCCTCTCGTCGATAATGTCGACTGTTCATGTGTTCTAAGTGTAATGTTTGCAACAATGGTTTGTGATCAGTTTTGCATGATCATTTGTTTCTCCAAGAGATAATGGCTCCATAATTTGGTGGCATATACCATTGTTAGTTGTTTTTGATCTTGAGGAGAGTAATTCCCTTCAACTTATTTAGTCAGTGAGACACAAAGGCAATGGGATGTATTCCATTTGGGAATTCTTGCTACAACACAACTCTAATCATTAAGTTAGAAGCATCAAAATCAACCATACAAGGTAGTTGAGGATCATATGGTTGAAGAATGGGTCTTGAAAACACCATATGTTTTAGCTTTTGGAATGCTTCTTTGTGCTTGGTGGTCCATTAAAAGCTCAAGTTCTTCCACAAGAGATCAATCAATGATGCGGCTAAATGAGCATAATAAAAGATGAACCATCAATAAAAGCTAGCCAATCCATTAAATGCCCATACTTCTATAGCATCCTTTGGAGTAGGCCAATTAGTAATTGCCTTGATTTTCTCCTCTTCTATCTTGATCCCCTCAGATGAATTTCCTCTCTGGGAACACACAAGGTGCCTAGCTGTGGAGACTACAGATCAGAGGCTAGAGGTAAACCCGTAATGACTTGACAAAAACACGCGTGTGACCCTTATTGCCAGAACCCTCCTTTCTCATGACTAATATTCTTGCTATCGGGAAGGATAGTACCGGGCAACCTGACTTGTCACCCTAAACACGCACTCCTGGTCTGCTGGTCATCACTTCCAACATAACCAAGGAGAAATACACAGCACTCCTAGAAGGAAATAATCTGAGTGCAACGCCCGCACACCAATCCAAGCCAATTGGGCGTACAAACAGGCATGCAAGTACAAAGAGGATCCAATCACAAGAAAAAGGCAACAACTCTTTGTACTTTTTGTCGAGAAAGAGCTTCAAAGCCTTTGTGCTCTATCATCAAGCTCATTCCAACCTGTATTACAAGCCTCCTCCCATCTGTACTTCAAATCTCAACAAATTCCTACTTCATGTGGGGATTTTCTATGTCTTTTTGATGGGGAAAACTCTATGCAGCTCATATGCGAGTAACTATTTCTACATAGCTTGGATTCAAGTGATCTAGGATCCAATGGAAAGCCTGTAAGATAAGCTTTCCAATGATATAAAATACACTTCAATAAAATTACTATAACTCTCCTGAAAATCTCTCAAAGTTGGCAAGGGTTTTTTTTTACTTCACCCTAATTTCAAAATCTTCTTTTTAGGGTTTGCTCCTGGTTCTTGGCAAATTTTCCCTAGATTTCTGATCCAGAAATACACTTGATTCTCAAAAACACTTTGGCAACCTGAAACTCTCAATCATAGTCACAAAACATGAGACTTGATATCCAATCAAGATGAAAGGAAAATTTGCTCTACCGAGCTTATGCTAGTATTTTCAGCAGTATGTTTTGCATCAGATCTCACTCTTCACAAATCTAGAACTAACCAAATTTTCCACAATAGCTGGTTGTGTTTTTGTCTAGAATTGTGCAAATTTTTGTAGTCTAATCCAACTCTAGTCTTTACATGTGGATCAATTCCTAAGTTGGGCTAACTTGGGAGCTCTACAGACCCAGGTATATTTGATCAAAGACCCTGATTTCTCTATTAGAATAATTCACATGAAACTTTCACAAAAAGAAGTTAAACCTATCCACCAACAACTCTGGAAATTTTCATGATGAAATTCGAACTGCAACTTGGGAAGTGACCAAAACTCCAAACCTGATCTTTAGCTCTTCTCCAACACCTTACATCCCATAAGCTTCAACTTCAATCAATTGGATCTGATTTGAGATTGACCCAAACTGGAATTTATTGTGCTTAGTACTGTACTAAAATTGTCTTCTCTCCAATCCCACTGACAGATAGTGAAAAAGTTTCAAGAAGCTCCCTCAATTGACTACTTTGTGCTCCTGGGTATGAATTCAACCCCCCTTCACTCAATTGATCATATCACTCTTATACTTAGCTCAAATTGCGTGATTTCTGTCTGCAAATTGTAGCCTGTTATCTCTTCTTTCCAATCATGTCCTCCATTGTTTAAATAGCCTCCCCAAACTCCCCCAATTTTCAAAAAACTCTTGACTTCCCTCTTGAGACCCAAGCTCTTGCTCATTTATCCTTTACTCTTTTACTTTTTGACAAATGGACCCCACAACTCCACCTTGAAGCTTATGAGCAAAATTTTAGGCATTCCTCAACTATAGGACATAAATTGTCAAGTCCTAGAAATTCTCATAAGTAAGCACTGGAAGGACGATAGGATCTGGGTTTCCCATCACCGACTCCACAAACACCACCCCGAAATGTACTACCAACCAATCCCGTAAGTCGTCACGGTGTAAAATCTAAAGCCTGATGAGAAAAGGATTCGGGAGTGGCAGATCGGGAGCATGGGACATCTCATGCTTGAATGCTTCCTCTGATGCTCTAACACTCGCTCTTTGCTACAACTCTCTCCTAACTTCCTTCTCTCCTCAAGACTCTCTAAACTAAAACACACCCGTCTCTCTACTCACCCTCATCTTTATTCATCAGTGCCCTCAAACATGATAAGATTGTAACCCACGTGGCCAATCACGTACATCAACATAGATGGCTCACATGGCAACATCTCATCCGTCGGATCTAGCATGCAACCTACTCCACTAACGTGGAGATAAACTATGATAAGTTACTTTTTACGGGCTACGCAAATCACAACAGGACATCAAATCTTGTGACCCAAGGTGGTAACTTCCTTCTACCAAAAGGCACACTTTGACTTCTTGCAATAAAACTTCTATTGTCATAGTCATCTTAGGAATTCTTGCACGTGATTCATGTGTTCTACCTCTATCTTACTATAGTTTAAGATATCATCCAAGAACACCACTATGTACCAATCCAATAGTCTATCTAACACTCGATGCATATGATCCATAAGACTACTAGAGCATTAGTGAGCCCAAAAGGTAGAACTCTTCACTCGAAATGCCCATACCTTGTGTGAAAGGCAATCTTTTGCACATCCTCCCTGTCAATGGAGGTTTGCCAATAGCTATTGCAAAGATCCAACTTGGAGAAGTATTGTGCTCCATTAATTGATCAAGAAAATCATCAATTCAGGGCAAGGTCTATGCATTGCTCATTGTTTGTTTATTAAACCAATGATAATCAATACAAAAATGAAGTCTTCCATCCTTCTTTGGAATAAATAGTACAGGTGCTTCCCAAGGAGATGTACTATGTCATATGAAATCCTTCTTCAACAACTTTGTAAGTGTTATTTGCAACTCCTCTAACTCCTTTGGTGAGAGCCAATAGATTGGTCTACTCATTGGAGTACTCCTTGGTTATAACTCAATCTTGAAGTGCATATTACAATCGGAGGGTAATCCATTCAATAGATCATTTGGAAACATATCCACAAACTCTTGAACTATTTGATCAACCATTGCTAGATGAGGCTCTTGAATCTCCTTGTGCAATTGGCTTAATCCACACCATGAAAACATACTTATCTTCCTCCAAAAGCTTGCTCTATGGTTGCTTTATTGACAAACCTCCCATCTAGGGACTCATCTCCATTCAAAGTTTGCTCTATGGCTACTTTCTCAACAAACTTCCTATCTTAGGACTGAATTTTCTTATGTGTCTTACTTAGAGGCATCAAACAACCTAAAAAAATTTTTGTACCTTGGTATTGTACTTGAATTTCTTGTCAATTCCAATCAAATTGAACCTTATGACATCCAAGCCAAGGTAGACCTAGAATTAGATCATAGTGTAGAGGTGCCACTACAAACCTCATACACCCTAAATACTCTTTCCCAATCTTTAAGGTAATAGGTTTCATAATGCAGAACCTTTTCTACTATCCGCTATCATCAATCTACTTCCAATTACTAGCTTGATAAGAATACATAATTCCTTTGCTAATTGCCTAGACAAGTACTTTTTTGAACTTCTCAAATCAATCAAAAACCTACAACCACAATTAGATATCATACCTTGCAAGTGAAGCAAACTTGCATAGGTTGAGCCTTTGATCCCATTGGAACTAATCAAGTTCCCAATAGGTGGCTCAAAATCTCCTATTGGGATTCCTCATTTCCCTAATCATTCTACTCAACAAACTCCAGCTGTGCAACTTGTCAAGGTCACCAATTCTTGAGTGGACATTCAGCAATACGATATCCAATTTGGCAATAATAGAAACAACCAACATTTTGTCATAGTTTTTCTCTATTTGTAGTGCCAAGTGGTCTCTATTGGATGACATCAATCTCCATTGGTGCCAACTCCTCCACCTATGTATTAGTGGGTTCTGTGGGGGTCAAGGTCAAGACCAAGTTGTTACAACCAAGGAATCAAAGCATTCGGCCAACCGCATGGCTTCCTTCAAGTGTTATGGTTCCTACATAATTACCTCTAATTTGGTTTGTGACTTCAAGCCCTTGATAAATCAATCTAGAGTTTCACCATCTAGTATATCTGGAATTTGCATGATGGTTCTAGAATTGTGTGATGTAACTTCTTATAGAGCCAATCTGCTTCAACTCTATCAACCTATATTGTGTAGCTTGTGTGGTATTTATAGCTTGGAATCAACCAATTATTGCACTGTTGAATTTTGCCCATATCAAGATTGGTGCAACAATTTTCCATTCAACTTGCTCCACTTGGAATTGCCACCATAGCTTTGCTATTCCATCCAATTGGCTAAAAGCCAAGAGAATTTTTTTTTATTCATATTAAAGATTGGTAGCTTTGAAATAACATTCACAATCAAATACAAAATTCTCCATTACATCCGCAAGATTCTTGCCTTTAAAAATCTTAGGTTTTAGAAATCGGATTTGGTCTTCTCCTTCTCAAACAAGTACTCTCTTTACATGCTCTTGTCATTGATAATCTCATTCATCCAACAATTGAGTAAGGTGCTCGATTTGTTGTTGCATAGTAAGGATAACCTTGGGCATTGCCAACTTGGTTACTACTCTATCACACCACTCCTAATCTATCTAATTTATTAACACATAAATACAACATGTCCATCATTGTCCATAAGTTACAACCGGAAGTACCAAGGGTTCCTTGAACAAGATGTTTATATTCAAAAAAATCTTACCCAAAGTGTGAAGTAATGAACTATGTGAAATGATGCTTGGGCAGTATTCGGGTACAAAAATCCCAATGGTTTAGTAGAAATAGATTTTGTGGTCCATAAATTCTATCCATCCATTCTTGATCTTATACCAATGTAAAAGACCAAGACCAAGGAAAAAAAGGAGAATGGAAGATCACATTGGGATACTTGAGTGCGAGAAACTCCAAATGTGTAAAAGACCAAGATCAAGGAGAGAAATAAGAGAATGGAAGATCATATTAGGACACTTGAATGTAGGTAAACTTTGAGTGTCTAGCATGAGCTTTGATTTTGGTATTTACAGGGAGCATACAAGGCTCTTAAGCAGCTTCTCAAGAAGCTTCCTTGAGCCACTTTCTTGGAGTGCAAGCCAAGTTAACCAAGAAGCTTCTTTCTAGAAGCCGCCTACTTGGCTTGCAAGCTAAGCTACTTGGAACCTTCCTTCTAGAAGCTATTTACTTGGGGTGCAAGCTAAGCTAGTTGAGAAGCTTTCCAAGAAGCTTCCTAGATACTTCTAGAATATTCTAGGCTAATTTGGCCTATTTGCTACTTTGTTAGCCCTAAATTTGTTGCTAAACTCCATATTGTTATATATTCCTCCATCGCTAATTGATGACATCCTCATAGTCATTTAAGCTTCAAACTCTTGGATGGCCATTTGGGCATTCTGGAGATGAGGAAGAGGTTCCCGAGTAACATCATGAAGGAGATACCCTTTCCAAAGGACCTTATACTCCATATGTTGTTGACGGCCTTGTTGAATGTGGCGACGTACAAGGATACGATCAACTTCATATTCCTCATGATTGTTGATAGGGATGGGAGGAGGAGGGGGTTGGACACAAGAGGAAAAAGAAGATGGATTATAGATAAAGGGTTTCAACTTGGAATATGAAAGATAGGGTGGATGCAGATATGACAAGGCAAGGCAAGTTGATAAGCAATAGGAGAAATGATGTATGTGATATCAAAGGGTCCTATCCAATTAGAAGCAAGTTTACAGACTTGGGTAACAAGTGTAGGTTACTAGGTTACTAGACAAGAGCATGACCTTATCTCCAACTTGAAAGGTGAGATCACAATGATGGTGGTCTATATAATGTTTCTGATGATTTTGGGCAACAATGAGGTGAGATTTGGCTTGTTGGAGAGATTGGGATATGGTGGTCAAGAAGGTTGAATTATGAGCAATATGAGATGGAGAAGGAGCAAGAACAAAATCTGGAACAAGTGGATGTTGGCTTAATTGAAGAAGAAAGGAGAGTTTTTGGTGCTTGCATATTTAGAATTATTGTATGCAAACTTCATAATTGCAAGACATTCATCCTAATTGGTATGGTGAATATTGATAAAGCATATCCTCCAAGGTATGATTTATGCATTCAATTTGTCCATTAGTTTGAGGATGATAGGTTGTGGACAAAGTAAGCTTGGTGCCAAGTATTTGGAAGAGTGCTTGCCAAAACTTTCTAGTGAAGCAAGGATCACGATTGGAGATGAGTACACACGACATCTCATGATGCTTGAATATAGTGTCAAAGTAGATCTGCGCCAAGGTTGGAGCATCCATAATATCAATGGTTGGTGCCAAATGGATTTGCTTACTAAGCTTATCCACAAACACAACAATGGCTATGTGACCTTACTTTGTCTTGGGCAAGAATGTGATGAGATCTAAGCTCATATATTCCCAACGAGTAGATTGAATGGGGAGTAGTTGAAAGAGTCCACTCGGTTTTTGGTTACTAGTCTTTTTGTATTGGCAGCTCTCACATGATCAGAAAAAATTCCCAAACATCTTGTGCAATGTTGGGCTACCACCATTTGCATTAGAGGGTGTACCCAAGGTCTTGTCCACACCCATGTGATCAGAAATTTGTAAATCATGGGCTTCTTGAAGGCGCACGAGTTGGAGATCACCTTTGGCTGGAACATAAATCTGGTCTGTGAGCTGGCTTGTCCCTCACTCAGGATGAACCTCTGATGGCTATTATGGTAGCGCACCATGGACTAAGAAGGCAAGGAACCCAAACTCCATCATAGTCCTCCAAGGCTAACACTCCAAGACTCAAGACATTGCTCACTAAAGAACTCAATGAGAGAGAGACAGTTGCAAATTAAAGGATGATGAGTACCTTCTCACCCCTAGTTTATATACTTGTGAAATAGTTACGCACCAAAAGTTACTAATTACCGTAGTAACTCAAGATACTAGACTAAAAGTCAAGTAAAGTCAAAAAGTAGAAAGAAATATCCATCCATTCACATGGGCATATTCCACTAGCATGTGATCTTATCTTGACCCAACCACTAAGTCAAGGATTCCTTCACATGGGCTATCCTTGGACTAAAGAAGAATCCAAAACAAAAAGGCTTGTGGGCCCAAGAGTTCTCAACTCTTTCCTCAAAGCCAAACACCTAGGAATAATACCAAGTCAACACACTAGAATTCAAAATAGTGGTGCTCATTTTTTCCACCTCCTCTAAAGTAAGGTCCCCTCTATATTAGCTATTACTAACTCTAGCTAATCATGACTAATGTAGAACCATCCTTTATCTCTATATAAATAATATCTCTCAAGTACTTGTAATACCAAGCTAAATATCACAATACCACACACATGCACAAATGGGTGTTACAGGTCCTCATGGAATAGAAGGCCTTCCTTGTAGGAGAAGGTATTGTACTCCTTGTCTTATGCTACAAGAAAACCTTATACCATCAGAAAGAAATGATCTTGTTGTAGAGCTATTTGAAACTCAATTTGGACTTTGGAGTCAATAGATATCGTTGGAATCGCCGCTATGATGAGAAGAAGAGATTTCAAATCAGTTTTTCATAATAGTGCATCAAGGAAGACATGGAATTGATAGGGTTTGTATTCCAATTTGATGTCAAATAACGATTGTTCCTCCCATCGATGATGTTGACTCTTCATGTGTTCAAAATGTAATGTCTACAATAAGGGCTTGTGATCAATTTGCTTGTGGCCACTTGTTTCCTCAAGAGATAATGCCTCCATACCTTGGTGGCATAGACCATTGCTAGTTGTTCACAATCCCATGCTGAGTAATTCTTTTCTGTTGTATTTAGTTTGCAAGACACAAAGGCAATGGGATGCAATCCATTTGTGAATTCTTATTGCAACATGGCTCTGATTGCAAATTTAGAGGCATCAAAATCAACCACACATGGTAGTTGAGTATCATATGGTTGAAGAATTGGTCTTGAAGACACCATATGTTTCAACTTGTGGAATGATTTGTGACAACCCAGCAAATATCACTTTAGCAGTAATCAAGTAAGTAAAGTTTGTTCTCATAGAGATATTGGTTGAAAATGTCCAAATATGAAGTCAAATGTCACACTATAGTTCTTCTTGCTTGCATCTTTAGTCTCTCAAGTAAAAACCACACCCAAAAGAGAGTAACAAGCACTGACTTGTAGTCTTGTCAAGAATTAACATTCCTTAATCACAACTCCATCAAATCTTTCCAAACAATCTTGATTGTGATGATTCAAGCTCTCCCAAAAATGCACTTTATTGCAAAATGACTTTGCCTCAAAATTATATTCCCTCTCTCCACTAAAGGCACAACTTCCTTGATCAAAATTGCTTCACATCAACTCTACGCTGCACTCACAAATGCAGAATACTACTAACACTACAATTCCTCTCAGGTCTGTCAAGGCATTGCTCCGATTGCACTTCACTCTAGATCAAACATACAAAAGGAAGATCAAGGCTACGGAATCCAACATCCGACAAGCACACTAACTTGCACTTTGAAATTCTCCACATACTCACAAACACACACCCAAAATTGATACTCAAAATCAAGCTCAAGCGACAAGCACTACTTCATTGCACTTTGCTTTATCTATTTTCAGAAATTATGAGCACTAAACAACATTTTTTTGCAAATGCCACTCTTAAATACTGAAGCAAATGATAGTTACTAACAAAAATACCGTTCGACAACAACTTTTCTAACCTGCAGATCTGAAATGACAATGCACCTCTTCATATCTGCCTCTTTAGATCTCAAATCTATTACTATTCCGATCCAATGTGTACCCCTTCCTTGGCTTCCAATCCCAAAGTAACTTCACTTACTATTGTATCTTCGGGTTTCACAACTCCTGTTTTCCTCTACCAATTCTAACACTTCTTTGTTCTGATCTACAATTCCTATCATAGGTATTCTTTCTAAATCTCTATCTCCCGATCCACTCTTCTCTAATATCTCCAAGGGTAATTCTGAAGATACCTGTACTCCTATGTCATCTACTTCAGGCTTTGCTCTTACATCCTTCCAAAGTTTATCTATCCCCAATTTCACTAGTCTAATCTAATCGTGATATTGTCGTCCACTTCCAATATCTTCCTATCTACATGAGTTTTGAGACTGATAAGTAAGACATTCAAGTCTTTATCCTTTTCATTTCTCCTCCTTGTCTCCTACACCAACAACTTCAACTCGTGCAGTCTTGTCTCTTCAATTTGCACACTGGCTTCTGTACTCAACATCGTGTTCATCTTTGTCACTATCTCCTTCAATGGCTCCAGTCTCATTCTTCTCTCCTATTCTTGATCTGCAAGCCAATCTTCTCTATTCATTGCTAGTTCCACTTTGAACTCAGCTTTTACTGTCTCCTTCTCCTTCTCCTTCTGCATAATCTTCTCCTCCAGATTGCAAATTAACTCTCTTAATCTTTCTTCCTCTCTATATCTCACTGTCAACTCTCTTTGCCAGAGCTGCTTCTTCTCTTCTACACTCTCCATCCCTCTATTGACCTCTTTCTCCTTCTTTGCTCCTCTTGCCATAGCATGGATAATCTCTAATCTTGAATCAAAAAACTGATGTTTCAAGATTTCATACTCCGCTACTTGTCTCTCCCTTGCTATGACATTTTTCTCTATAATTCTCCCTCTTCTCTCTGCTTCTATCTTCAAGTTCTCAATTACTTGATTTTGTACTACTACATCTACTTGTAGCACTTCCCTTTCTTCCTCACCTTGGATTATACTCTTCTTCAATTCCAAGTTCTCTTCTTCTAATACTGCTAACACCTACAATACAATCTTCACCTCTGAACACTTTGATTGCATCTCCTTCTTCTTATGCTCTAACTTCACTAAGAACGGGCACACAATCTCCCATAGATACTCTATTCCTTCACTCGGAGTTACCTTGACTTGCAGACTTGTCTCCTTCTTTCCCTCTTCCTCACTCGACACTTGCCTTCTCAGCCGCAATTGCCTTATAGGAATATATTCTTTGCTCCCCAAACTTCCACTCTCCACTTCTCTTACCTTACTTGGCCCCGCTTCATACTTCACCTTACATCTGGAATGGATTCCCCTTTGAATTGTAACTGTCTTCTCCTCTTGCTCTGGCACTTCGTCTTAAGGTTTTGGATTACCTTTTTCCTTCGTCTCCATCTTGGCTTCCTCCTCTTTGGGTACCGACTGCATCTCCACTCCATCATCAATGGCACTACTCGTGTCCCCACTCTATAGTGTGAACTCGGGTTCTTCCTCCTTTGCCGAGTCTTTGGGCTTGCACTCAGCCTCCCCTTCTAACTCTTTGTCCGACGACGCAATTACTACCAGTTCTCTTCTCAGGTTCACCTTTCTAGCTTTCTGAGGTCTCACCTTCTCTACTTCTTCTTTTCCTCCTTGTCAACTCCTCTTCTTTGACTTTGGTGTGCTCACCTTCAACTGCACACTCTGCCCTGTCTGCTCATAGTACTCGTTGCTGCTCCTGATTTGCAAGATGTACTACTGCTCCTCCGCATCGACATCTCTTCTCAAGTCAAAGTGGAAATGGGACACCATCTTGTGTCTCTCCGCCGCATTGAGCAAGTTCAGCCCCAGATAGAAGTGGGCTGCAAACAACACAATGTAATGTTGAGGCGACTTGTCTCACAAATTCCACATCATTTATCTTGTCCTCTACTCAAAACACTTTGCCCAATTAATTGGCTCTCCTGCAAACATCTTGTGGAAAAACACTGCTTGGTGCTTCATCACATAGGTCGTTCTCTTTGGCTTCAAGATCACCATTAGTGCACTCACAATCCCCCTCTTTACAGGATCTTTATAGCTCTTTACTTTGTAGCCATTCTTTGTGTGCTTCAAAGGGAAGGCATCTCTCACTTCTTGGGTTTCTTCGGCTACTTCTCCCTTCCCCAAGAACGTGGCACCATGCTCTACACCTACTTCTTTCTTGAGTACTAATCTCCAATCTGACTTTGTCTATCAAGCCAGATTTCCTCTCTTCCCTTCTTCCTCCGGGCCATTGAGACACTTACTCTTGATGATCTCAATCATGAAACCTAGAAAACTAACATTCCAGTTCATGCCAAGAATGTGATCCAAAGCCTACTCAGGATCTCGATTCTTGCAATCATGTCTAACCTCCAAATTGCATGATTTCTCACTACAAATTTGGAGTTCTTCTTCCCACCTCCCATCTTTCTCTTGTCCACTCTGGGTTGGGAGCTATTCTTCCTACTGATTCCCGGATTAACTCTCTCGACTTACTCTTGACACACCAGCGCATCTTTGACTACACTTCCCTTCCCACAATCTCCTACAAGACAACTTCTTAACGGCGATGGAAAATTGCTTGTCATTGCTTTGTCTCTAGCCCAAATTTTATAGTAGCGCGCCTCCTCCTTCTTTCTTCACTTTGAGTTTCTACCAAGAAATCACACCTCTTGCATGCTCTTGTCACTATCAACTTCCCCTCACACATATGACTGCCGGTTTTGTGAATGGTACCTTCTTGAATGTCTCACCTCTAAGGAAAGTTGTTACACTATCCTCGCGTCAGGTTGAGTGCACTTGAGACAAAGTATCCTCACTTTGGGCTACATGCTGAGAGGGCAATTCCGAGTACCTCACCTTCTGACACAAAGTCACTTTACCTTGGATTACACCTCGAGGACACCTTTCTTCACCTTCTTCTGCCATATAGGCGCAATACAACTTCTTCTGTACATGTCTTCTTCAAAAATAAGAAAAAAACAAAAAGGTGGGTACCATACCCCCTCCTTCAAATGTGAGCATCCTCGTGAACATAGACCTCAGGTTTCTTATAGACTTTTGAGTCTATGGTCCAATATATCCAAACTTGCCACCCATTCACTTGCCTGGCAAATGGTTGCCTTTCCAAGTCTGCAAGTTGAATGGACCCATTGTCATAAAGATGAAGAACTCAATAAGGCCCTATCTATCTCAAATGCAGTTTGCTTGGAAAAAATGTTTGGCAATTGTCATATAACAAAACCAAATCTCCTTTGCAAACAGTCACAGGCTTGATGTGCTTATCGTGCTTGACTTTCCTTTGTTCTTGTACTTCTTTCGTGGTTTGCATTGCATTGTCTCTCTTCTAACCACATCAGTTGATGGATTTGAAGATCATGACTTTCTTCTTCCGACAATCATTCTTTGCAAAGAATCCGATATGTTGGAACTTCAAATTCAACCGGTAGTATGCAGTGCAAGCCGTATGTCAAGAAGTATGGATTTTTCTTGGGTGTGATCTTTTCTCTAGTTTGATATGCCCACAACACGGCTAGTAACTTTGTGTCCCAATCATAAGCATAGCTGACAGTCACCTTATTCAGAATTTTGCAAAGTAACCCATTCGCCTTTTTTGTTAAGCCATTTGCTTTTGAATTATAAGGAGTAGTCTTTTGATGTTTAATCTGAAAGTATTTTGTTAACACCTCCATCATAGAGTTCAAGAAATGTGTTCCTCTATCACTGACCAATTCTAGAGGACATCCGTATTGGGAAATGATGTTTTGAGAGAAAAATTCCACCAATGTTTATGCATCATCTCTATGAGTTGCTTCAGCTTCAACCATCTTGGTAGCATAGTCAGTGCAAACCAAAATGTAGATTTTCTTGTGACTTGAGTTATCGGTTGTATTGGTCCTACAAAATCAATTCCCCATTTCTCAAATGGGGCCAAGAGTAAAATTGGTCTCAAAGGCCATTGGGAAGTAGCCATCGTCTTTCTTGTTCTCCGACAAGCATCACAGCTTCAGATATGGGCATGCATGTCTTTATACATCATAGACCACCAATACCCTGAAGAAAGAATCTTCTTTATAGAATTCTTCAGAGCATAGTGTACTCTCGATGCTTCAAAGTGTAAAGACTCAATTACGCCTCCGACTTTGTATGACTCCAAGCATTGCCAAAGTACTTTGTTTTTGCACATCTTGAATAAAATGTTGTGTTTCAGCTGATACAGCCCCATTTTCCTGAGAAAGACTGCCCTCTGCTCCGGGTCCAGCCCTTCAAGAAACTAGAGAGTATGCAGATAATGATATTTGGCTGCATACCTTGTACTTTTCATTGATGTTAATTGATATAACTCGTCATCAAGGAACCAATTGTTGATCTCCCATTCCTGGTCTTGAGTTTCCAACCTAGACAGGAAGTCCGCATTCAAATGTGAAGCTCCCTTCCTTACTTGTACAGTATATGTGAATTCTTGTAATTGCAAGATCCATCTTGCAATTTGCCCGGACAAATCTGCCTTCTTGACCAAATGTTGCAATGAGTAATAGTCAACATAGAAGATAAACTCGTATCCCAGTAGGTAGTGGCAAAATTTCTTGCAGACATACACCATTCCAAGTGCTTCTCTTTCAGTCATCGAATAGTTTTTTTCTGAAATTGAAAGTTGTCGGTTGGCGTAATAGATGAGGTAATCTTTCTTCTTGTTGTCCTTTTGACTCAAGACTACTCCAATTGCCATGGACTAAGTATCCACATATACATGAAAAGGGACGTCCCAATTCAAGGCCCTCATGACTGGCACTTTGACCTGTTTTTTCTTCAATACCTAGAAAGCTTCTTCTTGATTTGCTTCCCACTAGTAGTCTTTGGATTTCTTCAGAAGCTTTGTAAGGAGTGCAACAAGCACCGCATAGTTTGAAACAAAGAACCTGCAGTATCCGACATGTCCCAAGAAGGCTTGCAGCTCCCAAATTTTCTTTGGAGATTCCAAAGCTGAGATTACTTTAAACTTCTTGACATAGACTTCAATACCTTGACTTGACACCCAATGCCCCAGAAGAATTCCCTCCTTCATTGCAAAGAAGCATTTCTCCGGGTGTAATGACAAACCGGCAAAACAAAACCTTTCAAAAGTTTAGCAAAGGTAATCCAAATGTACATCTCTTTGCCCAAACACACAAAAATCATCAAAGAATACTTCCACAAATTTGCGCAAGAAATCCTTGAAGATTGAATTCATCATCTGTTGGAAAGTAGCGAGAGCAATTACACAACCCAAAGGGCACTTGATTGTAAGCAAAAGTGCTCCAATTGGTTGTGAATGTGGTCTTGTCCTTGTTCTTTTCTTGGATGGACACTTGATTGTACCTTGAAAATCCATCAAGAAAACTATAACAAGGATGTCATGCTACTTGGTCCAAAATTGTATCGGTAAAAGGCAAGGGACGATGATCCTTCCTTGTGACAACATTTAACTTGCAAAAATCTTGGTACACTTGGATCTTCCCCGTTTTCTTCTTCGAGACAATGACAATGGGTGAGACCCATTCACTGCTTAAGATAGGAAAGATTATTCCGGCCCCCAAGTACTTTTTGATTTCATCTTTCACCAAAAGCAAGTACTTTGTGTTTAGGCGGTATTGTCTCTGCTGAACCGGAATTGCTCCTTCAATTAGATCAATCCGGTGTTCTCCAAATTCTCATGGAATACTTGGCATTTGATCAATAGACCAGGCAAATATATCCTAGAATTCTATAAACAGGGCATTGTATCCTGCCAACTCCTCCAAAATGACTGTCTTCAAAATTTTCAAAATTTTTCCTTTAGTCAAGACAACATCTTGACAATCATCGGGCCTGATGACTCCTTCCACGTGGCTTACTTGGCTTAATCCAAGTCGAGCTGCCATCAAACCCCCTTCCTCCAAGTCATGTTCACCCAAGGCGAGGTCATATGGGTCTTCGTCTTCTACATCCACCTTGTAACATTCCAAGTAATTGACTTGGACTTTGTCTTTGGAGTCTTTTTAGGACAAAGACAAGGTGTCTTTGGATTGTCCTCGTCTTCTGACAAACTTGTTTCTCCAAGATGAGGAACCTTTGTCCAACTCACAGTCACCTGCTTCTGATCTTTGGACAAATGTCCTTGAACCGTAGCTTCTGTTGGTGCCAATCCACCACAACTTGAGCATTGTACAACTAGGGTCTTTTGATCAACAATGGGTAACCAGTTTTGGTCACTGGTTGCAACACAATGTAATTCAACTTGAAGGGCATCCCTCCAATGATTGTGGTAATGTTTGATAGCATGCCCAATGGCCGTCTTCTGGTTTGGTCTGCAAATTTCAAGACTCGGGGTGTTGACTCAAACGTATGATATCCCAGTCAATTTGCAATATCCTTGGTCATGACATTCACATCGGAACCCAAATCAATGGGTATCAATGTGATCATGCACTGTGCAATCTCCGCATCAACCTTGGGAGATCTTAGATCCTCTTGTTCAATACAATATATGGTGGGCAAGTCTTTTTTAGAGTTCACCCTTACTTTCTTGAGGGCAGAATTCAGCTGCATCTTGTACACCTTATTGTCTTCCCACAATTGCTTCAATGTGATGTTTGCATTTGTGGTTGCCAAATCTGCTACAATATTGTATTGGGGAACTCCTCCCTCCCCCCCCCCTCTCCCCCCCCCCCCCCCCCAATTTCACCATCTTTGCCTTCAGCTTTGGGTTCAAAGTCTCTCCATGTTCAAATTTGACTTTGGGACACTTCATGATGGTGATGGGGGTAAGAGTGGTCGTAACCCAAGGTTCATTGGGTTGGCCCACCTTGGTTTGGATCAGATCCTTTACTTTGGATTGTATGTCCGCTGGAAAACTGGAAGCTTTGTCTTTGTCTCCTCCTCCAAACTCAGTTCCCGGTTCTTGAGTATTGCTTCCTTGATATCTTTCTGCAAGGCTTTAGCTTTGGCTTTTGCAAGGATCTTTTCCTCCTTGGCAGAAAGGATTGACTTTGGGCGCAGCCTCTTTGCCTTTCTTGAGGAAGACGAGGTCGTACTCAGTTCTTCAGGATCACGCTTCTTCTTACTTGTGCATGTCTCAACCTTCAAAATTTGGAGGTCCGGCCATTCTCCTTTGGAGGTCGGGCTTCCTTCTTGAGGTCTCTACTCCTCAAGTGTTACACAATTTACATTTGTCTCACCCTTTGCTTGAAGCGCCACACACTTAGCTGGGATCTGTACATATTTTACAGGCAACTTTGGGTTTTGGAGGTGAGGGCATTGGTTGCCCATATGACCTGATCCTTTGCAATTTCCACACAAGGAAACATACCCAATTTGCCATCTTGGCTCCAGACAATTTGGAGACCAATATCCCATCGAGCCACAATTGTAACATGCCCTAGGTGCAACATTCTGAGGTCGATTCTGGTTGCTCATCGCTGGTCTTTGTGGAGGAGAATTGGGGTTTTACTCCCTTGGTCTGTACTGTCACACCATTTGTAGTGTCGCATCTAGATGCTTGGACATTGGAGTTCCAGTGATAGTAGTTAAAGTTATTTTAGCAATATCTCAAAGACTACTTTCCGACAGTTAGATGTCGTGTTTGGGGTACTGACTTCATGGTGGAGCCCATCGTCACTTTGCACCGGTTGCACCATTGAGTGTGCCATCAGCAAGACCGTTAGGGTTCAGACCTAGCTCGAGTCCAAGGGGTATAGTTTCAAAGTGAGCTTCAGAGAGCTCACTTCTCTGATGTTAAGCCTTCAAGTTCTTGGCTATGGTGGACAAAGGCCGGCGAGCGTCACCTGAATTCTCTATGCTTGAGTGGGTGTGGCTTGATTGTAATCAGAGTAATAAGTATATTACATCAGAGAAGTGAAGTCAAGGGGAAATCGGGTGCAAGAACTTGAGTGTTGGTGGTATCTCCAAGCTCGGTAGATCGTTGGTAGCTTGATTCAAGTTTAGTGTTTCCCAAGTGTGCAGAAGCTTGTTCAATTGATGCAGATTTGGCAGTTAGGCAGACGGTGTGTGGAAGCGCTGGCCAATTTTTGAGCAAAGGAGGAGCAAATTTTGAGCAGTGGTTGTGATTTTGAGCTCAAGAGGTGAAGGTAAGACCAATTTGCTGCAAGTTGGGCTCAGAAAGTCAAATTGAAGGTGGAGTTGAGAAGCTGTTTTCATGAATTTGTGATTTGGAAAAACCCATGTTGTCAATTTGGCTCAAGTGGAAAGTTAGTGGGGGATTTGGCAGACAGCCAACTTTAGGGTTTATGTCAAATTTTGGTTGCATTTTACGTCAGATTTTGGCCAGATTTGGAGGAGTTTTGCTGTTTGGCCAGATTTGGAAGAGTTTTGCTAGTTTGGAGGACTTTCATAGATTTAGAGAAGTTTTGCCAATTTTGGAGGAGGTTCAAAGTGGCAAGAAGAAAGGCTTCATTTGGCTGAATTTTGGCGTTTAGAGGCTTTGAGGCATAGGGTTGTGGGCTATGAGAGGCTATGAAGGCCTAGAAGGGCCAGCAAGCCAGCTTGCTGGCGTGAGGGTAGCTAGTTTAGAGTAGATCTTGGTCATTGGTTGGCAAAATCTGCCTTTCTTGCTAGATTGTGTGCAATAGGGTTTGACCCCTAGATCTCTTGTTCCTAGACTGGTGCCCTAGCCAACTGGTCCACCCTCACTTGTTGTCATAGTGACTGTGCCACTGTTATCTATACACATGTAGCTTTGGCTAGGAGATGTAGTTTGATTCCATTTTTGGTGATCTTGGTAGCTTAGGACTAAGATACAAACTTCTCTTATATCAAATGCCAAATGGTGGCAGAGTCAGTCCCGTGTTGTGTTATGAGATGAAGCATTTTTGTTTAGATTTGTTGTGATTAGACCCCTTCAATTCTCTGCTTCTTGTTTGTGCACCACGTTTGTGTGAGGTGCCTTGACTTTTGAGCGTTGGTGCTCTGGTGTGCTCTCAATAGTGAGGTTGGAGTGATGACCAGTTAGACTACCTTTGTTTCTCTTCGGTGAAGCAAGAAGTGATGACTTGTAGACCGTGAGAGTGCATGTTATGATGGCAGGTTATAGGTTGCCCTTTCCCCTAGTGTAGTTATCTCGGTTAGAGTAACATTAGTGGGTAGTGCTTAGTTGGTATTGGCACTTGGTGGTGTTGGCACATGGTAGTGTTGGCACTTAGTGAGGCACTTGCGGTTGCGACTTGCGGTTGCAGTTGGAGGTTCGGGTTTGTTGTTACGGTTTTATTGTCACGATAGAGTTCTTTGGGGATTCCAGAGGAGTTAGCCCTGCATTACGTAGTAGGTTTACTTGGAGTGGTGCTTGGTATCAACCTGTATCTCAGGTCCTAGTGAGGGAGGAGATTGACTCTGAGTTGGAGTTTGACACAAGAGTTGATTCAGTTGAGAGTGCACTTGGTGTGTCTGCACCGTTGTTGTGGGACATGGACGAGATTTATGTGGCCTCCAAAGGCCCTAGGCATTACTCTGGTACAGTAAGTACCATTGAGTTGGATGACTTCATCCAAGAGTTCAATAGTTGGTGTGATCTACAATAGATGTGGAACCCAACTTTGTTTACACCCTTCATGGCATGGAAGGGGTTGTTTCAGCACTTGGAGGGTCCGCCAATGGATGACTACCATGAGTTCAGGAGAGCTCATTTGGAGGAGATTGAGTTATGGATATAGTATTGGTCTCCACACTATGTCTCCATCACTTCAGGCTTGGTGGCCAATAGTAGATTGGTTGTACCTATAAGTTCTAACTTGAGTAGTGTTGGTGGAGCTAGTGGAGGTGCACTAGCGGGAGATAGTGCTACTACAAGTGGAGGAACCGCTGCAAGAGGTGGTGTGGTATCGGGGTTTAACCCCATGGTGGAGTTCTTCTTGTGTTTGAGGCAGAACTACCAGGGAGTACGGACTGACAAGCTGAGTAGCTTGCAAGAGTTCCAACGAAAGGCTGGAGAGAGCCTATGCAAGGCATACACTCGCATGAGAAGGCTGATCAGTTTCACTCACGGAGTTATTGGGGCCTAGGCAGTCTAGTTTTGGTATGGGATATTGGATAGGGAGTTGCAATGTAGAGTTCGTGATGCTACATTGTTATAGGCTACTTTGCCTACTTTGGCAGTGGTCTTTGGTTTTGCTGAGCATATTGAGCTCAACATGGTAGAGGAGAGAGTGGTGACATCTGGATTTGGTAGGGAGACCTCATCCACAACTATGACTTCTTCTAGAGTGCAGCAGAGTGCACCACGCCCAGTTGGTTTTCAATGACAGGGTGGATAGCCCAGATCTTATGGAGCGAGTGGAGGGCCTAGTGTAGTTAGATCTTTACCTTCATTTACGGGTCAGCAACAGCAAGTGAGTGGTAGTGTTGCTTGTTGGACTTGTGGTAGACCTCACCATAGGAGAGAGTGTACTTAGGGCAGTAGACATGATACCTCTAGTGCATCACAGCCAGCACAGAGGCAGTGTGAGCACTGCCATAGATTTGGTCACACTAGTGACCGGTGTTTTGACCTACACCTGGAGTTACAGAGTGGTAGGGCTGTTATGGTAGGTAGTAGAGGAGCTCCATACAAGGTGGTAGAGGTGGTGGTAGAGGATCTACACCTAGTAGGGGTGCATTACCTACCCTTACTTCTAACACCGCTATGGCTACTCAGATTGAGCAATTGGAGCAAAGATTGGCTAGTATGGCTATTGCTCAGAGGAGATCAGATTTGGGTGTTGAGGCTTCCACCTCATATGCTGGTGATAGAGATGCTTTCAACTTCATGTGCGGAGCAACACAAGTGGATGCCTCTGCAGCAGTGACTAGGAGTGTAGTATGTGCTCCAAAGCCTAGAGGACCATCAGTGGAGTTGGACCCATAGAGAGGAGAAGTTGGGAGAGAGGTTAGACTTCCCTAGTCTTTCACGCTATTTGAGGCATTGCAAACAACATCCATAGTTTCTAGACGTCCCAGTGCAGGTGTGGTAGGTGGTGATGGAGTGCATGATGGACTACTTGCTAGTCAGCCACCTACTACTACACAGACTAAGTGTAGCATGATGTTGGAGGCGGCTCAGCTGATTATGTGGCATCCTTTGTTTTTGGCCAGTGACATGTTTACATTGGGAGTTGCCCCAACCCTAGTGTTCCGGTTGGCTGCCACACTTTGTGAGAGTAGGGATGATGCGTTCCTACTATTAGGGTAGAGATGGTTGATAGTGGAGCTGATTTGGTTGAGGAGCATGAGATTCATTCAACGACTAGTGGTTTGTGGCAGGTAGCAACGGCTAGACTGGAGGAGTTGCCAACTAGACCGGCCTTTGAGAGAGTGCAGTTTACACCTGGTGTTGTCCTATTGGATAACCAAAGGGGGATTTTCCGTTTGGTGGGACCTTTAGGGAAGGTCTATGTGACAACCCGGCAAATATCACTTTTGCGGTAATCGGGTAAGTAAAGTTTGTTCCCGCAGAGATATGAATTAGAAATGTCCAAATACAAAGTCAAAGTAACAATGTAGTTCTTCTTGGTTGCATCTTTAATCTCTTAGGTAGGAACCACACCCAGAAGAGAGTAACAAGCACTAACTTGCAATCTTGTCACAAATTCACACTCCATAATCACAACTCCATCAAATCTTTCCAAACAATCTTGATTGTGATGATTCAGGCTCTCTCAAAAATGGCACTTCAATGCAAAACAACTTTGCCTCATAATTGTGTTCCACCCCTCCACTAAAGGCACAACTTCCTTGATCAAAATTGCTTCACATCAACTTTGCATTGCACTCACAAATGTAGAATACTACCAACACTACAATTCCTCTTAGATCTGTCAAGGCATTGCTTTGATTGCACTTCACTCAGGATCACACACATAGAATGAAGATCAAGGCTGTGGAATCCAACATCCAACAATCACACTAACTTGCACTTTGAATTTCTCCACACACTCACAAACACTATTACAAAGCTGATACTCAAAATCAAGCTCAAGCAACGAGCACTACTTCACAACACTTTGCTTTATCTATTCTCATAAATTATGAGCACTGAATAACAATTCTGAGCTCTGAACAACAATTCTGTGTGAATGCCACTCTTAAGTAGTGAAGCAATCGACAGTTCTAACAATTATACCGTTCTATAACAACTCTTCTAGCCTGCAGATCCAAAATGACAATGCACCTCTCCATATTTGCCTCTTCAAATCTCAAAACTGTTACTACTCCGATCCAAAGTCTACTTCATCATCGGCCTTCAAACCCGAACCCAAAGTAGATTTACTTCCCACTACTCTATCCTCGGGTTTCACATCTTCTACTTCTTCTACCAGATCCAAGAATTCTCTTTCCTGATCTGAAATTACACTAGTGGGTAACCCTTCTAAACCTTTATCTCTTGACCCACTCTTCTCCAATGTCTCAAATGGTAACTCCAAAGACATTTGCACTCCTACTTCATCTACTTCGGGTTTGGCTCTAACATCCTTCCAAATTTTATCTATCTCCAACTTACTAAATCTAATCTAATTGCGATATTATCTTCTACCTCTAATATCTTCCTATCTACATGAGTTCTTAGACTTATCAGCAGCGCATTCAAATCTGTATCTTTCACCTGTCTTTGCCTCATCTCCTGCACCAACAATTTCAACTCGTGCAGCCTTGTCTCTTCAATTTGAACATTGGCCTCTGTACTCAACATCGCGTGCATCCTGAGAACAATCTCCTTCAATGGCTCCAATTGCATTTTTCTTTCTTGTTCTTGATTTGCAAGCCAATCCTCCCTGTACATTGCCAACTCTGCTTCAAACTCGGCTTTCACCGTTTCCTTCTCCTTCTATACAATCTTCTCTTCTTGATTACCAAGTAACTCTCATAATCTCTCTTCTTCCTATATCGTGCTGCTAACTCTCTTTGCCAGAGCTGCTTCTTCTCTTCTACACTCTCCATCACCCTATCAAGCTCTTGGTCCTTCGCCGCTACCCTTGCCATAGCATGGATAAGTTCTACTCGTGAATCAGCAAACTGTTGCTTCAACATCTCATATTTTGCTACTTGCCTTTCCCTTGTTATGTCACTCTTTTTAACAAGCTCTTCTTGATATCTCACTTCTCTCTTCAAGTCTTGAATTACCTAAGTCTTCACTATTGCCTTTGCTCGTAGTACTTCACTTTCCTCCTCACCTTGGGTTATGATTTTCTTCAACTTCGAGTTCTCTTCTTCTAATCGCGCTAAGACCCACTTCCGGACACTTTGATTGCATCTCCTTCTTCCTGTGTTTTAACTTCACCAATAAGGGACACACAACCTCCCACAAGTACTCTACTCCATTGCTTGCACTACCTCTTCTTGCGTAGCAATCTCCCTTCTCACTTTGTGTTCACCCAATACTCACCTTTGTCTCTGTAGTCTTCATATTGGAATTGACGCCTAGCTTCCCAAGCTTTTGTTCATTTCTTCTTTTACTTACTCGGACCTGCATCACACTTTGCCTTGCGTCTCAAGCAGACTCCTCTCTGGATCGCAATTACCTTTTCTTCGGCCTTGAGTATCTCATCCTCCAACTTCATGTTGTCCTCGGCCTCGATCTCCACCTGCACTTCTTCTTCCTCCTCTGCAGCAGCTGGCACCGATGTCATTTCTCCACCTTCATCGCTGTCGCTACTCGTATCTCCACTTTGTAGCGTTAGCTCGGGCTCCTCCTCGCATTCCAAATCTTCAGACTTGCACTCGGCTTCTCCTTCCGAGTCTTCATCTTCAGACTCGATTACCACCATTCCTCACCTCAGGTTTCCTCTCCTGGTCTTCCGAGGTTTCATCTTGTCTTCAGCTTTGCCTTGCCGACTTTGCTTCTTTGATTTTGGAGTACTCGCTTCTATCTCCACATTCTTCCCTGTCTTCTTGTAGTACTCATCTGTGCTTCTGATTTGTAAGATGTATTGCTGCTCCTCTACATCGACTTCTCTTCTTAAATCGGGATGGAAATGCAACACCATTCTACTGCGCTCCGCCAAGTTCAGCAAATTTAACCCAAAGTAGAAATGGGCTACAAACGGCACGATGTAATGTGGAGGTGATTTATCCTACAAATTCCACACCATTTGTCGCGTTCTCCCATGGAAACACATCACCCAATCGATTGGTTCTCCTGCAAAAAATTTGTGAAAGAACACCGCTTGGTGTTTCATCACATAGGTTGTTCTCTCCGGCTTCAGGATGGCCATCAGAGCACTCACAATCCCCCTCTTGATAGGATCTTTATAGCTCTCGACTTTGTATCCATTCTTTGTCCGATTTGACGAGAATGCATCCCTCACTTCTTGGGTTTCTTCGGCTATCTCTCCCTTCCCCAAGAACGTGGCACCCTGCTCTGCGTCTGCTTCCTTCCCGAGTACTAATCTCCAATCCGACTCTGTCTAGCAAGCTGGATTTCCTCTCTTTCCTTCTTCCTCGGGTCCATCGAGACACTTGCTCTTGATGATCTCAGTCATGAAACCTAGAAAACTAACATTCCAGTTCCATGCCAAGAATGTAATCCAAAGTCGGCTCAAGACTTTGATTCTTGCGATTACATCTAACCTCCGAATCGCATGATTCCTCATTGCAAATTTGGAGTTCTTCTTTCCTCCTCCCATCTCTCCTACTTTCTCACTGTCTCTCGGTTTCACTCTTGTGACTTCTCCCTTACACACTAGCGCGTCTTCCACTCTATTTCCCTTCCCACGATCACTTGCAAGATGACTTCTCAACGGCGAAGGAAAATTGCTTGACATTGCTTTGTCGTGAGCTTGATTTTTATAGAGTTGCACTTTCTTAGTCTCTCTTCAATTCGAGTTTCTACCAAGAAATCACACCTCTTGCATGCACCTGTCACTGTCAATCGTACTTCACGCGTATGGGCCGCCAGTTTTGAACGGTCCCTTCTTGAATTTCTCACCCCGACAAAAGGTTGTTAGACAGACTTCACCTCGGGTTGAGCTCCCCCCGATACGAAGACTCCTTACTTTGGGTTGTATGCTGACAAGGCATTTTTGAGTACTTTGCCTTATGACCCAAAGTCACTTTACTTCGGGTTTCATCTCAAAAACTCTTTTCTTTGCCTTCTTTGGCCATACAGGCACAATCCGACTCCTCTATACACTTCTTCTTCTCTATTTTGAAAAAAACAAAAAATGTGGGCACCACAGTCTATACAATACAGAGAGTCTTGTTAGACTTTGGTGCGCAGCCCCTTATGTTGGGGAAGATTGCAATTGTCGGTCTGGAGTTACGGAAGACCGATGTGGAGAGGTGTCCATTTTAGATCCAAACATCTCTAGGTGGTGGTTTGACACACGTGGGGAGCCTGTTGTCCAGGTTCAGCCTGGTCATCCAACTGATAGCTCGGTGGTGAGAGCTTAGGCCACTACGACAATAGTTGAGTCATATGATGTGCTAGTTGGAGGAGCAGTGTTATACCCCATGGGTTTTAGCATTGATTATTGGGAGGAGATAGCCTCTTATAGACCTGGTTGGCAGTCTAGTGAGGGACGGGTATGTTGCCTACCAGTACGCTTCAGTAGTGGCAATCTTGGCTCACTACAGTCCGGGACCATGGTAGCATCAGTTTTAGCTTTCAGTGGTGTAGTTACTTGGCCTGGTGACTTGTTGGAGAGGAACGCCCATGCAGAAGATACTCCAGTACTAGAGGAGATCACTCGGCTTTGGAGTACGAATAGGATTGTTCCATCCACCTTGGATGTTCCATTGTGGAGTTCAGAGGAGGCGTTGCAGCCTCATGCAGATCAGTTAGTGCAGTAGGCTTGGAGTGGAGCCTTCATACCATCAGAGATGAGTGTGAGGACGAGCCTCCAAGGGCAATTGCTTTGACACCTCTAAATACCATACTCATTGCTTGGCAGTATCCAGTAGAGGGGATATGCCTATTGGAGTTGTTTGGTGGGATCTGTAACACCCATTTGTGCATGTGTGTGGTATTGTGAGATTTAGCTTGGTATTACAAGTACTTAAGAGATATTATTTATATAGAGATAAAGGATAGTTCTATATTAGTCATGGTTAGCTAAAGTTAGTCATAGCTAAGATAGAGGGGACCGTGACAACCCGGCAAATATCACTTTTGCGGTAATTGGGTAAGTAAAGTTTGTTCTCGTAGAGATACGAGTCAAAAATTTCCAAATACAAAGCAAAATAACAATGTAGCTTTTCTTGAGTTCTTCTTTAGTCTCTCAAGTAGAAACCACACCCAGAAGAGAGTAACAAGCACTAATTTGCAGTCTTGTCACAAATTTCACACTCCTTAATCACAACTCCTTCAATTCTTTCCAAACAATCTTGATTGTGATGATTCAAGCTCTCCCAAAAATGGCACTTCACTGCAAAACGACTTCGCCTCAGAATTGTGTTCCACCCCTCCACTGAAGGCACAACTTCCTCAATCAAAATTGCTTCACATCAACCTTGCACTGCACTCACAAATGCAGAATACTACCAACACTACAATTCCTCTCAAATCTGTCAAGGCATTGCTCCGATTGCACTTCACTCAGGATCAAACACATAGAATGAAGATCAAGGCTATGGAATCCAACATCCAACAAGCACTCTGACTTGCACTTCAAATTTCTTCACACACTCATAAACACAATTACAAAGTTGATACTCAGAATCAAGCTCAAGCGACGAGCACTGCTTCACACCACTTTGCTTTATCTATTCTCAAAAATAATGAGCACTGAACAACATCTAACTGCAAATGCCACTCTTAAATAGTGAACAAATCGATAGTTCTAACAACTATACCGTTCTACAACAACTCTTCTAACCTGCAAATCCAAAATGACAATGCACCTCTTCACATCTGCCTCTTCAAATCTCAAAACTGTTACTACTCCGATCCGATGTCTACTTTGTCATCTGCTTTCAAACCCAAACTCGAAGTAAATTTACTTCCTACTACTCTATCCTCGGGTTTCACATCTTCTACATCTTCTACCAGATCCAGTAATTCTCTTTCCTGATCTGAAATTGCACTAGTGGGTAATTTATCTAACTCTTGATCTCTTGACCCACTCTTCTCAAATGTCTCCATCGGTAACTCCGAAGACATTTGTACTCCTATATTATCTACTCTGGGTTTTGCTCTAACATCTTTCCAAAGCTTTTCTATCTTTATTTTCACTAAGTCTAATCTAATTGAAATGTTATCCTCTACCTCTAAAATCTTTCTGTCTACACAAGTTTTGAGACTAATTAACAAGGCATTCATATTTGTATCCTTTGCTTGTCTTTGCCTCATCTCCTGCACCAACAACTTCAACTCATGCAGCCTCGTCTCTTCAATCCAAATGCTGGCCTCTGTACTTAACATTGCATTCATCCGGAGGACTATCTCCTTCAATGGCTCCAATCTCATCTTTCTCTCATGTTCCCAATCTGCAAGCCAATCCTCTCGGTACATCGCCAACTCTGCCTCGAACTCGGCTTTCACCAACTTCTTCTCCTTCTCCTTCTCCTTTTGGACAACTCTCTCCTCCTGATTACGAAGTAATTCTTGTAATCTGTCTTCTTCTCTATATTGTGCCGCCAACTCTCGTTGCCAAAGTTGCTTCTTCTCCTCGACACTTTCCATCACTCTATCGAGCTCCTGATCCTTTGCAGCTACTCTTGCCATAGCATGGATAACCTCTACTCTTGAATCAGCAAACTGCTACTTCAAGATCTCATACTCAGCTACTTGTCTATCCCTTGCTATGTCACTCTTCTTCACAAGATCCTCTCGATAATTTACTTCTTTCTTCAGGTCTTCAATTACCTAACTTCTCACTACTGCCTCCGCTTGCAGCACTTTTCTTTCCTCCTCACCTCGGGTTATACTCTTCTTCAACTCCAAGTTTTCTTCTTCTAATCTCGATAATACCTGCAAAATAGTCTTCACCTTTGGACATGTCGACTGCAGTTCCTTCTTCTTGTGCTCCAACGTCACCAACAATGGGCACATGATCTCCCGCAGGTACTCCACTCCATCATGGGCAATTACTTCAACCTGCGGAGTGATCTTCCTTCTCCCTTCTTGTTAGCTCGATACTCGCCTTTGTCTCTGCAGTCTTCATATTGGAATTGACGCCTCACTTCCCGAGCTTTCACTCACATCTTCTTTTGCCTTACTCGGCCCCGCTTCACATTTTTCCTTACATCTCGAGCAAACTCCTCTCTGTACTACGATCTTCTTCTCTTCGGGCACAGTTACTTTGTCTTCCAACTGTGTATTGTCTTCGGCTTCAATTTTTGCCTGCACTTCTTCTTCTTCGCCGGTGCCAATGTCATTTCTCCTCCTTTGCTATCGCTACTTGTATCTCCACTCTACAACATTAGCTCAGGCTCCTCCTCGTGTTCCGAGTCTTCAGTCTTCAGCTCGGCATCACCTTCTGAGTCTTCATCCTCCGACTCAATCACCACCATACCTCGCCTTGGGTTGCCTCTCCGTGTCTTCCAAGGTTTCTTTGTGTCTTCCGCTTCACCTTGCCAACTTCTCTTCTTTGTATTTGGGGTACTCATTGCAACCTCCATGTTCTTCCCTGTCTTTGTGTAGTAGTCGTTGGTGCTCCTAATTTGCAAGATGTATTTCTGCTCCTTGATGTCGACCTCCTTTTGCAAATCAAGATAGAAGTGCGACACCATCCGAGTCCGCTCTGCCGAGTTCAACAAATTTAGCCCAAGGTAGAAATGTGCTACAAACAGCACGATATAGTGTGAAGGCGATTTATCTTGCAAATTCTACACCATCTGCCTTGTCCTCCCGTGGAAACACCTCACCCAATTGATCAGTTCTCCTGCAAATAGCTTGTGAAAGAACACCGCTTGGTGTTTCATCACATAAGTGGTTCTCTCCGGCTTCAAGATGGCCATTAGTGCACTCAAGATTCCTCTCTTCACAGGGTCTTTGTAGCTCTCAACTTTGTACCCATTCTTCGTCCGCTTTGATGAGAATGCATCTCTCACTTCTTGGGTTTCTTGAGTTATCTCTCCCTTCCCCAAGAACGTGGCCCCCCTGCTTCGAGCCTGCTTCCTTCCCGAGTACGAGTCTCCAATCCGACTCTGTCCAGCAAGCCGGATTTCCTCTCTTCCCTTCTTCCTCGGGTCCATCAAGACACTTGCTCTCGATAATTTCTATCATGAAACCTGGAAAGCTCACATTCCAGTTCCATGCCAAGAAAGTGATCCAAAGTCGGCTCAAGACATTGATCCTAGCGATTATATCTAACCTCCAAATTGCATGATTTCTCACTGCAAATTTAGAGTTCTTCTTTCCTCCTCCTATCTCTTCTGCCTTCTCACTATCTCTCGATTTCACTCTCGCAACTTCTCCCTTACGCACTAACGCAATTCCAACTCTATTTCCCTTCCCACCATCACCTGCAAGACAACTTCTCAACGGCAAAGGAAAATTACTTGACATTTCATCATTGCAAGTTTGATTTTTATAGAGTTGCGCTTCTTTGTCTTTCTTCACTTCAAGTTTCTACCGAGAAATCACACCTCCTGCATGCACCTATCACTGTCAATCAACCTTTGTGTGTATGGGCCGCCGGTTTTTGAACGATCCCTTCTTGAATTTCTTGCCCCGACAAAAGGTTGTTAGACTGTCTTTGCCTCGGGTTGAGCTTCCCTTGATACAAAGACAATTTACTTCAGGTTGTATGCTGACAAGGCATTTCCAAGTACTTTGCCTTATGACCCAAAGTCACTTTACTTCGGCTTTCATCCTGAAGATTTTTTCTTTGCCTTCTTTGGCCATATAGGCATAATCTGACTTCTCTATACACTTCTTCTTCTTTATTTTGAAAAAAAACAAAAAATGTGGGCACTATAGGGACCTTACTTTAGAGGAAGTAGAAAAGATGAGCACCACTATTTTGGATTTTAGTGTGTTGACTTGGTATTATTTCTAGGTGTTTGGCTTTGAGGAAAGAGTTGAGAACTCTTGGGCCCGCAAGCCTTTTTGTTTTGGATTCTTCTTTAGTCCAAGGATAGCCCATGTGAAGGAATCCTTGACTTAGTGGTTGGGTCAAGATAAGACCACATGCTTAGGGGAATATGCCCATGTGAATGGATATTCCTTTCTACTTTTTGACTTTACTTGACTTTTAGTCTAGTAACTTGGGTTACTACGGTAATTAGTAACTTTGGTACATAACTATTTCACAAGTATATAAACAAGGGGTGAGGAGGTACTCATCATCCTTTCATTTGCAACTATCTCTCTCTCATTGAGTTCTCTAGTGAGCAATGTCTTGAGTCTTGGAATGTTAGCCTTGGAGGAGTATGATGGAGTTCAGGTTCCTTGCCTTCTTAGTCCATGGTGCGCTACCATAATAGCCATCAGAGGTTCATCCTGAGTGAGAGACAGGCCAGCTCACAGATCAGCACCGGACTAGCTGCAGTGTTACAAGCGGGTATCCGAGTACAAAAGTACTTGCATGTAGAGAGAGATGAGACTGCTAGGTGAGTCTCTCTACATCATGTGGCACACTTGGCCTATCGGTATAAGGAGTTATTACTGATGTCAACAGTCACAGGTTACCAAAAGACATTTCTTTATTGGGGGCGCATGACCAAGAGAGATATGGGCCTATTCACTTGGTGATTTCTAGATGGCCATGTCAAGGGCATACACGTGCGGGCCGTGGTTTGGGTCTTTAGGATCCTTGTTCTGGTGTGTTTTGAGAGATGTTACGGATATTATGACATCTCCAAGTTCATCAGTCGGTTTCTCTAGCTTACCTTTTGGAGAACGTTCCTTTGATGGGTGATTCTTGCACCAGAGTGGTGGTGAGTACACATCAAGTCCATTCTTGGATGGGACCTACTATATTGTTAGATGCAGCCAGAGTGGGACCACGGGCTCATCATCTTTGTCTTTGGTGGACAAACCTCTTACCTAGAGAGGTTCTACAGCGCGCTTATGATGGGATTCAGCAACTTGACCACATCCTTGTTGATGACATCTTGGATGTTGGACGTCAATCTCAGATAGTGGTAGTGGCTGATAGGTCACCTATGGTAGTGGTGAACCTAGTTGGACAGCCTAGAGCCCCATTTCCCACACTCATGAGTTTCCCAAGCTCTCATGCTTTTCTAGAAGGAGGACCTAGACTTGTTTATGACTCACAATTATAGCAATTGGTGGAGCCCAATGCCGATGAGAGAGAGCGGGTGATGGGTTTTTGCACCAGTATTACCGCTGTTCTAGTAGTGTTAGAGGCATCCAAGCATCAGGTGTTAGGTCAGGCTATGGACCTGAACTGTTTGACGTGGGTTGTGAGCCTTGGCTTGGCAGAGCAGCGTAGGATGTGCTTGATAGGCATCACCACTTGGACACTTGTGAGCCATGTCCCTATCTAGACGATTGAGGCACATACTGGGAGCAATGGACCGAGTGGACATGGTATTCTTGGGACACATCTAGTAGCTACTAGGGAGAGTGGTCTACTTGGAGTCCATCCAGGTGAGCGTGGGCTACTTGGATTACACCCTTGGTCCACTTGGGATGCAGCTAGAGGAGGTGTGGAGCTTGCAGCTAGAGTGGAGGGAGTTGTTCACACAGAGGTTAGGACCTCTAGTGGTCGGGAGCATGATACTATTGCTCCCAAGGACCCAGTGTAGTAGCCAGTCAGTACGTCTTCCACTCCTACTATAGTTACAGAGGATACTTGGGAGCTAGATCTTGGACCCAAGCTTATTGGAGAGGAAAGACGGAGGGTTTGGAGGTTCTTGAGGAGCCACACAAGTTGTTTAGCCTTTAGTATGAAGGATTTGGGTGCTCTAAAAGGACCTAGTATATAGATTGAGCTGACTAGCGATACACCAGTTTTCTGACGTCCTTATCAATATAGTGAGATGGAGAGGATATTGATTCAGAGCCAAAGTAGTGACCTTTTTGAGGCTGGTTTGGTGGAGATTTCACATGGAGAGTATGCATCAGCAACAGTGATGCCAGCCAAGAAGGATATGCATGGTAACTACACAAATAGGCGGATGTGTGGAGATTACCGTCCTATCAACTGACAGACCAGGGCTGATCGGTATGCCATGCCTACACCGGAGGAGATTTTTGATGCGATTGGGCATGCAAAGGTCTTCAGTACTTTGGATCTTTGAGCGGGATATCATCAATTGCTGATCAGGGAGGAGGATAAGTCCAAGATAGCATTTTGGGCTATTGATCCTCACGGTAAGGATGTTATATCAGTGGAGGTTCTTACCATTTGGGTTGAAGAACGCTCTTGTTGAGCTCCAGAGGGTCATGGATAGGATCCTAGCTGGATTGGATTTTGCTCGGTGTTATATTGATCTATAGCACTACTATGGAGGAGCATGAAAGACAGTTGTTGGAGGTGTTTGAGAGGTTGAGATCTCATGGACTCAAATTACATCCTGGGAAGTGTAGGTTCTTCCATGAGCAGGTTGAGTATTTGGGTCACACTATCTACCCTAGAGGACTTGGTGTTCAGCAGACCAAGGTAGAGGCTATTGCACGTATTCCTCGGCCTACAGATGTGAGCAGAGTGCGAGCATTCCTTGGGTTGGTGAACTTCTATCGCCACTATGTTAGAGGATTTACTGCCATTGCCAAGGCCTTGACAAAGCTGACCAAGCTTACACCGAAGTAGTGTTGGGGAGATGAGCAGGAGAGAGCTTTTGTAGAGCTCAAGGAGAGGTCGACATCTGCTCCTATTTTGAGGAGATCAATTAGAGGACGACCATTTCAGGTTCATACTGATTGGAGTATGTTGGGGCTTGGAGTGGTGCTCACCCAGCTTGATGATGAGGGGAAGGAGTTTGTAGTGGCCTATGTTAGTCGCTCCAACAATTCAGCGGAGGCATATAGTTCATATGAGGGAGAGTGCTTGGCAGCAGTTTGGGCAGTAGCACATTTCTGATGTTACCTATTTGGTAACCCCTTCACTCTCATCACTAATCATCAGCCACTGAGGTGGTTGATGGAGTCCGACAAGCTTTCAAGGAAGCTTGTACAATGGGCTCTGATTTTACAAGAGTATGATTTCATGGTTGTTCACCGACCTGGAGTGGTGAACCGTGATGCAGATGGGTTGAGTAGAAACCCATGTCCCAGCCAGCAAGATCAGACCAGAGCACGTTGGCATGGTGAGACAGATGAGGAGATGGTGCCAGGTTGGTATGCATTGGCCTTTCTGTGTATATTTTTAGTGGCTTTGGTGGTATCTCTCTCAATGCATACAAGAGGAGTTATTGAGGTCACAAATCCAGAGAGTGAAGATATTGGTACAGTTCAGCGAGACATTCATGATAATGTCTTAGTGATGGACTATCTTTGCACTAGTGTTGTGGGTGGCATAGTTGGGGCCAAGGAGAGAGACAGTGTTCTTCAGCAAGCTAGACGGTTTAGATTGGAGGGCAGACACCTTTTGCATGTATGGGAGGATGGTAGAGTGCGAGTAGTACCACTTCCAGCACAAAGACCACAGTTGGTCCGTCATGCTCATGAGGAGCTAGGACATTTTGGAGTAAAGCATACATATAGCTTACTCTAGAGTCATTATTGGTGGCGCGGTATGCAGACCAAGGTACAGCAGTTTGTTGCCAGATGTGTGGTTTGTGATTGAGTTAGAGCATCATTCAATGCTCCTACGCCACAGTTACACCCATTACCTATCATGGGATTGGGTTATCGTTGGAGTTCGGACTTTGCTGGACCTTTATTGCTGACTATGAGACATCATCGGTATGTTTTGGTGATGGTGGAGCACTTCTCCAAGTGGATTGAGTTGGTGGCACTTCCTAACAAGTCTAGTGAAGGGACAGCTTACTCATTCCTGAATCAAGTTCTTAGTCATTTTGGTGCACCAGCTGAGGTTTTGATTGATCAAGGTACAGAGTTCTTGGGAGAGTTTTAGGTCTTGTGTGACAAGGCTTTGATTGATCATCGTACTACATCCCAAGATCACCCTGAGGCAGATGGCTTAGCAGAGAGAGTGGTTCAGACGGTGAAGAGAGGATTGCAAAAGTATGGTTTGCAGAGAGGCCACTTGGGAGATTGGGATCTCTAGTTACCTTGGTTGGCCATGGGCTATCGGTTCAGCCGGCAAGCCTCCTTAGCATCCTTCTCTCCGTACTTTCTACTCTATGGACAAGATCCAGATTTACCTATAGCCATTCGTCAAGATGCTATTGTAGTTTTGGACTTAGATGACCTTGATGTATGGATGAGTGCATGTTCTCAACGGGCAGAGATCTTTTGGAGAGTGACGCCAATGGCCTTTGAGAACTTGGCAATTGCTCAGCATAGAGATACTTAACGTTATGCTACCATTTGAGGAGGAGGTTATAGACCCTTGATCCGTCAATTTCATCCAGGTGAGTATGTATATCTACAGCAGATAGCATCGACAACACTTGATGTTTCGACGGGCCGTGCTATCTTGAGAGTGCGTGAGGTTTTGCCATCTGGAGTCCTTGTGTTAGAAGGACATGATGGTGTTGTTTGGAAGGATCATGTGCGCAATTGTGCGCCATGCCACCTTCCAAACATTGATGGTACTATGGACCCAAGCTTGGCACTTGTACGTGCAAGCTTGAGGTGTATGTTATGTGGTTCTTCTGGTGGAGCTGCTACTATGTTAGTGTGTGATAGCTATTCAAGAGGATGGCATATGGCATGTATGACTCCTCCCCTCATGGTGGTTCCTTAGGGAATGTGGTTATGTCCTAGATGTACTTGACCTATAGCTAGTTCATTCTTTATATGGTATAGATTGCAGACAGGCGACTAACAATGGGGCTCCATAGCACCCGGCCTCTTGATCTTTGCCCATTATAGGGTATACAATATACTTAGAGTAGATGGCTATCTGGAGTTAGAGGGACCTAACCGCCAGCTAGGGGGACAATTGTTACACTTTAGAGTCTATGTATGACTTATGTGTGAGTTGTGCTTCTATAGTGTATGATATTGACAGCGATGTATGTTGTGTAGCAATGTATATACGCACGACAATTGTCATGCCATTTGTAGTGTCGCATCTAGATGCTCGGACATTGGAGTTCTAGTGATAGTAGTTAGAGTTATTTCAGCAGTATCTCAGAAACTACTTTCTGACGGTCTGATGTCGTGTTCGGGGTACTGACTTCATGGTGGGGCCCATTGTCACTTTGCACCATTTGCACCGTCGAGTGTGCCATCAGCGGGACCATTAGAGTTCAGACCTAGCTCAAGTCCACGGGGTATAGTTTTGAAGTGAGCTCTAGAGAGCTCACTTCTTTGATGTTGAGCCTTCGAGTTCCTGGCTATGGTGGACAAAGGCCGGCAAGTGTCACCTGGATTCTCTATACTTGAGTGGGTGTGGCTTGACTGTAATCAGTGCCCAATTGTTGGCAGTTTATAGAGTGACAAATCAAGTACTGATCTGAGTTGAGTTGAGTTGAGAGTGGTAAACAATCTGATTATTGTGGCACTTTAGAGTCTATGTATGACTTATGTGTGAGTTGTGCTTCTATAGTGTATGATGTTGATAGTGATGTTTGTTGTGTAGTGATGTATATATGCATGACAACATACCTTGGACCTTGATATAATGTGCTTGCTTGAGGTTGTACTTCTTGGGTTTGGTACACAGCCTCCTCTTCCTCTTCTTGTTTCCATCCCGGAACCCAATCAATCTGTTGCACCAGGAATGCATTACACGTATTGCATTCCGTGTTTGCATGGCCTGACTTGCCACACACGGTGCACCATACATTAGATCTGCCAAATGATGGAGGCTTCCTTTGCCCCAATCATCTGGATCTTAAAATCCAAAAACTCCTTTATGAGGGCATCTAGCTTGGTATCTACCTTATGTACACATTTTGTTGGGGGTGTCAATAATTTCTTACCCCCATGTCTTTGTATCCTTCTTGGCTTTGATTCTTCTTTGGACTCCAAAGAAGAACTTGAAGACATGGAGGATTCCTCCAAAGAAGAGGATGTACTGCAAGAAGCTCTCCTTCTGGGCTTCTCTTGGTTTCTTTTATTGCCGGCAGAATGAGAGTGAGCCGCCTCATATTGGGTGACATGTTTGAGTACCTTGTCTTGGGAAGTTACATTCCTCTCCCTGGAAAAGATCCAAATCTCAGGTGAAAGTCCTCCTAGGAACCAAGTAATAGCTTGGGCATTGGAGTAACCCACCACACCCGATTGCTTTGGGACTCGGTTCAAAAGCATCACGAACCGCTCAAAATAGTCTCTCAACTTCTCCTTCTTGCCTCTATCCAAATCTTGAGTGCTGTGAAGACACTCGTGTCATAATCAACTTCACAGAAATGTTCTAGGAAATTTTTCTCAAGTCTGCCCAGTTTGCCAGTACGAACTCCTTTTCGGTTACATGGGTGTACTAGCTCCAAGCTTTCTTTCGGAGTAGACTTGAGAAAGTTTGCAGTCAATCTGCCAAGTCATGTTCCTTGTTGGCAAAGGAGATGACTTTGAATTCTTTGATGAATTCATTGGGGTCTTTGTCTTGTTGTGTCCCCTTGTATTTTTGATAGGCATGTTGGGTGACAAGTAGCAAAATCATTGTTTGACTTGGTGGGATCGGTTGGGGTAAATTTGAACTTGTTGGAACCAAGGGATTGGCTGGTATCAACGCCGTGTTGACAGCCTAGGTGTTCCAATTGGTCAGGTTCAAATTCAGGTCTTCTTCAACAATTTTGTCTCTTAGCATGTCGACTTCAACCTGAGTGGAAGAATCAGGATCAATACCTTTGGAGTGTTCTTCAAAATTCCTTTAAGACAATCCAAGAATCGTGCGTAGAAGGTGTTGACACTCTTCTTCCATTAGTGTATGTGTTGTCTTTTCTTGAACAAAATTATTTAGAGATGCGACTTCCTTTACAACTCTAGGGGAAGTCGGTGTACTAGGCCGTAATAAATATGTTTGCCCGCTTGAGTCTTTTTTCTTCTTGGAAGAGGGAGACGAGAAGTGGCCTTGCCAATTGCCTTTGCATTTCTTTTGGTCAAGTTCTTGCAGGGATTCTTGCACTTTGTTGAGAAGTTGAAAGTCCAACACCTCTTGTTTGGTTACGTAAAAAGTATATTGGATCTTTAGGCATTTGTCTTCTTCACAATGCAATGTTTGTCTTCAAAATCTCTATCTCTCAGATCTATCAAGGCATTGCCCCGATTGCACTTCACTCTAGATCAAACACATAGAATGAAGATCAAGGCTGCGGAATCCAACATCTGACAAGCACACTAACTTGCACTTCAAAATTCTCCACACACTCACAAACACACACCCAAAATTGATACTCAAAATCAAGCTCAAGCAACAAGCACTGCTTCACAGCACTTTGCTTTATCTATTCTCAGAAATTATGAGCACTGAACAACATTTTCATGTAAATGCCACTCTTAAATACTGAGCAAACGACAACTACTAACAAAAATATTGTTCTACAACAACTTTTCTAACCTGCAGATCCGAAATGACAATGCACCTCTTCATATCTGCCTCTTCAAATCTCAAATCTATTACTACTCTGATCCAATGTCTACCTCTTCCTTGGCTTCCAATCTTGAAGTAACTTCACTTACTACTCTATCCTTGGGTTTAGGAACTCCTAATTCCTCTACCAATTCTAACACTTCTTTGTTCTAATCTACAATTCCTGTCATAGGTATTCTTTCTAAATCTCTATCTCCCGACCCACTCTTTTCTAATATCTCCGAGGGTAATTTTGAAGATATCTATACTCCTATGTCATCTATTTTGGGCTTTGCTCTTACATCCTTCCAAAGTTTATTTATCTCCAATTTCACTAAGTCTAATCTAATTGTGATATTGTCTTCCACTTCCAATATCTTCCTATCTATACAAGTTTTGAGACTGATAAGTAAGACGTTCAAGTCTTTATCCTTTGCATTTCTCCTCCTCATCTCCCACACCAACAACTTCAACTTGTGCAGTTTTGTCTATTCAATTTGCATGTTGGCTTATGTACTCAATGTTGTATTCATCTTCGTCACTATCTCCTTCAATGGCTCCTGTCTCATTCTTCTCTCCTGTTCTTGATCTGCAAGCCAATCTTCTCTATACATTGCCAATTCTGCTTTGAGCTCGGCTTTTATTGTCTCCTTCTCCTTCTCCTTCTCCTTTTGCACAATCTTCTCCTCCAAATTGCAAAGTAACTCTCTTAATCTTTCTTCCTCTCTATATCTCATTGTCAACTCTCTTTGCCAGAGTTGCTTCTTCTCTTCTACACTCTCCATTACTTTATCAACCTCTTGCTCCTGCTCTGCTACTCTCGCCATAGCATGGATAATCTATAATCTCAAATTATAGCAAACTATTGTTTCAAGATTTCATACTCCGCTACTTGTCTCTCCCTTGCTATGAAATTTTGCTCTATAATTCTCCCTCTACTCCCCACTTCTCTCTTCAAGTTCTTGACTTGATTTTTCACTACTGCATCTACTCATAGCACTTCCCTTTCCTCCTCACCTTGGATTATACTCTTCTTCAATTCCGAGTTCTCTTCTTTTAATCAAGCTAACACCTACGATAAAGTCTTCACCTCCGGACACTTTGACTGCATCTCCTTCTACTTGTGCTCTAACTTCACTAACAATAGGCACACAATCTCCCATAGATACTCTCCTCCTTCACTCGGAGTTACCTTGACTTGCGGACTTGACTCCTTCTTTGCCTCTTCCTCACTTGACACTCGCCTTCTCAACCGCAATCGCCTTATAGGAATGGATTCTTTGCTCCCCAAACTTCCACTCTCTACTTCTCTTACCTTACTCAGCCCCGCTTTATACTTTGCCTTACATATGGAATGGACTCCACTCTAAATTGTAACTATCTTCTTATACAACAATTGCCAAATATTTTTTCCAGGCAAACTGCATTTGAGATGGATGGTGCCTTATCGAGTTCTTCATCTTTATGAAAATGGGTCCATTCAACTTGCACACTTGGAAAGGCAACCATTTGCCACTTGCGTGAATGAGTGGCAAGTTCAGAGATATTGGACCATAGACTTGGAAGTCTATAAGACACCCGAGGTCTATGTTTGTGGGGATGCTCACATTTGAGGGAGGGGGTATGTGGTACCCAAATTTTTGTTTTTTTCTTATTTCTGAAGAAGACGTGTACAGAAGAAGTTGTATTGCGCATATATGGCAGAAGAAGGTGAAGAAAGGTGTCCTCAAGGTGTAACCCAAGGCAAAGGACTTTGTGTCAAAAGGTGAGGTACTTGGAATTGCCCTCTCAGCATGCAATCCAAAGTAAGGATACTTTGTCTCGGGGGCGCTCAACCCAAGGCAAGGACTATATAACAACTTTCCTTCAAGGTGAGACATTCAAGAAGGTATCATTCACAAAACCGGCGGTCATACGCATGAGGGGAAATTGATAATGATAGGAGCATGCAGGAGGTGTGATTTCTTGGTAGAAACTCAAAGTGAAGAAAGATGGAGGAGGCATGCCACTATAAAATTTGGGCTAGAAACAAAGTGATGAAAAGCAATTTTCCATTGCTGTTAAGAAGTCATCTTGTAGGAGATTGTGGGAAGGGAAGTGTAGTTAAAGACATGTGAAAGGTGTCCTTGGGTTACACCTAAAGGACACCTTTCCTTGCCTTCTTCTACCATATAAGCGCAATACGACTTCTTCTATATACTTCTTCTTTAGAAATAAGAAAAATACAAAAATGTGGGTACCACATGCTTCTTTGTGCTTGTTGGTCCATTGAAACCTCAAGTTCTTCTCCAAGAGATTGGTCAATGGTGCTGCCATATGAGCAAAGTAGTGTATTTACCATCGCAAAAGCTAGCCAATTCATTTATTACCCATACCTCACTAGCATCCTTTGGAGTAGGCCAATTAGTGATGGCCTTGATTTTCTCTTCTTCCATCTTCCATCATTTATTGTAAGAAGTCAAAGTGTGCATTTTGGTAGAAGGAAGTTACCTTCTTGGGTCACAAGATCTCCTCTGATGAGATCTTGTGACCCAAGAAGGTAACTTCCTTCTGCCAAAAGGCACACTTCAACTTCTTGCAATACAACTTTTGTTGTCGTAGTTGTCTTAGGACTTTTTGCACATGATTCACATGTTTTGCCTTTGTCTTGCTATAGATTAAGATATCATTCAAGAATACCACCACATACCAATCTAATAGTCCATCCAAAACCCAATGCATTTGATCCATGAAGACTACTAGAGCATTAGTGACCCCAAAAGGTAGAACTCTCCACTCAAAATCTGCATAACTTGTGCAAAAGGCAATCTTTTGCACATCCTCCCTATCAATAGGGATTTTTCAATACCTATTACAAAGATCCAACTTGGAGAAATATTGTGCTCCACTCAACTGATTAAGCAAGTCATCAATTTGAGGCGATGGGTATGCATTCTTCATTGTTTGTTTATTGAGCCCACGGTAATCAATACACAAACAAAGTACTCCATCCTTTTTTGGAATAAATAGTACCGGTGCTCCCTAAGGAGATGTACCACATCATAAAATATCCTGCTCCAACAACTCCATGAGTGTTGTTTGCAACTCCTCCAACTCCTTTGGTGAGAGCTAATAGATTGGTCTACTCATTGGAGTACTCCTTGGTAATAACTCAATCTTGAAGGGCATACAACGATCAGAGTGTAATTTCTTTGATAGATCATCCAAAAAAACATTCACAAACTCTTGAACTATTTGGTCAACCATTGCTCAATGAAGCTCTTAACTCTCCTTAGATTCTCCTTGTGCAATTGGCTTGATCCACACCACAAAAACAAGTTTATCTTTTTCCAAAGCTTACTCTATAGCTGCTTAACTAACAAACTTCCCATCTAAGGACTTATCTTCTTTCAAGATTTGCTCTATAGCTGCTTTCTTGATAAACTTCCCACCTTGGGACTTCACTTCCTTCAAAGCTTGCTTTATGGCCACTTTCCTTACAAACTTCCCATCTTGGGACTAGCTATTCTTAGGTGTCTTACTTAAAGGTGTGAGACAACCTAATCAGAAATTCCTACCTTGGTTTTGTACTTGAATTTGTTGTTGGGTCAATCAAATTGAACCTTATGACATTCAAGCCAAGGTAGTCCTAGAATGACATCATAGTGTAGAGGTGCCACTACAAAACTCATACACTCCAAATTCTTCTTCCCAATCTTAAAGGTACAAGATACAAGGTACAAAATGCAGAACTCTTTCTACCAACTGCCATCATCAATCTACTTCCAATTACTGGCTTGATAGGAATACTCAATTCCTTTGCTAATTGCATAGATATGCAATTCTTTGAACTTTTAGAATCAACCAAAATCCTACAACCATGATCAAAAATCATACCTTGCAAGTAAAGCAAACTTGCATAGGTCGAACCTTTGATCCTACTGGAACTAATCAAGTTCCCAACAAGTAGCTCAAATATCCTACTAGGATTTGTCATTTCCCTAATCAATGTGCTCCACAGACTCCATTTGGGCAATTTTTGAAGGTCACTCATTCTTGAGTGGACATTCAACAATGCAATGTCCAACTTGGTGACAATAAAAACAACCACCATTTTTTTGCAATCTTTCTTTATTTGTTGTACCTAGTGGTCTCTATTTGATAGCATCAATTTTTACTAGTGCCAATTCCTCCACACATGTTAGTGTACTGGTAGGATTTGTATAGATTTAGGTCATTACCAAGGAATCAAAGCGCTCAACTCAACCAACTATATGGCTTCTTCCACATTTTGTGGCTCTTGCATGGTCACCTCCAATTTGGTTTGTGACTTCAAGCCCCTCACAAATTGATCCCAAACTTCATCTTCTTGTATATTTGGAATCTTTATGATAATGTTCTGGAATTGTGTGATGTAGCTCCTTATAGAGCCAATCTATTTCAATTCCACCAACTTATCTTGTGCTTGAAATTGACCTAGTATTGCATTCTTGAATTCTTCCCATGTCAAGATTGGTGCAAAACTTTGTCATTTAGCTCGCTCCACTCAGAATTGTCAACAAAGTTTTGCCACGCCATCCAATTGGCTAGAAGCCAAGAGAATCTATTCATCTTGAAGATTGGTAGCTTCAAAGTAACATTCACAATCAAACACAAAATTCTCAATTGTGCCCGAGAGATTCTTGCCTTCAAACACCTTGAGTTTTGGAAATTGAATTTGATCTTCTCTATCTCAAATTGGTGCTCTCTCTACATGTTCTTGTTGTTGATGGTCTCATTCATCCAACAATCAAGTAAGCTACTCAATTATTTGCTATATAGTAATGATAACGTCGGGTATTGCCGCCATGGCTACTACTCTATCCCACTACTCCCAATTTATCTAATTTATTAACATAGATGCAGCACATCCACCATTCTCCATAAGTTACAACTAGTAGTATCAAGGGTTCCTTAGACAAGATGATTGCATGTAGAAAATCTTACCCAAAGAGTGAGGTGATGAATTATGTGAAATGATGCTTGGGCAATACCTAGACAAAAAAATCCCAATGGTTTGGCAAAGATGGATTTGTGGTCCATAAATTCCATCCATCCCATTCTTGCTCTAATACTAATGTAAAAGACCAAGACCGGAGAGAGAAATAGGAGAATGGAATACACATTGTGACACTTGAATATGGGTAAACTCCAAATGCCTAGCATGAGCTTTGATTCTAGTATTTATAAGGAGCATACAAGACTCTTGAGCAGCTTCTCAAGAAGCTTCCTTGAGCCACTTTCTTGGAGTGCAAGCCAAGTTAATCAAGAAGCTTCTCAAGAAGCTTCCTTCTAGAAGTTGCCTACTTGGCTTGCAAGCTAAGCTATTTGGAAGCTTCTAGAAACTTCTTTCTAGAAGCTACTTACTTGGGGTGCAAGCTAAGCTAGTCAAGAAGTTTTCCAAGAAGTTTCCTAGATACTTCTAGAATATTCTAGGTTAATTTGGCCTATTCGCTACTCTGTTAACTCTAACTTTGTTGCTAAACTCCATACTGTTATAGAATGCCTAGCATGAACTTCAGCTTTAGTATTTATAGAGAACATACAAGGCTCTTGAGAAGCTTCTCAAGAAGTCTCCTTGAGTCACTTTCTTAGAGTGCAAGCCAAGTTAACTGTGAAGTTTCTCAAGAAGCTTCCTTCTAGAAGCCGCCTACTTGGCATGCAAGCTAAGCAAATTGAAAGCTTCTAGAAGCTTCCTTCTAGAAGCTACCTACAAGCTTCCCAAGCAAGAAGCTTCCCAAGAATCTTCCTAGATACTTCTAGAATATTTTCAGCTAATTTGGCCTATTCACGACTTTGTTGGCCTTGACTAACTTTGTTGCTAAATTCTATATTGTTATAGTACTTAGGTCCAAGGTATGGACCAAGGGAGTATTACAATAATGCTTCCCAAGAAAGAATGACAAATGGATAGCCAAAAAAAGACTCAAAATGTTGCATTGGATGCATGTTACAATTATGGGTCTATGGGCCATTGGTCCCTAAATTGTCCTAAGCCAAGGTGTCAAATCAGGTATGTTCTCCTAAACCCTAAACCCTAAGCCCTAAACCCATGTTCTCTTTTGTGGAAACTATAAAGGTTTGGGGCACATTGGCAACTAGTGTCCTATCCAAAACCCAACCCAAAGCCTTGGGTTAAAGTATGTATAGACTCTGACTGAGCAAGCTATGTGTGGTACCCACATTTTTTGTTTTTTTTAAATAGAGAAGAAGAAGTGTATAGAGAAGTCGGATTGTGCCTATATGGCCAAAGAAGGCAAAGAAAAGAGTCTTCGGGATGAAACCTGAAGTAATGTGGCTTTGGGTCATAAGGCAAAGTACTCGGACTTGCCCTATTAGCAAACAACCCAAAGTAAGAAGTCTTTGTATCGAGGGGAGCTCAACCCGAGGCGAAGACAATGTAACAACTTTTCTTTGGGGCGAGAAATTCAAGAAAGGACCGTTCAAAAACCGGCGGTCATACGTGTGAAGTACACCTGATATTGACATGCGCATGCAAGAGGTGTGATTTCTTGGTAGAAACTCAAATTGAAGAGAGACAAAGAAGGAGCGACTCTATAAAAATCAAGCTAACGATGAAGCAATGTCAAGCAATTTTCCTTTGCCGTTGAGGAGTCATCCTGTAGGAGATCGGGGGAAGGGAAGTAGAGATGAAGACGCGCTAGTGTGTAGAGGAGAATTCAAGAGAGTTAACCCAAGAGACAATGAGGAGGCAAGAAAGATGGGAGGAGGAAAGAAGAACTCCAAATTCGCAGTGAGAAATCATACGATTTGGAGGTTAGATGTGATCGCAAGAATTGAAGTCTTGAGCCGACTTCGGATCACATTCTTAGCATGGAACTGGAACATTAGTTTTCCAGGGTTCATGACCAAGATAATCGAGAGTAAGTGTCTCAATGGCCCCAAGGAAGAGGGGAAGAGAGGAAATCCAGCTCGTTGAACAAAGTTGGATTGGAGATTGGTACTCGAAAGAGAGGCAGGCATGGAGCAGGGTGTCACATTCTTGGGGAAGGGAGAGGTAGCCAAAGAAACCCAAGAAGTGAGGGATGCCTTCTCTTCAAAGAGGACAAAGAAAAGGTATAAAGTAGATAGTTACAAAGATCCGGTCAAGAGAAGGATTGTGAGAGCTCTCATGGCGATCTTGAAGCCAGAAAGAACGACTTATGTGATGAAATACCAAGCGGTGTTCTTCCATAAGATGTTTGTAGGAGAACCCATCAACTAGGCAAGGTGCTTCCATGGGAGAACAAGGCAAATGGTGTGGAATTTGTGGGATAAGTCACCTCCACACTACATCGTGCCGTTTGCAGCACATTTCTACCTTGGGTTGAATTTGCTCGATGCGGCAGAGCGTAGTAGAATGGTGTCTCACTTTCATCCCAACTTGCAAAAGGAAGTCAACGTGAAGGAGCAACAGTATATTCTTCAAATCCAAAGTAGTGATGAGTACTACATGCAGATGGGGAAGAGTGTGCAGGTAGAAGTAAGTACTCCAAAGTCAAAGAAGCAGAGTTGACAAGGAGAAGGCAAAGACATAGAGAAGATGAGACCTTGGAAGACCAGGAGAGGAAACCCGAGGAAAGGTATGGTGGTGATCGCATCATCGAAAGAAGACTCAAAGGGTGAAGCTGAGTGCAAGTCCAAAGACTTAAAACACGAGGAAGAACTCGAGCTCACGCTACAAAGTTGGGATATGAGTATTGATAGCGATGAAGGTGGGGAGATGACATCGGTACTTGCAGAAGAAGAAGAAGTTTGGGTGGAGCTCAAGGAAGAGAATAATGCAAAGTTGGAGGATGAGGTACCCGAGCCGGAGGAGAAGAAGATTACAATTCAGAGGGGAGTTCAGTCAAGGCGTAAGGCAAAGTGTGAAGTGGGTCCAAGCAAGGCAAGGGAAGAAGAGAATGCTAGTTCGGGAAGTGAAGCATCTATTCCGATACGACAATTGCAGAGAAGAAGACGGGTATCAAGAGAAGAAGAGGTAAAGAAGGAGATCACTCCGTAGGTTGAAGTAGTTGCGAGTGATGGAGTGGAGTACCTGTGAGAAGTTGTGTGCCCGTTGTTGGTGAAGCTAGAGCACAAGAAGAGGGAGATGCAGTTGAAGTGGCCGGAGGTGAAGATTGTGTTGCAGGTATTAGCAAGACTGGAAGAAGAAAACTTGGAGTTGAAGAAGAGTATAATCCAAGGTGAGGAGGAAAGGGAAGTATTGCAAGTGGATGCAGTAGTGCAGAGTCAAGTGATTAAGAACTTGAAGAGAGAAGCAAGGTATCGAGAGGAACTTGTGAAGCAGAGTGACATAGCGAGGGAAAGACAAGTAGCTGAGTACAAAATCTTGAAGAAGCAGTTTGTTGATTCAAGACTAGAAATTATCCATGCTATGGCAAGGGTAGCAGAGAAGGAACAAGAGCTTGATAGAGTGATAGAGAGTGTAGAAGAGAAGAAGCAACTGTGGCAACAAGAGTTGACAGTGAGATATAAGGAAGAAGAGAGATTACGAGAGTTAATTCGTAATCAGGAGGAGAAGATTGTGCAGAAGGAGAAGGAGAAGGAAACTATGAAAGCCGAGCTCAAGGTAGAATTGGCAATGTAGAGGGAAGATTGGCTTGCAGATCGAGAGCGTGAAAGGAAGATGAGATTGGAGCCATTGAAGGAGATCATAATCAGGATGAATGCAATGTTGAGTACAAAGGCCAGTGTTCGTATTGAAGAAAGGAGGCTGCACAAGTTGAAGTTGTTGGTGCAAGAGACAAGGAGGAGACATGCAAAGGATACAGATTTGAATGCATTATTAATTAGTCTCAAAACTCGTGTAGATTGGAAAGATGTTAGAGCAAAACCGAAAGTAGAAGAAATAAGAGTGCAGGTGTCTTTGGATTTGACATTTGACATTTTAGAGAAGAGTGGGTTGGGAGATAGGGAGTTAGATAGATTACCCACTAGTGAAATGTCCGATCAGGAAAGAGAACTGTTAGATCTGGTAGAAGATGTAGGAATTATGAAACCCGAGGACAGAGCAGTAGGAAGTAAAGTTACTTTGGGTTTGGGTTTGAAACCCAAGGAAGAAGTAGACATCGGATTGGATTAGTAACCAATTTGAGATTTGAATAGGCAGATATGAAGAAGTGCATTGTCATTTTAGATCTGTAGGTTTGTAGAGTCATAAGGAAGAGGTACATTAAGAAGATAACTATCGATTGTTTCACTACTTAAGAGTGGCATTCGCAGTCTTATGTTGTTCAATACTCATAATTCTGAGAATAGATAAAGTGAAGTGCTGTGAAGTAGTGCTCGTTGCTTGAGCTTGATTCCGAGTATCAGCTTTGTGTTTGTGTTTGTGAGTGTGTGGAGAAATTTGAATTGCAAGTTAGTGTGCTTGTTGGATGTTGGATTCCGCAGCCTTGATCTTCATTATGTGTGTTTGATCTTGAGTGAAGTGCAATCAAAGCAATGCCTTGACAGATCTGAGAGGAATTGTAGTGTTGGTAGTATTTTGCATTTGTGAGTGCAGTGCGAAGTTGATGTGAAGCAATTTTGATTGAGGAAGTTGTGCCTTTAGTGGAAGAGTGGAACACAATTCTGAGGCAAAGTTATTTTGCAATGAAGTGCCATTTTTGAGAGAGCCTAAATCATCACAATCAAGATTATTTGGAAAGAATTGAAGGTGTTGTGATTAAGAAGTGTTAATTTGTGACAAGACTGCAAATCATTGCTTGTTACTCTCTTTTGGGTGTGATTTCTACCTGAGAGATTAAAGAAGAACTCAAGAAGAACTACATTGTTACTGTTTGACTTCATATTTGGATATTTCTGACTTGTATCTCTACGGGAACAAACTTTACTTACCCAATTACCGCAAAAGTGATATTTGTCGGGTTGTCACACTATGCTACACTCAAAAGGAGATGTACAACTCTTGAGGAAGAGAGGCCTCAAGAAGGTAGTCCGACTTCAGAAAGGAATGGTCGGATCTTGAAGTGTTGAGAGTTGAAACACACTCAAGAAAGAAGAAGCATGATCCCAAAGAAGTAAGCACTGTTTCTTCATCTTCAAGAAAGGCAAAGTGATTGCATCCTAAAGCAATCCTATCTGCTAAGGAGGAGAAAATTTTGGCAAAAACCAAAGCTAACGACTTGTAGAAGGAAATCCAAGAGTCAATGCAAAGAACTTGGGAGATGAGTTTGGAGGAGGACCCAAAGACAAAACCTCCAATTTTTGCGGCTAACATCTTATTGAAAGTCAAGGATCTATTTCAAGCCAAGGTGGGTAAACTTAAAGTATCTCGGGTTCAAACCAATACTCTAGTCACCATCTTGAAGCGACCCAAAGTAAGGTCAGAGTGGGGAGAGACTTTGAACTTGAAGACAAAGTCAAAGAAGGTGAAGTTGGGAGGAGTACCACCATATAAGATTGTGGTAGATTTGGCATCCATGCAAGCTAATTTAACATTTAAGCAACTATGGGAGGACAACAAGTTGTACAAGAAATAGCTGAGTTTAGCACTCAAGAAAGTAAGGGTGATGACCAAGAAAGATTTGCCAACCATCTATCATATAGAGCAAGAAGATTTGGGATCTCTTGAAGTGGATGTAGAGACTTTGGGTTGCATGATCACATTGGTACCCATTGATTTGGGTTTTGGTGTGAATGTCATGACAAAAGATACTACACATCAATTGGAGTATCACACATTTAAGCCGACATCCCAAATTTTGAAGTTTGCAGATCAGACCAAAAGATGACCTTTGGGCATGTTGTCTCATATAACTACAATCATTGGAGGAGTGCCCTTCAAATTGAATTACATTTTGTTGAGACCAGTGACCAAAAGCTATCGGTTCAAAGTGGGTTTTTTTAAGGAAAATTACTATATATAGTTCTATTGAGTGCTCCAAGATGCAATTGGTGGCACAAGGCTAGTCCTAGGTAAAATTAGACCATCATAAAATGTTTGCACTTGTAGCCTACCTTGCTACAATTAGAGCTTTTGTTGCAATGGTTGCAACTCTAGGTTAGCATGGCAACTCAATGTTATATCATCTCACTTGAATAGGGAACTTAAAGAGGAGAACTTATTTATGAAGGTCCAAGATGGCCTTGATGTTCCACCACAACACAAACGCAAGGTGTTAAGACTATTTAAAACCTTCTATGGTTTGAACAAGTTGGAAGAGGTCTGAATGAAAAATTGGATGCATTGCTCCTTAAGCTTGGTTTGAAATGCTCAGATTTTGATCCTTGCCTATATGTTACTCAAGTCAATGACCTAGTTCTTGCACTTCTTGTATATGTTGATGATGTGCTGATTGGTGGGAAGAATTTTGAGATTCTATGGACATGCAAGGAAGAGTTATAGGAACATTACAAGATGAAAGATCTTGTGTAGCTCAATCATTTTCTTGGAATAGAGTGCTTTCAAAACAAAGAAGAAGGAACTATTACCCTAAGCCAAGAAAGTTACATTTCCAAAAGCTGAAAGAATTTGGCTTGGAAGATGCAAAAGCAATGGAAACTCCAATGGAACCAAGTCATCTCACCAAGCATGAGAATGATGAGTCTCTTGGCATTGAGGAAGGCAAATACTATTAGAGCTCCATGGGTAGCACATGGCACAAGATATAACATTACATTGGCATTTTAGCATTTTGCCCAATTCTAGTCATGTCCTTTTGTTTCTCATTTATAGGGAATCAGATGGATATGGAGGTACTTGAAGGGACAAAAGACTTAGGGTTGCAATATAGTGGCAAGAACACAAGTTGCAGCTTCTTGGTTATAGCGACTGCAAAGTGGGGTGGTTGTACCAAAACATGTTGTTTTGTGGATGGTTATGCTTTTAAGTTAGGAGATGCAATAGTCACCTGTTCAAGCAAGAAGCAATTGACAAATTTGACATCATCAATTGAGTCTAAGCATGTGGTTGTCAGCATTGCTACAAAAGAGGCACTTTGGCTTAAGAAAGTGTTGAAGTATTAGAGAATAAGCAATCCGGTTCAACCCTCATTTGTGAAGACAATTAATAGTCATCCATGGCCATAGCAAAGAATCTTTCACATCATGTTCATAAAAAACACCACAATGTGCAACATCATTTTATCAAGTAGTGTGTTGAGCAAGGAAAGGTCAACTTATAGTATTGTCCTACCAAAAGGATGGCAGTAAATATATTTATTAAGGCACTTCCTAAGTCTCAATTTATTGCATATAGAGATATGCTCAATCTTGTCACAAGAGAGAAGTTGCTTCCCTTAGTAGATGACGTGTAAAAGACCAAGACCGAGGAGAGACATCGGAGAATGGAAACTCACATTGAGACACTTGAATGAGGGAAAACTCCGAATGCCTAGCATAGCTTCGGCTTTGGTATTTATAGGTAGCATATAAGGCCCTTGAGAAGCTTCTCAAGAAGCTTCCTTGAGCCGCTTTCTTAGAGTGCATGCCAACTCACAAGCTTCTCAAGAAGCTTCCTTCTAGAAGCCGCCTACTTGGCATGCAAGCTAAGCTAGTTAGAAGCTTCTAGAGGCTTCCTTCTAGAAGCTACCTGCTTGGAGTGCAAGTTAACTAGTCGAGAAGCTTCTTAGATATGTTTGGAATATTCTAGGCTAATTTGGCTTATTCTCTACTTTGTTAGCCTTACTAACTACGTCGCTAAACTCCATATTGTTACATATTCCCCCACCGCTAGTTGGTGATGTCCTCATTGCCATTGAAGCTTCAAACTCCTGGATGGCCGTCTGTGCATTCTAGAGGTGAGAAAGAGGTTCCTATGTGGCATCATGAAGGGGATACCCTTTCCAAAGGACTTTGTACTCCATATGTTGGCGGCGTCCTTGTTAGATGTAACGACGTGCAAGGATACGATCAACTTTGTACTCCTCATGATCATTGATAGGGATAGGCGGAGGAGGAAGTTGGACTTGAGAGGAGAAAGAAGAGGGTTAGGAACAAAGGGTTTCAACTTGGAAACATGAAAGATAGGATGGATGCGCATATGGAAAGGCAAGGCAAGTCAATAAGCAACAGGAGAGACAATTTGGGTGACATCAAAAGGTCCTATCCAATTAGGGGCAAGTTTACAAACTTGGGTATCAAGTAGGAGGGGTAAATTACTAGAGGATAGCATAACTTTATCACCGACTTCCAAGGTAAGATCACAAAAATGGTGGTTTGCATATTGTTTTTGATGATTTTGAGCAACAAGGAGGTGAGATTTGGCTTGTTGGAGAGATTCAAATATGGTGGTCAAGAAGATTGAAGTATGAGGGACTTGAGACAGAGGAGGAGCAAGAAGAGAATTTGGGACAAGCAGATCTTGGCCAAAATTGAGAAAGAAAGGAGAGAATTCAGTGCTTGCCTATATAGAATTATTGATGCAAACTCCGCAACTGCAAGACATTCATCCCAATTGGTATGGTGAATGTTGACGAAGGCTCAAAGCATGTCTTCTAGGATGCAATTTGCATGTTTAGTTTGTCCATCAGTTTGAGGATGATAGGCTATGGACAAAGTAAGCTTGGTGCCAAGTATCTAGAAGAGGGCTTGCCAAAACTTTCAAGTGAAGCAAGGATCACAATCAGAGATGAGTACACATGGTATCCCATGATGTTTGAATATATTATTGAAGTACAGTTGCGCCAAGGTTGGAGCATCCACATTATCAACCGTTGGTGCCAAATGGATTTGCTTACTAAGCTTATCCACAAACACCACAATTGTTATGTGACCTTGTTTTGTCCTGGGCAAGGAGGTGATGAGATCTAAGCTCACATGTTCCTAACGAGTAATTGGAATGGGAAGTGGCTGAAGGAGTCCACTCGGCTTCTGGTTACTAGCCTTGTTGCGTTGACAACTCTCACACAATCAAACAAACTCCCAGACATCTTGCGTCATGTTGGGCCACTACCATTGGTGTTGGAGGGTACCCAAGGTCATGTCCACCCCCATGTGACCAACTATTGGTAAATCATGGGCTTCTTGAAGGCGCACAAGTTGGAGATCACCTTTGGCTAGAACATAGATCCAGTCTACATGGAATAGAAGGCCTTCCTTGAAGGAGAAGGTGTTGTACTCTTTGCCACTTGTTGTCAAACGACCATCAACCATTTGGAAGAAGGGATCTTGTTGTAGAGCTAACCAAACCTTGTTGGACCTTGGGGTCAATTGCCACCGTCATAATTACCGTTGTGATGAGAGGAAGAGACTTCAAATCAGGTTGTCATGATAGAGCATCAGGGATGACACGGAACCGACCTGGTTTGTACTCAAGTTTAATGTTAAACAATTGGAATTGCTCTTCCTGTTGATGATGTCGACTCTTCATGTTTTTCAAGTGTAAGGTCTGCAACAATGGCTTGTGATCACTTTGCATGACCACTTGTTTCCCCAAGAGGTAATGCCTCCATACCTTGGTGGCATATACCATTGCAAGTTGTTCCTGATCTTGAGCAAAGTAATTTTTTTTAGCTGTATTTAGTCGGTGAGACACAAAGGCAATGGGATGTAGTCCATCTAGGAATTCTTGTTGCAACATAGCTCCAATTGCAAAGTAAGAAGCATCAAAATCAACCACACAAGGTAGTTGAAGATCATATGGTTGAAGAATGGGTCGTGAAGATGCCATATGCTTCAACTTCTAGAATGCTTCTTCATGCTTGGTGGTCCACTGGAAACTCAAGTTCTTTCCCAAGAGGTCAGTCAATGGTGCAGCCACATGAGCATAATAGTGGATGAGCCATTGGTAAAAACTGGCCAATCCATTGAATGCCCATACTTCTATAGCATCCTTTGGAGTAAGCCAATCAGTAATGGCCTTGATCTTCTCTTCTTCCATCTTGATCCCCTCTGATGAGATCTTATGACCCAAGAAGGTAACCTCCTTCTGCAAAAAGGTACACCTTGACTTCTTGCAATAATTTTTCCATTGTTGTTGTCCTCTTAGGACTTCTTGCACATGATTCATGTGTTCAGCCTCTGTCTTGATATAGATTAAGATATCATCCAAGAACACCACCACGGACCCATCCAATAGTCCCTCCAATACCCAATGCATTTGATCTATGAAGATTATTGGAGCATTAGTGAGTCCGAAAGGTAGAACTCTCCACTCAAAATGCCCATACCTTGTGCAAAAGGCAATCTTTTGCACATCTTCTCTTTCAATAGGAATTTACCAATAGTCGCTACAAAGATCCAGCTTGGAAAAGTAGCATGCTCCACTTAGTTGATCAAGCAGGTCATCAATCCAAGGCAAGGGATATGCATTCTTCACGGTTTGCTTATTGAGCCTACGGTAATCAATATAAAAACAAAGTCCTCCATCTTTCTTTGGAACAAATAGTACCAGTGCTCCCCAAGGAGAGGTACTATGTTGTATGAAATCCTTCTCCAACAACTTTGTAAGTGTTATTTGCAACTCCTCCAACTCCTTTGGTGAGAGCTAATAGATCGGTCTACTCACTAGAGTACTCCTTGGCAATAACTCAATATTGAAGGGCATACCTCAATTGGAGGGTAACCCCTTTGGTAGATCATCCAGAAACACATCCGCAAACTCCTGAACTATCCAATCAACCATTGCTTGATGAGGCTCTTGGCCCTCCTCAGATTGTTCTTGTGCAATCGGCAATCCATACCGTGAATATAGACTTATCTTCCTCCAAAGCTTGCTCTATGGTTGCTTTACTAACAAACTTCCCTTCCAAGGACTCATCTCTCTTCCAAGCTTGCTCCATGGTTGCCTTCTTAGCAAACTTCCCATCTTGGGACTCATCTCTCTTCCAGATTTTCTCTATGGCTACCTTCTTGACAAACTTCTCATCTTGGGACTGACTATTCTTAGGTGTCTTACTCAGAGGTGCCAGACAACCTAATCTGAAATTCCTACCTTAGTGTTGTACTTGAATTTATCATTGGGTCCAATCAAATTTAACCTTATGACGTTCAAGCCAAGGTAGACCCACAATGATATCATAGTGTAGAGGTGCTACTACAAACCTCATACACTCCAAATACTCCTTCCCAATCTTGAAGGTAACAAGATGTGAGGTGCGGAATGCAGAACCCTTTCTACCATCCGCCATCATCAAACTACTTCCAAACACTAGCTTGTTAGGAATACCCAATTCCTTGGCTACTTTCATAGACATGCAATTCTTTGAACTTCTAGAATCAACCAAAATCTTGCAACCCCGATTAGATATTGTACCTTGCAAGTGAAGCAAACTTGCATAAGTCAAGCCTTCATCCCATTGGAACTAATCAAGCTCCCAATAGGCGGCACAAAATCTCCTAGTGGGATTCCTTGTTTCCCTGCTCATTCTATTCCACAATCTCCATCTGGGCAACTTATCGAGGTCACCTATTCCTAAGTGGGCTTTCAGTAATATGATGTCCAACTTGGCAACAATAAAAACAACCTCTATTTTGTCGCAATCTTTCTCTATCCGCTGTACCAAGTAGTCTCCGTTGGATAGCATCAATCTCCATTGGTGATGGTTCTTCCACCTGTGCATAGTGTACTGGTAGGCCTTGTGTAGGTTGAGGGAGAGACCAAGTTGTCACAACCAAGGAATCAAAGTGCTCAGCCAATTGCATGGCCTCTTCTATGTTTTGTGGTTCCCACATGGTCACCTCCAATTTGGTTTGTGACTTCAATCCTCACACAAATCAATCCAGAACTTCACCTTCTTGTATATTTGGAATCTACATGATGATGTTCTGAAATTGTGTGATGTAGCTCCTTATTGAGCTAACTTGCTTCCACTCCACCAATTTATCTCGTGCGGTGAGGGTGGCATTTATAATTTGAAAGCAACCCAATATTGCATCCTTGAACTCTACTCATGTCAAGATTGGTGCAACAATTTCTCATTCAGCTCGCTCCACTCAAAATTGCCACCAAAGTTTTGCCACACCATGTAATTAGCTAGAGGCCAAGAGAATCTATTTTTGTTCATCTTGAAGATTGTTGGCTTCAAAGTAAAGTTCGCAATCAAACACAAAATTCTCCATTGTGCCAAGAAGATTCTTGCCTTCAAACACCTTGGGTTTTGGAAATTGAATGCAATCTTCTCCATCTTGAATTGGTGCTCTCTATATATTCTCGTTGTTGCTGATCTCGTTCATCCAGCAATCAAGTAAGGTGCTCAATTTGTTTGTGCATTGCAAGGATGACGTCCGGTATTGCCACCATAGCTACTACTCTATCCTACTACTCCCTCTTTATCTAATTGATTAACACATAGATGCAGCACGTCCACCGTTCTCCATAAGTTACAACCGGAAGTATCAAGGGTTCCTCAGACACAATGATCATATGTAGAAAATCCTACCCAAAACGCAAGGTGATGAATTGTGTGAAATGATGCTTGGGTAATATTTGGACATGAAAATCCCAATGGTTTGGCGGAAGTGGATTTGGTAGTCCATAAATTCCATCCATCCTATTCCTGCTGTGATACCAATGTAAAAGACCAAGACCAAGGAGAGACATAGAAGAATGGAAACTCACATTAAGACACTTGAATGAGGGAAAACTCTGAATGCCTAGCATGAGCTTTGGCTTTGGTATTTATAGGTAGCATACAAGGCCCTTGAGAAGCTTCTCAAGAAGCTCTCCTAAGCCGCTTTCTTAGAGTGCAAGCCAAGTTAACTCAAAAGCTTCTCAAGAAGCTTCCTTCTAGAAGCCGCCTTCTTGGCATGCAAGCTAAGCTAGTTAGAAGCTTCTAGAGGCTTCTTTCTAGAAGCTACCTACTTGGAGCACAAGTTAACTAGTCAGAAAGCTTCCCAAGAAGCTTCCTAGATGTTTTTGGAATATTCTAGGCTAAATTGGCTTATTCTCTACTTTGTTAGCCTTACTAACTATGTTGCTAAACTCCATATTGTTACATAAGGAGTGTTAACTTTTCAAGTTAAACCCATGAGGTAAGAGAAATACCAATGTGTGAGAACTCCTTTATATACTTAAGCAAGGGATTTCTTTTCCTCATCTATGTTGGCTTAGCAAGCTTGATGTATGGGGTTGAAGCAAGAGATGGAATAGCTTCCTTTGCCTAGGTAACCTTTTGGCTTAAGGCAATAAAACCTAATTAGCAACATTGATGCTTTTTTATGCTGTCTTCTTGATTTTCATTTCACTGTTTTGTGTGTGAATGGTCTATACTTGTCTTATGTCAATTTAGCCTCAATAGAAAATACAATTTCTGTTCTTCCATCATGCTTAGTATAGCACATGTATAAGGTTTGCAATCTTTGAGCATAGTAGATTGCTTATCCTCATGTTAAGATCATAGAGTAGCACTTTATCAAGTCCACACGTGTGGGTAGTAATCTAGATCATTTTGTTAGCAAAAATAGTTTTTTAATGCTTTTTGTGACCTACATAATCTGGTATTAGAGCTGTCAATTGACTTATATTTTTGTCTTTTATATATGCTTTTCTTTTGAGTTATATATTTCTCAAATCTGTTTTTTTAATTTTATTTTGTTTTTGAGATAGCCTTTTCAAAGTTTTTTTTCTCATTCATCAAGTCATTAGATTTGATGGCCATGAGCTCAAGCATGTTTGACAAGCAAATTGACCGCTTAGATGAGAAGAACTACAATATGTGTCTTTTGTCATGAAATACTTGATCAGTTCACAACAACTCTAAGAGTATGTTGATAAGATGTTGGCACACCTACCTACTAATGGATAAGGAAGCAAGATCAAAATAGGATGAAGAAGAGATGGAAGCACACATGTTAATAGTTTTGAACATGTTCACCCTCACAACATGTTCACATACAAAAATATGAGACTATGAAGGACATTTGGGAAAAACTAGAGAATGTCCAAAAGCAAGTAGGGGTCATCATAGAGCTTTTCTTGCACGAGAAGCTCTACAACCTTTGTTACACATATGGTAATTTGATTGAAAGCTTCCTTTAATAAAATTTTGATATTCAAGACCAATACATTGAGTGTAGAGGCAAGTTGAGTAATAAAAGCATGGCCTTCTTGGTACTGAATTCACTGCCAAACTCATGGGATCCATTGGTTCTCAAAGAAAGGAGATAATTTAGGCAGTTGTGCAAGCAATAGTTCTTGAAGAGGAGTAAAGGAAAAAATTAAGAGGAAATTTCCTACTTGCTCTGATACCATATTGCAGGTCAGAAAGAGATAGAGAAAAAATTCACTAACCAAATGATCTAGATTACTACCCCAAGCATGAACTTTATAAAGTGCTACTTTATGACTTTAACACAAGGATAAACAATATTTTGTGCTCAAAGATTGCAAACATGATACTTGTGCTATATTGAGAATGATGGAAGAACATGAAATTGCATTGTCTATTAAGGCTAAATCTACATCAGACAAGTGTAGACCATTTGTGCACAATACAATGAAACACAAATCAAGAAGACAACATCAAGTAAAAAAGATTGCATTGACATGCTCATCTTATTTATCTTATTTATCTTATTTACCTTATTTACCTTTAAGAGGTGATTCTTGCCAACTACTGGGGTAGATATCCAAGGGATGATGTTCCCAAGGACACAGAAATGTTTCTACTACTAAGGTAGATATCTAGGAGATGATAAACAGAAATGTTCCTAAGGATTGGACACGGTAATGTTCCTACTACTAGGGTAGATATCTAGGAGATGATAGACGGAAATGTTCCTAGGGAGACGGGAAGGTTGCTAGGGATGGGGACAATGGATGAGGACCTTGGACCAAACTTTATCTTGAGATGAAGACAACAAGTGACACTACTTAAGGAGATGAATGACACTACTTAAGGGGATGGGGACATTGGCAAGGAGAGACTACAAATAGAATTGTTTTTGGAGAGTGGAATAAAGGGTGGGGAGGGAGATTGTATTTATTATGAGGATTCTTTGACATGCTTAGGGCTAATACTATTTAGGTTCTACTACATGAAACCAAAAGGTTACACATTCTCCAACCTCAATCTTGAACACAAGGGCTTGCAAAGCAAACAAAGGTAGGACATCAAGACACTTGCCTTAAGTATATATAGGAGTCTCTTGTAGGGTATCTCCCTTTCTTATGGGTTTGATCTCAAAAGTTCACAAAAGTGCAACGTTGTCCTTCATATATGGGAGTAGCATATAGAGCAATAGTAAAACTGCGCACACCTCCATGCACCTATGCAATAGCGATTCCATGCTTTGTGTAGTGGCTTCCAAATGAGCCAAGTGAAATGGAGTAAATTTGTCCATAGAAACAACTATTACAAGCATTCTAATACCTTCTCCTTAACCCACAAAGCTTTTCCTAAACCATTTGAACACAATATCTAAAGAAGCAAAAAGGCCCTTGGATGCATCTAGATTGAGTTTAGTGAATTCTCTAGCAATCATTGGAGTCACATCTATGAGATCATTTGAAGTCCCTTGATAATTTTGACCTCCCCTATCCAAGCAGCTAAATGTAAAAGTTTAAGCTCATGCTTTCCTTGTCTAGATTTTTTTCCATGCAATATTGAACTGGGTCTATAACCGTCCAAGATACAATGAATAGAATAGTTTGCCTTTGCAACTTTCACTAGTTGCTCTTGAGACAACTTTAAGAGCAACGCACTTTTGGTGGTTTCAATTGAAGTTCCATGCAAACCTTGAAGAATATAAAGCTCCATGTAATTTTGAAAGAGGGTTCCCTAACAATGTGTACAAAGCAACAAGCTAGTAATAGAATATACAAAATATCCTACAACTTTATCAAATGAAACAAGAAATGTTGAAGTAGAAAATGAAGCCTAAGAGCCAATCCATATGATCATTTCTCCCATCAAATAGTTCTCTCATCTGGTTCCCACACATGGTCACATTTTATTTCTCCCATTGATACTCCTTCAAAGTGTTGACTTTGGGTACATAGACATTCATATCAATCATTGGATAGTCTTGCCCAGAGTCTGAACAATCACCCAAGTTTGTAGTGCATATTTTGGTCATTTTTATCCTATGGGGATAATTTGGCCCCTTGTGTAAGAAGTTGATATGATGTGCACTGCAAACTTCCACTAATATTGGGAAGTTCAATTGATGGGTACAAATGGGAGGAGAGGAGAGGGAATGGGAGAGTGAGAAAGGATACAAATATATCCTAGAGTTTTAGAAAGCTCATTTGTATACCTCACAAGAATGAATAGTAGATTATTATTTTTTTGGTTCCACTAGTACCTAGATTGAAGGCTATGGAGAATTGCGTAGAAAGTTATGAGGACTTTTAGGTTTTTTAGGGTTTAGAGTGTTTACTTCACATTGAGAGCAATGGGTCAAGAATTTCAATTTCTAATCTCTTGGTTTTCATGATTGAGTTCCATGGGAATTTAGTTTGAAAATTTTTGAGCTAGAAATTGAAAGTTATGAGAAGTTTATAGTTTTTAAGGTTTGGAGATATGAAGAGGAGCATCTTGTGTTATAATTCTTATTCTTGTGCTAGCCATAGCTACACTTCCCCATGTGGAGCCACATAGAGCGGCTTAAGATACACCATGCACGATGTGTCATCGACGCTTTACCTTGCAAGGGTAAAGTCCCGTGTGGGAAGGATGCACAAGGCCTATGATTGGACCACTTGGGATGCTCATGTGAGGCAAGTAACCACATCAATAGTGATGACATTCAAGATTACACACGCTTTTCTTATCCTTTTGTTGACCATACTAGGCATACCGATTGAGTTGATGGAGTGGTTAGTATTTCAAGCGGGTTGTATTTTGGTGTTATTTGAGACTAGTTTTCCATATCCATGTCTATTCCATAGGCTATCTTGTACACTCCATGATGAGGCTTAGGCTTATAGGCTTTATAGGCTTTATAGGCTATAGGCTTTTTTCTTACCATTTGATTGTTTTGTATGTGATCCCTTGGAGTGTAACACCCATTTGTGCATGTATGTTATTATGATATTTAGTTTGGTATTATAAGTACTTGAGAGATATTATTTATACAGATAAAGGAAGGTTCTACCCTAGTCATGATTAGCTAAAGTTAGTCATAGCTTATATAAAGAGGACCTTACTTTAGAGGAAGTGGAAAAGATGAGCACCACTATTTTGGATTTTAGTGTGTTGACTTTGTATTATTCTTAGGTGTTTGGCTTTGAGGAAAGAGTTGAGAACTCTTGGACCCACAAGCCGTTTTTGTTTCAAATTCTCCTATAGTCCAAGGATAGCTCATGTGAAGGAATCCTTGACTTAGTGGTTGGGTCAAGATAAGACCACATGCTTAGGAGAATATTCCTATGAGCATAGATATTCCTTTAGTTTTTTGACTTTATTTGACTTTTAGCCTAGTAACTTGTGTTACTCTAGTAATTAGTAACTTTGGTGCATAACTATTTCACAAGTATATAAACTAGGGGTGATGAGGTACTCATCAACCTTTCATTTGCAACTATCTCTCCTCATTGAGTTCTCTAGTGAGCAATGTCTTGAGTCTTGGAGTGTTAGCCTTAGAGGAGTATGATGGAGTTGGGGTTCTTTGCCTTCTTAGTCCATAGTGCACTACCATAATAGCCATCAGAGGTTCATCCTGAGTGAGAGATAGGCCGGCTTATAGTACAAGTTAGCATGGTTCTTATTCCTCTTACTCCCTTGATGGTGCCTTTGTTATGCTAGAGGGAGACGTGTTGGGCATAAAGAGGTGGCTGTTAGATTTTGTCAATTTCGAGCAAGAGATTGGGTTGCACTACAAGAGGAGTTGGTTAGGGCTAGGAGATAGAATTAGGAGATAGGTTCTACCACATGATACCACAGATTCCACTTGATTATGATGGGGTAGGACATTGGATCAAGCAAGAGAGTTTACTAGAGCAGCACAAGTGCTACACCCTTTGTCTATGGCTAGTCCTATTAATGAGACTATCTCTTCCCTACGCTCACTACATCATATGGCAAGAGAAGGAACCATTAGAGATCTTAAGTTATCTGCCTAAATAGCTTTTATGTCTTGATAAGTCACTTTTTTCACAAGCATGGTGCACTACCCCTCACTTCTCCTCATAAGGCTTGTTAGGGATGGTATATGAGCATCTTAGAGATTGCTTTCAAGCAAATGATCCTTCTAGTGGATTTACCAAGTTTTTTCAGGTGGTTGTACCAATAGCAAGGGAGATACTCCTATGTAAGTCAATCAGGTGTTATGGGCTAGTCAACTTCTTGCAATGGAGGAGGGCACGGGGGCATTAGACTGATTGCTATTGGAGAGATCTTTTTGCACTTGGTTACTTGCACCATTGTCCTTCAATATCAATCTCACTTTTGAGAGCACCTCAGTCCACATTAGTTTGGAGTCTCTACACATGGAGGTTGTGAGACTATTTGCTTAGGCATCAAGGCACTCCTAGATATCCATCCAAAGTGGGTGTCCTACAGGTGGATGTTGAGAATACTTTTAATAGCATCTCTTGGGCATCCATCTTTAGAGAGCTTAGGGAGGCCGGTGGATCCTTGGCAAGTCTCATTCCCTTTGTGTGGTTGTTCTATGGCTCTCCTACTTCCCTTTACTACCAACATGGGTGGTCATAGGAGGGAGTCAACATCTTAGAGAGAGTTGTCAATACACAACATAGAGATCCTTTACAAGGACCTTTTGTTTACCATGGCTTACTTCAAAGCTCTCTTATCTACTACTTTGGCCATGCTAGGTTGTGAATTTCCATACTTAGTAGACAATAGATTCTTAATGAACCTTGTAGATCAGATTATGCATGCCTTTGATCACTTGATTACCAAGCTACATCTTGTAGGCTTGAGAGTCAAGCAAAGCATGGTCCCTTTCAAGTATCCCTTTCCGCCTTGAGCTTCCAAAGGGGTGTGTCACATCTATAGATGGACTATGTATTCTTGGAGTGCCAATAAGATTTGAGGATTTTGTCACATGCTTCTTAGACATTGCCCTTACAAAGGATATTCTCAATGTGGATGACCTTCCTCTACTAGGAGATCTACATGTGGCTTTTAGTATACTCTCTTGTAGCATTGCCTATCAATTGACTTACCTTCTCTGCATGGTTCTCCCTTCCTTGACTTTCCTATCACATTGGAGAGCTTTTGATATGAGGATCATAGGAATCTTGTGATGTAAAAGACCAAATCCGAGGAGAGAAATAGGAGAATAGAAACTCACATTGGGACACTTGAATGAGGGAAAACTCCGAATCCTAGCATGAACTTTGGCTTTGGTATTTATAGATAGCATACAAGGCCTTTGAGAAGCTTCTCAAGAAGCTTCCTCAAACCGCTTTCTTAGAGTGCAAGCCAAGTTAACTAGGAAGCTTCTCAAGAAGCTTCCTTCTAGAAGCCGCCTACTTGGCGTGCAAGCTAAGCTAGTTGGAAACTTCTAGAAACTTCCTTCTAGAAGCTACTTACTTGAGGTGCAAGCTAAGCTAGCCGAGAAGCTTCCTAGATACTTCCGGAATATTCTAGGCTAATTTGTCTTATGTGCTACTTCGTACGCCTGACTAACTTTGTCGCTAAACTCCATATTGTTACATGTGATATCATCAAACTAGGGATATTTGAGTGTGTGATGGGGGATTTAGCACGTGGACAAACATCTCTACCAATCTCATGCGGAGGAGTAGGCTTATTATTTATGGAGGAGATGGCACCTATAGTGTTTTTGGGTAGTTGTGCTTTCTTGGCATCCCTACTTTCCTCTCATTTTGTGGTTGTTGATAGGCCAGTTTTGGAGACTTATGTGACCAACGTGGAAGAGGGATTCTTTTCTCTCCCAATGTTATTGCTGCAGACGAGAGATGGTCTATCTCCATGGACACGTGAGGACCTTTCATGCTTTGCTTCACTACCATTAGATTGGACCAGAGGTTTGCAGTCTTCCTTGATGGAGCAACAATGTTTGCATATGCTACATTCTCTCTTAGTTGACTCGTCCATTCCTCGAGCCACTAGAGCACATCTTTGCTCTAGCTCCAACAAGGGTGTAGGCTCTTGGATCCTAGCTTGACCATGCATTAGGGCATTCCAACTTGCACCAGCCATTTTTTTACAGTAATGAGGTTCCGCTTAGGTTTGGTCCACCCGTTTGCATCTTCGTTACTCACTTGTGAGTGTGGTTCTACACTAGATGCAGCAGTGGTCCATATGACACGGTGTCCTTATGGAGGACAAAGGATAGCTACCCATTATGCCATCAGGGATATAGGCTTTTGCAATCCATATGAGAGTAATCACTCTAGGTGATGCTTCTTTAGATGCTCCAGTAGTTTATAGACCTTATGACTTGCATAGCTCGGATATCATAGGTGCGGTAGGGCAGATATGAGATCTCATATCAACACTATTGGGGCCTAGCCCCATTCTACCTCTTTTGTCTCTTCCTTGTATGGCTTGATGGGGACTTCCCATCCTTCTTGTGTTCTATGAGGTTGGCTTTTCTCAAATCTGTTTGAATTAAACACATGTCAACAGAGAGCATAAGCTCTTCATAGAATGAGAATCAGACCCCCACTGGAAACAGTGGACCCGACGTAAACTAAGTATAGTTCAACTGTTTATACCGAGAGACCTGTTTGTTTCACTGACATTTTCCCTTTCCTCTAAAACAACAAGATATCAATCATCATCAATGATGATGAATCGTCATCAAGATAACCTTTCTTTAAACTCATGAAACATCGACCGGATATATCAGATTTAACATCCTTTCTTACCAAGTTTGCTCAATGTCGGTATTCCCAAATCATCAGCATCCGTTTTATTGCATAATTGTTACAGAGAATCATAATCATAGTGCTCGTTACAAAGAAACATATATTTTAACTTGAATCAATCTGGATTGTCAATGTTATAGTTTCAGGCAAGCCGAGAGTCTACACGAGAGAGCGAAATGAAGCCCTCGTAGATCGCTGCATAAGAACAGCTCGTTCATCCTCGGAACATGCCGGGGTCTTCTTCTTTTAATCCCTCCCTTGTCCAGTACGCATTTCATGGTCTTGACCTTGACCACGACCACGACCACGACCATCATAAAGCAAGGAAACCGCGTGAACTCCATGTAACGTAGTTGTCTCATGGTGTCGCATGACTTGGAGTAAAACTGTTCGTCATTTTCCCTTGTAACGAAAGGTTAACTGTTTTTGTGGTCGGTTTCGCAGAATTTATCTTTCCGGTCTGAAATGTAACAAGATTTATCTAATTACTAGTCGAATTATGTAGTCTTTCAGGTAATTACCTACTAAGAAATGGCATTGTTTCTGTAGTTAAGTCAGTATAGTAAATATACAATTTAGTAAAACGGACTTGCACATTTACCGTACGGCTATCAACACTTCTGAGCACTAATTTTCTTGTGTAACTTTTTCCAACTTATATAACATACATTTGTGAACTGTAATTTACTTTAATTTAATTTATATAGCTTGAGTCGTGGTTCCTTTTATATTTATTGGAATGTTCTTTCTTCTTTACTCAGATTTTACATTAATGTTTCAGAATAGATTTTTGACTGTACCTCTTAAAATTTATTATTGACCCAGGCTATATTTGTACTCGTTGATTTGTTGCTCTAGACAGGAATTCAATGGATAAGTGTTTTCAATACAGGAACTATAATGAATTGATTCATCAGTTTATTATTTCTCTATAAGGCTACCTTTATTATCACTGTAATATTTCAATATTCAATCTAAAACCAAAAAAAGATTCTCTAATTTCTTGAATGTAACATCTTTAAGAGGTGGATCATGGTGTGTAAAATGTTTTTATAATATTTCTTTTTTAACAGATGATAGCAATCATCATGATGTAAATACAGACGTGTTTAACATCCGAGACTCTTGGACCCAATCCTCAACCAATGAAACATGACAGTAAACAAAAATGGTGCGAATATAGTTCGTTATGTGGAAAACATCTTCGAAGATTCAACCACATTACCTCTCCCACACTTGTCGAGAATAATGACGTGATTTGATCTAAGTAAAAGAAGAAGAATACGCAAAAGAAAAAAGGCAACCGCGTAGGAAAAATGAAGGATGGGAAGACCCCATCAAGCCGTACAAGGGAGAGACAAAAGAGGGTAACATGGGGCTAAGCCCCAATAGAGTCTGTATGAGAAATCTGCCCTACCGCACCTAAGATATCCGAGCTATGCAAGTCGTACGGTCTACACACAACTAGAGCATCCAAAGAAACATCACCTAATGTGATTGCTCTTCTATGGATTGCACCAGCCACTGCTCTCTGTAGAGCAATGGACACACGCTGTCTAAAGTAAGCTACAAAGTATGAGAGTGAGAGTGGTACCCCCTGACGCCTAACATGATACGCTCTCGTGTACTCCCTGACAAATGTGTCAAATGCCGTGTCCATCGCTCCATATAACTCCAAGGCTAGAGGAACAAAGAGGTGACCTCGCTGCATGCCCCTATACTTGGAGACCTTGCGACCTGCTGCTGCACTCACCGCCCATCCAGGGGGATGGGTAATCACTCCCTCCAAAACTGTATCTCGCGTAGGGTCCGTGACCACGACATCCGCTATTGTCACCTGATCATCTCGGACCAAGTATAAGTCTGCCCTGACACGTGTCGTCTGCAACGCATATGAACGCACCCTCCAAGCCAAGTATCCACTTGCTCGTGCCATAGCAAACACTATGTCTCTAATGGCATCATGGGTAGCTATCCTTTGTCTTCCAAAAGTATGTAAAGAGTACATAAGGAACTGTCTAGGGATTCAGATGGATCCACATTGCAGCGGATCCGGGAATATTCGGTAAGCAGACAGGAGGAATTGCCCTAGCACAGTCACTGGCGACGGAAAATGTTTCAATCCTTGAAAAGCTTGAGATCCAATCTGGCGCAGTTCGGGCTCGCCACTTGTCACCATCATGGACACATGCGTGGCATCCCACACTTTTACCGCCCTACACTGGGTGAACAGAAATCAGGACCTCTTGGACGTAGAGCTTGTTCAGATGTGCTGCAAGAGTGGACAGACGGCGCTGGTTGTCATTGCCAGCCTCCGTCACCTACTCGTCATTCGTCACACTCTCCACTCTCGTTTCATCTGTCATTTGTCGATTCCGTCTTCCATCTGCTTTCGTAAGGGTGAATTTGATTCGGGCAGGGGAAAATTCTCAAACTTGCCGACGTTTTGATCGCTTTCAACGAACTCATCAGTATGTTGCGATGCAATTGAACTGAGCTCAGTTTTCATTTCATCAATTTTAGGCGAAACATCAAATTGTCATCTGTGTTTGTGGTTTTCTGGCGCGTAATACTTCCGGAGAACAATCCGTTGAATTGTCGGCAGTAGCATGATTGTGAGTAAGTGGTGTGGGTGTGAGTAAGTTTCGGCGTGATGTGGACGGTTTTCTTTGAGAACTTACGCGTGACGAGGATCTGTTCGCGGAGTACATAGCGCCGTGGTTTTGTTTTGATCTAACTTAGTAGAATGGTTGTAATCAACTGGTACGTCGTCAGGAGTTGTAGTGTCTATGCTCGTTCCCTATCGATAGACTTTGTGTTACATTACTCTACGGCTGTGAATTATTGCCTGATGGTCCTAGTATTTGATATGGTGAATTGCTGATTACACTACTCTTGTTAATGAGACAAACACGCAGTTTGGATCTGTCTGCATAGCTTAGTGGTTTTGATGGCTAGCATGTGTACTAGATTGTCGAAGAAGCGCAGTCGCAACGATTTCCACAGCTATGTGGACGGACTGTCTGCTTGTTGGGGCATGTTGATAGTGACTGCTGAGTGTTCTCTTATCGCAGCTACATTCCCAGTAAATTTTACCTGGACTTGAAGCTCATCAGTGGTTTGATTTCATCTGATTGTGATTGCCTTGTTCCAGCAGTTTGGCGATTGGCTGGTTGAACCAGTATCATTTTTGGAGTTTATAACTATGTCCCTTTTAGCAAGTCGGACGGTAAGGGCAGGACAACTGCTAGGAGCCAGGCTGCGCGCAGCTAGCCCTCTTTCTACAGTAGCTGCTGCCTCTGCATCCCGAGCTAGAGATAATGGAGAGCTTTCAGCAGTGCCTCCACCGCCCCACAACAAGAAGGAACTAGCTTTTGCTGCAATTACTGCTTGCGTCGGAGCAGCTGCATTTTTCTCCGCTTGGAACCCTGGGGTATAATAACAATCTTGGACTCGGTTGTTGATTTGGCATGGCTTTCTTATACAAGATTACGCAAGATCCTCAAAGAATGTCTCAAATTTGTTTTACCATGATAATCTAGGGCAGCCTGTAACGAGCGACAAGAATGCCAGTACTTTGGTTTTGCGTTTCGGCTTTCGTGCTCCAATCGTCCTACCGGTTCAAAAGCTGCCTCTAAGAGTGTTGTGCAAACAGAAATAGACTCCAAGCTCTTAAGGTAAAGTGCCGCTAATCAAGTTCTATGTACTGTTTTGATGTCTCAGTATTCGTCTCGCCCAGTTCACTTTGAAGAAGCACAAAAAGCAGGTGATTGCATTTCAGTAAAATATACATATATTTGCTCAAGTTCTCGTTAGTTGTAGTCTTTTCCTATTTATCGGTATTTACTTCGCGGTTAGATTGCATGTACTAGAAGCTTCCTGTCATCCCTTGATATGGATCCCCGTTCTCCGAACGACTATTGCATATATTACGCATATATTGTTCCTAACTTTCAGTTGTATGCTCGAAGTGTGATAAGAAGGATTTCTAAAGCTAGCCTCTGGTACACTTTCAACTGGAAGTTTACTTCTACTACAATGTATAAAACAGCCAGCAAAGATCCGCTTATCCACTGGTTTAAAATTTCTGGGACATAGCGTGTGCAATGTCGTTACACGCGAGCACGAAGAGAACCAAGTTGGGATCTGTGAACACCTCACTAAGTTTTGCAAGATGCGTTTATTGGCAGCTCTGGATGCTAAAACATGGATAAACTTCAAGTTGGAAGAAGTTGAACAACTCAGTCACAACACGAAGAGATTCAGGTGATAATGCTCTCTTTCCTCCTTGACCTATCTTTAAAGCGATAAGTTCTCATATACTTCTCTTCAAAACTGCACATTTTGTGTTAAAGTCTTGTCACCACTTGGTTTGATGACCTTGTCCACGCCAATAGTTTTGACTGTAAATTTTTTTAACTGGTGACGTGCAAACCTTGCCGCTGATTGTTCCGAAGCGCATGAATAGCATGTTCAAGTTGAGGAAGTCAACAACGCAAGAGTATGATTTTGACACGTTGCTCTTCATTCACGATCTGTCGTGCAGGTTCAGCTTTGATGATCCAAATGCTACATCTGGACTGCACGTGGCTTCATGTTTGCTCACAAGGTTCCTTCCTTGCCTCACCAATTTGAAACTTATCGAATGTGTGTTAGGGGAAGATGCAATTTATCAAATCTACTTACCGGAGCTGATTTGCCGTAACCTAGGCGATAGATCTGCTTGTGCTTGTCCTACTTTTGTGTGATTTGTCGATGTGATATCGACGGCACTCTAAGAAGAAATTGATGGAGACTGAGTGTCATCAATCCAACTTGATCTGTTCTTCGACAAGGGATTCATTTTAACAAAAATTCTTTACGAATCGGGACCATCTGTTACTCTAATATCAGATTTCTCAATAACACAGAAGATGATGTAGTCAAAATTAACTGCTTGGTTTCCATACATTCGAGTTCGGAAGTTTTAACGTTGTAAAGTCGAAAAATTATGTGATGTAAGGCAAGAAGAGATGGATATCTTGTTTTGTCACTCAGAACGGTTTTGCAACTGTGGAGCAGGGCACGTATCGGCAGCGAAGGGAAGGATGGCAAGCCAAGTTTTGTTATCCGCCCGTGAGTACCTCCTTCCCTACTTGTCATCATCTTATATGATGCGCTTGCTTAGGCGCTTTAAGCTTAAGCTGCATCTATCCTAGAGCAGTTGAAACTGACTATGTGCTGAGGTTCACAGCGAGACGATAAAATCTCTGGTCTTCCCAAGTCACCTGTTGGAGTCAATTTGAGCTATATGTTCCCTGTTTCTTTATTGCAACTGATTGTCTTAACTATGTTTCTGCAGATATACACCTGTAACCAGTCCTGATGTCAAGGGCTACTTCGACCTCGTAGTCAAGGTACACCAGCCTCACTGAAAGCTCCTACCCTGGTGGGAATTGAAATTCTTTTCATCGTAAAGGGATGTGCACCTTCTGCTGTTTAAGGATGTCACTCCTTTCAGACCACACACCAGTAGATGTTTAGACTGTATTCTATGGACACATGTTCTGTAATTTGTTCCATCGAGAAGTATCTTGCATCGTAAATATTGTATTTCTCGGCTGCAGGTCTACCCAGAAGGAAAGATGTCTCAGCACATGTCCAAGCTTCGTGTTGGAGAGACACTAGAAGTGAAAGGGTAATGCATCCAACACTGTCACCTTCGGTTAGTGTGGTGATTCAGTCTTGAATACCACTATAGACCCCGAACACCACAAGAAGTTTTGAACCTCTTTCCAACATGCACTAACCCACTTTCTACACTACTGTGTTCTCTGCAGACCCATACCCAAGATTCCATACTATCCCAACATGAAGAAAAGTATTGGCATGGTAAAATGAAGCAGCCTGTGATGCAGATCCTTTTCTTATGCATCTCACGCAAGCATTTTGAGCTAAGTTATACGAGACCTTAAGGATGAAATATGTTCGATGCAGATAGCCGGGGGTACAGGCATCACTCCTATGTTCCAAATTATTGATGCTATTCTCTCAAACGAGTCTGACTTGACGCAGGTACAGAACTCGAGGTTCATTTAGTTTTACAGGATTATGTTCCAAGCTCCCTGTGCTTTTGACCACCAACTTGGAGAATTCCTGCAATGTGGCATTCTTTCCTTGACCCTGTCATACGATTGTAATCCAGGTCTCTCTTATTTATGCAAACGTCTCACCCGACGATATCCTTCTCAAGAAGACACTTGATGATCTTGCTGCCGCTCATCCCAATTTTAAGGTATACTCTTCGTCTAGGAATCGGATCCGACTCAATGCTTCCAACATTTTCAAGGAACTTTGTCCATATTCCGAGACCTCCAAGTCAATTCCTTTTGTCTTCTATCTCTACCATGGCTTCTGAATAGCTGATGTCCAGGTATTGAGCAATTGTGGTTAGAAAGTATCTGCACTGGGAGGTGCTACTTAGTGTATATCATAGACATACTGATGGTGTTACGAGCATGATTCCTCGTACTTGCAGGTACACTATTTGGTGAACAACCCGACTGACTCGTGGAAGGGTGGAGTTGGTTTCACCTCGTTTGATACCATTGTCAAAGGTCTACCGGCACCTTCTGACGATACTCTCATCCTCGTAAGTAGTGCATACCTTGTAGACATGCCTGACATCTCTGGAATCCACCTTGTTTCTGCAGCAATTGCCATTAGAGTCTCTCTGCTTCCAGTTGCAATTTTTTATCGCAATCAATGAAGGTACAGAAAAGATTGCTGGGCGTCAAACCCCCTAGGTTTTGCGGTTTCCGATGTTTGTAGAGTGGGATATTTGAAGCTCATTTCCGTCTATTACAAGATTGGAAATGTTCATCACTTCCTCTTTACTGAAGGATAATGGGGTTACAAACATGTCTAAACTCGCAACGCCCACTGCAGGTGTGTGGCCCCCCGGGAATGATGAACGCTATCTCCGGGGACAAAGAGTCTCCTCAGAAACAAGGCGAGGTTTGTGATCAATACTCTTCTCTCAATCAATGTCATGCTCTGTGAGTTGTTCGATTGAATTTGCGACCCTGCTTGTTTTTTTTCAATTGCCGCAACAACAGTGAAGAACGGACTACGTCAACTTCAAGGACATATCGTCAGACTTGAATCAGGCGCCAAAATAGACCATAGAGCGAGAAGATGACATCACATTTATGTGTTCCTGTACAGCTGACCGGACTTCTCAAGAAAGCAGGATACTCCGCACACCAGGTTTTCAAGTTCTAATTTGAAGAACTGCTGCTCATGAAGTAGTAAAGTAATTGCCCGGCAAAATACAGAGCAGAATTCAGCTGCACCAGTTCAAGTCTCGTAGTGGAGCACAGCCGAAGATGGACCGGGCGACAATTGGATAGTGCCTTAATCTCAAGGGTAGCTCAAAATTTTGACATGAGAAAGGAAGGATATCGTGTCTAATCATGAAAATGACGATACTGAATGCACTCCTACTCACCTGGTGTAGAAATCTAACAGTGACACGTACCGAAAATGGTCGTTTCTGGTGAAGTTGTTAATATCAGCATCATGCATGGATAATTCCATAGCACTGCAAAATAAAGACTAATGGGGCAATGTTCCATGAATGTGTCAAACTATGGTGTGGAGATGTGTTGCCTTTGAGCAACAGAAAAAGCTGGCTTTGCTCCTAATTGTTTTGATCGTGTGGACTCCTCATCCATTGCAACATGACGCGAAGGGAAATGGCAATTCTCTCAAAATCTGATCTCTATGTGTACACTTTTTTGGGTAGTTCAGTCCATCAGGTTGGGACGAATCAGGCTTGACTTCTTTACCGCGAACATACGGACAAAAGTTGTAAGTGGGAGCATTTGAGGTACGGATCTGCAGACAATATGAGCGTCATCCAAGAATATTCACCTAATTGACATTTCCATGTAGAACTGTCAGCGAGAAAGGCTCCTCCTCACGAGGAATCTTGCCAAATTACCCAGCAGATGGAAAATCTTTATGTCCAAGGGGGAGAGGTCCACCAAATTGTTGACTCTCCTCAACCTGTTCTGGTTCCCCCCACACTTCGTGCCAGTAACTGCGATGCACAAAGGACTCGCCTAATGTTTTTTGTTCTCTTTCTTCAAGTGTGGCGACTTCAGAAACTCTCCTGATAACGGTGCCTGTCATGGGAGATCACTTGTTATGGTAGGATACTGCCTGATTTAGGAAAATCCTATTATTACAGGTGTTTGACTTTGGACTTGGGGAGTGCCCCGTTGGGGGCTCAGCTGTTCGTCAGGTCGGTTTTCATGAGTTAGTTTTATTCGAAAGGCTGCTCCATGGTTGTTTGGTGTTCTCACTTTGCCGGAGTATGTTCGAAATGAAGAAATGACTGCCATGTACTGATCTTACTTTCTTTGGTCTCAAACTTCGGCAACCTCCAAGTTTGCCCAGGTCTCTTTGCAATGCTTGAACCTCTTTCATCAACGTATGCACCACTTTCTCTACCACCTTTTGGGTGCTGTCGTTGATCACCTCGGTTGTTGATCTTGACTTGAGTGCTTCCTGATTTCACCAGTTAAGAATAAGTAGCTGTTGGAACTCCAAAACCAGGAATAGCTCAATCCAGAATGTATCTATGTTTATTTTATTTCAATAAGGTACACATATACTTCAATGTATCAGCAGTCAATTGTAGTCTTAAGAATCCATGTGGATAGAGCTAAATGCCTAATTTATGAAGGATTTTGGATAGAACAAGACTAGCAGCGCATCTCTTGTGATGACATAGCGTTGGTTGTAGCCGTTGGTTGTGGCTTGTTTTAGAATGATGGATTACCTCGGACTAGTCTGATGTCAGGTATGTCAATTATTTCTAGCCTAGCACTGCTATACGTCAAGGAAAGTGCGGATGAATGCGGAATAGAGCGCACAGGCGGCGTGACTCAACGTCTTGACCTGTGAACAGGTTGCACTATCGAGTGATATCCTTAAGATGAGGTGAACATTGCCCCTTGAAGGGCAGGGAGGTGGTAGTAGAGATAAAGCGATGCACATATGTACGGTGCAGTGTTGAAGTATGGCCCGCATTTCTAGTTTTGCAACAACGTCCTAGACCTCATTGTTTGGAAGTAGTCTTATGTTCCTAATCAGTGAAGGTCTCCCGTTATTTGTCTGTGCGTTACAAACTGTGTATGTTTATCTTACCTGAGCAGAACCTTCACCAGAAAAGTAGGAGTCGATGACCAGAAGTCGATGTCCAACTTACCGTATGATCGTGGTCCTCCCCGGGGCTGTAGTAACCATCCATCATCTTTACCACCATTGGCTCATATCCTTGTTCCTGGACAGGTCACATTCACAGAACACAATAAGCATCTGGGTTTCTTCGATGTCACTCCCGGATTTGTAGGCATAAGACATACATTGTACATGGGAAGTTGAAGCTTTTGTGCAGGTTCACGTGTTTCGGAGATAAGTTAGCGGAGTGTCTAACTTCCTAAGCGGAAAGAAACTACTTCTACTCCGGTGTGGCATTCTTCCCTCACTGCATGTGCTGTAGTTTATACACACGTTTTTCAGAGTTCTGATCCACTCTCGAAGAGAAGGTAATGCGGCAACAAGCTTCTCCGGCTCGATGCCTTTAGCAGCTGGTGGCATGCGACTAGCTTCTGTTTTGGCGAATCCTGCTTCTATTTCTTGAAGTTTCACCCTTGTCTCTTTCTCCATCAGTTGAGATTCCAAGAGTTCATGTTCTTTCCTGACCACCTCTCTGTACAGAGACCCACCACCACCTGACGCATTCTTAGTTTCATCGTACCGGAGGGTCTCATTAGCGAGCGTAATGGTTCAAAAGTTTGACCCCTCAAAAGTCCTCAAACCTGAACCTACTTCGTAAGTCGATTAACCCGGAGCAGTGCATCATCCAGACTTCGCTGCTGTGTCTCAAACTTCCTGCACGTCACACACATGCGTCATTCAGTCTGGAGATGTCGGCAGTTTCTATAGGTAATAATTTCCGTCTCGCTTTCAACGACTAGTGGACTCAGAGGTCGACCCGGTAATTTGAAGGTAGGCTACAGTGATTGAACCCCAAAGTGCATTGTTAACATGATGCTTTTCCAACCTCCCACGTTAAAATTAAGTTTGAGGACTTCGTTTGTAACATTTTCAATAGCTGAAAACTACTTCAAGAACACGACTTACTTCTCTTTCGTCTTGAGGAGAAGAAACTCCTTGGTAACGGCCGCTTTCTCACGTTGCAGCTTGAAAATCTGCTTCTTCATGGATTCAACCTTTACATTCCCACTTTCCACTTTGACTTTCTGGTCTACAACCTTCTGATAAAATAGGAACTAAAACGTCATCGAACTTATGCACTTCTGCATCCTTAGAGGGACACAGCTAAACACCATCATTCGAGAAAAAATCACTCCTACAAGCCACCCGTTAGTGCTTTGTTCAACGTTGTCAGACGTTTGCATAGTCAGTGGAGTAGCTGAAATAATATGTACTTACGATTTGAGATTCTCTTGAATTTCTAGGGTAGAGCATCTGTAGTACATGCAGGAAAGCCAAGGTTAAAATTCCGTTTCTTGCGGTCATCAAGCTCACATGAAAGATAAGAGTCAGAAGAGCAGAAGGAACTAATGTGTAAATTTTGAATGAATAAACGTCTCCCACAACATACGGACGTGAAATGTCACTTCCAAGTCTTGAAGCTAAGGCCGCAGCCGTAATGTAAACAGATACATGAGAGGAAATTGGAAAACTCAGGCTACGACGGAACCTCGGCTGTTCTGTCAGAATTTGTCTTCGAATCTTGATCTGTGTTCTTAGGCGCAACTTGAAGATTCTTGATTTTCATTTTTAGTTCAATTGTCTGTTAGAACATTACAGTTGTCAATGTTATGAAAGTCGAAAAGTTCTCTTCACTTCTTAGTAAGTATGAAGAACGAATAAGGAACAAATTGTACAAACAATTGAGTTGGCATCACCATTTGCGCGTAAATTCGCCGGTAACGTAAACATTGAGGTATCGAACAGACCTTGATTTCATACTCCATTGCGCATTCCAGCAGAGCTATCTGTAAGTCTTGGACCTGTTTATGCCTGTCATCTTCAGAAAGCTCAACGGGGCTCTGCACAGAAAATTGAACCTCTAGATTACTTGGTATAGACAGATATTCGGAGCAATCTCTTACTGGCGAATCTTTTGTTCATCTGAGTTTTATTCCAGTCCTTAAAAGATTGTAGGAGCATCATGAAGTATTAGTATGTTGTGATTGTTGAAAACACTAACAATGGAATAGACACTTCGATTTTCTCTTAAGCGTTCATAAAACAGAGTCCAAATACTAAGTTAGAAAAGATGTACTTCCTACGCAAGGTTGCACAAATTGAATTCTTTCAGGTACTCTGGACTACCCCAGATGATTGAGATCCTCGTCAATCGCTCATCTGGATACTCCACAGGATTCGAGGGGCAGAAAGTACGAACCAAGAGAGGTGTGGACGGCATCGTGGTGAGAGCAGCCAACTTCTTTTCCAGTAACTCGTCGTCAACGACTACTGAGTCAAAGAGTGCGTCAAAGCAGCCTGCCCTCATACTTGCAGTTACAAGCTCTTGACCTACCGGTTGGTTGCATTGTCCAAGACATGTTTGTGTGCGTTGCGTTCTGAAGTCAGTACTACTCATGATTTATGTGTGCTAATTTGCAAGGTAACGAACAATGGAGGTTTCATTCACAGATCCGACTCAGTTGGAGAAAGTTCATATTGGTTTTCATTGAAGGTTGTTGTAACTTTACTTCCCAGCAGGTATCTCACCAGTGTTCACTCTTGCGGAAAGAGGTGTCTCCAGTGCTTCGTCTCGTAAGTTTTTATGCGTATGGCCAGATTGAGAGTGAATATCCTTCTTATTGTTCACACTTCCTGAATTGCTGAGTAGCGCGCCGGGTTCTTGTTCACTAACTGATGGATGCCTTGACGACTCATTTCCCTTCTTTCTGCTGTGCCTCGAGGTCCGGTGGTTGGGAGTTCTCTGGCGAGTTTCCGCATTTGAGGAATGTGCTGCTGCACTCGGTCCTCTCCCTGCGTCATTTCTTGGAGACGACCGTATCTTCTCTGATTCACTCCTAAAGACAGATCGAGCATCGATCTCTTCCTTACTCCAGTGTCTCACGTCGGCACCGTTATCATTGAAGCAGCTCTGGTTGAATGTGCTGCGGAATTCTTCATGATTCCGAAAGAAAGTACAAATCACACAAGGAAACTTATGCTGAGTACACTATGATGAATCAAGAGGTTACCTCTATGCTAATTAGCAAAAGATTTCAACTTCATGATCGACACTCATGAT